>JAKSZU010000001.1:245345733-246843858 GCA_026018925.1 Tupaia tana | reverse complement strand
TGACAGCAATAGCGTAAATAGCTATTTAACCTCCCTATCCTCTATTCCCTCATCTGTCACATGGAGGAAAGAACAAGTACCAGTACAGTAATTTGTGGAGGTGATTAAATACAAAGAACATAGAAACACGGTCACTAAAAGATAACTGTTAACACTGATGTGAATATTTTATTTTTACTTAAATACTATCTAAAATAAAATCAAAGGACCAGCAGTTAGCATAATGGTTATGTCACTGGACTCCCATGTAGTCAACCTCAGTTCACATCCCCGACCTGGTGGCTTAAACTCACACCGGGCGCGTGTGCATGTGTGCCCAAGATCCCAGGAAAAGAATGGAGGAGAAGGGCTTGCAGTGTGGCCATCCCCCCTGGGGGGTGATTTCTTGCTTTCTGTCTCTCTATCTCTCTGTATCTGTCTTTTTGGCAAGTGCATGCACTCTATAGCAAAAACCTCTCCAGGAAAAGAAAAAAAAAAGAATAAAATAAAATCGAAAGGGCCTACAAGCATTAGGACACATACACACAACAATCTTGGAGATAAAGGAAGAGTTAGTGAAGGAAAGAGGAAGGCAAAAAGTACCAAAGAGAGAGAGAGAGGCAGGGTGGGAGTGAAAGGAGGGACAAAGTAGCAGCAAGAAATGTGACTCCGAGAAACTTCTCTGTATGTGGACACCTTATGCTCAAGGTCCTAGAAAGAAAATATGGAAAAGCGGCACATGTTCCTTCAACAACATCGAGACTTTATAGGCCTATCTGTGACTGCTGAGGCTGCCTCCCTCTCTTCCACCAATTGTGACATTCGGTTTTAAATAACTTCCTCAATTTAGGGGGCCCAAGTAGTCTCCCTCTGTGGGGAAATTAAGTTCGAAATTGTATTTCCATGACTCCTCTCTCCTGCTCCACAACTATTATTTCCCAACCTCTACCCCCTATTTTCTAAGAAGAGTTGAGGATAGTGACTAAAATTACTTTCCCTAGCCTTTTCTCACCTCAAGAAAAGGTGGCAGTGGGAAAGGAATATGGAAAAAATAAAATGCCCGTGCAAAGCTGAGCCATACAGGGGGACGTGGCAAGGAGGAAGTGATCAAACAACTCAAAAATATCTGCAAGTTTCAATCTTCCATTTGAAGATTTGAGTTATTTAAATTCGGTGTTATTGTTACAGAAATAAAGCAAAGAGCCTGTGTTGTTTTGTAATAACTCTCCACCTCCAAAACCATATTTATAAACCTGGAAAGAAGAAAAGTGATATTTTAAGTATAAGAGCACTGAGCCCTTTCAAATCCCTCCTTCCTTTGTTAATGACATTGTGTTTCTTTTTTCTGGAGTTTACAAGAGTGAGGCAGGAGACAATTTTCCAGGTTAGCTTGACAACTATTCTGTTTTTCTGTCAAACCTTTTTTCTTTAAATTTGCATGCTTTGGAATAAACTTTCTTGTTAGATATGTTTCCACCAAAAGTGAGAAACCGGGAAGCTGTTTTATTCTTGAGTGGTTTTATTCTTCCTCACTTGCCCCCTTATTATCCCTACCGAGAATTTTAGCCTTCACTCTATTAAAACTCAATCTTCCACTGTAGAGGTTAATGATTAACTTTAATATGTCTCGGCCTTTAATTGTAATCTAGAATCTGGAATTAAATCAAATGTAATGGAAAGAATAGAATTAGGACAGCTGGGCTCTAGTCCCAGTACTGCCAATAACTGGTGGTCCGACCTTGGGAAAGCCTTCAACCTCTCTGGAATTCATCTTAAAAACTGTGATTGGAAGAGACAATCTCTAAATATCTCATAGCTCTAAAATTCTATGCTGTAATAAAAAAAAGTCCTCAAATGTAAATGCTAACTGGTTTCTACTGGTAATTTTGTCAGCTAACTAATTTAGTTTTAGTGGGCAAAAACCTGGTACACATACCTGTCTATTAAAAGCATATCAGTGGGGCCAGCAGGTGGTGTGGAGGTTTAAGTCAGCTGGATCCTACATAGCCAACTGCACAGTTCGAGTTGTGGGCCTGGCAACCTGAAAATCACACCAGGCACATGTGCATGTGTGCTCAAAATCCTGAGAGGAGAATAGAGAAGAAGGGATTGTGACGTGGCCATTGCCAAGGGATGATTTCGCTTTCACTCTCTCCTTCTCTCTGTCTCTGGCTAGTGCATGAGCCCTATTGCAAACTTAAAAAATAAAAAATAAAAACCAGTATCAGTGGAAGTAGACCACTCTATCAGTGTATCAGTGAGCAGCAGAGCCAGGCTTAGGGGTGGGGAAAATGGAGCAATAATGAGGGAAATGACTGAATTAGTTGTTCTTCCCTGCCTATTCTCTGCATGAGAAAGGTTGCAGTGAAAGCGAATACAGAAACCGTAAGAAGGCGTATAGCACTGAGCCAGTGCAGAGAGATCTTGTGTGGTGGAAGTCATCAAACCACTCAGTGGACTGATCTATTAATGTTTCTTTTAACCTCATCTTTCCTTCCTTTGACTATATATTTTATCCTCTCCTCATCCTTGCCTCATTGTGAAGCAAAAGAATATTGGCACTTTCTTTTTATTCTTTATCAATTCAGGCAAAGGAGTCTTCTAAAGAAAAAAATAAAGCCAAACAAACAAGAAACAAAGAAAATCAAATGGAAAGCAAGCTTCTGTTGGGGCAAAGAAATGATTGGGGTGGATGAGGTGTCTAAAAATGACTGCGTGGATGGTGAATGTATTAAAAACTGACAGTTTGCAAATCTTCAAATCTAAAAAAGAACTACCTTGGGCTTAGCAGGCAGAAAAAAGCTGGCAAAAAACTCAGGCATACAATAAGCCTTGAAACTTTGCTTTTGCTTTTGTTTCTGAATCCTTTAATGGAGCCTGTTTAAAAAAAGAAAAAAGAAAAAAGAAAAAGGTTTGAAAAAGCAGGAGCTGAACTTTAAGATTCAATGGTTCACAGCCTTCAGCAAAAAATCTCTCCCTTTTCTTTGTCAGATATTTTTGTGGATGCAAAGGTAGCACTAAAAGGCTAGATAGGAAACTGACTTATCTAAGGGCTTGAAGAGGAGTGATGCTCTGAGAACCAATCAGGTGATTTTTATTAGGGAGAAAAAAATACTGGTTGTGTAAAATGAGATGGGCTCAAGAATGTGGATTGGTTTTCTACAAGCAGGGGTCAGAATGAATAATTTTACTGCTTCTAAAGCTCACTTGTAGTGCAGATATAAGCTAGAGTCTCTCAGCCCTTAAAAAAGAAAAAGAATTGATTTGAATGCTAATGCATGGCTTTCAAACAGCCACTTCCTCATCCACACACACACACACACACACACACACACACACACACACACACACACAAAAGTACAAGATTTTTACAAATTACAGAGTGTGAGAAAATATCTGTATGGTCACCCGGCTTCAGGTTTCTATTTTTTTTTTTTAAGAGAGATTTTTGCCATAGGGCACATGCACTCACTAGAGAGACAGAGACAGACAGAGAGACAGAAAGCAAGAAATGACCCCCGGGGGGGGGGGATGGCCACGCTGCAATCTCTTCTCCTCTATCCTCTTGGGATTTGGGGCATGCACACACACATGCCCAGTGTGAATTTCAAGCCACTGGGTCCAGGACTCAAACTGCAGTCGGCTATGTGTGAGTCCAGTGACATAACCATTTCTCCATCTGCTGGTCCCCGGGTTCCTATTCTTAATGAACTCAGGGGATGAACCACCTGACTATGTTAAGTCATCCTGATTCATGATATGGCCGCCTGATTTGCAATTCACTCTTTCCCTTATTATATAAATAAATAAAATAAAAATCTTAACTCAGGGCAACACACGTGTGTGAATGCTGCTGAACATACACAGTTTCCTGAAGGTTAGAGAATGTGAACTGTTCTGCTCCCTCTCCTCTGAGAGAGGAGTGGACTTCTAACCTCCCCTCCCAATGCTGGGCTTGGCCACGTGAGCTGCTTTGCCCAGTGGATTAGGAGCCTTCCTCCTTGAGAAGAGCTTGCCTCAGGCACCCACTGTGCCTTCCACCAGGGCCCCAAAATGAAAGCCACAGGGGCAGACCTGAATTTTACCTCCCGGCTAGAGCACAGCTACAGCAGCCAACCCCTTGGGCCTGTGAATACAGAGTAAATGTAAGCTGCTGAGATCTGGAGTTGATTTATTGTGCATTATTTCAGCAAAAAGCTAACTTACACAAAGAATTCTCTGGGAAGATGAGTATATATCACAATGAGAAAGGAAATAAGAATACTGAGGCCTTTGAGATTAACTAGGCCTTTTGAGAGGTATGTGGAACTGGAATGTTAGCTATGCTTACCGTGGTCTTAGCTCTTTAAGGGAATTCAGAGAAAGCTGTCACAGACTGGCTGGAGCTTTCTGGCCTGTGAAGTAACTTACACGTATTCTGGGTTGTGGCATGGAAGTGTGTAGTTACTGACTTGTGCTAATTAGACTTGTGCTAAAAAATTGTTAACCAATGTAAGTCCCTGAGAGGAGACAAATGAAGCTGAGAATGAGATAGTTTGAGTAAAAATTGGGCTCAGAGAGAAAAAGTGTATGAAGTTTTAGTTATGTCTCCTGAGCACCTGTTTGAAGTAACTAACCGCTTAAGACACTTCCTAACAAAGAATGCAGCTGACCAGCTGACCAGCTGGCAGTAAAGTAAAAGTACCCTAACTCCCTATGCACTGCATACTGTTCATTATAACCCCCCTCTTGTCTGTACCTATGTTACTGAAACATACGATATGTGAAACACAAAACACCAATCAGAAACAGGCTGTTCTTACAAACCAATGTTGTGAGTTCTTAGGGAAAAATACATTTTTGTAGCCCTCCTTCTCTCTCTCAATTTCCTACAAAAGAAAACCCCAAGCTCCACCATTTGGAGCATCAATTGCAGTCTTCTGAAGTCTTTGTTCCAAGGCATCCCACCCTCACGCTTTACCTTGAATAATCCGTTTGCTTTCTTGACAAGTTTGGGCCGATTTCTTCATTTCAGATTGTCAACAGCAATATAAATAACTTAAAATTAAGCATTAGACATCCTTGGTCTCAAAAGATTTTGGGGTGCAGCCATGGTAGTGCAGTGGTTGCATGCGGCTTTGCTAGAGCCCTGTAGACAACCCCAGTCTACCTGCCCACGCCAGGGGGCATCATCCTGGCTGTCTAGGATGCCTGGGCGGGGAGGATTGCAGTGCAAGTCCCCATTAAGGGTACCTCTCTCTCACTTAAAAAAAAATTTTAAAAAAGACATTTGGATACCCCACCACTGGAGCTTTGTCATTATCCACTTCAAGCCATGAAACTATCCAGTCTGAGTCTTCCCAAGGAATTATATTACTCCCTTCCCAATTCAATACTTTATTTTTCCAGGATCTTTACTCAGCTGCCCAACCTTGAAAATCTCCCTAGCATGGAGAACAAGTCAATTTTCTTCCACCTCTGTCCTTTAGACCACCTTTTCATATTCAAGCCCACCAAGGAGTCCAGCATAATGAAAGGACCTTTCCTGTAAGAAGCATCCGTATAGAAAAGCGGTGATGTGTTTTTTTCCACAGTTATTTTCTTTCCTGTTATATACTCAAACATGGAAGAGAGAAGTAGTGTTAAGTTTTAAGGCAAGGATAAAAGGAAAAACCTCATAGGACTCCAGATGTGAACTCACTTCACACTCTCCTCTCCTGTCTCCACTTTCCTCTTCTACACACTCAGATGTCTCTTTTCTGCCAAGCCAATATCCTCTTCTATGGATGCAGAGAAGACAATGTGTGTTACCAATTAACACGGAAAGTTCCCTCTTGTTTCCCTTTAAAGTTCAAATTCCATTAAGTAATGAGACTTTAACCATCAATAATTAAGACTATCCCTGGGAAACACTCCCACAGAAGAAGCTAACAGCAGTGCTTTTTGAATAATAAAGAAGAAAAAGTGTTTCCTAACCACAATGATTTTCATTTTATATTTTCACAGTCCTCCGAGGAGGAACAGGCAGCCATTTTAACAAGATGCAGCAGCAATTCTGGTGCCCTCGGGTGGCACGATTATACTCCAGCAGGTTGGCCTGGTTTAGGCCAAGTATAAATAACACGTCATTTTTGAAATAAATAGCAAAATGGCTTTTGAAATGTAAAAGTCACTTGATTTGTATTCTAACATTAGAAGACTGAATTTGACCTTAATTTTCTCACTGGGGGTGGGTGTGTGTGGTTCTGCTTCAGCCACAAATCCTGAACTGGCTGCTCTCCCCAAACAAGGAAGACTAGAGGAGGTAGAAGAAGGAAGTTGCTGACTTCCTTTATGAACAAAAATGTATAGGACCACGGGAAAGAAGGAGCCTCTTCTTCCTTCTGGTAGGAAGAAGAAACCCGAATCTATTTCTTTACCAGATTTCCAAATAGCACTTTTTTGCCTAAAAACAGGAGAATCTTTCAAATTTAAAAATTATGGCATGGACAATCATAGCAAGCATCGAAATAGGGCTACAAAGAAGGACTGCTGGTTCAAGAAAGGAAAAGGTATACTTACAGAGCAGAAATGCTTCTGAATCTTTATGCCGGCCATCATGAAAAGGGGAATAAACTACAGATAAAGTTTGGGGAGGATGGGCAGTAGGAAGGGAAACTGAGCACTGAGTCTTTCCGGAACCTAGAAGAATGAGATGTCTTGGGCTCTATTTCGCTGAGCTGTAGGGCAAATACTATTGCCCTCTGAGGTCCAAAGTACAAGAGTATGCTGGATGAGCCAGCTTAATCAGAAATTACATCTATTGCTCCCTATTATTAGTCTTATTAACTAAAGAAACAGAAAAGACAGGGATATAAAATAGATCCAGGTACTTCCTGGGCCTGCCAGTCTAGAAGATTAGAGAGGATGGAGAAATACCGTCAACACGCATTGACTTGAGAGACTCTTCGGCTGGAGAAGGAAGGTGTCTGGTCATTTGAATAATTGGGTGGGGAGTGGCTCGGCAAGAAAGCAAGACAAGTTTTAGAGCTATAGACAAGTGGAAAAAACTGTGACACAACTGCCAGGCAATGATCCCTATATTCTCATATCCAAGGCATTATGAGCTGCATGTAGACAGTGTGTATACGTCCATCTCTCCTCCCTTTCCATCTCTAGCCCTCCCATTGTCTAGGAATGACTTAAATATCTCTTGTTATCACTCTCACTCTTGCTGTCTCTGCATTTCTCTCATATGCACTCTCTTTCTCACATTGATGAAGACTCATTCGTTTATTTCACAGCATTCATTGAGAACCAGTTCTAGATACATGGAATAGATCAATTTACAACAGGGCCCTCTTCATTAAAGGAGGAATATCTAAACTTAATGAATCAACTTTCTGAAGGAGGTTGTATCCACCTATGATCATTAGGGATTTAACTATATGGAATCTCATTTTAAAGGATGAAGATGGAGTTTATATAGAGTAACCCTATGAAGTATTCACCCCTTAGCATTTTCCTTATTTCAGTTAATGGAGGACCCATTCTCTAATTCTAAACTTTTAGAATCATCCTTGTTCCCTCATATTTGATCTGATTAGGTGTCAAGGCTTGGATTATCATATAGGATCCTTTGTGGGAAACAACACAAGACTGATTGAAGTAACATCCACAATTTTTATAGAAGTTTAAAAGGCAGACATGTATACTAGCTGTCTCTTTCTCAACTTACTTCTCCATTGCTCACTTTTATGAAAGTTGGGCACTCCAACTACTCATTAGATACTCATTCCCACCCCATCATAACTCAGCTGCAGCCAATAAAATATAAACCTATGTCTCTGGAGCTTCCAGGAAACTTGACTCCTCTGGTTCTAACTTGCTCCCACTTCTTGACAGAGTCTGCAGCCTAAGGGAAAAACCAAGAGGCTGGTAGTTTTGACATTGTCTACCTATTAAACAGTATCAATAGCTACTTAAACCCAGGCTTCTTATTTTATATGTGGAAAACCCATAATGGATTAGGCCATTAGTAATTATGTTTTCTGTTATTGCTACAGAAAGAATAGGAATAACTAACTGACACATTTCTGACTCATTGGGAAGGTTCAAACAGCCAGCACCAATGCCCAACTCAGAACCCAACATTCTCCACTCAGCCTGAGCCTTCTCCCCCCTCCCAAAATAATCCAACCACCAAGAACCAATCATACCAGTCACAAAGAGCTACCTCTTTAATACTTACTACCCTCTCTATTTTCATCTCTGCTGCCTCCCTTCACCTCTCACCATCTTTCACAGAGCTGATCAAATAACAGCCATCAATGAGCTAGATGTTGCTGTTTGTACTGTGGCCATTTCTGTACCAAAAGCATAATCTGATTACAACCACTGCCACCACCATCAACTCCGTTACTTCTGTGTTAGGATCATTATTTTGCAGTTCCATACACTATTTCTGCTATTAAGATTGTGTTATCAAGTGGGGAGCTGAGCTGTGTTACGTGAAATACTCGGTTCTTTGGGTCGAAATCTCTAAGATTAGAGACCCACCCTGAGACTGCAGAATGAAACCATAAACACAAGTAAAGTAGGGAAAGAGAAGTTTTTCATAGAAAAGTGAAGATTTTTAAACAGGAAAAAGAATATGCTCCATGCCCAAAAGGCATGTGAGTGGGCAGCTGTCAGAGGAGGACAACTGCACTGGGAACAAGGTTAGGTGTTACTTTTATTTGGAGATCGTGTCATGAATATTTAGGAGGGAGGTCTGTCATAGTTGGAGTCTCTGGATGTGTGGGAGTTTGTCTGCACTTGTGTATTTCTCCTCAGGTAAGGAACTGAATGCCTGATTTCGCATGTCCAGTGTGGACTTTGAAGGTGTGAGCATCCGTGTAAGGACAAGTCTGCCCATATCCCTTTATTGCCCTGAGTAGGAAGTAGGATGTTGGCCAGGCATCTCAGTAATGCCTGTGTGCATTTGTGGAATGGCAGGAGGGGAGGATTAGAGTAGATAACCTCTCCTCTCTTGGTGCCAGGGTTTCAGCTGTGATCCCTGGTAACAGTGCTTGATGTGTCAGATGTCTCTTTTCTTGGTATATTGTGGACTCACTGTTTATATCTACCTATAGCCCTTCTAGATTCAAAGTCTAGAGTACCTGCATCTAGTTGTTGGCATTTAGGTACCAAGCATGTCTTGCCTGCGAGTAGAGCTTAAAAAGTGAGCATTGGGCGTTTTCAAGTGTTATATATTTTTAAGAGGGGGGAATTCTTCCATTCTCATAGTGAAGAGGCTCATATGTTGAGCCAGAAAGAATGTGGCCCTCATCTCCACTTCAATCCTGTGGCTTCCCTAGGTCATACCATACTCACTAATATGCAGTCACTGCATACAAAGTAAATTTAATCATTTGGAGTTGCTCTGTCTCTGCGATTTTAAACCCTCTCCTGGCAGCTCCCTCAGCACCTTAGTTCCTAAGTGAAACTGGAAAAGAATGGACAAATGGAAGAGAGATTAAAGATGTTAAGATGTGGCCAGCTGGTGGCAGGGTTATTAAGGCACTGGATCCCACATGGCCAACTGGGCAATCAGAGTCCCAGACTCAGTAGCTTGCAAAACATTCCAGGCATGTGTGCATACGTGCCCAAAGTTCTGAGAGAATGAACGAGAAGGGGTTGCAGCATATCCATGCTCCCTAGAGGGGTGCTTTCTTACTTACTTTATCTCTCTCTCTTTCTCTGTGTCTCTCTCCAGTGAGATATGTAACCTGTAGCAATTTTTTTTAATTAAAATTTTTTTCTTTTTTTTTTTCAGAAATTTTTGCTATAGGTCATACGCACTCACCAGAAAGAAAGAGAGAAAATGAGAAATCACCCCTCAAGGGGATGGTCACACTGCAATCCCTTCTCCTCCATTCTCCTCTTGGGATTTTGGGCATGACTGCACATGAGCCTAGCATGAGTTTCAAGCCTCCAGGTCTGGGACTCAAACTATGATTGACCATGTGGGAGTCCAGTGCCTTAACCACTATGTCACCTGCTGACCCCTAATTTAAAAATTTTTAATTAAAAAAATAATAACATTAAAATGTTAGAATTTGGGAATAATTGGTTGTGCATAACACAAGGTGATGAATCAAAATAATTTGCAATTTTATGCATGAACAATGACAGAGTAGATGTTGGTATCACTGGGAGAATTAGGAAGCAGAAGACGCAGAAAGCAAAATTAGCCATGTCATTTTGAGGACATGCTGGATCTCAGGTGCCTGTGGACAAGACAGAGTCATTCATTAAAGAACTCTAGTGTGGATCTGAAACACAAAAAAAGACAAAGAACAATAGTATAGATTTTGGAGTCACTGACTTGTAGATGATAATTGAAATCATGCAACTGCTTCATCATCTGTATTTCCTGTCTCAATGAAGGAGACTCAGAACCCAACATTCTCCACTCAGTCTGAGCCTCCTTCTCCCTCCCAAAATAATCCAGCCACCAAGAACCAATCACACCAATCACAAAGAGCTATCTCCTTAATACTTCCTACCCCCTCCATTTCTATCTCTGCTGCCTTCATTCACCTCTCGCCATCTTTCACTTGCCAGTAGTCTCTGTACTAATTTCTACCTCCAGCTCATCTACCATCACAAATGTGCATACACACACACACACACATACACACACACAGATCAAGAGTAACCTGAGTTCATTCTCAAACCTAATTCTCCCAGTTGCCAAAGGATAACAGTCCATGCCTGGATGACATGTGCAGGGTTCTCTAGGACACTACCCCTCTGTTAGAACCCCGGCCCCATTTCTCATTGCTTGGACCTCCTGAAAACTATGCTCACCTCAGTGGAGAATGTGCTTGTTGCTATCTTGATTGAATCTTACATGTATTTTTACATACATTTTCTTGATAAGGACACTAGGTTTTAACCAATATACAATCAAAAAGAGAAAATCCTTTTTCAAACTGATACTGTAACAATGTTGGGCCCAGTTTTCAAAATTGCTATTTGCATTCATATTCTTATAACACTTAGAAAAACAATTTTGAAAGAGGTAGTATGTTTCTTTTAAATGCACAAATATACCCAAAACCATTTCAGAAAGAGCTTACTGGTCCAGTAATGAGTTGCTACATGACACCCTTGAATTCTTCTTGTTTATTATCCATTTCCCAGGTCTAGTGATAAGCCCAGAGACACCTGTTTCATTTTGTTAGTTTGTTCAAATCTTCCTGAGCTCAGCAAGGGTTCTATATAGATAGTTCAATAAGTGCAGAAATTTAGGAGAAACCTTTCTCCAAAGATCAAGAGCCAGAAATCAGCCTAAACCAACTCATCCTCTGAGAGACAATGGGAGGTGGAAAGCTAAGCACTTGAACTGGAGGCTGTGTGGAGAGAATGCAAAGGTTAAGCCTCTTGAATCAAAGACTTTGGTCTCCTATCAGCTGAGGCAGTTTGTTTTGATGATGCTGTGAAGAAATACCAAGCCTAGAGTTATTTTGTGCCCTGTATTGAAACCTCTCTTTCTTGTAAGAGAAAACTAATGCAACCAATATTGATCGAACGCTGTGTTGCTTTCTGTGAAATGTGAGGTCTTTGTCCTAAAAAATCTGATTCATGATAATAATAGTTATTATTATTATCTAATTGTGAACATCATTGAGCATATGCCATAGTATTGCCAAGTTCAAGTATTTAATCCTTATAGCAATCCTGTGAGATAAATTGGATCTCAGGTTTAGCCACCCCCATTTGCAGATAGGAAAATTGAGATGAGGTCACAGGTACGGTAAATGGTAGCACTGAACATCTCTTTCAAGAGACAAATAAAAAATGATAAAGATTCTCAAATAGTTTTAATTAATAATAAGTGTCTTTGAATGAATAAAGGAATGAATGAAAATCCTAAAGAAAAAACTATCATAGGAGAAAGGGAAAAGGCTTCTATAATCTGGTTATGAGGAGAATATTACTTGAAATAATATTTAATTTTTTGTGAATGGAAAGACAAAACTTTTATACCATTATATTTTAATGGCTCTTTATACACTAGACAACAATGCGACCCATACCCAAGACAGAGACCCTGAACAGAATTTTTGTTTCCCAGGAACAAAAAGCACTAACTACAAGGTCTTCAAATAGCACCAAGAATGCAGAAGTGAGGGTGAGAATCTAGAATGCAAAAATCTCAGACGATTTTTTTGTTAAATTGACTACTGTGAACTATGCCAAGCTGAACTGAGAAATGTATTCTTCCATTCACTGAATATGTATTCCAGTTCTTACTATATGCCAGAGAATATGCTAGGGAAGGAGGATATATAGTAGGGAAAAAATAATATTGGTTACTTACAAAAAGTTTAAAGAACATATATTTATATATATTTTTCTACATGTATATAACTGTAGCTTTTTACATTCATGGGTACTTCTCAAACTTAAGCAGATTGTTAACTCAACCAATAGTATAGAAAATAATGAAGAGAAGTACTAGAGAAAGGGTAAAATGCCTGGACAGTATCTTAGAAAGAAATCTCCAGCTCCCTCAAAACAGCAGCTTAAGAAATGTTACCAGCAGCAGAAAACCAGAGAATATTCCTCTTGGTAGGGCCCGGGGCCAGTTTCCACCTGGATATGACACACGGGTTGCCTCCACTATTGTTCTTTTCTTCCTCAAATTCTAATTTGAGCGACTAGAACCAGACAAAGCAGGATCACTCCCTCTGGCTTGGATAATTTCTAGAAAGCTTAGATGTGCTCAGCACGACTGTAAAAGCAATTGCTGCATTTCTAATTAGTGTCTCTGAATTTGCTTGTTGTAATTCCAAACCCTCCCAGGTCTTAAAAGACAAGACCTCTGTGAACCATGTATGGGGCCATCTTTCATATTGTATTTCTAATTACGCACCTACCAAAGGTTAAAAAAAAGTGGTTTGTTTTCCTATAAAGTATTATAGTAGTCTTTCATAATGAGGAAAAACTTGAGGCAAAATTAGTGTCTATGACCAAAAGCTGTTTGGTGTTAAGAGCTATTTTTTCTTGATTGTTGGTTTGTTTTGTATGTGTGTGTATAACTGATTTTCTTTGCATTTTCATATTCTCCCAGTGTGAGGCATTTCTGGAAGATAATGATTGGATAAGGTTAGAGGTCTTCAACTTCTCCAGCTGTTAAGTATTTGCCAGAAGCAGCTCTTGTGTGCACTGGTTATTGTTATTATTGCTCATTGTTTAGATCTGTTTCCTTTTTGAAAAATGTATCTTTTTCACCTAGGGAAAGAGGAGCCCATTAGGACAGAAGGGGGACCTGATGTATGGCTTTTTTTAGGAATGGAAATGGCCTAAAGAAGTAGGATTAAACAGTACTATGTCACTCAGAAACAACAGTTTAAACCTCAGTGGAGGCCTTAACCCTGTTAAAGTATATTGGCTTGAGAAAGCCTCTACACTCCTGCTTTGGCTTCCATAAGTAAACTGCAACTGCACTTGGAAAGCTTCCTTAGTTAGTTGCTAAGTTACAGCCAATTGTAGCAGATAGGCTTCAGTCAATCACAGGCATCCCACCTTCTAAACTGTGTTAACACCGACAAACTTCAAGATGTAACCAGTCCAATTATTTCTCTGCCTCATCCACTCTTCCATTTTTGTACATCACTTCCCTGTTCTGGAACATACCCCAACCCTGAGGCTACCTGGAGTCCCCCTTGGAATCCATTCCGGGATCCCCAATTTGAATGGTGTTTATTTTTCTTCAATTAAATTCCACTAAATTAAATGGTCTAAAGTTTTTCTTTAACAACTCTAAAACAAGATTAGGGTCTTTCTTTTTTTTTTTTTTTTTTTTTGGGGGGGGGGGCGAGGTTTTTGCTACAGGGTGCGTGTGCTCACCGGAAAGACAGACAGAAAGCAAGAAATCACCCCCCCCAGGGGGGATGGCCACACCGCAATTCCTTCTCCTCCATTCTCCTCTTAGGATCTTGGGCACGCACGCACACATGCCCAGTGTGAGTTTAAGCCACCAGGTCCAGTCGAACCGCTGTCGACTACATGGGAGTTCAGAGACATAGCCATTACTCCAATTGCTGGTCCCCATTTTTTTTTATAAACAAATACTATCAAGCTTACCATCTTGTAAGAGACCATTTAATAACATTTGTTCCCTGGGTAATTTCCTACTCTCACATTCTCATACATTCTCAGAGGACAGGGCCAGGCCATTGGTCATTGCCGTATCTGCCAAGGGTACCCACCAGCCTCATGCTCTGATCTCCACTACTCCACAGGGCCACTTTTCACTTATGTATGCTTTGCAGGCTGTTGTGATGCCTTTACCATGGGGCACCAGGGGTGGCTTTTGGCACAGAAGCAAAGGGCCCAGTACACTGATGATGCACAATTGTTATCTAATACAGAGGTCAGCAAACATTTTCTGTAAAGGGCCAGATAGTAAATATTACAGGATTTGTAGGCCACGTAGTTTTGGTTGCAACTATTCAATTGCTCAAGTACTCTGCATGGCAGCACAGAAGCAGCCATAAACACTGCATAAATGAATGAGTGTGGTCCAGTTCAGCCAAGAAGCCAGATATGCTCACCCATATCAATGGAAATAATAAATTATTAGAGAATTCTTTCTTCTATATATATGATTATTATTGCTGCTAAATGACACTCTTTCTTTCTTTCTTTCTTTCTTTCTTTCTTTCTTTCTTTCTTTCTTGAGAGGTTTTTGCTATAGGGCGCACGCGCTTGCCAGACAGAGACAGACAGAGAGACAGAAAGTGAGAAATCACCCCCCGGGAGGATGGCCACACCGCAATCCTTTCTCCTCCATCCTCCTCTCGGGATCTTGGGCACACACGCACATGTGCCCGGCATGAGTTTTAAGCCACTGAATCTGGGGCTTGAACCCAGGTTGACTACATGGGAGTCCAGCAACATAGCCATTACGCTAACTGCTGGTCCCAATGACACTCTTTTTTAAAACCCATAAAGTGTTTATTTTATTTTTTGCTTTAACTAGTTGAATTGAAATCTTTCATATTGTGTATTTATACGCCAGCCTATCTTTTTTTAAAAATTTTTTCTAGAGGGTGTGTGTATTTGACAGAGAGAGAGAGAGAAAGAGAGAGAGGAGGCTCCAGTGGAGAGCTTATTTCTTTGCCCTTTTCAGCTTTGAAAGGCTAGCTACATAGCCCATAGTTCACAGTGTCCTTCTTCTATCTTCAAAGCACCTATCTAACCCTTCTTCCATCTTCACATCTGTCTGACCAGTCAGAAAGTTCTCCACCTACAGATCTGAGACTAGTTTGAGCCCACCCAGATAACCCAGAAATGTCCCCATTACAAACTCCATAACCTTAATCACATCTGCAAAGTCCCTTTTCCCTATAAGGTAACACAATGCATGGGTTTTAGGGAACATGGAGTTGGGAATTGTTATTCTTTCACTCTTAGGAACTCAAATTATAACAAGTTCCATCACATTCTGATGCTGTTATGTATTATAACATGAGATTTCATCAAAGCAAAAGAAAATTGTGTGAGTTAGCTCTGGACACCATGACAAAATACCACAGACTGGGAGGTTTAAACAATGGAAATGTATTTTCTCACAGTTCTGAGAGCCAGAGGTTTGCATTCAGGATCCCAGTATGGTCTGGTTTGGCTAAGGTCTCTCTTTCTGACTTGCAGACAGCTGACTTCTTGCTGTGTTCTCACATGGCAGAAAGAGGCCACAGCCCTATTGCATGAGACCCCAACCCTTATAACCTCATGTAACCTTAATAACCTCCAAAGACCTAAAGATATTCCTTTGGACAAAGAAAATCACATGCCATACTTGAAGTCAAGGAGGGACAGAAACATAGTTCTCCCAAATTCATGGAAGGAGAGGACAACTGGCAATATTAATAAAATAAGTAATTTTCTACCCAGAGCCATGTAGTGAGTTTTAAGCAGAATTGTGATGTACTCAGGTATGTGTCATAGAAAGATCCCTTTGGCATCATTATAGAGAATGGGTTAAAGGGAATCCCTGTAATCAAGAAGACTGTCTTCAAGGTTTTTAATACAGTTTAGAGGAATAAAAAAGTCAACATAGAGTTGCATCAGCAAGAATGGAAGGAAGCAGTCCACAGGACTTATAGAATATAACAAT
Organism: Tupaia tana; assembly: GCA_026018925.1. Taxonomy (NCBI): domain Eukaryota; kingdom Metazoa; phylum Chordata; class Mammalia; order Scandentia; family Tupaiidae; genus Tupaia; species Tupaia tana. The sequence goes on along the minus strand of JAKSZU010000001.1, from coordinate 246,827,747 downwards.
GGGGCAGCTGGTGATCTGGTAGTAAGGCAGCTGGAAACCAACCAACTATGTGGTTCGAGTTCCAGACCTGGCAGCTTAAGGAACTTGCTAGGCACGTGTGCATAAGTGTCCAAAATTCTGAAAGGAGGGAGAAATGGAGGAGGAAGGATTGTGGAGTGACCATTCCCCATGTAAGGAGGATGCTTTCTCATTTTCTCCCCCTCTCTGTCTGGTAAGCACACACACCCTCTGGCAAAAGTTAAAAAAAAAATTTCTGTAAAATGAACATTCAGGAAATATACGTAATATGAGGAAACTTCAATTAGTTCATTAAAAATGGAATTAAAGTATGAGTTAGTTTGGCACAAAAATTTGAAATTCATGTATAGTTTTTCCATAATATGTGTTTTTTAATAACATTTTTAAGACTCCTCCTAGATATGGTTATCCAAAATTATTAGGAATGAGCTTTTAGTTACAAATGAATTTCATATAACCGTACCTTGATTTTTCACATTACAAACATTTATATTAACTGGGAGAAAAAAAATCTTTCTAAGATGTTATACACAGAGGATACTAAAATGGTATGGGTTGCTCTCAAGCTCTGATTCTTTGTTTACTGTCTTTTAGGTGGACAGATATACTTTCCTCTGTACTTTTTTCCTTTTTTCCATATTTTCCCTATTCTCTCTCCAATCCCCTCCTCCCAAAAAAGGTAATTGAAGGAGATAAGTTTCCATCAATACAAAGCATAGTAAAGTGGGTTCCTGAACATTGTAAACTCAAGATAAAACGAATGAGATTAATAAGCAGATACTGAAAATCAACTTAAACTTTTCCTGCTTGTAAAAGAAAGGTGAAAGATCAATACAGCCAAGAAAAGAATGCCTTAACAGAGGGGAAATTCTTTGCCCAGATGTTAGAAAGAGGAGTCAGAGACAGAATAGCTATCTACAATCAGCTCTGTCCAGGGTATACTCTCTGCACTGGACATGAGTATTTTCATCTACTTTGTAGAATAGTCATCTCCATAAATTAATGTTCATCATTGTGGTCAATACATTAGGCTCATGTGAGTATGATTGGCGTGAGTTCTCAGAAATCGGTTCCTTCTTTTATTTTTTTTTATTATTTTTTTAGGTTTTTGCCATAGAAAAAAACCTAAAAAACCATTGTGCACTCTCCACAGAGAGACAGAGAGAGAGAGAGAGACAATATGAGGGAAAGTAAGAAATCACCTCTGGGGGAATGGCCATGTCACAATTCTTCTTCCCCATTCCCATCCTGGGATTTGGGGCAAGCAAACACATACACCCAGTGTGATTTTCAAGCCACTGTGTCTGGGACTCGAACCAATGTTTGCCATATGGGAGTCTAGCACTGTAACCACTATGCCACCAGCTGGCCTCAGAAGCTGATTCCTTCTTAATGTGCTGAGAATTCTGTTTTCAGCCTATATAGGTGTCATAGTTTGGGTTCTCCCAAAAACAAAGCTTGAGTCAAAAACTTAGTAGAAGTAATTTATCTGGGAGATAACACTAGGAAGCAGAAATGAGAAAATGGGGAAAATGAGATAAGTTAGAATAGAAACCAATATAAAAGTGCATTACTGAAGTCACTTCTCTTACATCCCCTGGGACTTTCTAAGAACCAAATAGAATACCTCCTAGAATTGCCTGTCTAAAGGATAGGAGGTTGGAGCATCTCTGTTGGAGCTTGGTCCTTACTGGTTGATGGATGCCTTCAAAGATGTTAAACATCCACCCTATCCCATCCTACCCCTCCTTCCCCACACACCCAGTAGTGCTTGGATGTGCTGAATGGGTTCCTGGTGCCTTGGAGAAGCACCTGGGACAGAAAGTGGAAACACATAGCTGATACCTGAAGCAAAACACTTAGTACAAAGGAGACAGAGTTCACATAAGAACTGTCCACTGCCACTACAGCTGAAAGCAAAGTTAGTCTAGGGAGGCTACAGGTCACCAGAGGGATCTATAGCAGATTCTGGGCAAGGAGCAAGCCCTGAACTTCAGCCAGCACAGCACAGCCCAGCCTTAGCAGCCAACATTTAATTTTCTATCTCATCACATACTAACAAAAACATCAAGTATCCTTTGCACCCCAATAATAATTTCAATGCGTAGCCATAAAGTACATTGTGTTTTCATTACAAAGTATTGTATTTAATTTTGAATTTAGGAGTTTCCTTTTCTATCAAAAACTGGCACTAGACTTATCAAGTTGTCAAGCTGACATTAAGCTACTTTTGTGCTACAAATACAAGTCTGCCAAAGAAGCTGAACACCACCAAAGCCAAGCCAAGCCTTGGATCTAATTAAGTAAAAACAATCCTTTAAACCACTTTCTCTATGGATGGGAAGGAAAAAAGTAGAGAGTTGGAGGCTTAAAAGTAAAACATGAAATGCAATGGAGATCATCAAGAAAACACAGAGACCTGAAGAGCTCTTGTAAGTGGCAGGATCTGGATCTCTTTTAGAGGCCAACAGAGTTGCAGGGCATTCCTGAAGACATGTGGTCACAGAGGAATCTCTGCCGCCTCCCTCAATCTCTCCAATGGGCTGTTAGGTGCAGTTGTTGCCATGGATTTGAAAACAAAATAAATCAGAGCTCAAATTTCATCATCACCACCTGCTTCCTGTTTGGCCTTCGGCAAGTTGTTTTACTTTTCTAAACCTCAGGGTCCTTATCTACAAAACACAGCTAATAATTCCTAATCCACAAGACTATTGTGAAAATTAAATTTAGAAGAGCTAAAGTACTTTGCCAAGAAAATTATAAGTGCTTAATAAATGGTAGTGAGGGACCCAGCCATCCTGGCGTGGGTAGGAGAGTGCTGCTCTACTACACTGGAAGCCACAGAAAGACCAGGGGTTTAGATCTCAGGTCCGGCTCAGCATGCTGGGTGCCCATGATCCTGGCTGGCTGGAAGTCTGGGGATGGGATCATGGCATCATGACACTGTTGAAGGTGCCTCTTTTTCTTTCCCCTTCTCTCTCTCCATAAAGAAAATAAAATAAACTTCTAAAAATGGTGGTGAGGTCTGTTTTAACATAAAATACCTAGCATGAAAGGTCTGGCTCAGTACTTCATAAATGTTGGTTCCCCTTTCAGTCATGTTTCCTAGGAGCTCAGTGCTTTATCTAAACTGTGCGTGACAAGGCTCCTTATTCCAAAAGAAGTTGTAGGAGATGGTAGCTAGAGAGGTGTTTTTCTTTAGGAAATTTATAATGAATAAGACAAACTGCTTCCCTGATAAGGTCATGTTTAAGACCAAAAACAAAATGCTGTAACTCACGCTACCTGTTCTGGCCTTTTAAGCCCAGCTAACTGCCACACACCAGCACCTAGCCCCACCCTATGTCACCAAGTCTCCCTTCAGTGACTCCTCATCTCTCCCCATTTTCATTTGATTGATTCGATTAGACTTTTTCCCAGATGCATTGAGCCTACTTGAGTTCTGGCTCTGTCTCTGACATGTTTAAATATGTAATTCTCTAGATTCTATTTTTGACTTCTTAAGACTTCAGATACCTGTTGAGTTCATTTGTTCATTCATCCATTCATTCCACAAATATTTAGGGAGAGTTCTCTATGTACTCCATAATATTCTGGCCACTGGGATACAGTGGGGGAGAAAAAAAGATAAATCTTATGCCTTAGGGATTTTCTAAGCTAATGTGTAAGAAAACAAATGAACAAATAGATAGAAAATGTCAGGAAGTCCTATATTTTCTCAGTTAAGAAACTCTCTACTTCCACTCATCCTGCAGAACATTTAATAACAGGACTCTCCCAAGAGACAGGCCCATCTTTATATTGTTCTTGCCATTCACATCATGGGCAAGTTTAAAGAACACCTTTCTACATCAGGGTCAAAGTTTAAGCAGGCCATAATTTTACTCTCTACTGGAAAAATTTAGAGAAAGGGGTATGAAATTCTACTTCTAAGGCCTATTACAAGGGTGACAAATGGCTTCATTTTTCCCTAGAGAGGAATTACCAGCAATTAGACTAGTCAGTTCAAGATTCCACAGATGGCTACTAATGTCCTGAAATAATACTCACTGGGATATCTTATCTTTGACACTGGATGATTTTCTATCCTGTACCCCACTGAAAGGGAAGCACCTGGGACACAGAAAGACTTGCTATGAGGACTAAAAAAGGGGATCCATTGTATGAAACTGTGGCTCCTGGCATTCCCCCAACATATAGTACAGCCAATCTGAGACTTCCTGTACGTATTCGCTCACACTGTTTAAGCTCTGTTGTATTTCCCTAGTGCTTTCACTGCCAAAGTCCTGTACCAGTCATCCCCAGACTGTCCACCATTCTTCTGAAAGCTACTTATCACCTCGATAAACCCTTCCTGCTACACACTCCCTGCCCCCCAACAAGTAATGGAGTGACAACCTCTTTCCAGACCAGCAGACCTTTTAAAAGATAGCCCCAAAACTGAGCAGATACTAAAAAGGTGCTTTAAAGAATGTATTTGGGGACTAGTCCCGTGTCCATGTGGTCATGGGAGCTGGATGCCACATAGGCATACATGGTTGGAATTCCAGCCCTGGCAACTTAAAAACCATGTAAGGTGTGTGTTTCCAAAATCCTGACAGGATGGATAAATTAAGAAGGGACTGTGGTGGGACCACATCCCATGGGGCAGGACATGCTTTCTCCTTCTCCCTCTCCCTCTCTCTCTTTCTCTTTTTCATTCTTTCTGATGAGAGCACATACCTTCTGACAATTCTAAAAAATATATAGGGCCCAGCAGATGGCGTAATGGTTATGTTACTGGACTTCCATGTAGTTGACTGCGGTTCCAGTCCCAGCAGCTTAAAACTCATGCCAGGCATGTATGTGTGCAAGCCAAAAATCCCAACAAAAGTATGGAAGAGAAGGGCTTGCAGGGTGGCCAACCTTCCCAGGGGGTGATTTCTCACTTTCTGTCTCTCTGTCTCTCTGGCAATCACACACACCCTATAACAAAAATCTCTCTTAAAAAAATCTGTAAATCAAATTTTAAAAAATTTTAAATGCATTCGGCATGGCTCAATTGAAGAGTGATATGGGCCAGCAGAGGAGGCCTGACTTCTGCTCCCTTCCCTGGTGTCATTCATGAGGGTGACTGACCACCTGCGAGAGGGCCACATTGTGATGGCCTAGGGAGGTATCTAGCTGGGAATGCTTTACTGACCACAGGTGTCCAGATATTCCTCTTCTGTTAGATTGAATACATTTCATTCTGTAAGACAGAAAGGTTCATGTTACTTTTCATTCTAAACAACTGCAAAGTAATAGCAGCCCACATTGACTAGACGTAAGCTAGACATAGAACTTGAACTCCATTCCTTGGCAAACCACCAACTCAAACTATAAATCTGAAAGTCACCCTCAACTCTTTTTTCATCCTCTACATCCAATTAGTGTCCAAGTCCTATTAACTGTATTTCTCAACATCTTCTACGTCTTTCCCGTCTCTCCCACTTTCCCACTTATCTCAGGGCTGTTTCACCTTTCACCTGAACCATTGCTTTAGTCTCTTAATTGATTGTCTCACCACTAGATATATTCTTAATCCAGGACTCTCCAATCTTTCTTCCACATCGTCACCAAAGGGACCTTCCTGAAATGCAAAATCTCTCTTATTACTGCTCCTCTTAAAGGTATTTGGTGACTCTTTATTCTTTACAGTATAAAAACTAAATGTAACCTGTCAAACAAGTCCACGATCTCACTCCTGACCATTTTTCTGACCCTTCTGAAGACCATACACATGAACTAATTGCAGTTCTAAGCATAATCCCATGTGTCTACTCTCCTAGCCTGCACTGGCCTTCCTCCCAAACCTCATCTCTTATCTACAGTTTACTCATCACTTGCTAATAGACAATCATCTTCAGAGCAAGATCATTAATAATTTTTCTCTATCCCCAGCACTTTGTTTGGGTGTAACAACCGATGAGTACAAGTGGTATTTGTTGAAAGAATTAATGAGTAAGTCAAAATAATAAATCAAATATCTCATGGTACCAGAGATGTGCTAGTTAAAATATCTCCCTTCTCATTATTACTACCACTTATTATTTAGATTCTGTGACTGCAACTAAATCATTACCATGGCCACATGGTCTTGTCACTTCAGGCCCACATCTGACACTGATACATCCAGCATATTGTGGCCAGGTTACTAATCCTCTGAAGGGACTTCTATGACCATAATACTTCACTATTCAAAACCCCTCTGGAGTTCCCCACTGTAAACTTCCCCAATGACATCCAACAGCCTCCATGTTGTAGTCCTAATCACCAGCTTAACCATATTGCCTTTCACTCTTCTATAAGCCCTCCACTGAACAACCCACCAATTCAATTTTCTAAAAAGTATACATTTATCATTCTGTGTCCTTTTTTTTTTTTTTTTTAATGTCTAGAGTGTACATAAGATCACCAGAAAAAAAGCAGACAGCAGCAGTAGAAAAAAGTACCACCCAAGGGGGCATGGTCACTCCCTTCTCTTTCATTTGTTTGTTCTGCCAGAATTGGGGGTATGCAGAAACATGGGCCCAGCATGTTATTTTTTTTCTTTTTTTTTTTTTTTTTGGGGGGGGGGGGGAATTTTTGCCATACAGCACATGCACTCATCAGAGACAGAGAGACAGAAAGCAAAAAGCAAGAAATCATCCCTTAGGAAGGATGACCATACCACAATTCCTTCTCCTCCATTCTCCTCTCAAGATTTTGGCATGCATGCAAATGCACCCAGTGTGAGTTTCAAGTTGCAGGGTCTGGAACTCAAACCACAGTGGGAGTCTAGTGATATAACCACTATACCACCTGCTGCTCCTCCCAAGAACCAGAGTTTGAACAGTAGTCAGCTAAGTGGGATCCAGCTGTCTTAACCACTAGTTTTCCTTAGAATTCTTTCCCTTCTCTAGCTCTACTCCAAAACTATCTCTTTCTAGAACATGCCATGATCACCCCAGCCAAAAATTAGTCTCATCTTTTGAATTTCATAGTATTGTTTCTATAACTTCTTCTTGGCACATTCAAATTACATCTTTATTATAGTTTTCAGTGGATGTGTTTCAGCTCAGATACAAGACTATGAAGTCTTTGAACGTCGCAACTCAACCTTATCCACTGTATCATCAACAGGAGAGTCCAAAACATTCCTTGCAAATGTAGACTTTTAATAAAATAAGTTTAAGTCAATCGACCCTCCAGTGCACTAAGAGCATTAATCAGTCTGGATGATATTCATGTATATCAGTGTGCAAAGTGCTTTCTCATTGTTAATCTCATTTGCACCTTACTACAAGCCTATGAAGTGAGAAAGGAGAATCCTCTCTGTTTTAGAAATAAAGAAACCATAGTGCTGTTTCAATAACTGAACCCATTAGGGTTATTCAGTTAGGAGACAGAGGAACCAGATTTTGAATCCAAATCCCCTACCTTGAAGTTTCATGGCTTTTTACCCACTATGGGTGTGCAAAAGTCTGGCATTGCCCAAAGGCGTGCTCCTCATTCATGTGGCTCCAGTAAATACAGCACTCTCTTACATCATTCCACTTTCTTTCCTACCAAACCTTCTCCAGGTATGCTTTCAAGCAGAAAACAATGCCAACCCTGGTGTTCTACCTGGGTTTTTCCTAAGTCATCCTTTGTTTGAGTTGGTCGGCCTGTCGCTCTGGGCTTATGCCTTACCCAGTGTTTAAACTACCCCTTTAGAAGGACTGGTCAGTTAGTCAGAATGCTACCATAGTGAAGATCCAGGAGCTAGGGAGTAGCAAGGTGTGTATGGTCCAACCTTCCAGGAGCATGAAGATGAGGACAGGTGGGGGGGAAGGCATGTGCAGAGATGGACAGAGAGAAATTTAAGTTAAATTTTCAATTCATAGGTTCTAGAATCAGACTGTCATGTTCAACTCTTGGTTCTACCACTTCCTGTCTCCATCACCCTAGACATTTTTAAAAATGTCTCTGTGCCTTGTTCTCTCCTCTATAAAATGCTGCTGATGATAGTTTCTTGCTCATGGAATCACTATGAGGTTAACAAACTCATCAGTGCATATTCCAGCACAATGCCTGGCATAGAAGTAGCACTCGAGAAGTTTGAGCTGAAACAACAAGATGTTGAGTGCAATTTTTGTGCATCCCCAAAATTGGCAACAAAGTCCAAAGCTGTAGACAATGAGGCTCCACAAACCCCATATTCTAAAAGGGGATGCCAGTAACTGGGGCAAGTACTTTCCTTGGAGATTACTAAGCCTGAATTGCCCTTTCACTGTTCACCATCACCCACCACCACAAATCTCTGTGCCTTCACAGTTGATAAAGACAGCTATAGAGAGGACAGAGTGAGAAGGAGCAGCAAAGTCATCAGAGTCATGGGTCTTGGAGCCTGCAGAGTCTCTAATGAGATGCTATCTTCCCCATCTCTAAAAAGAACAGGAGGCTTCAAGAGATTCCCCAGGCAGATTAGGAGGCCCACTGATTGGGCACTGGCACCTCATTCCCTGGATGGAGTTTTCAGAACCATGGAATGGATCTTCTGCACCTATAGCAGAGTTACTAGGAGAACTTGACCTATGCCCCTTGATGATAGGTGATAATCTTGAACATGGAGACTAGTGCTTGCTTAAGGGCACAGTGCTTGCTAGAGAGGCTCATTTTATCAGGATAGTAAGGGACTGCTAGTTTAGGCTCCCTAAGAAGTAAGGGATAGGAGTTCCTCACCCTAGTATTCTTCAGCGAAGAAGACCTTAGCAGAGGAAAAACAAGCATTCTGGGGCTATCCTGGTAGCCACTGAGAGAGAAGCTGCCCTCCAGGAAAGAAGATTGGGACATGGAGGATCTCAGGGGTCTAAAGGGCATGACTGTCCTCTTTCAAGGAACCTCACCAGTGGTGGAAGCTGAGTGCTAAATTTGCCAGCCATGAAGAGGTCACCAGAAAAAGACAGACCATACTGAGCCTGGAGATAACCAGGAGCACCATCCCATCATGACATTCAGCTCATTACCCTGACAAGCATCTGCCCCCACCATCTCACAGACCTCCAGAACTTTCCAATTCAAGCAAAATTAATCCCAAAAAGAGAGAAGGAAGAGATGAAATTTTAATGACGGCCCTTCCCACCAACTCTTAATTACATCAAAGTGCTGGAGTGAAAGAAGTAGAAGAACAAATAGAAGAGGCTCAGACTTTGGCAGTGGATCAACCTGTGCCAGGTAGGGGCATGAAGGAGTGTCAGGGAGATTTAAACCACATTTAAGGCTACATTCATCAAAACTCAACTTTTAACATCTAAAAAGATCAGGAAATTATAGAATCTATCATCAGGTTTGAGAGACATCTGTTGTAACATGGTTGAAAGTATAGAAAAAAATAAAACTAGTTTATGTTTATGCCCTCGTAGAGCAATTGTTGTCAGCATCAGCATCTTAGGGAGACTGAGTGTTAACAAATGAGAAGCCACTTGTGCTGAAGTCCAAGGCTGTGTGTGACACCAGAGAGAAGATAGAGCCTTGAATGTGCATCTACATAGAGCTGGGTAGGGATGTTAGGGAGGATCAAGGGTAAGAATTACCTGAAAAATCCAAGGAAATTACCAAGACTAGAGCTTGAAGACCCCATGATTTTATTTCGTTAGCAACAGTGAAAGATAGGGTGGGTTGGCTGAGTTTAAAGGGACAGTGTTAAGACACACAGCTAGGCTCTGCTGAGGTTTTATGTGAATGGGGATCATGTGACTTTGAAAAATGGTATTGCCTTCCAGCAGCTTTCTGCCTATCTGGTCACTTTGCCTTTCATGGGGTGAAAAACAAAACAAAACAAAACAAAAACGCTAAACCACTTCTTCCTTCCTATCCTTCAAAGGAGCTGGGATAGGGACAGGAAAGGAAAGATGGACTCTGACTTCTGCATTGTTACTACAGGGCCTAGCCAAACTGATAAGTTACTAGAAACCTCCTCTGCCCCACGAGGATGAGACTGGGTAGGGTCTACCTGCCCTGCAATTTTCATTCTATGAGAAGCCAGCCAAATTGCCTCTAGTCATCCCATTACATAGGGAGGCTTCTAGAGAAGAGGAAATAGACCTCAGCCTAGAATGCTCTTTTCATCCCCAAGGCAGCTTCTCTCCAGGAGAATGGACTCTGGTGAGAAGTATCTGCTGGGTGATCTCACACCTTGGTTCCCGAAGCAAACCACGAGGAAGTCCAGGAGGTCTTCACTGCTAGGAAATCATTACACTTCCCTAATAGGCTGAGCCCAAGGGCAGGTCTTTGCAGTCCTTGAATGACCAAAGTCTACAAATTAGCCATCAGTTTAGCCTCCCTGGGGGTGGACTGCTGTCAGGAGGAGTGCCACAGGCTGCCCTCGGAGAAAGTGGCCTTGAAATAGCAAGTGAGATTTAAAAAGAAAAAATAAGTTGATTTGAAAAAATTCTAGAGTCCCACCAAAAAGTCTGCAGTGAACTAGGGTAAGTTGTGATTCAATGTGAATTTAGCTAGAGAGCATTTATTGGCACATCCAAGAAGAACATCAACCCTCAGCTAGTTGGCTTGTCACCTCCCTCCCCAGAATCAACTCCCCAAGATCAGGGATGTCCTAATGAAGCAGATGAGACTATTTTGGAGGAGCGCCTCCATTATAAACTGTTAAATTCCTATGACTAATAACAGGGCTGATAGCTGTCTAAAGTTTCTGCCCTCCGGCAAACTTACTGCCTCTCCCTGGAGCTACAGGGTAACCTGAAAACCTTGGGTGGGTTAATACCTTGAATGGATTAGTACCTTGAATGGATTGGTACCTTGAATTGATTAGATTTCCTGCCTCTCTGACTCCTCCCTCTGATGCTGTGTAGGGTGGGATCTGAGCCCAATCCCTACCCCAAGACCTCCCCTTCCCCAATTCCCCCATAAAAAAACAGGTCCAACCCCGAGTGGGGGCCGGAGATTTTGAGTGTTAACTCTTCTGTGCCTGCTGACGTAATAAATAGTTCTCCTAATCTCTCCAAGTGCTGCTTTCCATTCCTCGGAGTCTGGTTTTCTGCAACACCACTTTCTCAAGTAACCCTTTAGCTTACCATTCCTCTTTCTACCACTCTCCAAACACATGTATCTAAGAATTTTTATATAGGGACCAGCAGGTGGTGTGCTAGTTAAGGCACTGGACTCCCATTTGCCTGTCTGCAGTTTAAGTCCCGGATATGGAGGCTTGAAAATCACACCAGCCACATGTATGTGCATGCTCAAAACCCCAGGATGAGAATGAAGAAAAAGAGACTGCAGCATGGCCATCCTCCTTGGGAAGTGATTTTTCACTTTCCCCCTCATTGTCTCTGTCTCTGCCGAACACACATGCTCTATGACAAAAAAGCAAACAGACCCCCCCTGGGGGGTGATTTCCTGCTTTCTATCTCTCTGTCTCTCTCTGTCTGTCTGGCGAGCGCACGCGCCCTATAGCAAAAACCTCTCCAAAAAAAAAAAAAAAAGAAAAGAAAAAAAAAAAAAAAGCAAACAGACAAACAAAAAAGCTTCTATATAACCTCAACGACCACAAAAAATACTTACTAAAGCAAACTTGGGAAAAAATACAGAAAAGTTTAAAGACCCTCCCCCCACAAAAAAATTACCCCTAAAGCTACCATGCAGAGATTGACTGTTAATATTTTGTTATGTTTGTTTATAGACTTTTATGTTATGTTAGTTATGAAAAAATATGTGTGCATATAATTTAATATATTTAAAAAGGAATTTACAAAATTAAATTCACATTATGTGGACACTGTGTCATCTCTGGTATTGGCTACTTGGGTATAAATCCTAATTTCACCTCTTGCAATCTTTTTCTAAGCTTCATCAGGTGAATAACTTTCTGCACCAGAAAGTTCTTATAAAGAATAAATGAATAATATTAGAGGGAATCTTCAAAAAGTTCATTCATTTAAAAAATATATATTATGAAACATCAAGCAGGTGGCATAGTGATTATGGCACTAGGCTCCCACATGAACGACCATGGTTTGAGTCCCAAACTTGGCACCTTGAAATTCACACCAGGACCATGTGCATGAGTGCCCAAAATCTCAAGAGCAGAATGGAGAAGGGATTGCAGCATGGCCATCCCCTCAGGGGATGATTTCTTACTTTCTCTCTCTCTGTCTCTCTCCATTTCTCTTCAGCAAATGCACATGCCCTATGGCAAAAATCTAAAAAAAGAAAAAAAGAAAGAAAAAAATTATGGATGGACTTTAAACTTCTTTGCACCAAAATGAACTCATCTTTTAATTCCATTTTTCCATGAACTTTTTGAGGTCCCTGCATGTAGGTAGAGCGTTTTTATCAGGACCTAGCACATGTAGGATGAATATACATGTCGTCAGTGGGTCGTTATTAGATGCGTTTTGCTTTTTTATAATATGCACAGATTGTTTCCCTACGCCTCCACGGCTTACAAGGAATGAACACTGTCTGTGTTTCCCAATCAATGCAATGTTGTCAAATTTAGGAAGCTATCTGGATTGATACCACTTTCAGCAAACACACTGCCCTTGCTGGGATCTTCTGGGGAGAGGCTGATGTAACAGGATGGCTAAGGCCAGCTTAGATACCTGAAGGGACAGGGGAAGGTTGTGGAGGTTTCAGCCAAGCCAGCATCACAGCTGTCCTCAATTACCACAAACAGATGTTGGCAGCTCCACTCATTAGAGATGCAGTCCGATTACCAGGGCAGTCTAAGCCTCTTACTGGAAACTCTAGAGACAGAAAGTCCTCTGCTCCTGATTCCAGTGGTCAAGTCGCTGAAGGTCACTCTCCCTATCTCCAACTCAAGACTCCATGTGGCAAATCTTCACAGGGATTAGAATCAACCAGGTTGATTTTGCCTCCTACCACATATCTGGAAATGACTGAAGACATTTTTGGTCATCTCAACTTAAAGGGTGAGGAGGTGCTACTGGCATCTCCTACAGTGCACAAGGATAGCCCCATAAAAGAGGAATACCTAACAGTGCAAGTCTGAATACAAGTCTTCATTAGAAACCCCAAACATTTGTGAGATAAGGCAACTACTTTTCTTTAATGCCTTTTCTCTAACATCTCCAGAACCCAATGAGATTATCATTGTGGTTTCATAATGTCTAGAAAGGCATCATTTTTCAGTCCATCAATGAATCTAGCCATTACTATATTGACCCCAAAAGACACCTATTTTATTATAGTCCTAAAATCTAAACTAGAACTTAGGACACATCCTAATGAAATGTATATATTTGCTTGTCTCCTGCACAACTCTTGCACCAACACCTGGAAACACTGGGTGCTTGGCTAGCTCTAGTATCACAGGAAATGCATGTCTGAAGTTCTTAGAACTACAACTAGGAAATACTTAATACAACAGTGCCATCTAGTGATTACAAGTATCTCAAAAGAGCATGGATCCCTGTTTCTTCAATCTGATTGATGCCTGCCCCCACCCAAACAAATCCAGTGCAGAATGAGAATAGCATTAAGTGAGATTGCATTATGTAATCATCAGTCTTCTACCTCTCCATGTGATCTGATAGTGCCAGATATAGGAGAAAGTTTTAAAGTAGGCCTGTAAATGGAAAGAATAAATAGAAATCCATGTTTTTCTCTATAGTCATATGGTAAATATCAAGAATCTAACACTATTTAGTGACACAATCTGAACAGGTTCCGATCTCCCGATGTTGAGATTAGTATCCTCTCTGTGACCCCAAGCTGATGGAGTTGGAGTCAGAGCTTAAGGGTGTGGGTGACCTAGGACAAGTGAAACTTCCGTGACATGCATCTACAAAATAGCAATGATGGTACAATAAAACCCATTCATAGGGAGTACCGTAAGCTCTAAATGAAGTATGTTAGGGAAACTATATAACACATGGTGTAAAGGTAGTTACTTCAACAACTATTGGGGCCCTACTGTGTGTCAAGCACCATTCGAGGTTCAGAAGATGAGCAGGGTTCCTCCCCGGTGAAAAGAATGTCATATGAAGGGATCTTGAAAGACAATAATATAAAATCATGACATTAAAAGAAATAGCAATCTTAGATATGATGGAGAAGGAAGACCTTTAAGAATGAATTTTGACTGAGCTGTAAGAGGAGAAGGAGGACACAGACAAATACTGAAGTTTAGGAATATACCTGTGCTCTTCTAGAATGGAGATGGGTGGTCTCCAAGTTGTCTAATCAAATCATCTCACAAAGGAAAAGAGCTGAGTTAACTGAAGGAAAAGGAGGTGTCCACACACCCGGTTTGAGTAGCCTATGTCCTTGATTAAGTGCTCCATACCATTTTCTCCCAACAGCCTCCCAGTCACCATTCCAAAGGCTGGGGACCTATTTCAGGATTGCCTCTGAGTTCATCACTCTGCCAGAGAGAAGAAATAAAAATCAGGATGTCCGTTCCTACGGCTTTTCTCCTCTTCTTCTCCCACTTCCCTCCAGGACCTGGAGTCCCTTTCTTGGGATAGCGCAACGTGTTATATAAGACAGCAGCTTTGTCAGTGTTCTGGTTTATCTGCGTGTGGGTTTATTGCCCACATGAGGGGGCTCGTCTCTACTGCACTTTAGCTCTGCACTTCCCACAGCCAGATCTCAGCTGCTTGTGAGAAGCTCTGCCAGCCAGTGGATCTAAGTTTGAGCTCTCTAAAATAATACGATACACTACTAAAAATTTTAACTTTTCTCTAAAAAACACGAGTGTTATGTAAAGTTCTATAATCCCACACGTTGGCTGGATAACATAAAGATTAAAGAGGTTTCTTTATGAAGGACTTCTCAGAGTCCTCCATATCTCAATAAAAATTGCAAATTTCAGATGTACATGTTGTATTTCACAAATTATTTGTCCATAGAACCCCCTGCACAGAGTTTCTCATGCAAATACAATTTGCAAAAACAGGCTAATTTCAGATTTGTTTGGTGCCTGCTCTTACTCCAGGTTGTGCCAAGACCTGGCTTGTCAAGTTTCCCCAAAACATCACAGCTCCCTTCCCTTGATAATACTCTCCTCGTGTTCTCATACTGCTCTCTGTAAATATATCACAGCCTCTCTGACACTTTGGTGCCCTTATTTGATTTTTTTTTTTTTTTTTTTTTTTTTTGAGAGAGGTTTTTGCTATAGGGCA
Source organism: Tupaia tana (assembly GCA_026018925.1). NCBI lineage: Eukaryota > Metazoa > Chordata > Mammalia > Scandentia > Tupaiidae > Tupaia > Tupaia tana. The sequence continues at coordinate 246,812,583 of JAKSZU010000001.1, read as the reverse complement.
TGTGCACTCACCAGAAAGACAGAGAGATAGAAAGCGAGAAATCACCCCCCAGAGGGGATGGCCACGCTGCAATCCCTTCTCCATTTTCCTCTCAGGATATTGGGCACGCACGCTCACGCGCCCCGTGTGAGTTTAAGCCACCAGGACTCAAACGGCAGTTAGCTACATGGGAGTTCAGCGACATAGCCATTATGCTAACTGCTGGTCCCCACCCTCTGACTTTTGACCACTCATATCACAACCTCTCAGAGCCTCATTTCCCTCTCAGCCAAAAGAGACTGAAATCCTTTGTTCTGACATCCTCTTAGGACCAGGGGAGGCATTAACATGCAAATATATTTGTAACTGGAAAGCACTGAACCAAAGTAAGATAGCATCCTCATTAGCATCAGGTCGAAATATCCCTTCCTGTCTTCTCCAAAGGCAAGGGCACCAAGCCATAGTGAGATTAGGTGAATTCATCTAGAAAGGTCCTTCCAGTCCCCAAAATAACTAACACCTCTTATTGATTCCTAATGCTTGAAATTTTTATAATACAAGCTATTTTAATTCACATAAGATATTATTTTCAATATTTTGAAGAGTGCCAATTATTGATATAAATTACCTTCTTGAGAGAAATTTGAAAAGGGGAGAAATTTGAGCTTTGAAAATGAGGTAAAAAGAACTATATGTGTATATACATACAGATTTTTAAAACAAAAAGTTGTGAGCCACAAAGCAAAATGCTCTTTTTTTCAAATTTTTTATTTAGGAAAAGATTCCAAACACTACCATTGTTTGAATACCTGCTCAACAGAAAATATTCCAAGCGTTGCCAAACTATAAGCAAACTTATTGCCACCAAAAAATACCAGTTGTGGGACAACTCCACACAATTAAATTGGAAAACCAGATGCCAGACCTAACCCTGAATTCAACTAGAGAAAAAAATAAAATTAAACGACTAAGAAATGAGGGACTTTTGTAAGGGAACAGGAATAGCATATCTACTTTGTGAAGCCAGTCTAGCATCAAGGCTGCATCTTGTTATCTGTCTGCCTAAATCAAGCCATTCTAACAATTATTTTTATTGCTAATACATTCTATCCAGTTTGCATGAAGTCAACAACACGTTCATGTGAATTCAGATTTTGAAAGAGAGAACTAGACAGCAGTCACAATCAGGCGCCCAGATTTCTCCCAATTACTGCCCCCAATTATTTCCACACCTATTGCTGACACGTTTCATCTCCTCTGGCCTAACCGACAGCTCACATGGAGGGAGAATGCGAGCAAATGCTCTGCTCAGCAGAGTGTAGGCCCAATTTAAATAATTAGAAGCCTATTTCATTTGTTCTCTCCCTCTTGCAAATGCACTTGAAAGAAAGGTGCACGCCTGGGCTTGACGCCTTTAATTTGTCAGGGGATAACTTACTGACCTTCTTTAAGCCCCTTTCCTTAGCAGCTCCTCTCTGTCTGTCCCCTAGGACACTGAGGATAATTTAAAGCTATTGGGTGATAATCAATAAGCAAGGGTCATCTCTATTGCCTGGCTTAAAGGTCTTTGATCTAATAAATCATCAATTACTGCCACCTCTATTAGCCTTCCGGTTAACCATGTGACCCAAACTGGTTCTCTTATTTAAGTAGATGAGGACAGGAGCTGCACAGAAGTTTCTGTTGATGAAGTGAGTCTGCAGTTCACGAGGATCCGGAGCCCATCTCTAGTTTCTCTGCAACATAACTTCAAGTGGCTAGAACTCTCTTTCCATGTGGCAAAAGCCTGAATCATAATTTGGTTGTGTGACGTGGGGACTTTCATATGTGTCTCTTCCATTGACTGCAGGCCCGTGAGTGCCAGATTTTTTAAGGTTCTGGGGATTCATCATGGTCCTGGTGTTGCTTCAAGTGCAATTTGGAGATGTGCCTTACAAATAAAGAGCCTATGCTCAGAGGTCCCCATTCCACACATTTGAGATGGGTCCTGAGACTGTTCCTTTTGAACCCCTGAATTTCACTTGGACCAACCCTGTGATGGTGATAAGCTCAGAGGATTGCATTCCAGGAATGTGCACTTTTTTAGAGATTTTTGCCACAGGGTGTTTGCGCTCACCAGAGAGATAGAGGGAGACAGGGAGACAGAAAGTGAGAAATCACCCCCCCTGGGGGGGGGATGGCCACACCACAATCCTTTCTCCTCCATTCTCCTCTAAGGATTTTGGGCACACACACACATGTGCCTGGTGTGAGTTTTAAGCCACTAGGGTCTGAGACTCACACTGTGGTCAACTACCTGGGAGTCCAGCAATGTGACTATTACACTACCCGCTGGTCCTGGAATGTGTATTTTAACAGGTTATCTGGGTGATTTCTACGCACAAGGAAATTTGAGAACTTCTAGTCCATAAGAGATTTAAACAAATAAGCAACTACCTTATGTTGTTAAGTAAAGACGAAATAAAGCTGGATAAAGTAGCAAGCAAATTGCTGCAGGAGAATAGGAAAGAACATAAGGGCATTAGAGAGTCATTGAGGTGCCCTTTAAGCTGCCCATAAAGGTGAGTAGTAAGTGACAGCAGGAATGAGAGGGAGACATTCCAGAAAGAAAGAATAACATGGGCAAAATCTTGTGTAATAAGAGTTCATAATTTCTTGGGGAATTTGTAAGTGATCCAATGAATAGGGACTTTAGGTACACAGTGAGTTTTGAGGTACAGAGAGGATTGAAATTGACAAGAAGGTGGGGTTAAACCACAAAGGTGCTTGAATGCTATAGACAGTGGAAAGGTATCTGGTACAATATTGAAGAATGAATTTACACAAGCAGAAGTTACAGAGGGAGGGGCCAGCAGGTGGCATGGTGGTTAGGAGTGCTGGACTTCCACATGGCCTATCATGGTTCAAGTCCTGGACCTGGTGGTTTGCTTTCTCACTTTCCTCTCCCTCACTCTCTCACTCTGTCCCTCTCTGGTCAAATAAAATAAGAAAATAAATAAATAAATAAATAAATAAAGCTAAATAAAATTTAAAAAAAAGAATTTACAGAGGGATGGAAAGAACAAATGAAAAGGTGACCCAGATCATTCCATTCAAAAGACCTTTGCCCATGGTCTATTTCATATTCACTCAGTCCCACATGTACTGAACATCACCTCTATGCCTTACATGAGGAGGTTCAGGAGAAATAATCTAGTCTACAAAGATATGGTCTGCCTTGCATCAGAGGGCTTACAGATGAGAGTTTACTATGTGGCGGGTGGTGGTGAACTAACAGATAAACAAAAATGGCATCCCAAGGAATTTAGAGTCTTAAAGACGATTAGGTCTAACACACACAAAGGGGCTTAAAGAAGGTCAATAAGTTATCTAACACATACACACATGTATGCGTCATAATAAACCACAAAGAAGGAAGGAATTAAAGGTGATGGAAGTAAGTAGAAAAAGACTACTTGAGAGGTGATTTTAACCAAGGGAAGATGGAGAAATAGAACATTTTAGTTAAAGGGAAAGAAATACAGTAATTAAAGAGAACAGAGAATGGAAGCAATGACGGTGATGATGATGAATATGTTCATAAAGAAGATGACAATAGTTTACTGTGACAGAGGTACTGGGTCTCAGACACTGTACTAGGCCTTCCATGTGTTTCTTACCCCTCACCCTTAGAGTAACCGTTCAATGCATGTACTATTACACCTGTTTTATATATAAGAAAGAATTCAAGGGATTAAACAACTTCCAGAGATGACAAAGTAAATAAGTAAAAGAGACAAGACTCATTCATTCTCCTTTACTCAATCTTCCAACAAATATTTGTTTACCAGCTATTATGTGAAAGGAAGATCTTTCTTTTTTGTAGAGGTTTTTGCCTTAGGATGTGTGCACTCATGAGAGAGAGAGACAGAGACAGTGAGAGGGAAGTGAGAAATCACCCTCCCAAGGCGGGATGGCCATGCCTCAATCCCTTTTCCTCTGTTCTACTCTCCAGATTAGGGGCATGCACCCACACACTTCCAGTGTGAGTTTTCTTTTTTTTTTTTGGAGAGGTTTTTGCTATAGGGCGCATGCGCTCGCCAGACAGACAGAGAGAGACAGAGAGACAGAAAGTGAGAAATCACCCCCCAGGGGGGATGGCCACACCGCAATCCCTTCTCCTCCATTCTCCTCTCGGGATCTTGGGCACGCACGCACACGCGCCTGGTGTGAGTTTAAGCCACCGGGTCCGGGACTCGAACCGCAGTCGACTACGTGGGAGTCCAGCGACATAGCCATTACGTTAACTGCTGGTCCCTCCCAGTGTGGGTTTTAAGCTGAAGATCGAGGACTTGAACCACGGTCAGCTATGTGAGAGTCCAGCGACATATCTGCTATACCATCTGCTGGCCCCAGGCAGATCTTTCTTTATCACCAAAGTTTCTCTACAGCACCTTAAAAATTAATAACATGAATAAGAGGCCTGCTGATGACATGATGGTTAAGGTGCTAGATTCCCACATGGCTGAAGATGGTTCGAGTTCCAGAAGTGGTGGCTTGCTTTCTCACTTTCTCTCTCCCTCTGTCTCTCTCTGGTCAAATTGAAAATAATAATAATAATAATTAAACAAAATAATTCTTTTTTAAAAAGTCCTCACCAAAAAGTAAATAAATGAAATTAGCTATAGTAAATGTTAACATGAACAAGCGGAAATTGAGGCCTACTGAAAAAAAAAAATTTATAGCATGCCTTATATTTATCGAAGCATTTTTTTGGAGAGATTTTTGCTATAGGACGTGTGTGCTCGCATAGAGACAGAGAGAGACAGAGAAATAATAAGCAAGAAATCTTCCCCCAGGGGGGATGGCCACACTGCAATCCCTTCTTTTCCATTCTCCTTTCAGGATTTTGGGCATGCATGCACAAAGGCCCGCGTGAGTTTAAACCACCAACCAGATCCGAGACTCAAACCATGATCGACTATGTGGGAGTCCAATGATATAACCATTACACCATCTGCTGGTCCCTCAAAGCCCTTTTATTTACATTACATCATTTGATCTCTGAAAAACACTTTAAAAACAGAAGAAAAGAAGTCTAAGGCTTGGTAAATATTGTATATTAAATGTGTACTCTTTCACCTTTCTCCTGATTCTTAAAATTTTTGACTTTTTAGTTTTCTTTAAAAATTACTTGTTTTTACTTGTTTTAACTAAAAACATGTTTTTTAAAGAAGAAGAATGAATAAAGACCAAAATATCCTATCATCTCCACTGCCGAAACATCCTATTAATATTTTTTCATTGTTATTTTTAAGTAATTACAGACTTACAAAAATTTGCAAAAAATGGTAACAAATTTCTATATTTCCTGTATCCAACTTCTCTTAATTTTAACTGGTTTTATAGCGCAATTATCAAAACCAGAAAATTATTATTGGCTCGATACTAACTGAATGACAGTTTTTGGTCAAAACTCATCAGTTTTTCTCTTGTTATCCTTTTTTAATTCCTACACCCTACAGTGCATTTAGTTTTAATGTCTCTTTAGCTCATGAGAAAATATATTTCCTCTGTCTATTCATGTCCTTCAGGATGTTGATGCTCTTGAAGAGTACTCAGTTACTTAGTAGAATGTCTCCATTTGGATTTCTCTTGTATTTTTGGGGGATTAGATTGAAGTTATATATTCTAGGAATATTACAGAAAACCACAAAAGGGATGCTGTGTTCTTCCCAGGTCCTTGTATCAAGAGGAACATAATACAGACATGACATGTAACTTGTGATGTTAATTTTTATCACTTGGTTAAGGAAGTGTCTGTCAGGTTTTTCCCTTTGTAATTGAGAGCCATCTTGGGAGAGATTCTTTGAGACTAAGCTAATATACTATTTATTCTGAAATGTTTGTTTACCAAGTTTAGCATCTGTGTGTAGATCTTCCTTGCAACAATTATTAATGTGGTGTTGCCTAATGTTATTTGACATTTCTGTCATTCTTTCTACATTTATCGATGGAACTTTTCTATAAAGAAGAGTTGTCTCTGGCCCATAACCTAGCAGTTAAGGAAACCAGATCTCACATCCCAGCCCCAGTCACTTAAAAACACTGAAGGCACATGTATTTGTGTGTGCACGCACACATGTGTGCCCCAAATCACAGGAGAATGAGGAAATGGTCAATAAGGGATTACAGTGTGGTCATACCCCATTGGAGGGAGTGCTTTCTCCCTCTCCTTTTCTGTATCTCTGTCTCTCTCTCTTTCTCTGTCTCTCACTCATGTGCTCTCTGACAATTTAAAAGAAAAAAAGAACCCTTCTCGCCATCTATTTGTTTATTCAGTTATTTATATCAGGGCCGACACATGAATATTTATTTCATTCTTTGAGGTATAATCCAATTACTGTTACATTTTATGTTGCTCATGGTATCTACTTATGCTGACAGAACTCTTTTAGGTTGGCTTCTCTTCCTTTTGACATCATATCATCCTTTAAATTTTTTTTAGAGAGATTTTTGCTGTAGGGTACATGTGCTTTCCAGAGAGACAGAGAGAGAGAAAGTGAGAAATCCCCCGTGGAGGGATGGCCACACAGCAATCTCTTCTCCTCCATTCTCTTCTTGGGACCTTGGGCACACACAAGTGCCCAGGGCGAATTTCAAGCAGCTGAGTTCAGGACTCAAACTACGGTTGCCCATGTGAGAGTCCAGTGCCTTAACCACCAGGTCACCTGCTAGACCCTCTTTAGGATGTTTTTACTTTCTGATACTGTAAGATAGATGCTCCAGGTTCCTCTTGTATTTCCTTGCCCCAACACTGCAATTAGTCATTTCTCCAACTGGGAATCCTAATTCTTTTTGTCAATGAATGGGATTTAGGGCAGGCTCTGTAGCTCTGTAGCACAGTGGTTAAACACTATGAATTGGGAGTTGGATCTCGATGGCCTGTCATGGTTTGAATCTGACCTTGGTGACTTAAGAAGCATACCAGGTGCATGCTCAAAATCCTGATGGGATGAAGTGGAAGAAAAAGGATTGCAGCATGACCATGCCCTATTGAGAGTGCTCCTGTCTCTCTTTATCTCTCTTTGTCTCACACACACACACACACACACACACACACACAGACACACAAGTGCACACACCTCTGAGATTTAGAAACCAAGATCTGAGTGCTCATTGCCACTGCAGTGTCATTGTTCTTGGTCCTCTAAGCAGACATAATTGGGAAACATAGGTAGTATACTAACCCATGCATACACAGCCATTTATATCTGTTTCTTTATCAATTTATCTGTGTGTTGAAAACCACAGGTTCATGCTATATTTCCAGTTCCAATCCAACATTGTAAGGATGATTCTAGTATCCCCTTTACTTATCATTTCTTTTTCTAATAGTGAGAAACTGACTCTCATTATCTACAATATGTTCACTTATTTGTTTAGCCCTAGTACCAACAAAAAGTGTTTACAGAATTGCTAAGCCATCTCCTGTGACAAAAAGATTAACTAGAGTACAGTGTTTGTGTATAGTTCTTTTCATCTTTAATTTTGAAGCATCCAGTTGAAATACTTTGTTCCAAAGTTACTTAGGTTAGTTCTTATTTCCCTTATGCTTTTTGTTTGCAATACATTTAGGTTACTTTGTTTCTGTTTGTATCCTTTTGAGGTGCTCCCTCCCAACATCCAGGCTGATATATTTACTTGGAAAAGTCTCTAAAACATTATTCATTCATAATTTCCTTTTAATCAATGTAAAGACAAGAGACCTCTGTGCTGAGTACCTATCATGTGCCATCAAAAATTTCGTATTTTTAATTCATAAGACTACAAAGACATATCATTCCCCCCCCCCAAAACATAATGATTTACTACAGGGTACATGAGCTTACTGGAGAGAAAAAGAGAGAGAGAAAGGGAAAGTAGGAAGGCACCCCCTAGGGGAGATGACCATGCCACAGTCCCTTCTCCATTCTCTTTTCAGGATTTGGGGCACACATGCACATGTGCCCAGCATTATTTTCAGGCTGTGGGTCTAAGACTCAAACTGTGCAGTCTACCATGTGGGATCCAGCTGCCTTAACCATCATGTCACCATTTGGTCCATAATATGCCATGTCAGTTTCTGGGTTAGGAAACTTGACCAGATTAAAAAACTAATTTACATTATCCTCCTAAAAGTGATCCCTCTTTATCTTCTCTTACCGTCTTCCTAATGGCTCTCTAAGTTTGAAGAGCTATAGATTCTCTTGCCCTAATTATACCCATAGCCTAAAAATACATCAGAAGTAATGAGGCAAATACTCTTTTTTCTCATGAAACACAAGTGGAATGTTACTTGTTTTTTTTTTTAATTGGCTATCATTTTTGATCATTCACACTATAAAATGAAAATATTTACACTATTTGTGAGTATAAACAAAGACCTACCAAGCATTCTTTGAAGACTCTTAGTAATCTCAACTTGGACCTTTAGAAGATGGGACTGTCTCTACATGTTTACAAGAACTTCTGAGAGGTAACCATGAGATCATTTTCTCCTCCAGACATAGGCCCCTGTCCTCATGTAGTTCATAGTGAGTTTAGAGACCCATGGTATAAAGTGGGCAACAGTGCAATTTCTGGGATCAAAAGAGCTGTATGATCTTAAGTAAATTTCTTTCTGTCTCTGGTCCTCAATTTCCTCATATTTGTGTATGTGTGTAATCTATATATAGTTTACATATATAATTTATATCATTCATATATATATATATACATATATATCTTTTCTATATCTATAATACATTGTATATGTTTTACATATATATATTATTTGTTCCTCCTTACAAGTGAGGAAATAGAATGGTGAAATTAAATTGTAAGTGCCAAAATATTTTTAAAGTTTTCGACACATACAAAGCACACAGGAAAACGTCAGCTATTATTAGTACCATTATCCTTTATTGTTATCAATATTTAAAGGGTTACTCAACAAGTAACTATTATTAGAAGTCATAACAATCTAAGTCTAATTAGAACTCATTAAGGCGGACATTAATAAAACTCATTTACAAAACAAGGTAAGCAACCTGCCCAAGACTGTACAACTGCTAAGTGATAAGGCTGGGTATGAATCTAGATCTCACTTTTTTAAAGGAATGGCGAGAAGTTAGTTCTTTTATATGTAGACACTGAAGCTTCAGAAAGGTGTATCCGAGTCAGCTCCCTACTGTGGTAATAGTGTGCTTCCCCAGAGAAACCAACCCGGTGATGAATCCCCTTCCCAACCAACCTGGAAAACACCAGGCACAGGGACCAGCAGATGGCAAAATGGCTACTTTGCTGGACTCCCACATAGTGGACTGCATTTTGTCTGGGACCCAGCGACTGAAAACTCATGCCTGAAGAGAGGAACCTGGAGGAGAGGAGACTGCAGCATGGCCATCCCCCTTGGGGAATGATTTCTCACTTTCTGTCTCTGTCTCTCCGGTGAGCTAAAACAAACAAAACCACGCTAGGCACACACGTGAGTACCAAGATCTGAAAGGCCAGAAGACTGAAGGAAGGAGCTCACGATGTGCCCAGACCCTACAGAGGACCTCTCTCTCTCTCTCTCTCTCTCTCTCTCTCTGTCTTTCTCAAGTGCATGCACATGCACTCAATCATTAATAAAAGACAAAAATTTAAATAAGAAAAGAGGGCCAGGCTATGACATGGGTTAAGGCACTTGAATCATGGACCCAATAGCTTGAGAAATATGCCTGGCACGTATGCGTTCATACCCAAAATTCTAAAAGGAGGGAGAGAGAGGAGAAAGGACTACAGCATGGCCACTTCCCATGGACGATGCTTTCGCACTTTCCCTCTATCTCTCTCTCTGTCTCCTTCCAGGAAGCTCATGCACCCTCTAGCAAAATTTTTTTAAAAAGAAAGAAAATAAGAAAAGTGTCCTGATCCTTTGTGTGGACTGAAGTGTCCAGGTGGCCTCCAGAATAGAACCCAGATGGGACGGAATCATTCAGAGTCTGGAGTTGGTACTACAGAGCAGTGGAGGCTTAGAACACAAAATGTCTCCAGGCAGGAACACTCACTGACAGGGCCCTTTTAGGTAAGGCAATTCATATTCTGGAATTTCTAGGTCAAATTTATCCTATATATTCCATGTCATTATCACTGTGCATTTTTGGTCTAGATCACCACTCTTTTAGACCCAAGGCATTACAGAAGGCTTTTGAAGAGTCCAGACTTGGTATCTCAAACTGACAAACTATCCTTCAAGGCCTGCACATGCATTTTGTTTTTGAAGGCATTGATCAATGACACCTGAATACTTTTTGATGCTACATGCAGACCCCCAGGTTACCTCTGAAGTTGTCATTTCTCCTTATTACCATAGACCAACACTTCATCCATATACTTTATGTGCCCAACCCCCCCTTCAGCATTTTTATGTTGATCAGGCCCTACACCAAATGACTAAAATTTATTAAGTTGGAATATCTGGAATTGGTGCCAGGATAGGCACATTATTATTATTATTATTATTATTATTTATGATAGAGCACATGCATGCACATGAGAAAGAGAAAACAGCATCCTCCACAGGGCTCAGCGATACCATAATTCCCTTCCTCCAGTCTTCCAGTCCTCCAGTCCTCCAGGATCCTGCACACATGCACACAAATCCAGCATGTTTTCAGTCCAGCTGGTAGGGATCTGAACCAGTCATCATGTGGTTTCCCGCTCCACAGTCTGGTATACTACTGACTGCACCACAGAGGCTGTGTCCAGGATAGGGACTTTAAGGGATGGTCCCTATCCCCAGGTGTTTCTAATGAACAACCAATGTTAACGATCTCTGGTCTAGGCCCTTCTCTCAACCCATCCATCAATCCTCTCTCTCTCTCTCTCTCTCTTTGTTTTTTTTTTTTTTGGTTTTTTTTTTTTTTTTTTTGGAGAGGTTTTTGCTATAGAGCGCGTGCACATCCCAGAAAGCCAGAGAGAAACAGAGAGATAGAAAGCGAGGAATCATCCCCCAGGGGGGATGGCCATGCCGCAATCCCTTCTCCTCCATTCTCCTCAGGATCTTGAGCATGCACGCACACGTGCCTGGCATGAGTTTAAGCCACTTGGTCTAGGACTCGAACCACGGTTGGCTACATGGGAGTTCAGCGACATAGTCATTATGCTAACTGCTGGCCCCATCAATCCTTTCTCTTTCTCTTGTGTTTCTTTTATTTTCTTCATAATGAGTTGAATGGTGTCCCTACCTTCCCCCCCCCCCAAAAAAAAAAAAATCATGTTTACCTGGAACCTCAGAGCATGAACTTATTTGGAAATAGTCTTTATAGATGTAATTAGTCAAGGATATCAAGATAAAATCATTCGGGATTTAAGGGAGGTCCTAAAGCCAATGACTGGTATGATTATAAGAAGAGAAGTCACAGGAAAACACACAAAGAAGGTGATAAGATGATAGAGGCAAAGATTGAAGTGTTGCAGCTACAAGCTAAGGAATGCCAAGGTTATGAAGTGCTACCATTAGGAGGAGCTTTGGTCCCACAGCACCCTAAATATGGACTTCCAGTCTCCAGAACTGTGAGAAAATAAATTTCTGTGTTTCAGACATCCAGTCTGTACCAATTTGTTATGACAGCCCTAGTAAATTAATTCTGCCTCCAAACAACACACCAACGTCCACCCAGAATTGTGCAAATATTGCAAATGTCCATGGATGTCCTTGTGCCTCCAGGAATAAACGGAAATATTACAACACTTAGGCACTCCCAAAGGACTACAGAAAAGAAGTAACTGTTCAGATGAGGTGCAATCAGATGGACAGATGGACATGAGACTCCAGGATCTTCCAGGGGCCCATGGGGGCAGTTGGCTGTCAGGAATCCAAGCTTCCTAATGCATTTCTCATCACTTCATTTTCCTTCCATTAGTGGCAGTGGAGGGCCTGACTTTTATCTTCAGTGCCAAACACACTAAGAGAATGCACTCTTCCTGGTAAGTTATGCAAGCTGTATTGCCTCCTCTCCAGTCTCTCCTCTCTTTTGGTTTCTATGCCAATCCCATTTTTCATAATTGCTCTGCTTTTCTTTCGCTCCTGCTTTCTCTTCTTTTCAGCCAAACAGATGGAGAGGCAGCTCAGTATCTGAGAAACCAGTCTTACTCCCTGCAGGCAACAGCTGCTTCCACAAAACAGCCCTGTAAATGTCACCATCAGATCCATATATCTTCAAGTGGCGTTGGTCCCACGTGAGAAGTCATTCATGGCTGAGTCACCAGCAGTGATGCAGGGATCCAGGATGCACTCATTTTCCCTTGGCCTTTCCAATGCTCCACACTGCCTGAACATCTTCATGACATTCAAAGAACAGGAAAGTTTCATGATAAGCAACCTCCCAGCCACACCACCCCAGGGCCCTATTACACTCATTCATGATTAATCAAATTCTTCCTCCATTATGATTAAAGGACCCTTAGCATTCCCCCTCCTCAAATCCCCAGTTCACTGACTGAAAAACTATTTTCTAAATATTGTCTACAAACTCAAAACTATATAGAGAGTTCCCAAGGGATAAATTTGTTCTCATTCTTTTTAAAACTACAGTTGTGTTGATTTAATTACCTTCTCTCTGGAATACTCTACCAAAGTCTACTTCCTGCTGGAAGGTAATGACCTGAGCTAACCTACTATTGGCTGGAGACGAAGGCGGGTATTAACCCAAGAACTGTGACATTGGACTGTGTTTTGAATCTCTCTTGTTTTTATTAGGGGAGTTAGAATGAGAATGGAGAATCCAGTGAGGAAGAGTGATTCTAACAGCTTTACTATCTGAAATACTTTCTATTGTTCATAATTCCCTGAAATGTTCCAAACCAATTCCTTTACTCATGTGGTTTCCAAGCTCTTGTGCACATTCTAATCATTTGAGGAGCTTTTAAAAATCATGATGGCCAGCTCATCCTCCCAGAGCAATTCGCTGAAATGCCTGGGCACAGGAGCAAGGTGTTCACAGTTGTTGAAGATCAGCAGGTGGTTTCAACGCACAGCAAAGTTTGGGATACAAAATGGTTACCAAAATGACCCGATATTTAGATCCTACCATGGCTCCAAGAATCTTCAAAATGGAAATTAGATGATTTTCCTCTCCTTACCAGAAATACATTTTCAAAGGCAAGGGGCTTCGAGATTCTTAGAGAAAGACATTATGCAAATACAGGCCATTATTATTGCAAGTTGGCAGGTGTCTGGGACGTATATTTCATTCTCTTTAATCATCCAAATGAGGCCAAATGTCCCAGGGATATGGAATCAGCCCGTCATTATGCCTAATGGGTACCAAGGATCCAAACACAGGTGTTGCGAGAGGCGGCAGGAGCAATCACTGATTCACTTCTGCCACTGGGACAACCTTCAACTGCACACTTTATCAGAGGCAAACTCCCCTTCGGTCTAGATTCTGCTGCTGTTCACTTCTGGCTCAGCAATGTGTATTGCAGAACAAGGGGCCTTTGCTTTACTGACTGATAAGTATAAAAAGGAATAGACCTCATCCTTTTTTTCCCAGCCACATCTAGTCCCATCACGCGAAATGAGAGTTTAATATTGACCCACTCACCTGAATCTAATTCAACATAAAACACAGCCCATTCTAACAGTAAAGTCTAGAACTGCTGATACGCCACACAGTAACCTCCTGTGTCTTGTTTTTTTCTCCAGCAGTAACTATAACAATAAAAGGTTGGGGAAGCGTATAAATATTTAAGGACCAAAATAAATCTTTAAATGTTGAACAACCAGGTTATGTGATGAGTAAACTAGAGACTGGTCCCGAGATGGCAGCTCGTCAAATAATGATAGAAACGGCAGAACCTTGGCCATCCCTCTCCCATCAGTACAGCATTGGTGTCTGTCAGCTTTGTGATGGCTTAACTGGCTAAAGCTGGCAGATGGTGTTTTTATGACGCTTTAGTAACAGTATTAAGTCATTTTAACTCTTTCTCCATAACTCAGGTTTCCGATTTAGGCTGCAGTTGTCCACCTCTCTTGTCCTCCGAGATGCTCATGAGGAGAGTGCTGACATTTATTGAGCACGATTATGAACCAAACACTTCTCGCAGGGATTTATCAGCCCCAGTTTACAGAGAACAGCTACTGAGGGCGGAGCCAAGATTTGAGCTGATTGTTTGATTCCATTGCTGTGACTCCTCCCACTACTGCTCTATATCCTGAACCTCTGTTTTCATTGATTAAATGCACAGGTAGGAAAAATAACTGAGGGGTAATTGTCCTCAGAATCATGACTAAGAGCATCCAAGTCAGTATGGCTCATTTCTGTTTGAAATTATTACTACTTAAGGAGGTTTTTCACATGTTATTTGACTGACTGATACTCTGTTTAACACTTGTGAGATGTATTGTCTCTTCAGTTTTAAAACTTTATCATTTGCTTCAATTCAATTAATTTCACCATGCATTGATTTCATTCCTATTTAAGCATTTCAAAACATATTTTTAAAAAAGGTAAAGTCACAGGGCCAACAGGTGGTATAGTAGTTAAGGCACTGGGCTCCCACACAGCCAACCACTGTTGAAGTCCCAGACCTGCTGGCTCGAAACTCACATCAGGCACATATGCGTGTGTGCCCAAAATCCCAGGAGGAGAATAGAGGAGAAGGGATTGCAGCGTGGACATCCCCCTAGAAGGTGATTTCTCACTTTCCCTCTCTCTTCCTCTTTCTCTCTGAGTGCACATGCCCTATAGCAAAAAACTTTAAAAAAAATTTTTAATGGTAAAACTATGACTCTAATGCAAATTGTACATGACAAAGATTTTAATTCAATTCATTAATTATTGAGGAACATATGATATATATATATATATATACACTATTTAATAAATGAATCTTAGAATAAAATTGCTGAGGGCCAGAAGGTAGCATAAGGGCCAGCAGGTGGTATGATGGTTAAGGTACTGTACTCTCACATGAGTCCCAGACCCTTCTTGGCTTCAAGAATCAAACCAGGCATGTATGCATTCATGTCCAATATCCAAGGAGGAAAACAGAGGAGAAAGGATTATGGTGTGGTGATCCCCCTGGGGATTGAGAGTGGTTTCTCACTTTTCCTCTCACTGTCTCTCCTGTAAGCACATGCACCCTATGGCAAAAACCTTTAAAAAAATATGTTGAGTTGCATACAAATTGACTAATATCTTACAGAGCAATAAACCATAACCTTTGGGGTTATCTCTTTCAAGAGACAGGTATTATTTGCTTTTATACTGAGCAATATTGACAACTTAACCTATGCCCCAACAGAGTTGTAAAATAGATTGGTCAATACAAACTCAAGCCTAGTCAAGGGCTTAAATTTACACACACTTTTGCTGAGTTTTGGATCATTTTTCTGACCTTGTTTAAGACACAGGCAGAAAAGGTACATATAAACTTGATTAGGAAGACCTAGTCACTGTCTGCAAAGCCCTACAGTAAAGTTCCAGAGTATAAAACTTAAGATCCATTCATAACCTGAAATGTATCCAATAAGTAGTTATATGATAATATAGTATAAATATTACACAGTTGTGCTGAAATAAATCAAAATAAGGAAAATATTATTATAAATGAGATCAGGGAAGAAAGAAAGACATCTTAGAAATTGAAGTAATATTTTGAGCAGAGCCTTGATAGAAATTATAGGCTGTCTGAACCATCCAGTGGTGTGGTGGTTAAGGCAGCTGGATCCCACACAACCAACTGCACAGTTCAAGTCCCGGACCTGGTAGCTTGAAAAACATGCCAGGCCCATGTGCACGCATGCCCAGAAATCCCAAAAAGAAAAAATAAATGGAAGAGAAGGGGTTGCAGTGTGACCATCCCTGTCTGTCTCCAGAGAGTTCACATGCCTTCTGGCAAATAATACATAAATAAGAAAGGAAGGAAAAAGAAATCATAAGATATGGTTTTGATAAAGGTGAAAAAGTGGTATGGTACTACAGACGGGACGGTAGTATGACAGTAGAATCAGGCACAGAGATGAATCTATGTAGGACTGGTTCTTACCCATGGTGATGCATTGCTCTCAGCTGATGAGCCTTCTAAGCCTCTGCTCTCCATTGCTGCACCAGACTAATGAATTTACTCAGAATCTCCAGGGATGGGACCTAAGCCTAGGAAGACTGTGGCTCCCCAGATGATTTCAATGGGCAGGCATGGCTACTGAAGTATGGCCCATGGACTGGCAATACCAGCAGAACCTGGGACTTTGGTAGATCTGCAAACTTCACCAACCCCTCCCACACCTACTTCATCAGAATCTGTACATCAACAAGATCTTCAGGTGTTTATGTGCACATCAAAATTGGAGATGAGACAGTGCAGCCAGATCAAATCATTCCCAAACACCTGGAGTACTTGATTAACCTGAGATTTCCAAGGCCCACCCTTTAGAGAACTGGTTATTCTGAATCAGAGCTGAGAGAAGATGGAAGTCAACAAGTACTTCCATGTTGTTCTTATTGAGGAAGTTTGAGGAACATTGAAAAGAGTTCCCCATTTGTGGGGCCAGTTGGTTGATAGCCTTGACTGTAAGACTTGTAAGTTTGTCTTAATGTGATAATGTAACGAGGATTCTTAGCCCTAGTTACAACATATCATCTGAAGAAGCTTTTCAGAAACACAAGTATCTGGATCCTACCCCCAAAGACTACTTAGTCTGTCAGGGGACTTTGTTTTGTTTGTTTTTAATGTACAATTGTGTTGAAAAAAAAAAAATCACTGTTTTAGGAAGCTACTTCTTCTCAAAAGAGAAACTAATATAATAAAATGGTATTTTAGAAATTTTTTAAAATTTATCTTCCTTTATATTTTTTTCAACTTACCAAATGGGGTGTGAACTCACCAGAGAGACAGAGAGAGAGAGAGAGAGAAAGCATTCCCCCAAGGAAGATGGTCATGATGCAATCTCTCCTCCTCCATCTCTCCCTCCTTCTGGAAATGCCCAGTATGTTTCATAATCCACCTGTTCCAGGACTCAGATTGTATGTTTGGTCATATGGGATCCAGCAGCCTAAACTACCACACCAGGGCTAGCCCAGAAAATTGTATCAGACTATAAGAAATGGACTAGATGTTAGAAAAATCCAAAAATATCTATTACGTGGTGGTAATCAAATAGTGGGGGTGGTTGTTGGATGGGGAGGAAAATGTAAGTCTGAAAACTCAGAAGACATTAATAACTAATTAGGAGTGTGGGTTGGACAAAATATGAAGGGTTATTAGAATATGCCTACAAGATTGTGGGGAGAGGGAAGAGTTGGAGTAAAATCAGTCTCATGCTGCAAAGTATAGAAAGGGAATCAGTTTGATGAGTAAATATACTGTGTTCAAGTTTTAAAATAGAGGCTAATTATTCAAGCATGAATGAAAATAAAAACTAACCAACTGAGAACAAACAGAGGTTACTTATTCGAGCTTGTTACAACAAGGGAAACAGCCACCATCACTTGTTTGACAGAGACTCAAAAATAAACAATGAAGTAGAAAAAGCGAAAGAAAGGGAAGGCTAAAGTCTGCTCTCACTAGAGGTTGTTGGCATATGGAAGCTGCAGGCAGGCTAACAGGAAGCTGATTGATTTGGGAAACATATTTGGCTTTCTCTGGTTGATTCTGAGTTGGAGAAAAATCAGAGAAGCTGACAGTCATTGATCAAGTCTAGACCTTCCCAGGTCAGTTACTGCTGAGGTTCTGGATTGGTTCTAATATCACACACGGTTTGGTCATTTTCCGTTTGTACATTCATTTTCTCACATGTTAAATTAATATCCTATAATATCACTTTTAGGCCTTCTTTTTTTTTAATGATTTTTTCACCTAGTTCAATTTATTCAATCCTATTTGGCTACATCTATATGCATGGTACCTCTTTAGATCTTTCCAGATCTTGTCTCATCTGGATTCTACTTTAGAGAGTGAGAATTATTTAAAAATGTAGGTTTTATGATTATATAGGCATAGGAAGATGCCTATAGGAAGACTAGGAGATGACTATCATCAAAGAAATAGTTTGTTATAGGTCCCAAAAGGAGGAGAGAAGGCACAGAGAATCACCTGGCTATTTTTCATAGAAGAAACAGGTGAGACAGGGCGTTGAGGACACAGGGGCTATCAAGTTGTCTGGTTCCTGGCCCTGAGAGGATTCGGACAGGAGGATAGAGACACTTTGTGAGAGAGCCCAGCAGAGGTGGTTGCTGGTGTAGGCTCTGGGTTGTTTGATCTGCATTTGAAAGAGTTACTCAAGGTGCTGAAGGCCAAGTTGTTTGCTTTCTCTAGAGACTAGCTAGTCCTGGGAACTGCAGTTCCTCCAGGGTCACCAAGGGCCCAGGTGTTGAAGCATCAGAATACAGAAATAAAAGCATGGTAAATACAGGAAATATAATTAAATACGCAGAGCCCCCTGTCTTGAATCTGCTAACATTATAGCAGTTATGACAGCAACTAGAGTCACTTAATGTGACACTTCAAACTACAAGAGCATTTGACAGCATCATGAATCATTCTTGCTTTTCTGCCGGAAGTGTCAAAAGCAACATGGAAACATAAAGACCACCAGCCCCTACCCTCGTCAGGCTTTAGCACAAAGTCTTTCATTTCTCAGCCTTCCCATTTCAGAATAAACCAAGGGCAGACTTCATTTTCCCTGGTAGCTGGGACACTTGAGAATGGATTAAATACTTGCCCATCCATCATGGTCTCCTTTTTCATGGCGCTGAACTTGTCGGAACATTGTTTTGTCCTGTTTCTATAAGACCCCAAGGATTTCCCAATGAGGCAACACCTGCCTTGGTCCTTTATAAGTGAAAGCTGGAGTCAGCACAGGTCATTTACCTGAAGCTCATTTTTTTAAATATACCTTTAATGCTTAGGAGATTAGCATTCCTCTTAGGACGTAACTATGGTTTGAATGTGTACCCAAAAAATTCATGTGATGAAATTAGGTTGTGATGGGATTGAAATGATAAAAATGTAATCCAACTCTAGGATGAAGAAGTGGAGCCTTTGAGAGGTTATTAGGATTAAGATCACCAAGGAATGGCCCCTTGATTGGATCCTGGTAGTTTTTTAAGGAAAGAGAATGAAACAGAGACACACAGAGAGACATATTCTGCTCAAACTCTTGCAATGTATGCCCTCTGCCACCTCTAACCCCTATCAGCAAAAAGACCTTCAGTAGGTGTGACCTTTTGAACCAGGACCTCCAAAAGCATGAACTAAATAAACCTTTATTTTTATAAATCACCCAGTTTCAGGTATTCAGTTATTAGGCAGCAAAAAACATACCAAAACAGACTTGTTTAGAACTCCTTACAAAAGAAGGTCAATGGGGACCAGAAGGCTGTGCAACAATAAAACTCTCTACTCTCTGAGGCAATGTCACATGGGAAGGTTCCCAGTTCAAGTCTGGAGACCTCCCTAGTTCATCAGGCACATGACTGCCCATGATCAAGGGATGGATGAAGGCTGGTGGTAGATTACGGTGTCAAGACCCTATTGGGGATCCTGTCTCTCTCTCGCTTTCTCATGGAAAATAAATAAATAAACCTCAAAAAATAAAAATAAAAATGAATAAGGGCAGTGAACTCTTCCCTGTAGTGGAATGGAGGGAGTAGAGAGAGCATAGTCTTGGGTTCAAACAGGCTTGGATTGGATGCTAATTCCAAGGAACCCATGATCTGCCTGCTATCCATGTGACTAAGCAAGAAAGCTCTATTTTCTTCTCTAAAATCACACATTATTTTATAATATAATTAATTGTATTTATCATGCTATCAGTTTGGAAGCTTCTCAAGGGTACAGATTAGGTCTTAAGTTCATCCTTTATGCCCTTCGAGAATGTCTGTTAAATTGCATTACCTTGTATGACACAGGTACTTCTGTAACACTTAAAATTCTATTGTCCTTCTAGCTAAGGGGCAGTGTCAGAGTGTCTGACTTCCAGCAAATAGGAAGTTAAGAGTGAGAAATCACCAATCTCAGAAAAAGGGATATTCTATGGCAGGAACACCCAGAACAGAGTTAAAGAAAGGAATGAATAATAATAACAATAACTTCAGCAGCAATACCTTCATCAAGAGCCCAAGCACTATTGTGAGCATTTGACACATATTAATTCCAATCATTGAGCTTCTTTGGACTGTAGAGTCAGAAATCTGTCCTCATTTCTCAGTTTCCTTGCATATTGTCACTCCTTTTTTAGAGTCTTTTTGGGAAAAAAATACACTTGTATTTTAATCCAAAAAAAGTCTGTTTTCCACCATTTTTGTTTTTCCACCCAACATTGGTGAAGACAGATAAAGAACTGACATGGGACTAGCAGTTAGAGTAATGGCTATGTCGCTTGACTCCCATGTAGTTGACCATGGTTCGAGTCCCGGACCCGGTGGCTTAAATTCACGCTGGGCGCGTGTGTGTACGTGCCCAAGATCCTGAGAGGAGAATGGAGAACGGATTGTGGCATGGCCATCCCCCCTGGGGAGTGATTTCTCGCTTTCTGTCTCTCTGTCTCTGTCTTTCTGGTGATCCCACGCGCCCTATGGGGGGAAAAAAAAAAAACCTCTCTTAAAAAAAAAAAAAAAAAGAACCAACATGGAATATGAGTTGGAAACAAGGAGAGCCGTGTCTGAGATGATGGCCCAGGATATGGAGGGAGCCAAGCAGGCTTGGAAGAGTTCCTCCACAACAAGATCACCCTCCACTTCATCGCAGTCCCCCAGGGCCAGGAAGTGATAATGATGCCTTTGCCTATTAAAATGCATGGCCCCCACCTGTCCATGCCAATATGTTTTCCATTCCTAAACAGGGCAGTAGCAAGGTAGAGACGGGGTAAATCATCTTTTTCGAGTGCATTGCAGATCTGAGCACAGCTGTCATCCTCTGTCAAGTGTTTTGCTCTGTGCAGGGAAGTGCTTTGTAAGCAATGCCTGGTGCTGCTCACAGCAGCCTCACAAGGTAAGTATATATATTTTTCTCTCATTTTAACGAGATGGAAAACACAAGGGCTTATGGCAGCCTGAAGGATTCTCCCAAGGTCATAGGCTAGGTCTGAGTGCCCATGGTGTAAACAGGGCCTTGGGATTTTTATATCAAGCCTGAATCTCCTACAGATGAGAGCACTGATTTAGTATTGAATATTGTACCTGCCAACCGAAGCTCTTTATAGAGTTAGTGCGATGTAAATCCAAGGAAAAGACTTTGTTTTTGTCATTTCAGAAGTGGCTGCAACTTTAATGTAGTCTTTCCACCTCAATATCTAGCTGTACCTCTTGGTTGGTGTCATGGGGATGAGATTCTTTACATATTCAGCACCTTCTCTACACATTCTATGTCAGCAGTCCTTCTGTATGAGTAGGTTAATAGATGCAAAAGTGTACATGGTACAGAGTATTTAATGTGGCAGACATGTCCTTGCTGCCCCTCCTTATCCTATGGCTAATCCTAGCTGGCACTATCAGGACAACAAAATATTTCAGCAGCACATGAAATATCCAGGTTAATAGCTGAAAATGTGCACCTGCCATCCCACACAGCCAAAGTGCTCAGTTGGCCTCACATATAGAAATCTTTAACTTATCTCTAAAACTCAGTCAATAGAAGTAAGTGGTAGCCTTTAGACAGAGCCCAGCATGGAGTAGGAAATTGTGTTCTCAATACCTAGATATTTAGCTGGTATGAACACAGTATTTGGCAGTGGGATGACAGATATTGGAAGACTGGTTTCTGATAGGTACCATAAATGGTCTGCATTCTCTGCAAGGCAGTAAGAGCTGTTTAATTCTGAACTATCTAAAGCTATGAGCTTTATTTATCTGCAATTAACACCATCTTTAATGCCACCCTCACCAAAAGTGATTTGCTCCCATGTTGGACACTGAACAAAAAGGATCTGGGTCTCAATTGTGTGGGATCTTACAATCTTAGCTATGCAACACTGACACCAACAGACTTAAAAATATGTCAAGCAGAAAAACTTGGAACTTGCATAGGCAATTACAAGAATACAAATTTAGGATCCGAAGAATTGAGTGGTGGAGGGAGAAGTCAGAGTTAAGAAATTCCATTTCAGACTGATAATGGTACAGAGTACCAAACACATAGAGTGAAGGAACACAGAAACCCACGGTTGATCATCCAGTGTTGCCATATATTCAGAAGTGTGGCATCAAAACATCTGTATGACTGACTGAACGGCCTGGTTTTCATCCAAACACGTCACTTTGAAGATCAGTTTTTCCTGAAACATAATCAGATTATGTTTCAGAAGCTCTTCAAAATGTTGGAAAAGAGAAAGGAGTAAGACTAACATCCACAGAGCAATAGTATAAAACAATATCCTCAGTTGTCTGATAGGGACTATATAGGCCATTGGAAGTTAGAGGAAGCAGTGACATTTAAGCAATATGATAAATGATAATGATAAATGACTGAGCAGTAAGATGGTTGCAAATTTGAGTGAAATTTTCAGTTTAATCAATGTTTATACCAGTGCAAATAATAAAGCCATGTCTGCAATTCTGTTCCCTGCTTAATGGCATTAATGTCCTTATGGCCAAAAATCAAATGAAACACAGAAGAATCAGAAATGTCATTTATATGCACCTTGCCCAGTTCGAGGGCTGTGTCAAGATGGACATTTAGAAATAGCTGGGCCATCCCCGTAGACTAGTGGTTAAGGGAGCAGGATCCCATATGTCTGACCACAGTTGGAATCCTGTCTCCCATGGTTTGGAAAACATGTCAGACACATGCATGTGTGCCTAAAATTCCAACAAGATGGAGAAATGGAGAAGAAATTGCAGCAGAACAACACTTCATTGAGGGATGTTTGCTTCTTCTCTATCTCTGTCTCTCTCTCTCTGGCAAGCACACATGCCCTCTGGCAATTAAAACAAAAAAGGAAAAGAAGGCTAGCTCCATGGCCAGATAGTTAAGGAAGCTGGATGCCACACAGTCAACCCTGCGGTTCAAGTCCTGGACCCAACAACATGAGAAACATGCTGGATGCATGTGCATAGGTGCCCAAAATCCCAAAAAAAGGAAGAAGAATAGAGTGATTTGTGGTGTGACCATTCTCCATAAGGAGTGCTTTCTTAGTTTCTGTTTCTCTTGTCTCTCCCTGGTGAAGGCACATACCCTCTGGGGGCGGGGGATTTAATAAAATAAAAGAGTCAATGGAGGAAGGTGAAGGGTATTGGGAAAGGGAACATCACACAAGCACAGGCCTGTTCCATGATACATACTGCTTTTACCAGGACAGATGTAAGCCAATCAGTCACACCTCTGCCAAAACGACCTCCATGTGTACACACACACACACACACACACACACACACACACACACAGACTTTTCACACCATATACTTTAAATGTCTGGACTTTGATTCCAAGGGAAAACAGCTAAGTGGAGAGGGATGATTCTTGTACACGTTTTCCATTTTTCTGGCTGTGTACATTCCAGGTCCTTCACTTTCTGGTATACAAGGAAGAAAGCCCCCACTGTATTATAGATACCAACTTCCATTAAGGCACCTGAAAGAACGAAATCTAAGATGGACATATGACTTAAGCTCAGCCAGTTGGATACTGCTTCCCAAGACTTAGATTCCTGAATCAGTGTCATGAAGACATTCAAACAGCTGAAGTCCTTCTTTATGCAAAAGTAGCAGCAAGAGGCAAACTAGACTGCTCTTCCTGCACAACCTTTACTTTCATTCCTGCCCTCCAGAGTCTACTTGGTTCTTCTTTGTTTTCCTAGGTCAAGTCTAGAGTCTCCTCTTGAATCTGAGAGATTCTGACACCTTTCCTGTAAGTTTTCTTTTTGTTTACATCAGCCATCTTGCTTTCTGCTACTTGCAAGGAAGAATCCTGACACCAGCACAGATTCTGGAGTCCCCCAACATACTCCTCCTGAATTTTGTTCAGGCTCTCCAAGAACCATTCCTCTCCATGACCTGACTCTTACTTATCTATTGGAAGGTACATCATGCAAATAGTATGCTCCCTCTGCGTGCCTTCAACTCCTTTTCTGATATGCTTAATGCCTGAGCTATTTCTCTGAAACTCTACCACTTACTCCAAATAACCCTGCAACACAGAAATGTTAGTGCAATCAACTGGATGCTCTAGGAGACACAAAGGAGTGTACAAACAGATGAAATGCAAACTTATTTCAGTGCTTTTAATTCAGTGCATTCTCATCATGTACCCAGAGCTATTTTACTTAGTTAGGTTTTCAGGGAATCCAACTTCTATTTGTCAGGTTTATGGTGTTGATGTTTCCCTCTCTCACTGAGGTGTTCAGAGTCTTAATTAGATAGCGGTTGTAAAGTGCTTTGACAGCAACAGATGAAAAGTGCTAGAGAAATCTCTAGGGAATTTCTTCATTTGGGCTGGAAAGACACAAGAAAATTAGAAAGCTTTAACTGAGCTAAGGTTTACAAGTAAACTTCTGGATTTTTCTCATGTGTCTGTGTGTGGTATGGTACTAAGTTTGATTTTTTTTTTAATTCTCCTAACTATAAATGAAAGAGCCATGTTGAAACCCCCTGCAGGACACATTAAATTGAAGCTCTCCGTGATAGATCTGTGAGATGTAAATCATCGAATTACCGTCTGTGGATTTACAACCTTTTGAACAAAGAGGAAACCTACCCAGACTCATATATTCAGTCAATACTTCCAAGGGAAAGTCTGGGATCCAAGTTTTAGCAGAGTTATGAAAGGAAACACCCCTAAAACACATGTCTCTCAAGTAGGGGGTCTTTTCCCTGAGATTGAGACACAATATTTGTTTGTTTCACAGGGTTTGGATTTGGAGTTAATTTAATTACTTCTCAGTAAGTCAAATCCTCTGCTTTGAGGCAAACAAATAGGGAGTAAGCAGCGATATTTATGGATCAAAATCTTTTCATTTAGGATAAAAGATGTGGGTTGAAGGCAGCACCAATCGCTGAGCCAAACCCCACAAGCAGTGACTCTACTAGCCCAGGGAGTGAGGCAGATGTTGACCCTGGGGTCTTGTGCACATGACAGATAGTTGTGTTGGACCAACTGACAAGTGAGACTGGATTTTAAAAGTCCACAGGTCTGTGGCTGTGACCAGGAATTTGAGAAGCTATGCTTGCTTTAGGAAGTTATTCAAATTATAAAGTTCACCCAATCTTTCTTTTATAGCCAAATGGTGGGTAGCATTAAGTATGGTCTTAGACTACAGCTTTTCTTTTTTAATTTCTTACTTACAGAAAATGTTGGCTTGGGACCAGCATATGGCGTGGTGGTTAAGGTGCTGGACATTCCCACATGGCTGATCACAGTTTGAGTCCTACACCTGGTGGCTTGCTTTCTTTCTCACATTCTCTCTCTCTCTGTCTCTCTGTCTCTGTCTCTCTCTCTCTCTGTCTGGGTAAATTAAAAAACAAATGAATGAATAAATAAAATAATTCTTGAGAGGGTTTTTGTTTTTTGGTTTTTGGGTTTTGTTTTTTGGCTATAGGGTACGTGTGCTCACCAGACAGACAGAGAAAGACAGAGACAGAAAACGAGAAATCACCCCCCCCCCCCCCCAGGGAGATGGCCACACTGCAATCCCTTCTCCTCCATTCTCCTCTCAGGATCTTGGGCACGCACACATATGCGCCTGTTATGAGTTTTAAGCCACCAGGTCCAGGATGTGAACCGCGGTCGACTACATGTGAGTCCAGCAACAAAGCCATTACGCTAACTGCTGGTCCCAATAAAATAATTCTTTTTTAAAAAAAGAAAACGTTGACTTTTTCCCTCTGATTTCATATTTGAGGACAAGTCCAAGGGATTCCCTTGGGGAGTAGGAGAAATATGTGTACAGTAGGATTTGGACAAGGACATGCTTGTCTCCTTTAAATGCTGTCATGTGTCACCTCATGAGAAAAACAAAATTTATTTGCTTATATTAAGGACATGTCTTTCAAGTAAATGAGGAGGGGCCAACCCCATACCAGAATGATTAAGCATGGTGCATTGGGAGCCAGATTCCATGTGACTGACTGTGGTTCAAATCTCAGGCCTGGCAGCTTGAAAAATATGCCAGGCATGCGTGTATGTACACACTCCCAAAATTCTTTTTTTTTTTTTTTTTTTTTGGAGAGGTTTTTCACTATAGGGCGCGTGCGCTCGCCAGACAGACAGAGAGAGACATAGAGACAGAAAGCGAGAAATCACCCCCCAGGGGGGATGGTCACGCCGCAATCCCTTCTCCTCCATTCTCCTCTCGGGATCTTGGGCACGCACGCACACGCGCCCGGCGTGAGTTGTAAGCCACCGGGTCCGAGACGCGAACCGCGGTCGACTACGTGGGAGTCCAGCGACATAGCCATTACGCTAACTGCTGGTTCCCACACACTCCCAAAATTCTGATGTGATAGAGAAATGAAGAAAAAAGGATTACAGAATAACCACACCTCAACAAGTCAATGAGGAAACTAAAGTTGGAACCAATGGCTAACCTTTTGCACAAAATAAATATGGATCCTTTTTGACTTTTTATTCCGAAAAGAAATTCCAGGTGGATCAAATATTTACATATAGATAAAGAGATCATAAATGCATTTGTTTAAAAAATTAAGTGAATTGTGTTTATAATCTTGAATGGCAAAATCCTTTTTAGACATGACAGAGAATTTAAAAGTATGAAGGAAAAGATTGGTAAATCTAATTATATAAGATGTTAAAATTCTTTATGAAAAAATGTCAGAGAAGTAAAAGAAAAATTATAATTTTGACAAATTTCCTAAGCAGTATGACAATAGATAACACTGTGATTGAAGTAAAATTTCTTGCATATCTACAAAAAAAGAGACAAGCAATCCAATAGGAAAATCAGTAAAGACTGTGCATAAGCAGTTCACAGAAAAAAAAATAGAACAGTGATTAAACAGAGAAAAATTAAAATTCATTCATTAAAGAAATACAAACTTAGCCAGAATGAATTACTATTCTTCTTTATTATATTGACAAAGATGAAAGTCTTTCCTAGTCATCAATGTTTCCAAGGTGTGAGAAAACAGGTGTTTGCATGCACTATTAGTAAGAGTGGTGCTAATTTTTGAAAGGCAACTGGTAATTTTTTTTCAAGAGAAGTTTTTGGTATAGGGTGTGTGCACTTTCCAGAGAGACAGAGAGACAGAAAGCAAGAAATCACTCCCTGGGGGGGAGTGGTCATGCCACAATCCTTTCTCCAGTCTCTTCTCAGTGTTTTGAGCTCACATGTACATGTACCCAGTGTGAGTTCGAAGCTGCTAGGTCCAGGACTTGAACCACAGTCAACTACATGGGAGTCCAGTGATGTACCCATTATGCCATCTGCTGGTCCCAGGCAACTAATAGTTTCTAATAAGCTTACAATTCTAAGAACTTAGTTACACAAATACATATATAAACAGATGTATGCTATAGCATTTTTTGTAATAATCAAGAATCTGGCATTACCCTGGAGAAATGGAAAAGGGATTTCAGTGTAACCATACTCATTTGAGAAAGTTCTTTCTCCCTTTCTATTTTTCTTTCTCTGGTGAGCACACGTGCCCTTTGTTAGTTTTTGTTGTTGTTGTTTTTTAAAAAGAACAAAAATTTATTTAGCTCATGGTTTTGGGTGTCTATAGTCAGGGGGTCACATTTGGTAAAAGTCTTCTTATTGGTAAGGACTCTCTCTAGGGCCCCAAAGCAGAGCATCACGTGGCAAGAAAGCAAGAGTAAGAATGTCCATGTCCTCTCTGGTCTCATTCCCTCTTATAAACCCACAAGAATTCAATCATGGGAGTTCCCCACCCTCAGGACGTAATCTAATCCTGATCATTTTCCGAAGGCCCTACCTCTTACCATAATTGGGCAAAATTTCTACCCTCTCAACACCATCACAATGGCTCACCAAATTTCAACATATAAATTTGGGTGGCAAGGGCGAGCCAGTGGCATGGTGGTGAAGGCACTGGATTCCCACATGGTTGACCGCATCTCAAGTCCCAGACTGAGGCTCAAAATTACTCTAGTTGTATGTGTGTGTATGCTCAAAAGCCTGGGAGGAGATGTGGTGAGGTCATACCCCCTGGAGGGTTATTTCTCATTTTCCTTCTCTCTGTCTCTCTCAAGTGAGTACAGATAAAGACAAAGATAGGGAAAGTGAGAACACAAAAATAAAATAAAATGGGGGTTGGGGGAGAACACATTCAAACCATAGCATTAATTAAATTGAAAGTTTTACTCAATGACTATTTACTGAGGGTAGGTTATTTATCGAGGGTAGGCTATTTACCAGATTCTGAAGAGGTAAAGGAGTCTAAGATGCCAGTCCAGCACTCCAAGAGTTTGCCTTATATCTAGAGATGCAGAAAGGGAGTCAGGCACCCAAATAAATAATTGTCCCACCAAATGAGGGCGGTAGGAAAGACCCCATTCAAGATAAGCAATGCTTTCGTAAGCAGGACTCCAAAGAAGCCCACACTGACTTACTTGCACAAACCCCAGCTTTTCTTGTCATCTCAGACACCAGAATAAAGACCCCACTTGGAGACAGGGTCTTCACAGTTCTCCCAGGAATTAGAACATAGCCATCCTTTGAAAAGTGTTGTCATTCAATCAATGAAATGTTAACCTTTGGATGTTCGTCTCTCAGACAACCCGATCAAGTCAGGGTCAAGGGATCCAACTCTCAAATATGAACCCAGTCTCTGCAGGAGCCACAGATCTATTAAGCCTCAGATACGGAGCAATTACAGGAAAGTGAACACTGAAGCTTTCATGATAGGCAGAGGGGTCTCGGCTATGGCTGTTTAACAGGTATTATTCTCTAAGCATCATTGCCTCTTCCTCCAACCCCCTCTTTAATGCTTATGCCTGGCTCTTCCAAAAGAGCTCCTCTGATCATTCTGTGGAGAGCTCAGAGGTAATTTCCCAGCTGCCCACACTTCCTGCTGGCAGGACTCCAGAGTCTGTATTCTTCCCCCTGAGGTCTCCCTGTTAGAAGGAAAAATTGAGGTCAAGGAATAATTCAGTCTGCGGGGACCATCCTGGTTCTTCAGAGCTTTAGCCCTGAGCAGTCCATAACCAGCAGTTCTTGGTGGGCACATAGTTTGCTGTGAAGATCAGCAAGGGGGACTAATGAGATGGTGTGGTCTGATCCCACTAGGACGACAGCCCTACACAGAGATCCAAATCAAAAGGTTTCCCAAACTGGGGTTGAAATTAAAGATGAGCAAAGTTTAGCTAGGTTGGGTAAGAGAGAATGCATCACTCATCAGCAAGCACAGGTGAACACAGCATTTATGAAGAGCTTTGACCTCTTTTCCTTCACTCTATGTGTAATCCTAACAGGCCCTCAGGAGGGTAGTCTCTACGCGAATGGCATGGAACGGCTCCTTGACCTTCGCAGTCATGACCCAGAGAGTCATGCAAATATAAAGACATAAATCCAATGAGAAGGAATGACAAGCAGACAAGCTCTTACTATTTTCTACTGGCAGCAGAAGCCCCTCAACTGGTTAGGGTAGAAGTCTGGAGAGAGAGAGTCAGAAAATTGGTTTCCTGGGGCCCAGGTAGTGGCACAGCAGTACCACAAATGGACCCACATGGGAAAGGTCCTGGGTTCATGGCCTGGTACCTCGCTAAGCACACTGGGTATATACAAGCTTGCCCATGATCTGGGATGGCTGGTACTGGGGGTGGATCACAGCATGGGGACCTACTTGGAAGTACCTGTCTCTCTTTTTGTCTGTCTGTCTGTCTCTCTCTCTTAGAAAAAAGAAATACATATATAAGAACTTGAAAGAAGGATTGGTCTTCAATACTAATTGATCTTCAATACTAATGTCCAAATCTTAAATAACGCATCTTCCTAGGACATGATCACCTTATCTGGAAAATACTGTGCACCTCACAAGATATTAGTTCAAACTGAGGCAGGACTAGTACATGTCTTTGTAACTATGATGTCATGTTAGCATGTACCCCTTGCTCTAAGGTAGTTGACTTATACCTTTCCTGCTCTTGGAAATAGGAACAACCCTCTCTGGAACATCATTACCTCATAGTCAGGAAGGGTAGAAATGCAGAATGATGTAGTCCTGCAGAATTCCAGTGCAATGATGCTCAAATTTGATGTTTTTCATTTTGGTGGAAGCTCAGCAGGGAATAAATTACCAAAAAAAATTCAAAATGTGTCCTCCTAAAGAAGAGAAATAAATTTCACTATTGTTATTTTATTTTTCCACAGAACATACCAAGGGGGGAAGAGGAGGAGTGTTAGTGGAAGAGATGCTAAACAAGTGAAGCAATATGTCTTGGGAAACCTACTCTACTCCTCCTGCCTCAGTTTCCTCATCTGTAATACAGAGAATGAGAAGCACTTAAAAATCTAGTCCTCTAGAAAGCCCTGCATACCAGGGCCGGCAGATGGCCTAGTGGTTAAGGGCGCTGGACTCACACATGGCTGATTGCAGTTCAAGTCCTGGACCTGGAGGCTTGCATTCTCACGTTCCCTCTCTCTCTCACTCTGTCCCTCTCTGATCTAAATAAATAAATACATAATGTTAAATAAAAATTAATCCTTTTTTAAAAAACTTTATTATTTTATTTTATTTACTTTAATTAGACCAGATCAAGAGAGAGTGAGAAAGAGAGAGAGGAAAAGTGAGAAAGCACTCCACCAGGTTTGGGACTTGAACTGCGGTCAGTCATTTGGGAGACCAGCATCCTTAACCACCATGCCACCTGCTGACCCAAATAAAAAATAATTCTTTAAAAAAAAAAGAAAAAGAAAAGAAAGCACTGCATAACTGCTCTAATGTTAGTGGCCTCATTTTGTGCTGGAGAAAATGAAACAGAGATAAGCTCTTTTAGGCATCTAAAAACCTGACCCACAGTCTATTGGCACTTTCTCTCAATCCCACTCCTTCCTTTCATTTTCTACACTTGTGGGCAAAGCCACCTTATTGGCTTCATTGCTTCCTTGTCTTATTCCAATATTTTATTGCAATTTTTGTTTAATCATAAGTCTTTTCAAAGGTCAAGTCAAACTTCACTTTTTTTTTTTTGGAGAGGTTTTCGCTATAGGGCGCGTGCGCTCACCAGACAGAGAGAGACATAGAGACAGAAAGCAAGAAATCACCCCCAGGGGGGATGGTCACGCCGCAGTCCCTTCTCCTCCATTCTCCTCTCGGGATCTTGGGCACGCAACGCACACACGCCTGGCATGAGATTTAAGCCACCGGGTCTGGGACACGAACCGCGGTCAACTACGTGGGAGTCCAGCGACACAGCCATTATACTAACTGCTGGTTCCCAAACTTCACCTTTTTCAGAATGTACTTCACTTTCACTTTGCATCTCTATACTCAGTTTTGGCCCCTGTCTCAGGCCTCTTCTACTATTAGGCCACACCCACTATCAGGTCCCTCCCACTATTGGGCCACACCCACCATCCAGCTCTTCCCGCTCACCAGATCAGGTGCTCTTCCTTTTTTGTTCCAAATCAAGGTGATTTAATATTTTACTTTAATTTTCCACAATGTATTGGAGACTAGGCTATAATATTTAATATTTGAGGCCCGGAGATGGCAGAAAATATTGGATGCAGGAAAAGATTTACAACTCCTAGATTTGGCTGTCTCAAGGATTCCCAGCCTAGCCCAGTGTCAGAAATGCCATGGATCCTAGGCTGGGGGCAGAAGCACCTCTTTTCTCAGGCAGGACATCTACTCTTGGAGTGTTGCCAGCATGTCCAGGCTCATTAATAGCCAAGCCCAATGACAAAAGACCCCATTTTAAAACTCACCTAAGCTTTCATTGCTGCAGTTTCCCACCACAGATGGCAGTAGGGATGTTGAAAATGTCTACTCTCTCCAAAAGAAACTGATTGTTACCCAATAGGATGAGACTTGACATCCCTCTCCCTGCTCCCCAACAGGGACAGCTCCGTGGCTAGGTCTGAGCTGTGCCCACCTGTACAACCCCACATGCTACACAAAGGACATAGTCCAGAGCTGTCTTCTGTGGCTCAGCCCTGCGGCCTCCTGCCTGCCCTTTTCCAGTCCTCACATCTCCAAAAGAACAAGTAGTACTCTTGAGCCAGAGCCCATTCTAAATGGATACTCAGGAAAAGCCTTGGTCTGAAAGAAATACAGTCATCAGAGATACAAGAAGCCAATAACATAAATATTCACGGTTCAATTCCTTAGAGTCACAGCCTCTCAATACACTTTCTGATTATGGTGTGATTGCATTTACCCAATCAAATTGCATATTTGGGTGGTATTTCCAGAACAAAGAAATAGGCTGCTTCAAAAGCGTACTTCAGTCTCTATATTGTGCAGGAAAGAAGATTGCTCAGAGCTTTCAGTACAGGTTAATCAGCTTATGTCACTCCCCTCTAGGTTTTGAAAATGTTGGAGCAGGTTATAGTCAAGAGTCAGACATACGACCCCTGTGCTTCTCATCTTGACAGCCCTCCCTGCTGAAAGGGAGCACGGAGCTCAGGAATGGATCAGACCTGGCATTATTGCAGCAGAATATCTAATATTTTCCTCCCCTACAACTTTTTCCATAGAACGTTGCCTTTTTCCTCTGCAGTTGCTAGCTGGACTTTCTGATAAGCCTATCCTCTTCAGCTGAGACTTCCAATGTGACCAAGAAGAGTGTGATGATATGCAGTCCTTGAAGCTTACAGACCTCGAGAAGGACAAAGTCTCCCTGCCCCGAATGCAAAATGCCTTATAGAAATGTCCAATCTCTCTTTAAGTGAAATCCTTATTTTGACACGAATTATATAGAAGGAGGAGGGAAAGGCCCTGCAAAACAAATGAGCAACTTTTTAAAAAGCTTTCAGAATCAAATGTAAAATTCATTAAGAAAAGTAATGGAAATTTTATGGCTGGTGCACAGATAAATTCATTGCTGCCTCTAAATTCATCAAGCACACATACGGGAGTGTATACCAAATTAATTGGAACTAACAGCCTCTTAGAAACTCTAACCAGCTGCAGACTCAGGGTAAACTAGTTGGAACAAAACAAAGAAGCCCTCCTCCCCCTCCTCCTTCCAAGCTCTGATTGAATTAAAGGCTAAGCTTGCTCAAGTCTAAAAATGTGGAACAACTCTATTCTTCCACAACTTCCAAGCCATCATCTGCTGCAGAGTCAGATCTAGACACAAATTAGGCTTCTTTGAATACTAAATAGTCCCAGTTCCACTTCACTGTAACTGTGAAGACATAACCAAAGTTTTTTGTTTTGTTTTTAGGGAGATCTTTTGCTAGAGGGTGCGTGTGCTGGCCAGAGAGAAAGAGAGACAGAAAGCAAGAAATTACACCACAATCCCTTCTTCTCTAGTCTCCTCTTGGGATTTTGGGCATGCATGCACATGCTCCTGGTGTGAATTTGGATTCACCAAGTCTAGGACTCGAACTGCGGTCAACTACATGGGAGTCTAGTGATGTAACCATTATGCCATCTGCTGGTCTTACAACCAAAGATTTTTAGAAAAGAAAGACATCCTAATACTGATATTAGACATTGTTCTGATCCGAGTGCCCATTCGATCTTGGGTACTTGACTGTGTGCCTAGAATGTTTCAGGCTGACTTGGCCAGGCATTCAAACTACAGTTGCCTTGTGGGTTCCAGCTTCTCAAGCAGTTCATTACCTTTGTGCTATGGAGTCAGCCCAATGCTCTTGTTGAATATGGTTTCCAATCAGGCCATCCCTGGATCAATTCAGAAAACCAAAGAAATTCTGGATAAGTTATTACAATTATTTGTATGAATAGAGAACACAGAAACCATGTGTTCTTGAAGACAAGGCAACACTACGTCCTTAATCTAAAATAAATTCTTGTCAGGCAGTGATCAATAACATTTTATTCATAATTATTAGCTATGCACAATTAACAATTTAATACTAATAAATTTATTAATAACAACTAACATTTATTGAGGACTTTATTTATGGAAAGCACTGTGCTAAGCACTATGCATCTGTTCTCTCATTTAATCATCACAACGACCCAAGGAGATCGGTACTGTTGTAATTCCCTTTGTAAAGATGAAGACATTGACACTCAGATAAATTAAGTAATTTATCCAAGGTCAGGCAGCTAGCACATTTGTTCCAAACCAAAGTTAAGTTGCAAAAGCTCAACCATCAAGCAATACAGTAAAGATATAAGACACAATCCTGAGGATTTTTGTCCTCAGAGAGATCACAGTTTTAGCAAGCCAACAGAGACTTTATTTTAACAACCTCTTACTCATAGCTGGTGGGTTTGGTCAGAAGGTGTTAAGACTGGATTTTGATCCTCTTGTGTGGGTTGCAAATCTAAACTCACAGGCTTTCCTCCTTCTACAATAGGTGCCTTGGGTTTCACCCACATGGAGAAGAGGCAACATTTCCACAAGTTCTAAAAGGTATCCATTTGAAAGGCTTTTTGTCCAAGAAAGTAAAGATAGTATGGAAATGCACAAGTCTTCCTGTACAGTTCTTAGAAGTGCTGGATGCTTCCAAGGAAGGGGAAAGTCTTTTGATCAAAACAACCCTCTTGTTTAGGTTACCTATATTTTTTTCTCCTCTCTCTCCATATGGGTAAGTCTCAACTTCCAGAAGACATCTTTGGGTAGTTATAGCCTAGGTTCAATACTGTCCATAGACTTGATGAGCCTATTGAAAGTCTGGGAAACTTTCCCAAAAAGGAATAATAATGAACCAATTGTGAAGGAGAAAGTATTTTTACTTGCACAATGTTATCATTTTATCTATATGATAAATATTTGCTGATTGCCTATACATGTCATACAGAAAGCAAGATCTGGGGACCCAAAAACTAATGATCTTAAGTGATTTTTGCCTCCTCTGAAGGAAGAGAGTGACGATTCAAAGAAAAAATTGCAGTCATTTTAAATAAGGGCATTTGGGGCTGGAATGTGAAGGTAAATGCTTTGATCAGTCTATACCTTTACAAAGATATACCTAACTAGATCTCTGGAGAATTGATAACTTCAAAATTACAGCAGTTTTGTGTATTTGTTTATTTTAAGTCTGTTTCTGGATGACTGCTTAATTAGCTACTTTTAGGGAGCAGCAAGAAAGCAAATGCATACTGAGTTTTTTCCCAGTGGTAATTTTGGCAGGCCTCCTATACTGAGTAGGAATGCATTTTTTTAAGTATAAGGAAATGTAATTATTAGTCACTTAAACATATATTAGACAGATGTCCCAAGACCCCCAGTAGAAGACTGGTAGATAGTACTGAACCCTTTATATACTGCCCCCCCATACATGCATACCTGTGAAAAAGTTCATTTCCAAATTAGGTTCAGTAAGAGATTAACAACAATAGCTAATAAGAAAATGGAATAATCATAACAATATGCTGTAACGAAAATTAGAGAACTGTGTTCTCTCTCTCTCTCTCTCTCTCTCAATGCTATTGTAATGTAGATCTTAGCCCTTCAGCATTTGATGTGTTCCTTTGCTCACATTGAGAACTTTTGCCTTTTCAGCTAAAGGAAGCACTTTACAACTTCTCTTTGGTGTATTCAAACTGCCAACATCACTACTCTTGTGCTTTGGGAACATTACTAAGTAAAACAGGGATTACTTAAGCTCAAGCACTGTGATACATGGAGATAGTCTATAACTGAGGCAAGTACTAACTGACTAACATGCAGGTAGCATGTACAGTGTGGATACACTGAAAAAGGAGAATGGGATGACACAAATTGTCATCCCACTACTCAAAGTAGTGTGGAATTCACAACTTATGAATATTTAATTTCTAGAATTTTCCATTTAGTATTTTTGGACTACAGGTAACTGAAAGTGCTCAGGAAAGGGAGGACTACTGCATAACGTATAATTTTTTTCTCACATTACAAGTCTTGAAAGTACATTCAAGCTCAAAATTGCCATTAGATACTGAATTTTCACTTATTTTTTTTCTCTACCGTCCTCAGCATGTTGGCCTTCATTCTCGTGCTGTTGCCTCTCAGTTGCCACACTGTCAGCCATTATGTCTGATTTCCAGAAAAGAATGAGATGAAGAAAAAGAAGTACCATCAGATTTTGACTTATATCTCACTGGCCAACACTGTCATGTGTTGGTTGTGGCCACTGCTAACTTCAAAGAAGACATAAAATTCAAAGTTTTCTTTGCTGCTATGTTTTAACAGTCTCTTCAGTAGAGATAGAAAGCAGAGAAAAAGGTTGGAAATGAAAGAAAGGTTAGTCAATTAAGAGTATTTGCCATTAACTATCAGGATAGTACAGGTTGGGGCAGCAGGTGGTGTCGTGGCTAAGCATGCTGGAATCCCACATGGCCAACCTTGGTTTGAGTCCCAGACCTGGCAACTTGCTTTCTCGCTTAATCGATCGATCTCTCTCTCTCTCTCTCTCTCTCTCTGTACCTCTCTGGTCAGATTGAAATAAATGAATAAATAAAGTTAAATGAAATAATTCTTAAAAAAATAAGATAGTATAGGTCATTTTTTAAGATTTCCTGGATTATTAAAAAAATGCAATGTGGGAACCAGCAGTTAGCGTAATGGCTATGTCTCTGGACTCCCACGTAGTCGACCGCGGTTCGCGTCCCGGACCCGGTGGCTTAAAACTCACGCCGGGCACGTGTGCGTGCGTGCCCAAGATCCTGAGAGGAGAATGGAGGAGAAGGGATTGCGGCGTGACCATCCCTCCTGGGGGGTGATTTCTCGCTTTCTGTCTCTATGTCTCTCTCTGTCTGTCTGGTGAGCGCATGCGCCCTATAGCGAAAACCTCTCAAAAAAAAAAAAAAAAAAAAAAAAAAAACCAAAAAAAAAAACAATGCAATGCAATAAAGGAAAAAGAGAATGTCGATACAATTGTGGCATATTTTAAATGTGCCTATTGTGCATATTTAACACATACATCTTTTCTAATGCAGTAATCATAGGTAGAACTTCTTTTGGCAGTACCAGCCTTTGAGAGGCCAACCCAAATGGCGGCCTTGCCTTCCTCTTGCTCCCCAGGGCTGCTTGGATGGGCCCAGCCTTGGACCCCATGAGCTGTGATTAATGATGGCAAGAGCCCGCAGGCTTCCTCTAATCAACAGTCTGAAAAAAAAATTAATCATGACAAACCTTGCCACATAAACCACAAGAAGGGAATCGGAAGTCAAATGGACAGAGAAAGTTTCTAAGAGTCCATAAATTATAAAAAGGATGTCATTTCCTGATGTTCACAAAATAAAAGAGGCATAACCCTAAATATTTAGGAAGACAATGACTTGAGTGTTATTGTAAAGAAAATCACAGAAAAACAAATCACAAAATTTTGTTTTCTATCTTTTTCAAATGAGTGTCATTCTTATATTCATCTAGAACTGCATGATCCCATACAGTGGTCACAAGCCTCATGGAGTGATTGAGCACTTAAAATGGGACCATCCCAAATAGAGCTGCACTGCAAGTGTAAATTGCATAACAGATTTTGAAGACTTAGGAGAAAAAAAGCAATTGCATAAATAATTTTTATGTTGAATACATGTTGAAATGGTAATATCCTGGACATATTAGATAAACACATTATTAAAATTAATTTCACCTCAGGGACCAGCAGTTGGTGTAAAGGCTATGTCGCTGGACTCCCATGTAGTCGATCGCGGTTCAAGTCCCAGACCCGGTGGCTTAAACTCACACCGGGTGTGTGTGCGTGTATGCCCAAGATCCCGGGAGGAGGATGGAGAAGATATTGCAGCATAGTAACCCCCCCGGGGAGTGATTTCTCGCTTTCTGTCTCTCTGTCTCTCTCTGTCTTTTTGGCAAGTGCCTGTGCCCTATAGCAAAAATCTCTCCTCTAAAAAAAATTAATTTCACCTGTTTTTATTTTTAATATTTTAATGTGGCTACAAGGAAATTTTAAATTACATATGCAAGTCGTATTTATGGTTGTATTTTTTTTTTTTTTTTGGAGAGGTTTTTGCTATAGGGCACATGCACTTGCCAGAAAGACAGAGACAGACAGAAAGCAGAAAGTCCCCCCCCCCCCCCCACCCGGTGGAGATGGCCATGCCTCAATCCCTTGTTCTCCATTCTCCTCTCAGGATCATGGGCACGCATGCACATGCACCCAGCGTGAGTTTAAGCCACTGGATCCGGGACTCGAACTATGGTCAACTACATGGGAGTCCAGTGACATAGCCATTACACCAACTGCTGGTCCAGTTGTATTTTTTTTAATTGGACTGCACTGGTCTACAAGGATATTTTACAACATCTACTGTAATAGACACTGTTAATATCTCCTTCCATGTTTCCCTGGCCCATTTCTGAGTCACCAACAACCTTTAAAGACAGTTACATGCAAGCTAAGAGCATCCCAGTTCCTACCTTAAGGGGGTTTCTCTCTGCCCCTTCCTGAAGGTCTGCAGCTCAATAGATGCTTGCTCAGTGCACATTGGAAATTCCTGGGATATAATGCTCCCAGGTGCAACCCTCAACCAATAAGGGATGACAAATACATGCTCTATCTACCAATGTACAGTTCTCTATTGAAAATGATGTACATGGTAATATTCTGGATTTGATTGTCACGAACTGCATGTATACTTAGAAAGAACATGTTGTGTGCTATAGAAATGTGCAATGATTCAATGTAAATAAGAAATCATAAAATTCAAAAAATGGAGGGGCCAGCAGACTGTGTAGTGGTTACATCGTTAGATTCCCATATGGCCAACTGCAAATCCCAGACCTAGCAACTTGAAAATCTTGCCAGGCATCATGTATGTTTGTGTACCCAAGATCCCAGGAGGAGAATGAGGGGAAGGGATTGCCGCATGACCATTCCCCCTGGGGGGATGATTTCTTGTTTTTCCTCACTGTCTCTGTCTCTCTCTCTCTCTCCCCAGTGAGCACATGTGCCTTATGGCAAAAACCTCTTTATAGAAATGAAGGGGGAGCAGCAGTTGGCATAATGGCTATGTCGATGGACTCCCATGCAGTTGACCTCATTTCGAGTCCCGGAACCGGTGGCTTAAACTTACACTGGGCGCGTGTGCATGCATGCATAAGGTCTCGAGAGGAGAATGTTGAAGAAGGGATTTCAGCGTGGCCATCCCTCTGGGGGGTTATTTCTCACTTTCTGTCTCTCTGTCTCTCTCTGTCTTTCTGGCGAGCATACGCACTCTGTAGTGAAAACCTCTCCAAAAAAAAAAAAAAAATGAAGAAAATTATGTAAATGCTCCATCCTTTTTTAAAAGTTATTTATTCATTTAATTTCATTTGTTATTATTACTTTTTTAAAAGTAAATGAGAAGTTTTATTTAAAAGTCAACATTAAAGATCAAATTAGTTTTTTTTTCTTTTATCCAAGAGTACCATACAGCTCTTTATTTATTCAAGTCTTTTAATGCATCAGCAGAATGTTATAGTTTTATCCGTAAATGTTCTACAATTTTTTATAAAATGTATTCCTAGGTATTCTGCATGTTTTCTTTTTTTCCCTTTATTTTATTTTTTACAATTAAAATATGAGTTTATTTTGGTACAAAACTTTTTGAACTCATACGTAGTTTTCCCATTACATGTATTTCCATGAACTTTTTTTTTCCTGAAATATTTTTTTCTTAATTAATTTACATTCATTACCTGAGCATCGTCACAGCATACAAAATGTGATTTTAATTTGACCAGACAGACAGAGGGAGAGAAAGGGAAAGTGAGCAAGGAAGCTGCCAGGTCGAGGACTCAAACCGCTGTCAGCCATGTGGGAATCCAGCACCCTTAACCACCACACCATCTGCCAGCCCCCTAAATGCTCCATCTTCAGCAGTCCCTGGCAGGACAGTTTTATAAAATGTTCTTCCACACAGTCTCTCAAAGCATTCCTAGCCATACTGGATCCCAGTTGCCCACAGCAATGGCTTGCCCATTAACAGACTGTGTTTTCTGCTTTCTTCAGTCAGTCCCTCCCTTCTCAGGATCACCTCTCAAATAAAGTCTCTGCACCCAGTGCTCATCTCAGCTCTGCTTTAAAGGGGTCCAAATAAAAGAGTAACACGAACATTTTCACAACCCCTTTTTGTAGAACCCATGCCAAGTATCCTTTGACTTGGTAATTCATACTGATTTTTTTTTCTTCCTGGGTTATTATCAGAGAAGATGTCTTTAATTACTACTCTTTTTCTATCAATTCATTTAGAATTTCATTGTTAGTGGCTTTAAAAAAAATAAGATTCTGCTCTAATTAAACAAGTAGCGTATCATTTGAAAGAGTGTGAGTATTTTTATTCTTTTCCAAGTAATTTGCTTACACTTAAACTGAGTTTATGTAGTGTTGTTTTAATGATCAAGTCATTAAGGACATTGTTTGGCCCTTTGAAACGTTTTATTCTGCTTTGGAGTAGTGGCAGTTTCTTTTGCCAGATAGAATCAAACTCCACAAGACTATTAAATATTTTTCTCAGTGAGTCTTAAAGAAAAGGCACAGCTAGCAAGAAGGCAGAGTTGGTGGGAGACGGCCACTGTTCCTGGGCTCTGTAACAAGGCTCAAACAAGAGGTACAGCCAGGGAATGTTCTGGGAGCCTGACCTGCTGCATAGCTCTTGCTGTCAGCTGTCACAGCTGCCTAGACAATATGGTATATAAAAAGGGGGGTGGGGTGGGAGGGGACTGTAGAGCCCAGTGGTCTAGGTTTTGTTTTTGTTTTTTTGTTTTCTTTTTTATTTGAGAGTTTTGCTATAGGATGTGTGTGCTCACCGGAGACACAGGAGAGAGACAGAGAGAGAGAGAGAAAGTGAGAAATCACCACCCTGGGGGGATGGCCATGCTGCCATACTGCAATCCCTTTTCCTCCTTTCTCCTTTTGGAATTTTAGGCATGCATGCATACATGCCCTTTCAAGCCTCTGGGTCTGGGATTCCTACCACGATCAGCCATGTCCAGCACCTTAACCACTATACAACATGCTGGCCCCTCCATCCAGTTTTAAATTCTGCCTCCACCCCTTCCTAGCATAAATTTTTTTTTTTTTTTTGAGAGGTTTTTTTTGCTATAGGGCGCGTGCGCTCGCCAGACAGACAGAGAGAGACAGAGAGATAGAAAGCGAGAAATCACCCCCCAGGGGGGATGGCCACGCCGCAATCCCTTCTCCTCCATTCTCCTCTCGGGATCTTGGGCATGCACGCACACGCGCCCGGCGTGAGTTTAAGCCACCGGGTCCGAGACTCGAACCGCGGTCGACTACGTGGGAGTCCAGCGACATAGCCATTACGCTAACTGCTGGTCCCACCTAGCATAAATTTTTTCAAACCACTCATTCATTCAGAGCCTCGGTTTCTCTATCTGTAGTACAGAGAGACTATTCCAGAGTATGAGGGACACGTAGCCAGGATCTCACATTTAAAAGAGCCTAATGCATAGATTATTCAGATTATCTTTGAATGAAATGTGTGCATGCATATGTGTGTGTGTCTACAGTAAAGTAATAATAAGGTTCTAAAGAACACCTACTTTTTTATATACTTTTCTGGTATTTCTTCAGCCTTTTACATACTAGCAAGCTGAGAAGAATCCTGAGCCCCTCTTGACTCAGAACCTGATGAGAATAATAATTCCTTTTATGCTCAGCAGTTCTTTGCATCACTTCACAGGGAACATTAGAAAACACGAGATTTGTTTCAAACCATCTGTCTTTTCTTTTTTTTTTTTTTTCTTTTTTTTTTTTTTAAGATAGAAAGATGAGAGATTTTTGCTTTAGGGTGTATGCACTCACTGGAGAGACAGAGAAATAGAAAACAAGAAATCACCCCCAAGGGAGACGGCCATGCCAAAATCCATTGTCCTCCACTCTCCTTCGGAATGTTGAGCACACACGCACATGCACCAGCATGAGTTTTAAGCCACCAGGTGCGGAACTCAAACCACAGTCAACTACGTGGGAATCCAGCCACATCACCATTATGTCATCTGCTGGTCCCACCACCTGTCTTTTCTTTACTCTCCCTACTTCTTTCTGGCAAGCTCTGCACTGAACCCTCTCTTGAGTCTTCCCACTACGGCCACTTCACAGCATGAGAGCCCCCCAGAGCTCCATCTTGAGTCCAGCTCCAAAAACGGGTGTTCATGTGGTCTGTCACTCCAGGAACCAGCACTTGGCCCGTCTTCTGAAAGGTCTTACTCATGAACTGTCTCCACTGGAGAACTTGACTGTCGTGTCAATTCCCGACAGCTGGGCCCTGGCAGAACTGCAGGCTGGTGTAGCTAGCATACAGTTAAAAGGATTGCTCAGTGTTCCCTACTTCTTCACACATGTCTTCTTGCCTGAAATCTCCGGAAGCAGTGACTTTGTCTGGTGTTCAATTTAATTAGAAATAATTATGGGAGTCCGCGCAGTGTGGCTAGACGGTCACCGTGAAGTTCAACCCCTTCGTGACCTCGGACTGCAGCAAAAACCACAAATGCCACTTCAATGCCCCCTCACACGTGCGCAGGAAGATCATGTCATCCCCGCTGTCCAAGGAGCTGCAGCAGAAATACAATGTCCGCTCCATGCCGGTC
Organism: Tupaia tana; assembly: GCA_026018925.1. Taxonomy (NCBI): domain Eukaryota; kingdom Metazoa; phylum Chordata; class Mammalia; order Scandentia; family Tupaiidae; genus Tupaia; species Tupaia tana. Next base: position 246,770,028 of record JAKSZU010000001.1, on the reverse strand, counting down.
CACAGGACGACGAGGTCCAGGTGGTTCGAGGACACTACAAAGGTCAACAAATTGGCAGAGTACTCCAGGTATACAGAAAGAAATGCGTCATCTACATGGAGCAGGTACAGCGTGAGAAGGCTGTCAGCACAACCGTCCACGTGGGCATCCACCCGAGCACGGGAGTTATCACCAGGCTAAAACTGGACAAAGCTTGGAAAAAAATTCTTGAACACAAAGCCAAGTCTCGACAAGTTGGAAAAAAGAAAGGCAAATACAAGGAAGAACTGATCGAGAAAATGCAGGAGTGAGCAGAGCCTGTGGTGCAACCGCAGTATAACTGCGATCATTTCAATATGTGAACATTTCTCCCTGGTCCAGTTGATCAGAATATAACAACACTACCTCCCTGTCTCAACAATGCTGTCTTCATATCCCTCCTCCAAATGTTTTTCCCAGGCCCCACTCCTCCACACACACCACATCTGGCATTCACATCCATCTCTTGTGTTTTTACATCCTTTAGCCCGTCAGTTTCAGTTATAGAGTGTGGACACTCGTATATATTAAGTGGGGACATACAGCGTCTCTCATTTTGTTACTGGTTATAAATTACTTTTACAATTTTGAGTAATACTTTTATTATTAAAAACCAGAAGTATTTCCTAAATCCAAAAAAAAAAATTATGAAGTACCTATGAAGTACATAAAACTTTACTAGATTATAGAATAACATGAAAGAGAGATAAGAGCTACCAAAACATCATAGCCCCTTGCCCTTCCAAGAATTTACAATTTAATTGACTCTGGTACAGAAGAACATATTAGATCTCCAATAAATATCCATAAAATGAATATGGTGCAAAGTTGTAATATTGAGTTTGAATGAGGTTTAAGATGCTATTGGCTAAAGACACTGGAATTCTCAAACCCTGCCTTAGCCAGCCTCCCTTCCATTCTGCTAAGTCTCTCATACAAGAACTGTAACAAGAAAAAATGGAAATAGTGTGCTTTTTTTTATCCTTTCTAATTGACAGAGGGTGCATGCACTCACCAGAGAGAGAAGGGGAGAGAGAGAGAATGCACCTTCCCAATTGGATTTAGTCATACCACAATTTCTTCTCCTCCATCTCTCCATCCTATAGGCATTTGGGCATGCACACATGTACCTGGCATGTTTTTTAAACCACTGGGGCCAAGATTTGAACCACATGGTCAGCCATGTGAAATCCGGCTCCCTGAACCACTAGGCTTTGGGACCAGCTTCATGCTATTTTTAATTACCTGGAATTAGGCTCTTAACTCCTTTGAAGGGTTGGTTGGTAAGCCAGTGGGGGCATGTGCTTTGCCTGAAGGCCAAATGGGCCTTTTTTATCTTCCTAAACCCAAATTCAAACCTTGGGATTGCACCGCCCTCTGACTAACAGTTGTGTCACAACAGGGAGGCATAAAAGATGCACACACCGAGCATCCACAGGAGGAGAGGAAGAAAGTGAGCAAAGATGGCTGGGTCTGTCATAGCTTGCCTGTCCAAATGCTCCTCAAGTTACTATGGCCCCTGGAGGGAGGCAGCATCTGTGTGCAAAGCTTTTAACATGCAAGTGGCCTAACTTCCAGAAGCATGGCCTACTCAGTGAATGGGAATCTGACCTCCCCCTGTGATGATAAAAAAACAGTACATCATTGCTTGATAAGAAAAAGGCAGACTAAAAATGTTATAAAACTCCAAGAAGATGAACTCACTTTGAACCAGAAAAAATACAAGAGATCTTATTTGACAAAGTTTTTCTTGCCTTAAACATAGAAGAGTCCCGGGATCAGCAGATGGCATAATGGTTACATCACTGGACTCCCATGTAGTCGACCTTGATTCGAGTCCCAGACCCGGTGGCTTAAACTCACACTGGGCACATGTGTGTACCCAAAATCCCGAGAGGAGAATGGAGAAGGGACTATGACATGGCCATCACCCCTGGGCAGGGGGGGGACTTCTCACTTTCGTCTGTCTCTCTCTCTCTGTCTGTCCAACAAGCACACATGCACTATAGCAAAATCTCTCTTAGAAAAAAAGAAGAAGAAGAAGAGAAGAAGAGAAGAAGAAGAAGAAGAAGAAGAAGAAGAAGAAGAAGAAGAAGAAGAAGTAGTAGAAGTAGAAGTAGAAGTAGAAGTAGAAGTAGAAGTAGAAGTAGAAGTAGAAGTAGAAGTAGAAGTAGAAGTAGAAGTAGAAGTAGAAGTAGTAGTAGTAGTAGTAGTAGTAGTAGTCGTCGTCCCTGAAATCAAGTAAGGCCAGAGACAGAATTTCTCCCTCCCTCCCCCAGAAGCTTACCAGGCACTCCTGCTGTGTATTACGTCTCACCTCTTTACAAGCTCAATAAATGCTTGCTCTGTGGATAACCCAATTGTGCAGTCAATTACCAGCAAGTTTACAAGCTGATCCCTCTTTAAAATGTACATAAGAGAAGAGAACTTCTTGGTTGTTTAATTGTATTCTTTACACAACTTTTTTCTAGGTATTTTCCATAATTGAATTGTCTACAAAGAAAACAAGGATTGCTGCTTCTAATGGCATGTGGCATTTTGCAGACACCTTTGAATGAAATGTAACGAAGCACTTCGAATAAATGTTCATTAACTATGTAGTTCTGTTTGAGGTCAGGACACTCCATGTTTCTTAAATAAAGAGTTCAAGCAATCTAAACATGTCTAAGAAATAATGAATAGCATTTGATCCATAAGTATGATGGAAAATAGAATCTTTTGATCAAAATTAATAAAATTTGCTCTCCTTTTTAATTTCACTTAAATAACTCATGATATTTAGAGAAACACTGTGTTTTTTAAAAGTTTTGCCAGACGGCACATGCATGCTGGCAAGAGACAAAGAGAGAGAGGGAGAGGAGGAAGTATCCCCTCTGGAGAATGGCCATACCTCAATCCCTTCTTTTTTATTTCTTCCTCCTTTTGGGATTTTGGGCATGCAAGCACAGGTGTCCCACATGTTTCTCAAGCTGTCATGTCTGACACTCAAACTGCACAGTCCACCATGTAAGACTCAGCCACCTTAACCACCATGCCCCTGGCTAGCTCAAGAAACATTGTGTTTAATGTCATTACAGGAAATGACTTAATTCTAGGACCCTAACTCCCAAGATCAGTTCTTTTATGTGCATATTTTTCTCCTCCTTAGCCCAGGCCTACAACCTAAGTATGTTTTACTCTCTCATCTTTCTTCATTGACCTAGAAACAGTGATCAAATGCAAGTCTTGAGCCCTTCTCCATAATCAATTAGTCTTTTCCTGTGCTCCAGAATTACTTGAGAGTCTCTGATCTTGAAAATAAAGCCAAAATGGTAAAACAGAATCATGAAATCAAAGACAAAGATCACCTGCTTTTAGCGTGTATTTGTACCCATCAATATTTTTTATTATTCTCTTAGATTGTCCCTTGATTTCTAAAGAAATATGATATATAAGAAATGGGGAAAGAGATAACTGAACCACTGGAAAACACAGGTGCTCCAGATGGCTCTAGCTGTTGGTGCGTACCTATCCAACATGGAAAAATACTCAAAACATATATACTACTCCATATATTTCTGACATTCAAAAGAACCTTGAAAACTTTTGATATTTGGGTATCTAAAACATCATAATGTGATGTCCTTCAAGGGTAGAAGGAATAGTATGCAAACTTTTACCAGAGAGATATCAGATAGGGTTTAGTTTAGGAAAGCAATTTAGGTTAGCAACTGACAACTACAAGGACTGGAGACTTGCATAAGTTTGCTCTAATATTAGAGTAATTGGCTAACACTGCGCACCCCTAAATTTCTTATGTGTACAGTTTAAGAATTGGGACCAGCCGGTGGCATGGTGGTTAAGGCGTTGGAATTCCCATATGGTTGACCATGGTTTGAGTCCCAGACCTGGAGGTTGGCTTTATCTCTCTCTCTCTCTCTCTCTCTCTCTATCTCTATCTCTCTGTATGTGTGTTTCTCTGATAAAACTCATGTGAAAAAATAATAATAATAAATTAATTTAAAAATAATTATTTAAAAGAAAAAGAAGCTATGCACAGGGTATAAAAAAAACAATACTGTGCTATAATAGATTATGAGGGTCAAGGAAGACAAAACTTTGAAACTTAAATAACTCAAATCATCTACAAAGAGCAAACTCCATAAATGATTACTCAAGTCATTAATTTGGCTGTTTCTGTGATATGCCAACACAATCAACATCAGGCATGATGCTAGATGCTGGGATTCAAAAATAAATGAGCTACAGAACCTGTTCTTCACAAGCCTAGAACCTAATGGAGATGCCTATGTACAAAAGGAAGGAAGGAAGGAAGGGAAGAAAGGTGGGAAGAAAAAAATGAGGGAAAAGGAAGGGAAAGAGAAAAGGGTAAGAATAGGAAAGATTAGATAGATTCTACCTAAAGGACTAAGGAAATAGGAGATGATATTTAAACAGGCTTTTAGAAAGATGTGTTATTCACTCAAAAGACAAAGCCCTAAGGGCATCCTAGGCCATGGGAATGCTTGGGTGAGATATTTGCATTTTCTATTCTATGATATATAGACTGCAGTTCAAATCTATTTTTTTTAGTAATAGGAAAGAAGACTACAAATTTATTAGAATATTTCTTGAAAACAGAAAATACATTATGATCATTGTGTTTTATTAATAGAGAACAGCAAGTTCTCACTTGAGAACTTGTTAAGAATGCACATGGCCCCACTCCCCAAATCCACTAACTTGGAAACACTGAAGTTGGGCAGCTATCAGTGTGTTAAGACGCTCTCCAAGGAGTACTGATGCAAACATGGGAGAAGAGCTGCCCCAGAGCTAGCGACTTCAAGTCATCCTGGGATGTGCTTTCTTCACTTCTTTAATGGAATTAATTACCATTTTCTTCAATCTAATTCACAGACATGCATTACATGAGTGGTTCTTATACTTCTATCCATGAAATAGACTCAATGCTGATCCTGACAAAACTTTTCAATTATCCTCCGCAAAATGAGATAAATGAGACAACCAAGAGTTTTAATGAAGCTAATTTTTTCCAATTTAATGAATAAATTTAAAGTCTTTCATTGAAAGATTATAGCCTTCCTGCCTTTTTACTATTAAATCTTCATCCTTTTTTTAAAAAGAATTATTTATTCATTCACTTATTTGTTAATTGGACCAGAGGGAGACAGAGAGAGAGAAAGTGAGAAAGCAAGCCACCAGGTCCAGGACTTGAACCATGGTCAGCCATGTGGGAGTGTCCAGAACCTTAACCACCACACCACCTGCTGGTCCCAATCTTCATCCTTTTCTTTTAAAATAATAGGAGGTCATCAAGAAAGTCATGACACATTTTTCTATGCAAAAATGTATCATGACTTTCCCGACAACCCAATAGCAAAAACAAGTGATTTCTTTTTTAAATAAACTTAATTGACAAAATAGATTGCAATCTTATGTTGACCTCCAAAAGGTCATTTGAATAATGTTTTGGTACATAGAATCCAGACATCCACAAACAAGTAAAATAGGTAGGACATGCATAGCTTTGTGAGGAGAAAAAAAAGGCAAGTGAATATATTTTTCTACCTGAAAGTCAATAATGTTAATTACCAAGATTTTTAACTATTTGTATTCTAAAAATTTCCAAAGTGAGTTTGATATTTATAAAACCAAGTCCCAGTACTATGTAAATTTAATAAATGTCCACCATACCTAATGATTTTTATTCTATGATTACCATTTTCTTTATGAATTGTCATTTGGAAGGTTTCTTATTTGGTGAAATATATATAACTATATCTCTTATGTGTCTACGTGTGTATGGGTAGCTTTTTGAGAGCCCCAAGCACTTTGCTGGGAGAATAGAAAAGGTGAGTAGAGACAGTATCATAAATAAACTATTATTATTTATAATGTACATTCTTCATTCTTATGCACTAATGCACAATGTTATTTATTGCTTTAATCACTGTTGTGAGAATTGTTATTATTATTTCATGAAATAAAACTGAAAATGGAAATTGGAAAATAGGAAAGAGAAAAATACATGCTATCTTGAGGACATGTAAGATTTACTATACCTAATATGTACATAGACAAGCCATATTTATGTCCTTACAATTTCTATTCGTCAAAGTACCAAATTGCCTCCTATGCCAGTAATACTGCAGCATTAGTGACCATAGGAACACAAACCTAATTTTTTCCCATTCTTTTCCATACCCTTTCCTTCATTTCCAGTCTCAGTACAACCACTCTGGTCCTAGGCTTCAACACCCCTCATCAGATCACTGCAGGTCAGAGTAGGCCACTTCTGCAGGCCCATAGGGTCCAGGGAATTCTGGGGATAAATCAGTTCTCAGTGCATCAACTCAAATGTCCCCATCTTGAGTCTCAGAGTCCATTTCCTCCCTTTGGGTTTCTTGACCTGTGAGACACACCTACAGAAACTTCTCAGCAGTACTTGTAATTAATTATTGGGCCTTCCTTTAACTCTCCCTGCACTCTAGATCCTAAAGAGGAGGAAAAAGTATTAATATCCTCCAGGGAGGGCCTCTGTCTTTCACAACTCTGTAGCTACTAGTTTAATCCGAATTCTCTCAAATCCCCAAGAATATTCTTCTTCTTCTCTCTCTCTCCCCAAATATAAAGACACATTCAAGTAATATATATTTGAAAGAAAAAAATCAGTAAAATAAAAAATTAAAATCAGTGGGAAGGAAAAAATATGTTGAGAACTGGTCTTTAAATCTGTGCTAGTTTCTTTAGATTTCAGGCCCCTGAGGCAATGACCATTTTTCATTCCTAATTTACATTATCCAGCTTCCCCCCAGGTGTTTGTCTCATTGGCTGTAAAATTGTGCTTTTAGGATGAACTTCTCCAGGGCTGGGGTAAATAAACATCCCTCTTCTATGAGATCATGTCTCCATTTTATAAAGTATTTTTGTTCCATTCTCCTGGAATTTCTAAGTGTGTACTTTCTCGATTTTGCAAATGGGAAGACCCTGGAGAAAAGGAATAAAGGGTGAGGCGAGAAGGGGCAAGTGAGAACTGAAGATAAAAATGTAGCAAAGCACAAGTCGACCCACTTCTGTCTGAGAGTCTGCCTGGAGCTCATTCTGAAAGAAGTGTGCAGTTCCAAGATACAGACTCAATTCCCACAGAAGGGAATCGCGGTTGGCCAAATCTGCTGACTTCAGGCTAGAGACCTGATGGCTCCGAAGTTAGAAGAGGCAGTAACTGCAACTCCAGCCTGCTCCTAAGCTTTTGCAGACCTCAGTATTTTTCTCTTCATGACTTTATTGCTAATCTTCTCTTCTCAGGGTCTTGAAATAAATCCTTCTAGGTTAGACCTCAATAACTGGGTACAAGGACCCATCTTACTCCCTGACTGCACTGCGTCATCTCTCCACTACCAATCAGCACCTTTCTGTGGCCCTTTGCTTCTGTGTCCAGGCGCCCTCCTGGCGCCACCTCTGGCTTTGTTTCTTGACATAATCTTCTCCAGTGCCCAAAAATGTTCCATGTTCAGGTCCCTTTCATGCCGGCCCATGGATACACTGGAGAGATTAGTTATTGCTCAGTGATGCTTTCAGAATTGGACAGTGTGCTGGACAGGAGAAAAGATGGTCAGACTTCTCAGTGACAAGGAAGTGCCATTTCACCACAGGTAGAGAGGCAACATGAGGACACACGCAGGACTGGAATGATAGCGTCCTCACAGATGGCCTACAGGTTGTGGTAGGGTTTTCAGTGTCAACTTTTTCTCCAGTCATGTTTCTGAACTTTTGTTCTTCTCTGTAAGCTGGAAAACTCACTTGATAGCTCAAAGTAGAGGGCCCTGGGACCAGCAGTTGGCATAATGCTATGTCACTGGACTCCCATGTAGTCAACCATGGTTCACGTCCCGGACCCGGTGGCTTAAACTCATGCCGGGCTTATGTGTGTGCGTGCCCAAAATCCCAAGAGGAGAATGGAGGTGAAGAGATTGTGGCATGGCCACCCCCCCTGGGGGGGTGACTTTCTTGCTTTCTGTCTCTCTCTCTCTGTCTTTCTGGTGAGTGCACATGTCCTATAGCAAAAACCTCTCCAAAAAATTTAAAAAGTAGAGGGACCTAGTCTGAGCCAGGGTGCTGAGTTATTTTGTCACTGGACTACCACTTACTAGTAGACTAGTCTAAGAAAGACTTCATCCCTGAGTCTTGGTCTGTTTTTGTTACTATAACAGAAATACATAAGACTAGCTGATGTATAAAGAAATAAGGGTTTATTTGGCTTATGATTCTAATGGGTGGGAAGTTCAAGAACATGGAGCCAGCATCTATCTGGCCAGCCTCCAATGTTACATCGCAACATGGTAGAGGACAGTGGAGAGGAAAGCAGACATGTGCAGAGAGAGAGCGCTGCCTCTGCAGGCAGCACCCTGCTTGTCTTTTTAGTAATAAAGTATTTTTAATAGTTTTTGATTGACATTTAATAGTTGTACACTTTCTGGAGTACAGTGTGCTCTTCCCCTGTGTGCATGCATGTATAGCAATCCAATCACAGTAAAAAACATATCATCCTCTCTAAATTTTATCATTACTTTGTGTTAGGAACACTCATAATCCTTTCTTCTAGCTGTTTTGAATTCTATATTAAATCATTATCAACTGTAGCTTTTCTCCTATACTTTCATATTCTAGAATTCATTTCTCTTATTTAACTGCAATTTTGTATCTGTTAATCAAATTGTTCCTATCCCAAAATTCCCGTTCTATACTCTATTTTATTCTCCACTGCTATTCTACTACATGTTCTAACTTCCACAAACGAGAAGGAACTTGCAAGTTAAAAAAAAAGAAGAACTATTTATTTAATTCAATTTGTTATTATTATTCTTTTTTAATTTGACCGAAGAGAAAAGGAAAGTGAGAAAGCAAGCCACCAAGTCTAGGATTCAAACCATGGTTGACCATGTGAGAATCCAGCACCTTTTACTACCATGCCATCTGCTGGCTCCGGAACATGTAGTTTTTATCTTTCATTGCCTGGTTTATTTCACTTAGCATAATTTCCTTCAGGCTCATTCATATTGCTGCAAATGACAGGATTTCATCTTTTTTACAGTTGAGTAATATTCCATTGTGGATAGTACCACATTTTCTTTATGCATTTATCCCTTGGTGGACATGTAGGTCAATTCCACATTTTCGCTCTTGTGAATAGTACTGTGAAAAACATGGGAGTGCAGATATCTCTTCACCATGCTGACTTCCTTTCATTTGGATATCTTCTCAGTAGTGGGATTACTGGGTCATAAGGTAGTTTTGTGTTTAGTTTTTTAAGGAACTGCCATACTGTCTTCTGTAATGGCTGTACTAATTTATATTTCTATCAGTAGTGCACAAGGGTTCTCCTTTCTCCACATTCTCATGAGCACTTGTCATTCTTTGTTTTGTTTTGCTTTGTTTTGTAATAGCTGTTCTAATTGGGATGAAATGGCACTTCATTGTGGTTTTGATTTGCATTTCCCTGATGCTTAGTAATGGTGAGCATTTTCTTTGATCCTTGCTAGCCATTTACATGTCTTCTCTTGAGAACTGTCTGTTCATATTGACCTCTTCTATTTAATCAGATTATTTGTCTCTTCGCTGGTGAATTGTTTGAGTTTCTTATATATTCTAGTTATTAATCCCTTGTCAGATATATTGCAAAATCAATGATCTTAAGGAAATTCAGTGAGATATAAGATAATTCAGACAAATGATTTGATGAAATCAGGAAAACAATCCAAGATGTGAATAAGAAATTCAGGGCCTGGCAGGTGGCATGGTTGTTAAGGTATGGTGGACTCCCACATGGTCAGTCGTGGTTTGAGTCCTGGACCTGGCAGCTTGTTTCCTCATCATCTCACTCTCTCCCCCTCTGTCTCTCTATGGTCAAATTTTAAAATAATAATGCTAAACAAAATAAATAACTACAAAAAAGAAATTCAACTAAAAGATAAATATTATAAAAAAAAGAACCAAATAGCAATCCTGGAGATGAAGAATGCAAGAAATTAAATTAAAAACAAATTTGAGAGCATCAACAACAAGCTAAATCAAGCAGAAGAAGGACTCTTTTAATTCGAAGACTGAGCTTCGGAAATAACTCAGACAAAAAATAATTTTTAAAGAGAAAACAATAAAGAAAACCTCCATGACTTATGGACTACAATTAAGCAAACAAATATTTGCATTTGCATTCTGGGAATTCTGAAAGAAGAGATGGGAAAAGGCATAAGAAAGCCTAGTTCATAAAATAATAGCCAAAATCTTCCCAAGTCTAAGAAGACCTATGAATCACCAGATTCAGGAGATACAAAGAATGCCAAACAGATTCAACACAAAAAGATTTTCTCCAAGATATATTATAGACAAACTGTCAAAAGACAAAAATAGAATCCTTAAAACAATAGAAAAGAATCAAGCCACATATAAAGGAATCTCCACAGATTAACAGCTGATTTAGCACAGAATCCTTACAGGCCAGAAAAGAGCAGGACAATATATTCAAGGTATGTAAACTTCCAGCCAAGAGTATTAATACTGTATCCAACAAAGATATCCTTCAGAATTGAAAGGGGAATAAAGTCTTTCTCAAATAAGCAAAAACTAAGAGAATTCATAACCACTAGCCCAACTCTTCAAGAAATACTTATGGTAGTCTTACATCTGGGAGCAAAAGAAAGATAAATATTATCATGAAAACATGCAAAGGTATAAAACTCCCTAGTTGAGCAGTCACACAAATATAAAGAGAAAGGAATCAAATCTTATTGCTATAGCAAATCACCAAGCTGCAAAGATAAGCAATAAAAGGAAGAAAGAAACAAAGGAAACACCAAAAAAAAAAGAAAGAAAAAAAAAAGAAAACAATCAACAAAATGACAGGAATGAGTCCATATGTAACAATAATAACCTTTAATATAAATGAATTAAACCACTCAGGAGATAGTGATTGGCTGAATGGATTTTAAGAAAAGAAGTAGAAGACCCTACTACATGCTACCAATAAGAAACTCATCTTGTCTAGGACCAGTATATGACATAATAGTCATGTCACTGGACTCCCATGTAGTAGATTGAAATTTGAGTCCTGGACCCAGTGGCTTAAAACACAATGGGCATGTGTGTGTACATGCCCAAAATCCTGAGAGGAGAATGGAAGAGAAAGGATTGAGGTGTGACCATTCCCCCAGGGGATGATTTCTCACTTTCTGTCTCTCTGATAAGTGCACACACCCTGAAAAACCTCTCTCCTAAAAAAATAAAAACATTTCGTCTTGTCTACAAACATGTACGTACACCAAGAATGAAGGGATGGATGAAGATTCTAGGCAAATAGAAACCAAAAAGAAGCAACAAGTATACTAATACCAGATAAAATAGACTTTAAGTAAAAATTGTAAAAAGAGACAAAGAAAGTCATTTATAGTGATAAAGGGATCACTTCAGCAAAAGGTTATAACAATTTTAAATAAACATATGCATGTGCTCAATAGGAGAGCACTCAAATATACAAAACACAAATTACCAGCCTTAAAGAGGGAGATAGACTCCAATACAATAATGGTGGGGGATTTCAACATCCCACTGTCAGCAATGGACAGATCACCTACGCAGAAAATCAACGAAGAAACATCAGTGTTAACCTGTACCATAACTAACCTTCTTCTTTAACAACCCACTCTCATGGGAACTAGTTAATGAGAATTCACTCTCTCCCGGCAGCCTGTAGTATTATTCATGAAGGAGCCACCCCAAGCTCCAGACATATTCTACTAGGCTCTATCCCCAATTATTGTCCCATTGGGTGGCAAGGAACAGCTTAAGTTTTGGTGAGGCCACACAGCCAAGTGTCTTCCTATGAAGAAGTATCAGACCAAACTACCTCTCTGGTCTTTCAGCTCCCAGGACACAAGAGGACACACAGACTTCATAGATGTGACCTTCTCTTGCAGATTCAGGGTCATCAGCTCAGAACAATTCACCTGTCCCTCTGAATACAGTTTAATTCTTGTTTAATTTTTCAGGATCCCAGGGGACTCCTTGTGTAGGTTGGTAATAGGTCAAATTGGAAATGTAAAGAGAGTAGGTAAGACAAAAGACACACACTTCCAGTAACAGCTAAGACGGTGGTCACAGGAGAGAGGAGGAGGTTGGCTCTCTTCGTGACCCAGTAGTGATTGCCTCACTGATCTGTTGATTGCTTTTTACACATATGTCATGCCAGTCACACCAACAACCTAAGCATTAGGATCTCCATTTATGGAAAAAGAAACTGTAAGCAAAGGAGTGGAAATGTGACTTTAAACTGCACGCTCTTTTGACTTTGCCTGTCTCTGAGTACCAAGGGGAGGGTGGAGCCAGCCTGGAGAGGAAGGACATCACTGTCTCATAACTACTTTTCAGCCATTGTTGTTTTATGTTGCTATTTGTCCATCACACCCTCTTATTACTATAGCAAAATCTGCTCTAATTTTTGGTGTAAAAATTTTACTATTTCATTTATTTTTATTAGCATATATTCATGCTTGTTGAGTGCTTAATAAGCAGAATGAAATTCCACTATAAGGTAAATGAAAAAACTAACACCTACGAGTGTTCTCAGACTTAACTAGGTGTTACGCTTCAAGGGATAAAATGAGTCATGGCATATTTAAGCAGACAATGATGAATAGGTCTGGCTGTTCTTTTGAAATTTCTATGGTTCTCCCAGTGCCTTGAAAGAGATCCCCAGTACTCAGACATTGTCACTTTTCTCCTCGACCACCTGACAGTAGCCATGTGACACACCAGCCTGTCACGCTACAGATGGTTATGACAGATCCCACCACTCACTCTGGCCAGCCATTCTATCAATCTGTCCTTAAATTTCTTAGGTAGGCCATAAATGAGACCAGCATGACTGCTATTCAGTTGGTTTAAAGGTGTTTTTTCTCAACTTATCCTTTTTATTTTTTTCTCTATAAAGTGTTTCAAATTTAAAAATATATAGAAAAGTACAAAGAAGAAAATCAAATACTCATCCAATTATCCCCTGCCCAGAATTGGACACTATTCATATTTTATTATATTGATTTCTAGTCTTTGGTTGTTAAATTTAAAAATTATCCATTTTGACAAAAAATGGGTCATGCCTATTGTAAAAATGTAAAGAATACAAAAAATTACAAAAACAAATGTTATATTAAAAAATTTCAAGTCCCACAGCCAGGAATCACTGTTGTTCATATTATATTTAAATGATTATGCTTTTTTTATAAGTATAAACAGAAAGAGGGGGGCCAGGAGATGGCATGGAGGTTAAGGTGGCTAGATCTCACATGGCTATGTGGTTTGCACCTTAAAAAAACATGCAAGCACATGTGTATGTGTGCTCAAAATCCTTAGAGGAGAATGGAGGCAAAGGGATAGTGGTGTGGTCATCCTCCCAGAGGGTGATTTCTCTCTCTCTCCCTCCCTGGTGAGTGCCTGCTCCCTCTACTAAACAAAAGAAAGAAAGAAAGAAAGAAAGAAAGAAAGAAAGAGAGAGAGAGAGAGAGAGAGAGAGAGAGAGAGAGAGAGAAAGGAAGGAAGGAAGGAAGGAAGGAAGGAAGGAAGGAAGGAAGGAAGGAAGGAAGGAAGAAAGAAAGAGGAAGGAAGGAAGGAAGGCAGGCAGGCAGGCTAATACTCTTGATTGTCATGTATTTCATGCATACTTCAAAAAAATGTATTGTGCATTTTAAAGATGTACAGTGATTGAATATAAATAAAAAAGAATGTGCTGGGGCCAGCAGGTGGTGTGGTGGTTAAGGCGCTACACTCCTGCGTGGCCGACTGTGGTTTGAGTCCCAAACCTGGCAACTTGCTTTCTCAAGTTCCCTTTCTCTCTCTCTCTGTTCAAGTTAAAAATAATAATAACAAATAAAATAAAATAATTTTAAAAATAATGTCCTAAAAAAAGAAATAGGAACAGATAAGTAGAGAAAGAAACAGAGGAGCAAAATCCATTTATAAAAATGGGCTTATTCATATATATGTAATTATCATTAAAAAGTATTATTTTAAAATTACTTTGAGTTAATTGCAGCAAAAGAAACTACAGTGAAATTGGAGTCACTGTTGAACTTAAAATAAGTGTGTCCTACATTACAAATGTAATTTTAAAAAGGTAACTGAGGTTAAGAAATTAGTTTATGAGAAATATTATAGGATTAGAGTCTTAAAAAAAAAAAAAGAAAAAAGGTTTTTGCCTGAGGATGCATGGTCTCGCTGGGGGTGGAGGGGAAGCAGAGGGAAAGTGAGAAATAACTCCCCAGGTGACAGCCACATGGTAATACCTTCTCCTTCATTCTCTTTCCAGGATCTTAGACACAGGCACACGTGAACCCAGCATGATTCTGAAGCCAATGGGTCCTGGACTCAAACCACGGTAACCTAACCCTCCTGACCCTAACTGTAACACTAAACGAAACCGTAGCACAAACCTGAACCCTAAGCCTAATCCTCACCCCTGACCCTAATCCTAAAGTTAAATCTAACCATAACCATAACACTGCCATAAGCTGAAGCCTAACCTTAACCTTAACGCCGAAACCGAACACCAACACCTAAATCTAACCGTAACACTAAGCAAAATCATCAACCTAACCCGAAAACTAACCCTAACTCTCACCCCTAAGCCTAGCCCTGACCATAAATCTAAACATAACACTCACCTTACTGTAACCCTAACTGTAACCCTAAACCTAGTCCCTAATGCTAAACCTACCCCTAAACATGACCATCACCCTAACCCAAACTGAAAAACAAACACCAATCCAAACCCTAACAATCACCCCTAGCCCTAACCCTCAATCTAACCCTAACCCTAATCCAACCATAACCCTAACTCTGACCCTCACCCTGACCCTATAGCCCAACCCTAACCCTGACCCATAAACCTAACCGTATCACTTTACCCCGATGTAAGCCCAGTACGGACCATAACACTAACCCTAATCCTCACCCCTACCCCTCGCCCTAAAATGAAATTTAACCCTAACACTCACCCTCCTGTAACCAGAACCCTAACCCTAACCCTAACTAACCACTAACCCTCACCCTAACTCCTGACCCTAAATGTAACACTAACCGAAGCTATAGCCCAAACCCGAACCCTAAGCATAATACTCAACCCTGACCCTAATCCTAAACCTAAATCTAACCCTAACAGTAACCCTGCAGAAAGCATCAGCCTAACCATAACCCTAACGATGAAACCTAACCATAACACCTAACCCTAACCATAACGCTAACTAAAACCGTCAACTTAACCCTAAAACTAATCCTAACCCTCAGCCCTAACCCTAGCCCTGACCCTAAATCTAACCATAACACTCACCCTACCATAACCCTAATCGTAACCCTAACCCTAGCCCCTACCCCTAAATCAAACCCCTAACCCTGATCATCACCCTAATCCAAACCATAACCCAAACCACAGCCCTGATCCTAACACTCACATCTAACCCTAACCCTCAATCTAACCCTTACCCTAACACTACCGTAAACCTAACACTAACCCTAACCCTAACCCTGACCCTGAACCTATCGCCCAACCATAACCCTGATCCCTAAATCTAAATGTAAACCTTCACCACAACTTAAGCCTAACCGGACCCTAACCCTAACCTTAACCCTCACCCCAACCACTCTCCCTAAACCTAAATTTAACCCTAACGCTCACCCTCCTGTAACCAGAACTCGAACCCTAACACGAGACCTAACGACTAACTCTCACCCTAACTCCTGACCCTAACCATAACACTAACCGAAACCGTAGCCCAAACCCGAACTCTAAGACTAATCCTCACCCCTGACACTAATCTTAAACCTAAATATAACCCTAACTGTAAGCCTGCCATAAGCCTAAGCCTAAACCTAAACCTAACGTGGAAACCGAACCCTAACACCTAACCCAAAACATAACGATAACCAAAACCATCAACCTAACCACCAAACTAACCATAAAGCTCAGCCCTAACTCTAGCCCGTAACACTAAACCTAACCCCTCACCCTGACCATTACCCTAACACAAATCATAACCCATCCCCAACCCTGACCCTAACACTCCCCCTAACCCTAACCCTCAATCTAACCCTCACCCTAGCCCTGCTGTAACTCTCACCCTAACCTGACCCTATAGCCCAATCCTAACCCTGAACTCTAAACCTAATGGTCACCCTTCGCCCTGACTGAAACCTAGCCCAGACCTGAACCCTAACCCAAACCCTCACCCCTACCCCTCACCCTAAACCTAAATTTATCCCTAACAATCACCCTCCTGTCCCCATAACCAGAACCCTAACTCTAGCCCTAAATACTCAACCTAACTCTAACTCCATGTTCTAACCATAACACTAACCGAAACCGATGCCCAAACCCAAACTCTAAGCCTAATCCTCACCTCTGACCCCACACCTAACCCTAAATCGAATCCTAACTGTAACCCTACCGTAAGCCTAACCTTAACACTAAGCCTCATGCCAAAACTGAACCATAATGCCTAACCCTAACTGTAACGCTAACCAAAATGGCCAACCTAACCCGAAAACTAACCCTAACCCTCACCCATAACCCTCTCCATGACCCTAAATCTAACCATACCACTCACCTTACCTAACCCAAACTGGAACCCTAACCCTAGCCCCTAACCCTAAACCTCACCCCTAACCCTGACCCTGATGCTTACCCTAACCCAAACCCTAACCCAAACCCAAACACTGACCCTAACACTCACTCCTAACCCTAACCCTCAATCTAACCCTCACCCTAACCCTGCCGTAACCATCACCCTAACCCTGATCCTATCGACAAACCCTAACCCTGACCCCTAAACCTAACGGTCACACTTCGCCCCGACAGAAGCTTAGCCTGGACCCAAACCCTAACCCTAACCCTCACCCCTACCCTTCGCCCTCAACCTAAATTGAACCCTAACACTCACCCTCCTGTCCCCAGAACCCGAACCCTAACCCTAGCCCTAACCACTCAACCTAACACTAACTCCATGTTCTAACCATAACACTAACCGATACCGTCACGCAAACCAGAATCCTAAGCCAAATCCTCACCCCTGACCCTACTCCTAAACCTAAATCGAACCCTAACCATAACACTACCGTAAGCCTAACCCTAACCATAAGCCTCGTACCTAAACCAAACCCTCACACCTAACCCTCACTGAAACGCTAACCTAAACTGTCAACCTAACCCAAAAACCAACCCTAACCCTCACCCCTAACCCTCGCCCTGACCCTAAATCTAACCATAACACTCACCCTACCTTAACCCAAACCATAACCCTAACCTTAGTCCCTAACAGTAACCTCACCCCTAACCCTGACCCTGACCCTGTCCCTAACCCAAACCCTAACCAAAACCTTATCCCTACCCTAACATTCACCCCTAACCCTAACCCTCAATCTAACCCTCACCCTAACTCTGCCCTAACCCTCACTCTAACCCAGACCCTATTGCACAAACCTAACCCTGACCCCTAAAACTAAAGGTCACCCTTCGCCCCGACTGAAGCCTATACCAGTCCCAAACTCTAACCCTAACCCTAACCCTCACCCCTACCCCTCACCCTAATCCTAAATTAAACCCTAACACTCACCCTCCTGTCCCCAGAACCCGAACCCTAACCCTAGCCCTAACCACTCAACCTAACTCTAACTTTATGTTCTAACAGTCACACTAACCGAAACCTTCGCCCAAACCTGAACTCTGAGCCTAATCCTGACCCCTGACCACATTCCTAAACCTAAATCGAACCCTAACTGTAACCCTACCATAAGCCTAACCCTAACCCTGAGCCTCGCACTGAAACCGAACCCTAACTGAAACGCTAACCAAAACCGCCAACCTAACCTGAAAAATAACCCTAACTCTCACCCATAACACTCGCCCTGACCCTAAATTTAACCATAACACTCACCCAACGAAACCCTAACCGTATCCCTAACCCTAGCTCCTACCCCTAAACCTAACTTCTAACACTGACCATAGCCCTAACCCAAACCATAACCCAAACCCCAACCCTCACCATAACACTCCCTCCTAACGCTAACCCTAAATCTAACCCTCACCCTAACCCTACCATACCCCTAACCCTAACCCTAAACCTGACCTATCGCCCTCCCCTAAACCTGACCTCTGAATCTAATTGTACCCCTTCACCCCGACTTAAGCCTGTCATGGATCCTAACACTAACCCTAACCCTCACACCTACCCCTCACTCTAAAGCTAAATTTAAGCCTAACACTCACCCTCTGGTAACCAGAACCCGAACCCTAACCTTAGCCCCAACCACTAACCCTCACTGTAACTCCTGACCCTAACTGTAACAGTAACTGAAACCGTAGCCCAAACACGAAACCTAAGTCAAAGCCTCACCCTGACTGTAATCCTCGACCTAAATCTAAGCCTAACCGAAACCCTGCCATAATCCAAAGCCTGGCCCTAACCATAATGCCGAAATCGAACCCTAACAACAAACCCAAACATTAACTCTAACCAAAGCCATCCAACTAACCAGAAAAGTAACCTTAACTCTTACCCCTAAACCTAGCCCTGATCCTAAATCTAACCATAACACTCACCATACCGAAACCCTAACCAGAACCCAAACCCTAGCCCCTAACCCTAAACCTAACCCCTAAACTTGACCATAACCATAAGTCAAACCATAACTCAAACCCCAACACTGACACTAACACTCCCCCTTAAACCTAACCCTCAATCTAACCCTCAACCTAACCCTACCATAACCCTAACCCTGACCCTATCGCCCAACCCTACCCCTGACCTCTGAACCTAACAGTACCCCTTCACCCTGACTTAAGCCTAGCCTGGACCCTAACCCTAACCTTAACCCTCACCCCTACCCTTCGCTCTAAACCTTAATTTAACCCTAACACTCACCCTCCTGTAACCAGAACCCAAACTCTAACCCTAGCCCCAACCACTAACTCTCACCAGAACTCCTGACCCTAACTGTAACACTAACCGAAACCATACCCCAAACACGAAACCTAAGCCTAATCCTCACCCCTGACCCTAATCCTCAACCTATATCTAACCTTAACCCTGCCATAAGCCTAAGCCTCACCCTAACCCTAACGCCAAAACCACACCCTAACACCTAACCCTAACCATAACGCTAACTAAAACCATCAACCTAACCCGAAAACTAACCCTAACCCTCACCCCAACCCTAGCCCTGACCCTAAATCTAACCATAACACTCACCCTACCATAATCCTAATGGTAACCCTAACCCTAGCCCCTAACCCTAAACCTAACCCCTAACCCTGACCATCACCCTATCCCAAACCATAACCCAAACCCCAACCCTGACCCTAACACTCACCCCAACCCTAATTCTACCGTAACCCTAACCCTGACCCTTACCCTATCGCCCAACACTAACCCTGATCCCTAAAGCTAACCATAACCCTCCACCCTGACCTAAGCCTCGTCTGGACCCTAACCCTAACCCTCACCCTCACCCCTCCCCCTCGTCCTAAACCTAAATTTAACCCTAACACTTACCCTCTGTAACCAGAACCCGAACCCTAACCCTAAACTGTAACAGCTGGTCCCTGGAGTCTCTTTTTTAAAGCTACTTACTTCAGTAAAAACCATTTCTCCTCTTTCCTGGCAATGTCTATGGAAGATGAAGACTTTCAGACTCTCATATCCTAGATCAGACGAGAACGGACGCGTTCAGGTTGGTATGGCCATAGACTAGACTCTCATATCCTCTTCTCTCCCCTTTCTCCCTCACATTTGTAGTCATACTATATTTACTATGTTTACCTGTCACTGCACTCCTCCCCGAACCTCACAGCCCCACATCACGGGCAAACGTGTGCCTGGCACAGGCAGGGCGATCTCACACTTGAATGGGGAACCTTCGCATGTGGAATTGTCTAGCAGAGCATCACATTTTCCTGCTGTGCTGCTCTCCTTCCCCAGAAGATTTTTTTGAAAAATTAATATTGTGGGTGGGACCAGAAGTTAGTGTAACGGCTATGTCGCTGGACTCCCATGTAGTCGACCACGGTTCGAGTCCCGGACTTGTTGGCTTAAACTCAGGCTGGGCACATGTGCATGTGTGCCCAAGATCCCAAGGGGAGAATGGAGAAGAAGGGATTGTGGCGTGGCCATCCCCCCTGGGGGGTGATATCTCGCTTTCTGTCTCTCTGTCTCTCTTTGTCTTTCTGGTGAGCGCACACGCCCTATAGCAAAAAAAAAAAAAAAAAAAAAAAAACTCTAAAAAAAAAATATTGTGGGAACCAGCAGATGGTGTAATGATTTTGTTGCTACACCCCCCACATGGCCAACTGCAGTTCACATCCCAGACCCGGCAGCTTAAAACTCACATTGGGCATGTGTGCGTATGTGTCCAAAATCCTGAGAGGAGAATGAAGAAGAAGGGATCGTGGCCACCCCCCCGGGGGGATAATTTTGCACTTTCTGTCACTCTGTTTCTCTGTCTCTCTGGCAAGTGCCCACATCCTGTAGCAAAAATCTCTTACAAAAAAAAGAAAAATTACTATTGTGATAAGAGCACATGAGATCTTGGGACCAGCAGATGGCATAATGGTAATGTCATTGGACTCGTGTGTAGTCAACTGCAGAAGTCTCAGAAACGGCAGCTTAAAACTCACCGGGGAACATGTGTGTGTATGTGTGTGTGTGTGCCCAAAATCACGAGAGGAGAATGGAGGAGAAGGCGTTGTGGCATGGCCATCCCCCATGGGGGTGATTTTTTGCTTTCTATCTCTCTGTCTCTCTTTTTCTCTTCAGGAATTGCATGTGCCATATTGCAAAATTCTCTCAAAAAAAAGAAAAGAAGAGAAAAAGAAAAAAGAATACAGGAGCTCTACCCTCTGAATGAACTTTTAAGCCCTGAATACAATATTGTTAACCATAGGCACAACGTTGTCAGAAGAGCTCTGGAATTTAATCCGCTTGCATAACTGAAGCTTCAGATCCACTGACCAGCAAATCCCTATCCACCTGGCTGTTGACAATGACCACCCTGACACTGCGGCGTGTCCATTTTACACACCTCGTACAAGTGGTGTCATGCAGTGTCTGTCCTTCTGTGTGTGGCTGATTTATCTAGCCTAGTGTCTTCCACGGTCCTCCGTGCTGTCTGATATGTCTCCTTTGAAGGCTGAATCCCGGTCCATTGTTTGCATATACCATATTTTCTTTATCCAACCACCTTTTGACAGACTTTTAGGTTGTTTCTACAACTTAGCTATTGTATTCCTGCTTTAATAAACATGGGAGTGTTAATATCTCAAGATCTGATTTCAATTCTTTTATATAAATATCCAGAAATGGGATTACAGAATCATAGGGTAGTTGTAAAGTTTTGAGGACTACCCATACTGTTTTCTCTAGTGGCTACGCCAGTTTCTATTCTCACCAACAGTGCAGAAGGGTTCTATTTGCAGATGCAATTTTGTCTTTGATTCAGAAAAACATTTCTATGTCGTTTCTTTGGATACTTCTTCAGACACAGGCCAGGTTTTCACATCGAGGTGTTTTCGTCTCTCTTCCATTTATTGGCTTCAATTAAATTGCTTTAACTTTTGTCTTTAACTACATGTATTTAGATAGTCTCAAGCCTTTCTTCTAAGTTCTTATTTTGAACTTTAGCCATGTTTAAATTGTTATCGATTATTAGTTATCAATTGCTGTTATTGATGATGAGTTTGATCATGATATTGTTTGATTCTTCTATTTAACTCCATAGCGCTTTCATAACGCCTTGATTTTTTTTCTATTATTATGCATTATTTATATTCGTTCTCTTATAAAATCAAATTGCTCTGAAACATACAGCAATTGCAAAGACTTCCTTCTGTTCCTTGAGTTATGTTTTCTTCTCAAATGGAGTCTGTATGACATACTGCGTTCTTGCTATCAGTAGCTCTGGGTTGTGGTTCTGTTTGTTGCTACCTTTGTGCAGTAGGTTTGTGTTGCTGCCACGCTGACTGCATTTGTGCATGTTCGACAGCCCCCGCAGATGTCTGTCGTCCCGACACGGTGGGCTGACTTCTAGCTCACTTCACGCTTGGTATATCTGAGGCCCGTTCAGTTTAAAGTCAAAGACACAGAGAGGAGACCCCCCTGAGAGAGTGGACAGGGCAGATGTGGTTGGAAAGCTTTATTCTGCCCTCTCTTCCAATGCTTCACTGACTGTGCCCATAAAAAGGATCACCCTACCTGACGCAGATGGCAATGGGGGTGTCTGATTCCCCCTGTCAATGACCTTGGGGCTCAGTAGGTTTCTGTATCTGGCCTCAGAGCCACCTTCACTCACCGTTTCTTTGAGTATCATCTCCACGATTCCTCAGTTAGAAAAACATAAGGTTGGTTTGCTCAGTTTGCTTCTCTTCAAATTTAGGGTTATTGGTGAGAGTTTTTAGAATTTTAGTATCTCATCAGTCCACCTTCTGGAGGGTCTAGGCAAAGCTTAGAGTCTTCATGCCAGGCATGTGTGCATGCCCGAAATCCCAGGAGAATGGAGGAGGAGGGACTGCAGCGTGGCCATCCCTCAAGGGGGTGATTTCTCACTTTCCCTCTCACTGTCCCTCTCTGTCTCTCCCATGAATAAACAAGCCCTATAGCAAAAACTTAAAAAAATAAAAATAAAAAAGTTTGGATTCCACTTTGTTCCAGTATTTTCTGAGTTTTTTCATCAGGACAGTTTTGTTTGTTTATTTTTAACATTTATTGTACTATGTTATCCATATTTCTTCATTTGGTTAATAATGTATTTGTTTATTTATTCTGGCTTTTACTATTTCCTTATTTCATTAGGTATTGGGGAAAGGATGCAGTTTTAGTCTGCCATGTTAGCCCAAAGCGTCACATTTTTCTAGATGCTGTTCAGCTGCCCAGCACAGCCCCATGTAATCCAGGGCTGTGAGCGTTTTCTGGCATCACAGCCGTGCTCCTTCCTTCCTTTCCCGCTCAAGAATGCATATACGGAAAGCAAATGAGAGCCACCCACTCACGCCATAACCGCTGGGCCAACAGCTATGCCATGGTATGTACCGTGCAAGAGGCGGAAATACAGCCGTGAGGCACACGGGACACGGTCTAAACATTCAGAGCCCAGGGGAGCAGGCAGACATCGGTCAAAGAATCACACAAATAGCATAAAGTTAAAACTCAGTTTGGCCAGTCCCCCGGCCTAGCTGTTAAGTGAACAGATCCCACATGACTGACCGTGGTTTGAATCCTGGCCCCAGAGTCTCGAAAACCACATCAGACATCGGTGCATGCCCCGAATCCTGACAGGATGGGGAAATGGAGTAGGAAGGATTGCAGCATGGCCACGCCCCATTGGGGGCTGCTTGCTCCCTCTCCCTTTCTCTCTGTCTCTGTCTCCCTCTGGTGAGCACACATGCCCTCTGACAACTAAAAAAAAGAAAAAGAAAGAAAGAAAAAGGAAAAAACAGATTTCAGTTTCGTCAGATAAAAAGAGTTCTGGGGATGGACGATGGTTGACTCTAGCACAGCGATGCGAATGCACTTAGTGGCGCTGACTGTACCCTTAAACATGGTACCCTTAAATCAGGTGATACTTTCATTATCTGTATTTTACCAGACTTTTACACAGTGAAACTAGGTATGCTGAGAGGAAGATAAGTGGCGCTATGAAACATACACCAGGCTAGGTCAAGAGACCCTTCCCTGCGGAAGAAATGACGGAGCTGAAATCTGAAGGAACCAAAGGATGGATGGTGTGAGAGGGATAACCTTGAACCACTCCAATTTATAAAAAAGATAAATCATTCATGAATGTTGGTGCTTTATTATTGGTGTGGCAGGATAATATATTTGAAATATTAACCAATATTTTTCTCCTGTATTTGCTTTCACCTCTCTACACACACCTACCCTGCAGCAGCTAGGGTAGCCGGTACCTGGTTCGCAGGGAGAAGAAAAGTGGAGAGACACAGCAAGGAGAAAAATCAAACAGCCTTTAAGATTCATGCTGGGGTTTTTTTTTTCCCCCAAAAAGATGAGGAATGTAGGAAAAACAAAGAGAATTTGGAGTATAGGTGTTGAGAGAGAAACCATGAATAAAAGAGTGAGAGGGCCAAGCAGTGACAACCGTGAAACAGCTGGACTACATGGGAAGGGTCGTGGGTTCGCATCCCAGATCCCCCCAGGCGTGTGCGGTGATCTAGGTTGGCTGCTGAGATGAGGGGGTGGAAGGTGACATGGGGACTATGTAGGGGGTCCTGTCTTTCTTTCTCATGAAAATATATAAACTTAATAAAAACAAAAATGGTGGGCTGGCTCCGTGGCATGGCGGGAATGCACAGCGCAAGTGAAGCTGGATCCCATGTGGCACCCGCAGTTCGGATCAGCTGGACACATGGCCTGCACACAGGTTGGTGCCGAACTCTTATGAGTCAGAGGGCTGGAAGAAGGGGACCATGGGATCGCAGTGTGGCCAGACCCTATGGAGGGTGCTTCTCTCTCTTATCCCGCTCTGGCTCTCACTCACTCTCTTCTCTATATAACTAATGGGGGGGAAATGTTAAAGAGTAAAAATTCTTCCCACTCCTAGATTTAAAAGAATTCCCCATTTGTACAGAATGCCCATGAGAAAATGATGGATTGTGGACATTGGAACGCTGAGGAAGGGGTGTTTGGGGCCAACTCCAGGAAAATACTGAGTCCCCAGGCAGGGGCCAGATGGGGGCAATGAAAAGTTCTGTGATGCCAGAGCCACTTGGGAAGATGCTGGGTCTGTACCCCAGGCCTCCCTATTCTCACCTGCCCATGACCCAGGCTGGCTGGGGCTGGGGTATAAATAGCACTATGAGGGGTAACAGTCCTCTCTCTCAAAAGAAAGAAATGAATAAACTTTTTAAAAATTAAATTTCCATGCAGGTTTGATACAGCTGAATGGAAGAAAGATGCTCCCCTTATTGGGAAGAGCCTTGGAGGCAGCAAAATTCCCCTTTCTGTAAAGGGAACGGCTGCCTAGTCTCTCTGGGACAGCTGAAGAGGGCCCTTGGTGGCCTTGCAGAGTTTGCTAAGGTCCAGTGTGGCAAAGCAACCCCTACACCCTCGACAAGGCCAGGAGGTAGCACAGTGAGCTAGAATCCGAAACACGTCGGGGACAGGACAGATGTCTCCTTGGCAACTGGATAAATCGAACACCGAAGTCTAGACGAGTAGCAGACATCTCAACAGATGCCCGAGTGGCAGGATGACATCGAGGATCTGACTGCTCTACACACATACCAATGCCTTTACATCACCCACTGCCCTGTCGTACCATCTGCCCCAAAACAAGAGGCACAAATGGACTAAGATGCAGTTTCTGTCATCCTAACAGAATGAGGAAACAAAGCCAAATCAGAATGACTCATAAGAGGATAAAGCAAGCTACTGCCTTTGCTCTCTGGTTTCTAGGCTGAGATTCATAGAAAAAGAACATTGCCTCTGAGATGACCCCATAGCCTAGTGGTTAAGAGAGCCAGATCCTACATGGCCGACCGTAGTTAGAAACCTGGGCCCTGCCGCTTGAAAAACATGGTGGGCACAAGTGCATGCCCGGCATCCTGACAGGATGGAGAAATGGAGAAGTGATTGCAATGTGATCCTCCCCAGTTAAAGGTTCCTCTCTCTCTCCCCCTCTCCCTCTCTTGCAAATGCACCCACCATCTGACCAAAAAGAGAGAAAAGAAAGAGAAAAAGGACAAATTGCCTCTGACATATTCCTTACCGTCTTTAGTAACACATCCCTGCATACGGCACGAAGGTTGAGAATCACTGATACTAATGCACCCCTGGGACATCATCCAGGCAGAGTCCACCCCATCAGTCATGGGGAGGCAGGGGGCCCTCTCCAGCAGGAGGATCTGCAGATAGTGCCAGGCAGCTCCAATACAGGGGCAGCCATACTGTATTGTTTTAGCTATGGTGCTACTTCATTTTTGTGTGTTATCTTTCATTTAAGAACTTCATAAATCTCACACATGCCTTTTTTTGCTGTTGTTTATTTTTCTTTTTTCTATGAGAGGCAAAGAGAGAAAGAGACGGCACCCCCAACAGTGTCCTGACTGTGCTCTCCACCCCTGCCTCAGCAGCCTCAGATCACAGGCACATACTCTCAACCTGTATAGGAGAGGCTTTGGGACATGACCGGGAGACCATTCCCTGTGGATCTGGCTACCCGGAGCATTGCATTACTACCGTGCCATTGTTACCGTCCCGATCTAAAGGACAGTGATCATGTCTTAATTTCTGTCTCTTTTTTTAACCCCTTGCTGAAAACTGAGCACCTGAAACAGTGGTACTTAGTAGGCACTCAATAAATGCTGGTTGCGGGAAAGATCCAAGCGCCATATCATATGCCTAGTATAATGTCTCAAACAATTCAGATGATCTTCAAATGCTGCCAGAGCTCTGAGTTCTACGGCTTGGCCAACTCATCATGAAATTCTGGTTATACTCAAAAACAGCCTAATGCTTTTAGATAACTTGGCCTAATGTTTAAGATTCAAAACTCCAGATCTGGCTGAGTCCTAATTTTAAAAATACTTTCAACATTTGGAATGTAAATACTCAATTAATTGTTCCTATTGACAGTCAGTTGAAGAGGAGCCTGGACGCTAGAACCTGCCACTTTCAAAATATTCGACTAAGCATTTTGGGCCTCTAAATGTGTTAACGTTATAGTGTGAGACTATGGCTGTGTGCAATCCTCACGCCATCTGTGGATGGTTCCAAATAATATGGGTATGCTGCCCTCTTGTGGCGAAATGCTATAGCAGCTGAACCATTTCAGTGGGAAAACTTTCTATACTATGCTATTAATAATTATAAACTGTTACCTTCCACAATCCTCTACATGGAAGTTACATTTTTTTTCCATTGGCTATGTTAAGATTATTTTTGTTTTTAAAACTCCATTCTCGTTCGTTTATGAGACTCTTTTATTGTCTGATTATTAGATACTTTTTCTTTAGAACTGAATTTTACAATAGAGGACATCATTGACAATTTAATATTTTACATATTAAAATACTAGTATTTTAATATGAGTTAATATATTATTTTATTATAATAATATACTATATTATTATTATTATTATTATTATTATTAGCAGAGTGAATTTTGAATGTGCACAGCATAATGTAATGTTATATGTTGAAGGTGGTGAATAGGTTCATATCCTCGATTTATTAAACACCATATACATAGTTTTAAAAGTATACTGTACTCTACAAAGATATATAGTAATTATAAGTAAGTCAAAATTTACTATTAAAAAAATTTTAGGAAGTTTTTTTTTTTTTTTGAGAGGTTTCTGCTATAGGGCGCGTGCGCTCGCCAGACAGACAGAGAGAGACATAGAGACAGAAAGCGAGAAATCACCCCCCAGGGGGGATGGTCACGCCGCAATCCCTTCTCCTCCATTCTCCTCTCAGGATCTTGGGCACGCACGCACACGCGCCGAGCGTGAGTTTTAAGCCACCGGGTCCGGGACACGAACCGTGGTCGACTACGTGGGAGTCCAGCGACATAGCCATTACGCTAACTGCTGGTTCCCTAAAATCATGAACAGTCTGTTTTTTGTTTTTTTGTGGGGTTTTTTTTGAGAGTTTTTTAAAATACAGGTTTTTTTTTTTTTTTTGGAGAGTTTTTTCACTATAGGGCGCGTGCGCTCGCCAGACAGACAGAGACATAGAGACAGAAAGCGAGAAATCACAGATGATCACGCCGCAATCCCTTCTCCTCCATTCTCCTCTCGGGATCTTGGGCACGCACGCACACGCGCCCGGCGTGAGTTTTAAGCCACCGGGTCCGGGATGCGAACCGCAGTTGACTACATGGGAGTCCAGCGACATAGCCATTACGCTAACTGCTGGTTCCCAGGAATATTTTTACTATAGGGCATGTGCAATCACCAGAGAAAGAGAGAGAGAGAGAGAGAGAGAGAGAGAGAGAGAGAGAGAAATCCCCCAGGGAGTATGGCCCTGCCACAATCCCTTCTCCATTCTCCTCTCAGGATTTTGGACGCACACATACACATGCCTGGCATGAGTTTTAAGCCTCCAGGTCTGGGACTAGCACTGCGGTCAACCATGTGGAAGTTCAGCACCTTAACCACTATGCAACCTGCTGACCCCTACAACAAGAATTTTTTTAAAAATAAATAAAAAAATCAGACCATATTCCATGACTTTATCTATAGATGTTATTCCATTTAACCCAGCTAAAACTCTACTTGCAAGGGTGGTATTATTACCCTCATGTTACAGATGAGAAAAACAGGAGCTCAGAGAAAGTAGCATATCCAAGTAAGTAAAAGAGCTAATTCCAAGGTCCGTATGTTTTCTACTGTATTATACAGTAATATTCTCATACCTGTATCTCCAGTGCCTGACACATCATGGGCACTCTCTATATTTTTATTGAATGGATAAAGCCACAGTTTTTATCCATTCAATAAAAGCTGCAGTTGTGGCCTTACGACAGCAATGAACACACACATGTATGTGTAATGTCTTGAGTGCCTTCCATGCACATGTATCATTGGCTCAGGCTGAACCAGGAAGAAGTGGAGCTCATTTAAAAAGCATGTAAGGCCAACCACAGTGGTGCAGCAGTAACACAGGCTCTGTGAGGCTCAAGTCATATGGGAAGGTTCCAGGTTCCCATCCCAAGACCTCCCTGTGTGTTCCTGACTGGCTGAGGTAGGCTGGGGGTAGATTGCAGCATGAAGACCCTGCTGGAAGTGACTGTCTCATTCTGTCTTTTTCTCTTTGATGAAAGAAATAGATAAACTTAAATTAATTAACTTAAGAAGAGCATTTAAGTGTCCTCTTAAATATAGATACCTGCATTCATCATACAAGTCTGTATTAAGGAAATTAGTATATAGGGGCTGGCAGGTGGTATGGAGGTTAAGGCACTAGACTCCCACATGGTTGACTGCGGTTTGAGTTCTAGACCTGCTGGCTTGCTTTCGCATTTTACCTCTCTTACTCTCTCTCTCTCTCGCTCTCTCTCTAGTCCAACTTTTTAAAAATAATAATAAAATAAAATAAATATTTTAAAAGAAAGAAATAAATCTATTTCTTTAAGTATAAAGCCAACAGATGGTCTGATGGTTGAACCACTGGACTCCCACATGGCTGACCACAGTTCAGGCCCCAGACCTGGTGGTTTGCTTTCTCACTTTCTCTGTCTCTGTCTGTCTCTGGTAAGAACACATGCCTTATAGCAAATTAAAAAATAATAATAATGATGATAAAATAAAAGTTAAGCAAGTCTTAATAAAAAGAAGGAAACCTAGTACATGGGTTCTGCGTAAGCTGGGGTGAGGCTTGGACAGGTTGCGCAGCACACCTTCCGCCTGACGGCCAGTTTGCACGCTTTCCATTAGCCTCTCTGAGAGTTGGAATTGGAACACAACCCTGCATGTGTTTGCTGTGTGGTGTTTGGAACATGGAGCATGATTAACATCCTAGATTATCTACTTAATAGTTAGTGGCATGAAATAGGTTTTAAAAAGAAGTGTCTGTGTTGTGTTTTTTAATTGCAGTCATCAAAGCGGCTCTGGCAGAATGATCAGGATTTGCAAACCTGAACCATGGGCAGGTTTTGTAACTGTCAAGGGGCCTGGCTTCAGAAATTATGAGCCCACAGCAAGACTTACAATTAAAGCATAAAGACCCCAAAGCCATCACCAGTTTCCTGGCTTAATGAGCCACTCCAGAGCCAAACATTCAGGAAGCATGAGCGAGGAACAGGAAATGTGAGGAACAGTGGTTTCACTACCCAGCCAACAGGCACCCTATTACACTCAGAAATGAAAATATTTGAGTATATATTCTCAAACCAAGGTTCAGAGAGCAAGAAATGTAAGTTATTAAATTCCTATTTGTAAAACAATGAAGAAACCAAATAAACACTATGATCCTTTTCATCTCCAAAATCTTCTGATTGAAATAGAGGAAAATTGCCTTTCTGTTTCCTGTTCTGCGAGATCTGAGAGAATCAGTATGAAGCAACCCTACTGTGTTCTGAAATCTGTGTTTTGTGACTGCAAATTGATTTGTTCAGTCAACAAAGATCTGCTGACTAATGCTATGTGCCCTATTGTAACCGAGCGTTAAGGCTGGACTTCTTTTTTTTTTTTCTCTTTTCCAGAGGGTGTATGCACTTGCTGGGAAGAGAGACAGTGAGACAGAGAGAGAGAGAGAGAGAGAGCAAGCACCTCTCCCCCCATGGGGAATGATCACACCACAATCCCTTCCCCACCTCTCCCCCCATGGAGAATGATCACACCACAATCCCTTCCCCACCTCTCCCCCCATGGGGAATGATCACACCACAATCCCTTCCCCACCCCTCCCCCCATGGGAAATGATCACACCACAATCCCTTCCCCACCTCTCCCTCCTTTTGAGATTTTGGGCATACACCCACATGCACTCAGCATGTTTCTCAAACTGCCAGTCAGGGACTCGAACCATACCGTCAGCCATGTGGGAACCAGCCACCTTAGCTGCTACATCACCCACTGGCCTAGGGTAGGGCTTTAAGTAGAAGGGAAGCAGAGATGATTGCATTGATCCCCACTCAGCTGATGGCATTTGCTGGCTGCTCTCAGCACTTGGACAAATTCCTGGCTGCCTCATTTTCTCTCAGCTGGGGGGTGGGGGGTGGGGGAGGTCGGAGTGAGGGTGGTCACAGCAGGCAAGCAGCTTTGTTGTGGCTGAAAGGCCTCCACGTATAGTGCGAGGCATGAAGATGTGGCTATGGAGGGGAGTGGAACCTCCAGAGAACATACCTGCATGAGCAGTGGGGGTGGAGAAGGGACCAGCAGGAATCAGTCCTGTAGATTCAGCTGATCCATCGCAGGACGTTTCACACGGGCCATCTCATCTCTGAAGCTGAGTCCTCACTTTCCCCCTGTGTCGCTAGCCTGGAAAGAAAATCATACAAAGCCAATGCATTCCTTGAGACAACTGGCCATGGCAGAAAGCCAGAGCCCAAGTGAGCAGGCAGTGAGGGCAGGAAACACGGTCCGGCAGGTCTTCTCCCTGTCCTAGGAGCTCTTGAAAGTCACTTTCGTTGGTGTCAGGGGTTGGGAGATTCCCATAAGGCTATGTACCTCCAACACTGGCTGAGGGATTTCAGGGCACCTTCAGAATGTGCTGCATCCCAGCATGTCACACATACCCCGAAGACATTGATTCCCTATTCCAGTCTTATCAGAGCATGCATTGGGGTTACTATTCCAGGAATCCAGGGATCCCGGTGAGCTGCCAGCTAGGCCTCACAGCCTTTAACAAAGCACTCACCCTCTGGGTCTGGTACTCTTTCTGAAAGATGAGGATGAGATCAGATGACTTCAAAAGACTAATCCAGCCCTAAATTTGCCTTCTAAAACAATGGATGTACACTGCCGGCTTGGTGGCCCCTTCATCTTTACAGAGTCTGATCACCCAGCACTCCCATGCCAAAATTCACTAACTAAACTCTCTTAAATAATCCTTTCAAAAGGAGTGAAAATTGGGGTCTTTTTTGTGATAGAGATTCAAGGTTGTCTATAGGGTCAGGAACTCTGCAATCTTGGGTGTTTGTTTTTCTCCTTAAATACCCATCTTCATCACTGCAGGCCCAACATGCTGAGAAAGAATGACTCAGTGCATACTCTGAAAAGTCACTGTTTACTGGATCTGTGTGTGCACGGGCTCCAGGTAGCACATCCCCAGCC
This sequence comes from Tupaia tana, assembly GCA_026018925.1. Taxonomy (NCBI): domain Eukaryota; kingdom Metazoa; phylum Chordata; class Mammalia; order Scandentia; family Tupaiidae; genus Tupaia; species Tupaia tana. Next base: position 246,738,188 of record JAKSZU010000001.1, on the reverse strand, counting down.
CCATCCTGTTCTTTGTGTAGTGTCCCTGCTTCCTTTCTCTTGCAATTCTACTTCCAATGGGCCACAGGGAAATTTTTTTTTTTTAATCTCTGTGCTATGATTTGAATGTTTTACCCAGAAATACATGTGTTGAAATTTGATAAGTCATTGTAAAGTGCTGAGAGGGTGGAGGCTTAATCTGATAATGATGTTGAAAGGTGGGTCCTTTGGGAGATGATTGGGATTGGACAAGGTTATCAGGGTAGTGCCCCCAAGATTGACTCCTGATAGTTCTATATTAAGAGCGCCCATTGACACACATGCTCTGTGCTGCTCAAGCATGTCATGTGATGCTCTGTTCCACCTCAGAATTCTTCAGAGTTCCCACTAACAAGAAGACCCTCACCGATGTTAGCACTTGACCTTGGACCTCTAAAACCATGAGTCAAATAAACCTCTATTCATAAGTTACCTAGTATTTGGTATGCATTTATTAGTGACAGAAAAATGGGAGGTGGAGTTTTTTGTTAGGATTTTATTTTAGTGTTCTGTTTTGTTTGTTAGTGGCTGTTACTTTATATGAGTTTAAGCCTATGTTTGTGTTTAACCAACAATTCTTTTTTAAAAAGAAAGACAAACAAATCTATTCTTTAATGCACACTGCTCTATTGCTAGATGTCAGTACTCTCCTGACCTGAGCAAAGGGGGAACTATCCTGGACTCTAATAAAAGACATACACACACGTGTGCATGTAAGCATCATGAACGCACTTCAGCTCAGTGTGAACTGCAACCTAGACATCACTCACAACTCACACTACCTGGTCCAGGGAAACGTTTCTGTATATCGGGGTCCCCAAACTCCTGGCACCACAGACTGGTACTAGTCCTTGGTCCATTAGGAAATGAGCCACATAGCAGGAGGTGAGCAAGCAAGCAAAGCTTCATCTGTATTTACAGTCACTCCCCATCTCTTGCATTACTGCCTGAGCTCTGCCTCCTGTCAGTTCAGCTGAACGTTAGATTATTTTAGGAGTGAGCTACCGTGAACTGCACGTGCTGAGTTTCAGCATTACTTCCTGACCATGGAAGACCACTGAACTGGGAAGGAATGGATCGTGACTCATTTGTGAATAACCCAGGTCAATCAACTTTGTCCCTGCTAAAATAGGACCAACTGCTTGAGATCACAAGTGACAGTGGCCTTAAGGTGGTGTGATGGTTAAGGCTATAGACTTCCACATGGCTGATGCAGTTTGAAACCTGGACCTGGCTGCTTGAAAATCATGCCAGATACATGTGCATATACACCTAAAATCCCAGGAGAATGGAAGAGAAGGGATTATGGTATGGCCATACCCCTGGGGAGTGGGGTGATTTCTAATTTTCCCTCCAATGTCTCAATTTCTCTCACAAGTGCATGTACCCTATGGAAAACAAAACAAAACAAAACAAACAAACAAACAAACAACAACAACAACAACAACAAAAAAAATATATATATATATATATATATATATATATATATATATATATATATATCTGAGGGGACCAGTAAGTTTCATGGTGTTTAAGGCACTGAATCCCACATGGCCAACCATGCAGTTCAAGTCTCGAACCTAGTGAGTTAAAAACAAAAAACACTCCAGGCACATATCAGTGTGTGCCCAAAATCCCATGGCCATCCCCCGGAGGATCCTCTCTCTCTCTCTCTCTCTCTCTCTCTCTCTCTCTCTCTCTCTCTCTCTCTCTCTAATGAATGCAAGTGCCCTATAGCAAATTTTTTTTAAAAAAAGTATGTTTGAGACTTCAAATCTCCATACTTTCTGGATTAAAGCCAAGGTGAAATATCCTGAAATTGCCAAAAAGGCACTGAAAAGCCTGCTTCCATTTGCAAAATCCTATCTTTGTGAAGCAGATTTTCTGCAGTGACAGCAACTAAAATGAGATTATGGAGCAGACTGGTCATAGCGACACACTTTGGGGTGTCACTGTCTCCCATCACTCCCAGATGGGACCATCTATTTGCAGGAAAATAAGCTCAGGGCTCCCACTGATTCTGCACTATGATGAGCTTTGTAATTATTTTATTATATATCACAATGTAAAAAATACTAGAAATAAAGTATACAATAAATGTAATGTGCTTGAATCATCCCAAAAGCAACCTCCCACCTCAGTCTGTGGAACAATGGTCTTCCACAAAACCAATCCCTGGTGCCAAAGGTTGGGGACTTCCACTATATATCTCTGCCTCAAGAACATGAAACAGAAGGTAATTTTCTCCTTGTCGCAGACAACATTGTGTTCGCTCTGATGCCAACACTGCAGGTAGACGCAGCTTCAGTAAGAGACAACACACATTAACTTCTCCCTCTCAGAGAGCATAAATGTAAATGGATTCTTTCCAAATAAACTATTATTTCCCAGTAATGCCGAGTATCCATCTGTGATTCCCTTTATAGCCAGTTCACTGTTCTGGAGATGGTTACAAATGTCATGGCTGACCCCATAGCATGGCAGTTACACACCGTGCATAGAAAGCCAAATACCATGTGGCTAATCACAATTTGAATCCCAGCCCCAGGGGTATGTAAAACATGCCAGGCATATGTGTGTGCATGCCTAAAATCCTGATAAGATGGAGAAATGGAGGGGAAGGGATTGCAACATGATCATGCTTCATGGGGAGGAGATGCTTTTTATTTTCCCTCTCTCACTGTCTCACTCTCCAGCAAATACGTGCACCCTCTGGGAAATTTTAAAAAATTAATACACCCAATCTACAGAACACTGTAACTCAGTCTTGCCTACCTTGAATGTATTCAGAACACTTACACTAGCCTACAGTTGGGCAATATCATCCGACACAAGGCTCATTTTTCAATACAGTGTTGATTATGTACACAGATGGGCATTTTGTAAACATAGTAGAAGGCGAAAACCGTATCCAAAACCCACCACTGCCCAGCATCATAAGAGTATCATACCAAATACTGCTAGCCCAGAATAAGAACAAAATTCAAAATTCAAAATATAGTTTTTACTGACTGTGTATTGTTTTCACACCATCGTAAAGTGGGAGTCAAACCATCATAAGCTGAGGAATGACTGTACACGAAAGTGGAACTCAAAAATGAATTGAAAACAAAGTAAGTAGAAGTTTTTCAAGGAGGCAGATTATATAACATTTTTAAACTGGAAACCAGGAAAATGAGCGAATTTCTGACTAGTATGATCCACGTAAAATTCCTGATCAATATATTATATGTTATCTAATAAAGATTTGATTCCTGTTAAAAAATATTAAAATTGGTGGGACCAGCAGATGTCATAATGGTTACGTCACTGAACTTTCACACAGTCAACCATGGTTCGAGTCCCAGACCCAGTGGCTTAAAGCTCTTGCCAGGTGCGTATGCCCAAAATCCTGAGAGGAGAAGGGATTGCAGGATGGCCATCCCTCCTAGGGGGTGATTTCTCACTTTCTGTCTCTGTCTCTCTTAGTCTGTCCAGTGAGTATACATACCCTATAGCAAAAATTTCTCCAAAAAATAAATAAATAGAATTGGCAAATTATTCTCAAATTTCTGATAAAAATTCCCACAACCTCACATTTTCTACCGAATGAAGTTGTAATTACACATTATAAATATAATTTGCATACAGAAAAGGCACAAATTTAATTACAAAAACTGGGGGAAAATGTAGGAATATAGGGCAATCAGTAATATTCAATAAAGATAAGTAAATGCTAACACAGAATCTTAGTGCGATATTCTTTATTTTTTATTTATTTATTTTTTGCTATAGGACGCGTGCGCTCGCCAGACAGAGAGTGACAGAGAGACAGAAAGCGAGAAATCACCCCCCAGGGGAGATGGCCACACCTCAATCCCTTCTCCTCCATTCTCCTCTCGGGATCTTGGGCACGCACACACACGCACCTGGCATGAGTTTTAAGCCACTGGGTCCGGTACGCAAACTACATGGGAGTTGACTACATGGGAGTCCAGTGACATAGCCATTACGCTAACTGCTGGTCCCAAGTGCGATATTCTTTAAATGATAACATCCTATATCCCAAATTTGCCAAGCATATTGATGGTTTTGTATCACTAAGAGCGTGATAAAAAGGTTTAGTAGAAATTGTTTCAAATCTTGCTTCCTTTTGGCCGGAACCGCCATCTTCCAGTAATTAACCAAAATGACGAACACAAAGGGAAAGAGGAGAGGCATCCGATATATGTTCCCTAGGCCTTTTAGAAAACATGGAGTTGTTCTTTGGCAACATATATGCGAATCTACAAGAAAGGTGATATTGTAGACATTAAGGGAATGGGTACTATTCAAAAAGGAATGCCCCACAAATGTTACCATGGCAAAACTGGAGGAGTCTACAATGTTACCCACCATGCTGTTGGCATTGTCGTGAACAAACAAAGGCAAGATTCTTGCCAAGAGAATCAATGTGTGTATTGAGCATATTAAACATTCTAAGAGCAGAGACAGCTTCCTAAAACATGTGAAGGAAAATGAGCAGAAAAAGAAAGAAGCCAAAGAGAAAGGTCCCTGGGTTCAACTAAAGCGCCAGCCTGCTCCACCCAGAGAAGCACACTTTGTGAGAACCAATGGAAAGGAGCCTGAGCTACTGGAACCTATTCCCTATGAATTCATGGCATGATGGGTGTTAAAAATAAACTAATCTGTGGTCTATAAAAAAAAAAAAAGAAAGAAATTGTTTCCAATCTTGATGCTAAAATGAACAACAGTATAATAATGAAGCAAATCATCACTTTCTTTCTTTTTTTTTGGGGGGGGGGGAGAGATTTTTGCTATAAGGCATGTGCACTTGCCAGAAAGACAGAGACAGAGAGACAGAAAGTGAGAAATCACCCCCCAGGGGGTTGGCCATGCCATAATCCCTTCTCCTTCATTCTTCTCTCGGAATCTTGGGCATACACATAACACATGCCCGGTGTGAGTTTAAGCCTAGGACTCAAACTGCGGTCAACTACATGGGAGTCCAGCAACATGGCCATTACGCCAATTGCTGGTCCCAATCACTTTCAAAGATAGAAAATTCAAAATGAGATCACTAATTTAATGAGTAAGAGAAGAAAACATACTTAAAGTTTAAAAAGTTCCTGTTATTTGGGCCAGCAGGTGACATGGTATTTAAGGCTTTGGATCCCACATGGCCAACTGAGTGGTTAGAGTCCAGAATCCAGCAACTTGAACAACATGCCAGACACATGTGTGTACAAAATCCCAAGAGAAGAATAGGGAGAAGGGACTGTGACATGGTCATCCTCCCTAGAGGGTGATTTCTCACTATCTCTTTCTCTTTCTCCCTGCCTCTCTCTAGCAAGTACATTCACCCAATAGTAAAACTTAAAATTAAAAATAAAAAAGCATTAACATTTAGAACACCTTTTCTAAATTTAAAGAAAGTGGTATAAAATATGCAATAAAGGTGATATTTTACCAAAAAATAAAGAATTTGGGGGGGGGTGGTGACTGGCAGGTGCTTGGTGGTTGAGGTGCAGGACTCCCACATGGCAGACCATGGTTCAAATCCTGGACCTGGCAGCTTGCTTTCTCTCTCTCTCTCTCATTGAAGAATAATATTAAAGTTTTAAAAAATTAAATAATTATTTTTTAAAAAAAAAAGAAATTGGGGGCCATGTGATGTGGTGATAAAGGCACTGGACTCCCTCAGGGCCAACTGTGGTTCAAATTCCGGACTAGATGACTTGCTTTCTCTCTTTTTCTCTCTCGCGCGCTCTCTCTCTCTCTCTCTCTTCCTCTCTCTCTTTCTGGAGCACACATGTCCTATAGCAAAATTAATAATAATAATAATAAATAAAATTAAATAAACAATTCTTTTAAAAAAAAAGAATTTTGCCCAGCTGATGGCATAGTGGTTAAGGTGGCTGGATTCCACAGTCGTACTATGTGGTTTGTGTCCCAGACCCAGTGGCTTGAAAAACAAGCCAGGCATGTGTGCATGCATGCTCAAAATCCTGAGAGGAGAATGAAGAAGGAATTATAGCATGGCATCCTCCCTACAGGGTGCTTTCTCACTTTCCCCTTCTCTCTCTCTGGTAAGTGCACATGCCCTATAGCATATTAAATGAGAGAGAGAATTTAGAAATGAGAAAGTTTTATAACTATGAAAGAAGATCCATGGATTAAATAAGCTAAAACAAATTTCAGAAAGGCTGTTTTTTGGCATATCACAGATTAAACTATACTCTTTTTTCTTTTTTTTTAAAATTTGCCAGAGGAGATGTGCACTCCCTGAAAAGAGAGAGACAGAGAGAGAGAGAGAGAGAAAGTGAGGAAGCACCTCCAGGGATATGGTCAAATCAAAGTCCTTTCTCCTCCATTTCTCCTCTCAGAATTTTGGGCACACTGGGACCAAAATTAGTAGTTAGCATAATGGCTATGTCACTGGACTCCCATGTAGTCAACCATAGTTCACGTCCCGGACCCCGTGGCTTAAAACTCACGCTGGGCGCGTGTGTGTGCGTGCCCAAGATCCCGAGAGGAGAATGGAGGAGAAGGGATTGTGGCGTGGCCATCCCCCCTGGGGGGTGATTTCTCACTTTCTGTCTCTGTCTCTCTCTGTGTGGCAAGTGCACATGCCCTATAGCAAAAGCCTCTCTTAAAAAAAAAAAAAAAAAAAAAAAAAAAAAAAAAAAAGGATTTTGGGCACACATGGACACGTACTGGGTGTGTTTTCTCAAGTCACCAAACCTGGGACACAACTACAGTCACCTTAATCACCACGTCACCAGCTGACCCAATCAAGGTATATTCTTAATGGGAGAGAGATTTTAACACATTGAGTATCAAACTGCTATTTTTAAGTTCTCTTTAGCTTAGCATTGAAAATTTTGACAGAAGAATTGAATCCTAAATGGATCTAGGTACTATTTTAAGAGACAATTATAATCTTGACATAAAAATAGCAATTTAAATTATGAATTCAAGGGGTCAGCAGGTAGTGTGGTGGTTAAGGCACTGGACTCCCACAGGGCCAATTGCAGTTCAGGTTCTGGGCCTGTAGGCTTGCTTTCTCACTTTTTCTCTCACTCTTTCTCTCTCTGGCAAGCATGCATGCCCTATAGTAAATTAAAAATAATAGGGTCTGGCAGTTGGCACAGTAGTTCAGGGCGCTGGACTCCCACATGGCTGACCACGGATCGAGTCCCAGACCTAGTGGCTTGGTTTCTCACCCACCCCCCACTCTGTCCCTCTCTGATCAAATTAAAAATAAATAAAGAAATAAAATAAAGTTAAATAAAAATTCTAAATATCATAATAAATAAAATTAAAATAATTCAAAAAAGATTATAAATTATGTAGTAATATTTTCTGTGATAAGAATAATTTGCCAAATACAATTCCATAACTGTATGAACATGTTAGTAATATATGCAGTTTATTTACTTATTTATTTTGGAGAGGTTTTTCCTATAATGTGCGTGCGCTCACCAGAAAGACAGTGAGACAGAAAGCGAGAAATCACCCCCCAGGGGGCATGGCTACACCACAATCCCTTCTCCCCCATTCTCCTCTCAGGATCTTGTACACACATGTACATGCACCCGGTATGAGTTCAAGCCGCCAGGTCCAGGACTCGAACCGCAGTGACTACATGGGAGTCCAGTGACATAGCCATTACACCAACTGCTAGTCTCTACAGTTTATTTTTAAATTTAATAATGCTTTAAGAACTTTATTGGTGGGGCTGGCAGGTGGCGTGGTGGTTATGGGCGCTGGACTCCTATGTGGCTGATCACGGTTCAATTCCTGGATTTAGCAGCTTGTTTTCTCACTTCCTCTTTCTTTCTCTCTCTTTCTCTCTGGTCAAATTTTAAAAATAAAAATAAATAAATAAAGTTAAATAAAATCATTCTTTAAAAAATAACTTTATTGACAACTCTAGCTACTGTAGCTCACCAAAGTAGTTTCCCTAAATTGGAATTTAAAAACCATATAAGAACTTCAATGACACAAGAAAGATTGTATAATTTAGCATTACTGTCAATAGAACATAAATTTTGTGAAAATATTGATTAAACCGCATAATTGGAGATATTGCTGACATTAAGGCAAGAAAAATAAACATCTGGACAAAATGTATGATTTGTCAATTACACGTCTTTAATTTTAACTCACCCAAACATGGCCAACCCACCTGCAGAACATCGAAACATATGCAGTAGTAATTATATTCAGTTGACCTTGACATTTTCAGTAATGTAAGACTAAAGCTTTACACATTTTTTGCAAAGATGTATTTGTTTTGGCAGGTGATTAGAACATAATTTAATAGTTCTTTTGCTTAATTTATAACTTTTTTTAAAAAATTTTTTAGGTTTTTGCCATAGGATGTGTGCATTCACTGTGGAGGGACAGAGAAATAGTGAAGGGGAAAGTAAGAAATCACTCCCCGGGGCAGGGTGGGGGGGTGGTGGTCACACTACAATTCCTTCTCCTCCACTTTCTTCCTTGGATTTTGAGCACATACACATGCCCCGTGTGATTTTTCAAGCTTCCCAGGTTCAGAACTTGAACTGTAGTCAACCATGTGGGAGTCCAACACCTTAACCACTATGCCATCTGCTAGTCCCATAATTTGTAACCTTTGTCTGAAACATGACTTAGAGGTCTCCATTTGTATCATGCGCGGGGCCCACCAGGTATGTTCCTTGGTGGGGTCCCAGTCCAGCATGGTACTCAGCATCACCTGGGAGACCTTCCTGCCTTCTACCTTGTATAATAGTTTGCCTGATATGAGCACGTGGTCTTCTCTTTGTAAAACAATGTCCTACAGAGAATATTTATACATGAAAATGGGACCAAATGTTATTTTTAATGTAACTTATACTATCATTAATCGAGTAATTGTGGCATAACTCTAAAAACTTCAACAGCACATAGAAACACAGACTGTTATTCTTTGAGGCTCAAAAACACTGGGAGGGCATGTGACTGACAGAGCTGTGTATAATGATTTCCTTCCAAAGGGTACAGTACGGAAAGGGGGAATAAAGAGTACCTTGACAGTGGAGAATGCTGACAGTGGACAAATGACCCCTCAGGCAGGTAATCAAGGTCAATGTCAACTGTGATAAGTTGTACTGATAGCATGTATCCTTGATATGCTGTGATGAGAATGACATGCCACATTTGTGGTCTTGCTACAAAACCAATAACCCTGTCTAACCAAAATCCCAGTTGAGAAACATTCTACAAACACCCTCAAAACTGTCAATGTCATCAAAAGCAAGGGATATCTGAGCAAGTGTTGTATCCAAGGAGACAAAATTAAATGCAATGTGGCATCTAGGATGGGATTCTGGAATAGAAAAAAAGGACATAAAACTAGGGAACTCTGAATAAAGATTTTAGTTAACAACGATGTATCAATATTGTTTATTTATTATGACAAATGAACCATACTAAGATAGGATGTTAGTGATAGGGGAAAACTTGGTGTGGAACTGCAGCTGCAACTTTTCTATAAATCTGAAATTATTTTAAGATTAAAAAATTACTTCTTTTAATGTTTTGATAGTACAACATGTCTAATGGACAAAAATGGCCTCAGGGGAGGGTCTCCTTGAAGAAAAGTAAAAAGGTTCCCCTAAGAAGACTTATCACAGAAAGGTTGTATTTTGTGACACAGAATTGTCAGGGAGCTCAGATTGTCCTAGGAGAGGCCTAGTCTGGGGTCAGAGGGCACTGGTTCTGGAACCTTCCCGGCTCAGCCTTTGTGTGTGTGTGTGTGTGTGTGTGTGTGTGTGTGTGATGGACATGCTTTGGAGGAAAAGATCATGTGTATGTCACCAAGAGCGGCAATCCTCAGAGCCTTAGGCTGTTTTCCCCAGGAGAGCCTCTGTTTCAGACAGCACTTCCTCCTTCACCTCGAGGGAAGGGCCATATCAGGTGGTGACCACTAGGAGGCACCCGAGGCCATCGAGAGCAGCCGTCAGATGGGGTCAGGAGTCCAGGACACTGATCTCGGAGAGTAGGACTGAGTTCCTTCTTCCCTGGAAGGTCTCACAGGTCATCGTAAACAAACAAGGGTGACTGAGCACACACCAGGTGTGGGCTTCCATAGCTGCACAGTGAACAAAATGCACTGCAGCTCATTTTCATTTCTGAATTTGATGCCGGATGTCTCACGAACAGCGGAAAACTCATCTTAGTCTGCTAGAGCTTATATTTCACTTGGTCTTTTATTAAGCAAATATTTTTTGTGTTTTGACTTTGTTTCTGGCACCTCCACTCTACAACAGAATCAATCCAAGATCTATTAGCACACGCCCATTCCCCACCTCCGGGATTGGCTTGAATTCAGGAAATTTAAATCACAAAGTGACATACAGTGTGGGAGGTGGGAAAGGGAAATTCATGGTCCCTGATTTCCACTGGAGTCCCCTTCTAGTATACTGTGCTGTCTGTTCTCTCAGCACTCGCAATGGAGTGCTCCAACCTCCCTCTGTTGGTTTGAGTCACAGCTTGGCCAGTGATGACGATTCTGCCAGACTTCAGATGTGGCATTTTATCATAGGTGATTTGGGCTGTCCACCCTCCTGTTTCCCAGCAACCAGTCTACTGATTCTCATGCTCCACTTTCTCTCCGTCTTTTAGGTAAGAATATTCCGATCCACTCCACACTCCAAACCACAGTCTGGAGCCCCCTGTGCTTAGCTATGCCATGTCTCCATTTTCAGCTTCTCTATGCCTGGAGGTATGAGGAGAGTCTATGGGGTTAAGGTTTCAAAAGACTATGCAGAAAGTGACACCAAACAATTCTCATTCTCAAACTCTCCAATTCATAGAAGGAATGTTCCTCCTGTCTAGGACATTGCTTAAGACTCTTACCAGTACACAGATACATACATACACACACACACACACACACACACACACACACACACGACAGATCTGTGTGAGAAGTGATGGGTTGTGGGGTCATGAACAATAGTCTCCCTCTTCTCTTCACTGCATTTCATTGACACTGGCCTCAGCTCCTTTTCTCAGTCTGGGCTGGTCAGCCTTGGTTGCCATAAATGAAGCCACAGGGTATGGTCCTAATTGGATAGGGCACTGGTGGCCTTATATGAAAAGAGAGAGAGCTCTGTCTCTCTCCATTTCTAAATACCAAGGAGAGGTCATATGAACATACAGCAAGAAGAAAGCCATCTGCAAGCCAGGAAGAGAGCCCTCATCAGAATTCAACCATACAGATACTCTGCCTTCCAGATTCTAGAACTGTGGGAAAATTAATTTCTGTTACTTAAGCAATCCAGTCTATGATATTTTCTTATGGTAACCCAGGCACTAAGATAGTCACTGTGCTTTTTTAAGTGATAGTTGTTATTATTGTTATAAATTTTTTTTTGAGAAGTTTTCACTATAGGGCGCGTGTGCTCGCCAGACAGACAGAGAGAGACAGAGAGACAGAAAGCGAGAAATCACCCCCCAGGGGGGATGGTCACGCCACAATCCCTTCTCCTCCATTCTCTCAGGATCTTGGGCACGCATGCACTCGCGCCCGGTGTGAGTTTTAAGCCACCGGGTCCGGGACGCGAACCGCGGTCGACTACGTGGGAGTCCAGCGACATAGCCATTACGCTAACTGCTGGTTCCCCCATTATTATAAATTTTTACAGAGCTAAAGAGAATATATGAGTAGCCTGTTAATTGGGTTGTTAACACTTTTTCATAAAATAAAAAAAAGATTTTCTTTAGTATTTACTCTGTAGAATAAGGCACCTGCCTCACTACAACCCAATTATAATTTTGGAATAAAAATGTGTAGCAAAATGTTTAAGATCAAAAGCATGCAAACTAAGATAACACAAAGAAATGTTTTAGAAAAAAGGAGAGAGTCTAACAAGTGAAGGATTAAACTGGAGGTATGCTTCTTAGAAAAGACAAATTGAGTTAGGTTTTTTTGTTTGTTTGTTTTTTTTTTTTTTTTTTTTTTTTTTTTGGAGAGGTTTTTGCTACAGGGCACGTGCGCTCGCCAGACAGACAGAGAGAGACAGAGAGACAGAAAGCGAGAAATCACCCCCCAGGGGGGATGGTCACGCCGCAATCCCTTCTCCTCCATTCTCCTCTCAGGATCTTGGGCACGCACGCACACGCACCCGGCGTGAGTTTAAGCCACCGGGTCCGGGACTCGAACCGCGGTCGACTACGTGGGAGTCCAGCGACATAGCCATTACGCTAACTGCTGGTCCCAGAGAGTTAGGTTTTGAAAAGAAAGATAATCAGAAAATATGTGCAAGTATTCCAGCTACAGGAAAGAGGTAGGAAGGTCCAGGTTGGTGGAAACTGGTATAATTGTATCTGAATCAGAAACTACTTCAAAAAGTTCATATAAAATGTGTATTATGAAAAAACTATGCATGGAGGGACTAGCAGTTGGTTTAATGGCTATGCCCTGGACTCCCATGTAGTTGACCACGGTTCGAGTCCTGGACCCGGTGACTTAAACTCACACCAAGCACATACGTGTGCGTGCCCAAGATCCTGAAAGGAGAGTGGAGAAGGGATTGCAGCATGGTCATCCCTCCTGGAGGGTGATTTCTTGCTTTCTGCCTCTCTGTCTCCCTCTGTCTTTCTGACAAGCATGCACCCTGTAGCAAAAACCTCTCTAAAAACAAACAAACAAACAAAAACTATGCATGGATTATAATTTTTTGTATCAAAATAAACTTGTACTTTAATTCTATTTTTCCAGGTATTTTTGAAGTCCCCTCCTATGTATCACAGAAAAAAAGGAAAATATGGGCAGCAGCAGATGATGCAATGGTTAAGTTGCTAACTCCCACATAGTCAACTATAGTTTAAGTCCCAAACCCAGTGACTTAAAACTTTGTGTGTGCATGCCCAAAACCTGAGAGGAGACTGGAGGAGAAGAGATTGCAGCATGGCCATCCCCCCGAGGGGGATTTCTAGCTTTCTGTCTCTCTGTCTCTCTGTCTTTCCAGAGAGCCACGTGCCCTATAGCAAAAATCTCTCTTTAAAAAAGGGGGGGAAATATGATTGGAGAAGAGAGGAGGGAGAACACAGGCTGGGGGATCTGGATTTACTGCATCTGAATTTAAAGTTACAGAATCCTTAGACTTTCTTGAGCAAGAGTTTGAGGAAAATGTGTCTAACGATTACCCTGTCACGCAGTGTATGTGACATGAAGTTGTAAAGAGCTAGCAGAGTGGCCATGGAAATAGAAAACACAAGTTTCAAGAAACATGAGGGGAGAGTTGCTGGGACTTGGAGATAAATTGAATTGTTATTAAATAGTAAAATTAGTTCTCAACTTTGATAAGTGAGAAATTCTGCCAAGGAAAATGGTACAGAGATTGCTAATTATGTAGAGGGATTGATGAAGGAATGTGCCCTATGACTAGAACCACCCCCTTCACTCCCTGTCAAAAAGGTTTTCTGGGAGCTGGCGGGTAGCATGGTAGTTAAAGGCGCTGGATTCCCACATGGCCGACCATGGTTCGAGTCCTGGACCTGGCGGCTTGCTTTCTTACTTTCTCTCTCTTTCTCTCTCTCTCTCTGTCCCTCTCTGGTCAAATTTAAATAAACAAATGAATAAATAATAAATAAAGTTAAATAAAATAATTTTTTAAAAAAGGTTTTCTGTAGGGATCAGCAGTTAGTGTAATGGCTATGTCGCTGGGCTCCCACGTAGTCGACCACAGTTCGCGTCCCAGACCCGGTGGCTTAAACTCACACCAGGCGCATGTGTGTGTGTGCCCAAGATCCCGAGAGGAGAATGGAGGAGAAGGGATTGCGGCGTGACCATCCCCCCTGGGGGGTGATTTCTCGCTTTCTGTCTCTAAGTCTCTCTCTGTCTGTCTGGCGAGCGCACGCGCCCTATAGCGAAAACCTCTCAAAAAAAAAAGGTTTTCTGTAGAATCTGAAAATAATGGAAATTGCTTTAGGATACCCTTAGTCAGGCTACTCAAAGACAGAGTACCTAAATTAAACTCTTCCTAAATTGCCAGCTTGTCACTTTACCTTCTAAAAAGACTTAAAATTCTATTTCTAGACGGTGTCCAAGTGTTTGTTTGTTTGTCTGTCTCTCTCTATATCTTTAGCAAGTGCCCTAGGTAAAAATCTCTCTCAAAAAAATAAATAATTAGCACATTTTAAAATATTTTGTAAATGAGGTATACATTGACATCCTATGCTCCTCTCTCAAATTACCACAAATTTAGTGCCTGGAAACAACACTAACCTGGGCCCAGCCAGGTGGCGTGATGGTTACTACACAGTTCGAGTCCCTGGCCTGGCGGGCTTGAAAAACATGCCAGGCACATGCGTGTACATACTTAAAGTCATGAGAGAAGGGGTTGTGGCATGGCCATTCTCCTGGCCATTCTCACTTTCTCTCTCTCTCGGTCTCTCTCCAGCAAGTGCATGTGCCCTATAGCAAACTAAAACGAACACACATATACACACACACAACACAAAGCTTTTCTCTTACAATTCTGGGTGTCAGAATGCCAAAAATGTGTCTTAGAAGGCTAAAATCAAGTTGGCAGGGCTGTATTCCTTCTGGAGGCTCTGGGAAAAAATCCATTCCTTACCTTTTTCTAGATTCTAGAAACTATCTGCATTCCTGGGCTCATGCCTCCTCCAGCAATGGCATCACCCCACCTTGGCTTCTATCATCACATCTCCTCTTTCACCTTTGACCTCCCTGCCTCCATCCTATAACAATACTAGTCATTACATTTAGTACCCATGGGGAGAATCTAAGAAAATCTTCCCATCTCAAGAGCTTAATTTAATCATAGCATCAAAGTCCCTTTGGCCATGTTAAATAATATAGTCACTGGTTTGGTAATTAGAACATGAGCATTTTGGAGGGGCAGACATTATTCTTCCTATCACAGATATAATTTATATAAAATGCACGGATCTTATAGGCATGGTTCTAAGAGGTTTGATAAATGTGATGCTTGTGCTATCCTTGCACAAATCATATCATAGAAGTTTTTATCAGCCCTGAATTCTCTTCTGTCCCTTTCCAGTCAATTTCTCCCTGCTTTCTCTAGCTCCCAGCAATTGCTACTCTGAACTATATCACTATAGATTAGTTTTTATCTTTCATTGAACTTGATAGGAATGGACAATTAAAGTATGTGTTCTTTTGTATTTGGTTTTTTTTCTTTTTTTAAGAGAGAGATTTTTGGTACAGGGTATGTGCACTTGCCAGAGAGACAGAGAAAGACAGAGAGATAGAATCCAGACCGAGCCGGCCAGCAGTTCTGGACACCAGGCAGACTGAGGCTGCAGGACCAACCCTTCCGAATCTTCACGCATCCCCACCGTTCCTCCTCCTTGGACCCCAGGTTGGTTGAGACTTTAAGGCAAACTCCCACCCAACCCCACCCGCAATCCAGACCGAGCTGGCCAGCAGTTCCGGACACCAGGCGGACTGAGGCTGCAGGCCCGACCACCCTGGTCCTGTCACTCATCTTCTGACCCTTTCCCACTAGCCTTTGGACTCTTTGAATTTTGGTGATTTGAATAGCGCGTGGTGCGCATTGCGCGCCGTGCGATCTACTTTTTTCGTTTTGTTTTTCTTTGCTCTTGAGGTGTTGCTTATTAGGTCAGTTGGAGGCTCACCACTCCTTAGAAACAGGGAGGACTTTGGGCTATCCAGGGCTAGTGGCAACAGTTAATGGTAATTGTGAGCAACAGGTAGGCCAACCATAAGAGAAATCATCAATTTTCTAATCCTGTACAACTTTTAACACTCAGAGATACCTTAAATAAGTTAGGAAGAAACATATAGATTACCTGATAACTAGGAACAATCGCAGAGGCTCAAGAAATATGAGCAACCAACAAAAGGCCTCTCCCTCAAGGGAAATCATCAAGCCTATATCACCCACAGTCAACACAATGGACCTTGTGGACATGTCTGATAAGGAATTCAGAATATTTGTAGTGACCAGACTAACTGAGATGGAAGAGAAAAGAGACAAGGAGCTCCAGGAGATGAGGAATCCTTTCATGACTTGAAAGAAGAAATGGATACCTTAAACAAGAACCAGACGGAACTTCTAGGATTGAAGAATGTGATGCAGGAAATCAAAACCTCCCTTGAAAGTATTAAAAGTAGGTTAGACCAGGCAGAAGATCGAATCTCTAACATAGAAGACAAAACATTTGACCTAGAAAAAAGTATCAAGAAGATTGAGAAAACAACCATGAAAAATGAGGATAATATATGAGGAATACTGGATACCATCAAGCGCCCCAACATCCAGATAATTGGTATTCCAGAAGAGAAAGGAAATAATAAGGGCCTAGATAATTTATTCCATGAAATCCTGGAAGAAAACTTTCCAAATCTTGAAAGGCATTCAAATATCCAGACCCAAGAAATACATAGGACCCTGAGTAGAATCAACCCAAGAAGATCCTCTCCAAGACACACCATAGCCAGACTGGAAAAAACAACAGACAAAGACAAGATACTAAAGTTGGCAAGAGGGAAACGCCAAGTTACTTACAAAGGTCACCCCATCAGGCTAACATCAGATCTCTCGGCAGAAACAATGCAGGCAAGGAAAGAATGGGGAAGCATGTCAAAGTGTTGAGTGAAAAACAATTTCAACCAAGAATACTATACCAGGCAAAATTATCTTTCATATGGGAAAAAAAGATAAAAACATTCTCGAATAAACAAAATTTGAAGGAATTTACCAACTCCAGACTGGCTCTTCAAGAGGTTCTGAAGGGAGTACTATACCAGGAAAACTAAAAAATCAGAGACAGTTATACGAGAACAAAAAGCAACCAAGAAAATGGCTCACTTAATGATAGGATCAGGTACGGAAATATCAATAATTACATTGAATGTCAATGGATTAAATTCTCCAGTTAAGAGACATAGACTGGCTGAATGGATAAGAAAACAGAAACCCTCTATCTGTTGCCTACAAGAAACTTACCTTATGGATAAAGACACACATAGACTAAAAATCAAGGGCTGGAAAAAGATATTCCATGCAAATGGAAATCAAAAAAGGGCTGGAGTAGCGATATGGATCTCAGACAAAATAGACTTCAAGACAAAGACTGTAAGAAGAGACAAAGAAGGGCATTATATAATAGTAAATGGGGTAATCCAGCAAGAAGACATAACCCTTATAAATATCTACGCACCCAACTCAGGTGCACCTGAATATGTGAAGGAAAGACTGCTGGAGCTAAAAGGAGAGATAGGGAGAAATACTATAATTGTTGGAGATCCCAACACCCCATCATCTCCTATAGACAGATCTTCTAGACAGAAAATAAATAGAGAGATACAGGACTTAAATGATACTGTAAATCGAATGGGCTTGACAGATATCTATAGAACTTTCCACCCTACATCCACAACATTATACATTTTTCTCACCCCGACATGGAACCTTTTCAAAAACAGATCATATGTTAGGACACAAATCAAGCCTTTACAGATTCAAAGACATAGAAACTGTATCCAGCATCTTCTCTGACCATGATGGAATTAAATTCAAGATTAATTTCAAGAAACAACCCCGAAAATACACGAACACATGGAAACTGAACAACCTACTTCTGAATGACTTCTTCACTACTGAAGAAATTAAGGCTGAAATAAAAAAATTTATGGAAACAAATGATAATGAGTACACAAGTGTCCAGAATTTATGGGACACAGCAAAAGCAGTCATAAGAGGGAAATTCATAGCAATTAGTGCACATAAGAAAAGGATGGAAAGATGGCAAATAGGTAACTTATCATCATGCCTCAGGGAATTGGAAAAACAACAACAAACAAACCCCCAAAATGCCAAGCGAAAAGAAATAATAAAGGTTCAGGCAGAAATAAATGAAATAGAAAATAAACAAACCATACAGAAAATAAATGAAAGCAAAAGCTGGTTCTTTGAAAAGATTAACAAGATCAACACACCATTGGCTAGACTGATCAAGAAAAAGAAAGAAAGAAACCAGATTAATCAAATATGTGATGAAACAGGCAATATTACTACAGACATAGCAGAAATACAAAATATCATTAGAGGAAACTATGAGAGACTACACGCCAACAAACAAGATAACCTGGAGGAGATGGACAAATTCCTGGATTCATATAATCTACCAAGATTGGATCAGGAGGACATAGAGAACCTGAATAGACCTATAACAAGCCAGGAGATTGAATCAGTAATAAATAACCTCCCAACAAAGAAAAGCCCAGGTCCAGATGGCTTTACTTCTGAATTCTACAAAACTTTTAAGGAAGAGTTAACCCCTATCCTACTAAAATTATTTCTAAAGATTCAAAAGGAAGGAAACCTTCCAAATTCATTTTATGAAGCCTCCATCATCCTCATCCCCAAAACAGATAAGGACATGGCAAAAGAGGAAAACTACAGACCAATATCATTGATGAATATAGATGCAAAAATTCTCAACAAGATACTCGCAAATTGTATCCAACAACATATAACAAAGATCATTCATTACAACCAGGTAGGCTTTATACCAGGGATGCAAGGGTGGTTCAATATACACAAGACCATAAATGTAATACACCACATTAACAGAAAGAAAGATAAAAACCATATGATCATCTCAATTGATGCGGAGAAAGCATTTGATAAAATACAACATCCTTTTATGATTAAGACTCTCAGTAAGATTGGTATAGAAGGGTCATTTCTTTTTTTTTTTTTTTTTTTTTTCTTCTTTTCTCTTTTTTTTATTATTATCCATTTTTTGTTACATTGAATTACATATAACTTTACAGTGTATTACATTGCTTTTTCAAAAGGGAATGCCATGCATGTCAGTCAGTACAGAGACATTAATCTCCCCACTTCAACATTCAATATCTTTCCTATGTATCCCCCAATCCTTATTATTATTATTCTAATTATTTTTTATGATAAACATGATTTTTTTTTTTCTCCAATTATCAGATCATAAAGTTCCCAACAAGAGGGAACGTAGACTCCACTCAGGGCTGGACCAAGGGTGGGTCTCGTGCAGCCCCGCAAATGTAGGTGAATCTCCATGGAACACAGTTTCAGGAACGCGGCTCAGGAAAGCAGAGACGGCCATCAGCTGATGCAGCACGGGAGGCAGACCCCGGCCACGGCTCGCGGGACAGACCCCGGCCACGGCTCGCGGGGCAGGCCCCGGCCATGGCACGCGGGGCAGGCCCCGGCCACGGCTCGCGGGGTCAGAGCCCCGGCCACGGCTCGCGGGGCAAACCCCGGCCACGGCTCGCGGGGCAGGCCCGGGCCACGGCTCGCGGGGTCAGAGCCCCGGCCACGGCACGTGGGGGCAGGCCCCGGCCACGGCTCGCGGGGCAGACCCGGGCCACGGCACGCGGGGCAGGCCCCGGCCACGGCACGTGGGGGCAGGCCCCGGCCACGGCTCGCGGGGCAGACCCGGGCCACGGCACGCGTGGCAGACCCCGGCCACGGCTCGCGGGGCAGACCCCGGCCACGGCACGCGTGGCAGACCCCGGCCACGGCACGCGTGGCAGACCCCGGCCACGGCTCGCGGGGCAGACCCCGGCCACGGCACGCAGGGTCAGAGCCCCGGCCACGGCACGCGGGGCAGGCCCCGGCCACGGCTCGCGGGGCAGACCCCGGCCACGGCACGCAGGGTCAGAGCCCCGGCCACGGCACGCGGGGCAGGCCCCGGCCACGGCTCGCGGGGCAGACCCCGGCCACGGCACGCAGGGTCAGAGCCCCGGCCACGGCACGCGGGGCAGGCCCCGGCCACGGCTCGCGGGGCAGACCCCGGCCACGGCACGCAGGGTCAGAGCCCCGGCCACGGCACGCGGGGCAGGCCCCGGCCACGGCTCGCGGGGCAGACCCGGGCCACGGCACGCGTGGCAGACCCCGGCCACGGCACGCGTGGCAGACCCCGGCCACGGCTCGCGGGGCAGACCCCGGCCACGGCTCGCGGGGCAGACCCCGGCCACGGCACGCAGGGTCAGAGCCCCGGCCACGGCACGCGGGGCAGGCCCCGGCCACGGCTCGCGGGGCAGACCCCGGCCATGGCACGCAGGGTCAGAGCCCCGGCCACGGCATGCGGGGCAGGCCCCGGCCACGGCTCGCGGGGCAGACCCTGGCCACGGCACGCAGGGTCAGAGCCCCGGCCACGGCACGCGGGGCAGACCCCGGCCACGGCACGCAGGGTCAGAGCCCCGGCCACGGCACACGGGGCAGGCCCCGGCCACGGCTCGCGGGGCAGACCCCGGCCACGGCACGCAGGGTCAGAGCCCCGGCCATGGCTCGCGGGGCAGACCCCGGCCACGGCACGCAGGGTCAGAGCCCCGGCCACGGCACGCGGGGGCAGAGCCCGGGCCACGGCACACGGGGCAGGCCCAGGCCACGGCTCGCGGGGCAGACCCCGGCCACGGCACGCGGGGTTGGCCCCGTCCACGGCTCGCTGGGCAGACCCCGGCCACGGCTCGCGGGGGCGGACCCCGGCCACGGCACGCGGGGTCAGAGCCCCGGCCACGGCACGCGGGGGCAGGCCCCGGCCACGGCTCGCGGGGCAGGCCCCGGCCACGGCTCGCGGGGCAGACCCCGGCCACGGCACGTGGGGGCAGGCCCCGGCCACGGCTCGCGGGGCAGACCCGGGCCACAGCACGCGTGGCAGACCCCGGCCACGGCTCGCGGGGCAGACCCCGGCCACGGCACGCGGGGCTGGCCCCGGCCACGGCTCGCGGGGCAGACCCCGGCCACGGCTCGCGGGGGCAGACCCCGGCCACGACACGCAGGGTCAGAGCCCCGGCCACGGCACGCGGGGGCAGGCCCCGGCCACGGCATGCGGGGCAGGCCCCGGCCACGGCTCGCGGGGCAGACCCCGGCCACGGCTCGCGGGGCAGACCCCGGCCACGGCACGCAGGGTCTGAGCCCCGGCCACGGCACGCGGGGGCAGGCCCCAGCCACGGCTTGCGGGGCAGACCCTGGCCACGGCTCGCGGGGCAGACCCCGGCCACGGCACGCAGGGTCTGAGCCCCGGCCACGGCACGCGGGGGCAGGCCCCAGCCACGGCACGCGGGGCAGAGCCCCAATCGGGCCGGAACTCCAGAAGGGCACGTGGAGCGGAGCCCCCGCGCCCTGACCCCGCGCCCCAGCACGTGGAGTGGAGCCCCCGCGCCCGCCTCCCCAACTCCATGCGCCGGCACGCGGAGCGGAGCCCCCGACTGCCGCCCCTGGACGTTTAATTGTATCTAGTACTTCTTGCATATTATTCTCAAAGTTTTGGGCCATTATCTCAGTCTTTATGGTGGACCTTTCTAGGCCAGCCATTTTCTCTTCTACATTAGAGATTCCATTTTCTGAATGATCTAGTCTGCTTTTAATACTTTCAAGGAAGATTTTGACTTCTTGTATTATATCCTTCATCTCTAACAGCTCCATCTGATTCTTTTGCAAAGTGTGAAACTCCTCTTTTAGATCTTGCATGAATTTCCTCACCTCCTAGAACTCTTCAACTCTTTTCTCCTTCCCCTTCAGCAGATCCTTGTCTCTCTTCTCTTTGCTCTCTGTTAGCTTAGCCATTATGAGTGATCTGAATTGTTTATCAGACATTTCCATGAATTCCCTTGAACTGTGTGTGGATGAAGAGGAGCTATCCGTTTCAATTGGAGGAGAGGCATTTTCCTGCTTCTCCATATTTCTTGTGGTCCTGCAGCGATTTCTAGTCATCTGGTGGATGGTCGGTTTCTTCCCGAAATTTTGAAGATTAATACGAGGGTTGGGAAGTGTGCAGAAAAGGAAGCAGAGAGAGGGAAACAATACCAACAACAACAAAAAACAGACAAGAAACAGAGAAAAAGAAGAGAAAAACTTTGGAATAAATCTAAAAAACAAAAATTAATATTCAAAAAATTTCAATAAAAATCAAAAATTAGAAATGTCTACATCTCAGGAGCCATGGAGCAGACTGTCTCTTGAAGAAGGGCTGTTCTGGGAGGAGCAGAGGGGATTATTAACAAAACAAAGGCCTAGGAGGGAGGGGCCAAAGGGCCCTGTAAGATGCCTCACCTTAAAAAATTCTAAAAAGCAAAAATTAAAAAAAAGACAGACAGACAGAGAGAGAGAGAGAGAGAGAGAGAGAGAGTGAGAGGTAGAGAGAGACCAAGATTGATTCAGAGACAGGAGATATGAAAGGGGTTTTCCTACCATGTGGGATTTTGTATGCTGGAGGCCCAGTTAGGAGTGGGACCTCTTCCTTCCTCCCAGCATGTCTACATCTCAGGAGCCAGGGAGCAGACTGTCTCTTGAAGAAGGGCTGTTCATGTGGGATTTTGTATGCTGGAGGCCCAGTTAGGAGTGGGACCTCTTCCTTCCTCCCAGCATGTCTACATCTCAGGAGCCATGGAGCAGACTGTCTCTTGAAGAAGGGCTGTTCATGTGGGATTTTGTATGCTGGAGGCCCAGTTAGGAGTGGGACCTCTTCCTTCCTCCCAGCATGTCTACATCTCAGGAGCCATGGAGCAGACTGTCTCTTGAAGAAGGGCTGTTCATGTGAGATTTTGTATGCTGGAGGCCCAGTTAGGAGTGGGACCTCTAGAAGGGTCATTTCTAAACACAATAAAAGCAATCTATGAAAAACCTACAGCTAACATTATACTGAATGGGGAAAAGCTGAAAGCTTTCCCTCTGAAAACAGGTACTAGGCAAGGCTGCCCACTTTCTCCACTGCTCTTTAATATAGTACTGGAAGTCTTAGCTATTGCAATCAGAGAAGAGAACAATATTAAAGGCATTCAAATAGGCAAAGAAGAGTTGAAAATATCTCTATTTGCAGATGACATGATGGTATACTTAGAAGACCCAAAGGTATCCATGAAAAAACTTCTTGAAGTAATAAGTGAATACAGTAAGGTGGCAGGATACAAAATCAATATCCAAAAATCTATAGCATTTCTATTTATGAACAACAAGTTGAACGAAGCAGAGCTGAAGAAAGGAATTCCTTTCACCATAGCCACAAGATGTATAAGATACCTAGGGATAAACTTAACTAAGAAAGTCAAAGACCTTTATAAAGAAAACTATGAAAATCTTAAAAAAGATATTGAAAGTGACATAAAAAAGTGGAAGGACATCCCATGCTCCTGGATTTGAAGAATCAACATAATCAAAATGGCAATTCTACCCAAATTAATCTACATGTTTAATGCAATTCCAATCAAAATACCAGAAATATTCTTCACAGATCTAGAAAAGACAATCATAGAATTTGTCTGGAATCATAAAAGGCCTTGTATTGCAAAAGCAATCCTGTGCAAGAAGAATGGAGTAGGAGGCATAACACTCCCTGATCCCAAGATATACTATAAAGCTGTGATCATCAAAACAGCATGGTATTGGCATAAAAACAGACATGTGGACCAATGGAAGAGAATAGAGACCCCAGAAATAACCCCCAAAGCTTACAGCCAACTGATCTTTGACAAAGGATATCAGTCAATCCATTGGGAAAAGGAAAACCTCTTTAGTAAATGGTGCTGGAAAAACTGGGTATCCACCTGCAGAAAGATGAAACTGAACCCCCATCTTTCACCATTAACAACAATCAACTCAAAATGGATCAAAGATCTGAACCTAAGACCTCAAACAATAAAACTACTGGTGGAAAATGCTGGGGAAACTCTGGGAGACATTGAAGTAGGCAAAGACTTCTTAAATAAGACTCCCAAAGCACAGGCAATAATCCCTAAAATAGACAAGTGGGACTACATTAGACTAAGAAGTTTCTGCACAGCAAAGGACACAGTAACAAGTGTGAACCGACAATCCTCAGAATGGGAAAATATTTTTGTTAAATATGCCTCAGACAAGGGACTGATAACCAGAATACACAGGGAACTCAAGTGCCTTATGCGAAAAAAAAAATGATTAACCCAATTAAAAGATGGGAAAATGAGCTGAACAAAAATCTCTCTAAGGAAGACATACGAACAGCCAAAAGCATATGAGGAAATGCTCAACACCCCTCATCATAAGGGAGATGCAGATAAAAACCACAATGAGATACCACCTAACCCCTGTCAGAATGGCAAAGATTAAGAATATAAAAAGTGATAAGTGTTGGCGGGGATGTGGGGAAAAGGAACCCTCCTACACTGTTGGTGGGAATGTAAACTAGTTCAACCACTATGGAGAACAATATGGAGGTTCCTCAAAGATCTACAAATAGAACTACCATTTGATCCAGCAATCCCACTTCTGGGTATTTACCCGAAAGACAGGAGAACGCTCAGTCAGAAAAGTGCTTGCACATCAATGTTTATCGCAGCATTATTCACAATTGCCAAGACATGGAACCAACCTAAATGTCCACAAACTGATGAATGGATTGGAAAAGTGTGGTATATATACTCTATGGAATACTACCCTGGCATTTGATAGAAAGTGGTCAGATATGGAGGATCTATTGCTGAGTGAAGAAAGCCAGGCTATGAAAGAAAGATATTGTATGTATCCACTCAACATACACCGACTATCCGCACTCTATGGTAGAGAACGAAAAATTGGAGGACATAAAAGCAGTGAAGGTACTTAATGAGAATAGGACAGTGTGGAATGGGGGAGGTTAAGAGAAGAGGATAGAGAAAGATAGCAAGTGAACAATAGAGAGGCAGGACATTAGTGAGAAACAGATATGGCTTATTACCTGTTGATGTTGACATGTATAGTATTTTCAACTGAATTGGTCTGAGAAGTATTTCATGATGTGTAAAGTCTTTTTACAAGCAAAATGAGATATAGTGATTGACTGTTTTAAAAAAATAATTAGAATAATAATAATAATGATTGGGAAAAACATAGAAAAGATATTGAGTGTTGAAGCGGAGAGATTAATTTCTCTGTATTGACTGACATGCATGGCATTCCCTTTTGAAAAAGCAATGGAATACACTGTAAAGTTATATGTAATCCAATGTAATATAAAGAAGATTATGATGATAATAAAAATTTTTAAAAAATGCAAAAAAAAAGAGAGAGACAGAAAGTGAGAAATCAACCCCCCCCCCCCCCCGGGAAGATGGCTATGCCACAATCCCTCCTCCATTCTCCTCTCAGGATTTTGGGCATGCACACACATGCAATCGGTGTGAGTTTTAAGCTGCCAGGTCTGGGACTCGAACCATGGTTGACTACATGGGAGTCTAGCAATGAAACCATTACTCCATCTGCTGGCCCCTTGTGTCTGGCTTCTTTCACTCAGCATATTTCATAATGTTTTACTCAGCATAATATATATTCATAATGCTGCACATATAATCTTCCATTGTATTAATATACCACAGTTGGTTAATCATTCGCCATTGGAGTTTATCCATTTCAATTGTGTCAAGATCTCCACTCTGTGAATCTGAGAACACCTTCAAAAAGTTCATGGAAGTACATATAGTAAAAAAGTAATCTTGCCTTATTTCAATTTTTGCATCAAAATAAACCATTAATTCTACTTTTCCAGGAACGTTATGAAGTACCTTTATACATCTTCTATGAACAGTTTGCATAAAACCTTTTGCTTTTTGTGGACATAGGATTTCATTTATTTTAAGTAAATATTTTTTAAAAATTCTGAGCTTAGAGTAGAAACATGCTTGCATTTATAGGAAATACTACCAAACTTTTTTTTTTTTAAGTTTGCTATAGGGCATGTGCACTCACCAGAGAGAAAGAGAGAGAAAGTGAGAACTCATCACCCAGGAAGGAGGGCCACACTACAATCACTTCTCAATTTTCCTCTTGTGATTTTGGGCATGCGTGCACATTCACCCAGCATAATTTTCAAGCTGCTGGGTCTGGGACTCAAACTACAAAGTTGGCCATGTGAGATCTAGTGCCTCAACCCCCAAGCCACCTGCTGGTCAATTTACACAGTGGTTGTACCCTTTCTAGCCCTATTAGTTATGTATGAGACCTCCAGCTACTCCACAGCCCTATCAACATTTGACATTGTCAGGCTTTTTAATTTTAGTCATTCTAACTAGAAATAATATTTCATTGTGATTTTAATTTGCTTTTCCTTAATGACTAATGATGTTGAATACCTTTTCATATTTCTACCCACATATTTTCTTTGCAGATGTCTGTTGAAATAGTTCCTATTTTTCTTTTATTATTATTGTTGAGTTCTTTATATAGTTATGATATAAATTATATATTTTATATTATTTAATTTATACTTATTATATATATGTTTGTATCCTAGTTACTTATAGTATATTAATTTACAGTTTGTTGTTGAGTTTTTTATGTATTTTGTGAACAAGTTCTCTTTGAAATATATATACTGCCAATTTTTAAAAAATTTTCTCTGGGGAACCAGCAGTTAGCGTAATGGCTATGTCGCTGGACTCCCACGTAGTTGACCGTGGTTCGCGTCCCGGACCCGGTGGCTTAAAACCCATGCCGGGAACGTGTGCGTGCGTGCCCAAGATCCCGGGAGGGGAATGGAGGACAAGGGATTGCAGCGTGACCATCCCCCCTGGGGGGTGATTTCTCGCTTTCTGTCTCTATGTCTCTCTCTGTCTGTCTGGCAAGCGCACGCGCCCTATAGCAAAAAAAACCCTCAAAAAAAAATTTCTCTGAAACTTGGGATTTTAGAAGCAACAACACTCCAATAGTAATGAATACTCCTAAAATGTAAATATAATTTTCTTCCTTGGAGAAATGACTCATTTTCAGGACCAAATTGGAGAAAGGAGAAAAAGTATAAATAGTGTAAAGATGTGCTCAAAGAACGATGGGGGCATATCACAAAGATATAGGTGTCAGTTTGAAGGGGTAGCACTCGCTAGCCAAATCTGGGAATAATCTGAAAAATGATAGAAAAGGATTATAATCGATTGAATAAAGAATCTAAGTGTTCACACTCATGTAAATTAACTAAATGAGTAAGTAAATTAAAAAGAGAAAGCCCAGTTCAGTCTCATGTACTTAATCTATCTTCTATTGGGGTTCAATCTTCCCAATCAAAATAAATGATTACAATGAGTAAAGTTAAATAAAATAATAAAGAATAATTGTAGACTAGCCATAAGACAAAATGGACTTTTAGGTGTAAGAATAAATTCTCGTCTGCAGTGTAGCTTCCCAGTAAAGTAAGAAGTTCTATTTATTATACAGTCATGAAGAAGATAGGCAAAGGAAATTAAAAATTGGTCTTTGGTCTTGTTAAAAAAAAAAAGAGAGAGAGAGAGAGAGGGAGAGAAAGCCCTACATATACTAGAATATACTAGAAAGCCAATAGTACACATGGAAGGAATGATGTATTGGAAAATCACCACAAGGCAACATAAGATAATTCATTTAGGCAAGGATCATGAATACATGTGGTAAAATTAGTGGATGAATGTTTGAGGCATTTTGAGATATTTATATAATTTTTTTTCAAAGAATTATTTATTTTATTTATTCATTCATTTATTTTAATTTGACCAGAGAGAGACACAGAAAGAGAGTGAGAGTGAGAAAACAAGCCTCCAGGTCCAGTACTCAAACTGTGATTGGCCATATGGGAGTGTCCAGTGCCTTAACCATCATGCCACCTGCCGCCCCCCAGATATTTACACAATCTTAAAGTATCCCCTTCAAGACACATATTAATTACAAAAGATTAAACACAGTGAAACACCTCTAACCAATTGTTTAAAATCATCTTTGCCAGGATTGGGACTAACCAACAGCATTTGCCTCCTGATATGTGCACTAAAAAGAATTCAGGGACCAGGGCATAGTGGTTATGTCACTGGACTCCCACATAACCAATCATGGTTCAAGTCCTGAACCCAGTGGCTTGAAACTCATGCCAGGCATGTGTGTGTGCCCAAGATCCCAGGAAGAGAATGATAGGGAAGGGATTGTGGCATGGCCATCCCCCCCCGGGGATGATTTCTCATTTTCCTTCTCACTGTCTGTGTGTCTCTCTCTCCCCAGTGAGTGCACCACACCCTAAGGCAAAGACCTCTACAAAAAAATAGAGTCCAGCAGATGGCATGGTGATTAGGGGCACTGGACTCCCACATAACTGATCACGGTTTGAGTCCTAGACCTGGTATCTTACTTCCTTGCTTTCTCTCTACCTCTCACTCTATTCCTCTCTGGTCAAATTAAAATATATAAATAAATAAAGCTAAATAAAATAATTCTTTAAAAAAATTTTCATAAAAAATAAATGAAAAAGAATTCAGCATTACATCACTTTTATTATATTCTTACCAAAAAGGCATAGCCAGAACCTAATCATGACACGAATTGAAATTAGAGTATATTCTATAAAATAACTGGTTTATAAACTAAAAAAGTCAGCGTCATGAGATTCAGAAAACCACAAAGACACAACACACACACACACACACACACACACACTCCCTTCAGGAACTGTATGACAGGTAAAAGGATCCTAAGAAGACCTGACAAACCGGACGAACCTCGTGTGCTTGGATTTCCTGTCGCTAGGAAGGACATCGCTATACAAGTCAGTGCAACCCGAATAAGATCTAGATTAGAGAATGGTACCGATTCAGGGCTAAGTGTCTGACTTTGATAACAGCACTGTTGTTATGTAAGAGAATTTCTTGTTTTAGAAAACACAAACTCACATTTGGAGAAGAAAAGGCATAAGGTCTGTAATTACTCCTAAGCTGTTTGTTTTAACTGCATAGGTGTGTGCCTATACATGCACATATTTTTATGTTTATATATGAACCTATATTTGCATATTTTAATATATAATACAGGAGTTAACAAAAAGTTCATAGAAAGTGCTTATCATGAAAAAAGTGGATTTCATGTTTTTGTTCACTGACGCAAACTTGTACTTTAATTCTATTTTCCCACAAGCTTTTTTTTTTTTTTTTTTGGAGAGGTTTTTTTCACTATAGGGCATGTGCGCTCGCCAGACAGACAGAGAGAGACATAGAGACAGAAAGCGAGAAATCACCCCCCAGGGGGGATGGTCATGCCGCAATCCCTTCTCCTCCATTCTCCTCTCGGGATCTTGGGCACGCACGCACACGCGCCCGGCGTGAGTTTTAAGCCACCGGGTCCGGGACGCGAACCGCGGTTGACTACGTGGGAGTCCAGCGACATAGCCATTACGCTAACTGCTGGTTCCCCCACAAGCTTTTTGAAGTACCCTCACATACAACACGTATTTCTTTATTGTCAGTGTAGCCCACTGATTTGGATTTACATGAGGTCATCATGATATAACTAGGAGCCTATTGAAGAACAGGAAATACATTTTTTCAGAACTAGTTTGCATGGGATGGGACCAGCAGGTGGCATAGTGGTTAAGGCACTGGACTCCATCATGGCCAACTACAGTTTGAGTCTCGGACCTGGTGGTCTGAAAAACATACCAGATACATGTGTGTGCATGCCCCAAATCCTGAGAGGAGAATGAAGGAGAAGGTGTGGCCATCCCCCTGAGGGACGGTTTCTCATTTTCCCTCTCTCTGTCTGTGTCATATGCAAGCACAAGCACCCTATGGCAAAAACCTAAAAAAAAAAAAAAAAAAAAAAAAAAAACCATAACGACAACAAAATTTTGCATTATAAATGTTTTCTAAATTTACTTTTGAGTGATTTGCATGTAAAATATTAGTTCCCCTATTTGAAGGCTCTTTCTCAGTAACAGCTATTTTACACTTACCTCATCTCAATTTCTTTTTTTTTTAATTGTTATATTATTTAACTTTATTTATTTAAATTTGACTGGAGAGAGACAGAGTAAAAGAGAGAGAGAGGGAGGAAAAACAAGAAAACAAGCCACCAGGTCCAGGACTTGAACTGCAGTCAGCTATGTGGAAGTTTAGCACTCTTAACCATTCTTATGCAAGCGGAGAGATCTCCTGGCCATTACTGAAGCCCCATCTCAATATTGTCAGTCTCAAAGTCGTCAAAAGTAGCTCTCTGCCTGCCCCTTGATAATGGCAACCATAGGGCTCCTTGCTGTTCCTAGAACACAACAGATGTGCTCTCACCTCAGAGCCTCACACACCTTCTTCCTGCACCTGGAAAGCTCTTCACTCCCATAGCATCATGGAACATGCCTTCATCATATTGAAGTCTGCTCCACTGAGCTTTATGGGAAGCACTCCTCTTAACCTCCCTATTTTATATTGAAATGCCCCCGACTTCAGTATCCTTGTTCCTCTTCCCTGCTTTTTCTTTGTGGAATTTATCACCTTCTAATGTCTTATAATTTACTCATTTATTTTATTCCCTTTCTCCTACTATTTAGAATGTAAACTTCATGATTTTTATCTGTTTTATTTATTGCTGAATCCCCTTCATTAAGAACTAGGCATTCCAGCCTAAACCTCTCCTTCCGGTCCAACATCCAGCAAAAAGCCAGGTCATCTCTCCTGCACGCCTTTAACATTCAGAATTAACTTCAAGAAGGTAGGAAATAACGTATAATCCATCAGATGATCAGAAACCACCACAAAGCCACAAGAAATATGGGAAATCAAGAAAATATCTCTCCCCCAAGGGGAAAGAACAGCCTTTCCTTATCCTCAGACAGACAATGGAACTCATGGAAATGTCAGATAAAGAACTTAGGATATTTACAGCAACAAAGCTAACAGAGATGCAAGAGAAGAGAGACAACAAACTCCAGAAAATGCAGGAGAAAAGAGACAATGAGTTCCAGGAAGTGAGGAAGTTCTTCCATGATCTGAAAGAGGAAATACACACCATAAAAAAGAATCAAACGGAACTGTTAGAGATGAAGGCTGTACAGGAAATCAAAACCTCCCTTGAAAGTATTAAAAGCAGATTAGAGCATGCAGAAGATCGAATCTCAGATGTAGAAGACAGAACCTCTGGACCTAGAAAAATTCACCAAAAATGCTGAGAGAATAACCCCAAAAAATAAGACTGATATGTGAGTAATACTAGATACCATTAGATGCCCAAATATTCAGATAATCCGTATTGCAGACGGTGAGGAAACTAATCAAGGCATTGATAATCTATTCCATGAAATCCTGGTAGAAAACTTTCTAAACCTAGAGGCATTTAAATATCCAGACCCAAGAAATACAAAGGACCCCACATAGAATCAACCCAAGAAAATCCTCTCCAAGGCACATCATTGACCAGATTGACCAAAACTACAGACAGAGACAAGATATTAAAATTGCCAAGAGAAAAATGTCAAGTTACTTTCAAAGGATATCCCACCAAGCTAACATTGGACTGCTTGTCAGAAACAATGCAAGGAAGGAAAAAATGGGAAAATATATTCAAAATGTTAAGTGAAAAACAATTTCAACCAAAAATACTATATCCGGCAAGATTATCTTTCATGTGTGAAGGAAAAATAAAAATATTCTCAGATAAACAAAACCTGAAAGAATTTACCAACACCAGACCTGCTCTTCGAGAAGTTCTGAAGGGAGTACTATACCAGGAAAACTAAAGATAGACAAATAAAGAACAAAAAATGACCAAGAAAAAGGCCAACTTAATGGTAGGAACAGTTCTGAAATATCAATAATAATGTTGAATGTTAATGGAAAGGCAGACCACAGTAACATTGCAAATTCAATAAAAGAGAGATTACATGAGACTAAACTGGTGAAATAGTATTCTATGACTTTTTTCTAAAACATTACTGATTTTCTTCTATGCTTTGTCTTCCAGATTTAAGGATTTTGGTTTTCTTTTGAGTTGTTGATAGGCTCAGCAATTTGTTAAAAAATTTTTTTTAATTGAGGGGACCAGCAGTTAGCGTAATGGCTATGTCGCTGGACTCCCACGTAGTCGACCGTGGTTCGCGTCCCGGACCCGGTGGCTTAAAACTCACACCGGGCGCGTGTGTGTGCATGCCCAAGATCCTGAGAGGAGAATGAAGGAGAAGGGATTGCGGCGTGACCATCCCCCCTGGGGGGTGATTTCTCGCTTTCTGTCTCTATGTCTCTCTCTGTCTGTCTGGTGAGCGAACACGCCCTATAGTGAAAACCTCTCCAAAAAAATAAATAAATAAATTTTTTTTAATTGAAACATAAACTTTTCTCCCTTCCTGACCCCTTTGCAATTGGAAAATACTTGTGAGCATTCTTACTTTGTGGCAGAATGGTTATTTGCATAAGTTCAATAATACAATAGTATCTGTTGCCTCGTATCAGAAATTGAATTCTTCTGGGGCTTTGTGCAAATAACAGACCAAATTGAGATAAACTTATTTTTTTTTTTTTTTTGCAAGTAAGTTAGTTTATACCTCTCTTTAGTAAAAGGGAATGGAGAGAGAAAAAACAATGTTTCATAAGAAAATTACAGTGCACTTGTCATTAGATCCTAGCTTTGTCCATAACTTTAGCTTAAGATCTTATGTGAATCAGTAAAATATGGGGGAAAAAAGTTTAGTATGGAAGGGAGGGAGGGGAAAGAGGAAAGAAAAAACTGGTAAAAGTTGGTTAATTGAAAAAAAATTAGAAGCTATTTTGCTGATGATAATGTATATAGTAATATTTTTGTCTTAATAGACATGCATGGTAGTTGTGTTGGAAAAAGAAATGTATAGTGTAAAGATACGTGATTAGGGACCAGCAGTTAGCATAATGGCTATGTCGCTGGGCTCCCATGTAGTCGACTGTGGTTCGAGTCCCGGACCCGGTGGCTTAAACTCATGCCGGGCGTGTGTGCATGCGTGCCCAAGATCCCGAGAGGAGAATGGAGGAGAAGGGACTGCGGCACAGTCATCTCCCCTGGGGGGTGATTTCTCGCTTTCTGTCTCTCTGTCTCGCTCTTTCTTTCTGGCGAGCGCATGTGCCCTATAGCAAAAACCTCTAAAATAATAATAATAATAAAAGATACGTGATTAAATGTAAGCAAATTAAAAAAAAGAACCAGGCATTTCACACAGTAGGTGCTGACAAAGAAAAACAAAGATCAGTCCCTACATTCAGAAGCTGGCTGGGCATTCAAAACTAGGCATTATTATTTTCCAATTAGATGTAACAATCTCACAAAACAATAAACATAGACAGGTTACAATGGGGCCAGGATACAATGAGAACAAGCTAGGCATTTCATTATTTTATATATGTGCAGGAAAAAATAAGATTACTATGCCATCTATAAAATACGAACTCCTCTCCTCCTGGCCAAAATAAGTGACCACTACACTGCTTTAGTTTCCTTTTGTTTTTGTTTTTTTTTCCAGTTATAGGTTGAGCATCCCTAATCCAAAAATCTGTAATCAGAAATGCTCCAAAATCCAAAGCTTTTTCAGTGTTAACCTGACGTCACAGGTGGAAAATTCCACACCTGACCTCATGTGGCTGGTTGCATTCAAAACGCTGAAAAACAAAATAGTTTGAAATACAAAATATTCTATAAAATTATCTACAGGCTATATAAATATAAATACATTTGTATATACCTGTATATAAAACTAAAATGAATTTTCTGTTTAGACTGGGAACCCATCTCCAAGATATGCCATCATTTATACGCAAATATTCCCAAATCTGAAAAATAATTGCAAATCCCAAACAATACTGATCCCAAGAATTTAAAATAAGGGGTACTCTATCTCTACAGATTTATCCTTGTTCCAGTCTCCCTCAAAATTTACTGATTAATTTCCGGAGATCTAGACATGCTGGGAGAAATGAAGATGTCCCACTCCTAACTGGGCCTCCAGCATACAAAACCCATGTGAACAGCCCTTCTTCAAGAGAAAGCCTGCTCAATGGCTCCTGAGATCTAGACATGCTGGGAGAAATGAAGATGTCCCACTCCTAACTGGGCCTCCAGCATACAAAACCCACGTGAACAGCCCTTCTTCAAGAGAAAGCCTGCTCAATGGCTCCTGAGATCTAGACATGCTGGGAGAAATGAAGATGTCCCACTCCTAACTGGGCCTCCAGCATACAAAACCCACGTGAACAGCCCTTCTTCAAGAGAAAGCCTGCTCAATGGCTCCTGAGATCTAGACATGCTGGGAGAAATGAAGATGTCCCACTCCTAACTGGGCCTCCAGCATACAAAACCCACGTGGTAGGAAAACCCCTTTCATATCTCCTGTCTCTGAATCAATCTTTGTCTCTCTCTACCTCTCACTCTCTCTCTCTCTCTCTCTCTGTCTGTCTGTCTTTTTTTTTTAATTTTTGCTTTTTAGAAATTTTAAGGGGAGGCTTCTTACAGGGCCCTTTGGCCCCTCCCTCCTAGGCCTTTGTTTTGTTAATAATCCCCTCTGCTCCTCCCAGAACAGCCCTTCTTCAAGAGAAAGCCTGCTCAATGGCTCCTGAGATCTAGACATTTTGTGCGGCGCGCTAGCGCGCCGCGCGGTTTTCTAATTTTTGATTTTTATTGAAATTTTTTTAATATTAATTTTTCTTTTTTAGATTTATTCCAAAGCTTTTCTCTTTTTTTTCTCTGTTTCTTGTCTGTTTTTTTTTTTTGTTGTTGTTGGTATTGTTTCCCTCTCTCTGCTTCCTTTTCTGCACACTTCCCAACCCTCATATTAAACTTCAAAAGTTTGGGAAGAAACCAACCATCCACCAGATGACTAGAAATCGCTGCAGGACCACAAGAAATATGGAGAAGCAGGAAAATGCCCCTCCTCCAATTGAAACGGATAGCTCCTCTTCATCCACACACAGTTCAAGGGAATTCATGGAAATGTCTGATAAACAATTCAGATCATTCATAATGGCAAAGCTAACAGAGATCGAAGAGAAGAGAGACAAGGAACTGCTGAAGGGGAAGGAGAAAGGAGTTGAAGAGTTCTAGGAGGTGAGGAAATTCATGCAAGATCTAAAAGAGGAGTTTCACACTTTACAAAAGAATCAGATGGAGCTGTTAGAGATGAAGGCTATAATACAAGAAGTCAAAATCTCCCTTGAAAGTATTAAAAGCAGACTAGATCATTTAGAAAATGGAATCTCTAATGTAGAAGAGAAAATGGCTGGCCTAGAAAGGTCCACCATAAAGACTGAGAAAATGGCCCAAAACTTTGAGAATAATATGCAAGAAGTACTAGATACAATTAAATGTCCAGGGGCGGCAGGCGGGGGCTCCGCTCTGCGTGCCGGCGCGTGGGGGTGGGGAGGCGGGCGCGGGGGCTCCAATCCACGTGCTGGGGTGCGGGGTCAGGGCGCGGGGGCTCCGCTCCACGTGCCCTGTCTGGAGGTCTGGCCCGACGGGCTCTGCCCCACGTGCCGTGGCCGGGGCTCTGTCCTGTGTGCCATGGCCGGGGTCTGCACCGCGTGCCGTGGCCGGGGTCTGCCCCGCGTGCCTCGGCCGGGGTCTGTCCCGCGTGCCGTGGCCGGGGCTCTGCCCCGTGTGCCGTGGCCGGGGCTCTGACCCCGCGTGCCTTGGCCGGGGTCTGTCCCACGTGCCGTGGCCGGGGCTCTGACCCCGCGTGCTGTAGCCGGGGTCTGCCCCGCGTGCCTTGGCCGGGGTCTGCCCCGTGTGCCGTGGCCAGGGCTCTGCTCCGCGTGCCGTGGCCGGGGTCGGCCCCGCGTGCCGTGGCCGGGGTCTGCCCCCGTGTGCCGTGGCCCTGCTCCACATGCCCTATCCGGAGGTCCGGCCCGACCAGGGCTCTGCCCCACGTGCCGTGGCCGGGCTCTGCCCTGCGTGCCGTGGCCGGGGTATGCCCCCGCGTGCCGTGGCCGGGTTCTGCCCCGCGTGCCGTGGCCGGGACTCTGCCCCGCGTGCCGTGGCCGGGGCCCTGTTCCATGTGCCGTGGCCGGGGTCTGACCCCGCGTGCCATGGCCAGGTTCTGCCCCGCGTGCCGTGGCCGTGATCCTGTCCCCGCGTGCCGTGGCCGGGGTCTGCCCCGTGTGCCGTGGCCGGGGTCTGCCCCGTGTGCCGTGGCCGGGGTCTGCCCCCTCGTGCCGTGGCCGGGTTCTGCCCCGCGTGCCGTGGCCGGGCTCTGCCCCCACGTGCCTTGGCCGGGGTCTGCCCCGCGTGCCGTGGCCGGGACTCTGCCCCGCGTGCCGTGGCCGCGGTTTTGCCCCGCGTGCCGTGGCCGGGTTCTGTCCCCGCGTGCCGTGGCCGGGGCTCTGCCCCGCGTGCCGTGGCCGGGGTCTGCCCCGCGTGCCATGGCCGGGGCTCTGCCCCCGCGGGCCGTGGCCGGGATCTGCCCCGCGTGCCGCAACCGCTGATGGCCGTCTCTGCTTTCCTGAGCCGCGTTCCTGAAACTGTGTTCCATGGAGATTCACCTACATTTGCGGGGCTGCACGAGACCCACCCTTGGTCCAGCCCTGAGTGCAGTCTACGTTTCCTATTGTTGGGAACTTTATGATCTGATAATTGGAAAAAAAAAATCATGTTTATCATAAAAAATAATTAGAATAATAATAATAATGATTGGGGGAAACATAGGAAAGATATTGAATGTTGAAGCGGGGAGATTAAAGTCTCTGTACTGACTGACATGCATGGTATTCCCTTTTGAAAAAGCAATGTAATACACTGTAAAGTTATATGTAATTCAATGTAATAAAAAAATAGATAATAAAAAAATCAAAAAAATTAAAAAAAATTAAAAAAAAAAAAAAAGAAAAGCTTCAAAAAATTTACTGATTAATTTCCTACCTAAGCATAGAAAGTGGGAGTACTTCTAATCAAATATAATCTAGAGCAAGCCCAATATCTTCCCACAAATCACTCAGCCAGTGCCCAAGTTCAGTAATATTAATACATTTTTTTAGGGATTTTTTTTTTTTTTTTTTTTTTTTTTTTGCTATAGGGTACAGGCATTCACCAGAGAGTCAGAGACAGAGAGACAGAAAGCGAGAAATCACCCTCCAGCGAGGGAGGCCATGCCACAATCCCTTCTCCTCCATTCTCCTCTCAGGATCTTGGTCACACATGCACACGTGCCAGCTTGAGGTTTAAGCCACCGGGTCTGGGACTCAAACCGTGGTCGACTCTGTGAGAGTCCAGCGATGTAACCATTATGCTATCTGCTGGTCCCAAGAAATTGTTTCTAATACTCTAGTACTAAGACACCCCGTGGTGTGTGTTCTTCCACAATGCAATGACTAATAAAGGCACTGTGTTCAATCAATTACAGGTGTGTTCCTAGAGGTTTTTGGCTGGAAGGCATTGACAATGCTCAAAAAATATTCGTGGAAGGAAAGAAGGAAAATAGGAAAGACGGAAGGAAGGATTATCTAATGACTATAATGTTCCTCATTCGACGGACATTCACTAATTAAATACATTGCCATCTATTTAGGGGTTAAGTATTCTGAATTCAATGGGAGCTCTGAACTGTTTATCTCTACTTTATAAAGTTCACTTAACCAAATTCTTAATGAAAATCTGCTTTAATCCAGTCTCTCTCCAGAAGTAGCAGTTAGCAAATCTGTAAAGCGATTATACCCAAAGATGCCTGTCCAGTTCTTCAGGGTATAAAGGTATCCTGGATTTTCTTTTACCTGGTATGAGTCAACACTACTCAGAAAGAAAATACACCTCCAAAGTAAACTAGTCACTTCAGGATGAACTTGGTAAACAGCCTGAGTTCTTCTCTCCCCTCTTACCTTCCGTCAGCTGCAAAGTTCAGGCATACTGAATATACTCCTTTGCAATCTATGATCTACACTCTGAACTTTATGACCCTTAATTATAAGCTGAAAAGTGACATGAATATCAAAACATGTTTATTGGGACCAGCAGGTGGCATGGTGGTTGAGATGCTGGTCTCCCACATGGCCGATTGTGATTCGAGTCCTGGATCTGGCGGTTTACTTTCTCCCTTTCCCTCTCTCTCTGGTCAAATTTTAAAATAATAACAATAAATAATAAATCAACTAATAATAAAAATTTTTAAATGTTTATTTTTATTACTTATCATTTACTTGCCATACACTATCCTGAAGTTAAGAGAGATTCAGTAAGCCATAAAGTCATTTTTTTATTCAAACAGCTTAAAATGTACATGAAAAGATGCCAGAGTTGATCTCTGTTCAAGGATTTGTCTTTTAATTATGCATGAAAAAGAAACACAAGAGAAACATTTTTAATTCACCTCAACAGTATCAAAAAACTACAGCCTTGAGAACCAGTAGTTAGCGTAATGGCTATGTCGCTGAACTCCCACGTAGTCGACCACGGTTCGTGTCCCGGACCCGGTGGCTTAAAACTCACCCCGGGCGCGTGTGCGTGCGTGCCCAAGATCCCGAGAGGAGAATGGAGGAGAAGGGATTGTGGCGTGACCATCCCCCCGGGGGGTGATTTCTCGCTTTCTGTCTCTATGTCTCTCTCTCTCTCTCTCTCTCTCTCTCTCTCTGTCTGGCGAGCGCACGCGCCCTATAGCGAAAATCTCTCTCAAAAAAAAAAAAAAAAAAAAAAAAAAAACTACAGCCTTTTCTAAGCCCCAAGGGAAAATTACCCTGCTTCTTGCTCTCCCTAATCCTCCCCTGGCAGATACCTTGATACAAATGCTGGCAGTGTGGGCACATTACCAGCTCAAATAGCTCCCTAAGAATAGCACAGGCAAGGACGAACCTTGCTAGTTAGTTAGCAAGGATCACCCCATTCTCAGGAATGGTCTTGAAGTTGTCCCATCATCCCTAAGTGAAAATTAAATTTAAGTGTATATTCTTAACACTTTTAGGAAGTCATAAACATTTGCTGATTGATTCATTCCAATGGAATGAGGTCACAGCAGGGTCTTTTGCATAAAAAAGCCACTATTATCTACCTCTATTGGGTCCTATGCTGAGTTGTAATGCAGAGCAAACAGGTTTTTCTGAAACTTCTGAAATCTATGACCCAGAACACAGAAAGGGACAGAATAGAGTACAGGCAGCTGAACAAATATTAAAGAAAGCTGTGAACTAATATATAATATTAACATTTTGTACAAGCAGGGTGAGTACACAACTTTAACTGAGAATGTTGGCAGGGAACCTTGCGGAGTGTATGCTCAGAATGGATTAGATCATGGGGAATTCACAACCTGTTTTCTAATTAATCATCAGAAAGGTGGTAGGCTGATATAAATCTGACTTTCCACCTCATGTCCTGACCGTGGTTTGGAAACTTGGAGTTGCCTCAGGAAGCCAGGTCCTATGAATATCCTCAGAACAAGCTAGTTACTCATGGCTGGCCAAAGTCAAAAGCTAGCAGTGCTAAATCCTATTCAAGTTAAGGGAATAAAACTAATTTATGCCCTTTACTTCAACCAAGCAATTAAAAAGAAATCATAGGGCCTGCCACCATGTAGTAGCAGTAATGCACTGCTCAAGAGAAGCCGGATCCCACGTGATGACCAGGGTTCGATTCCCAGATTGGTCAGCCTGAAACATGCTGGGCATGTGCATTTGTTCCCTAGATATGATGGGCAGGGGAACTAGAGAAAAGGGATGGCAACATGACCAAAACCCATGGAGGGTATTCATTTCTCTCTCTCACTCTCATGTGCACATGCTCTACTATGAATAAAGAAAAAAAATGCAGGGGCAGCAGGTGGTGTGGTACTGAAGGTGCTGGACTCCCATGTGGCCAACCATGGTTTGAGTCCCAGACCTGGCAGCTTGAATCTCATGTCGGGTTGTGCATGCGTGTGTGCTCAAAATCCCAGGAGAATGGAGAAGAAGGAATTGCAGTGTGGCCATCCTCCCTGGGGTGGGTGTGATTTCTCACTTTCCCTCTCACTGTCTCTCTAGTGAGAGCATGTAGCCTATGACAAAAAAAAAAAAAAAAAAAAAAAGAAGAAGAAAAAGAACAAAAGAAAGAAAAAAGAAAAAAATGCAAAACAAAGAATAATATTTGTAATACCTCTACAGTGTAGAAAGTGTTTTTCCCCCATGTCTCTTTTTTGAACCTCACGACAGGTAGGTAATGTGTTCTATCAACGAATAATTATCTAGTGCTGGTATATGGCAAATCCACTATACCTGTGGATGGTCTCTGACCTCATAAAGTTTATAAGGCAAGGTTTTGAATTTTCAATAAATACTCAAGAGAAATGAAGACTAGCAAGGACAGGTCTGTTTGGAGAAATCTCAGTCAAGACAAAATGCAAGTGAAACTGGGAAGGCTGCCAGGGTTGTGGTAAAGAAGGAGAAGCAAGGACAGTTGGGAAAAGGTCACGGGAACCCATGGGAAAACAAGATCATTGATGTGGAAATCTGGAAAGCAGTAAAAGACAAGTGAGAAATCAGTCAGCTAGTACTCAGCACAGAGCCTTAGTATAAGAAGCACTCAGTAAAGTTAAAAAAAAAAAAAAAAAAAAAAAAAGATGAGCCTTAATTAAGCAGTGAACTTTCCCCAAACTTATCCATCAGATAATCACTACTAATTCTGTGAAAGGCAGAAATTCCATGTCCTTCCCCAAGAGAGTAAAAATACCAGCACAAGTTCCTATTTTGTGAGCAAAAAAAGTTCTTTTTCTTTTTTTTTATTCTATGAAAAGGGAAGCCATTGAAAAAGATGAATAAGTATATGAAAGCAACTTATAAGAAAAATTAATTATGTCCATAGCATGTGATTTGGGTTAGAGTGAAGGGAGAATGATGTAATGTTGGTGAATATGGTAGAACTCAAGTAAGAGTAAGGAAAAATGAGAGCTATTAGGCAAGTTTTTAGTGAGAAGGAGAGAAAAAAGGTAAATAATAAAATGAGAGCTATTAGGCAAGTTCCTAGTGAGAAAGAGAAAAAAGGTCAATAATAGGAGAGTAAATTAAAACAGAATTACCAGGGCTGGCAAGTAACATGGTGGTTAAGGGTGCTGGATTCCCACAGGGCCAACTGTAGTTCAAGTCCCAGACCTGGCGGCTTGCTTTCTCACTTTCCCTCTCTTTCATTCTCTCTGGTCAAATTTAAATAAATAAAGTTAAATAAAATAATTCCTGAAGAAATATAATTATTTAAATATATATATATAAATAATTGAGGACTTGATTATCCATAAGACAGAAAAGAGAGGAAAATACACCTAATTTTACTCAATGACTTAAAATCAAAGGAACTCTGAAGAAACACTGTTAGTGACAGAAACAGAGATGAGACTCAAGGAGGTTGTAAAAGAAAAAAGTCCTTTTTTAGTGAGATATCTTTTCTTTATCCTCTCTCATGTGAATGAAAAACAGCAGTTAGTTTTTTACCTTCTTTGGTGGGGGGGTGGTGGTCACTCTCTCAAAGAAGATGGAAGACAAATGCCCAGAAGTGTCAAAGATGTATGACTGGAGAGGACTTTTCCAAAGTAATATTGGCCTGCTGAGGCTCCAGGTGTAAAAGCTGACTATGGGCAGGTGCCAAGGGAAGCAGAATGGTGCAGTGTAATCAAAGAAGGGGGCAGGAATACCAAGCCAGCGCCCTGCTACCCACGGGGAGCACAGCTGGGATTGATATTATGGAAGCATTTCTGTTTCTGCAATGCAACCACAATCACCTGTATCTCTACACACATTGACATAACCTGCTACCCCCAGGCTGGGGAAAAGAGAACAGTGAAAGAACAGAGGAGTAAGACCAAGTGTTTGGAAGGGCTTTGCAAAGAATGTTGGCACGTTTATCAGATAATATTATCTGGTGGCCCTAGAAAAAAAATGACTACTAACATTGAGATAATCTGCACAGGGTGGGTTTTGTTTCATTAGGGAAAGAAGGATCAGTAAAGGATTGGTTGTGTATACCACAGTACCGTTTTATCTAAGTTTAAAAAAACAAAAACAAAACAACACCTCAAGGACCAGCTGGTGGCAGTGGTTAAGGCAGCTGATCACATATGGCTGATTACCAGTTCTAGTCCGAACCAGCGCTTGAAAGACGTGCCAGGCACGTGCACCCATGTTCCTCAAATCCCAAGAGAACCGAGAAGGGACTGCAGTAAGGCCATGGGGGGTAGGAAGGGGTGCTTTCTCACTTTCCTTCTCTCTCTCTCTCTCTCTCTCTCTCTCTCTCTCTCGCGCGCCCTATAGCAATTAAAAAAAAAGTCATTTAAAAACTTAGAATTTAGTCTAGCTGTTGCATTTTTCTCAGTGCTTGTATCTCCAGGTCCAACTTAAATTTTGGAAATAAATAGGAAGAGATGCTTTAATACATTACAAGTCCTTACCTATATAATGTGTGTTCCTTGATCTTCACTTTGGCTCAAGGGAAAAAAAAAATCCTGCGGTGTCACAGTCTATATTTAACATTGAGCCCAGGCGTTAGTGAAATTCTCAAGCAACAGCCACCTGCACTTTTAAAACTTGCTCCCCGGTGGACTACGTTACCCAAGAGCACAAGCTAAGCGACTCCCGTGACTAGCATTGTGGGAATTGTAGTCCTGGGTGAGTCTTTCTCCCAGCCCTTGACTCACGCTGATTCCGAGATGGTTGAACCCAGGGGCTACCAATTAGCTGGGGCCATGTCTATGAGGTCGTGGTCCAACCGGGAATGCTAGTATGAGAGCCTCGTAAAATGATTGGTCAATGCATAACCTCGAGGCGGGGCAATAAGGCGGGCGGGGCGACCAGGGCGATTGGGCGAAGAATCCGCGGCGGCGGGCGGGGATTGGCTGCGCGTTGGGTCAGGGAGGCCTGGGTAGGGGCGGAGGAAGGAGGGTAGAGCAGGAAGAGCAGCTGCGAGGCGGCGGCGGAGTCGGTGGTGACAGGGGCGAAGGCGACAGCACCAAGGGGTGGCAGCGGCCGCAAGAGCAGGATGCGAGTCCGAATCGGGCTGACGCTGCTGCTCTGTGCGGTGCTGCTGGGCTCAGCTTCGGCGTCCTCGGGTCAGTATCGGTCTCTTCGGGCGAAGGCCGGAGCCGCCGCCCCCTGGCCTCCATCCGTGGGCTGGGCCGTGTGTGCTCTGGGCTCGGGACTCCGCGCTCTGTGGTCACACCTCACACTGTCCTGTCACTCGCCCTTTCCTTGGACTTCAGTTGGTTTGGGCCAGAGGCGATGTTAGAAAGCTGGAGGGAGGAGGAAAAGAAAGGGCGGGTACTCTTCCCACACCTCACACCTGTCTCCCACGTAACAAACTTTCCGCGACTCCTCTCGGATGAGGAATTGACTCCATGGAAATGACTTCGACAGCTGGCTTTATCCACCGTAACGCAAGAGCCAGGCTGCAGCGTCCCCGACCCTCGCGCAGGTGATAATCTGCAGCATCGGTCTGCAGCCCTGCGTTTAGGATTTGTAAATTAAGCAATGGACACACCTGAAGCTGTCACTTTGGGCAGAGCAGGATCCTTCAAGGCCAGGTGGTTTGATAGGTTTGCTTAACACCTGAGATGGTCCCTGGTCTCTTTGTCCATTTTGAAAATGAGTATTTTGATGTATTGTAACATTCCTGCCGCTTTTTAAAAAACCTTCCTGAGAGAGTGATGACTTTTGTCACAGTGTGTCTGAGTTGCCCCATATTGGCTGACAGTGGTTTCATGATTTTTGAGAAAATCTTGGTCTTTATAAAGTGAATGGCAAATAGTTTCAACTTTTTATATAGAAATAGAAATCCATGAATTTTTGAATTGACTGATGCATAAGTCTTTCTGAAATTTTTTGTTAAATGTTTCAATCTGCCTACTTGTAAGAATTTCTGTTTTGAAAGTGTCAATGAAAAGCTCTTAGTGTTTTAAAGTGTTGATGAAGAAACAATTAGTACAGTAAAGATTTGGAATTTCATTTAACAAGACAGCTGTTCTGTGGCTTTAAATTTTTTTTGGAACTATAAATGTAGACTTTTTCTTTAAACAGAAAATTTCCCAGATGGTTATTTGAATCCCCAAATTATCTGTCCTAGTTGTAAATCAATGACATTACGTCATTGTACTTCTAAAATAAGAGGCTAAACCAAAATCCTATTCATGATGCAAGTTGAAATACCATTTCAGAAGCAACAAGCATGATAATTACTTTATTGCCAACATGCTTTGAGGTCAGTTCTGTTACTTCTAGTTGTAGTGATGGTTTGTATTCATGACCAAATCTTTAAAGGCTATAGAAAATTTTTTTAAATAATCGAATTAAAATACAGGTTTATGTTGGTGCAAAAACGTTTTTGAAATCCATTTATAGATTTTTCATAATAGGCATTTTCTTTTTTTAAAGGATCATTTAATTTTATTTTTTGTTGTTATTTACTTTTTTAATTTGACCATATGGAGACAGAAAAGGAAGGTGAAAAAGCAAACCTCTAGGTCCAGGACTCAAACCACAGTTGGCCATGTGGGAACCCAGCTCCCTAATCACCATGCCAACTACCAGCCCTGTAATAGGCATTTTCTAAAGATCCTCTCGTACATAATTCTTGAAGCACCTGT
Source organism: Tupaia tana (assembly GCA_026018925.1). NCBI lineage: Eukaryota > Metazoa > Chordata > Mammalia > Scandentia > Tupaiidae > Tupaia > Tupaia tana. Next base: position 246,693,896 of record JAKSZU010000001.1, on the reverse strand, counting down.
AGCAGGTTTATGATCAAAGGAAATATGAAATAAGGCTGTTGAATTTAATGGGTAGACCATGGACCACCTGCATCAGAATTCCCCTTAGGAATTAGTTAAAATTCAGTTTTAGATCTGGAACAAGTTGGGTAGCTGCAGATTAACAAGCTCCATGAGTGAGCCCTCACACTAAAGTTTGAGAACGACAGTAATTAAAGAACACGACATATATCCCTCTGAGTTTAACTTGTAGAGTTTAAACAAAATGAAAACACACAAGTGTTTATCTTTCTTTCACTCTATTCTATGTTCTTGGAGCCCCAGGTCAGTGTAGATGATACGTGAATATCAACAGTTGGGGCTCTCAGGATGCTATGATAAAAGATTATTAATACCAATGTGTTCAGTTTTGGGGTTGTCTTACTATAAGCAGGGAACCGTTCAAAAAATATCTGCCTTGATTTCTATCATAGTTAAAGCTATGTCATAACCTATCTTTGGTAAAGGCAAGAACTTGACTTAGAACTAAACAATATAGATGTGCATGCTGAAAGGTGGTAAAGGCAGTCCAGTGCTCATATCACAAAACGCTTGTGCAAGATAAAGTTTTATAAAGTAAGTACCTGGATTTTCTGTTGACTTTTTCATTCAAGTGCCTATTTATACAGTACGTCAGCCCCATTTTAAGCATTTAGATTTAATGTTTTGCTCCTATATAAAAATCAAAGTTTGGGATGATGATTTTGTGTTTGGATATTAGTGGTTACCCAGGGTAAGTTGTGTTCATTTTCAGCTAGGATATAGTCTCCAGTAGAGAGAATCTTGATCCTAGCACAGTTAGTAGCTATTATTCAATATCTTGTTTTAGAGACATGTAAAAATGATTCTTCTATTAGAAATATTTTCTTTTCCTCATGTACAAAACATTTATAGGAGATTTAAAAGGTATTCTTGTTTGTTTTCTCAAGATAATAAGAAAAGACTATCCTTTTCTCTCACTTAGAAATAATGTTTTCTTGTTTTGAGCAGGAAGAAGCAATTGGTTTCCTTGTTTTTTCTTTGTGCCAAACAATGTTAGTCTTCTAAATTAGATTCACTGCCAGGTATTTCAGGCAGAAGTTACAGTTTATATCATAAATTCAAAACATCATTTTTGGATTGCAGAGTATATTTAATTTCACTGTTTTAGTTGTCCCTAAAACATTGTGAGTCAATAGGATAGATGGTATTATCTTTGTCAGATTGAGAAAATGGAGGCAGAACAAGCTTTAAATATTGAACTGTGTGTGTGTGAGAATTAATACTTAATGAAGGTAGGTCTCAAACCTCTCTCTCCGGGCCTCTGATTTGGGATCATTTAGAATCAAAAATATCCTAGGATCTGCACAGATCCTACACAAAGTGGCAAAGAAGAAGACAGGATGTTTAGTCTCTTTAGACTCTGTGTTTGAAGGGGTTTCAGTCTGTTTAATTTATGTGACAGGAGGGGAAATGAATTTGTGATGATTGTCCTGAAGGCATATCACTGATAACTTTGCAGTTTTGTTAGCTGACATAATATAAAAGTCAAAATTGATCTTTTTCAAACCAAAGTGTGTAGTTAATAAAGTGATGTGAACTATAACATTTTTGATGTTATCCTGATATGTGAGAATGCACAATTCTTCCATTTAATGCTTTTGCTTTTTATCTTGTTGCTTGGTGTCTGTGCCCTTAGAAAAGCATCAGAATTTACATTTTATTTGTATGTAACTTTTAGTGTCTTTAATTATTACCTGAATGCTATATATCAGAAGGCTTAGATTATAAACAACTTTTAAAAAGTGTTATGGATGTGAATACCATATAATGTGTGTGAAAGAGTAGAGTCTGAGGAAGGACATTTAGACGAAAAATAGGCAAAGCATTAATGGGACAAAGAAATGTGGTATTATCTGTTGAAGATAATTTTATAGTTTTATCAACTGGACGAGGGAGAAATGTTCACATGTTGAAATATTCATTTTGTAAGCTAAATAATGTGATTGAATGTATAAAAGAAAATGAAATTTAAAAATATTTTTAAAAATGATTGCTATAAAAAAAAGTGTTGTGAAGATGTGCATATCAGTTTGAAAGGGAAAATAGCCTCTGTTTTAAGACTACCATCTGGAGTTGGGTTTCCTGGTTTAGCAACTGAGAATTCTATTATTTACCCATAATCGTAGTATATATTCCTAGTACATCAAGAGAGGGAGAGAGAGAAGCATGATGCAATTCGCATGAAATAACCCTGATGTCACATCAGGTCTCTTGGAGTTCAAAAACATATTTTACCACTCTAATGTCTAACAGCCTGAAGTGTCTCAAATGTACATGTCTTCGCATTGATTTATAAGCATCTGTGTTATTTTACCTACTAGTCATCTATGTGACCATGGTCTAAATTTAATGATTTAGTGATTAATGATTTAGAGTTCCAACTAATCACAAGTATTTGGGAATATGTCTTATACATTTGTTCATTTAATGTCTCCTTTTGATATAGTAACTGATTAATGTTTTGTGACTAACTATATCTACACATACAACTTTAATATATAATAAAGATGACTTTCCCCTTTTAAAGAATTATTTAATTTATTATTATTATTATTATTATTATTATGTTTTAAATTTGCTGTAGAGCTCATGTGCTCACTAGAGAAAGAGAGGGAAAGTGAGAAAGCAAGCCATCAGGTCCAGGACTCAAATTGTGGTCAGCCACATGAGAGTCCAGCATCTTAAGCACCATACTACCTGCTGGCCCCTGAATTCTTTTCTTTATACAAAGATTTGCTATGAAAAGAATTTGAACTATCCATTAAGAGCTTGGGCTTTGGGTGGTACTAACAGGAAGGATGACTGTTAATTGACATTACTATCTAAATGTTATGGGCACTGTGAGGCTAATATGTGCTATATCTTTCTCCTCCCACCTCCCAGAAATAAAACATACTTTGAAGGTAATCTGAAAGCAAGTAAATGTGAATAATTGCTATAATTAAAATTTTCTTTTAATTGACAGCACTTTCATGTATACACACACACACACACACACACACACACACACATATACACACATATAGTAGCAAAACCTCACTGGGAGACTGGTTTTCTCAAATATTCAAAAGTAACAAATATTGTGAAGTAGTGTTTTGTATTTGTGTACTTTTTAAAGTAAGCTCAGTTCTTTAATAACAAAACGTAAAGCATGTTTTTATTATATTTTAGAGAGTTGTAAGTTATAAATTATATTTAGGGTATAAATATTAAGTAAAGATAAATGGCATGATACTATCAGGTTTTCTAGTAAAACTCACATGGTCTTACAGCATTTTGTCTACTGGTTAATTTCTCATAAGCTTAAGGAGTGGGTAATAGTGAAACTTGCTTCTGGGTAAAATCAGGTGCTTTTAAGAGAGAAAAGAAACTTAGAAGTCATCTGACAGTTTTGTGTTTTCAAACTAGCAAAGAACACAAAGATCAAACATTGCACCTGAATGTTGGGTTATTGCATGTGTTTGTATAAGAGGCAGGAAGAAGTAGCAAACTGTCAGAAGTAATAACTGGATGGGGCTGGCAGGTGGCGTGGTGGTTAAAGTGCTGGACTCCCACATAGCTGACCGTGGTTCAAGTCCCAGACCTGGCAGCTTATTTTCTCACTTTCCCTTTCTCTCTGTGGGAAAATTAAACATAAATAATAATAACAAATAAAGTTAAGTAAAATAAATACATCTTTTAAAAAAAAGTAATAGCTGGAAAACATGGAAGAGTAGCAGAAGGAAAATTAATGTAATCAGACAAACCCACAGCAGCCTGTATGGATTTGAGAGTAAAATGTAACTAGGGCCTAGATTCATTATTTAATATAAACTATTGATTTCTTAATAGTTCTCACATGAGTGAATACATGGTGTTACTTTTACTTGTATTCGGTTATCTCTTGAGTGAACTAGAACACACATTTTAAATATATTTGGCAACTCTGGTGTCAAACCATAATAACCATTCTTAGCTTTCATCCTTACTAGTACTTATAAACAACAAAATGCTAGTTAGCATTAAAATAAGCCCATGTGGGACCAACAGATGCATAATGGTTATTTCTTTGGACTCCCACATGAGCGACTGCGATTAAGTCCCAGACCTGGTGGTTTGAAACTCAAGCCAGGCACTCGTGTACATGTACCCCAAATTCTGAAAGGAGAATGAAGGAGAAGGGTTTGCAGCGTGGGGGTGATTTCTCGCTTTCTGTCTCTGTTTCTCTGGTGAGTACACATGCCCATCGCAGAAATCTCTCTAAATAGCCCATATAACTCCAGATCCTGAGCAGAGGAACAGAATAGTCTGGAATATGAAATTGAAGATGTATTTCTGTAAACTTCATAACTCATTCTCAGTAATAGACTAAATGTGCAGGTGAGTTGGATGGAATATGAAAAAATACGTGTTTTTGGTGTGGAAGCTATTGCTCTTCCAACCTCAGTAACAGTTGAAGCTAACCCTTAGAAAAAGAAAAACCACCACCTGTACCACCCCCCTTTTTTTTTTTACTTGCATTTAATCTTTCTGAACGGTTGCTAAGTACATTATTTTTTTTGCTATAGGGCGTGTGCACTCGCCAGAAATACAGAAAGAGGGAAATCATCTCCCAGGAGAGATGGCCACACCACAGTCCTTTCTCCTCAGTTCTTCTCTCGGTATTTTGGGCACACACACACACACACCTCTAGTGTGTGTTTAAGCCACCGGGTCCGGGACTCGAACTGCAGTCGACCATATGGGAGTCCAGTGACATAGCCATTATGCCAACCACTGGTCCCACTAAGTACAATTTTTAAACAATTCTGGGGGGCGGGGGGGTTAGTTTAGTTTCATTTTATAAGACAGGATCTCACTTGTCTTGATCCTCCTACGTTAGATTCCTGAGTAGCTGGAACTACAGGTACGTGCCACTGTACCCAGCTCTTAAATAATTCTAGGCTTATTTATTATTTTTAGTACTTAATCAGATGCTTTCTTTTAATAAGTAACTTCCCAACAAGAAAGATGACTAAATTATCTTCAAATTTCATTACAGATGAAGAAGGCAACCAAGATGAATCTTTAGATTCCAAGGTATGTACTAAAGTTTGCATTGGCTGGTATTTGTTACCCTCTTTCAAACTGGGCATGAATTATGTACCTTAGAAAGGATATAAAATATTCATCTTTTGACTTACAGAATTGAGCTTAATAGAAAAACATAGGCTGAAACACTATTAGTTCTAGACTTTGGGGGTGGGATTACTGACCTACAAGAGAAAGAATAGAAAGTATTCCGTTAAAATGTGTTGACTAATTAGAGTTGATTTTATCTTGCTTGTGGTGTGTGTGTGTGTGTGTGTGTGTGTGTATGTATGTGTATGTATGTGTGTGAGAGAGAGAGAGAGAACCTTATGGTAGTAACATTTTTTATTACCTAATGAGAGATTGATTTTGTTCTTGTTTGGAGGAGGGGATTAAATTTCATTTTGAAGACTTAACCTCTGCCTTTTGTTTTCACTTATATCAATTTTAAAGGGGAAAATATTAATGAATTAATACACTCATTGGTTGATTGAATAAATAAGGCTAAATTTTACATATCCAAGGAGATGAATCAGTTTGTTACGAACTCTGATCTGTAGATTAGAGGAAATGTGGATTAAAATTAGGAAGTTACAGTACAGGGCTGTCATAAGGGAAGTATGAAGTATTTTGGGAGCATTTAGGAGAAGAATGTAATCTCACTTCAGAAATGAAGACTTCCTGGGGAAGTAACATTCAAGTTGAAATGCAAAGAAAGTAAGTTAGGTGATAAAGGCATGTGATGAACACTTGCCACAACTCACAGCACTTACAGAGCTAAAGGAGGTGATATTGCATTAGGAAATTATTGATCAAATTAGATTGGGGCAGAGTCTTGGTACTGTTAATCACTAAAAATATACTTTATTTATAGACTTCTTTGCCATCAGATGAATCAGTCAAGGGCCCTACCACTGCAGGCAGAGTCATCGCTGGTCAGATATTTCTTGATGCAGAAGAATCAGAATTGGAACCCCCTATTCAAGAAGAAGATAGCCTCAAGAGCCAGGAAGGTGAAGGTGTCCCAGAAGAAATCAATTTTCTAGACTCTCCAAATCCAGAAAACAAGGACTATGAAGAATCAAAGAAAGTACGGAAACCAGGTAGTCTGGGCATTTTCTTTGCTTTCACCTGATTTAGAAAGGAGACAACTGAAATTTTAAAGCTTATTGAAAGTGCTTTAGGAAGCTGGTTTTACTTGATATTAGCCACATATACTGTACAGTCTAGTTTATGGAATTTTCTAGACTTTCATATATTAAAATCTTCAGCTAACAGATTTGATGGAAGTTCTGTAAGCTAAATTCAGTAGACAAAGTTACATTTGTAATGTTACTAACCTTTCTTTTCGGACTCCAGTATGTAAGTAAATTTATTTCTGAGAATTTTTTTTAAAACTTTTTATTTATTTTAATTTGACCAGAGAGGGACAGGGCGGGGGATGACAAAGCAAGCCACCAGATCTGGGACCCGAACCATGATCGGCCATGTGAGAGTCCAGTGCCCTTAACCACCATACCACCTGCTGACCCCTCTGAGAAGATTTTTTAAAACAGTATGTCAGTATCACACAAAATAGATACTCAGGAAAAATGATTCTACCATGCCTAATTATTTCAGAATTAGGATTTTTACTACAGTAACACTTTCAGTCATCCTAGGTAATTTGATTATCCCTCTTCAATTGAAATTATGTTAACTTTTAACTTACATCATCTTGATACATTGATGCCTCTACTTTTATTTCTCATGGTAGTGTGCTAAATACCTATCCTTTAAAAAGCTCACTTTTTAAAAAGCTATGCATGAATTTCCTTTTTTTCTTGGACCAGCAGGTGGTGTAATGGTTACGTCACTGGACTCCCACATGTCAACCACCGTTTGAGGTCCAGACCCAGTGGCTTAAAACTCACGGGCATGTGTGTGTGTGTGCTCAGAATCCCAAGAGGAGAATAGAGAGGAGAAGGGATTGTAGTGTGGCCATCCCCCCTGGGAGGTGATCTCTTGCTTTCTGTCTCTCTGTCTCTTTCTCTCTGTTTCACCGGTGAGCGCACACACCCTTTAGCAAAAATCTCTTTTTAAAAAAAATTCTTTTTTTTTTGTATTGCCAGAGGCACATGCACTTGCTAGAGTGAGGGAGAGGGAGAGAAAGTATTCCTTAGTGGAACACGGTCACACCACAGTCTCTACTCCAGTTCTCCATCCTGCCAGAATTTGGGGTGCACACGTGCATACACACACACGCATGCACACACACACACCAGCATGTTTTCTTCACTATCCCACACACGTTTACCCTTTTTTCTTCTCCTAGTTTATTTTAAAGCAAATTCCACTTGTTTTGAAACGTATGTATTTGTTTCTAAAAGTGAGATTTTTTTTCAACAAAATTAGATATTATTTGTCACCTGATACCTAGCATCTGTTCAAATTTGTTTCAGGTGTTTTTATAATTGCTTTGTTTGAATCAGTATTCTAGTTGAGATCTTAGGTTTCTCTTAACAGTTTGCCCTCCTTTTTTTTTTTTTTTTCCTTTTTTTCTCTTTTTTTACTCTTTAAAAGCAACTTACTTATTTTTTATTTTATTTATTATCATCATTGTTACATTTTGACCAGAGAGAAAGGGAGAGTAAGAAAGCAAGCTGCCAGGTCCAGAATTTGAACCTTGGTCGGTCTTGTGGGGGGAAGTTCAGCACCTCACCCACCATACCACCTTCCAGCTCCATCCCCCCTTATTTTTTGTGTCATTTTATTGGTTGAGGAAATAATATCTTTAGTGCTATGTAATTTCCCACATTTTGTATTTAGCTGGTGGTATCCTTGTAATGTCATTTAGCTTGTTCCACTATCTGCTGTATATAAACTGGACATTAACTCTGGAGGCTTAGGAAGATTTGGTCCTACCATTTTACTGAGAATATCTCATGATGGCATTGTATACTTCTTAATACATTACACTGGGAGGTGTATAGTGCCTGGTTGTCCCACTTTTAGTGTTGCTGAGATTGATGAGTTAGTTCAGATCTTTTCAGCAAAATCCAGCTATTATTAAGTTCCTCACTGACTTTCCACCTAGAGGTTTTGGCAACCATTTGTGTTTGGATTCTGTATTTCATTAGGGGTTGCAAAGTGTTGACTTTCTAATTCTATCATTCCTTCTACATTTGTTACCTGGAATTTTAAGAACTTTCCCTTGTCAATTTTTTTAATATAAATGATTTAATTTTATTTATTATTATTTTTTAATTTGACCAGAGAGAGACAGGGAAAGAGAAAATGGGAAAACAGTTCTCCAGGTCTGGGACTTGAACTTCAGCCAGCCATGTGGGAGTCCAGCGCCTTAACCACCATGCCACCTGCTGGCCCCTTCCCTTGTTAATTTAATTACCCTAAAAATAGTATATACAGCTAAAGCAGGATACATTATTTATTCTTTCCCTTGAAATAATTTTCAAATAATTTGGAGCCCTACCCAGTTCCAGAAGAGACCAGTGAACATATTTGTTTGAATATATATATATTTTGCTTTGCATTATTTTTTGAGCATTGTTAAGGTTATAGGAAAAATCAAAACCCTTACTCAGCCACCCCTTCTGACAGTTGGCTTGTGGGGATATTTCTCCACACATCAAGCAAACAGTTGGGCAGCAAATTCTTCAGCAGACACCGGCTGTATGTCCTCTAATTTAACTCATTTCTCACACTTTCTTCTTCTTTTTTTTTTTTTTTTTGGAGAGGTTTTTGCTTTTTAGGGTGTGTGCGCTCGCCAGACAGACAGAGACAGAGAGACAGAAAGCAGGAAATCACCCCCCCAGGGGGGATGGCCACGCCGCAATCCCTTCTCCTCCATTCTCCTCTCGGGATCTTGGGCACGCACACACACGTGCCCGGCGTGAGTTTAAGCCACCGGGTCCGGGACTCGAACTGCGGTCGACTACGTGGGAGTCCAGTGACATAGCCAGTACGCTAACTGCTGGTCCCTCACACTTTCTTCTTGAAGGTAGTGTTGTATTCTGCAGGTTGAGGGCCCAATCCTACAAGATTACCTCCACTTCAGATGCCAATCACAAACCACAGCTGGTTTTGCCTATTCTAGGTTTCCACAACCACCACCTCGGTGGCTCAAAGGGCTCAGGAGAACACTTATGTTTACCTATTTATTACAAAAGATATTTTCTCAGTTGTTACAAAATCGGTGTTTCCATTCAGAAATCTTAAATTTTTTTCAGTCTGTTACTCTCACCCAGACCTTTGGTCTGGAGGGGTTGTGTGCCAGAGGGGCAAACCACCTTTGCAGAAAAACATGTTTATACCAGAAAGACATCACTTTCAGGAACCGATCAGGGTGAAATCTTTTAAAAAATGTTCAAAATGGATTCAAATGGATTCCTGCTCCCTTCACCCTGATCATCTGTGAACAGCCTCTAAAAGAGCAGTCCTTTTCTAAGGACATCCACACTAGACAAGCACACTGCACAGAGGGGTGTGTAGCAGGGAAGTGTGAGGGATGCAGAATCGGGTTGTCCATCTGCTGGTGCAGACTGCACCATCAGGACAGCCAGACACAGGAGACCACAGCAGTGAGACTGAGACCTGCTCCAGGCAGGGTTGCGAACACATCAACCTGTGGGAAGCAAGGAGAGGTTCACAGTCCCTGTGATGGACCCTCTTCCAACTTGCTCTCGGCAGTAAGAATGTCATCTGTTTGTATCAGGATATACGGCAAGTCGTGGATTTCAGGTGGTCCCATCAGAGAGCAGCAAGCTGTTTCCTTTGGGCATTTGTGTGTGACCCAGACAGTCCAGCCAAGCCTTTGTGATTTTTTTCACAGTTTAGGGCCCCACAGAGAGGTGTCGTCAGTGGGTAAGGTGGCAGACTCTGGGTTCTGTTCATTGAGACTGCCTGCTTCCATTCCTCATGGTTCATGCCAAGAGGCTGAAACCCGATACCAGACAGTATTGGGTTGTACCTTAGAATCAAGTCCAGGCTGTTCAAATCTGTAAATTCAGGATTTAGAACAAGCAAGGGACTTTTTTTTTTTTTTTTTTTTTTTTTTTTTTGACAGAAGCAAAGGCGAGACACTGCAGGGGCAGAAAGTTCAAGTGATAAAGCAAGGCTTTCCTAAGTCCTTTTTCTTTTTTTTTTTTTGTCAATCTTAAGAGTCCAAATTGACCCACTCAAAAATAGGCTCATCAGACTGGAAAATTATCAGCCTAAAAGGGTCAAACCTCTGCTTTCCTAAGAACTCATTAGAAAACTAAAACCTGTCTTTTTAACTTTAAAAACCTATCTCAGCTGTAGATTTCCTCTCTTTTGTTTAATTGACTCTCTATTTCCAAAGGCTCCAAGAATCAAAAAATCCACATCTTCTATAGCAGAAGCCATCAGTTACAGAGCTTGTTCTATAGCCAGTATTCAGAGTTTAAATTTCAGCCCACTACTGGCAGCAAAAAGAGAAGTCCTGTCCCACTGACAAGTTCCTCCTTTTTATTTATATTTTATTATTTTTATTTTTAAAATTTTATAGGGTACATGTGCTCACCTGAGAGAGAGAGAAAGAGAGGGAAAGGAAAAAGCACACCTTTCCCCCACCCTCCACCCCCAGGGTTGGTAGCTATGCTACAGTCCTTTCTCCTCCATTCTCCTCTTGGGATTTTAGGCGTGTATGCATACGTGCCCAGTACGTTTTTCAAGCCGCCAGGTCCAGGACTTGAACCATGATGTTGGCCATGTGGAATCCAGCCACCCTAAGCACCATGCCACTGGCTGACCCCACATTTATTTACAGCTTCCCCCGATCAGGATGTTTCCTCTGACATTTATTAAATTAGAAGTATTGAACATGTTATATCAATTTTTACCATGCATCCATATGCAATAGCCACAAAATACAAAGCCACTAAGTTTGTTTTTTTTCCCCCTCCTCTCAGTGCAGTCACTCAAGCTCCTAGTGTTAAATTCAGTGTTTGCAGTGTTAACATTACGGCTGCCAGAGAAGATCCAGGCTGGAATGCTGGGGCTGGAGAGGACTGTGGTAGCAGCCAGACTGGAAAAAGTCACCACAGGAGTGTTACCTCCCCACACTTTTATTTTCCTGGTTTATCTAAAATTTTGTGTCAGCTGTGGGACCTGATTTAACTTTTCTTCCCCTACTTGGAGGAGAGAGCAGTGCAAACTTGGGACATTTTTAGGGGATCCTGGAGGATTTGGGGGTCCTGTTTCCACCCATCTGGAGGAGAGAACAAAAACCAAAGGCATCACACAGGCTAGCTACACTGTTTTCCCCTCGCTTTAGCTGGTAGGGCCTGAAATAGCCAGGGGATCCACCACTCCAATTCTAGAGTTGGATCTGTCACTTCAAATTCCACACATAACTGGCCTCTCACAACAAACAGGAGCTCGGCTGCCACCTCATACTGTGGATGAGTCCGTAACTGCCTGGCCTTTTCTGCTTTTGTTACCACAATGCTTCCATCTCTTTACAGTGAGTCAGAGCCATTCTATTTGTAAATCCCTCTTCTGATGCTAACTGTGCCAGGGGTCCCAAAGGCTATCCCCAGGTTTGATGGTTTGCTAAGGGGACTCACAGGACTCGGCATATATGGTTGCTCCTCAGTTTCCTAGTGGAACTGATTTCAGGACCTTCTGCAGGTATCAAAATCTGTGATGCTCAAGTCCCTGTGTAAAACGCCATAGTATTTGCATAGAATCTTTGCACATCTCCCCGTATCCTTTACATCATCTCATGGCTATGTTTATGTAACCCTAGCATCAGATACAAGCGAAAATATGTGAACTTCTTCAGTATCTCTCTTTTAGGGAGTCATCTCTTTCCCCAGTTCATAACAATTGGTCTGGCCTAGCCACATCCACAGTTGGTTGATGAGGAAGCAGAAACCATGGATGTTGAGGGCTGACTGTCTTTGTATCCACAGCTATGATTTATTACAGTGAAAGGAGGCAAAGTAAAATTAACAAAGGGAAAATGCACATGGACAAAGTCTGGAACAAGGTACAAGCTTCCAAGGTCTCTCCCTGGGGAATCATTCAGGATGCAGCTGATTCCTCCAGTAGAAAAGTATACCAACACACATGGAAGCTTGTCTACCAAAAAAGCTTGTTAGGGACCCACTGCCTGGAGTTTTTACTAGAAACTAAGCATATTCTTTGCTTACAATGTGCCAGACTTGTAGACTACTAGAAGGAAAACAGGTGTTGAGTATAAAGTTTAAAAGTTTAGGCACAGTGAGTCACTTATGTAAGTTAGAATGGTGAGAATTCTCCCCACATCTAAGTTCCCAGTCACCAGCCACATGCCCACGTTTTAAGCCATCCTTTCAAAAGATAACAGTCCTGCAATGTTAATTATTTTCTGTACATCATTGCAGTAAACATTTGTTGGAAATTAATGAATTAATAGATGGTCATCAGGAGAGTAATGATAGCATTCCCTCTATTATGACATACTTGTAGCCATTTAAGAAGTAATACGTTCTGTTGCAAATGATAGAAATCCATCAAACAATAGCAGAAACCAAGATTTATTTTGCTCGCATAACCAGAACTTCGTACATAAGTTCAGCCTCATTAGTAGGTTGACTTCATCCCCATGTTTGTCCATGTGGTCTTACCTGCAGTGGCTGTACCTCCATGTGCTTGATCCTCAGAATAGTAGAAGCCTTCCCAGAGGACACTAGAACTCTGCCAAAACTGTCACCTGGGGAAGGGAGGGGAGCAGAATTGATACTGAGCCAGTTTATTCTGTCTGCCACCAGGAAAGCCAGGGATGTGTTAAGTGAAAGTGTCGGATTATAAGATCATCTAGTAGTAAGAGCCTACATTAGTCAGCATCCTCCAGAGAAACAGAACCAAAGACAGCCTGTTAGCAGGGGAGCCTCAGGGAGTCGGTGTCTGCTCCATTCAGGCCTTCAGCTGACTGGATGAGATCCACCCACATTATAGGGGCAGTCTGCTTTATTCATGGTCCACCAGCGTAATGTAATCTCATCCAAAAATCACCTTCTAGAAACATGCAGAATAATGTTTATCCAAATATTTGGGCTCTGTGGCCCAGCCGGGTTCGCATACAGAATTAGCCATCACAGATCCCGGATGTGGAAAAAAGCAGTGTTTTTTTTTTTTTTTCCTTGTTTACAAATGAAAAGAAAAACACCCAGAACTACGTTTATATAGTCATTGCCACTGGGGGGAAAAAATGTAGTGTAGGTAATGATAACTGTGATTTTCCTTTAATTTTGTATACTTTCCTGTTTGTTTGACTTGTCTTTTTTGCAGTAAGCTCATTTTCCTTATCTTTTTACTTTTACTTTTTTTTTTTTTTAAGAATTATTTTATTGGGGCTAGGTGGTGGCCCCAATAATTATTTGAGTTATTTTATTTAACTTTATTTATATATTTTAATTTGACCAAAGAGGGACACAGAGAGAGAGGGAGAGGTAAAGTGAGAAAGCAAGCCACCACGTCTGGGACTCAAACTGTAGAGGTCCATGTGGGTTTAGTGCCCTCAACCACCCCACCAACTGCCAGCCCCATTTTCCTTATTTTAAAGAACAAAAACTAAATAGCATAATCAGCATCTTGACTTACTTCGAGTGTAACGGAAGGAGTTAAAGCTTACTAAACTGAGCTTCAATTGGTTCTGAAGTAAGCAAGTTGGTTGAGTAATAGAATGGCGTTTCTCCTTTATTGTGGCTTACATGCATGGCAGGGAAAGAGTGACCTTTAACCTAGTTAGCAATTGGATTAAACAGAAGATGGGAGTAAAAGAAACAGCTGCCTGCAACAGGTTCTAACTTGAATGGAAAGGCCTTTTTGGTTATTTGTTTGATTTGGTTTTTATAAGAAATTATTTTGCCAAGGAGACTCCTTTAGGAAACCATCTTTATAGAAGAGCACTCTGTCTCTTCTATAAAGAAGCCTTTTTCAAGTCAAAGAACTATCACTTAAAGCCATTGTTTAGAAGAACTTGCTACTAGTAAACAGCAGTTTTCTAAGCAGGTTTCACTCTGTATGGTTGACAGTGTCTGCCATCAGATTGTCAGGAAACTTTGTTCTGGGCAAGTTGAGCCAGAGTTTATTAATATTTCTGCTTCAAAGTGATTAGTTGCTTCTTATAGAGAGAGCTGAGCTTTGTGTGAACTCTGATCTTGTGTTTTGTTCATTCTCCATGTGGGTACATGTCATTATTCTTCTGAAAAATACATTTTACCTTCTTTAATACAGGGTATGTTCACATAACAGGGCACATAACATTGGTATTTTTCCCAAAAAGTTACTATTGCATGTTTCCCAGCACCAGCAAATACTTCTTTATTTGGCCTGCACCACTGGCATTTTCTTTAAATTTGTTTATAACATGAATTAGAGGGAGAGACAGACACGGAGATGTGGTAACCTCTGCCAGGGTCCTGATGCTCTGATCCACCCCAGCCTCAGCCGGTTATAGGGCATGGGCATGGGCACACACATGCCTAACATACTCGGGAAGGTCTTAAGGTACAAACCAGCAACCTTCTCACGTGGGCTGTCTTACAGGGTGTCACACTTTACCATTTGCCACCATTAGCCTCTACTGTGTCATTATAGAATCAAATATGTTTCTTTATCTAGAAAAATATGAGTTTTTACATGAGCCTGCAAAATTAATATCAGAATTTTTCTCTTCATTTTTTAAAAGAATTATTTAACTTTATTACTTTTAATTTGTGGGGCACATGTGCTCACCAGAGAAAAACAGAGAAGCAGGAGGCGGGGGAGGAAAAGTAAGAAAACAAACCACCAGATCTGGAACTCAAACCATGGTTGGCCATGTGGGAGTACAGTGCCTTAACTACCACACCACCTGCTGTCCCTTTTTGTTTTCATTTTAAGTGTTAGATTTTATTACTAGCTATCACAAATTTAAATTTCCTATCCAGTCAGCTTCATTATACCAGAGCATTGATTACCTTGTTTTTAAAACTGATACTGCTTTTGTGGAGGTTTTTAAGAGAATAACTTTGAAATTGTTGCAGAATTTTTCCATGTGAAGACTGTTAACTGAAATTACCACTGTTATGAGGAATTTCTTCTCTGTGATCATTGATTTGAAACTGGGAATTGTCCTTTACATGTTTTATCTTAGTCTTTACAAGTAATCCTATATAGTAAGGACTGTTATCCCTACTTGGATATAAGGGGATTATTTGTAAATAATTTTATAGGGAAAGAAAGACATTAAATAATTTGCTCTAATCACAGAGGTAATAAATGGTAGGATTCCTATGCTCTTCACTGAGCTCCTCTGCCCAGTTTAATTCTCTGTGTAAGAGTGACCTGTGAATAGGGCATCCTAAAGAAGGTAGGATGGCCGGATCCCACATGGCTGGCTGCAGGGTTTGAGTCCCAGACCTGATGGCTTAAATGTCATGCTAGGGGACCAGCAGATGGCGTAATGGCTATGTCGTTGGACTCCCATGTAGTCGACCGTGGTTCAAGTCCCAGACCTGGTAGCTTAAACTCACTCCAGGCACATTGTGTGTATGCGCAAGATTCTGAGAGAAGAACGGAGGAGAAGGGATTGCAGCATGGCCATTTCCCCGGGGGGGAGGGGGTGATTTCTTGCTTTCTTTCTGTCTGTCTTTCTGGCGAATACACATGCCCTATAGCAAAAACTTCTCAAAAAAAAAATAAAAAAAGTCACGCCAGGCACGTTATGTACATGGCCAAAATCCTGAGAGCAGAAGGGATTGCAGCGTGGTTATCTTCCCTAGGGGGATGAGTTCTCACTTTCCCTCTTTGTTTCTCTCTGTTTCTGGTGAGTGCATGCACCCTTTAGCAAAACTAAAAAAAAAAAAAAAAAAAAAGAAAACAAAACAAAAAGTGACCAGCAGATACTGACATATATCCAAGCCTTCCATGTGAGGTTCTCAGTTTAGTCCTGGCCCTCTGGTCTTCTCCTATACCTCTCACTCAACATTTTATACCATACCCTTGAGTTCAAGTGCTGTCTGTATACTGGAGAACTTTCTCTTTAGCTACAACCAAAAAGATGTCTAAGACATCTTCACCTTGAATGTGGTGGTATCAAAGCTTAAGTTGCCTTTTCCTGATGTTACTTCATCCCTATCCAGTAACTTACTCCTCCTTCAGTGTTTTCTATCTTACTCCTTTTTAGTCTTTTCTATGCACATCTGAAGCCCAATACCTGGGAGTCTTCCTTCACTCCTGTCTCTTCTGATCCACAAAGTTAGTCAGAGACTGGTACCACGTCTGCCGCCTTAGCACCTCTTGAGTACATCTGTGCCTTTCATTCCACTGCCCACTCCAGGTTGCAGCTGGCTCTCAGACTTCTGTCACATCTTCACCCTGGTCACCTTGCATCCAGCCCTCATGCCCTTCATTCCATCTAGCATTCTTTTAATCAGTATGAGCACATCACTCATACTTAAAGCTCTTCAGTGAGTTTGCATTGTTCTCAGGTTACAAGTCCAAACTCCTTTTAAAGACTTGTAAGGACCTCCCCAGTCTGGCTTCTGCATGCTGCTTTGCTGTTCATTTGATTCTTAACACAGACAGTTCCCTTTGTGTGCAATTCTTCTACCCAACCCACGTCACCACCTGTCATCTACCCCTATTCCTTGACATCTTTGAAAATTTAAATCCTTTTAAACAGAAAGCTCAAAGTCTAGTTTAATTTAAACCTCAATTTCTGGCAGGGGAGGCTTTCCTTTTTGTAACATCCATCACAATTTTGTTTAATCTCTCTCTTCCTTGCTAGGCAGTGAGTTCTGTATAGCAATGACCTGTGCTTACTTCATTTCTAGCATCTGGCATAATTCCCAGCACCTAAGAGATACTACCTTTATAGATTAAATTAGAGATATGGTCTCTATCCCTTAACAAACTCAAAGTCTAGTGGGAGCTAGAGTAAAGAAATAACCTCAGTATATATGATAAATAATAAAATGCTGTAGGGCCACACAGGAGTATGTGAGTGATTAACTTTGCTGGGGGTGGTGGGGAGACCTCATCTATAATTTATAGTATTGAAATCAATTTAGGGCATTTAGAAAAAAGAGTCATACTGGGTAGTGAAATTGATCCACTTGTACTTAACCTTATTTTTTGCTCACTTGTGGGGCAGTAGTTTTACATTAGACTTTTTAAATGTTCTAGGGTTATATATATATCAAGAATTTCAGAAAGTCTGTGCAAAATATAGATATTAGTTAGTTAGCCATCCTCACCAAGTTGACTTAACCTCAATGATTGGTGCTGTTTCTTTTACATTCCCTATTACAAATCATACATCCTGTACCTTTGCCTTCAAATTCGAATGCCCGAAATGGACAGCACTGAATTTGTAAATACCAGAGGTGTTTAGATTTTTATTTTTTGTCTTTCCAGCTTTGACTGCCATTGAAGGCACGGCACACGGGGAACCCTGCCACTTCCCTTTCCTCTTTCTGGATAAGGAATACGACGAATGTACGTCAGATGGGAGGGAAGACGGCAGGCTGTGGTGTGCCACCTCCTACGACTACAAGACAGATGAAAAGTGGGGCTTTTGTGAAAGTAAGTGCTGCTCAGGATGCATCCATATTACTCTCTGTCCAGGGCAGCATTTTTAAGGCCCTTTTCTGGCCTTCCTTTTTACACCTTAATAAAGAAATGGCCAATGTTGATGATGTAGTAGCCTTGAAGAATGGACTTCAGAGTCATGTAAATTTGCAGGCTGTGGTTCAGGCAGCTTGCTTCACTGTCTTACTTAGAAGTGGTTTTCAGAAGTGGTTTTCAGTTGGTGTGCAAAGGTTGTTCTTAAACCTTTTGGGCAGGCTGCTAAATTAGTTAACATAAAACATTTGAGGGGCACCAGTAGCCATTACGTAGTGTAATGGCTACGTTGCTGGTCTCCCATGTAGTTGACTGTGGTTGGAGTCCTGGACCTAGTGGCTCAAACTCACATCAGGTGCATGTGCGTGCGTGTATGCCCAAGATCCTGAGAGGAGAATGGAGAAGAGATTGTGGCGTGGCCATCCCCGCTGGAGGGTGTTTCTCTTGCTTTCTGTCTCTCTGTCTGTCTCTGTCTTTCTGGTGAGTGCATGCATCCTATAGCAAGAACCTCTCAAAAAAAAAAATTTTTTTTTTGAGGAGAACCATCAGATAGCATGATATTTAAGCTTGCTGGATCCCATGTAGCCAACTCTATGGTTCAAGTCCCAGATCCAGTGACTTGCAAAACATGGTGACATGCTGGGTGTGTGTGCATGTGTACCCAAAATCCTGAGAGGAGAATGGAAGAGAAGGGATTGTGATGTGGCCATACCCCAGGAAGTGCTTTCTCACTTCTCTTTCTCTGTTGCCAGCAAATTCATACATCCTATAACCAAAAAAAAAAAAAAAAAAAAAAGAAAATTGTAATAAAGGAAATAGACCATTATGGTGATGGTTAATAGTGATTAGAAGAAAAAATACCTCTTTGACAATACTTTTAGTGAAATATGCTGTACTAAGGTAACTTCACAAGTAAAATATATTTATCCTCAATATAAATGTCAGTGTAAAGGGTCTAACCTCTGCAGACAAGCTATGTTTTCAGAAAAGTAACTTTCTGGGACCAACAGATGGCATAATGGTTATGTTGCCGGACTCCCATGTAGTAACTGCAGTTCAAGTCCTGGACCCGGCAGCTTAAAACTCAGTCCAGGCACTCGCGTGTGAGTGCCCAAAATCCCAAGAGAAGAATGAGAGAGAAAGGGTGCAGCATGGCCATCCCCACTGGGGAGGGGTGATTTCATGCTCTCTGTCTCTGTTTCTCTCTGTCTCTGGCAAGCACACATGCCCTATAACAAAAATCTGCCCCCCCCCCAAAAAAAAAGAAAAAAAAGCATTCTATCTGTAAAAGAACAACAGAAAATCTCAAGTATACCCCCTTTAATGCCAAATAATATCTTCAGAATTATGACTCTGATAGAATACTTGGGCATCCTTATAACATCAAATATGGTCTATCTTTGGATATAGACCTGTGCAATTAGGCCACCAGTTTAATACTCAGTTATTGTGTTTGTTTTTTATTATAAGAATGTCTAGTTCTATATTGGTCCTATGAAATATTCATATGTCTTTGTATGCATCCTAGACTTCTATTAAAAATGTTTGATAGCAAAATAAATTTTGAAAAATCTCAGTTATGAGGTTTTCTGTATTACATCAGTGAGTGTGAAAAAGTTAATGAACTTAAACATTAAATAGAAACTGTATTTGTAAAAATCAATTACTAATTTTTGTTATATAATTAATTTCTTATTAATACAGAAGTAAAGTGGCCTCGGACTACTAAAGTACTTTTCTGACTACTGTTATCTAATGTCCTTCTCTGTTTTTAGCTAACTTTGGCATATATTCTGAAATTTTTGGTTAGCAGTTTTACAATTTTAAATTGTAATTTAAAACTAAAAGATGTTAGTAATTTTTTAAAAGATTTTATTTAATTAATTTTATTTGGTATTTATTTATTTTTAACTTGACCAGAGAGAGATAGAAAGTGAGAAAGCAAGCCACCAAGTCTGGGACTTGACCCATGGTCGGTCTTGTGGGAGTCCAGTGCCTTAACCACCATGCCATCTACTGACCCCAATGTTAGTAATTTTTTAAACTTAAAAATATTTGGGACTACCTGTGGTAGTAAATGTGGCTGGATTCCACATGGTCAGCTGTATGGTTCACATCCTGGGCCTCATGGCTTGAAAAACAAGCCTGGTGCATGTGCATGTATGCCCAAAATCCTGAAAGGAGGAAGAAATGGAGAAGAGATCGCAGCATAACCGTTTCCCTGGGGGAGTCTCACTCGCTCCCTCCCTCCCCCTCTCTCGCTTCCTCCCCCCTTCTCTTCTTTTTGTCTCTACAGGGAGAGCACATTCTCTCTGGCAAAACTGAAAAAAACATTTTTTTTCATTATTAACAGAGAAGTACCCTCCAAAGTCAGTTCAGTGTTGCTTTCTCTAAAACAACGTTATTTCAGTGAATTTTATTTTTTTTAAGTTTATTTGTTTCAGTGAGTAGAAGACAGAGTAAGTGTCAGAGATACACCACTCCCAAAAGGATCTTGATAACACCATCCAACCCCCAGACTCAGCCAGCTCAGATCATGAGCACACACGCACTTGGCAGATTCAGGGAGGTCTCTGGACACAAGCTGGCAACCTTCCTGGTGGGTCCGCCTGGCAGAGCATCATGTTTTACCACTGCATCACCACCTAACCCCCAAGTTTAATTTCTTTAAAATCTTATCCTTGTGTCAGGAAAACTCACACTTAAACCAGGTGTTGGGACCAGCATATGGCGTAATGGCTACGTCACTGGACTCCCATGTGGCTGACCGCGGTTCGAGTCCCAGACCCAGTGGCTTAAACTCATGCTGGGCATGTGTGTGTGCATGCCCAAGATCCTAAGAGAATAGAGGAGAAGGGATTGCTGCCTGGCCATCCCCCCCCCCAGGGGGGTGATTTCTCGCTTTCTGTCTGTGTCTGTCTTTCTGGCGAGCACACGTGCCCTATAGCAAAAACCTCTCCAAAAAAAAAAAAGAAACACCAAGTGTTCTGTGAGTAATATTTAGAAATAGTGGAAGAACATGCATTGTGTTTGTATGACTACTCAAAAGAAAGAATAAATATTGATATTCAATTACTAATCGGTATAGGATTAAAGTCTGCTTAAATGCATCTGATGCATTTTTTTTTTCTCTTAGCTGAAGAGGAGGCTGCTCAAAGAAGGCAAATGCAGGAAGCAGAAATGATGTATCAGACTGGAATGAAAATCCTCAATGGAAGCAATAAGAAAAGCCAGAAAAGAGAGTAGGTAGCACTTCAGTCCCTTCCTCCCCCAAGATAGACCATTACTGAGATACAGCTACATCCTTATTTTCTCTAAAATTACTACCAGAAACACAGAAGATTCCTTACATTCCATTACAAGAAAACTTGATAAGATTTGTGAGCGTTGCTTTTATCAGATTTTAGTTTATAAGATAAAAAGGTTATAAATACCACAAGAATAAACAATGGAAATGAGTGACTAAAGTTGTGGTATTTTCTAAGAACTAAGAATGCATATACTATCCAGAATTCACAAGTCATAAACAAAAGGAATTTTGGTTTGATGTGTTATTCATTTTGGCTTTATAATTTTTACTGGAATTTAGAATTCTATATGTGAAAAGAATATGAAATAAGTTATTATCTTCTAACATTCGATTTCCTTTTAATTTCAACTGACTTTCATTATAATCTGAAACAATTTATAAAGAGAATTGCATGGTTTTTATTGGATTATTTAGTGGTGATATACTGAACACCATCATATTAGTTTCTTATGGAAATCAAGTTAGCTTTCTTAATAGAAGTTTTTAGAATTACAGTGAGTATAGATAGGCTATTCCAGGATATTAGAATAGCAGGGAGGACCAGTGCCTTGTGTTAAAAAAAAAAAAAAAAAGAACCAGGATGTTTTCTACCTACATAAGTAATATGACTCATTTCTAGTAGAAATGAGATATCAGATTTTTATAGCAGAAGAAAAGCATATATGTTACATTTTAGTGGATTTTGTTTGGAAAAACATTTAATGGCAGGTCTAGACCATTACTGTTACTAATTTTTTTAATTGCTTACACTTAAAGAGCATATAGATATCTTCAGAAGGCGGCAGGCATGAATCACACCAAGGCCCTGGAGAGAGTGTCATATGCTCTTTTGTTTGGTGATTACCTGACACAGAATATCCATGCAGCCAAAGAGATGTTTGAGAAATTGACTGAGGAAGGCTCTCCCAAGGGGCAAACTGTAAGTACACTCCGGATGGAAAATTCTCTGCCCACAACGCGTGTTAATGTAACAGCAGTTTAATCTTTCTGCCCTGATTTCTTTTAACAGTATAGCTGGAAGATAATGTATACTTTTTAAGAATTACTTTAAATTTATTTATTTATTTAATTTGACTAGAGAGAGACAAAATGAGAAAACAAGCCACCAGGTCCGGGACTGAAACCGGGGTTGGCTGTGTGGGAGTCCAGCACCCTAATCACTATGCCACCTGCCAGTCCTGGTAATATATATGTATTTTTTTCTTTTCTTTTTTTTTTTTTGAGAGGTTTTTGCTATAGGGTGCGTGTGCTCGCCAGAAAGACAGAGAGAGAGACAGAAAGCGAGAAATCACCCCTGAGGGGTATGGCCATGCCGCAGTCCCTTCTCCTCCACTCTCCTCTCCGGATCTTGGGCACGCACACACATGTGCCCGGTGTGAGTTTAAGCCACCAGGTCTGGGACTCGAACCGTGGTTGGCTACATGGGAGTTCAGCAACATAGCAGTTACGCTAACTGCTGGTTCCTGGTAATATGTTTTTAATGATCAATTTTGAGGCAGACCATTTTACCAATTTTCTTAGATAGTTTTTACCTTACTTTGAGAGTTTTTTTTTAAAAAATTTTTTTAAGAATTTAATTTTAATTATTATTATTAAATTTGCTATAGGGCATGTGCACTCACCAGAGAAAGATAAAAAGAAAGAAAGTGAGAAAGCAAGCCGCCAGGTCTGTGACTTGAACCACGGTCAGCCATGTGAGAGTCCAGCTCCTTTACCACTATACCACCTGCTGGCCCCATCTTGAGAGTCTTTCTGGTCAATGAAGGCATCTTTGTAGTTGCATCTTGTCACAGTTACATTTGTAGATTTTTCAGGTTAAATCTGTAGAGAATGAAATACGAATGTAATTATTTTTAATCTGAAATTACTCACCCTTGCATTTATTACAAAGTTCAAATTCTGAAGCTAATATAATATTACATTTTCTTTATACCTGCTTTGTCCACATCATTATCCAGTCCAAGACTACACCTTATATTTGGTTGGTGTTTCTAGCATAGCCCTTTGCCTTTGTTTTATTTTTTTCTGTGTTAAAGATAGGGTCAATTTTTCTACACAACATCTATTTGTTTGCTTCTTCACGGTGTTCTTTTATTTGTTTCTTTGTCACCTATATGTTCAGTTTTCAGTACCACAACTAAGGGCTGATGAGCTCAAGTAAAATGCTATTGGTGAGACTGTATTACAAAGGATAATCTGTATTCCACATTGAATCACATGAGTTGATAAAAATTACATAATTGTTTCCCCCACTAATGGTTACATTGACAGCTGAATTTAGTGGGCTCTCTCTGTTTTTTAAAAATGCCTTCAAAGTTCAGAGTTTTGTTTGTTTGTTTGTTCTTAAGTTTTTGCCATAGGGCATGTGTGTTTACCAGAGAGGAAAGAAACAGAGACAGAGAGAAAATGAGAAATCACCCCAGAGAAGGGATGGCCATGCCACAATCCCTTCTCCTCCATTCGTCTCCTGGGATTTTGGGCACACACACACAGACGTCTAGCACAATTTTCTTTCCTTTTTTAAATTTTTTTTGGAGAGGTTTTAGCTATAGGGTACTTGCGCTTGCCAGAAAGAAAGAGACAGAAAGCAAGAAATCACCCCCCGGGAGGATGGCCATGCCGCAATCCATTCTCCTCTGAGGATCTTAGGCATGCATGCACACGTGCCCAGTGTGAGTTTAAGCCACTGGGTCCGGGACTTCAACAGCGTTCGACTACCTGAGAGTCCAGCAACATAGCCATTACGCCAACTGCTGGTCTTGCCTAGCACGATTTTCAAGCTGCCAGGTCCAAGACTCAAACCATCAATGGTTTGAATGTGGGAGTCCAGTGCCTTAATCACTACGCCACCTGTTGGCCCCATCAAAATTCAGGTTTATTCAAACTATGGTATTTGCTTTAAGATAAACAAAATTTTTGATCACAGAGAAACTCTTATCTCCATGACTATTTTAACAATAACAGAAATCATAGCCAATGTTTTCTGTAGGACTGAGTACCTAGCAGGTCTGTAGCTCCTTTGTATTCTCAGTTTTAATTAATAAACAGTATATCTTAATTGCTGCCCTTGATTTTCAAAGATTTTTTTTCTCTCTTTCACATAAATCAGTTTATATAAAATTTGCACGTATTGTTTGTCGTCTAAGGCAGTTTTCTCAGAAGACTGGTTTCACTTTGTAAGACATCATTTCCCCTCTAAAAAAGAACCTTACAACACCATAGCATTTTGAACATTGTAAAGCACTTTTCTCTGTGGTATAATTAACTCTTAGCTGATGCAAAAAAGTCCCAGAATCACAGAGGTTTAATGCTCCAGTTATTTCTTGCCCTGCCTGGTTCAATGCAACTGTCCTGCCTATATCGCTCTCTTCCAATGATGACTTCTGGTCATGGGCTGCTTCCATCCTGGAGCTACACCATCTGTAACAGTAGCCCCCAAGCCAACACGAGGAAGTAGAGAGAGTCAGGATTCTCTGGGATGTGTTTAAGGGCCAAGCCTAACCTGGCTTACATCCTTTCCAGCCACATTCCAGGCAGTTGGTCCTTCTAGCTATAGGAAGGCTAGAAAATTTAGTTCATGTGTCTCTGCCACATCTGCCTTTATCACTCACTTGTTTATGTAGTAATTTCGTGTCATCAAGAATGAACCACAGATGACCAACCACAGTTTGGTTGGGTGGGTCTTTGTTTTGTTTTTAGAAAAATAATGTCTGGGGACCAGCAGTTGGTGTAATGGCTATGTCACTGGACTCCCATGTAGTGGACCATGATTCGAGTCCTGGACCCAGTGGCTTAAACTCAAGCCGGGCATGTGTGTCCAAGATCGCAAGAGGAGAATGGAGGAGAAGGGATTGTGGTGTGGCCAACCCCCTGGGGGGGGGGGGGTGATTTCTTGCTTTCTGTCTCTGTTTATCTCTGTCTTTCTGGTAAGCACATGCACCCTATAGCAAAAACCTCTCCAAAAAAAAAAAAAAAAAAAAAAGAAAGAAAAAGAAAAATCATGTCTGTTTTAGTATTGCAAAGTGATCTTTCTCTCTGGACCCTGTCAGTTTAATCCCTTACTGTTTTTTTATATTATGGAATAGTTTATCTTGGCTGTCTCTTGCTTATTTCCATAGTGTATTCACTCTGCATAGATTGACAGCCGTGTTGACATAGTGATAATGGGAGTTATTTTGTCTTCAGAATAACTGTTCATAAAGATGAAGTAAAAGTTAGGCTTAAGTGTGTTCAACTTTATTTTTCTAGTTAATGTTTATTCAGTTATCTTTAATCGTTAAGCTAAACTTTTCAACTTCTTGAAGTTAAATTTAATTCTGTAATTTGTGAAACCCCAAATGCATTTCTGAGGCTCTTGAGTTCCACAGATGTAAATCCTTGCATTCGAATCTTTTCTCTTTTTTTTTTTTTGAGAGGTTTTTGCTATAGGGCACGTGTGCTCACCAGAAAGACAGAGAGAGACAGAAAGCAAGAAATCACCCCTCCAGGGGGGTGGCCATTCTGCAATCCCTTCTCCTCCATTCTCCTCTCAGGATCTTGGGCACACACACACCCCCAGCGTGAGTTTAAGCCATTGGGTCCGGGACGCAAACTGCAGTCAACTACATGGGAGTCCAGTGACATAGCCATTACACCAACTGCTGGTCCCCTTGCATTCAAATCTTTTAACATTTAAATATTCTTGCATCTTTTCATCATGCATAAAGTTGTATCTGTCTTGGGTGAGTTTTCACAAAAAGAATTCTTATCTTTATTATTTTATTTCAGGCTCTTGGCTTTCTGTATGCCTCTGGACTTGGTGTTAATTCAAGTCAGGCAAAGGTAAACTATTGAAAGTTTATTGTATATTACAATACATATATATTACAATATTTGTGAGTTGAATAAATATGTGCTTATGTTCCGTTAAGCATTTTTTTTCTTTCACAGGCCCTGGTGTATTATACTTTTGGAGCTCTTGGAGGCAATCTAATAGCCCACATGGTTTTGGTAAGTAAGACTTAATAATAGAAAATTAATAATACTGAGTGACAGAGAATTTGTGGTTCATAATGTACATAACTTTTCCAGTCTTTATGATTGAAATTTGTTTTCATTGACTAATTAAACTAAATATTCAATTGAACATCTTCCAAATTCTTTTTTTTTTTTCTGAAGAGGTTTTTGCTATGAGTCACATGCGCTCGCCAGAAAGACAGAGACAGAAAGTGAGAAATCACCCCCGGGGGGATGGCCATGTCGCAACCCCTTCTCCTCCATTCTCCTCTCAGGATCTTGGGCACACACACACACATGCATCTGGCATGAGTTTAAGCCACCAGATCCGGGATTCGAACCCACAGTCAACTACATAAGAGTTCAGCAATGTAGCCATTATGCCATATGCTGGTCCCAAGTAAATGACTCTTTTTACTTTCTCTGAGTTAGAATTATTTCTCAGAATCAGTTTTTAGATAGGATTATCATAGGTTTTGCATTTAAATTAATGAAGGGTATACTATACAAAAAAAAAAATGTCTCATGAATGAAAATAAGTGTATCTCTTATTTGTTATCTGATAGCATTACTTTTTTGTGTTTTTTTAAGAATTTGTCTAATTTCATTCATTATTATTTTTTTAATTTAACTAGTAAGAGACAGAGAAA
The DNA here is from genome assembly GCA_026018925.1 of Tupaia tana. Lineage (NCBI taxonomy): Eukaryota > Metazoa > Chordata > Mammalia > Scandentia > Tupaiidae > Tupaia > Tupaia tana. The sequence goes on along the minus strand of JAKSZU010000001.1, from coordinate 246,667,217 downwards.
GAGGGAAAATGAGAAAGCAAGCCACAAGGTCCAGGACTTGAACTGCGGTTGGCCATGTGGGAGTCTAGCACCTTTAATCACTATGCCACCTGCCGGCCCCATCATTGATTTCCTAAATGGCTTAGTAGTGAATTTAGAATTTTTCACCAAATTGTTTTCTGCTAAAGGGTGTAATCTGAGCTTTATAAGTTGATTCTGGATAAGTCACATGATCTCTGACTCATGTTACTCTGTTTCAAATAAATATATTAAGTTTATTCTTATAGACTGAGTAGAAATTAGACTGAAAGCAGAGAAATCTATCCAAAATCTGGAAAGGATCTACAGCCTTATTCATTGATAGGATATCAGACCTAACAAAGAAGGAAATTTAGTTTTCTGGTCAGCTGGATGTGTCATAGATAATTTTATGCATATACATTCAAAATATATTTTAGGGGGACCAGCAGTTAGCGTAATGGCTATGTCGCTGGACTCCCACGTAGTCGACCACAGTTCGCGTCCCAGACCCGGTGGCTTAAAACTCACGCCGGGTACGTGTGTGCGTGCGTGCCCGAGATCCCAAGAAGAGAATGGAGGAGAAGGGATTGTGGCGTGGCCAACCCCCCTGGTGGGTGATTTCTCGCTTTCTGTCTCTCTGTCTGTCTCTCTCTGGCGAGTGCACGCGCCCTATAGCAAAAACCTCTTATTTTGGGATATTTATCATTAGTATGCCAAATAATAATAAGATAGAATATCATACTCAGTAAGCTTTTACCTAGACAGTGGAGTTCAAGGAAACCCTTGCAGTATGGCGCTGTGTAAGTAACACTGCACTTGAGCCAAATACTTTTGATAGAAATTTTTTAGTTTTGCTATAGGGTGCATGTGCTTCGCCAGAAAGACAGACAGAGTAACAGAAAGTGAGAAATGACCTCCTCGAGGTGGATGACCACACCACAGTCCTTTCTCCTCCATTCTCTTCTTTGGATTTTTGGGCACACACATACATGCGCTCGGCATGAGTTTGAAGCCGCCAGGTCTAGGACTTGAACCATGGTCAACTACGTGGGAGTCCAGTGATGTAACCATTACTACATCTGCTAATCCCCTGATAGAATTTTTTAAAAATTATTTTTACGGGGCCAGCAGTGTTGAGGGTACTGGACTCCCACATAGCCAACCACAGTTCGAGTCCCAGACCTGGTGGCTTGCTTTCTCACTTTCCCTCTCTTTCTCTCTCTCTCTCTCACTCTGTGCCTCTCTGGTCAAATTAAAATAAAGTTAAAATAATAATTTTTTAAAAAAAGATATTTTTTACCAATGTATTATGTTGTCAGGAAAATCATGACATATTTTTCTATGCAAAAATGCTTTATGACTTTCCTGATGACCCTGAAAATAGAGTCTTTTTTTTTTTTTTTTTTTTTTTTTTTTTTTTTGGTAATGCTTTTGCCATAGGATGTGTGCACTTGCAGAAGAGAGAGAGAAACAGAGGGAAAGTGAGAACTCACCCTCCAGGGGAGATGGCCATGCTACACTCCCTTCTCTTCCATTCTCCTGTCTAGATTTTGGGCATGCACGCATATTCACTTGGCGTGATTTTCAAACTACTAGGTCCAGAATTGAACCATGGTCCACAGCCTGGGAATCTAGTGCCTTAACCACCATGCCATCTACTGGCTCCAATAGTGTCACTTTCTAAATAGTGACAGAATAAGAAAATTAGCTATTAAGCATATGATTACACAGCAGTGACTTTAGGATTGTTAAAGTTTATCAAGTTATTTGTAATGATTTTTAATATGTCAGAATGATTCCTGAGATCTCGGGACCAGCAGTTGGCGTAATGGCTATGTCGCTGGACTCCCATGTAGTCAACCATGGTTTGAGTCCTGGACCTAGTGACTTAAACTCACACTGGGCACATGTGCATGCCTGCCCAAGATCCCGAGAGGAGAATGGAGGAAAAGGGGCTGCGGTGTGGCCATCCCCCCTGGGGGGTGATTTCTCGTTTCCTGTCTCTCTGTCTTTCTGGTGAGTGCACGCGCCTTATAGCAAAACCTCTCAAGATAATAATAATAATAATAAATTTTAAAAAGAATGATTCCTGAGATCTCTTTCTGTTTTATGTTCTTTATAATTAGCTATCTTCACACTTACTCTGAAATTATTTATTGCTAGCATTACTATGCTTAATTCCAGTAGTCTCATGTCTTTTCTAGTTTGCTAATTTGTTACTAATTCTATTTTGAAAGATTAACTCAATCTTGTTAAAATTGTGTATAAAACAAGATAAAATTGGTTCTAAGCAAAAATATATTTCCTCTTAAGGGTGAAATACATTTGACACAAAATTCACGACATCTATTTCTATTGCTCTAGGAACTTAATTCTTTACTTCCTAGTTCTTAGCTATAGTCTGCTTGTTGAAGTTGCTAAATAAATTACCTCGGAATGTAAGACTCAGAGTAAATTAGGTATTAGTGTACTTGGTCGAAGGACAGCAAAATGCATTCTGAGTATGGTTAGCTTTATTCCAAAGAATGCCACTTAATTATGTGAACCTGCTGTCTTCTCACTTGAAGCTGTTTTGCAGGGTTACCGGTACTGGGCTGGCATCGGTGTCCTCCAGAGTTGTGAATCTGCCCTGACTCATTATCGTCTTGTTGCCAATCATGGTATCTATTTTTCTCTTTCACCTTTCAGGGAAAAAAAAAATGGAGTTAATTTTAATGTATTTATCTTTGTTTCTTGCTGCTATTGTAGGATACCACAGACTGGATATTTTATAGAGAAAAGTTTATTTGGCTAAAGGTTCTGGATATTGGAAGTTCAAGTACATGACAGCATCTGGCAAGGGTCATTTAATGGTGGAAGTCAGAAGGGTCAAAGCCAGCATGTGAGACAGAGAGCAAGAGAGGGAGGGGCTGAACTCATGATTTTTATCAGGAGCCCTCTCCCAGGATAATGGCATTCATCACCATTCATGAGGGCAGAGTCCTTGTCACCTAATCACCTCTTAAAAGGTCTTATTTCTCAATCATGGGGGATTAAGTTTGTAACACCTGAACTTTTAGGGAACACATTCATACCATTACAACATTATTTTTTTTAATTGCCAGTGTCCTACACTGTTCACTTACCCAAAAAAAGAGAAAGGAAGAGGGGAAAAGCATTCCCCAGTGGGGTGCAATCACACTGCAATCCCTTCTTCATTTCCTCATTTTGTCCAGATTTGGGGCATATACACACATGCACCTGGCATGTTTTTCAAGTCACTAGGACTGGGATTCTAACCAGAGTCTGCCATATGGGATCTGGTTCCCCTTAACCACTGGGCCTTCCAGTTGGCCCAACATCTCTTTTTATTGTACTATTTGAAATACTGTGAACGACTATCTTAAGTGGACTTATCTTTATGCTAGTTCATTAGAAATACTTTTTTCTTTAATTTTGCTTTGCTTAATTCCATTCCTTCAAGATTTTGTGGGAAAAGTCTGATTTGTGAGTAGATTACTATTTTGTGATCTATAGACTATTGTAGGAAGTGTCCTTTAACGTCGTGTCTGTCAACATACAGCAGCTAGATATACTTCTCTCTGTGGAACAATGCTTCTGATGTTCCTCCATGTTATCACTTTGTCCCCTATTTCAGTCGCTAGTGATATCTCACTGACAGGAGGCTCAGTAGTACAGAGAATACGGCTGCCAGATGAAGTGGAAAATCCGGGAATGAACAGTGGAATGCTAGAAGAAGATTTGATTCAGTATTACCAGTTCTTAGCAGAAAAGGGTGATGTACAAGCACAGGTATGTGTTTAAACGTCTGGGAATATTTTACTGCATTGTGTATTTCTATCTTGGGGGAAGGAGACAAGCACTTCCATCTGTAAGTAATATTTCATTATCCTGAGCAATTATCAGCCACATATTAGAATCATTTGAGGAGCATTAAACTGTACCATGAGGCCTACACTGTCAAGAGATGTCATTTGGGCTCATCTGGGCTCTGGAGCTAAGACATTGATAGTTCCTAAAACCTGGCCGGGTGACTCTCTTGTGTACCCCACTTGAAAACCACCACTTGGATCAACCAGCATTAATACTGACGATAAAGCCTCTTATGGAGTCATCAATAATTAAAACTCTTTCTCTAAACAAGAAATTCCAGGAATATTTGGCTATCGAATACTCTTCAGAGCTACTTACTGTTCATGTTTCTTTGCTCACCTTCGATCATAATTTCCTCAAGTCAAGACTAGAAGTAAGCTCGCTTAGTGTAAATTTTATGATGTCCTGTAGAGCATATGTGTGTGTGTGTGTGTGTGTGTGTGTGTGTGTGTTAGAGAGAGAGAGATTAAAAGGAACTTTAACATCTATCTTTTTTTAATTATATTTGCAGTTCTGAGTTAGAATAGAGAGATGAGCAGTTAGTACTTACTAAGAACAATTAGTTTGATCACTAACAGAAAGGAACTTAAATTGAAGGAAAAAAAAAACATAGTGAATCTAAATCTAAACTCATGAAAATTATAATAAAGTTATCTTGTCCAGTTAAACATCTTTTACATAAAGATATATTTTGGTTTCAGTTTTCTATCTGCTTGCTTTCTGTCTTGCTTTCCCATGTTCTTCTTTCTCTCCTTTCCTGCCCTTTGGTGTGAGTGCCTTTTGCTCTTACCTCTCTCCCTCTGTACTAGCATGAACCGTAGTCCTGCTTTCATTTCCCTTCTCATGGTGAGCAAGACACCACAGCAGCATGAGTTCTTGACTTAGCGAAGCCTGGTCTGAATGAGCACTTCTACCATGTCTGAGATAAAGCAGAGACCTTAGGTACTCTGTGTGTGTTTTGCTTCTGTTTAATAAGATATTTTCATTTATACAGTCCATATTACTTTATATTTACTCACAAATTTACTTTTTCTTTGTAAATTTCTTACTGCATCTTTAAGCTTCTCTGGATAATTTTCCTTCTGCCCGAAGAACACCCTTTAGTATTTCCTTTAGAGCAGGTTCAGTGGAGACAAGTTTATTTTCTTCCATGAGCAAGAGAGAGAGAGGCAAAGACAGCACCTTCAACAGGATTTTAATGCCACGATCCACCCATCACTAGCCCTGGATCGTGGGCAGTTGCACTCCCAATGTATCTAGGGAGGTCTCTCAGTGCAAACCTGGAACCCTTCCAGTGGGAGTCAGTCTTGCCCAGTATTGTGTTTTACTGCCACGTCACTGGCCTCTCAGAACAACACATTCTACTTAAAAGCATATGATTGGGAACCAGCAGTTAGCGTAATGGCTATGTCGCTGGACTCCCACGTAGTCGACCGCGGTTCACGTCCCGGACCCGGTGGCTAAAAACTCACGCTGGGCGCGTGTGTGTGCGTGCCCAAGATCCCAAGAGGAAAATGGAGGAGAAGGGATTGCGACGTGACCATCCCCCCTGGGGGGTGATTTCTCGCTTTCTGTCTCTCTGTCTCTCTCTGTCTGTCTGGCGAGCGCACGCGCCCTATAGTGAAAACCTCTCAAAAAAAAAAAAAAAAAGGCATATGATTATAGTTTTTTTTTTTAATTTTAAATTAATTAGAGTAATATCTTTAGGAATTAAGACCAAATCTTATACTTTCTAAGTCATGAGCAGATACCTTTTTATAACTGAAAGGCTGCTGCTTTTGATTTTAATCATGTGCCAGATGTCACCGCTTACTTTTGCCTTGTTTTTGTTACTTTTCAGGTTGGTCTGGGACAGCTACATCTGCATGGAGGGCGCGGAGTAGAACAAAACCATCAGGTAACTGCCCCATTCCCTAGGGCTTTGCACTTCATGTTGTAGCAAGAGATGACTCTCATGATGTATTTCTTGCTAAATGGATGACGATATCAAGCTTGTGTTACTTAAACACTCACCACAAACGAGCTTTCAAAGTCTAGCTAACCCCTGAGGAAGCTGAAGAATAAAAATATGAATATACCTTAGAGTGGTGTGGAAGATTTTGTTATTTCTAAAACATAATTACCAATATTTAAGACCGTTTCCCAAAATTGTACATAGATGTTGTTGGTTTTCTGTAAGTAGGTGGTAGAAGGTATGTCTTAAAATACCTATTAGAAAATATTTTATAGAACTGAGGAAATTTTTGTGGTGTTTGTGAGAAATTAGGAACATACAGCTATTGCAGTTTGATCTACATCTGATCAAGTTTTGTCTGCTTTCTGTCCTAAATATCACTCATCCCGTCCCTTCTTTTCATTACTACATCTGTCACTTGCAAGAGTCCTCTACTACCTGCATTTCGTAAACTGCACATTGGGTTGTATGGTTCTCCTGCTTAAAAATTCTTGAATAGTCTGCAGTTTTCGGTAGCTTAAACACCATCACCTTAACATGCCCTCCAAGGCCTTGCACAGTCTGTTTACCTCGCCAGTCCTCTGCGCTCAGAGTCAGACACATGAACCTTTTCTCAGACTTCTGAACACACCAAGAACCTTCCACTAGCAGGGCGTCTGTAATGCTGGTCCTTTTCTCTAGAGTGAAGACTATCCCACCTGTTTTCTTCATGTAGCTAATTCCTATTCATCCTCTAGAATTCAGCCTCACCTTGTGCCATGTTTCCCCTGACCTTAACCCTGTTCCAGGGATGCGTCAGCTGTACTACTGCTAGAATTTCTGAAAATCTACACTGTGTGTGTCCCTTATCCATTGTAAATTAAGTAATTATGTAACTCAGCTGTTACCCCACTAGAATCTAGCATTTAAAAGCATGGGCATGCTTTTTTTGCAACTTTATTCCCAGCCTCTGTCAGTGCCCTGTGCATAGAAAGTTCTCAGTAAATGTTTATCAAACTAATAAAATTCCATTTTTCTACCATGACACTTAAGTACTCTAATTAAGATTATTTCATAAACCATATCCCATCCACTTTAAGAATTAGATTGCGGGACCAGCAGATGGTGTAATGGTTATGTCACTGGACTCCCACGTAGTTGATCGCAGTTCAAGTCCTGGACCCAGGGCTTAAAACTCCCAGCCCAAGATCCCCAGAGGAGAATGAAGGAGAAGGGCTTGTGGCATGGCCATCCTCCGAGGGGTGATTTCTCACTTTCTGTCTCTGTTTCTCTCCATCTCTCTGGTGAGCACACAGGCCCTATAGCAAAACTCTCTCAAAAAAAAAAAAAAAAGAAAGAAAAGAGAGAGAGAGATTGAAACAATATACTTTTCAGTAAAACTGTGCCAAATGTCTGTGGATTTTTGTGTTTGGTTTTGTTTTATTTGGGTGACTTTTTACAGCTTTCTTTGTCTCTAGGTTATTAAAATGCATGTCATTAGGCCAGTGAAGAACCAAATGAGCTAGTTAATGAACCTGAGCTACTTCTCAGGAGAAGAACTTCATTCTAAATAAGAGTTTACTGGATATCTTTTGTATAGCAAGTTGGGAATATTCTTGGTATTATATCATCCCTACCTGTAAAATAGTTACACAGTGATGAATTATTTCACCAGTCTCAAGGAAAAAAGAAAAGACTTTTCCGGGACCAGCATATGGTGTAATGGTTGTCACTGGACTCCCACAGTCGACTGCAGTTTGAGTCCTAGATCCAGCAACTTAAAAAACGCATGCCAGGCACAAGTACGTGCATGCACAAGATCCCAAGAGGAGAATAGAGGAGAAGGGATTGTGGTGTGGCATCTCCCCAGGGGGTGATTTCCTGCTTTGTGTCTCTGTCTATCCAGCAAGTGCACACTCCCTATAGCAAAAATCTCTCTTAAAGAAAAAAAAAAGAAAAAGAAAAGGTTTTTCCAATACATAATTGCATTGATTCAGCAAATATTTTAGTACCTACTGTGTGCCGTCCATTGATAGGTATTCAGGATGCAGCATTGGATAAAACAGCTTTGATCTTTGTCTTACAGAGCTTCAAGTTTAATAAGGATGTTTTTCACATCAAAAAATATGTAATCAGTTGTGATTATTATTGCAAAAGAGAAGTAAAGGACACAATAATTATTATTAGTTAATGGGCCAATGCTACAAGTTTGTCAGAGAACACTTCTCCAAGGAGAAGTAGATGACATTTAAGTTGACTCTAGAATTAAGATCCCTTCGGGGCAAAAAGACTAGTGTGTGCATTGGCTCTGAGACAGGTACGTGGCTGTTACACCCATGATGCAGAGAGCTAGGTGCTGAGAGATGCAGTGCCTGGTCTCAGTGTATCCCTGCAACACGCTAAGGCTACAGGGACCAGCGTGTTCAGTTTTAAAACCAATGGCCTTGGCAGCAGTACCGAGAATAAATTAGAAGACCCCAAGCAGGCAGATGAGAGAGGGGAGGATTCTAGACATTCAGTTAAGAGAGAATGTACTTTGGACTAGAACTGTTGTAATGGAAAATAGTAGGTGGATTCAAGATGTTTTTGGTGATAAAGGTAACATTTTAATGATGGATTGGATATGAAGACGAAGGGGACAGGTACCTTGAGCAACCGATAGAGTGTATTTCCTTTAACTTAAACTGAGATACTGGAGAAGAAGCAAGTTGGGGTCAAGGAGCGAAGTTTTCAGAAATATGTTCGAGTAGTAAATGAAATGTTCAGAAATAGTTGAACAGACTGATTTGGAGCTAAAAATGTAAGCGTAGGAGTTGCCGTCTTCTAAGGGTATATGAAGCCATGGGAATGGGTAGGTTAACTAGAAAATACAAAGTGAGAATGGAGCCCACAGTGGACCCCTGAAGAACTTTAATCTTTAGAAGTGAGCTGGTAGAGTAGAAATCAATAAATGAGACTTAGATGTCACATGTAGAAAGTTAGGAAAGAAACCAGGAGAAAATGGCATCGTGGTAGCCAAGCTGAAAGGAGTCTTTTAGGAAGTGCGCTGTGGTAAACTATACCAGATACTGAGAGAGAAGTGGAGTGAGAAGAGAGAAAAACTTCCTTGGCAATATGAAGGTTGTTGGTGTCTGATCTGTATTTCTGAAGTAGTACATATGGAAGTCAGTTAAGACTTGATTGTAGAGGCTGGAAGGTACTGCTGTGATAACAATACCTTGAGGCTGAACCATGTGGGAGGGTTCCAGTTTTGTATCTGGAAGCTTCCCTGAATGCACTAGGCATGCATGTGCCCAGAATTTGAGGGTGGCTGAGGCTGAGGGTGGATCACTGCATGAAAGACCATTTAGGGAGTGCCTGTCCTCTGTGTCTGTCTTTGTCTCTCTTTCACTCCTGGAAAAAAGAAAGATTTTTTTTTTTTTTTTTTTAAGTTTGTAGAGCAAATGAGAGTGTTTGTGGACAATTTATTAGGGAAGATTGGCTGTGAAGAAAGGTGCTTAATAAGTCATCATTAGAGAGAAATGGGGTGTCAAAGGAGAACTAAGTCTTATATGTTTGGTTTTGTTCTTTAATAATAGGCTATTACTGGGGCCAGCAGGTGGCATGGTGGTTAAGGGTGCTGGACTTCCACACGACCGACCATGTTTCAAGTCCTGGACCTGGCAGCTTGCCTTCTCTCTTACTTTCTCTTTCTCTCACTTTCTCTCTCCCTCTCCCTCTCTCTCTGTCTCTAACTCACTCTGTCCCTCTCTGGTCAAAATTAAAATAAATAAAGTTAAATAAAATAATTTCAGAAGAAAATAAATTTTTTAAAAAATAATAAAATACAACAATAGGATGTTACTGAGATGCACTTGAGGGAGAATGAAGAAGTTAAATCAGCAACAGAAGGAAGGAATAAGCAGTGATAACACGTCCTTAACAAAGATGGGGAAGTGCACTTGAGAGAACTGATAATGGATTTCCACAGATGACAGTGTGTTTAGTCGTATAACTTTAAGTAAAATCAAGAATTTTTCTACATAAATTTTATTTTTTAAGAGAACTGCGAATATATGCTCCATGCATGTTAAAGACTCAACTTTTCCTTTCTTATAGTTTACCAGTAGAGAGTAGACAAAAGAATATTCACTTAGATGTCTTTTAAGCAGCCGATGTTCACTTTGCCTGCAAATAACAGACCTCTTCTTGACTCCTAAGTTTAGGAAACACAAGACTTTTTTTCATTGTAACTATGAAATGGCTTCATAATATATGGTAACTTAATACAGCTGCTTGATTAAATAAAACTTCTGAATGTACTGATTTCTGTGTTGAAATATTGATAACTGGCATCTTGTTTTTAAAGCCACTGCATCATAACAAGATTTATTTAATGTTCGGAAATAATTATTTTTGCTAAAAGCCGAGGGCAGATTCTATTAAAACTAATGATTTTAATGAATTCCTTTTTTCACAGAGAGCATTTGACTACTTCAATTTAGCAGCTAATGCTGGTAATTCACATGCCATGGCCTTCTTGGGAAAGGTACTGTATATCTTGTGAACATACTGCATAATAACGAGGTGTCTGCATAGTAAGCACATACTGTATTTGGGATCTACCGTTGACCAAAGATAAATTGGAAATTTCCAGCACAAGGCATTATATCTCATCTCAAGTGCTACTCTGAGGCATTTTCTTAGGCTACTTAAACATACCATAACATTTACTCATTCCTGTGTTAATTCTTCATTGAAATTAGCTATCACTGTCTGAGCTCCTGCTTTTCATTTGTTATATATAATAGTGAGGAACTTACTTTTTATGCTGTGCAGTTTCTAAGATTGCTCCAGTTGCCTGTTCCTTTCCATGCTAAATTAGTTTGTTGAAATTTAGCTGCAGACCTTTTTCTTTTCTATTTTTTGTTTTGTTTTGTTTTTATATTTTTGCCACAGGGCACATGCATTTGTTGGAAAAGGAGGAGAGTTGAAAAAACATCACCCAAAGGGATGGCCATACTGCAGTCTCTTCTCCATTCTCTTCTTGGGATTTTGAGCACACACAATGCACATGCCCCTAGCGTTTTTAAAATGACTGTGTCCAAGACTCAAATCACAGAGTCAGCCATGGTGGATCCGGCTGCCTTAATCTCCATGCCACCTGCTGAACCCCTGGAAGACTATTTAATTGTATTAAATATGACAGCCATGCCCCACCTCTCAATGCAGCTCCTTTCTCAAGCAAGGAAACATTAAATTCTAGAGACTGAAGCGAGCAGATGGCATAATAGTTAGGGTGCTAGACTCCCACATGGCCAATTGAGGTTTGCATCCCAGACCTAGCAGCTGACTTTCCTGCTTTCTATCTCTCTGTGTCTCCCTCTGGTGAGTGCATGTGCCCTATAGCAAATTTAAAAAGAATAACATAGATCGCCGGCAGGTGGCATGGTGGTTAAAGGCACTGGACTTCCACATGGCCAACCACGGTTCTAATCTCAGACCTGGTGGCTTGCTTTCTCAGTTTCCCTCTTTCTCTTTCCCTCTCTGCCCCCTCTAAAGTGGCACTCAAAGTGAAATCACAGATAGTGGAGGCTGCTGTCCATGAAGGAAAGCAGTGTTAGCCATTCTGATTTCTTTTCTCTTGGCCCTTCATCTTGTCCCGTGCCTGAAAGTTAAATTATTCAGTGTTGAAAATCTTTTAAAATCGGTTTGTAGTGATTTCCTTTCTTGTACTTACGACCCCCCCTTATCTCACCCTGGGGGAGCTCGGTGGAGGAGGGAAGAGAGGGCAGTCAGCAGCTCTCCCTTCCTTGCGCAGTCACCCGTCTGGCCCTTGTAACTTAGCCAACTGACTGATCCGGAACAGAGCGAGAAAAGAAACTTGTCTAAGGTTAGAACCTTCTTCTCTGCAGACTGATCTGTGAGCCAGTTGTATGTATTCATGTTTACAGATAAGTCATAAATTTGATATGTCACAGAATATATAGTAATGTCCAAATGTTAGCCTTGGAGGGTTTGCTTTTAGTTATGCAGGGGAAAGTTCTAAACTTTGTGGAAAGATTTCATAAGGTCTAACAAAAACCAGAATGAGTGGGATAGGAAGAGAGTGTAGCTGGAGAGGGAGCTACCCTCTCATTGGAACTGGGCTCTGTTTTTCAGATGTACTCAGAGGGAAGTGACACCGTGCCTCAGAGTAATGAGACCGCCCTCCACTACTTTAAGAAAGCTGCTGACATGGTAAGACTTTGTGACTCAGTTTATTGGAATGTGCCAAATTACTAACATTTCGATAAATGTATTATATGGGAGGATTAATAACTAACTGATGCCATAAATTATTAAAAGTGCTTATATAAAAAGACTTGTGGATATATTGAGTAGACAGAAACTCCCCAGTAAAAGCAATTTTAAGAACCAGATTGTTGAATATTAACTCTCTGTTTAAATTTCCTTGAGAGGTTTCCTAACAGGGAAGTATTGATTTTAGTAAAATAATTACATAATCTACCCTATTTGTATTGCAACTAGAAGTTTAAAATTTTACATAATTGGGTTCTTCTGATAATCATAATACATAATTTAGCCTTTCTTTGGCCCAGAGAAAACCACGTATGAACATGTAAGACTCCATATGCCACCAGTGTGTTCACTTAACCTCTTTGCCAACTACTCTATTTCTGTATGTCACTTGCCAAAGGAGCTCTGTGACACTTATTCTTTTGTTTTTTTTTTTTTTAATTGTGTGAGAGAGAATCTACCCAATAGAGCATAGTCATACACCAGTCACTCCCCCATTTCTCCCTCTTGTTGGGATTTTTGGCATGGGCACGTACACACCCCCAGTGTGTTTCTCAAGCTGTGAGGGCCACAACTCAAACCACAGTCAGACAGGTGGGATCTGGCTCTTTAACCACTAGGCTGCAGGGCCAGCCTGGTGCTTTTTTACAAAATGTTTTCTATCTTCCTAAGTTTAGAAGGATCGTAGGTTTTTCTTTTAGTTCTCAAAACAGTGATTATATTTGGTCCATGTCACTCCATCACTTTTAAGTACGTCTTGGCCACCTGACAGTAGCATTGCTATTGCTCTGTCATTGTTGACTCTACCCCATGACATCTTCCTTCTTTATTGAGGGTGAAGGCTGCCAGTCAAAACTGCAAAATGAAGAATGTAACATGCATTTAATTTTGATGAAATACACGAGCCATGTTTTGTGTCAGAGATCCATGGCACAGTAGATGGTAATAAGTTACCAAAGGGCACCAAAATCCAGTCCTGAGCTTACTGTGTACCCGTTAACAGGAAGTTACTGAGAGCCACAGATTACTGTACGATCGTGTTATGTTTAGTCTGATGGAAAGGAGAAAGTTGTTTTTTTTTTTTTTTTTTTTTCTTTTTTTGGAGAGGTTTTTGCTATAGGGCGCATGCGCTCGCCAGACAGACAGAGAGAGACAGAGAGATAGAAAGCAGGAAATCACCCCCCAGGGGGGATGGCCACGCCGCAATCCCTTCTCCTCCATTCTCCTCTCGGGATCTTGGGCACGCACGCACACGCGCCCGGCGTGAGTTTAAGCCACCGGGTCCGGGACTCGAACCGCGGTCGACTATGTGGGAGTCCAGCGACATAGCCATTACGCTAACTGCTGGTCCCCCAGAAAGTTGTTTTTTTAAATTGAAAAGTATAAAGACATGTATTTGAATATGCTTATAAATATTTTTGTTAATGTACTTATTCTTCCCTCTTTTTAATCTTTTTTACTCTCTTGTCTGATTTCCCTGGTTTTCAGGGCAACCCCGTTGGACAGAGCGGACTCGGAATGGCCTACCTTTATGGGCGAGGAGTTCAAGTGGTAAGTGTCAGTCTGACATTCTCACTTGGGTTGGCAGTCAGCTGGTGAAGCGTGGGAGTATTCCTTAACTAGCTTCCAGTCTGCCCAGGTGAGGCCATTCCTTCCTAACCAGAGCAGACCCTTTTCCTGTCCTGAATCTGCCTCACTACCGCTTTGCATCTAGCTCAACCGTTGTCTTAGGATGGCTCATCTCTCGCCCTCCTCCTGAAGGCATGCAGCTGTGTCTCACTGTCATCTATGTCCCCCACCCCTCCTCATCCATTTCTCCTGCTGCACTTGCACATCTCCTTGCCTGTTTCTTTACTCCTAAGATACTGCTCAAGTCTCTCCCATCCCAAAGGGTAAAGCTTTCTGTTCTACCCTCTGCCCCTTCTAGCACCCACCTCTGTCTTCTCTAGCTCTTCACCACAAAGCCCAGTTTCTGCAAACAGTGAGCTTTACTGAGCTTTGACCGTTCATTCTTTCATTCTTAGCAGTTCGGCTTCTGCACGGGGTAACTGCTCTCTCTGTAAAGGTCTCCAGTAGCAACCTCTCTGCCCTGGGGTTCTGTGACTGCCATCCCTCTTGATTTTCTTTGGACATTACATCTCATTCTTCTGCACGGCCTCCTTATATTGAATTTGAATTGCTGTTTCCTTCTCTGCATGATCTCTCTAGGCAATACGTTCTTTTAATTTGAATCTAATACTAACAGCTAGGGATAACCTGTAGGTATTCCTGAATACAAAAGACAGTAATGTGATCTGATTTTGATTCCTCCTAGTCATTTTAGGATACTTAAATTCAGTAGTAATCTTTATTTTAACTTCTCTCTGTGGATGCAGTGACCTCTGAAATTTAATAATAGAGTGTTTAATAAGGTAAACAGGGAAGGAATGAATAAGGATAATTTTCCTTTCTAAATATAAGAATAGTTGAGATTTAAAAAGGATTAGTTGGGGTCTAGCAGCACTGTCACAGACGGCAGGGTGTCACTATACAATGCTGGAGTCACACAGGGGACCTGGATTCATAGCCCAGGCTGTCCTGAACACATTGGGCATGCCCATGTGCACCTGTGGTCCTGAGCAGCTGAGAGGGTGGGGGAAAATTGCAGCATGGCAAGACCTTATTATAGTTATCTGCTCTTCTCTCTCTCCTTCCCTCCATCTTTTGCACTCTCCCACCCTCTTTCATGAGGGAAATAAATAAACTTAAGAAAGGTTAGTTGGTTAGTAGAAATAATTGTTTCTTTTTTTGTTAAGAATTATCTATCTAATGTTGTTATTATTTTTAATTTGACCAGAGAGAAAAGAGAACCAGAAAGTGAGAAAGCAAGCCACCAGGTCTGGGACTTGAACCACTGTTGGCCATAAGTGGGAGTCCAGCACCTTGACCACCATGCCACTTGTGGCCTGAAATGATTGTTTCTTTATTTCCAATCTGGTGTTTTACCGTTAATAGTATTTATGCTTTCTGAAGGCAAACATAAAAACTCTTATTTGCTTTTCTTCACAGTCTTAAATATTAACCCCCTCAGTGACTTAAAGTATGTTAGTATCTGTGTATTCTTTTTTTTTTTTGGAGAGGTTTTTTGTTTTTTTTTTTCTCCAAAGGGCGCATGCGTGCACCAGAGAGACAGAGAGAGAGAGAGAGACAGAGAGATAGAAAGCAAGAAATCACCCCCCACAGGGGATGGCCACGCCGCAATCCTTTCTCCTCCATTGTCCTCTCGGGATCCTCTTGGGCACGTACACTCATGCGCCTGGCGTGAGTTTAAGCCACCAGGTCCAGGACTTGAACCGTGGTCGACTATGTGGGAGTTGAGCAACATAGCCATTACACCAACTGCTGGTCCCAGTATCTGTGTATTCTAAACATTAGAAAGTGGTCCTTTTAATGGCTCTTGTAGAATATTATATGTGCACTTTGGTCATTCTGTTTATTTTTTTGGTTTTTGCCATAGGGCATGTGCACTCACAAAAGAGAGATAGTGAGAAGTCACCCCTCAGGGGGGATGGCCATGCCACAGTCCCTTCTCCTCCATTCTCCTCTCAGGATTTTGAGCATGCATGGACACACACTTTGCATGATTTTCAAGTCACTGGGTCTGGAACTCAAATTTCACTTGGCCATTTGGGAATGCACATCTTAACTATTACACCACCTGCTGGCTCTGTTCACTTTTTTAAAGAATAAATCTCTTCCTTCTGAGTGTACCATCAGCCTCTTGAGTTTTTTCATCCTATGTCTTCTTTTTCTGCAGAATTATGATCTGGCACTGAAGTATTTTCAGAAAGCTGCTGAACAAGGCTGGGTGGATGGGCAACTACAGCTTGGTTCCATGTACTATAGTAAGTAACATTGGGATGGATGATGGGCACACCCAGGTCTAAATTTACCTATTTTCCACTAAGTGGCACTAAGATATGAAAGTGAGAGCTATCCAGTGCTGGATGGTCAACATTCTCCCAATTCAGTGATTTGTACATCTTGTTTTTCATTGTAAATTACTCTGATTTGTATTGATCAGATTCATATATTGAATAAGGATTCTGACTTTAATTTTAGAGTTTTACTCATATATAAGACTTCTCTAATGTTTAACTACATCTTACATAAGGTTATTACTGATCTGTCATGTGCTTTGTTTTCGCATAGATGGCATTGGAGTCAAGAGAGATTATAAACAAGCCTTGAAGTATTTTAATTTGGCTTCTCAGGGAGGCCACATCTTGGCTTTCTATAACCTCGCACAAATGCATGCCAGTGGCACGGGCGTGATGCGGTCATGTCACACTGCAGTGGAGGTGAGACCTTTTCTCCTAGCTTGCATAGAAGAAATGAATTGTCCAGTAGGAGGATCTGGTTTGGTTCTGGTTTTCTTCACATGATTTCTTCTGCAGTCGAAATAGACTCAGCCTACTAGCATTGATACACCGAGGGAAGACTCTTAGGGCCTGTCTCTAACTATTGCACTTTTAAATTCAATTCATCTCTTCTCTTAGAATCAACGGTTATAAGGGCGGATGTTGGTGTCTGTAGTAGTTCCAGCACCTAGGCCAGTAATGGATACATAGCATCAGAAAAATATGTAAATTGAGTCTTTCAAAGGGAAATGCTACTATCTACTAATGGGAAATTTTATTGTTTAACTCCCTCATAACTAGTACTTTATAGTGACATTGATAAATGCTTAACAGAATTTCTAAATCTCTCTGTGTTTTTTCACTTTAAATATATTGGGTTGTCAGAAAACTCACAGCACTTTCTTGCATAGAAAAACATAAAAATACATCATGACTTTGCTGACAACCCAGTAGTACTTACCTCACAGGGTGGTCTCTTATGAACCTTTTTGGAGAATGTGTTTATATCCATAATATATATAAATCATTAGGACAGAGTCTCATCAGAATAAGTAGTGTGTTGTTGTTTGCTAATAATTTTCTGTGTCTATTGACTTCTGAGGAGTGAAAGCAAGCTGCCAGAGATTTGAGAGAGCAAGCTTAGCAATCGCTTGTAGCCAAAGTTTAAAGTTATTTTCTGGCGTATCTTTCTTATTTTTTTTTCCCCCTCTTCTCACAGTTGTTTAAGAATGTGTGCGAACGAGGCCGTTGGTCTGAAAGGCTGATGACTGCGTATAACAGTTATAAAGACGGTGACTACAACGCTGCGGTGATCCAGTACCTCCTCCTGGCCGAGCAAGGCTATGAGGTGGCACAAAGCAATGCAGCCTTCATTCTCGATCAGAGTAAGGTGCACCTTAGTCCCGCCTTAGCTTTAGAATGCAAGAGTTCAGCTTAACCTATTTAAACAGAAAAGCCACTGGGGCCGGCAGGTAGCTTGGTAGTTAAAGGCTTTCGATTCCCACATGGCCAACCACGGTTCAAGTCCCAGACCTAGCAGCTTGCTTTCTCCCTTTTCCTTTCTCACTCTCTCTCTCTCTGATCAGATTAAAAAATAATATCAAATGGAATTACATAATTTTAAAAAAGAAAAGTCACAAAGCGTGTTCTGTTGTAAATGGACCTTAACACAGTTAGTTTGGTCCTAACAAAGTTAGTTTTATAATGACAGTTCATAGTAGAAATGGATTTAACATTTGTTTTAAAATTAACCGTTTTTGGGTCAGTTGGTGGCATGGTGGTTAAGGCAACTGGATCCCACATGGCCAACTGCATGGCTTGTGTCCAAGACCCCAGACCCCCAGATACAGGAAATTACTAGTGACTTGAAAAACACAGGTGTTCACCATCCCAAAATCCCAAGAGGAAAAGGGATTACAGTGTAGCCATTCCCCCCTTACCCTCGTGCCTTCTCACCTTCTCCTTCATTCTCTCTCTCTCTCTGGTGAGCACATGTGCCCTAGAGCAAATTTTTAAATGAGCTGCTTTTAATAAGTGTATTTTTCAAAATACAGTGGTTAGAGAAACACCCTTTTTCCAACACTATAGATTTTTAGAGTAGTTCAGTCATTAGTCTCTTTACTGATGCCATGGCTGAAACATGTTTCAGGAAGTAGTGTCATCAGAATCCAGTGATTGCTTTGAATTCAGTATTTTGTTTTAATACTTGTTTCATTTCAATTCTTGCTTAATATTTTTATATTCCAGTTCATTAACATATGCTCCACATATCCACCCCAGTTTGCAAGTGAAGCCTGGAAGCCTAGAGCCTTTCCTTAAGTACCTGATTTGTGTTTTCTTTTCTTGTAGGAGAAGCAACTATTGTAGGTGAAAATGAAACTTATCCCAGAGCTTTGCTACATTGGAACAGGGCTGCATCTCAGGGTGAGTTGTTAATCCTAGAATAAGAGTTACTGTGTATATATATTTTTAATCTCTCATGAATATTAAATCATTCAGCACCTTAAAATTAAGTAGATATACTTAGTTAAAGAAAGATTGCTTAACTTGTTTGCATCATGATTATTATTCATTACAACTATGGTTCAAGTACCAGAGTTTTTAAATTGAATTTCAAAACTCTCTGTAGTAGACATTTCCATCTTGGTATGGTTCATTTTTTGATTTCTAGTTTGAGGCCACTGTAGTGTGTGTGTGTGTGTGTGTGTGTGTGTGTGTATGTGTATGTGTGTTTAGAAATGCCAGGCCTTGGTTGGAAAAGTTGACTGCTTCTAGGTGCCAAACAGAAGAGTCATATTTTATTTTACTTAGTTTAGTTTAGATTTTTAGGTTTTTGGTATAGGGTGCCCACACACACTGTAGAAAGACAGACAGAGAGAGAGAGAGAGAGAGAGAGAAATCACCCCCTAGGAGGGGTGGCCATACCACAATCCCTCCTCTGTTTTTTTCGGGATTTGGGACATGCACATATACATGCCTGGTGTGATTCTTAAGCTGCTGGGTCCAAGACTCAAACTGTGCAGCTGGCCATGTGAGATCCAACTGCCTCAACCACCACACCATTGGCTGGCCCATAGCTTCTTTTTATCCCCCCTCCCCTCCCCCAAGGTCTCTGTACTGAGAGTTAAACCACGTTTGGCTATGTGGGATGTGGCTTCCTCTGCATAGCACTTAACCACTGCTCTGCAGGCCAGCCCTAAAATCTTTCTTTTATATAGGCATGTTAACAGGAGAAGAAAGAACAGTTTGATCTGCTTTAAACACATTTTATTTATTGGCGGTTTTGCATTTAATTTGTTTAAGGCTATACTGTGGCTAGAATTAAGCTTGGAGACTACCACTTCTATGGATTTGGCACTGATGTAGATTACGAGACTGCATTCATTCATTACCGTCTCGCTTCTGAGCAACAGCACAGCGCACAGGCCATGTTTAATCTGGGATACATGCATGAGAAAGGACTAGGCATTAAACAGGTGAGTGTGGTTTCAAAAGTTTGAGTAATGTCGTGATTGTATATTATAAAACAGGTTTTCTGGGACAAGCAGATGGCATAATTGTTACGATGCTGGACTCCCATGTGGTCATCCGTGGTTCAAGTCCTGGACCTGGCAGCTTAAAACTCATGCCAGGCACGTGCGTGTGTGCCCAAAATCCCTAGAGGAGAATAGAGGAGAAGGGATTGCCGTGTGGCCATCTCCCTGGGGCGTGATTTCACGCTTTCTCTCTGGCAAACACAGGTGCCCTATAGCAAAAATTTCTCTTAAAAAAAAAAAGTCTTTCTTTGGAATTCAGTTAGATTTCAGGCCATTAAGTGATGAGACTGATTTGTAATATTTCAGAAGACTGCCCTTGCATCTCTCTTATCTTCCCACACATACACATTAATAACTACACTGTTACATTTAGGGTGCTAACCTGAAGACAGATTCGTGAAAACAAATGCATTGCTGCATCCTCAATCAAAAATGCCTGCCATTGGGGACCAGCAGTTAGCGTAATGGCTATGTCGCTGGACTCCCATGTAGTCGACCGCAGTTCGCAGCCCGGACCTGGTGGCTTAAAACTCACGCCAGGTGCGTGTGTGTGCGTGCCCAAGATCCCGAGAGGAGAACGGAGGAGAAGGGATTGCGGCGTGGCCATCCCCCCTGGGGGGTGATTTCTCACTTTCTGTCTCTCTGTCTGTCTCTGTCTCGGTGTCTGTCTGGCGAGTGCACATGCCCTATAGCAAAAACCTCACCCCCCCCCCAAAAAAAAATAACATTTCCTTTTGGGAACCAGCAGTCAGCGTAATGGCTATGTCACTGGACTCCCACGTAGTCAACCGCGGTTCACGTCCCGGACCCGGTGGCTTAAAACTCACACCGGGCGCGTGTGCATGCGTGCCCAAGATCCCAAGAGGAGAATGGAGGAGAAGGGATTGCGGCGTGACCATCCCCCCTGGGGGATGATTTCTCGCTTTCTGTCTCTATGTCTCTCTCTGTCTGTCTGGCGAGCGCACGTGCCGTATAGCAAAAAACCTCTCCAAAAAAAAAAAAAAGAGTAAAAAAAAAAATGCCTGCCATTGTTTCTAAATTATTTCGAAATGAATTAAAGAAAGTGTTTTCTTTTTCTTTTTTTTTTTTTTTTAAGAGGTTTTTGCTATAGAGCACATGTGCACATCAGAAAAATAGAGACAGAAAGCAAGAAATCACCCCCCTGGGGGGTGATGGCCACACCGCAATCCCTTCTCCTCCGTTCTCCTTTCAGGATCTTGGGTACACACGCACACATGCCCAGCGTGAATGTAAGCCACCGGGTCTAGGACTCTAATAGCAGTTGACTACATGGGAGTCCAGCGACATAGCCGTTATGCCAACTGCTGGTCTTTGAATGGGGCATGTTTTCAAATTAAATTTATGTATCAAGTGGACTTAGCATTACTCTTTTTATTTTTATAAATGTATGAATAGAACTATATTCCCATAAATAAATGTGTAGGAATGGGAAAATTTTTGTTACAGCAGGGTAACAAATTATTTAGAGTTAAATACCAAAAACCAGAGTGATCTGCCATTAAAAATGGTTTTTGTATTTTTTAATGTATTTTTAATAACAATGTACATAATTATGAGGGTATAGTATTACTTTCCAGGATTAGAATGTGTGATGATTCACTTAGGATAATTAGCATAATCAGGTTGACCATTTGTCATTACTTTTGTGAGCTACGTAGCAAATCGTCATCTATATTCTTCTCACTGTATCTTATAACAACAGACTTTGTTCTCTGTGTCCATCTGCGGCTTTATTTCCATTTTAATATCCCTTTCTTTTCTTCCCTTTCATCCTTCCTAGCCTTTAGCAGTCATTCTTCATCCCTCTACCTCTCTGAAGCCATTTTTGTAATTTCTACATATGAAGAACATGTGTTATTTCTATTTCATGCCTGGCTGATTTCATTTTTCTTTCTTTTTAAAAATAATTATTTTATTATTATTATTATTATTATTATTATTATTATTATTTAAATTTGACCAGAGAGAGAGAGAGAGAGAGGGAAAGTGAGAAAGCAAGCCACTAGGTTTGGGATTCAAACTGTGGTTGGCCAGGTGGGAATCAAGCACCATAACCACTATGCCACCTGCTGACCCCATGCCTGGCCTATTCCACTTAATATGGTGTCTTCTAGACTCACCATTTAACAGTAAATTATAGGATTTTGTCCTTTAATGGCTGAATAGTATTCCAGTGTATATACATGCCACATTTTCTTTATCCATTTGTTGATGGGCACTTTGGGTGCTTCCAGATCTTGCCTGTTGGGAACAGTGCTGCAGTAAGCATTGTGGAGCAGGTATCTTTGTGATACACTGATTTCCTTTCCTTTGAATCTGTAACTAGTAGTGAGATTACTGGATCATATAGAAGTTCTATTTTTAATTTTTAAGAAACCTCATATTTTTTTCCGTAATACAGGAGTACCTTAACATTTCCACTGAAAGTCCCACATTTTTTAAACCCTGCATTTTTTTTTTCTTTACTTTATTCCTCTTTCTTTTTAGAGATTTTTGCTATAGGGCACATGTGCTCACTGCAAACAGAGAGAGACAGAAAGTGAGAAATCACCCCCCGGGGGTTATGGCTACACCACAGTCCTTTCCCCTCCGTTCTCCTCTCTGGATTTTGGTTACACACACATGCACCAGCGTGCATTTCAAGCTGCCAGGTCCAGGACCCAAGCTGTGGTCTACCAAATGGGAATCCAGTCACCACGCCACCTGCTGGCCCCAGTCCCACATTTTTAATGATCTAGCTTTGACAGTTTGATTATGTCCGCTTTCACTTGTGTTAAGAACAAAGACTTGAGAACCAGAGGTTGAAAAAGGATGTGTTCCCCAATCACTGAAGCCACTCATGTTTTCACTTTCTGGGGAGGGTACCAAAAAACCCTTCCCAAGACTTACAAAATGGCTATTAATTATATCCCTTACTTCGTCTCTTAAAAACATTTTTTGTGGGGTCAGTAGATGGTATGGCAGTTAAGGTGCTGGACATTCCCACATGGCTGACCACGGTTCAAGTCTTGGACCTAGTGGCTTGCTTTCTCATTTTCTTCCTCCCCCCTCCGCCCTCCTTTTTCCCTCATGTGTACCCATGTGGGTACACATACCTATAGCAAATTTTAAAACAATGAAAGTAAATCTTAAACACTATTGATCTAACATACTTAAAGATTGAGAAAAGTTGTTAATTTCACTTGGTTAATGTACAGTTGTTTGACACAGTGTGTCTTTGACCAGATTTTATGTTTATTTAAGTATGTAAATTTTATATATATTAAACTTAGCTTAATATTTAGAATATTGACTGTCAGCATTAAATACTTAAATATAGTTTTATTAAAACTTTGGAGCTACAGACTTAAAGCATTCAGTTGCTGGAAGGTGTCTGCCGTGTAACATGGTAACTGAAACCTCTCTTTGTTGTCAGGCCTGTCAACCCAGTCAGACTTCGTTCCTATCAGAAACCCTAACTTCGTTGTTTCAATCAGATAAAGCTTAGTGTGTGTTTGATGACTTATATAAAGCTCAAAAATAAGCTATAGCACTTATGGGATACATCTAAGGTACTGAAAGCACTCTATTAATATGGCGTAACTAATCTGTTCTTAATAATAGGTTATAAAACAAAAGAAAAGTGTATTTTCTACAATTTAATGTGTAATGTAATATATTATTAATATATTACAAATTAGCTAACAGTGAAAGTTGAGGTGAATAGGGCCAGCAGGTGACGTGGAGGGTAAGGCAGTTAGATACCACATGGCCAACTGCACAGTTCAAATCTCAGAACCAGAGGTTTGAAAATTACTCTAGACGCGTGTGCGTACATGCCCCAAATCCCAAGACAAGAATAGATTAGAAGGGATTGTGGCATGGCCATCCCCCTCTGGAGAGTGATCTCTCTCTCCTCTCTCTCTCTCTCTCTCTCTCTCTCTCTCTCTCTCTCTCTCTCTAGGCTAAGTGTACACACCCTATAACAAACTAAAAAATTTTGAAATTTGAATAAGGAATATGATAAAATGCAAATTATTCTCTGATAACGAGTAGGGAGATTTGGAAAGTCAGATTCCACTTTAAAGAATAGATACATAATCAGGTAAAAAAATCAGAATAACTCCACTAGTTTTTATAAGATATCATAATCATTTTTTCCTATTTTTTTAAAATATAAGAGACATACTGCTAGAAATGAATCAGTCCAACATCTAGCACAACTCAAGTAATATTAAGTATTAAATAAGATGGAAATTGTCTATAATTGGAAAAAATTTAGGACATGATGATAAGCTTTTTTTAAAGAATTATTTAAATTTTTTGTGTTTGTTTTAGTTTGCTATTGGCACTTGTGCTCATGAGCAAGAGAGAGAAAGTGAGAAAGCAAGCCTCTAGGTCCAGGACTTGAACCACAGTCGGTCATGTGAGAGTCCAGCACCTTAATCACCATGCCACCTGGTTGCTCATGGTAAGTTTTAATTACCTTATTGAATCTACTTAATTACCCCAGTGAATCATCCAGAGTCTTATATTACCACATAAAGGTTTTTTTAAAGAATTTAACTTTATTTTTAATTTAATTTGACCAGAGAGGGACTGAGTGAGAGTGAGAAAGTGAGAGAGAGAGAGAGAGAGAGAGAGAGAAAGAGAGAAAGTGAGAAAGCAAGCCACCAGGTCCAGGACTTGAACTGCAGTCAACCATGTGGATGTGGGAGTCCAGTGCCCTTAACCCCCATGCCACCTGCAGGCCCCTATCACATAACATTTGATTCATAATCGTAAAAATAATTTTTAATTAAAAACATTTTTAAAATTTTAATTGTATTTTTTAAATTAAGTATACAAACCATACTAATACCATTATTGGAATGTGTACTTCTCATTAAATAATGGCACACACTAGGGACAAGAATAAATAATAGCTTATATTTAAATATGTGAGGAAAATTCAACCTTGTATTTAGCCTTTCTTTCCCACGTGTCATGGAGTTTTTATAAGAATTTGGTATTCTTTGAGAATAGTCTGGAGATGGAAGAAATGAGATTTTTAAGGGAAAATAATCAAAACTCCCACTATTCTATTCTACCAGATATCTAATTCAGAACAGTCCAACCTGGGCCATAATTTATAATGACTTATTCCACCCTTTACAGAATTATGTCCAAGTCAGGGAAACACAAGGTACCCTTTTAAGGGTTTATACTTAGTCGGTAAAAGAGCTGTCTTCAGAAACCAATATTTGAAGTTATCTCTTTGGCAGTGCTGAGATTTTTACACACCAAGGCAGTGCATCTGCAAAATAGTCCCTGAGCACTGTCCCATGCAAGTACCTCTTGGAAGACCTTCAGCCTGTCTGCCATAGTTTTGAAGATCGCAGCTCCAAACTGAAACCAGAAGTTACTTACCTTGACTTTAGTTTTAAGAAAGAAAACAATAAGCTTGAAACTTAGAGGATGCCTGTGGGAATCTCCAGGTTAACAGTGTTATGCACTGGTATGTTGTTGTGTCTAGCACATTTACACATTGGGGGAGATCAGTTTTCTGAATTTTAGATCAATTAATCAGGGGGCCGGCAGGTGGTACGGTGGGTAAAGGTGCTGGACTCCCACGTGGGCGACCGCGGTTTGAGTCCTGGACTTGGCAGCTTGCTGTCTGTCTGTCTCTCTCGTGCGCACGTGTCAAAATTGAAAAAATAATGATAATAAATAATTATTTTTAGAAATTAATCAGGTAATTAAGAAATTTTACCCAAGTAAGGCTTGGTTTTTTTCTTCATGTGAGGGAAATTCATTCTAAAGTGAAAACTTGAAAGATAAAATAAATTTTCCTAGTATATAAATTAAGTATTTTCGCAAGAAATCAATGTTGTCTTTTTATTTGTATTATAGGATATTCACCTTGCTAAACGGTTTTATGACATGGCAGCTGAAGCCAGCCCAGATGCACAAGTACCAGTCTTCCTAGCACTCTGCAAATTGGGCATCGTCTATTTCTTGCAGTATATTCGGGAAACAAATGTGAGTGGTCTGTGCCTCTTTCCTCTAAGATAGAGATCATGTGACCATCTCGATCTTGGAGGTTTATACTTAAAAGTTGAGGGTGGGCGATGGGGCAGAGGGAGAGGTACCTGAGACAGGTCCCTTCCCTCCTTCCTCACAGGTGAGTGCCAGGGTCCTCATCAGGTGAGGAATGAATATGTAGGCAAAAAGCACTTACCCCAGTCTTTTGTGTAGATTTGACAGTCATTCCTAATGCTAATGCATCTTTCATTGATGTCCTCGGTTTCTTGTTTAAGAGAAACTGTGACTAACTTACAGCCATTTGAAATAATAACTAATTGAATTCTGAAATAGTAATGAACTCATTTCAGTAAACATCAAGTCAGATGACTACGTGGCAATGACTCAAGCCAGTTCCTTAAAAAGGGGGAAGGAAAAAAACCTAAGAACCTGCCCAGGCTGTTGTTGTTCTGATTCTTCTGGTAGTAAAACTTAAGTTAAAACCACCAGCAGATTTTTTTTTCTCTGAAAATAGCTTGAATTATTCAGATAGGCTAATGGTAGAACTTAGATGGAGATGCCTTACTCATTCTCTTCAAAACTACCTTTAGTTAGCAGTGCTCACAATACCTCCACGTGGGTGCTTTCGGTTCTGCTGGTTTTACATTTTGTTTCCAGCACTGATTGTTCCTAATAATGTATTAACTGGTGTTGCATTTAACTCTGAAAGCCCTGAAATGTTAATGTCTCTCAGAATAGGTCGTTACATGATTTCAGCGTGAAAGTCAGGAGTGGGTTTCTCCCTTTGCCACCCGAGCCCATGCTGCTGAGGGTTGCAGAGAACCAGGTGTGGGGACTCTGTCTTCCTGTTTGCTTCATACACGTGTAATATCGAGTGCTGTAATTGCATGGTAGGGGGAGCCGGCTGTGCCATCCCCTGTCAATCAAAACCACCTCTGTCTTTGATTGAAAAGTTCATAGCGTGGCAGCCTTCTGTTTCTCAAGACGATGTCAGACCTTGTCTCTGATGGTTTTCATCACTAATACACTGTTATGGTCTAGGATTTGATCTTACAGTGCATTGTACTGAGTATGTATTTTGGCCATTTTCTAATACAGAAGTATAAAGCAGACAATAAAATGCTTTCTAATACTACTGTACAATTAAAAGGGAAAAAAAAGTCCAAGAATATTGAATGTTGTTAAGAAAGTCAGTACAGAGGAGCACAGAAATCTCCCATCTTGGGTTCCTCCCCAGGCAGTGCAGTTAGTAGTTTCTTGTCAATTTTTTTTTTTTTTTTCAGAAAGAGAAAAATTCATTAGCTGTATTTGTAAATATGTGAGGACTTCAGAAAGTTCATGGAAAATTGAATTCAAATATTGGTGTAAAAAATGTTAAGTCTGTGCATAGTGTCCTTTTAATACACATTTTCTTTTGAAAGATTTTTGCTATGGGGCGCGTGCACCTGCTGAAGAGACGGAAAATGAGAAATCACCCCTCGGGGGATGTCCATGCCACAATCCCATCTCTTCCATTCTCCCCTCAAGATTTTGGGCACAGCATGAATTTCAAGCTGCTGGGTCGGGGACTTTGACTGTGGTCAATTATGTGGGAGTCCAGCACCTTAACCACCATGCTG
The DNA here is from genome assembly GCA_026018925.1 of Tupaia tana. Taxonomy (NCBI): domain Eukaryota; kingdom Metazoa; phylum Chordata; class Mammalia; order Scandentia; family Tupaiidae; genus Tupaia; species Tupaia tana. Next base: position 246,640,054 of record JAKSZU010000001.1, on the reverse strand, counting down.
GCCCCTATTTTCTACGAACTTTTTGGATACCTCTGTTGGCATTGTCATTAAATCCTTACTAAAAAGCATTATTCGTTTAACTATTAAACATTTTTAATTCCTACAGTCTTCAGTTTTATGATAAGTAGTGAAATGGCTTGTATTAGAACAGAGCTTTTCAGCTGGTGTGCCCTCCAGACAAATAGCTTACCGATGTGCCAAGATGCTACGTTTTTCCTCCTGTCCCTCCATTGTCCCAGTGTTTCTTTAAATATTTTCTGTGAAAAATGGTTGAAAATTGGTGCAGGAGATTACTGGTGAAAAGACCCCTATTAAATGTTATATAAATTCTGTTGTTATAAAATACTAGCTCAATGCCTGAGACACACAATTTTGAGCTTCAGTTTAAGGCTTTTAAAATTTTAAATGGGGGGGGGGGGGCAGCGGCAGGTGGCATGGTGGTTAAGGCGCTGGACTCCCACATGGCTGACCATAGTTCAAGTGTTCAGGTTCCAGATCTGGTGGCACGCGTGTGCATGCACACGCACTCACTCTCTCTCTCTTTCTGTCTCTGTCAAAATTGAAGAAGAATAATAAATAAAGTTAAATAATTCTTTTAAAAACAAAATTTAAGGGGCTGGCAGGTGGCATGGTGGTTGAAGGAGCTGGATTCCCACATGGCCAACAGTGGTTCTAGTCCTGGACCTGGTCGGCAGCTTGCTTTCTTGCTTTTCCTTCCTCTGTCTGTCTCTCTCAGGTCAAATGAAAAATTAATAGTAACAAATGGATTTAATTACATAAATAAATAAATCTTTTAAAAAAAATTTTTTTAAATAGGGACCAGCAAATGACATAATGGTTATGTCGCCAGACTCCTACATGGTCAATTGCAGTTTAGTCCTGGACTCCCTCAGCTTAAAATTCTTGCTGGGCACATGTGCATGTGTGCCCAAAATCCCAAGAGGAGAATGGAGGAGAAGGGATTGCAGTATGGCCATCCCCCCCCGGGGGGGGGGGGGATGATTTCTTGCGTTCTGTCTGTCTCTGTCTCTCCAGCAAGTGTACACACCCTTTAGCAAAAATATTTCTCGAAAAATAAATGTAAAACACACATACATATACACACACACGACAAAATGTTCCTAAACTAAATTAAGTTTGGTATTTATTCTTTCCCTGTTTCTTCCCAGACATTTAATGATGATCATGATCTTCTTTTATTTTCATTAAGATTCGAGATATGTTCACCCAGCTTGACATGGACCAGCTCGTGGGACCTGAGTGGGACCTTTACCTCATGACTATCATTGCGCTGCTCTTGGGAACAGTGATCGCTTACAGGCAGAGGCAGCATCAAGACATGCCGGTACCCAGACCTCCAGGGCCACGGCCAGCTCCGCCCCAGCAGGAGGGGCCTCCGGAGCAACAGCCACCACAGTAACAGCCACCATGTCCAGCCTTCATCAATGACAACTAAGGAAGTCATTTTCTGAAAACACTCAAATTCGATTTAGGACTTTGGATCAGTGGCCACCTCCTGGAAGAGGCACAAGGAAATTGAATTCCTAAAGCTGCTTAGAATCTGATGCCTTTATTTTCAGGGATAAGTAACTCTTACCTAAACTAAGTTGAATGTTTGTTTCAGTGCCATATGGAATAACAACTCTCAGTGGCTTTCCTTTTTTTCTTTTCCCCCCTTCCAGAAACATACATGAGACATTCAAAGTAATGTCTACTGTATCCAGCTGGATTTTTTAGGGGGGTCCTTTTGGTCATTCTCTCAACATGCATAAGTTATATCAACCATCTTTGGGGTCTTGTACATCGACACTAAAAGCTGATCAATGTAAAAAGGAAAAACCCAGTTAGTTGCAAGTTTAAACACATTTAAAAATCTCAAAATAGAACTTGCCTTTTAAGTAAAAAAAAAAAAAAAGAAAGAAAAAAGGAGAAAAAAAAGATTTTTCAAAGTGTTTTTGAACTGTGATAACTGAGAAACTTTTACCAGCTCACATTACAAGTGTATATATTCAGCTAATTTGTTATTTTAAAGGGAAGATTGGAAGGTTTCTTATTATTGGTGATTGTCACACTTTATACCATACTTCTCTCCTTCAAAGACCGAAAGGCTTTGTTAAAGAGTTTTATATGAATTTCACCTTTTTGGAATGGGATATATATAAAACTTTGTGAACTGACTCCTTGCACTAACACGTGAATTTGCTTTACTCAGTGTAATTTGCTTGTTTTTTGTTTTTAAGTATACTGAGCCTTGATGCTGAAGCCAGAGGATGGACTAAATGGGAGAAATTAGAAAACAATATTAAAAAAACTCTGGGTGGGACATCGAGATCATAGACACCCTTTTAGAAAAGGTGAAGAATTTGTTCCTAAGATTTACTTTACTTTGCTTTTCTTATGGCACAAAGAATAAATCACCCTCCTGAAGTCCCTAAATATGAAATGTCGTTGCCAGACGATGACTGCCACTATAATACTAAAATTCAGAGACTCGAAGGCAGATGACGCTCAGTGGGTGGTGAAAGCCCAAGCCTGTGTGCGCCTTTCTGTATTGTTCAGTAGCTTTTTATTTCTGACAATCGTATATTACAGTAGAAAGTCACCTGCTTGCTTGGCTGTCATGCTCCCATCCTCCCACTGTTGACATCAGGTAAACCAAAACCTATCGAAATTGGCTAAATAGTATAGGGGAAAAAACATCACAAAATAAAACTGAGAACATACCGTAACCACACAAATGAAAGAATTAAAACTTACACTGAATTCGTATTTCCTTTTTTTTTTTTCTTAAAGTTTTTGCTGGAGGGTGCATGCTATCACCAGAAAGAGAGAGAAAGAGAGAGAGACTGAGAGAGAAAGTAAGGAACCATCCCATAGGGGCATGGCCATGCTGCAATCCCTTCTCCTTCATTCTCCTCTGGGACTTTGGGTACGTGCATGTACACACCCAGTGTGATTTTCAAGCCTCCAGGTCCGGGTCTTGAACCACAGTCAGCCATGTGGGGGTCCAGCAACATAACCACAACACCACTGCTGGCCCCCTGAATTTGTATTTGTTTTTATTGTCTAATGGTGGTGTTTGCTAGCCTGATCGAGTCTCATTAGTATCTGAGCAGGCTTCCTGTGTCTGTCATCATCAGTCTTTTATTTAACCTTTATGGTTTATTTTCTTAATCTCTCATCTGCCAGAAAACTTGAAGAGTTTATTACCTATAGAGTTGTGATGCTTTGATTTTTGAAGCTGAGATTGTATTTAAAACTAATTCATCAATATTGAACATGAAGGTTTTAAACGTGAAGTTGAATACTTTTCTGTGTTTAGAGAATTACGGAAAATCTGGTCACATACTTTCCTCCTGGATAATTGCTTCCTGATTTAAAGAGGTGTTATTGGAGAGAACCATATGTTTATGGTCACATCTGTGAAAGGTAGGACATTCTACACCTCCCCAAGTATAGTTGTCACTTTGGACAGCTCCTGTGCATATTATGACTGACTTGGTCTCACTCTCAGATCTGAGTGCAGTTGATACAATATGTTAGTGTCTTCACAACTGCCACTTTCCCTCTCTTCAAAATGCATATAATCCATGGTAGTAGTCTTGCCTCTCTTGGAAGGAACTATTTTAATTTATTTAAAAACTGCAAAAGCCCTCTAAGATGACTGTCCACTTCCTTTTCTTATGCCATCAACCCCATTTCTCCTTTAGGCAGCATTTTTATATCCATCTTCACTTCCCTCCATTAGTACTTTGAGAAAATATTTCTTTAAACAGTATTCACTACCTAAGGCTGGTGGGAGAGTGCCGTCTTTGGTATCCTTCATTCATAGCAAACTTCCTGATAGCTTACCCATTGCCGTGTCCTTCTTAAAACTGATCTTCCAGATATTCTTTTCTTGGCTTGTTTTTCTCTCTTCTTTTGCCCTGAGTCATTTGCTCCCCAAAATTTGAATTATATATTTTAAATTGTTTAGTTCTTACAACTTCATTTCAAGACTGTCTCAAAATACTGTCTTCATTAATAGCTTTTTGTTCTCAGGACATGTACCTAAGCAAATAGGAATTGAGTTTCATTTCTATCCTAACATATTGCTCATTACTTACTTACCTAATCAAGTCAAATGGTACCCATTTGAATAAAATGACAGTAACTAAAACTAGCGATTATCAGTGGCATTGAACAGACTCCAGGATTCGGGAGTTTGAACGTTAGAATTTAGAGCTGTCAGGGGGCTTCCTTTCTCCGTGGGGGCCCACACCTCCTGACGGCTTTGACAGCTTCTGCCTGCTTAGAGGGTTCTGGCAGGAGGACTGTTCAGTTGACCTGCCCTTGTGATCTTGGTTTGTGGCTTGGGTAAGGATTTCAGAGTTTTGAGACTGTTTTCTTTCTATTTTGTCTTACAAAAGTAGCAGTGGTGAGTTTTGTTTTCTTTTTGTGTTTCAAATTTTTGTTTCTGTTTTCTGGATGAGGCTTATTATCTTCTTTTGGGTGATCAGTCAGTGGCACAAAAAAGAGACTTTATGTTCAAAATTCATTATCGAGCTCTTAAACAAGATTTCCTTGTGAATCATTAATCTTGGTACTCTTGAATATTTGTTGCCCTTCTTCATATTAGATAAATTTCTGAGAGTTTTACCACTAAGCTGTTTTTTTCTGCACCATTGGGAAGTTTTAGAAATTTCTTCCAGTGATTGGTGATGATCTGATGATATATTTAATTTAGGGGCTGCTAATGGCTTGAGGAAACTTAAGTATTTTATATATAGGACTTATATATAGGATTTCTTTTGTGTTTTCGCTTTACTTTGTCCCCCCCCCTTTTTGTTCCTCATGTTTGTTCTTCAAACCAGTTCTTTGGAAATACATGTGCAGGCCTATAAGTGAAAATTAGAATTCTCCATGTATGTAGCATGTATATTTATGTTTAACTGCATCTGCAAAAGCTTCCTTTAAGAGGCTTAGACTAACATCTTATGTGCACATTTCAAAACAAGATGCTTCAAGTAAACAGCCCCTTTACCTGCCTCTAGGAGCAAGGCTGTATTCCCCCAGTGACCGCTACTATTTATTTTGAAAGGGAATCTAATACACATTACACGATATTATGACTTAGAAGTATGCAAGAAATAATCAGAGGAAGAGAAAACTTCTATTTCCATGTAAATAATTTTCATTAGTCACCATACTCAAATCTAAGCAAAATTTAAAAATTTCTGAATGCCACCCTGTCCTAGACCCTACCCTGGTTTTTAAATATGTGGTATTCATTGAAAAGAAACTAAATTTTTTGTTCACCTGATACTTTAAAGATAATTAAAATAATCTCCAGTGAAAGTGATCTTTATTTTAAGGTGACTATTTGCCCAAGTAAAAATCCAGTTTGTATAGATAGGTTCCCTTGGTTATGTGCAGGGAGTTATCTCACATGTAGTTTTCCCGGTTTGGATTGACACTATGCTCTTTGATTCAATAAGAAAAAAAAACTTGCAATATGATCAAGGTGTAACCACTAAATATTTAGGAGAGGAAGTTTGAAAAGACCATAAGATGGCATTTTGAAGGAACACCATGGAAGACTTTTTTTTGTAAATTTATTTTGTATTTAATGAAATGCAGTATAAAGGCTGGTGAAGTGTAATATAATTGTGTAAACAAACAAATCTTGTTAATAGAGAGATGTACAGATTCGTTTTGTACTGTATCTTGAAACTTGTGAAATAAAGATTCCACCTCTGGTTATCCCGTATTCTGTAATGTATCATGACCCCTCACCTTTCCAGTTAGACTTTGTGTAACCTGAGTGGTTGTTATGTTTTAGTGAACCTTTTTGGAAATTTAGAAGCTTCAGGAAAACTTTGATTTGGGACCATTTGAATCCATCTTTCATTTACTTTTAACTCCTGAAATTCAGATTCCTCTAGGTCAAATACTGCTTTAGAGAGATGAACTTGCTGACAGATGTCACCATTTTTCAAATTCATTGTCTTTGACCTGAATCAGCCTGTAATATACAGTAAGCATGACTCACTGTAGTAGCCGAGTGTAGCTTCTCTAAAGTTTACGCATTGCCTTGTCTCAGCAAGTTTTTAAGGAGGCTTTGAAAGATGAGTACAATATGGCGTGATGATACATTTATGTAGACTAAGATCAGAGTAAGGGGAAATGCAAAAGAGAATAATCAACTGAGAGTGAACTTTTTATACAAGATGCCAGTTAGAAGTGAGCTACAAATTTGGCCCTGAGCTTCCCAGCAGTCAGCTCGAAGAGGCAGTTGACTGAAGATGTTCCAGCCTTAAAGCAAGTAGGTGCTTGGATATAGCCAGATGATGCAGACTGTGGCAAGTGAGACATTGATCTCAGATTTTACTTGGAAAAGTGCAGTCAGCCAACCCAGATGTCCTTGACCTTGGCTACAAGTTGTAAAGAAGTCGGATGTGAGAGCCGGGACCTCAGGAATTTAACCATTCTACCAGGAGTTGGGTTCTTAGCTATGGTGCCTGATTATCACTTAGCCCTTTCCCTTTTCTCTTTTTTTTCTTTGTTCATTTTTCTTTCCCCCCTTAGTGTGCATGTGTCCAAGAGACAGAATCCCCCATCAAACCTGGTCATGCCACAATCTTTTTTCTTCCAGTTCTCCATCCTGTCAGGATTTTGGGCACATGTGCCATCTGCACTTAACTAACCCTTTCTGACAAGTCATTGAGTCCCAGGTTGGGTGCAACTAGATGAGAAAGCCTCTTTAACTTCCTTTGTGATCCTCATTTAGGTTGGTTATATTAGCTTTGAAATTTGGTTACACTAAGTTGTGGCATACACGTTAATTATGTGCAAGTGGGTCATTGGGTGTATTTTCTGTAAAACTGGGGACTGTGAAAAAGGACAGGGAAAAATAATCAAGTGAAATAAAATGAACTTTAGAATCTACCAGTTCAAGCATGCCAGGCGTGTGTGCGTGCATGTCCAAGATCCCGAGAAGAAAATAGAGGAGACGGGATTGTGGCATAGCCATCCCCCTCAGAGGGTGAGTTCTCACTTTCTGCCTCTCTGTCTCTGTCTTTCTGGCAATTGCACATGCCCTATAGCAAAAACCTCAAAAAAAAAAAAAAAAAAAAAAAATCTACCAGTTCAGGGAGCCTACAGGTGGCATGGTGGTTAGGGGTGTTGGACTCCCACATGGCTGACCCTGGTTTGAGTCCTGGACCTGGCAGCTTTCTCTCTCTCTCTGTTCCTCTCTGGTTAAACTGAAATAAATTTTAAAATCTTAAAAAAAAAAAAATCTGCCAGTTCAAAACCAGATACTGCTGCCAAGTGGGCCTTATATTTTCCTTCTTGTGTCACTTCTGCTTAGTAAGCATCAGCCTGGACAGTCTGTAAGTAATTGAATCCTGAGAATTCTGCCAGCCTAGTGGCTGTTAGTACTGTCTTTTGAGTAAAACTGATTTTCCTCTGGCCATATTCTTTTGACTGGATTAATTTCTTCTGGAGCATGACCTAATGTTAATGCTGAATCATGTGTTAAATCTAATTTCTAAAAGCCCCACGTAATTTTTTGTCATGTCATTTGAGTAGGATATGGTTAGTTTGCTGACTTTGGAATATTCATAAAAATATTTGTTATTGCTCGATCCAGTTTTCTTTTGCCTTCTCTCTGCCTTCCAATAGAACTTTCAAAGAACTAGCCATTTCGGATAGAAAAGAACTTCTAGTCTTCTGAGTATTAGATAGGAGATTCAAGTACCCTAAGTAAGGAGGCTAATTTTTAAAATAAAGATGTCATTGAGTTTTACACGACTCAAGATTTAAAAATAAACAGAAACCTCCATTCTCGGAAACAGGTTTATTTCAAGATATGAAAGCACAGCTGAGTTTCAGAGTTTGCCCATCTGGGTTTCCCCACTCACGCATTGGCCTCACCCATTATATGCTTTTCTTAGGAAAATTCAATTAAGCTTTTTTTTTTTTTTTAGTTCCAAATGAAATCTGAGACAAATAGAGATGATTCTGTGTGTATATGTATGCATGTGTATGCACATGCACAGCTGTACCGTGTGCATGGTGATAGGGAATCTTTGGTTCCAGTCAACACATGTATGTCATTTTCCTTTTTTTTTCTTCTTTTTCTTTTTTTGGAGAGGTTTTTGCTATAGGGCATATGTGCTCGCCAGAGAGAGATAGAGAGACAGAAAGCGAGAAATCACCCCCGGGGGGGATGGCCACGCCACAATCCCTTCTCCTCCATTCTCCTCTTGGGATCTTGGGCACTCACACACACGCGCCCAGCATGAGTTTAAGCCACCAGGTCTGGGACATGAACCACGGTAGACTATGTGGGAGTCCAGCGACATAGCCATTACGCTAACTGCTGGTCCCTGTCATTTTCCTTTACATACAACTCAGACAATGTATTGGCTAGTAACATGTTATACGATCCATAGAAATGTACTACGTACGGGGACAGGGAGAGGAGAGAACAGTGCAGTGTGTTCTCTGAGGCCCTGTTTGGATGCTTGCTGAAATGTGTGCTCCAAATAGAACTGTCCACATTAGAGCTGTAAATAGCAGCCTTTATCCTGTCAAAGGCAAGAAAAGTAATTGAAACCCTAAGTTTGTTTCATTGATATTTGGAGTTCATCACACATTTGAGACTTCAAAGTAGTTAAAACCTCTTAACCAAATTGATATTTTATGTTGAGGTAAGCTAAACTAAAGACTCTGTTAGTTGTTATCGAACATAGAATAGTAAGTTAGTGACAGGATGATTATACCATAGGCAGTGGTTCCCAACCTTTCCAGCACCAGAAATCTGTTTCACAGAAGGGTTTTTCCATAGAGTAAGGGAGTGTGGGGATGGTTTCAGGGTGATTCAAGCACATTACATTAATTGTGCACTTTATAATTATTACATTGTGATAGATAATGAAATTACACAAATTACCATAGTACAGAAGCAATAGAAGCCCTGAGCTTGTTTTCCTCCAACTAGACAGCATCTGGGAGCTCCTGTGAGCATCTGATGCCACTAATCTGACGGCTTAGGTGGTAATACAAGCAAGGGGGAGCGACTGTAAATCCAGAAGAAGCTTTCGCTAACCTGCCACTCACTCTGCTGTGTGGCCTAGTTCCTTGGAGACCCTAGCCTTATAGCATGAATAGAGGGAAGGCTGATGAGCAGGAATGAGTCACCAACTACAGAAAAACTCATTTGCATCCCATTAAACCTATTACCACTTTGAAAAGGGCTTTTTTTTTTTTTTTTTTTTTTTTGGTCACATTCCAGTGCAAGAGTCATTATGACAAATAGATGCTATGACAAATACATTCGGCCCAGAGAGGTTCAGAACAACGCCTCCATTGGCTATAGTTGGGTCTTGCCTTCTCAGGTCTTGTTTCCAACCCTCCTGAGATGCCTGATCCCTTCAAAAAGGGATCAATGATCAGTACCAACTCCATTGCATGGTCATGAAGGAAAGGAAGCCATAGTGAGGGGGAAAGAGTTCTGGGCTGAGTCTTTGTCCTCAGAGGGTGAGGCCTGTGGTTCTCATAGGCTTGATGAGACAGGTTACAACGAGTGACTCAAGGTTAGGTCCTATCCAGCTACTGGAGGTCAGAAACACCAAAAGTAATTGACTTTTTCCACTAACACCAGACTCTCACAGGGATTTCTGGTAGAGATGACATTCAACTGTCTGAAAAAGAATTGTCTTTAAATAATTTTCAGGCAAAGTTGTCCTTTATGTTTAAAAGGTCAGTTTTAAAACTTACAATGTGGGGGGCCAGCGAATGACATGGTGGTTAAGGCATGGATTCTCAGATGGCTGACCACAGTTCGAGTCCCAAACCGGTGACTTGAAAATCACGCTGGGTGAGTTCTCTTTCCCACTATACACGATGGCAGGCGATAAAGCTGCAAAGCAGGATACTAAGGAGAAGAAACCTGGAGCCAAGAAGGCCAGTGGCAAGGTTAAAAAGGGTGACCCCAAGGTTAAAAAGCCCAAGAAGGGGAAGCCCCATTGCAGCCGAAACCCCGTCCTAGTCCAGGACATCGGCAGATACTCCCAGTCTGCCATGTATTCCAGGAAGGCCACGTACAAGAGAAAATACTCGGCCACTAAAACCAGGATCGAAAAGAAAAAGGAGAAGGTTCTTGCGACTGTCACAAAACCAGTTGGTGGAGACAAGAATGTTGGTACCCAGGTGGTTAAACTGCACAAAATGCCTAGGTATTATCCTACTGAAGATGTGCCTCGAAAGCTGTTGAGCCACAGCAAAAAACCCTTCAGTCAGCATCACTCCTGGGACCATTCTGATCATCCTCACTGGACGCCACAGAGGCAAGAGAGTGGTTTTCCTGAAGCAGCTGAGCAGTGGCTTGCTACTTGTAACTGGACCGCTGGTTCTCAATCGAGTTCCACTGCGTAGAGCACACCAGAAATTTGTCATTGCCACCTCCACGAAAATTGATATTAGCAAAGTAAAAATCCCAAAGCACCTTACCGATGCTTACTTCAAGAAAAAGAAACTGCGGAAGCCCAGACACCAGGAAGGTGAGATCTTCGACACAGGGAAGGAGAAATACGAGATTTCAGAGCAGCGCCAGATTGATCAGAAAGCTGTGGATTCGCAAATTTTACCAAAAATCAAAGCTGTTCCTCAGCTCCAGGGCTACCTGCGATCTGTGTTTGCCCTTACAAATGGAGTTTATCCTCACAAATTGGTGTTCTAGATTTTTTTTTTGCCAAGAACCTAATTAAATAACTGATCATAAAAAAAAAAAAAAAATCACGCTGGGTGTGTGTGCGGGCATGTCCAAAATCCTGAGAAGAGAATGAAGAAGAAGGGATTGTCATGTGGCCATCCCCTTTGGCGGGGGGGGGGGGGGGGGTAATTTCTCGCTTTCCCTCTCTATCACTCTCTGGTAAGTATACATGCCTTATGGGGAAAAAGAAATTGTTTTCATACAACAGCTTTTATTAATCACCTACTATTATTGCAGGCACTAACATATACAATGGATTAAAGATGAGTGCACACCAAAGAATGGATTTAAAGAAGCTCTTGCTCTCTGACTCGTTTTCACCGTCGGCCAGTGGTGCACACTGTGTGACAGGCACTCCGTGCTTTTGCACACGTGGTTGAGTTTCATCTCGAGTACTCTGTGATGTCAGGGCTCTTCACATCATCCCCCTTTAACAGATGAGGAGCCAGGCCAAGCCACTTGCAAGGTCACTCAACTAGTCTTAATCATAAAACGAATGCAAATACAGGACTTGACTATACCCAGGCTTCAGCCAGCCTGTGGTGCAATGGTTGAGGTGACTGGATCCCAGATGGCCAACTGCATGATTCAAGTCACAGACCCAGCAGCTTTAGAGTGACACTGGGGACGTGTGTGCCCTAAATCTGAAAGGAAGAAGTGGAAGAGAGTAGAATGTGGGGCTGCTTTCTCTATCTCTGTCTCTCTCTGGTGAACACACATGCCCTCTTACCAATTTAAAATGAATTGGTGGTGGGGCGGGGGGGCAGCAGATGGTGTAATGGTTATATTGCTGGACTCCCACATGGTCAGCTGTGTTCAAGTCCTGGACCTGGTAGCTTAAAACTCATACCAGGCCGCTCTGGGCACGTGTGCATGTGTGCCCATGATCCCAAGAGGAGAATGGAGGAGAAGGGATTGCGGCGTGGCCATCCCCCCTGGGGGGTGATTTCTCACTTTCTATCTCCCTGTCTTTCTGGTGAGAGTACATGCCCTATAGCAAAAAAACTCTCCAAAAAACAAAAACAAAAACCACGCCAGGCGTGTGTGTGTGTGTGTGCATGCTCAAGATCCCAAGAGGAGAATGGAGAAGGGATTGTGGTGTGGCCATTCCACCTTGAGGGTGATTTCTCACTTTCTGTCTGTCTGTCTCTGTCCTTCCAGCGAGCACACATGCCCTATATGAAAAAAAAAATCTCTTTAAAAAAGTTGTTTTTAAACCCCAGGCTCTTCTGTGCTGTGCTATCTGCCTGATGCGTCATGGTAGGGTTTATAGTGGAGATGTGAACACGGCACCGTGCGGGAGCAGAAGAGAGGAGTAGCAGAAAATGTGCGTTTCTCCCACTTACACGTCAGCCTGGCCCCATTCTACTTTTAGCACGCGCTGCTAAAGCAGCGTTGGCAGGCGCCTGCTACTTTCCAGTTTAAACGTTTACAAAGAAAAACGCGTAGAGCACACAGGCTGCTCATCCCTGCTCCACGGTATCGAGGGAGAGTGGGGTAGCCTGGAGACCTTGAGGAGCCATGTGGCTGGGACCTAAGCCTTTCTCCGTTGGCATCTGCCAGGGCCAGCACTCCCAAGGGGCTCCTTCCCTCACCTGCCGGCGGCTGGGCTGGGCTGGCCCCCAGCTGCAGCGTCTGGGGACTGGCAGCATCACCTCCACTCGTGTGGCCCCAGAGGAGGCACTCGGAGAGCCCAGGTGGTGGTAGGCGCTGCTTAGGACCCAGCCTCAGGAATCCGGAGCATCCTTTCCACTGCCTCCCGTGGGTCAGAGTCCCTTAGGACAGCTCCCATGCAGGAGCAGACCACGTCCCGGGGAAAGTCGGCACTGGCAGAGAAGTTACACTGCCACAACCGCGGGTTGGGTTTTTTCCGTGGCATCAGCCATCTTTCTAGTTCATAGATGGTTCTGGAAATCTTCCCTGTTTGGCCTGCTTTGGGATAACCTCCTTGTCTAGAACCCGTGTTATGAATTGTGAGAATACAGGAGTGGCGGTGGATCACACACAGCCCCATCCTCACGGACTTCCCAACAGTGGCCTTCGGGAGCTTTTCAGGATCAAAGCTGTTTGCCCAACATTCATCTTGAAAAGCTTTGGGTTTAACAGCTCCCAGCCCAGTTTGTCTACAGATGGCGAACCAGACCTTGCACATCTATTTTCCCAGAGATAGCTGAGCGAGTGAAAGAACGAATGGAGCTAACCATGTGTGCACACGCCGCGTCCGTTAGACCCGTGGCTTCTTCGGACTGCTCTCGTCCTAAGGCTGCCTCGTGCCTGCCTTCCCGGCTGCTGCCCCTGCAGGCTCATTCTCGCTGCCCGCTGTCTGCCCTGACTGGCCTGTCCCTGCACCACATTAAGGCAATCTGTGATACAGTTCTCTGTTTCCTTCATAGCACTTAAAAATGTTTTTCAGAAGGTGGCACTGTGGTTAAGGTGCTGGACACTCCCTCATAGCCAACCACAGTTCAAGTCCTGGACCTGGTGGTTTGCTTTCTCATTTTCCCACTTTCTCTCTCCCTCTCTCTCTCTCTGTGTCTCTCTCTGGTCAAATTAAAATAAAATGAATGAATAATTCTTTTGGGAACCAGCAGTTAGTGTAATGGCTATGTCACTGGATTCCCACATAGTCGACCGCGGTTCACGTCCCGGACCCGGTGGCTTAAAACTCACGCCAGGCGCGTGCGCGTGCGTGCCCAAGATCCTGAGAGGAGAATGGAGGAGAAGGGATTGAGTCGTGACCATCCCCCCTGGGGGGTGATTTCTTGCTTTCTGTCTCTATGTCTCTCTCTGTCTGGCAAGCACACGCGCCCTATAGCGAAAATCTCTCTCAAAAAAAAATATTTTTTTTTTTTCAGAGGGGCGGGCAGGTGGCGTTGTGGTTAAGGTCACTAGACTCCCACATGGCCAACTGTGGTTCGTGTCCCGGACCTGGCAGCTGGCTTTCTCACTTTCCCTCCCTCTCTCTCTCTTTCGCTCTCGCTCTCACTCTCACTCTGTCTCTCTCTGGTCAAATTAAAATAAAGTTAAATAGAATAAATCTTTGAAAAAAAAAATTTTTTTCCCAGAAAGCATGTGTTCTCCCTGTAGGTAGAGAGAAAAAAAAAAAAAAAAAAAAAAAAAAAAAAAAAAAAAAACTGGGGAAGCACCCCTCATGGGGCATGGCTGCCTCCCCTTATCCATTTTTCCTCTCTGGATTTTTGGCGTGCACACCAGTCGTGTATTTCTTAAGCCACTGGACTCCAACCTTGCGGTCAGCCGTTTGGGATCCAGCCACCCCGATCCCTGGCCCAGCCTTTATGGTCGGTCACATGTTCAGTCTCGATCTCCTCTCTGCTAAGTCCCCAGAGGACAGCCACCAGTCCGTCTCGTGCACCAGTGCGTGCCCGAGTGTGGCAGGCTGCCCAACACACTTTAAATCAATTCATGTTTGAATTTGCAGATGGACTTTCGAGTAGAAATAACGTCATAAAAGATGATTAAGATCCAAAATCAGGGCCTGAGAAAACCTGCCCAAGTGCAATTGTACTTGTGGGATGCCAGCGGGGTCGCGTGGCTTCAGCCACTTCCCGTGAGATGGGCTCTGCCCAGTCCTCCCTGTCCTAGAGGACGCAGGAGCAGCCCCTACTGGGGAAGCAGCTGCTAGCAAGGAGGGGACAGTGAGCGTGCCTGGGGGGGGGGGGTGCTTTCCTGGCCTGTGGGGGTGCCAGGAAGGACAACTGCTACCCACCGAGGGGGCTCAGGCCCAGCAATGGGGCGGAGGGGCCCTGCATTGAGGGCGGCCGTTGAAGTGACAGAGCCCTGTACACACTGCAAAGCAGACAGCGCTGAGTGCTTAAGCCACCGCTAGAAGGAAACCGAGACCACCTCTGCCCTCCTAGTGACCGCGTGGCCCTTCTCCTCAGTCCCACCTGAAAGCCTGTGATGGCGAAGGCCTGAGACCAGGAGAGAGGAGAGCTGGGGGAGCCGGGGCGGAGCGCACTGCCAGGGAGGAGCGGGGCATCCGTGTTAGGCTGCGCCACTTCCCGGCATGTTTCTCCATCCGGGAGGTTGATGCTGCGAGAGCGTAAGGATGGAAAAACTTGCAAGGAATACAGTTTGTAGATTTCCTTAGACTTTGGAGAAAATCTTAGGACCTTATAATACCTTAAGCAAAGTACTATTAAAAACTGAAACCTAAGGCCAGCAGGTGGCGTGGAGGTTAAGACGCTGGATCCCTCATGGCCAGCTTGCGCAGGTCAAGTCTCAGAACCAGCAACTTAGGCGGGACATGGGGCTGGCAGGTGGCGTGGTGGTTAAAGGCATCGATTCCCACATGGCTGACTGCAGTTCGAATCCTAGACCTGGCAGCTTGCTTTCTCACTTTCCCTTTCTCTCTCTCTCTCTGTCTCTCTCTAGTCAAATTAAAAGATAATAATAAGAAATGGAATTAAATAAATATTAAAAAAAAAAAAACAACTTATGCTGGACACGTGTGTGTGTGTGCCCAAAATCCTGAGAGGAGACTGGAGAAGAAGGGCATGGCCATTTTTCCTTGGGGGTGATTTCTTACTTTCCCTCTCTGTCTCTCTAGTGAGTGCATGCACTACAGCAAAAAGAAAAACAAAACTGGGAAGTTTTTAATATCTTGCTGTTATCAAAAGTGGCTTACTCTTGGGAACCAGCAGTTAGCGTAATGGCTATGTCTCTGGACTCCCACGTAGTCGACCGCGGTTCACATCCCGGACCCGGCGGCTTAAAACTCACACCGGGCGCGTGTGCATGTGTGCCCAAGATCCCGAGAGGAGAATGGAGGAGAAGGGATTGCGGCGTGACCATCCCCCCTGGGGGGTGATTTCTCGCTTTCTGTCTCTATGTCTCTCTCTGTCTGTCTGGCGAGCGCACACGCCCTATAGCGAAAAACAAAAAAAAAGTGGCTTACTCTTCTCATTGAGTTTTGTGACTGCTGTGTTCATTCTGGCTTCCTCTTCCAGGCAGTCTCCTTTGACTTGTTTGCTTATATAAAGGGAACGGTTGTGCAGAGAAGGGAACCCACAATACCGGCAGCCTCTTCCTCGGTCTAGCGTTGCTCTCTTAAGGGAAAACAGTACACTGAACTGGATTATAGTCTAAGTGCTCCAAGCTCCTTGTGTTGAATTTCAAACCTCTGTCTCAGGTTTTAATCGTTTTAAAACTCCCAGTACAGCTCCTCTGAGAAGTCTGGCCGTAGTTACCAAGAGGTCCACGAGAGGGCACCAGAGGGCTATATCTGGGCGAATGTTGAGGCAGAAAAACTTGGTCTTTCCCAAGGTTTATATTAAGTCTTAACTGGGAACACATGAAATGTGAGAAGCCTGTGCTCCCAGCTTTCCACTATAAGGTCATTGTAGAGTTAGCAGGTGGCATGGTGGTTAAGGCGCCAGATGCTACTTGGCCAGTTGCACCGTTGGAGTCCTGACCCAACAATCAAAAACAAACTGTGTGTAGGGAACCAGCAGTTAGCGTAATGGCTATGTTGCTGGACTCCCACGTAGTCGACCGCGGTTCGTGTCCCAGACCCGGTGGCTTAAAACTCACGCCGGGCACATGTTCGTGCGTGCCCAAGATCCCGAGAGGAGAATGGAGGAGAAGGGATTGCGGCGTGACCATCCCCCCGGGGGGTGATTTCTCGCTTTCTGTCTCTATGTCTCTCTCTGTCTGTCTGGCAAGCGCATGCGCCCTATAGCAAAAAACCTCTCAAAAAAAAAAAAAATATATATATATATATATAAATAAAAAAAAATTAAAAAAAAAAACTGTGTGTGTGTGTGTGTGTGTGTGTGTGTGTGCATGCCCAAAATCCCAAGAGGAGAATGGAGAAGGGATTGCAGTATGTCAATACCACTGACATCTTACTTTCCCTCTCTGTCTCTCTCTGGTGAATGCACAGGCCTATGGGAAAAAAAAAAAAAAACAAACAAGTAGATAAAAGATGAAGTCATCATAACGGCTGGGCGCATCACAGGGTTTAAAAGTGCACTAGACCAACAGAGTGAGTTGTGAAAAGGCACACGTCTTTCCGCCTCGTGTCACTGAGGAGTGAATACTTGCACCTCGGTGACTGATGTTTTCCCTGCCCCTCAAAATACTGTAGTCTGTCATCATGTTAATGGTGGATCCCTAAAAAAATATGTCCACATCTTCACCCCCGGAAACTGTGTATGTAATTGTATTTGGGGAAAGTTGAGATATTCTAGATTATTGGAGTGGGTCCTCAATCTAATGACAGGTGTGCTTGTGAGAGCAGCTAAGGAGGGTTGGCACACAGAAGAGATGACACAGAGGAGACGTGGCCTTGTGAAGACAGAGGCAGGAACCAGCGGGACCTGTCACAAGCCAAGGAATGCCTGGGACTGGAAAAGGCACGGAAGGATCCGAAGGGAGCCCAGCTCTGCTCATACCTTGATTTTGGACTTCTGAGCCCCAGAATTATCGGAGAATAAAATTATGTGTGTGTGTGTGTGTGTGTGTGTGTGTGTGTGTGTGTTTTAGAGGTTTTTGCTATAGGGCGTGTGCTCTCGCCAGACAGAAATAGAGAGATAGAAAGCGAGAAATCACCCCCCAAGGGGGATGGCCACACCACAATCCCTTCTCCTCCATTCTCCTCTCGGGATCTTGGGCACGTACGCACACGTGCCCGGCGTGAGTTTTAAGCCACCAGGTCCGGGATGCGAACCGCGGTCGACTACGTGGGAGTCCAGCGACATAGCCATTACGCTAACTGCTGGTCCCTCCAGAGAATAAAATTATGTTGTTTTAAACTATGAGTTTGTGGTTGTTACAACAGTCCTAGGAAATCAGTACCGTTCATTCTCCCTGGGAACAGTGTGGTTTTAGGGACTTAGGGGGCCAGTGAAAAAGCCTTAGATATGACAGTGGTTTCTCATCCTCCGAAGTACATACATAGATGCACAGTATGCGTGTGGTGGTGCAATTTTATTAATGGTGGAAAGACAAGGACACTAGGAGGAAAAAGTCTTTAAAGGTTCATTAGAGAAAGGCTTGCTTTTTCCTTCAGTTATTCCATAGACCGCATGCACTCGCTGGGCAGAGAGAGAAAGAGCCAGTGAGAGAGCAACCCCCAGAAAGGGTGACCGTGCCACAATCCCTTATCTTTTGGGGATCAGGGGCAAGTGGGCACACATGCCTGGTGTATTTTATCAAGCCACCAGGTCCGGGACTGAAACCATGCGGTCAGCCATGTGGGATCCGGTCTCCTTAACTATCACCCTACCTGCTGGCCCAAAGAATGATTTTCAAAAACTGTTAAGAAACCTTGCCACCCACGTATGCTGCAGGCACATCAGTGCTACCTTTAATTTTTAGATGACACTTGGAAAAATTAAGACATTAAAAAAAAAATAGTAAGCCAAACCTATGCCCCCGCACCCCCACCTTGGAGAAAGGAATTTTAGACTCCTTTCTCTTTTTTAGCCCCCTAAGTACAACCAACACGTATGTTGGGCATCCACAAAAATGGATTTTCTGTCTTCAGCAGACTTCCAGCCCAGGGAGAGGACAGGCCAAGCTACGAGAGCCTTGCTAACGGGCGGAGCTCGGTAAGAAATGGGAGCTGGCCCAGCCAGAGGCAGCCCTGGGAGAGAGGGAGCACTCCACCTGGCACACCCGCTCTGAGCCCTGTCTCTCCCCTCCAGCCCTCATTCCTGCTGCCTCCTCCTGGTTACCGTGAGAGGAGTGTCCCATCTCACAAAGTGACAGCCCTCATCTCTCCTCTGGTTCCCTACCCTCTGATCTCCCCTCATACCAGGTGGATCTTTATTAAACAGTCTGCCACAGGGACCAACAGATGGTGTAATGGTTACCTTGCTGGATTCCCACATAGTCGACCGCAGTTCAAGTCCCGAACCCGGTGGCTTAAAACTCACACTGCGCACATGTGAATGCGTGCCCAAGATCCTGAGAGGAGATTGGAGGAAAAGGGATTGTGGTGAGACCACCCGCACCCCACCCCCAGGGGTAATTTCTCACTTTCCATCTCTATCTCTCCAGTGAGCGCATGCACTCAATAACAAAAAGCTCTCTTTAAAAAAAAAAAATGTAACAGATACACACTTTCTCTACTCAAGGGCTCTCCATGTGGGGCTCACTGTCCCAGATACACACTTTCTCTCTACTCAAGGGCTCTCCATGTGGGGCTCACTGTCCCTGGACAAAACCTCCCCGAGCTGGCTTCTCAGGCTAACAGCCTGCCCCTTCCCTCTTCTCCTCTAGCCATTCCTGATTTCTCCCTTGGTATCATTACGCTAGAAGTGACAGTGGTCACACTGACAGTAACTCCAGGGGTGTTCTTCAGCTCTGGCTCTGCACACTATGAGGACACTGACCCTCCTGAATGCTCCAGGTTCATCCCTGAAGTCCCCATGGAGGCTCAGACGTGACTTAAGACTCTTCTATTAACTGACATCTCCTGTCTTCTCCAGGGGGGTGACTTTTCTGTTGTGTGTTAGGAGCCCCTGCCCCAAAGTGCTCTAAGTGCCCTGGTGGGGATGGCGCCGCCCATTCACTGGCTCTAGGCCAGCCTCCCTGTGCCTTGCCACACCACAGCACGTGTCCATGAAGCAGCTCCATCAGTTCGTCATGGCCCTCAGACTCTTGAAGCCTGGACTTAGTGATACTGGAGCAGATGGAGATGCTCATTCGGGGAACCAAAAATCAAGTCTGGGCCACTCGCCACTCTACAAAAGCCGATCTTGAAAGGCCAGAGTTAGTGAATAAGAAAAGGAATTTGTCTCAGTGAGGCCAGCACTGTGGGAGAGCTGATCAAAGTCTGTAACTGCTGTATTGGGTGAGATACAAAACTCATATGGAAGAAGGTGTCTGTGGTGAGGCGGGAGTGCTGGGTGGTCAGACCCAACACCCATGTCGCTGCTTGTCCTATGCTCAGGAAGAATTAGAGACGTGGACATCAGAGGAGAGGAAAGCAGAGGGAGGTGGCATCTTTTCCCTCCCTATCTTCATAGCCAGGTGTCTGTAAAGTCTTAACAAGGTTATCGTTCTATCTTGTTCTAGATCTACTGAGGGAGATGCGAAGGGCTGATTTTCCTAAAGGTTATTCTGCCAAGATGGCGTCTGAGACTAAGTGCAATGTAGAGTCTCTTTGTTCTCTGTGGCTCGGTTACAACAGGTACAGAGGCGGGGGTCCAGCCCCAGGTTATACTCACGTGTACCCCACTAATGGGCTCCAGTCCATTGTCCTTGTTTGACCCTGTGCTTTTTTTTTTTAGAGGTTTTTGCTATAGGGCGCTTGTGCTCACCAGACAGACAGAGAGAGACATAGAGACAGAAAGCGAGAAATCACCCCCCGGGGGGGGATGGCCACGCTGCAATCCCTTCTCCTCCATTCTCCTCTCGGAATCTTGGGCACACATGCACACGTGCCCGGTGTGAGTTTAAGCCACCGGGTCCGGGACTTGAACTGTGGTCGACTACGTGGGAGTCCAGAGACATAGCCATTACACCAACTGCTGGTCCCTTGACCCTGTGCTTTGACAGCAAACTCATGCTGAGTTCTTTTCCATGAAAAATTCAGAGACCAGGGCTGACCTGTGGCCCTGGAGTAATGCAGCACTGTGCGATGCCAGGCCCGCGTGGTGGGGTCTCCAGTGTGTGTCCTAGGCCTCCCCAGGCCTGCTGGTTCATGTGCACATGCCTGTGATTCTGGCTGGCCAAGGCTCGGAGTGGATTGAGGCATGGAAACCCTGCTGGAGGTTCCTGTCTCACTGTCTTTTTCTTTGTTTCTCTCACTCACGGAAAAAATAAGTGAACAAAACCCAAGAAAATCCCGATGCAAGCCTGAGTCCTCAGCAAGTACAGCTCAGGTTTCCAAACCCAGCCCTGCTTCTGTAAACTTGGTTTTGAGGTACCCTGAAGGTGTTCCTGGCCCTACCACCCACAGTGATTGTCCCTTCCTCTGAGCTCACAGTGTTCATCAGCTAAGCCTCTATTTGACACCATCGGTGCTGCCCCACAGTTTTGTTTGTTAAGACATTGAGATAGCCAAAGACAGAGCCAGCTGACATGGACCCAACGAGTCATCTGGTCTACCCAGCTGTGAGTGCAATGACATGGGAAATGAAGGTCCACGGGCTTTGCATCCATTCCCATGGGTCCTCAATCAGCTGCTTCCCCAGACCTTGTCTTGCTTCTTCCAGCAGAGCTCCTTCCACACCCATGAAAAGCTGAGGAATGGAGAGAAGCAGACACTCAATGTGGGAATGGGCTGTGGGAATAGGCCTTGTGCACAGGAAGTGTCTCCAGCTGCAGATGACTCAGAGATGGGAGGGGGCGTGTCTGCTGTACAGGGCATGTCCCATTTTCCCAGTAGGAATCTCCAAAGCTGTTCTTTTGATTGTTTTAGCTTGCTTTAAAAATAAATAAATAAAAAGGGACTAGCAGTTGCGTAATGGCTATATTGCTGGACTCCCAAGTAGTCGACTGCGGTTTGAGTCCCAGACCCAGTGGCTTAAACTCACTCTGGGCACGTATGTGTGCGTGCCCAAGATCCTGAGAGGAGAATGGAGGAGAAGGGATCGCGTCATGGCCATCCCCCCTGGGGGGGTGATTTCTCGCTTTCTGTCTCTCTCTGTCTTTCTGGCAAGCACATGCACCCTATAGCAAAAACCTTTCCAGAAAAAGCAAGCTGTCAGGTCCAGGACTTAAACCATGGTCAGCCATGTGAGAGTCCAGTATCTTAACACCATGCCACCTGCCAGCCCCTCTTTTTCTTTTTAATTTGCCAGTGGGCACACGCATCTGCTGGCCAGAGAGAGACAGACAGGGAGAGGCAAAGTCAGAAAGCACCCCCCGTGGGGAATGGTCATGCCACACTCCCTTCTCCTCCATTTCTCCTTTCAGGATTTTGGACATGCACAACATGGGCCCAGCATATTTTTCAAGCCACCAGGTCTGGGATGCAAACCATGTAGTCCACCATGTAGGATCTAACTGCATTAACCTCCACACCACCAGCTGGCCCTGTATATCTTTTTCTACATTTTTTTTTTTAATTGCCAGAGTGGGTGGCCAGTAAGTGGCATGGTGGTTGAAGCAATGGAATTCCCACATGGCCAACTACGGTTCAAGTCCTGGACCTGGTGGCTTGCTCTCTCTCTCTCTCTCTGTTTTTCTCTGGCAAACTCATGTGAAAAAATAATAATAAATAATTATTTAAAAAAAAATAAGAACTGCCAGAGAGTGCCTACACTAACCAGAGAGAGACAGAGAAGAAGATAGCATCCCCACCACCCAGTGGAGTGTGTTCATGGTGAATCCCTTCTCTAGTTCTCCACCCTGTCAGGGTTTTGGACATGTTCCTGGTGTGTTTTTCAAGTCACTGGGGCCAGCGTTCGAGCCATACTCAGCCACGTAAGATCCACCTCCCTTAACCACCAGACTACAGGGTCAGACCTTGGCAAACCAATAATCATATTGTTTGTCCACTTTTCCTGTTAGGTGATTGTTTCTTACAGATCTCGAAGAGCTTCTATGCCTTTAGGAAATCAATCTCTCATGGAATGAAGTGCCTATGTTCTCCCAGTTGGACTTTTGCTTACTGACTCTGACCATCGTGGGTTTTGTCACACGTATGTTTTTAGTTCTGTAGTCAAATATACCAATCTTTTCCTTTATGATTTCCAGGGCTTGCTTGATAATTAGAAGACTTCGTCTTTTGGGGCCGGCAGGTGGTGTGGTATTTAAGGGTGCTAGACTCCCATATGGCCGGCCGCAGTTCGAGTCCCAGACCTGGCAGCTTGCCTTCTCACTTTCTCTCTTTCTCTCTCTCTCACGCTGTCACTCTCTGGTCAAATTAAAATAAATAAAATTAAATAAAATAATTCTTTAAAAAAGAAGACGATATTGATTTTTAAAATGTATATTTCCAGCAAAGAAAGCATGTTTTAAAAATAGGAAAACTGCTTAGGACTGGACACAGTGCCCTGAGCAGACTAGTAAGAGTGAGAGAGACATTCCCCACAAATACTGTTTATTTAAATTCATTCAGGAATGGGGTGGCCGGTGGAGAAGAGGACATGGGGCCACCTTCCGTAGGAGGCAGCTGGCAGCAGCAAGGACTCAGGGAGCAGGCCCCTGGGATGAGGGAGGGGGCCCTCCTCACGTCACCCCAGCAACACACTCCCAGTCATGTGTCAGACTCTCCCTTAGAGGAATTCCAGGGTTGTCTTGACATTGTGGTGACAGTTTTCTGCCTCCTGTGCCCAGGACGGGCTCATCTTCCAGTCCAACTTTGCTCCTGACAGAAATATGAACAGAAACCGTCTCTGCTGGTCAGACACGGGAAGCTGGTTCAGCCCTGAAAGGCCTGGCGAGGGCTGGCAGTGGATTTAGAGGAAGAAAACAAGCTTGACGGACTGTGAGAGGAAACCCTGGGTGTGGTGACGGAAAGGGCCTCCTCGGCTCTGTGTGTGCTGCCGAGAAAGGTTCTGAAAGAGTTAGGGCACTCTCTGTGACCCCCACATACCTCCAGTGGATAAAAGACATGGTGGGTATTAAAGGGCCTTTAAGTAGAGAGAGATCCACAGTAATTTTTTTTTTCTTTGAGAAAGAGATTTTTGCTATAAGGCACATGCACCTACCAGAAAGACAGAGACAGAGACAGAAAATGAGAAATCACCCACCCGGGGGGATGGCCACACTGCAATCCCTTCTCCTCCAACCTCCTCTTGGGATTTTGCACACTCATGCACACGCACCTGGCATGAGTTTTAAACCTCCAGGTCTGGGGCTCAAACAGCAGTACACTACATGGGAGTCCAGCCATGTAACCATTATGCCATCCACTGGTTCCTCTACAATAATTTTTAAATGATTTTTTTTTTTTTTTTTTTGCCACAGGGCACATGCACTGACCAGAGAGAGCAGAGAGAGAGAGAGAGAGATCACCCCCCACCCCATGGGACGCGCTTACACCCCAGTCTCTTTTCTCTACTGCCAAGATTTTGGACATGCAAGCACAGGCACCGGCACATTTTTCTTTCTTTTTCTTTTTCTAGAGAGATTTTTGCTGTAGGGCACGTGCATGTGCCAGAGAGACTAAGAGAAAGAAAGTGAGAAATCACCCCCACAGGGATGGCCATGTTGCAATCTCTTCTCTTACATTCTCCTCCTGAGATTTTGCACACACACATACATGTATCTGGTGTGTTTCAAGCCACTGGGTCCAGGATGCGAACCACAGTTGGCCATGTGGGAGTTCACCGCCTTAACCACTATACCACCTGCTGGTCCCTTGGCAGCAGGTCCAGAATTCGAACCACTCCGTCAGCCATGTGGGATCCAGAAGCTTTAACTACCATGCCACTGGCTGGCCCAAAGGACTGTTGTGTTTTGTTTTCATTTCTCTTTTTCTCAAAGAATGTCAATTGCAATTACACACCAAGGAGGTTAAAACTTACTGCTCTTTTGGGGAGCAATCTCCTCCTTTGCATCACCAGTTGAAGGACTCTCTCATTACTTGGATTTAAGTAATTACCCTACCCAAATTTCTTGCCCTTGATGTCTCATTTTCTAGTCATAGAGAATCAGAAGCTGGTGAGGAGCTCTTTCCTTTTACTGGTCCTTCCCCTTTCTGTCATTAAGGTTGTCACCAAACTGGGTGATGCCCTGCAGTCTAGTTAAGCTCTTGACTGAACTAACTACTGAAGTCTAGTCAAGCTTGTGACCCAACTGTGTCACCAGGTTGCCATCAACAAGTGCTGAGTGTGGACTGACCGGCTCACTGTGGCTGCTACTCGTGAGAGTAATGCATGGTGTAGCCTGGAAGCTTCTGCGAAGGCTTTTTGGTGATGAGGGATCACTGCCATTCCTTTCACAGGGCGTGGCACATTAATGACTGGTGGCAAGGCCACAGAAGGTAGCAGTGGATGGCAGCGATGTCATTGTGTAAGAATCCTTGTTGCCTTGCCTTGAATTCATCAATATATAATTTATTTTTATTCTTTAAATAGAATTATTGATTTAATTTTATTTATTCATTCATTTATTTTTTAATTTGACCACACACACACACACACACACACACACAGAAAGAGAGAGAGAGAGAGAGAGAGGGAAAGTGAGAAAGCAAGCCACCAGGAGATCTGGTTCTTGAACTGTAGTTGGCCATGTGGAAGTGTCTAGCACCTCAACCACCATGGCCCCAATATATAATTTTTTTAAGTTGCCAGGGGATATGTATATTTGTTAGAAAGAGAGAGGGGAGGGACCAGCAGATGGCATGGCATGGTGGTTAATGTATTGGACACTCCCACATGGTTGACCATGGTTCGAGTCCTGGACATGGTGGCTTGCTTTCTCACTTTCTCTCTCTCTCTCTCTCCAGTCAAATTAAGAATAAATGAATGAGTAAATAAAATTAAATAATTCTTAGGACTAGCAGGTGGTGTGGTGGTTAAGGCAATGGACACTCTCACATGGCCAACCATGGTTTGAGTCCTGGACCTGGTGACTTGCTTTGTCACTTCCTCTCTCCTTCTGGCTCTTTTTTTTTTTCCCCCCGGAGAGTTGTTTTTTTTTTTTTTTTTTTTTTTTTTTTTTTTTTTTTTTTTTTTTTTTTTTTTTTGCTATAGGGCACGTGCACTCACCAGAGAGACAGAGAGATAGAAAGCAAGAAATCACCTCCCAGGGTGGATAGCCACTCGGCAATCCCTTCTCCTCCATTCTCCTCTTGGGATCTTGAGCACATATACACACATGCCTGGCGTGAGTTTAAGCCACCATGTCTGGGACTCAAACTGCGGTCAACTATATGGGAGTCCAGCAACACAGCCATTACGCCAACTGCTGGTCCCCTCACTTCCTCTCTCTCTCTCTCTGTTTGTGTCTCTCTGATCAAACTAAAATAAACGAATGAATAAATAAAATTAAATAAATGATTCTTTTCAAAAGTTAAATAATTCTTTAAAAAAAAAAGAAAAAGAAAGAGAGGAGAAAAGGAGAAAGTGCCCCCAATGAAGCATGATCATACCATGATCCTTTCTCTTCCATTTCTCAATCCTGTCAGGAATTGGGGCATGCACACACATAACCCTAAGCATGATTTTCAAGCTACAGGAGCTGGGATTTGAACTTTAATCATCCATGTGGGATCTAGCTTTCCTAAACTACCAGCCTATGGGGCTAGCCCTCATGATTTTTTAAATGTTTGGATATATGACCTTCAAAAATAACTCAGTGCTGCACCCCTCCTTTGGTGAAAGAATGAGGACCTCCTTCTAAGTTATGCAACCCAGCCAAGAAAGGAGATGCAATCTGGGGATCCATGATTAAAGGAGGAGCTGTAGCCCTTGCTGCCAAGGTGTTGGGGTGAGTAGGAGTTGTGGTGGGTCAGGAGCAAGAGGCTAGTAAGCCGGGAGGTTCTCGGAGAATGTAAGATCCCTGAGGGTAGGAGGCGGCCAGCTGACCATCTAAGCACATGTCTTGGTGAAGACCCAGTCCTAAGTCGGCCAACTGCAGCCACTGTTAAGGCTGAGGAGGTACAACCTGGGGCCCCAGCTCTAGGGGCTGGAATTCTAGTCTTAAAGCTTGAATAGGTGCCGGTTTAAAGCTGTTTTACATTTTACATTCTTTGCAAAGTCCTCACCTGATAGCTCTTGTGGTTGGTCCCCAAACCCTTACAGGTGATCAACTGTGGTATAAGATTTTTAGGAGAGAACCAGCAGGTGGAGTTGAAGTTAAGGTGCTAGATCCTACATGGCCAACTGCGCAGTTCATGTCTCGGACCCAGCGCCTTGAAAATCACGCCTGGCACATGTGTGTGCAAGCCCAGAATCCCCAGAGGAGGTGAGAGGAGAAGGAACACTGGCATGGCCATCCCCCTGGTAAGTAATTTCTCATTCTCTGGTGAGCACATGTGTCCTATATAGCAAAAACTAAATTAAAAAAAAAAAAAAAGATTTTAGGAGACAGAGGGCAGTGCAGTGGTAAAACATGACACACTACATGGCGATCCCACATGGGAGGATTCCTGGTTCAAGTCCAGAGACCTCCCTGAGCATGTGGTTCATGCATTTGCCCATGATCCAGGGCTGGCTGGAGGCTGAGGGTGGATGTTGTCCTTCAGACCCTGTCGGAGGTATTGTCTCTTTTTCTCTAGTTCATGGGAGGAGGAAATAAATAAATGAGCTATAAAAGGAGACCTTTAAAAGACAATTTGTATCAAGTGAGTTTCTGATTGTCATTTCAGCCTTTAGAGAAAAATAACTCATTGTACACTGAGCACCTGAAAGTCTTTCATTCCTTGGATGCTCATGAAAATGTGCTTTTATTTCCAAATTAAGTAAAAATGTGAAGTCCTCTCTTTTACATGTATTCTGGATATAAAGAAAAAAGAATTTGCCTTTAGGGTATGGGTGGATCTCAGAATCACACAAAGAAAACCAAATCAGCAGATAGCTCTAACGATCTCGTTGTGTTGGTTTGCCTGGCAGATGGAGACCAGGGAGCATTTCTTGTCACTCTACTTAAGAATCAAATCTCTAGGCACATCTTTTGGCCAGGGGAGAGCATGGACTTGATTGACAGCTGCACTAAATCTGCGTGGACTGGGGGAGGAAAAAAACCCGGTACTGCAGCACAAAAAGAGAAAGGGGTTCAGAGCAGGCAAAATCCATAGATACCATTACAAACACCGTATTTATTGGGTCGTCAGAAAAGTCATGATGCATTTTTGCATAGAACAACAAAAAGAAAAAATAAAGTCATGACTTTTCTGATGACACAGTATTTTCTCAATCAGCAATACTTATTTGCATACAGTGACTTCCCCCCTATTTGTGGAGGACACATTCCAAGACTCCCAGTGGATGCTGAAATCTCAGAGAAAACTGAAGCCTCTGTTTATTTATTATTATATTTTCCTATATACACGTGCCTATGAGAACGTTTAACTTCTAAACTAGACACAGGAAGAGATTAGCAACAGTACCCAATGAGACAAAAAAATTATCACAATATACTGTCATGAATGTTATGCGAATGTGGTTTTTCCTTCTCTCTCAAAATATCATACCATGCTCACCTCTTTTGGAAAAATGGCTGCCAGCAAATGATAGAAACTGCAAAACTACAACAGGGTGAGGGGGAGCTATTGTGCCTAGAACGTCCAGTGATTCAGATTAGAGGTTCATTCTTTTCCTTGAGGAGTTAACAGTCTAATTGAAGCAGGTGAGACTCCATCTTGGAGGATCGCCTCCATTATAAACTGTTAAATTCCTATGACTAATAACTCAGGGCTGATAGCTATCTAAGGTTTCTGCCCTCCGGCAAACTTACTGCCCCTCCCTGGAGCTACAGGGTAACCTGAAAACCTTGGATGCATTAGTACTTTAAATAGACTAGTACTTTGAATAGATTAGTACCTTGAATGGATTAGTGCCTTGAATGGATTGGTATCTTGAATAGGTTAGATTTCCTGCTTCTCTTACTCCTCCCTTTGATGCTGTGTAGGGCGGGATATGAACCTAATCCACACCTTAAGACCTCTTCTTCCCCAACTCCCCCATAAAAGACTGTGTCCAACCCCCAGTCGGGCCAGAGATTCAGAGTGTTAACTCCTCCATGCCAGTCAGCATAATAAACAGTTCTCCTAATCTCTCCACATTCTGTTTTCCATTCCTAGGTGTCTAGTTTTCTGTGACATAGTGGACATGTCTATAGTCATGGACAACAGATACACTCTCACCTGTAACCAAAAACTGAGATATGACCAAGTATCCAGTACAACTGAACACACCAAAAAAAAAAAAGAGAGAGAGAGAGAGAGAGAGAGAGAGAGAAGCCATAAAGCAGCAGAATATGAAACTCAGATCTCTTTGTGGCTGTCACTCCACCTGTCTGAGATGGAAGAAGAGTCTATTGCAGTGAGTCCCAACTTTGCCGAGAAGGAGAATCCTCCCCCTCCCTTTTTATTTTCAGGGACTATTCTAGTCCATCCTCTGTTGCTTAATAAGTGAATACCTGGGGCCAGTAGGTGGTATGGTAGTTTACACGCTGGACTCCCACATGGCCACTGTGACTTGAATCCCAGACATGGTAGCTTGAAAGTTACACCAGGCATATGGTGTGTTTGTGCCCAAAATCCAAGGAGGAGAATGCAGGAGAAGGAATTGTGGCATGGCCATCTGCCCCAGGGGGGTGATTTGTCATTTTCCTTTTCTCTGTGTCTCTTCTCTGTCCAACGAATGCACACACCCTATAGCAAAAACTTTTTTTTTTTTTTAAAAAAAGGGAATACCTAAAACTGTGTGACTTATAAGAACCAAGGTGTATTCAGCCCACTGTTTGCAGGCCTAAGGTCCCAGGGCCTCACCTGATGAAGGTCTTCTTGTTGGTAGATGACATGCAGGAGGCATCACATGGCCAGACAGAACTAGAGCGTGTACATCTGTGTGGCATGTGCCTCTGTGCCTCATTCCCCCTCATCAACCCGCCAGGAGTTTATCATGAGGGCCTCGCCCTGATCCTAATCTCAGCCTCATAGTCGAAATAAGTTTCCACCCTCTTGATCCCATTACAGCCAAATCTCAACACGTAAATGTGAGGGTGAGGGGACGCATTTAAAGCCTAAGGAGAACTTCCCTGTGATACTCCGTTAATGAACTAGAAGACCTCCAGTGCGTTTGCCAGTCCCTTGCAATAACTCTGCTTTCCACCAGGAGGCCTCAGTGCATGCGTTTTAAAACACGGGTCTACTGAAGGGGTCACCGCGTAGAGCTGGCTGATCATTCGACTTTAATAATTCACTTCACTCATTGGCAGCTCTCCCCACCTCACTAATATAAGCATGCACTTTGAAAAAGTATCTTGGCGACATGTGTGTGGCAAAAGGGAGGCAGAGGCTCTGGAATCTGAAGACCTGATTCCGATGCTGCCTCTGTATCTGTGAAAGTTCACTGAGAAGCTCCTTCACTCGCCCTGAGGTGCTGCCCTGAGGCCCTGTCCAGAAGTCTCCTCCCGGGTCTGCCCACCCTCCCAGCTCATGCTCTCCAGTAAGGCCTGCACAGGGACCCCGGGCATCCACTCGGGGTGGTGAAGCAGCTCGTGGGGAGCAGTTAACAGTAGTAGGTGTTGAAGTGCTGCCCAGGGACGCGTCCATAGTGGCTACCTTGCAGCTGTTTGCTCTTAATCTCCAGTAAAAAGCCTTCAAGTAAAATAAAAGGTCTAAACCTTCATTAGCCGATGCAATATCCTCTTGGTTCATGCAGCTACTGAACATTTGAAATGTGGCTAGTCCACACTGAGGTGTGCTAATGTGGAAGTTCACACTCGTTTTTTTAAAGGTTCACATGAAAAAATATTGCATCACCGGAATTTTGCATATAAAAATATAGAAAAAAAAGTTATGACTTTTCAGACGACCCAGTGAATGTACGGTATTGCTTTAGTCCATTCAGGCTGCTATAACAAAATACCACAGACAATGTAGTTTAGAAACAGGAAAAATTTATTCCTCCCAGTTTCAGAGGTTGGGCAGGCCAAGACCAAGGCTCTGGTAGTTCAGTGTCTGGTGAGGGTCCACTTTCCAGGTCAAACATGGTGCCCTCTCTCTGTTCTCACACATGGTGACAGGGTGAGGTCGTTCTCTGGCCTTCTTTATAAGGACACCATCCTAAGCCAGCAGATGGTGGGTAAGGTGGCTGGATCCTACATGGCTGACCGTGGGGTTCAAGTTCCAGACTTAGTGGCTTAAAAGACACACTGAACACGTGTGTGCATGACCAAAGTCCCAAGAGGAGAATGGAAGAGAAGGGATTGCAGCACGGCCATCGTCTCTGGAGGGTGATTTCTCACTTCCTCTCTCTCTGTCTCACTCCAGCGAGTACATGTGCCCTATAACAAGCTAAAAATAGCAATAAGGGCACCATGACATTCATGAGACTCCACCCCCAGGACTTAATTACCCCCCAAAGGGCCCACTTCCTAATACCATCCCCTTGAGGATTACGATTTCGACATGTGAAGTTTGGAAGGACAAAGACACTCAGACCATAGCAAATATTTTATAATATTCATAATTTTTATCTGATTATATGTTGAGTTTTTTTTTTTAGTTTTGATATATTAATTCCAGGTTAAGTTAGATATTAAAATTAGTGTAGCTACTGACAATTTCAAATGATATATGTCTCATATTATATTTCTATTGGACAATATTTTTGGGGGGGGCTAAGAGAGGTTTTTTTGCTATAGGGTGCATGAGCTCACCAGAAAGACATGGTGTCCTTATTGCTATTTTTAGCTTGTTTTTTTTTTTTTTTTTTTTTTTTTTTGGAGAGGTTTTTGCTATAGGGCGCGTGCAGAGAGAGACAGAGAGATAGAAAGCAGGAAATCACCCCCCAGGGGGGATGGCCACGCCGCAATCCCTTCTCCTCCATTCTCCTCTCGGGATCTTGGGCACGCACGCACACGCGCCCGGCGTGAGTTTAAGCCACCGGGTCCGGGACTCGAACCGCGGTCGACTACGTGGGAATCCAGCGACATAGCCATTACGCTAACTGCTGGTCCCAACTATTTTTAGCTTGTTATAGGGCACATGTTATAGGGCACCACCCAGGGGGTATGGCCACGCCACAATCCCTTCTCCTCCATTCTCTCGGAATCTTGGGCACGCGCGCCCTGGGTGAGTTTAAGCCACCGGGTCTGGGACTTGAACTGCAGTCGACTACATGGGAGTCCAGTGACATAGCCATTATGCCAACTGCTGGTCCCCAGTATTGGTTTTGACTACATAGGTTTTAAGTTTCTGTCCTGCTATGAGATCCCAAGATTCAAATATAAACAGTCTCTCTCTCTCTCTCTCTCTCTCTTTTTTTTTTTTTTTTTTTTTTTTTTTTTTTGAGAAAGAGATTTTTGCTATAGAATGCATGTGCTCACCAGAGAGACAGAAAGAGAGAAATCACCCCTCAGGGGGGATGGCCACACCGTGATCCCTTTCCTCCATTCCCCACTCAGGATTTTGGGCATGCGTGTACACGTGTCTGGCGTGAGTTTCGAGCTGCCAGGTCAGAGACTCAAACTGCAGTCAACCACGCAGGAGTCCAGGGCCTTAGACACTGTGCCACCCACTGGCCCCAACACAAACAGCCTTAAAGAAGAGCTGTTCCAGGGACCAGCAGGTGGTGTGGTGGTTAAGACACTGGACATTCCCATATGGCTGACCATGGTTCGAGTCTCAGACTTGGAGGCTTTCTCTCTCTCTCTGGTCAAATATAAAATATATATATATATATACATATATATATGTATGTATACATATATATATATATATATATAATAAATGAATGAATAAATAAAATTCAATAAATAATTAAATAAAAAGAGCTGTTCCAGATAAACCTTGCCATTCAAGATAAACCTTGATTATTCCACTCCTTGGAAACTATCCTACACCCCGTTTGTAGTATCATTTATAGCACAAAGCAGAAAGCTGGAAACAACCTGAGTGTCCAGCCATAGGGGACTGGTTAATAAATGGTGATACATCCTTAAATCAGACATGTACTACTATTTAAAAAGCAAATTTTTTTCCCATAAGAATCACTTAAGACATATATTCAAAAACCTATACAAAAAAACTTCCCAGGCCTCTTCTTGAGAAATGATCTTTCAACAGGTTTGGATTAAGACTTGTCACTCTCCATGTTTACAAAGTGCTCCCACGAGATTCTAATTTCTGGACAAGTTTGACATACTAAAATAATAAGCATTCATATGTACTTATATAACAACATGGAAAAGATATCCAAGATAGTGTTCGGGGTTAATATTCCATGGTGTACTTTAGTTTATAAAGCGAAGGAGTACATGTGTATTTGTGTGCCAAAATATGCATATTTAAACAGAGAAAAGATTTGGAAAGATCTGAGGCCAACTGTTATGGGCGGTTGCCTCTGGGAAGTACAAGGGAATGAAGGGAGGTTCTACTCATTTTTGTTTGCACACATCAATGTTTGTTTGTTTATACATCATTTTAAAAGAGAGGGAGGAGAACCCCCTTGTGATTTCATCCGTCTGCAAGTGTCTGGGGAGGGTGAGCGAGGGAGGAAGCCAGGGGTGAGGCTGTCAGCCTTGCTCACAGCCATGGCCACGTCGTCCAGGAGTGGCTCACGCTGGGGTCCCACCCAGGGAGGGCAGAGGTCCTTTTCTGAATGGCCCTACCCCACACCCTGTAATTCCTCCTGTCTGGGCTCTTCTCTGACCACCTCCAGATGCTGACAATGCCAGGGAACCTAGACTTGGGACGAAGGCTTTCTACGTCACAACTTGGCTCCCAGCAGAGCCAGTGCGGTGAGGTCACCCAGCACAGCTGCGAACTATTTCAAGGAAACAGGTGGCAGCTCTGGCTTCTTCTTAGGCTTGGGCTTTGCTGGGAGAGGCCTCTTCAAGGGCACCCTCTAAGCCTGGCCGTAGCCACCTCTGCAGTTGGAAAAGGCGAGCACAGGGTGAGGGGAGTCCTTGGGAACCTGCAGATAATGTCTCCCTTGGGAACAGCAGCCTCCGCCTTGCCAGCCCCTCAGGCACTGGGAAAGCTTTTGAAATCGGGCACTGGGGCTGAACCCCAGACCAACAAGATCAGATCCTCTAGGATGGGGCTCAGGCGTCAGCATCTTGCAAACTTTCTCGGGTGATTCCAATGTGCAGTTTTAACGTTGCAACCAAAATCTCCGGCCCAGCAGCGTCGCCAAGATGCTCGTCAGAAATGCAGACTCTCAGGCCCCATCCCAGACCGAGTGAAGGAGACTCTGCATTTCAACAAGATCTCCAGAAAACTGTGCACCCGAGATTCAAAGCAATGCCGCCGTAGGCAGAGGTGAGGGGTGCACACAGGCTCTGGGGGCTTGCGTAAGCAGTGGAATGCTAGTGAGGCCCCTGACTTCTCTAAGGCGCACTCTCCTCATGGAGGTAACGAGGATAATAAACCTTCACCTTGGGTTGTCACCATGATTAAACTTGACAACGTCTGTAAAGCACCTAGTACTTAGCACGCAGTAGACATGAGTTCCTATTTTGCTAGGATCTTTACTGTTTTTCATCCTGAAATGCAACCTGCTCAGTTGGCCAGCCCGGTGTGAGCATGTGCTGGCTGTGTTTCTTGTCCAGCTCAGCCCTCTTCCTGCCAGCATCGAATGTCTTTTCTCTCCAGGGGCTCAGACACGGGGACCAGAAAGTCCATGGCATAATCCAGACGGTCTCCGATTCCAGAGTTGTTTTTCCTGTGAAAATCATGTGATTGCTCCATCGTTAGGAAAAGAAAAACAATAAAAGGGTGTAGGTTCTCGGAACAGCTGGGGAAGCCACAAATGTGGACTGTGTCTGTGCCAGCTGGAGAGGAGAAGGGTTTGGGGAAGGGGTTTGCCAAATCCCTGCCTCTCAAGCTTCTTTGTTGCAGCTGAGCTCTGGAGCCTGAGAAGCTGCGTGGAGAGGGCCCTGGGTCAGACTGGGAGATGACACCCTGACAGGAACCGTAGTGGACAGCATTGCGGGAGGTGCTTTCAAAGGTCACAGAGTCTCCTCCAACAATGGCGCTTCTTAAAAAAGCCCTCGTCATGCCTTGCACCAACATTAATTAAGCATTTTCTAAGTGCCAAGCATTGCACACGGTATCATTTCATCATCAGAACTACTCTTGTATCATTTCATCATCAGAACTATTACCTTCATCTTTGAGATGAAAAAACAGGCGCACGGGTGTTTGGTTCTGGGGTTTAAAAGCCATCAAAAGACAGGGAACCAGCAGTTAGCATAATGGCTATGTCGCTGGACTCCCACGTAATCGACTGCGGTTCGCGTCCCGGACCCGGTGGCTTAAAACTCAAGCCGGGCGCGTGTGCGTGCGTGCCCAAGATCCCGAGAGGAGAATGGAGGAGATGGGATTGAGGTGTGACCATCCCCCCCTGGGGGGTGATTTCTCGCTTTCTGTCTCTATGTCTCTGTCTGTCTGGCGAGCGCATGTGCCCTATAGCGAAAACCTCTCCAAAAAAAAAAAAAAAAAAAAGCCACCGAAAGACAGAACTGAGATGGTACTAGGTGGCCCTGGACTCTCAGCTCTTTGTGTTTACTCTCTCCTACTGCCTCTGCCCAAGCCAGGAGGACGTGGCACTGGGGGCCCTTGCTGATGACACAGCGAATTGTTTGTTATTCTTTGTGGGTTTTTCTTTTTCTCCTGGTGTCGAAAGAGGCACCATCTCCCTAAATTGCCCTGCCAATCCCTTCATCTTCTGCGAGGGCAGACGTCAGTCCACTATGAGGTACGGTTTTGCAAACGACAAGACTTTAACACCATCTCCCTTAGTCTCTCTCACGCTTCCGTTCAGGAAATGTTTAGCAAGGACACCAGGGACTACACAGAGGAATACAAAGGAGAGAGAGAGATCTTGTTTGAGAAATAGAAATGTCACAGAATGTGTCCTGGCCACTGGGGGAATAGAGAGCACATGGTGGTTTTATGGGTTAAAGATGAGGGATTTCTGGGGCCAGCAGGTGGCATAGTGGTTAAGGCACTGGACTACCACAATGGTTGAGTGTGGTTTGAATCCCAGCTCTGGCACCTTGAAAAATCACACATGGCATGTGTCTCCATGCCCAAAATCCTGAGAGGAGAGTGGAGGAGAAGGGATTGTGGCATGGCCATCCCCTTAGGGGATGATTTCTCATTTTCCCTTTCAAGCCACTGGGTCCGGGACTCGAAACACAGTCAACTACATGGGAGTCCAGTGACATAGCCATTACACTAACTGCTGGTCCCTCAATCATATTTTTTTTTTTTTTTTTTTGGGAGAGGTTTTTGCTATAGGGCGCGTGCGCTCGCCAGACAGACAGAGAGACATAGAGACAGAAAGCGAGAAATCACCCCCCAGGGGGGATGGTCACGCCGCAATCCCTTCTCCTCCATTCTCCTCTCGGGATCTTGGGCACGCACGCACACGCGCCCGGTGTGAGTTTCAAGTCACCGGGTCCAGGACGGGAACCACGGTCGACTTCGTGGGAGTCCAGCGACATAGCCATTATACTAACTGCTGGTTCCCAATCATATCTATTCTTGAACTTTAATCACTGCCCTCCCTTCAGTATTGACCACACTCTTGCCTTCCACACAGGGCCACCAGTCAGGATGATAGGATGGCTAGGAAGAGCTGTCTCATTCCTGCAGAAATGTCCATCCTTGTCCAAACAGGTGGAGAGCAAGATGTCACCACACTGTGCAGAGGTGAGAGGGAATATGACCAGAGGGTCTGTCGGCTTTGTGGAGCAATGGTCTGGAAAGCAATGGTAGAAAATAGGCATGACTGCCTCAGGAGGACTGGTGGGAGCCACAAAAATGAGGCTAACTACCTGGTTAAGCACAGAGTGAAGGATGCCTGCCCCCAGCCCAGCAGCCCTCTGGTAGGCCATGGCCAGTCACATATAGCTCTCTCCAAAAGCTAGTTGAGGACCATCAGCAATCCAGAACAACGAACTCATCCTGTGTGTGATACGAGTGAGAATAACCCCCAAATTATCACGCTAGCACCATTTTAGAAGCCAGTCTTGCAATCCTGGGAAAGAAATAGTGCACAGGCCTAACTCCAGGAAGTCTTCTTAGATGGAAGACCCAGCTACATGATACCAAGAAAATCCTATAGGTATGAGCCCAAGAGTTCCTCAGGGCCTTTGGTCAACTCCATGTGAGGGATAGAGGGTCCAAGAGCACCTTGGAGTAAAGAAACTGGATTGGGCATGAGGAGGATGCATCTGGGTCTCAGCCCAGGCTCAGGGTACCCCATCCAGACAGCACTATCAACCCCCACTGATCTCAGGCACCACAGAAGAAAACCACGATGGAGACATTCTAAAGCATAGGGCTCTGGGGCTCAGAGCCTGGCCTTGGGTCTCTCCAGTCTTGTCCAAAGCAATGCCATCCAAAATACACCAACTTTTCACTATCGAGGCTGGAAAAGTCAGATTCTAGACTAGTTTTCCCAGCCTCTTTTACAGCTAAGGATAGCCATATGATTTAGTGCTGGGCAATAGTACTTCAGAGGAAGTGTACCAGTGGGGGGCAGTGCTTAAAGGTTTTCCTCCCTGTTATAAAGGAGAGGTTCTTTTCCAGCCCAGTCTACCTTCTTCCTTCACTGAATATGCTTTTTTGAAGATGAGATACCTGTAGCTGTGGGAATCATTTAACAATTACAAAACGAGCCTAAGAGAAAAAGCCAAAAGTCAAGAGCGAGCGAGCCTGCGTCCTTTACCATCATTATGCATTATACCCTGAGCCTGCCAACATCCAGTTGGCTCATATCAGATAATCCAATGTCTTTCTTTGTGAGCTGCTATTGTTGGCAATTCTGATACTTGCAGCTTGAAGCATTCTTAATTCGATTATAGACTTAAAGCACCCAAGTCCATCTCAAGAGTGGGCTAAATACTGAATCCTGTACAAGATGCCCAACATGTAAAGATTGGCAGAATCTCTTTTTCTAAAGAAGCTTTCAGTCTAGAAATGAGATACATCTTCAGACAGATATGACTTCTGTGTAATGCCTAGTAACTCCTGAAGAAGTATGTAGGTTCAATAATATTTCCTAAAAGAATTCAACATTATTTAGATAAGTATGATTACAGATGAATGTTTATGCATGGAAGAAAATATTGCTTTTTTGTGGAGTTGCCTTTTTTATCCCCTTGATTTTTACCCTAGGCTATATGTACTTTCTGGAGAGAAGCAGAGAAAGATTGGGAGAGGGAAAGTGAGAAATTGCCCCCTGGGGGGGGGGGGGGGGCACTGACCACTACAATTCCTTCTCCTCCATTCTCCTCCTGGGATTTTGGGCATGCACACACATGTACCCTACATGATTTTTAGGCCCCTGGGTTCAGGGTGTGGAAATCTAGCATCTTAACCACCTTGTCACTTGTTGGCTCCCATGGAGTTGCCTTTTAATTCACAGTCTCAGTGACAGATGGAACTCAGAGTCTCTCAGTCCTCCTTTTTTCTTACTTTTCTCTGCAGGTGCTCCTTTGTGAGCTGTTTGTGAGGTCATGGCCATAAACCTTCCCATTTTTAATTCCATTCTGGAAGGGCAGCAGAAAACAGATCCTTGCAATCGGTAGGTTCTTAGCATTAAGTTTAGTTTTTAAAACCATTCTTCATAGTGGAGCAGCTAATATTTAATCAAAACTGTTTATTGCTAAATATCAGCTATTCTTAGACTATACTATTAACAGGTTATTGTGCTCAAAGCTTCTTCTCCCATCAGGGATGATAAATAAAATAATCAAAATGGGTGAAAGCGACAGAACACATTATTCTTCACACAGACAAAAAGTTGTCAAGATCACTAAGATAGTTACTAAAAGGGGTCTAGTGTTACAGAATGCAGGGATCATAAGAGAGGGGTACATTTGTTGGTGGGGGGAGCCAGAGAAGACTTGCCTAAGGAGTAGCATTTGGCATATGAAATAAGAGGAATATTCCTTCTACAGTTCTCTTTCTGTCTAATTCAGCCATGAAAAATATGATCCGTTTGGTGATAGCACATCTTTAATAGCTCTCAAAGTGTTGGTAACCTCCCTTTTTATCAAAAGAAGAGCAGGACTTCAAATCAGAACCTTCCACTACTAATAATATCCTGCTAAGATCAAATACTGTAGTTTTCTTTTCACTGTTTTACTTTCCTGGTTAATGCTCTGTTTATGACAAGAGGTATTGGTTTTCCATTGATAATAATAATATAAAAAAGCCTTTCAAAAACAGTGCAGCAAGGAACCAGCAGATGGCATGCATAATGGTTACACCGCTGGACTCCCACATGGTCGACCACTGTTCGAGTCCCGGACCTGGAGATCTGAAATTCTTACCAGGTGCGTGTGCGTGTGTGCTCAAAACCCCTAAAGGAGAATGAAGGAGAAGGGACTGCAGCATAGCCATCCCCCTGGGGGGTGATTTCTCACTTTATGTCTCTCTGGTGAGCACATGTGCCCTATAGCAAAAATCTTTCAAAAATAAAGGAAAAAGTTCAGCAAAATTAGAGCCAATTTTAGGAAGCCATAAAGTGTGTAAAGCTGCAGATGATACATGGATATGGCAATAGTGACAGTGGAAAATAAATGACTGAAATTTGGGATCAGAAGGAAATAAAATTAAATATAAGTGACTGATAAGAAGGGTATTGCAGGGCCAGCTGGTGGGGTGGTGGTTAAGGCAGCTGGATCCCATGTGGCTGACTGTGCTGTAAGAGTCTAAGACCTGTTAGCTTGAAAAACATGCTGCTCGTGTGTGTGTGTGTACCTGCTCAAAATTCCAACAGGAGAGGTGAAAGAGAAGGGATTGCGGCATGGCCATCCCCCCAGGGGTGATTTCTCTCTCTCTCTCTCTCTCTCTCTCTCTCTCTCTCCCTCTCCCTCTCCCTCTCTCTCTCTCTCTCTCTCTCTCTCTCTCTCTCTCTGGTGAGTGCATGCACCCTATAGAAAAACTAAAACAAACAAACAAACAAACAAATAAAACTGCAACAGCACAGGTGAAAGATTTTAAACTCCTTGAGATCGGATGGATTCACATTGTTTTCTGTTCAGGAATAAGCCTTGAGGGCAGCAAGAGTATCTAGTTAGGGCCCTCTTCAGCAATCCAAAACATTGGCACACAGGCTGGGCTAGAGCTTGGAGTTAGCACATTCTTTCCAACGTGAGGTACCCAAACTTCTGATAAGCTTCCTCAAATCCAACTTTAGAATTTTAAATTTTAAATGAATTAAATATCTAATTAAGTTTTCAAAACCCTCACTCATTGTTCGAATTTCTCAACTCAAACCTCACCTCCTCTGAGAAGCCATGCCTGGTTTTTCCTTATACACTCAGCTGCTCCTTGCTGTGCTTCAGTCAGCTAGGCAAGGCTGTTAGACAGTAGAATGGTTCCTCTGCTGTAGAGAGGTTTCTCACCAGGCTTTCAGTTGCCCAGTTACTCTTTTATTCTTTTTATCTGCAGCACCTATGACTATTCTGGTACAAAATAAGCAGGGCCCAATAAATATTTGTACAACTAAATCGTGTTGTGGGGACACCACATTATAGAAGAACAGAAAGTCATTATTACATTATTATTGTTTTCAAGTTTAGTGAAAATTCAAAAAAGGAAAAGATCAATTTTTTTTTTTTAATTTTTAATTTTTAGTTTGCTGTAGGGCATGGACCCTTGCTAAAGAGAAACAGAGAGACAGAGAAAAAGTGAAAAATCACACCCCTCCCTGGGGGGCTGGTCATGCCTCAATTCCTTCTCTTCTATTTTCCATCTTGGGATTCTGGGCACACATGCACATGTGCATGGCGTGTTTTATCAATCTGCTGATTGGGGACTCAAACCATGCTATTGGGCATGTGAGGTCCAGCCACTTTAACCACCAGCTGGCCCCTGAACTAGAAGTTTTTCGAAGGGGTTAAGGACATTAGAAGGCTTGAGTTGGAAACAGGAAATCTAAATAAAGATCTTTTAAAGCTATTTCAGCATTGAAAGATTTCCCACTTGGGAGAGAGATAGAGTGAGAGAGGGCAAGAGAAAGAGAAGGAGGGGTGTGTTGGGAGAAAAAAGAGAGTCCGGTTTTTGTAAGGAATTTCTCTTATCCCTTCTCACCCTTCTCAAGACCAACCCTTGGGAATTTGACTGACATTGTCCACAATCCTTCGCATCCCTAGCATGACCCAAGCACCTGGCTCACAGATCTTTGTGGAATGGAAGTAACTTGTCATTAAGAGAAAACGAAATCCTGAAGTTCATTAGGAGTTTGTAGAAAGAAGTGTGGGGCAATGAGACTCGGTGAAGGATTTCTGGTGGGGACAGGGTTGAGCAGGGTTGTGGAACATAAAAATGTAGACTCTCCCACTCTCGTGTCCCAGGATTTTTTTGACACTGGCAGTTGAAATGGCTCTAGTTCTCTAAACCAGCCAGAGTTGCACTACCACATTGGTGGCTAGTAGCCACACATGGCTATTTAAAGTGTGATATATTTACATTCAGTTCTTCAAGTTGTATGAGCCATATTTATTATTATTTTTTTTAATTTGCTAGAAGGCATAGGTTCTCATCAGAGAGAGACAGAGAAACAGAGAGAGAGGAAGAAGGAGAAAGCATTCCCCCAGTGGGTCATGGTCACAATGCAATCCCTTCTCTATTTCTCCCTTCTTTGGGGATATACCTGGCATGTTTTACAAGCCTCTGGGTCTGGGAATTCAACTTTTCAGTCAATCATATGGGATCCAGGTCCCTTAACCACTAGCTCACTGGGCCCGCTCAACACTAACCGTATTTTCAGTGTCCATAGTCATATATATTTAGTGGCCTCTATGTTGAGTAAGTAGCTCAGATAAAAAACACCCCCATCACCACAGAATGTTCAGTTGGACAAAGCAGATTTAAAGTAAATCCCCTCTGGGTTGCTGAAGGGGGAAGTTAGACAGGAGAGAGGCTGGATGTAACTGCTTTTCCTACACTTTTCTGTTCCTTCACATTTTAGCTACTTCAGTTTAAGATTGTACTAACATTTCCTTCAGTTTTCACACTCTCAGACTACACGCTGAATACATTTTCTAAGAGCAATCCAGTGGTTCTTAGTATATTCCCGAAGTTGTCAACTAAAACCACCGTCTAACTAGGGAACATTTTCATCACCCAAAAGGAAATCTCGTATCCATTAGGCAGTCACTATTATTTCACCTTCCCTTTATCCATTGGCAACCGCTAGTCTGCTGTCTGTCTCAATGGATTTGCCTCTTCTGGATACTCTACATAAATATAACCATATGACATGCCGACCTTTGTGTTTGGTTTCTTTCTTTTTTTTGGAGAGTTTTTTTTTTTTTTTTTTTTTGTTTTTTTTTTTTTTGTTGTTTTTTTTTTTTTTGCTATAGGGCACGTGCTCTCACCAGAAAGACAGAGAGACAGAAGTGAAAAATCACCCCCCCGGGGGGATGGCCATGCCACAATCCCTTCTCCGTCATTCTCCTCTCGGGATCTTAGGCATGCATGCACACGTACCCAGTGTGAGTTTAAGCCACATTGTGTACAAGTCTCCATGTGGGCATGTGGTTTCAGCTCCTGATTATAAACCTAAGAATACAATCACTGGGTCATATGATAATTCCATGTTGAACTCTTCGGGGAACTGTTTTCT
The DNA here is from genome assembly GCA_026018925.1 of Tupaia tana. NCBI lineage: Eukaryota > Metazoa > Chordata > Mammalia > Scandentia > Tupaiidae > Tupaia > Tupaia tana. Next base: position 246,598,105 of record JAKSZU010000001.1, on the reverse strand, counting down.
AAATCAACTTTACCATTTCATCTTGTGTATGTGTAAGAAAGAGCTCATTCTTCTCTTCACCTGATAGTGCCTGACATAGATTAACTATTTATTTACTGTTGGATTAGATGAATTATCAATTTAATCTACACAAATATTCATACAGGCCCAGCCCGGTGGTGCAGTTTGTAGCGTCCTGGACTGCAGAGCTAGAAGCCACATGGCTAACCATGGGTTCAGATTCCTGGCCCAGTTGTCCTGAAATACACGGGGTGAATATGCACATCCTGACAAGCTAGAAGTCTGGGGAAAGGGGTTCACAGCAAGATGAGACCCCGTAGAAGGTCCCTCTTTCTCTCTCTCATGTGTGGGTTCTCTCTGTACATACTGTCATAAATAAACAAACTTTAAAAAAATGTCCATCCAGTCAGGATCTGAAGGATGCTTGTTGAAGACCAGGATAGGGGTGTGGTTCTAGCCTCCTAATGCCACTCTGTTAGCCTGTGGGAGTTTAGAGAGTCAATTCCTGTTTATTATATACCTATTACATTCCATTTACTGGGCCAGTCATTAGGGACACATTACATGTATGTTTTCCTAGTTGGAGTAACAGCCATATAAACAGCTCACTAGAATTCTGTTGCTTACTACCACAAAGGGGATATACATGGCAAGGTGTTCACTACCCTTGCCTGGGAGAGTTAGCGAAGGCCTTACAAAGGAAAGGATCTTTTAATTGAGTCTTGAATTCTAAGTAGGAGTTGTCAGACAAGACATGCCATGGAGTAGTCAGAACTAAGTAAAACTTTTTTATTTAATTAACTTTATTTTTTTAAATGTATTTATTTAGAAATATTTTTGCTATAGTTTATGTGTGTGCTTGCTGGAGAGACAGAGGAGTAGAAAGTGAGAAATCATCCCCCAAGAGGGATGACCACATGCAATCCCTTCTCTTCCAGTATCCTCTCAGGATTTTGGGCATGCACGCACATGCACCTGGCGTGAGTTTCAAGCTTCCGGGTCCTGGACTAGTAAGTACCACAGTCAACCATGTTAGAGTCCAACACTTTAACCACTATGCCATCTATTGTTCCCTATTTATTTTTTGTATGGTAGAGGGTATGTACACTCACTGGAGAAAGAGAGAGAGAGGGAAAGCAAGAAAGTCCGCCCCGCCCCTGGCATGGGGGCTGGTCATGCCCCAATCCCTTCTCCTCCATTCTCATTTTGGAATTTTGAGCATGCTCATGTATTCAGAATGTTTTTCAAGCGACTGGGTCCAAGACTCAAACCAGCCATACAGTGGGCCAGATGGGATTCAGTTGATCTAACTACCACACCACTGGCTGGCTGAAAGAAAGCATTTTGTAGATGAGACAAGAGGACAGACTGATACATAAGAAGACCCCCTCCAGGCCACCAGGTGGCGTAGTGGTGAAGGTATTGGACTCCCACATGGTCAACTGTAGTTAGAATTCTGGACCCAGTGGCTTGAAACTCACGCCAGGCATATGTGTGCGCATGCCCAAGATCCCAAGAGGAGAATGGAGGAGAAAGAATTATGATGTGACCATCCCCAGGTGGGGGGGGGGGTAATCTCTTGTTTTCTATTTCTTTGTCTCTGGCAATCTATCTATTAAAAAAAATGATTCCCTCCCACAGAGATTCTAGGTTTGTTGTGCTGGGATCCAGATTATTCTTTCACTTGTCATCCTTAGGCTGAGTTCAGTACCATGTAACAGGTTTGAGTATTTCGACTAACTGTCTAGGGTCAGCATAGTTCTCTGGTTAAAACAGCCCTTCTTTGGAATGACAGTATGAAAAATTCAAATGCAGCTTCTGCTTTGGCAGAAACTGCAGCTATGGAAAATGAGCAACTAGAACTTCAGGCTGTCAGAAAAGACATGCAATGGTGCTTAGACAGGGATACCAGTGAACGAACTGTCCTGACACATCTACACCCTGTTGTGCTCGATGTTGCTACCAGGTGAGGCACAACCTGTGCCCAATCCACCTTTTCAATATAAAGCAAATCAATTGCCCATCCATTGATATGAACTGGAGAAAACAGAACCAATTTCCTTGGGTCTCAGGCTTCTCAAAGTTAATGACTTCAACTCACCTGAGAGTCAAGACTGTTCACAGTGGATTGAGCTGATTTTCACTTGGGCCTATAACCATTTTTCTTTAAAGTCTAACTTCTCACTCAAGGGTTCTTTCAACACAGAAGAAAAGAACTAGGGAAAAATACCTGCGGGAAAATGGTTACTAACTTGCTTTCAAGGTGGCAGTTCAAGGAAGTCAATGGTCCAAGTCAAAGGCCAGAATGTGTTTAGAGGGATGCCTTTTCTTTTTAAGAGAGAGGTAATTTTGTTGTAGGGCACATGAGCTCACAGAGAAAGAGAGAGAGAAATCACCCTCTAGGGGTGGATGGCCAGGCCGCAATCCCTTCTCCTCCACTCTTCTCTCCGAATCTTGGGCACGCATGTACATGTACCCAGCTCAAGTTTTAAGCTGCTGGGTCCGACCATTGAACCATCTGTCGATTACATAGGAGTCCAGTGACGAAACCATTACATCTTCTCTGGTCCCTAGAGGGGTGCTTTTATGAGTGGCAGAACAAAGGTCTGGTGACATGTTTCTCAGTGGTTTTATTCTTTAGAAAGATTCAGCAGAGGTGGTATGAGAAAGACTAAGGGAAAAGTGGTAGATGGGAACAATGAAAATTCCCCATACTACCCTCCCATTCTAACTTGTGCCTCTCTGCCAGTGTGGAGTGATTGGGGGTGTGTCTTTCCCATGAAGATATCTTCCTTCTTAGAACTGTCACTTGTCCACACGTTTCGCTGGTTGTATGGACGACCTGTTGACAGTCTTTTTTGTATTTTTGAATTAAACTGTGTAAACGCTTGGAAAAGTGTCTAGCAACTAATGTGCATCATGAAAACGATGGGGCCATTATTTCAGCCTCATCTCTCAAGCCAGACATTATGGTCCCTGTAAATGGAAAACCAACCCCCCTCAAGCAACAAACAACCAAAAAGAACCCAACTCATCATTTTGTCTACCCACGACACCTAGCACTGTGTTCTTAACGTGTAGCATGATTAGGACCTTGGACCAGGCGCCTCCCCTTTGCGAGCTAGGGTAGAAGCACATGGAGATTAGTAGAGTCTAAACCGAGTCCACAAACACTACCTGATGCCCACTGGTTACAAGGTACTCTCCGGAGCCCTCCTAAACCCTTTGTGCAGGTATGAAGCATAAAAATGAGCAGGAAGTCAAAGCCTCCAGTAGGAATGAGGCCGGGTGAAACTAATTCCAGCATCTCGGAAGTCGCCATCTACTAGCCCACGACGGGTGTGGGTCCTACGACTCCAAGACGATCCCCATTCCCCGCTAGTCCCATTTTTCTCTCCGCTTTGCCTCGTGCCTGGACTGCGGCTCTATTCGGAACAGAAGGGACAAGTTCCCAGTTTGAGCGTCCGGGATCCCGGCCGGGGTTCAGCGAGGACTGGCAGCCTCAGTGCGCGAGGCTCCGGGAGCAGATCCCGGAGGCGCCGGGCCCAGCCCACCACCTCGACTCCCCGGCTGCCCAATCAGGGCGCGGCTCGGGCGCGCGACGCAGCCAATCAGGGACGGCGGGAGCGGCGCCGGGAGCCCGCGGGCGAGGAGCTCGCCCGGGAGTCGGGAGGCGGCGACGCTGTGGCCGGGAGGGAGCGCGGCGAGAACAGCACGGCCTGGCGGGGTACCTTGGCTAGGCTAGCCCGCTCTGCCGCGGCGTCCTCCGGCCGGCGCTCGGGACTCTGCTGGTCGCATTCCAGGTAACTGCGCCCGAGCCCTACGGCGGAGGCGACGCGCCCCTCGAGAGGGGCCCCTCAGGTGGAGAGGGTGGGGGGCGGCCGGCCGCGAGGTCCTAGCGCCGCGGTGCTGCTCCGCTCCCCGTCGTGTCCCCCACGGTTGCCTCCGCCGGAGCCACCGGGCGGCGCGACATTTCCACAAGTCGCCGGCGTCCCAGATTGGGAGGGGATGCGGCCACTCTGCCTAAGGTCGGCGGGGGTGGGGGCGAGGGAAGACACCTGAGACCCCCGCACGCTTTCAGACACTTCTTGCCTGCCGGTGTCTTCCCCCGAAATCCGGGGCGCTCTAGGCGTCTTCAGTGACCCGAGTGGGGAAGCGACAACAGGTGTCCCAAGAGACGGTGCTTGCTCCCCTTCTACGCCTGAAATCCGGGCCTTGGCGTTCCGCCCCACCTTCGGGGTGTGGGGAGACAGGACCCCAGCCTGGCCTCTCAGGCGCGCTGCCCGCTGGACAGCGCCCAGAGACCGCCTGGACCCGGGGCTTTGGATGGAGTTTCCTACGCGCAGCGCGTAGCCAAGCAATTTGCCGGACACCCGCCTCGCTGGATGAAGAGTTGAAGATGAGACCGTGTGTGTGTGTGTGTGTGTGTGTGTGTGTGTGTGTGTTCGTTCGTGGTTGGTTCGTTCTGGTGCTGTCCCAGCTGAAAGGAGCTGCCTCCGGGCTGGGAGTGAATCATTAACCGTGGTCGTGCGCGGCTGCTGGCCCCTGCCTGCGTGCCTCTGCCTGGCTGGTCTGCCCTCTGGAAAAGTGGCAATAAGTGATTCGCTTGCCTGATGGCTCGTTTTGAGAATTACATGAGCCAGTGATAGAAAAACACTGAGCGCGGGTCTAGCTACTCAAATGCTGGGGCTTGCTGTTTTTGTTATTCGCAGTGGATGGTCTTTTAAAGAGTAAATCAGACGTGTCCAAACTGGCCCAGCAGCCACTTGGACCTCTGAACAGCTTTCTACACTTGAAGCGAAAATATGCTTATTATTAATGTCACCGATTGTTATCATTTAAAAGTAATATATCCTTGGGGTAAGTAAAAAAAAGAAAAAAGCTAAACAAAACTCCATTGGAATGATGAGAGAGATTGTGGACTCTGACTAAGAACTGAGAAAAGCTTTGTAACCTTTGAAAAAAATCAGTATGAATGAAGTGTGAAAAGAATATTATGCTACTTTGTTGAATGTTTCTTTCATTAATATGGCTATTATTATATTTTATTTTGATTTTTTAAGAGGTTTTTGCCTTAGGGCACATGGGCTTGCTGAGACAGAGAGACAGACACAGTGAGAGGGAAAGTGAGACATCATTCCAGTCCCTTCCCCTCCATTCTCTGATGTGATTTCAAATCATCAGGTCTGGGATTCCAACTGTGGTTGACCATGTGGGAGTCCAGCGACTTAACCGCTATGCCAACTGCAGGCTCCAATATGGCTGATTTTTTTTTTTTTTTTTTTTTTTGAGAGGTTTTTGCTATAGGGCGCGTGCGCTCGCCAGACAGACAGAGACAGACAGAGAGACAGAAAGCGAGAAATCACCCCCCAGGGGGGATGGCCACGCCGCAATCCCTTCTCCTCCATTCTCCTCTGGGATCTTGGGCACGCACGCACACGCGCCCGGCGTGAGTTTAAGCCGCCGGGTCCAGGACTTGAACCGCGGTCGACTACGTGGGAGTCCAGCGACATAGCCATTACGCTAACTGCTGGTCCCCAATATGGCTGATTTTTTTAAGAGGAAGATATTGAAGGTTTTTATACTTTCTACTCCCCCACCCCAACAAGCAAGAAATATTAAAAAGAAAAAGAAACAGGGACCAGTGGATGGCATAATGATTATGTTGCTGGACTCCAAAGTAGTTGACCATGGTTCAAGTCCTTAAAACTCACACTGGACACATGTGCCTGCATCCTCAAAGTCCCTAGAGAAGAGTAGAGGAGAGGGGATTGCAGCGTGGCCAATCCCCTGGGGGGTGATTTCTCTCTTTTTGTCTGTCATTCTGGCTAGCACATGTGCCCTATAGGAAAAAAATCTCTTAAAAAGAGAGAGAGAGGGTAGAAAGCTCAACCACATAACTAAATGCTAGCAGCTCAGAGAATCCTAAAATTGCAGTTGCTATTCTTCCAGATGCAAATCTTTCAAGTCTCAATTTAATGTGGCAGCCCTTTCAATTGTTGATAAGGAGACTTCTACTCTCTTGGATGGAGTGGGAGAATCTCAAAGCTGGCCTGAGAGGGGAGGGAGCCAGGCTTGTGGGGCAAAGATGGCTGAATTCAGAGCCAGACTCCCCCCACCCCTACTCCGTGAGAGTGCTGGCCCTGGCCAGTACTGGAAAGCTCAGACAGGTTGCTTCATTTTTCTGAGCCAGAGTTACCCTTTGTTAAATGAGGATTTGAGTTTTTTAATTTTATTATAATCATTGCAGAGCATTTGTCCTAAGGATGCTACTAATGAATAGAAAGCCCCTTGTACAGTTCTAGGGACATAGTTACAGGTATGTTGCATCCAGAGGAGATCCTAAGAGTGAGTGATCAGTTAGACCCTTGAGGGCTTAAGAGGCTTCATTGAGAGGTAACACTTGAGCAGAGAGTGGAGAATGATGAGCAGATCTCTTGTGCAGACAGGGCCAGAGGGGATTCAGAAAGAAGGATAGAGCAGAGGGTTCAGGAAGGTACTGCAGGCAAAGAGTATAGGAGATCAATAGGGCTGTCATAACTTAGGCGAGATAACAGCCCCAGATCTCAGCAGTTTACAACAAAAGTGTGTTTCCCACTGATGCCGCATGTCCAGTGTAGGCCAGTTGTATTCCATGCCTATCTGTCTTCATTCTGGAGCCCACTGAGGCTTAAGAAACAGTCCCTCTCTGGGACAGTGCTGATCTCCTTTATGGTGAAGGAAACAAGAGAACATGACAGAACACAACTACAGCACCTGAAACAGCCCAGAAATAGCAGCTGTCACTTCAGCTCTCATCCTATTGGCCAAAGTAAGTCGGGTGGCCAAACCTGATAGCAGAAGTCTCAGGAAGGTATGCTTCCTGCAGATAGAGAGGTATGGCTGACCACATGGGAAAGTGCTGAAAGAAATTAGGCTGGGCACCGCCCCCAGAGTTTTGCATGAGCCAGTCTGGAGGGGGCCTGAGAATTTATATTTTTGATGGCTGCTCAGGTGGTATTGGTGCTGCTGCTCCCAAGAAGCACATTTTGAAAACTTCTGAGCTAAAGGGAGAAATTAAGATGTGGGGAGAAAAAGTCCTGAATGGAAGGAAGGACTGATGGAAGAAGGAGGAAAAAAGGCCCAAAGATCCTGCCATTCTCCATATGAGAAGTTCTGGCCTTGTTCTGCTGGAAGCTAGTTCTGGCCTTGAGCAGGGGGATCTACAAGAATGATTGAATGTCTGGTTTTGTATTAAATTGCAGATGTGGGGCCAGCAGGTGGCGTGGTAGTTAAGGTGCTGGATTCTCACATGGCTGACCACAGTTCAAGTCCCAAACCTGGAAAGTCATGCCGGGTGTATGTATGTGCATGCTCCCAAAATCCCAAAACATCCCAAGAGGAGAATGGAGGAGAAGGGATTGTGGCATGGCCATCCTCCACCCCTGAAAGTGGGTGGATTTCTCTCTTTTTGTCTCCAGCGAGCGTACACACACCCCATGACAAAAACCTAAAATAAAATAAATAAATAAATAAATAAATAAAAGAAAAAATATTGCAAATGCGATTTTCATAGTGAAGAAATTTAAAAACTCAGATTCAGAAAAGGAGGCAGTGTACAAGTACTGCTTTGTCCCCTCTCTTTGCATTACTGGCTACACTCTGATCCTGTCCTTGAGCATACGCCCTTTTGTCTGGTTCCAGAGCTCTCAAGTCTGTTCCAATCCTGATCCGTTGCATTTGTCATTACAGTGAGTTCTCTTGGAGCTGAGCTTGCCCACTGGGTGGACATCGGCTGACATTTATTATAGTTAGACCAAACAATTGCTTACTTCACTTGAGGTCACCTTCATGCATAAACATCTTTACCATATGATCATGTGAATTGTCATGACCCCAGGACTTGAATTGCGGTTGACCATGTGGTAGTCCAGTCCCGCCATCCCCTACCCCCAAGATATATAATTCCCTGAGAATGCGATGTTGCCCATGTTTTGGCTTCTATTAGTAGGTGGAGCAAGTCGCAACAATTCCCCTAACTGTGACTCACCGCTCCTGTAATGATAGAGCATTCCAAAAACGAATGTTAAGGAGAAAATATGTTGGGGTGTGTAACATGACATAGGAAATAAAACAGCAAGAGTTTCTTTCTCTTTCTTTCTTTCTTTCTTTCTTTCTTTCTTTTTTTTTTTTTTTTTTTTTTTTTTTTTTTTTTTTTTTGCTGTATTTTTCCCAGCTGTGATATGGCAAAAATTTGACCTCTACTTAGGGTTCAGATAATCGGTGAGATGCCTGGCCCTTAGACAGCACGTGAGTGCAGGAAATCTTTAGGTCAACATTTTTGAGTGCTGGCCAGCAGGTTAGAATATGTGTCTCAAGGTGAGATGAGTGTGAAATGATAGATTTGAGATGTAGAGGCAATAATCTAGGAACTATGCATACTGAATTTGTATAAAATAAGAAAGATAGGGTGGACTCGAGCTATAAAATGAAGTGAGATTTGAAAAGACCTTTTTTGAATTGAGATTGCATGGGCAATCACACCTTGAAGGTGTGCTTTTTGAGCCAGGAGAACTTGGTTTCATGTATCTCCAGAGGTGAATGAGAAAGATTGGAACTACAAGTTCTGTCCAGGAGATCTAAAACCAACTCTGTTTCCCTCTCCATGTAATTCTGGAAAGCCAGCTGTTTCCCCTCCTCCTGCAGGTGTGGCCTCCATGCTACCTGCACTCAGTCAACTCTGCAGGAAGCTACAATAGTTCCCTCATCTTAGGTTTCTAGGAAATTGGCTTAAAGTTTCAAAAAATTCACAAACGAAACCCTGGACTTAGAAGAGAGAGATACACTTTAACTAGTCAGGAGGAATTAAAATGCCAAACATATTCACTAGAAAGTGTTACGATTCTGGTTGGAGAATATTTATCCTGTAATTTGACATTTAAGTAATGTAAGTATTAAATCACTAGAGAATTAATATCCTTTCTATATGCTTATACTACCTAATTGCTGCCTCATATTAGGTTGTTGGGAGAGTCATGATGTCTTTTTACATAGAAAAACATAGAAAAATACATCTTGACTCCCAACAACCTAATAAATAATCTCTGGCAATTTTAGAAGGTAGGTTTCCAATGTTATTACTGTCTTTCTAACATGTAATAGCTAAGATAGAAACGGTTGGCTACAATTTATAGATAGATAATAGAACAGCAGGATTGAAAACTAAAGTCCCTTGATTCTTTCGTTCATTATATTCGTACCTGTCACCTTCAGCTGGCCCCGTACTGACATGGACTTGTTTTGGTGATGGCCCCACTAACTCACAAGAGGTGGTCAATTTTCTTGTGATGTGCAGTCACAGTGAAAAGTCTAAGGCAGATTGGCAGATTGCTGATTGCCCAATGAAACCTTTGGAAAGTAGCTTCATGTGAATGCATTGACGAGCTTTTGGATTCAAGATTTCGAGAAAGATGTTATGAGGAATTCCAAGAAGTATAATACTCAGTCTTCTGACACAGCCTTTAACCTGAGAGAGAAGACCCAATAGTTATGCAAAATCAATAATAGCTACATAACAGTCAGGCCAACAGTAAGCAGATAATCAAAGGGACACTGAATGAGTTCACACTGGATTTTTCTGTGCTGGACTGGAAAGCTGCATAGAGGAGCAGTTGCACTGTGTTGGATGTGGATGTAGGATTTAGTTAGGTAGGATCACTGCTTTCTTTATCTTTCTGTTTATTTATTTATTTATTTTTGTAGCAAAGGACATCAGTGTATTGTGTCTCAGAATTGATAGCACAAGCCAATTTCAGGCCCAGTGACTAGACTGCTGTACCTAGAGTCATGGGGTTAAGTAGGGGAAAAGGGAGGTCCCAGGTAGACGACTTCTTAGTCTTCTTTTCTTGGCTGCCATAGGGTTATCTAACTTGATGACTTGCATCATCTCCTAATAAATTTGGTGATTCATCAGTAGATGAGTGGTAACACTGGGCTCCAAGTCCCCTGTCTTAACATGTTCATTTTATTAATAGGAAATCACTGTGGAGCTGAGGATGTCATGCCTCTTTATAAATAAAAGCTGATCCTATCTTAAAGTCTGTCAAACTGGCAGGTACTCCATCTCTCTTTACTTCCAAATGACCCAGAAGGTCAAGTGACCTGTTTAAAGGCATGCAGAAATCCCTCAGCCCTTTACCTTAACTGACCCTGCTTTCCTGACAGTTGGTAGGGTCCAACTTTAGCTGCTTCATATCTCTCTGTGGAATGGTCACACGAGAAACATAGAACCTGTTTATCTATTGATAGTTAGAATTTTTCCAGCTAGCATTGTACCCTGTGAAGACCTTCAGCAGAGACCCGAAAGGTCCTTATTAATTTGAAATTGGAGGAGAGAAAATTGCATCCTTGTCTTTCCATCTTAGCTCTGGCTGTCATTGAAAGAGGTACAGTTTTAGTACCCTGGGTCTGTGCAAACACACCATCTGAATGAAATGGCATTCTCAAACATTTTTCATGCCAAATGCTAACCAGTGTAGCAGGACTATTAGTGGCTTTTAGTCTGCCTGAACTTTGAAGTGAGACATCAGACTCTTACCAGCTTGATTACGTCACTCCATTGGCTGTCTTTTGAAGTTAGCCAGTTGCTTTATGTGTGTGTGTGTGTGTGTGTGTGTGTGTGTGTGTGAGAGAGAGAGAGAGAGAGAGAGAGAGGGAGAGAGAGAGGCTTAAATGAAAACAGATTTTATTTAATTATTTGCTCTAGAAACTGGTATTTTCAGCCAGCCCCATAGCTTACTATTAAAGGACCTGAATTCCACATGGCCAACCACAGTCTGAATCCTGGCCCTCAAAGTGTGAAATACGTGGTGGGTGCCATGTGCACAGCTCTACAGGAAGGAAAGATAGAGAAGAGGAGATTGCAGTGTGACCACCCCATCTGGAGGTGCTTTCTCTGTCTCTCTCTGGTGACTATGAGTGACATCTGGCAATTAAAAAAAAGAAAGAAATGGAATGTATTTGTCTGCTTTTCCTGATTTAAGCTTTTAAAGGAGAAGAATTACAATGCTATGGTTAAGTGGACAAGGCTGGAGTAATCCAGATTCAGCAGATTTTTTTTTTCAGTTACGTGCATTGTTTAAATGCCATATAGTATGTGAATGCAGAGCTGTCAAAAATACAGTCTGATTGTTTATTTCCCCACTCTTGCCAAAATAAAATACTATTTTTGTCTACATTGCTCCTTGTCCCTGTATTTCCCTTCTCTTAAGTTAAAAAAGTTAAACAAAACTTTTATTGCCACTAAAGTGATCAAAATCACAATCAATAGCTACCATGTATTGAGTTTTACTGTATGCTGGGTCTTCTACTGAATGGTTTATATCACATTATCTCACTTAATTTGCACGGCAGAGCTGTAAGGTCAGGAGTAGTAGCATTTTTTATTTATTTATTTTTAAATGTGTATTTCTCTTTTTTAAAGAATGATTTTATTTAACTTTATTTATTTATATATTTATTTATTGAAATTTGACCAGAGAGGGACAGAGTGAGAGAGTGAGAAAGCAAGCCGCCACATCCAGGATTCAAACAGTGGTCGGTCATGTGGGAATCCAGCGCCCTTCACCACCACACCACCTGCTGACCCCACATCTCATTTTATAGATGAGGCAAACTGAGGCTTGGACTAAGTAATTTGTCACAGGGTATAGTGAAGCTGGACTTTGAACCTCTCTTTCTCTTAGCTCTAGAAGTGATGCCCTTAGTCGCTGTAGTATCTGGAAACAAAAACGGAAAGTGCTCTAAAGAGTTAGCGGCTGTGAGTTGGGGAGTTGGGGTCCACTTGAGTAAATATGTGTCTTAGTCACTCACTCTTCAACCTAGCTGGCCTGGGCAGGCTGACCCGGGTGCAGAAGCCAGTCTTGTGCTCAGCTCACAGACTCCTCCAGCTGTGCCATCCACCATACACAGGGCCCTGGAACTCACTCATGCTCTGCCGTTGGTGGGTTTTAAGCTCCTGATGCTTGACCAGGCCTTGGGGAGGGGTGGTTCTATGGAATCAGAGTTGTTTGATGTCACAAAACAGACTCTGGTCTGGGTGACTCAGCTGGTCACAGCACCACACTATGGAACCAGCAGCTTTTACCTCTTGTCAGTAACCTTTTTCTTTTCCTTTTTTTTTTTTTTTTTCCTAAGAATTATGTTATTATTGGGACCAGCAGTTAGTGTAATGGCTATGTCACTGGACTCCCATGTAGTAGACCACGGTTTGCGTCCCCGACCCGGTAGCTTAAAACTCACGCTGGGCGCGTGTGCGTGCGTGCGTGCCCAAGATCCTGAGAGGAGAATGGAGGAGAAGGGATTGCGGCGTGGCCATCCCCCCTGGGGGGTGATTTCTCGCTTTCTATCTCTCTGTCTCTCTGTCTGGCAAGCACACGTGCCCTATAGCAAAAACCTCTCAAAAAAAAAAAAGAATTATTTTATTATTTAACTTTTTTTTATTTATTTATTTTAATCTGATGAGAGAGGGACACAAAGAGAGAGATGAAAAGTGAGAAAGTAAGCCATTAGATCTGGGACTCGAACCATGGTCAGCTATGTTGGAGGACAGTGTCCTTGACCACCAGGCTACCTGCTGGCCCCAGTAGCGTTTTCCCTATGAAGAGGATAGAGCAGGTGTGCCCAGCCCACATGGCTGTTTTGCAGAGGTGGGTCCTGGACATAAAAAATCTAGGTAAGAACATAGGCTTGTTTGTACATACAAGGTCTCTCTCTCTACTTACAGAGAGGAAATTTTTTTCAGAGAAAAAAGGCCTCATGAATGGAGAATGGTGAAGTGCTTAAGAGCACAGACTCTGGAGCAGACTGTCTGGGTTTGATTTATAAGCCTCAGTTTCCTTATCTCTCTAAAGGTAATAATAGAACTACATTGTGGAGTTGTCATGAAGATTGTATGAGTTATTCAATGAATTGTAAAGATGTTGAGATTGGGATCAGCAGATGGCATAATGGTTATGTCTCTGAACTCCCAGGTACTCAGTAGCAGTTTGAGTCTCGGACCCAGCGGCTTCAAGCTCATGCCAGTTTCATGTGTGTGCATGCCCAAAATCCTGAGAGGAGAATAGAAGAAAAGGGATTTGCAGCATGGTCATATCCCTGGGGAGTGACTTCTTGCTTTCTGTCTCTCTGTCTTTCTCTCTCTCTCTCTCTCCAGTGAGCACATGTGACCTGCAGCAGAAATCTCTCTCTCTCAAAAAAAAAAAAAAAAGGCACGTTGAGGTCAATGTCTAGGAGATAGGAAGTGTTACGTACATGTTTATTAAATAACACATAACAATCAAGTGGTAGCTGAACATCATTGTGTGTAGGTGAGACCGTGCTGTGAGAGTTGGAGCTCACAGGACTGCCTCTCTGAAGCACTTGTGATGAAGTCCTACCAAGTGACCAGGAGAACTAGCCATTTAAAAGAATATATGAGAAATACACTTGCAAACTGCTTTCTTGTAAAATGACCATGAGAGAACCAGTTTAAAAGAGAAGTCAAGGGGAACCAGCAGTTAGCGTAATGGCTATGTCGCTGGACTCCCACGTAGTCGACTGCGGTTCGCAACCCGGACCCGGTGGCGTAAAACTCACGCCGGGCGCGTATGCGTGCGTGCCCAACATCCTGAGAGGAGAATGGAGGAGAAGGGATTGCGGCATGACCATCCCCCCTGGGGGGTGATTTCTCGCATTCTGTCTCTATGTCTCTCTCTGTCTGGTGAGCGCATGAGCCGTATAGTGGAAAAAAAAACAAAACAAAAAAACACCTCTCCAAAAAAAAAAAAAAAAGAGAAATCAAGGATAATTGACCTGATTCTTTAAAAGAATTATTTATTTAATTTTATTTATTAATATATATTTTTTTAAATTTGACCAGAGGGAGAGAGAGGAACAGTGAGAAAGCAAGCCTCCAGGTCTCTGACCACTCATAACGCTGTCAGCCATGTTGGAGTCTGCTGCCCTCTCACTATGCCACCTGCTGGCCCTGTGACCTGATGTTTTGGTCAGGGCTACTGGACAGATAGAATTGCCTTCATCTTGGATGGGAAAGGCTTCTGCTGTGGTAGCTTTAGGGGAGGGAGAGCATTTGGTCAGTTTTGGATGCTAAGTTTTGGAGGCATGGTAGGGGTTGAAATGAAGATACTCAGTGGGCATCAGGCGGAGTCAGGTGAGAAGCCAGGCTGGAAACATCTCTATGGGGGTTCGTAGCTTGTAGAGGGATCAAAAGCCATGTGGAATGAAAGTAGTGAGAGATGGGTTCTAGGGTTGAAGCAGAGGCATTCCAGCTCCAGTGGAAAAGCCAAGTTGCCTCTAGTTTTCTGGTTAGTTCATTTTTCCACTTTGCCAGTATAAAATGACGTGTGAACCTGTTGGATGTCGGCATTTTCTTTGGATAGTTGTATCATTTGAGAGCTATAATGCTGTGGCTAAGTGCATGGACTTTAGAGTCAATAGGCCAGGGTCAGGCACCACGTGACCTCTTACTATTTTTGTACTCTTGGGCACGTCACTTACTCTCTGAGACTCAGTTTTCTTACCTGTGAGATGGGAATTGGTAGTAAAAATAACCATTTCATGGTTTTGGAGGCTCAGTAAGTGCAGCTATATTAATGCTATAAAGTGGTTCATCGCCTATCACAATAAATTTATCACTATTCATGCCAATGTGTTAAATGTGAGGAGCTGGTGACAGCTCACACATTTTTGAAACCCTTTGAATTTTCCCTGAACTGAGAGTCAGATTTTAATTTAACTCATACTGCTGCTATTTTCCATCTTTTTGTTAAAAATAAAAGAGAGAGGTCAAGAAGGGACTATACTAAATTCCACACACACATATCAGTTACTTGAGTTTCCTCTGTAACTGAAACAGTTCATCCAAAGATCACATCTAGCCTGTGGATGTGGCAATTGCTTCGTGAATCACAGATGCACAAACATTCAGAGATCTAAAAACTGAAACAAAAAAAGGACGATGCTTGGCAATGACTGGACCCCAATATTGTACACAGTTATCTTATCCATACCCTTTACCACTGTTGAGCCAGGTAAGGAGGTACTCTTTTCTAATATATGAACTGATCTTTCCTGCTGTTTTAAATTCAGATTTTACATTTGGTTGAAAAATGCATCGAAACCACTTTTTCCCACTCAGGAAATACTATTATTCTGAATCTCTTTTTTAAAATGTCTCACTCTCGAGGGCCAGCTGTGGCATGGTGGTTAAGGTGGCTGGATCCCACATCACTAACTATGGGGTTCAAGTCCCAAACCTATCAGCCTGAAAAATACTCTGTGTGTGTGTGTGTGTGTGTGTGTGTGTGTGTGCCCGCCCAAAATTCCAAAAGGAGAACAGAGGGGAAAGAATTGCAGTGTGGCCATCCCTCCAGAGGAGTGCTTTCTTAATCTCCCTCTTCTCCCAACCCTCTAGCAAGTATACATTCCTCATAGCAAATTAATAAAATAATAATAATAAGTCACACTCTCAAAGCTAAATAAGAATTTAAAGGTGGAGAATCACTTTCTGAAGTCTTGTCTTTCTGGCAATTAGTATGTCTGCTGTGTTTGCATTTATGGTTGATATGCTTTGAATTTGTGGCTTTTCTGTTTTCCAAGAGTTCCTGTCAGTGTGACATCTACCAAAAGAAATACTACTATTAGTGGTGGCAGGACCACATATATGTAACAGCATGGTTTGTTTCTAAATCCCTGCCAGAGTTTTTGAGAAACCTTCTCCAGATGGATGTGGGTGATGTGAGGGAAGAAAGAAGAAAATATTAGAAACACCATAGCAGAAAAATTAATAGGAGAGGGCATCCAGTGATTAAATTTTTCTTTCTCATCTTTCAGGTTGAGGAAGTAAAGAGAATAGACATAAGTGGTGGGAAATTTCCATCAACTTGGAAAAAAATGCAATAAATAATTATGAGCCACTGAAGTGGGAACTCAGGGAGTGACAAGGTCAAAGGATCCTGCCCCATTTATCTGTGGTGACAGCCTCTCCTCCCTCCTTCAAGGACTGCCTCACCCTTAAACAATAGAAGAGTCCCAGGGTAGAGGAAGAAGTTCAGGCAAATGGAATATTTTCTAGATCACATCATTTTAGAAGTGCACCCATATCTGTACATTTATATATTTTCCAAATATTCTTTAGTGAGAACATGTTCTTTTGGTAATAAACACATAACAGGAATTAGGAAAATAAATTTAAAAGAAGGAAATAAATTAGGAGTAGGGATAGGTTTATTGTTAGCATTTATGTTTTACTTATATTTTTAAGTTTATTAATTTTGTTCATGATTTTCTGAAAGTGCACGAGAGAGAGAAAGAGAGGGAAAAGCACCCTTGACGGGGGTAGTGCCATGTCGTGACCCCCTTTCCCTAGCACTCGAGCTTGTCAGGATTCTGGGCATGCACACACACACCTGTTATGTCTTCAGAATGACCTAAGGATCTGAACCAGCGGTCAGCCGTATGGCTTCCAGCCCTGCAGTTCATTTTACAACCGATTGTGTCATCAGGCTGGGCCGAGTCATCATCATTTAAAGTACTCACTTGCTCACATTTTATAATATGAGAATTCTTTTGTTCTTCAAGCTGTAACGCTTCCTAACAAATCTGTTTCCTAAACTTAACACTTAGGAAAATGTCTGGGATGTCCGTGGTATCCACGGTGCATTTCGTGTATCAAAGCAGAGCCAGTTCTCAGGCAACAGCTACTTATTTGACTCTCATGCTGTGCCAAGCCTACCCAGTCCCTGCGACTGCCCCTGGCAGTCAGAGATACCCATGTACCATAATTCAGCAAAAATGAACTTGGATGTGTCCTGTTTGTGAGAGGTCTGCTTCACAAGGGTACCTGTCACAATCAGCCCAGGCCCATAGCAGCAGCCGACTTGGAGTGTTTGGCCGGGTCGTTTTGGTCTTATGCCTGTGTGTCTGTGTTGTTGGGGGAGTAGGAAGGGAAGGATTCTCAGAAAAGGGAAGAAGATATCCTCTGCATTACTGAAAACGGAAATAAGGAATTATCGGTGCAAGGTCAGTAGAAACCACAGTGCCTGGCTTCCTTCTGCTGTTCTCCTCTGGAATGATTTTGTTTTATTTTGAAAGGCCTGAAAGTGACCTGAACTGGATAAAGTGTTCTGGGGAGGGAGCTTTTAGCAGGGAGTCCAGAGATCCAGAGGGGATTAGTAGATGGACTTTGGAAAGTGTCTGGGAAGCAGCTTAAATGATAAAAGAATGGTGCATATACAAATGTGTATCATTCTAGAGACAAGAGTCTTTGGCTTAAATTACAACTCAAAGAGATAGAGAGACACAATGAGAAAAAAAAAAAAAGGCGGCCCATAGCCTAGTGGTTAAGGGAGCTATATCCTACATGGCTAACTGCAATTCAATGCCCAGTTCTGCGGCTTGTAAAACTTGCCAAGAGCATATGTGCACATGTCCCGAATTCCAACAAGATGGAGCAGTGGAGAATCAGCTATCATTCTCCCTCTCTATTGTCTTTCTCAGGCAAGTACATGCACCCTCTGGCAATTAAAAAAAAAAAGTTAAGAAGCAGTTTGGGGTGAGACTTTCAAGGTTCAGTTGTACATATTGGCTTTGGTCCTAATTAGAGAACTCTTCCTGACTGGTAACACATGTCTGTGGTGGAAGTGTCAGTATAATATGGGAAATAGGTGTATGCACAGAGCTCATGCTGCAGAAAGATGGAGAAGGTTTCACTGCTTCAAGTGTTGGAATCCAGAAATCTTAGGTACACCCACAAAGCCCATACATCTACAGAAGCCTGTATTGCAGAAAGATGGTTTCACTTCTTCAAGTGCTTGGAAGACTGGAAACCCAGTAATCTACCACCTTTTCAGGTCTGTCCTAATACAACCTATACCTCTCTCTCCATTGTTCTTGAGCCTATATAGTGCTCCCTTAATTAATTCTGTATTACTTGAAGAGCTCTAGCTGGAGTAAGCACAAATATTAATAGTATCTCTTTGTCCTGTCTTCAGGGTTCTAGGAGAAAATCTGGTTGGTTTCCCCAGCAATGGGAAGTCGAATTTGACCCGGGTCTCTGTGATGTGACAATAGAAGACATTTATAATGAATTCCTGAGTAGCTGTTTATCTGGCTGTTTATCCAATACCTACATGTTAACCTTCCCCAGTGTCTGAGACTTAGTTCTTGTTTCTCCTCATATTATACTATACATTCCCTCCTGTCAACACAATCCAAACCCCTGGCTTCCAAGAACCTCTCCATCTGTTATCAGGGCTCATCTCTTTCCTTCTGAACTCCAGACCTGCCCAGGCCCAGAGGCGTCTCAATGTGACTTGCTCAGGCCCATCAGGCTCACTGGTTCTAATACCAAACTTATCATATCCCTATGACCCTTCAACTCTTCTTCCTCCTGATGCCCTTGTCTTGGTGAATGGTACAAGCATCCATCCCTTTTTTCTCTATCCATCACATCACTACTGCTTCAATCTAAATGAGCTCCAAAGAGACTTTGTCCCCATATTATGGTCTTATGTTCTAAATGACTGTAAAAATATCCCTCCTCTCTCTTCCTATCCTGCAATGCCTGATCACTGTAATTAATGGCTGGTCTTCCCTTCCAGCCCATCTTCCTCATTGTTTCCACAATGGTTTTTCTTTTCTTTTTCTTTTTCTTTTTTTTTTTAAGAGTTACTTATGTATTTGATTTTATTTGCTATGATTATTTTTAAAATTTGACCAGAGAGAGACAGAGATAAAGAGAAAGTAAAAGTGAGAAAGCAAGCTGTCAGGTCTGGGACCAGAACTGTGGTCAGCCATGTGGGAGTCCAGCACCCTAAGCACCATGCCACCTGCTGGCCCCTCAACAATGATCTTTCTAAAATACAAATTGAATTATGTTATTTCCCTACTTAAAATTGTTTAATTGATCTCCATTGCTTTTATGACAAAAACCCAACCTTCTTATTTTGACCTATAAAGCCCTGTCTGACCTGACACTTCTTGGTCTTTCCAGTTTCCTGTCTTACTCTTCATCTTCTGGCTCATTGCTTCGTCACACTGAATTATGTACAGTTCAGAAAACACCACATGCTTTCGTTCATCTTCTGGACTCTGTGTAGGTATATTACATTTTAATGCAGCTGTTTTTAGTGGGAACCTTATCAAAAACTATTATACTTTAAACTTCCAAGTCATGTACAAAACATATATCCTCACTCCATTCTTTTTTATTTTTAGAGATTTTAGCTATAAGGTGCATGTGCTTGCCAGAGACACAGAGAGAGGCAGAGGCAGAAAGCGAGAGATCACCTCCCGATGGCATGGCCATGCTGTATTCCCTTTCTTTCCATTTTCATCTCAGTATTTTGGGCACACTCACACATGCACCTGGCATGCTTTTCAAGCCACCGAGTCCAGAACTCGAACCTTGGTCGACTATGTGGGAGTCTAGTGACATAACCATTACGCTATCTGCTGGTCCCTTCCTCACTCCATCTTTATGCATCACCTTTTCCCTGCCCCTCACCCTAACAATTTCTACCATTAACCCCCGAGGGCCACCCCTGAACTCAGTCCTTATTTCTGAACCTCATCCTCCTCTCACACTATGTCTTACTGTTATCTCCGGGTCCTGCCTCATCTCTGACACATACTCTGGGGCTGGGGGTTGGTGACAGGTGATGTTCAGGTATGCAGTTAGTTAGTGGGAAGGTCCAGATGGATGTAAGAATCAGGGATATCCATTGCACACACTTTTGGGTAACAGACAGTGGTTTTGTATGTGAACATGGCAGTTTAAACATGTCTGGGTAAAATCACACCCACTAATTGACCATATTGTGATGTCCTCCCATACGCTATATGCCATACTGCTAGCTTAGAATGTCTTTTTCCTCCAACCATGACCCCTGCTCCCAGGTATTTCTGTTCAACTTTCAACCCCTGGCTGAGTGTCACCTTCCCTCAGTTATTGTTTGCTGATCCCTGGTTAGGCCAGGTGCCACTTTTCTGCATGCTCGTGGCACTGTCGCATTCTCCTGGGATAGCACCCATCACACTCTATTATGATTGTCTGTTTATTTGCCTGTCTCCCTCTCCAAGGCAAGGGCTAGATCTTGGTCATGTCTTTATTCCTAGAATTTCAGTAGCATATGCCCAGCAATAGGAAACGCTCATGAAAAGCTAATTGAGTGAATGGAGAGATTAATAAATGAATGGATGATGTTCTGTGATATTTGGAATTCTAATAACCTGTAGAAACCGAGCACAAATAGCACAGAGTCCAACAAGATTTTTTTTTTTAGAATTATTTTATTTAACATTTTATTTTATTTATTTATTTTAATTTGACAAGAGAGGGACAGAGTGAGAGAGAGAGAGAGAGACAACTGGAAAGTGAGAAAGCAAACCACCAAGTCTGGCACTCGATCTGCGGTCGGCCATGTTGAAGTCCAGCGCTCTTAACCAGCATGCCACCTGCCGGCCCCAAGTCCAACAAGATCGTAACAGGTCTTAACAGACTGTCTCTTCTCTTTTCTATATGTGGGGTTGCAACCCAACATTGATTCCTGTCTAGACTGAACTCCTTGCAGTGGCTACTGCTTGGACACCACCTCACACCCTCTTAGCCCTGCCTGTCTTTGGGTTGCCATGATGACTGTGCTGGCCTGAGCCAGTCTGCCAGCTGAGACTTCTGCTGGGGTTCATCTCACCACTTTTGGACTGAGATGAAGTGTCATGCTGAAGGATATAGAACCTGAGTTCCCTGTGTGCTGCCGAAGCAGCCAGATGATGGCACCCCAAAAGAGTGGGGAACTTGGGTCACCGTGGAACAAACTTTGATGAAAGGGGAACACCCTTATGATGGAGCTGATGGAAGATTCTGAGATGCCATAGTTCCCAACAGCCTCCCTAGAGATGGCCGAGCAGCCAGCTATGAGTCTTGTGGCATTGTGACCAGCTCAGTCCCACTCCGTATCACATTTGCTTTTCCTGCCTTACTTTTTTTTTTCTTTTTCTTTTACTCCAGCTTCCCTGGCATTGCTATAAGTGCTAGCATAGAAGCTTGGCTTCGGGTTCTCTTTTCTATAGAATCTAGCCAAGATATATTCAAACCTGCCACTGCTTGCCTAGACATACTCGGGCCAGTGAAGGGAGAAGGAGGAGGCGCATCACAGATCAGGCAGTCACTAGAGCATGGATCCAGCAGAGCCTGTGTCCCTCCTTGTCCATGCAGCACTGAGTGGCTTTGGCCATCCTCATTTAGAGGAACTGGACAGACAGGTCCCTTAGGAGAAAAAGATGCATCCTTTGTAACATATGCATTAGACTCTGTGTAGACTGGCCATCTGTTTTATGTTTTCCTTCTTTTTTTTTTTTGTCTTCAATTTTTGCTAAAAGGTTTATGAGCTTGCCAGAGAGAGAGAGAGAGAGAGAGAGAGAGAGAGAGAGAGAGAGAGAGAGAGAGAAGGAAAGTGAGAAGTCACTCGTCCAGGAGGGATGGCCATGCTGCAATCCCTTCTCCATTCTCCTCTCAGGATTTTTGGCCATGTACACACATGTACCTGGGGTGTGTTCAAGCTGCTGGCCTAGGACTCAAACCACACAGTTGGCCATGTGGGATCCAGCCTTAACTAACACACTACCTGATTGGCCCATCATCTTTATTTGTTTTTAAAAAACTCTTCTAATTAAACACACACACACACACACACACACACACACACACGTTTAGTGCCGGTGATCTAAAGGAGTATTATATTACCATGGAAATGGAATCTTGTGAAGATCCGTATATATTCTGGGTTCGAATCCTAGCTCTACTACTTCTTACCTGTGTGACCTTGAGAAAGTTAGCTAATCCAAGCCTCAATTTACTCATCTGGAAAATAGATACTATTAATAGCAGCTGATGTCATGAGGCTTTTTGTAAAGAATAGATAAATGCGTGCAAAGCTCTCAAAACAGTTCCTTGTAGAGGCAGTACTTAACTGTTATTAACTGTAGCTGTTACTGTTCTTTTCTTGGGTGGATGGGTGATATTTTAGAAAGGGTCTTTCAATGTTGTGATCCTCCTGCCTCAGCCTCCCAAGTAGCTAGACTTATAAGCATTTACCACTGGGCTCAGCTTTAGGGTGGACTGGGACTTGAACCCAGGCCTCCCATGTGGCCTCAGCCTGCTACGTGGTAGCTTCAACAAGCATGTGCTACAGCAGTTGGACCAGTATTCTCTTTTTAAAGTATGACTTATGAATGATAATGGATTAATTCTTGTATAGAAAACAAATTGAAGGTAAAGTTTTGTATTTGTAGTGTTCAATGGTTTTATTGGGATTTTAAGAGGTATTTTCTTTTTTTTTTTTTTTTTGGAGAGGTTTTCACTATAGGGCACGTGCACTCGCCAGACAGACAGAGAGAGACATAGAGACAGTGAGAAATCACCCCCAGGGGGGATGGTCACGCCGCAATCCCTTCTCCTCCATTCTCCTCTCGGGATCTTGGGCACGCACGCACACGCGCCCGGCGTGAGTTTTAAGCCACCGGGTCCGGGACGTGAACCGTGGTCGACTACGTGGGAGTCCAGCGACATAGCCATTACGCTAACTGCTGGTTCCCAAGAGGTATTTTCTTGATCTGAAAAATGTTTTGAGGCAGTGAAAAATCTCAGGTCCAGTTTTTTGCCCTTTTTTTTTTTTTTTTTTTTTTTTTTTTGGCAGTTTGCTACAGGGCACATGCACTCTCCAGAGAGAGTCAGAGACAGAGAGAGGGAAAGTGAGAAATCACTCTCCAGGAGGGATGGCCATGCAACAATCCCTTTTCTATTCTCCTTTCAGGATTTTGGTCATACACACACATGTGCCCAGTGTGATTTTCAAGCCACCTGGTCCGGGACTTGAACTGCAGTTAGCCATGTGGGATTTAGCCACCTTAACCTTTGTGCCCGTGCTGGCCCCTCATGCCCAGTTTTTATTTTGCTTAAACAGGTGGGAAGCTGTGATAAAAGGTTTCTATGGAAGTAGTGTTTATCAGCTAGGTATTTCCTTTAGTTGGAAATGTAGAGGACCCACACATGGTTTGAAACTTCTTAAGTCTATTTCTTATCTTACAGGTACTTTCAAGGTCTTTGCAAATAAGTTTGTATTGATCTCAAATTATTAAATATGTGGAAACACAAGACGAAACGTTTTGCAATTTCACTATCCTCGTTCATAGAATTTGTGTCAGAAAGATTCCTAGGAAATAGCCGCTTGCCCCTCACCTGAGGCAAGTTTCACTTTGTGCCTGGTAAACAGAAAAACTTCCTCTACAGAAGCATACAATCAGGATTAAAAATGCCTATGCTGGGAACTTTTAGCTTTCTCTTACAAATCTGTATTAGGAGTCATTACAGTTAAACTGTAACGTGGGTTTATTTATTACTAACTTCCTGTATTCAAGCTCCCGTTCAGCTCCTGTCCTTCATTCTGTGAATACTGAGCGCTTTCATCTGGGTTGTCTGTGCTGAGCCTGGAGATCCTGCCAGGAAGGGCACGGTCCATCCTGCAAGGGGCCGACTCTCGAGGGTACTTTCTTGAGAGTGCCTAGTGCCCATCCAAGCCCTCTTTTATGCCTCTACAGCTTTTACATTAGAGAAACCAGCCCACCTTTTTGAAAATGCTCTCTTGCCTTTGATTTCTCTGGTGACTCGGTCACTATAGGCTCTTTCCCACTTTTCCCTTCCCAAGTGCCCTGCTGTGGACGTAGGCAAGCTCCATGCCCCAAGCTCCATCTAGGCATGCTCTGCTTTTTACTCCCGTATTGGTAATCTATCCACTTTCTTGACTTCATACATCATCTTCTCATGAGAAACTTGAAAGTCTTGTTAGTATTATTATTACTATTTTTTTTTGTCATAGGGCACATGTGCTTGCCAAAGATAGACAGTGAAGTGAGAAAACACTACCCAGGGGGCATGGCCACACCACAGTCTCCTGTCCTCCATTCTTCTCTTGGGATTTTGGGCACATAAGCACATGTAATTTGTAATTTGCTATAGAGTGCTTATGCTCACTGGAGAGAGACAGAGACAGAGAGGGAGGGAGAGAGGGAAAATGAGAAAGCACCTCCCAGGGAATGGCCATGCTGCATCCCTTTTCTTCTATTCTCTTCTTGGGATTTTGGGTGTGCACACACACATGCCTAGTGTGTTTTTCAAACTGCCTGGTCCGGACTCAAACTGTGCAGTCAGTCTGTGGGATCCCTAACCAACAAGCCACTGACTAGCCCAAACTTAACATTTTGCCTCTAATTTTTTTTTAAAGCACCAAACCAACATTTTTAAACAACCACCTTGTGGTTTTCAAGCCTTGAATCTCAACATTTCCCAAATAAAACTCATTTCCCACCCTTACCCTCAATTAGGTGTCCATTAGCGGGCTATGCCTAATTTCCTTCGAATGTGTGCTGTGACCTTTGCTTTTAATGCAGCTGCTTAGGGCACCATGGTTCTCCTGATCCCCCAAGCTTAGTTGCTTTCTCCTATCACTACATTTTCTTTTATTCTGTTGAATGAAGAAAAAAACCAAGGATTCATATGACTGCTTTTATCTTCTTGCCCAGTCAAAGTTTCTCCCCAGTCGAAGTTTCTCCTGAACATTCAGCATTTTCCTGCTTTCTCTGAAGTGCGAATGGTGATGTTGTTGCAAATCAAGTTGTTCACCCAAGCACTACATACCAAACTGTGGGCACATGGTGTGATGAAGGAAAGTACATTTTTATTACAATACTCAAACCAGGAAAGTCAGCAGCTCATGCTGAAAAGGCCCCATCTTCCCAAGGAGTTTCCCACATGAGAATTTTTTTTTTTTTTTTGAGAATATTTCGCTATAGGGCACGTGTGCTTGCCAGAAAGAGAGAGACAGAGAGACAGAAAGTGAGAAATCACCCCCCAGGGGGGATGGCCATGCCTCAATCCCTTCTCCTCTATTCTCCTCCCAGGATCTTGCACACGCATGCACACACGCCCGGACTTGTACTGCGGTTGACTACATGGGAATCCAGTGACACAGCCATTACGCCAACTGCTGGTCCCCATGAGTTTTTTTGTTTTTGTTTTTGTTTTAAAGAATTATTTATTTTAACTTTATTTATTGTTATTTTCCAATTGATCAGAGAGAGATGGGGCGGGGAGTGGGTAACTGAGAAAGGAAGCCACCAGGTCAGGGACTTGAACCACGGTTAGCCTTGTGGGAGTCCAGTGCCTTTAAGCACCACGCCACCCGCCAACCCCCCACATGCGTTTTTAGGGGCAAAATTAAGAGGAAGGGACCCAGGGTTGTGATCAATTTAGTGACTGGATCAAGAGAACTCATGCTAACCATGTTTTTCACGCCAGGTCCAGGACTTTAACTGCACAATCCAGCCACCTTAACCACTATGCCACTGGCTGGGTCTAGAAAAGACATTTTACTTTTAGTTCAGCCATGAGTAATTTTCAGTTTAGGAAATCTTTATTTTCTTTTTCAACAGAAGAGAAAACTGAGGGCCCATCCCCTTTTAGGGGACCCCTTCTCAGTTTCAGTGGGAGAGGATGTATGCTATTCTAGGTTGGGTTGAATATCTCCAAGACAGTGTTCAAATAAGGGACCATGCTTCACATTTCATCAGATCTGACTGGCACCCTCTGAAGCTGGCACACAGTGCCATGGAAATGTTAGGGTGGGAGGTGGGAATGCTGATGAGGGCTTCTGGGATGCTGAAGACTTAATGGCAGATTATTCATCACAGCCAGATGACATAATGGTATACTTAGAAGGCCCAAAGGTTTCCATGAAAAAACTTCTCAAAGTAATGAATGAATACAGTAAAGTGTCAGGATACAAAATCAACATCCAAAAATCTATAGTATTTCTATATATGAACAAGTTGAATGAGGTAGCTCTGAAGAAAGGAATCCCTTTTACCACAGCCACAAAATGTATAAGATACTTAGAGATAAACCTAACTAAAGAAATCAAAGACCTTTACAAAAAAAAAACTATGAAAATCTTTAAAAAGATATTGAAAATGACACAAAAAAGTGGAAGGACATCCCATGTTCCTGGATTGGAAGAATTAATATAATCAAAATGGCATTTCTACCCAAATTAATCTACATGTTTAATGCAATTCTAATCAAAATACCATATACATTCTTCACAGATCTAGAAAAGACATAGAATTTGTCTGGACTCATAAAAGACCTCATATTGCCAAAGCAATCCAGAGCAAGATGAGTGGAGTGGGCTCTCACTCCCTGACCCCAAAATATACTAGAAAGTTGTGATAATTAATTAAAACAGCCATGGTATTGGCAAAAAACAGACAGGTGGATCAAAGGAATAGAATAGAGACTCCAGAAATAAACCCCAAAACTTACAGCCCACTGATTTTTGACAAAGGATACCAGTCAATACAGTGGGAAAAGGAAAACCTCTTTAGCAAATAGTCCTGGAAAAATGGGTATCCACTTGCAGAAAGATGAAACTGAATCTCCATCTTTCACCATTAACAAAAATCAACTCAAAATGGATCAAAGATCTGAACCTAAGACCTCAAACTATATAACTACTGGTGGAAAACACTGGGGAAACTCTGGGAGACATTGGGGCAGGCAGAGACTTCTTAAATAAGACTCCCAAAGCATGGGCAATAATCCCTAAAATAGACAAGTGGGACTATATCAGATTAAGAAGTTTCTGCACAGCAAAGGACCCAGCAATTAGTGTGAATTGACAACCTTCAGAATGGGAGAATATTTTTGTAAACTATGTCTCAGATAAGGGACTGATAACCAGAATACACAGAGAACTCAAGCAGCGTACCAGAAAAGAAATAACCCAATTAAAAGATGGGAAAATGAGCTGAACAAAAATCTCTCTAAGGAAGATATAGGAACAGCCAAAAAGTGTATGAAGAAATGCTCAACATCCCTCATCATAAGGGAGATGAAGATTAAAACCACAATGAGATACCACCTAACCCATGTCAGAATGGCAAAGATTAAAAGTACAAATGATGATAAGTGGTGGAGGGGAACTCTCCTCCACTCTTGGTGGGAATGTAAATTGGTCTAGCCTCTGTGAAAAACAACATGGAGGTTCCTCAAAGATCTACAAACAAAACTACCATTATATCCAGCAATCCCACATCTGGGTATCTACCCAAAGGACAGGAGAATGTTCAGTCAGAAAAATACTTGCATGTCAATGGTTATTGCAACATTATTCATGATTGCTAAGACATGGAACCCAAATGTCCACAGATGAATGGATTGAAAAAGTATGGCACATATACCCTATGGAATACTATTTTGCCATAAAAACCTACAAGACCCTGGCATTTGATAGAAAGTGGTCGAATATGGAAGATTTATTATTGCTGAGTGAAGCAAGCCAGGCTATGAAAGAAAGATATTGTATGTATCCACTTAATATATACTGACTATCCATGCTCTTTGGTAGAGATTGAAATATTGGAGGGTATAAAAGCAGTGAAAATAGTTATGGACTCTGAAGACAGTGTGTAACTGGGGAAAGGAGAGAAGGGAAGAGTATAGAGAAGGAAAGCAGGAGAAAAAATAGTCATGACATTTGTGGGACACAGAAATGTTTTATTACTTGTTGACAACATGTATAGTCTTCTCAACTGGACTGGTCTGAGAAATATTTCATGTGTGGTAAATTCTCTTTACAAGCCAAATGATGTACAGTGATCAACTGTTTAAAAAAATAAGAATAGAAAAAATCATCAAAAAAATGAAAATGATAAGCTATTTGCTGATGATAATATGGATAGTAATGTCTTTGTCTTGACTGATATACATGGTAATTGTGCTGGAAAAAGAAATTATACACTGTAAAGATATATGCGATTAAATGTAATATTAAAAACAAAAACACCTAGTGGCAGAGAAATTGTTGAGGGGACTTGGCAGTTCAGTGTTGAAGGGAAGTTTCATTTCCATGAAAGGAAGAAGGTTGTCTTTTCTGTCTTCTACCTGGGAGAATAAAGCTCTGTTTTTCTAGACAAATCTGCATTAAGCTATCTTCCTCTAGAGCCATGCACCAAGCTTGAGATTTGTGCCCTGGAGCTCTGTTTTCCTTAATCCTTGTTGTTCTTGGTATGGAGTATTGGCAGGAGCTTCTAAAGTGAAGGTTCCTTGTTCCTGCAGCCATACTGATAAATTCGAATATTTCCAGATTCTCATGTCATAGCTGGGCTCTTTGGATATGGTTTCCAAGTGACCCAAAGAGACTGGTGATGGCTCTGGTCACACTGCTGAAAGGGCCCAGGTGATTCAGAAGCCCTAGCAGTGGGGCACCTTGGCTGACACCTATAGTGGCGGTGCCCACTGCTCAGGGACCCTTGGAGCCCCCATCTGCAGGTTGCCCCTCAGCTGCCCAGCTGTGCACTGCACACTCCACAGACACTACTCACATGGAGCACCTTGTGA
The DNA here is from genome assembly GCA_026018925.1 of Tupaia tana. Taxonomy (NCBI): domain Eukaryota; kingdom Metazoa; phylum Chordata; class Mammalia; order Scandentia; family Tupaiidae; genus Tupaia; species Tupaia tana. The sequence continues at coordinate 246,569,616 of JAKSZU010000001.1, read as the reverse complement.
ATGGGGTCCTGATGTTCAACATGGTGGCCCTGCCCCCATACTTTTCCTCACCACCCATTTCTAGGCCAACCAGTTCATTGAGCTACAGGCCTTTCCCTGCCTTAGCCTGCAGCTCACACCACTATTTCTTCCCCTGCCCCCACAATTTCTAAGGTCTCCCTGTTCTTTGCACTTTCACTTCCTAAATGCCATCACCACAGGAACAAAATCAGCAAGTTCTTGCCCTCTTTCTCAGGCTAACTCCTACTCATCCATTATTAGTAGAAATAACAGTGGTAATAGATATAACATTGAATGAATGCTTATTATTCATTGTGCTAAAAGTCTTAGATGCTGCACCTTTTTTTTTTTTTTTTTTTTTTTTTTTTTTTGGCTATAGGGTGCTTGTACTCATTGGAGAGAGAGAAACAGAGAGAGAGGGAGAAGGAAAGTGAGAAAGCACCATCTAGGGGGATGGCCATGCTGCAGTCCCTTTTTCTCCATTCTTCTCTTGGAATTTTGGGTGTGCATGCTCACGTGCATAGTGTATTTTTCTACACTACCAGGTCTGTGGCTCAATTGTGTAGTCGGCCATGTGGGATCCAGCTGACTGGCAGGCCCACAGTGTCTTTTTTCATCTTACAGGAATCTCTGAGGTAGGTATTATTGATATAAGTTGAAATTCAGGCTTAGGGAGTTTAAAAAGCATTCCTGTGATGACAGTTAATGAGAGGACTTGCCCGCCTGCCTGAAGGGTTTGCACCCTCAATCAATATGTTGTACTCCTCTTAAAGCTCCAGTTAGATACCACCTCTCCCAGGAAGCCTCCCTGAGCTCCCCATACCCCACACCGACAAACTTTGATCATCCTCCTCAGTAACCTATGCTATCATTCAAGTTTGGGGCCTCTCTCAGATGATGGAGAGGAACTTGTTTCTTGCTTTTTCTGAGGTTCCCAGAATATTAAAAACTGAAAATATTCCAAGATAGGATTAAAAAATATTATGATCTTTAAAATATATTTCTATGTGACCAAATTAAAACCTTTAATGTGTACTTACACACAGAGAAACCCACACATGATATAATTTTGCTACACAGAAAGTATCAGAGTTAACAAAAGATACTCCTTGGACCCTGCGTGCAGTGCAGCGTGGTCTGGTATTGGGACATGTTTATTTATTTATTTATTTATTTTTCCTTTAAACATTAATTTCTTTTAAAAAAAATAGTAGATTAATTTACTTTCTTCATAATAGACAGGCATCCTTTTTTTTCTTGGAGAGGTTTTTGCTATAGGGCATGTGCGCTCACCAGAAAGACAGAGAGAGACAGAGAGACAGAAGGTGAGAAATCACCCCTCACGGGGATAGCCACACTACAATCCCTTCTCCTCCATTCTCCTCTCGGGATCTTGTGCACGCACACACACACGCTCGGCATGAGTTTAAGCCACCGGGTCTAGGACTCAAACCGCAGTTGGCTACATGGGAGTCCAGTGACATAGTCATTATGCCAACTGCTGGTCTCGAGACAGGCATCCTCAATAGGATCTTCATGCCACAATCTTCCCCCATCCCTGTAGCCAGCCAGGGTTGCAGCCATGGGCTTGCCCAGAGTGTTCAGATGGCTACCCGCTTTGCACAGCAGTGGCTGGCTGCCTGTACCCCTGTGCCTGGGCCAGGACATGTGTTTAAAGTTGTAGGAGGCACATCTTTCAGTCCTTTCTTTTTTTTTTGGAGAGATTTTTGCTATAGGACGCGTGTGCTCGCCAGAAAGAGAGAGACAGAGAGAGAGAAGGTGAGAAATCACCCCTCCCCCCAAGGGGGATGGCCACATTGCAATCCCTTCTCCTCCATTCTCCTCTCGGGATCTTGGGCATGCACGCACATGAGCCCGGCGTGAGTTTAAGCCACCGGGTCTGGGATTTGAACTGCAGTCAACTACATGGGAGTCCAGCAACATAGCCATTACTCTAACTCCTGGTCCCTTCAGTCCTTTCAGTGTAATATTTGGAGTCTTTTGTGAGTAGGAGGCCACTGGCAAATTGGCCTTTTTTGATTCTGTATTATTTATTTCTTTACCCCTAACATCTAGTATAGGGTTTATATATTAGAGCCCCTTAATCCCTGTTGGTTGGTTGACTGAATGAGTAAATGAAGTGTCTGTGAACAGAGTCTCAGAAGGAAAAAAGACTTGGGTTGCAGTAATAAATGGTAGATGTCTCTTTTGCTGTGGTCAGTTGTGTGCCAAAGCCTCTCTTCTGCTGTGTTTGGCAATGTGCTCTCCACAGGAGGAGTCTTCTATTCAGGTGTCTGAAGAACAATATCTCCTTTTTCGCAGGTGGATCAGTAAGAGGAGAGTCCAAGGGAGCCTCACAGTACTTACTGACAGGAGGAGCTCTGGGATTCGGGGAGCTGGGCTGTGGCCAGTCACCGGCCCTGCCTCAGGGTCTCCAGTTTCTCTAGGGCAGTAATATTATTTTTTAAATTTAATTTTACTTATTATTTTTTAATTTGACCAGACAAAGAGACAAAGAGAGGTGGAAAGTGAGAAAGTAAGCCACCATGTCCAGGACTTGAACCACGGTTGGCTGTGTGGGAGTCTAGCACCCTAACCACTATGCCACCATGCCAGCCCAAACAGTAATATTATTAGTAATAGTATCTGCCTCATAAGTCTGGGGAGAAGAACAAAGGAGATAAAGTTCCTCATCTTCTGATAGCAGAAGTGAGCCTATACATGAATAGTGCCTGGGTCAAGGGTGATAGAAGGTAGCACACGGGCATCATGGTCAAAAAGCGAGAGCCAGGGCCAGCAGTGTTGTGGTGGTTAAAGGTGTTGGACTCCCACATGGCTGACCGTGGTTTGAGTCCCAGACCTGGTGGCTTGTTTTCTCACTTTCCCTTTCTCTCTCTCTCAGTCTCTCTCTGGTCAAATTAAAAACAATAATAATAACAATGAATGAAATTAAATATTTAACAAAAAAAGTGAGAGCCACTCCATCTGCTTCCCTTCCCTGTGCCTCTGCCTCCCTCCTGAGCCAGCCATGGAGAAGAAGGATTGGTGGCCACAAGAAAGTCTCTAAAACTCCTGACTGTTCCCAAGGCCCTTAGCCCCTTTCTGCTTTCTTCTACTTGACTGACAGCAGTGCACAGACCTTACCTTTTAAAGAACACTCTGCAGTCTTCCGAACACGCTCACCCACATTATCTCACTAATAATTATTCAGAATTTTAAAATTGCCTGTGGTTTCAGGAAATTCCTGCTCTTGTTACATGCCTGGCACCTGCCCCACTCTTAATGGCAGGGTTACCACCAAGAGTATTTGCTCCTTTGCGTACTGAGTCCTTTGGCAGCACTCTCTCTTCCTCTCTCTCTTCCTCAATCTCTGGGATTCAAGGAACCTTCTAGAGAAAAGTCCTGTTTCAATGCCTTCTGTTTCCATGCGACCAGGTGTGGAGTGGCCTGCTTGGTGGAGGGCCTCTCCCTCCTGCCCACACTTGTGTAGAAGACCGAGGTCCAGCAGTGCTTCCTCCTCAGGGTTGCTCATCTTTTCTGCCCATTTGGAGTCACAGTCTTAGGCTTTAGGACTTGGATGGGGCTTCAGGGCCTGCATCCACCTTTCCTTAGGCGGGCACAAGCATTGGCCTCATCTTTTCTTTTGCTACAGCCTCTCCCTGATTCTGTATGATGATGACTTCGCAATTTGTATCTCCAGCCCTGAGCTCCCAACTTGCATGTTCAAGTGCCTTATGACATCTCTGCTGGGTGTTTAATAAGCATCACACATGTATCATATTTGAAAAGAAATGAAAAAAATAAATGCTTGCTTTACTTCCAAATCCTTACTCCTTTCCCTCAATTCCAGTCAATGGGACTATTGCCCACTCATCTCTCAACCTCAGTTTCTGGGTGCACTGCTCCAGCCTGGCCTCACTGACCTCCCTCTAAAAATGACATCCTTTGGTAAGTTCTATAGACCCTGCCTCTAACATAGGTCTCAGATAACATCTCTTTCTCTCCATCTCCATTGCCCCATCTAGATTCCAGTCACTTTTGGCTGTTGAACATGTATGCTTACCAGAGAGACACATGCACACAGAGGGAGAGACAGAGAGAAAGAGAAAGAGAAAGAAGGAATGAAGTGAGAAAGCATCCCTCAGAGGAATGGCCACACTACAATCCCTTCTCCTACATTTTCCTCTCAGGATTTTATGCACACATGCATGCACACTTGCTTGGCTTGTTTTTTAAGCCTCTGGGCCTGGGACTCAAACTGCTCACTTGGCCATGGAGGATCCAGCTGCCTTTAACTACCACACCACTGGTTGGTCATCTTTTTTCTTTATCAAAGAAATAAAATACTTTTTTCCTTGATGTTTCTAATATTTTAAATTGCAACAATAGAAAATTTTAAAAAATGATTAATTTTTATTTTTTTAAAGAGATTTTTTTGCAATAGGACGCGTGCACTTGCTAGAGAGACATAGAGAGACAGAGCGACAGAAAGTGAGAAATCACCCCGCCCCCACACACCCGGGGGATGGCCACACCGTAATCCCTTTTCCTCCATTCTCCTCTCAGGATCTTGGGGACGCATGCACATGTGCCTGGCATGAGTTTTAAGCCACTGGGTCCAGGACTTGAATCACAGTCAACTATGTGGGAATCTAGCGACATAACCATTACATCATCTGCTGGTCCTTCAATGGTAGAGAATTTTTAATGCTCTTTCAAAAAGTTTTGAAGGTTCAAAAATAATCATAGTTTCCCCCGTTGAATATGAAGATTGCTTTGCATAGTTTCAACTTGCAAGGTCACTTAAAGTTTTTTAAGCATGTAAAATACATATAAGATGTATACTCCTAACCATTTTTAAGAGTAAGTTTCAATGGTATTAAGTACTTTCACATTGTCATGAAAACCTTCCATCTCCAGAATTCTTTTCTTCTTGTAAAACTGAAACTTTGTGCCTATTAAACATCAATTCCCAATTCTGCCTCCCCCCAGTCTGTAATAATCACCACTCTTATGTTCTGTGTCTAATATATTTGACTATTCTGAGAACCTCATGTAAGTGAAATATAATATTTATAACTGGCTTAGTTAATTTAGTATAAGGTCTTCAAGTTTCATCCATGTTCTAACATGTATCATAATTTTCCTTCTTTTGAAGACCAAATAATATCCCATTACATGTATATGCCACGTTTTGTTTATCCATTCATTCATTGACAGACATTTGGGTAGTTTCAGGCTACTGTCATCCTTCGTCCCTGCTATTCTGTCAGCTTCCTCACTATTTTTTTCACTTCTAGTCTTTTCCCTCCCCAATCGCCATCTACCTTTTGAAAAGGCAAATCAAATTTTATTGCTCCTCCTTAAAGTCTTTCATTTAATTCTCATTGTGTTTAGAAAAAAATCTAGACATCTTAAGCTGACTCACAAGACCCCAAATTTCTGAACACTAATTTCTTTTACAATCTTATATCATGTTCTTCTCCTTATCTATTCTATTCCTAGGTCAAGTTTTTTCTTATTTCTTTGCTTTTCTGTTTTAGACTCCGTCTTTGGTTCCCTCAATCTTGAATAGTCTTCATCTTTTTGGTTGCATCGTGGTTGGCTTCTTCTCATCCTTAAGGTACTAGTTAAATGTCACTTCTTTGGTGAGATCCTTTCCTATCACCTCATGTCATAAGATCCCCTTGTTTTTTCTTGTTTTAACTCTACTTATTTGCAGGTATTTTACTTGTTCACACTGTAGTTGACTTGTTTCGTAACCTGTTCTCCTTTCATGAATATTAGCCCCTTGAAAGCAGGGCTTATATCTGTCTCACTTACTTTTGTATCACAAACATCTAGCAGATATTATGATATTAACCATATGTTAGATGAATTAATAAATATCATAGTCACAGGAATGATACCAGGGTGTGGAGATCATGAAGTCATCCTGGAATTCTTATTCCCACAATTCTCTGCTCCTGTTTTTTCAGTTAGAGTTGCAGCTGTCTGCATGCATCAGAAAACCTAATTATAATACTTCCAACAAAAATACATATACATTTTTCCATAACAAAGAATAGAGAAATGAATGATTGTTGATACTGGTTCAGTGTCCCAATGACAGGACAATAGCAGAGATTCTTTTCCTGCCCTTTATATGCTTATTGTAGCTCCAACTGTCATGACTATATATATAAGACTGGGAGAGAGAAAATGAGAAGGGTTAGGACTACATGAGCTGTATCTGTCCCCCTCGGAGGGAAACACACACACAAACACACACACGCACTTCTCAGAACTATTATCTCACCACATCTTCATTCTAATTAGCCAGAATGTGGTGAAGTGGCCCACCTCTTAAGTTCTTAAGTGCAAGGGAGCCCAGGAAAGCAGGAATAGGAATCGTGGTTGTCTTTTTTTTTTTTTTTTTTTTTTTTTGGAGAGGTTTTTGCTATAGGGCACGTGAGCTCGCCAGCCAGACAGAGAGAGACAGAGAGATAGAAAGTGAGAAATCACCCCCCAGGGGGGATGGCCACGCCGCAATCCCTTCTCCTCCATTCTCCTCTCGGATCTTGGGCACACACGCACTCGCTCCCGGTGTGAGTTTTAAGCCACCGGGTCCGGGACACAAACTGTGGTCGACTACATGGGAGTCCAGCGACATAGCCATTACGCTAACTGCTGGTCCCTCGTGGTTGTCTTAAATCGATAGCAATCTGTCCTCTGGTGCTGGGACACTAACACTGTCTGTTGTACCTGTTTTCTTTTCTTCCTTTTTTTTTTAAGAGAGATTTTTGCTATAGGGCATGTACACTTACCAGAGAGAGACAAAAAGTGAGAAATCACCGCCCCCAGGGAATGGCCATGCCATAATCCCTTCTCCATTTTCCTCTTGGGATTTTGGGCACATGCGCACAGGTACCTGGTGTGAGTTTTAAGCACCAGTCTGGGACTCGAACCTCAGTCAACTATATGGGCATCCATCGACGTAACCATTACACTATCTGCTGGTCCCCGTACCTGTTTTCTGAAATGAAGATGCAGTTTAATAGCAGGAGTGCAGAATTTAGAGTCAGAGGATTTGCAATACTGTCTCAACCCTGTCATGGTGTGACCCTGAACAAGTCATACAACCTGTCTGAGCCAGTTCTTTTATCTATCAAATGGGGGAAATGTCCTCTTTACTTCTCTTAGGTTTATTGTAAAAATGAATTGAAATAACCTATGCAATTCTTTGCATTCTGAAACTATATACTAATTGTAACTGTTAGTAACTATTTGGTATAAAAATAAGAGTATTTTATTGATGCTAAGAAATATACAGATACGTATTTAAAATGTTTTAAAATCTCTGACATTAAATGCATTTTAAAATCTATGTCATCTTAGCTCAATGAAATATAGCATTAATATTTTTTTTTTGAGAGGTTTTCGCTATAGGGCGCGTGTGCTCGCCAGACAGACAGAGAGAGACATAGAGACAGAAAGCAAGAAATCACCCCCCAGAGGGGATGGTCATGCCGCAATCCCTTCTCCTCCATTCTCCTCTTGGGATCTTGGGCACACACGCACATGCGCCCGGCGTGAGTTTTAAGCCACCGGGTCCGGGACGCAAACCGCAGTCGACTACATGGGAGTCCAGCAACATAGCCATTACGCCAACTGCTGGTTCCCATAGCATTAATATTTTGTTAAGCTTCTTGGAAAGCCTTAAGGTTATGCCCAAGAAATAATACCATCATTAGACTTCAGAAGTCTCCTGTAGACTCTGTAGAACTGACAATCTCATATTAGAACATCCTAAATGATATACAGTACTTATGTTTCTAAAATATAGAGAATAAATTACCCTCCCAATTGCCCCCCCCCTTTTTTTTCAGTCTGAAAATAGCCACTGTATGTTAACGGACCAGATAACAAGCATAATCATGGTGGATACCTTAGTTCATCCTTCTAATAAGCCTGTGGATCCTGTTGCCAGCATCTCAACCTTTTACAAAATGAGTGATCTTTTTCTTCATTCCATCTTGTGGAGAAGATAATTTGAAGGGTCACAGGAAGTTATTTACTTTTTAAAAGCGTTTTCCAACAGTACAGATTTCATGAATCATATCCACCATGCAGATGATGCCAAGTTTACTAAGAGAAAAAACAATCAAAAAGTTGTCTGTCAAAGCAATTTCCTTCTTACTGATTTTGCCATAACCATGCTTGTTGATTAGTTCATTTACTGACTTCAGGGTCAGGTACCCCCATGCAGTATAGTTCCCACAATTCTCAGCTTGTTAATTGAGGCCTTACTGAACTTAACAAAGGTGCCTTTGAAGGTCTGATGAAGGCGAGTAAGTTGCAATACCTTTTCAGACCTTTGGACTTTGACAAACGCCCATTTGGGTTCAACTGGTATATAGAAGTTGCCACCTTTCCTTGCCATCCTGACCAGTTCTGTACACCTGCCTATATTCCCATGATAGGGCTTAGCTTTCTCATAGATAGGCTTCCACCTTGCCTCTTTGGTCTCTGCCCCAGCAGGAATCTTCTTTTGCTTCTCTTCAATGCTCTCCATGGTTCCAGCCAGAAAAGATGACTCCTACTTTAACAAAGGCAAGGTATTAGTATCCTTATAGTTTGAGTCTGTCCCCCAAAATATAATTTATTGAAATCTTGCGAGCCCTTGTAATGACATTGAAAGTAGAGACTTAATCCAATTACGAATGTTGAAAGGTGGAGCCTTTGAAAAGTGATTAGGCTTCAGGGTGGGGCCCCAATGATTTGGATACTCATGGGCTTATAGGGAGACACAGATGTAGACACACTTATTCTTGCTGTGTCTTACCATGTGATTCCCTCTGCCAGCAAGAGGGATGTGGCCCCTTGACATTGGACCTCTACAACTATCAGTTACATAAACCTCTATTCTTTCTTTGTTTTTTTTTTTAAGCTAAGACTTTTTAAGAAAAGAATTATTTGTTAAGTTTCACTTATTTTTATTATTTTTAAAATTTGACCAGAGAAAGAGAACAAAAGGGAAAGTGAGAAAGCAAGCCTCCAGGTCCAGGACTCAAACTGTGGTCAGCTATGTGGGAGTCCAGTGCCTTAGCCACCACACCACCTACCAGCTCCCTTAAACCTCTATTCTTTTTTCATTTTTAAGAAGGATTTTTGCTATAGGGTGTGTCCACTAGCTGGAGAGACAGAGAGAGACAGAAAATAAGAAATTAACCCCCCCCCAGGGGGGACTGGACACTCTGCAATCCTTTCTCCGTTCTCTTGGGATCTAGGGCACACACGTAGATGAACAGGCATGAGTTTGAAGCAGCCAGGTCTGGAACTTGAGCTGCAGTCGGCTACATGGGAGTCCAGCAACGTAACCCTTATGCCATCTGCTGCTCCTCATAAACCTCCATTCTTTTTTTTTTTTTTTTTGAGAGGTTTCTCGCATTAGGGCGCGTGCGCTTGCCAGACAGACAGAGAGAGACATAGAGACAGAAAGCGAGAAATCACCCCCGGGGGGATGGTCACGCCGCAATCCCTTCTCCTCCGTTCTCTTCTCGGGATCTTGGGCACGCACGCACACGCGCCCGGCGTGAGTTTTAAGCCACCGGGTCTGGGACGCGAACCGCGGTCGACTACATGGGAGTCCAGCAACATAGCCATTACGCTAACTGCTGGTTCCCAAACCTCTATTCTTATAAATCACCTAGACTTAGGTATTTTTGTTATTAGCAATATAACAGACTAAAATACTTATTCCAAAAATGTGAAACTGAGATAAGATAAGACGAATCATCTATTGGGTCGTTGGAAAAGTCATGATGCATTTTTGCATAGAAAAACAGAAAAATATATCATAATTTTTCCAAAGACCCAATACCAAGATGGAATAAGACAGTGCCTTCTAAAAGTTTAAGTGATTAGAAAATGTTCTGCAAATTTTGAAGCTTGACTTCCTACCAAGGCCATTCACTAATGTGACACACTGTTCAGGTGCCTGGGGGTGTCATTCAAGGTCACTTCCTCAGGAATGCAGGAAGATCAGAGGCAATGCCTTTCAGTTTTTGAGCCAGATGTGACTTTGATCCTTGACTTTAAATATGGGGTTGTAAGAAGGGACCATACACTAAGCTCCACACCCCTGAACCCTCCCCCAGCCCCCATTGCCCTGTCTTCCTTGAGACCTAGTTACAGGTCCCAGCTGGAGCTTGTAAAAATCATGTGACCATTACCTTCACCTCATGGACTTGGCCCACTGCTGGGGCCATCTCAGAGTTATGCACATTAGCATCGCAAGATTTGGGCACTAAACCCTAAACACACTCTGTTGATTCTAAGCTAATGTTTTCTTGTAACCTTCGAACAGTGTATGTACAAAGTAAGTCCCTGTCTTGGTGACAGGGAATCTACATCCATCTTTAATTCATTTATGAATGCCTTTTTAATGTGTGTAACCTAAGCCTGTGCTCCTTGACGGTATGGACCATTCTCCCTCTGGCCATAGTGGGGCATCCTGTTGTCCTGCTTATGTAAGTAAATAAACTCATATCTTCTCCTACTAGGCCTCTGGGTGCATTATTTGGAATCAGTAAACATTACAAGCAAACCCTTAAAGATTTGGGGCTTCCCCCATATAGGGGCCACGGAATTGGTGGACAACATAGTCATCAAGACTGTTTATTTTGAAGAAAAAAATCACACGGTAGCATATTTTGTAATTATGACTTTGAGACATTCATATACATATGCATATACACATATGTAAGTATTTTTATAAACAGGTGTATACACACACCCATACACAAAAGTAATATGACTTCAATTTTTCTTTTTTTGAGAGGTTTTTGCTATAGGGTGTGTGTGCTCGCCAGAAAGACAGAGAGACAGAAAGTGAGAAATCACCCCCCAGGGGGGATGGCCACGCCGCAGTCCCCTCTCTTCCATTCTCCTCTTGGGATCTTGGGCATGCACGCACACACGCCTGGCGTGAGTTTAAGCCATCGGGTCCGGGACTCGAACCGCGGTCGACTACATGGGAGTCCAGCAACATAGCCACTAAGCTAACTGCTTGTCCCAGCAATATGACTTTAGAGAAAAAAAAGAGTGTTAAAAGATAATTTTTTTTTTCTCTATAGGGCGCGTGCACTCGCCAGACAGACAGAGACATAGAGACAGAAAGCGAGAAATCACCCCCCAGGGGAGATGGTCACGCAGCAATCCCTTCTCCTCCATTCTCCTCTCGGGATCTTGGGCACGCAAGCACACGCGCCCGGCGTGAGTTTTAAGCCACTGGGTCTGGGACGCGAACTGCGGTCAACTACGTGGGAGTCCAGCAACATAAGCCATTACGCTAACTGCTGGTTCCCAAAAGATAAATTTTTAACAAATTTAATTTGCAGATCTTAATTGGTTTTAGTTGTGATTCTAGAATTAGGCATTAGCAATCCAGACAAAAAATGGTTCTGAATACTCTGCCCTACCATATATGCAGGTTATCTTCATAGCCAGAGAAAAAGGTGGTGGTCTACAAACAACCTGATTGGTTGCAGTTGGAATTTACTTTATATGGTCATATTTTGGGCAGCTTTCAGATTTTGATTGGCTGGGGCTTGGCCAATGTGATTGTTAGTTGCTTGGTTAACAGGGAATTCTCTTTCATTAGGTTATAATTGCTTGCACATCAAGCTAGGTTGCAGTTCGATAGATACAGATAGTGGTTTGGGCCAAATTTTATCACTCCAATACAGAGGCTCATATAAGCCAATTTAATTCAATTTAACACTAGAGATAATGGATTATGGAGTGTGTGGTTGAAAAAGAGAAAGGTGGGGGAGTTCGTTTATGAAGAATCATGTATAGATGTGAACATAGTTGGACTATGATATATATTCCTTTTGTAGTTTCATGTTTGAGTTGAGACTGAGGAGTTCATTCTATTTGTCAATTTCCATTAGAAATTAGAGGAAAACTGGTCAGTCTCCTTTCATTTTTAAAGAATGAGATATTTAAATGAAAGAATGAATGATGAAAAAGGCTTAAATGTGAAGAACAAACAACCAGGGTCATTTATCTTTTTTTCTTTTTAAGAAGTATCCAGGTACTAGGCTGGCAGGTGGCATGGTGGTAAAGGGCACTGGACTCCCACAAGGCCGACTGTGGTTCAAGTCCTGGACCTGGTGGCTTGCTTTCTCACTTTTGCTTTCTCTCTGTCTCTCTCTGGTCAAATTAAAATAAATAAACACAGTTAAATAAAATAATCTTTTTTTTGGAGAGGTTTTTGCTATAGGGCACGTGTGCTCACCAGACAGACAGAGAGAGACAGAGAGACAGAAGGTGAGAAATCACCCCCCGGGGGGATGGCCACACCACAATCCCTTCTCCTCCATTCTCCTCTCGAGATCTTGGGCACACACGCACACGCGCCCGGCGTGAGTTTTAAGCCACCAGGTCCGGGACACGAACCGCAGTCGACTACATGGGAGTCCAGCGACATAGCCATTATGCTAACTGCTGTTCCCAATAGAATAATCCTTTAAAAAAAGTATCCAAGTACCTGTTTATTAAAATGTATGTATATGTATTTCTCCAGTGAATTCTGTTCAGGTTTCATTAACGAGAACTCTATTCTCTCATAAAGGAAAAGAACGTGGGAGAATGAGAGGGAAGAAGTCATGTTCCAACTCTTTAATCTGATTTAGGTCTTTCTCCAAGGGTAATGGAACCTTTCAGGCTTTTGTTTATTCTAAGAATTTATGAAGAAAGCAGCATGGTTACTTCAACTTCCTGAATAAACTTCTGGGATTTCTGTAGCCCACTATGACAGAGAACTCAAAGTATAAAACTAGTCTTGATATTATTCTGTGTCATTGTTGTACCCACAATCCTTAGTGTATAGTAGATACTCAATAAGTTAGTTCAATGTTTTGCTGTAGAAGAAAGCTCTGAAGAAATACATAGAATTCATGTAGTCTTACTTCTCCCATTTTTCCTTTCTTCTTATTTTTCCTTTTCGCTTTTAGATGCTTGCCCTTAATCAAGAAAAAACTGAAACCTTATGTGAGGGTATGGAAATGGCACTAGGATGTGGTTTAAGATGTTTCTTCATAAACCCTAAACAGATGGCTGGAGAATGTTTGCCAGTATCCTCAAACCCAACAAGTAGCTATGAAGGTTTTCAAAGACACTGTCTTGTTAAGTACATATGAAAAGGAGGTATAAAGGGAAGATGACCAAAGATTTAAACTATCTTTTTTTGATCATTAACCATACTGGAATAATGTTTTTGCATTATGTAATGTAGCTAACCTAATAAAATAAAACATTTCTCCCAGCTCTACAGGGATAGAATGAATCCATATTGTTGTATGAAACCCTCCTTTCATTTTCATATGATTTCTTTTCCCTTCCTTCCTTCCTTCCTTCCTTCCTTCCTTCCTTCCTTCCTTCCTTCCTTCCTTCCTTTCTTCTTTCCTTCCTTCCTTCCTTCCTTCCTTCCTTCCTTCCTTCCTTCCTTCCTTCCTTTCTTTCTTTCTTTCTTTTTTTTTTTTTTTGAGAGAGATTTTTGCTATAGGGCACATGCACTCATCAGAGACACAGAGAGAGACAGAGAGACAGAAAGCATGAAATCAGCCTCTAGGAGATGGCCACATCGCAGTCCCTTCTCCTCCGTTCTCTTCTTTGGATTTTGAGCACGCATGCACACACACCCAGTATGAATTTCAAGCCTCCAGATCCAGGACTTAAACTGCAGTTGGCCATCTGCTGGTCTCCATTTTCATGTGATTTCTAAAGTTCTGTAAAACTTCTAACTAATTTCTAGGACACTGGTATATAATTTCCTTTATTTAGTTGATATGAACTGCTATCTTTTTCTCTTTTTTTTTTTTTTTTTTTTTTTTTTTTGGAGAGGTTTTCACTATAGGGCGCGTACACTCGCCAGACAGACAGAGAGAGACATAGAGACAGAAAGTGAGAAATCACCCCCCAGGGGGGATGGTTACCCCGCAATCCCTTCTCCTCCATTCTCCTCTCGGGATCTTGGGCACGCACGCACATGCGCCCGTTGTGAGTTTTAAGCCACCGGGTCTGGGACGCAAACCGCGGTTGACTACATGGGAGTCCAGCGACATAGCCATTATGCTCACTGTTGGTTCCCTCTTTTTCTCTTTCTAAAAGCGAGTGCAAGTCAGAAATAAATGTTCTGGGGGAGGACTTCCAATTCAGGCTATATCTGGTGACAAACTAGCCCTTCTGCAGTTAAACAACCACAAAATGATAAAATGTTTGAGGCAACTGTTTTCAGGCACTGATCAACAAGCAACATAAGATTTCTATCGTGAGAAAAAGGAAGATTCATGGGGTGAGCCCAGTAATCACCTTGGCTGTCTTCCAGGGCAGTTTCCTGACTGCTGGCATAGTCAGTGGGAGACTAAGCCAAGCACAGCAGTCCTGCTGAGCTGAGGAAACAGAGGTCAGAGTTTGGGGCAATTGAAGCAGCTGGAATCTGCAGGGCCAGGGCACCAGAGAGGAGAGAGTTGCATGGGGACTGAGAGGGGAGCAGGCATGTAGACAGGCATACCCAGAGGGTCCTTGGCTGGGCTGTAGTGTGCATGTACAGACTGAAACCACATAAAGTTTACTAAAGGTTGCTGCTCCAGGATGAGATTGAGACAGAAGTACTGGAAGCCAGGCTATACTGTCCAGCCCTGCCATAGTATACTGACCTCATTTAATGTATATATATTTTTTAATTAATTAATTATTATTATTATTATTTTAATTTACTATAGGGCACATGTGCTTACCAGAAAGAGAGAGAGAGAGAGAGTGAGAAAGCAGCCTCCAGGTCCAGGACTTGAACTGTGGCTGGCCAAGGTGTTCAGTGCCTTAACCACCATGCAACCTTACCAGAAAGAGAGAGAGAGAGAGAGAGAAAGAGAGAGAGAGAGAGAGAGAGAGTCAGAAAGCATCTTCCAAGGGGGATGACCACACTGTAATCCCTTCTCCTCCATTTTTTACTTGGGATTTTGAGCATGCACACACAGGCACTGTGTGTCTCTCAAGTCACTGGGTCCAGGACTTGAACCTCATAGTACCAGCTGGCCCACTTTTTTTTTTTTTTTTTTTTTTGGAGAGGTTTTTTCGCTATAGGGCGCGTGCGCTCGCCAGACAGACAGAGAGAGACATAGAGACAGAAAGCGAGAAATCACCCCCCAGGGGGGATGGTCACGCCGCAATCCCTTCTCCTCCATTCTCCTCTCGGGATCTTGGGCACGCACGCACACGCGTCCGGCGTGAGTTGTAAGCCACCGGGTCCGAGACGCGAACCGCGGTCGACTACGTGGGAGTCCAGCGACATAGCCATTACGCTAACTGCTGGTTCCCTCAGCTGGCCCACTTTTGAAGAGTTTTTAAGCAGAGTTGTAACATGGTAATTTTCAGGGAAGACCACTCTAACATAATAGGTTGAAGGGGGTGATTATGAAGGTGGGGAACAGGTAAGAGACTAATAACTAGAGAGACTGGTGGGCTGGACCAAGGCGATGAGTAGGACTGGAGAGGGCAGTTTCAAGAGTTCAAACATTCTGAAAGTTAGAGCTGTCACTGTTCCAAGCCCTTGTTTTCCAGTGCTCTTGACACCACTCCCACCCTCTGCAGGTAAACAGGTTGTAACTCACTTTCGGCTGGACCCACCATTGCTGCTTCCCCTTCCTCAATGCCTTTGCTCAGTCCCCTGTTTTCCAGGTAAGGTGCAACTCAGGAGCACCTGCTGCTCAAGCCCCTGTAGTCTCATCACGCCCTTGCTCTCTGTTGCCCTTATTTGGATGGCTAGCCCATAAGCAAAGGTTAAAGAGTGCAAGTTGGTTATTGTTGTTTTTTGTTTGTTTGTTTTTTAAAGGTTTTACCAGTGGGCACATATACTCACCAGAGAGAGACAGAAAGAGAGAGAAGGAGAGGGACTAGGCCCCTACACCATGGGGCCTAGTCAGGTTGTAGTCTCTACTCCATATCTCCACCCTGTTGGGATTGAGGCACACAGGTGTATTTCTTAAGCCACCAGGACCAGGATTCAAATAGCACAGTCAGCCATGTGGGCTGTCTCCCTTAACCACTGGGCCGTGGGACTGACCCTGCTTATTGTTTTATGTTGCTGTCTTACCTCCCTATGGCCAATTGTAACTACTTAGAGCACTGATGCTGTCTTGTTCATCCTTGTACCACAGTGTACCCAGTACATGTTCCCAATGATGCCAGCCCCTGGCTTGTGGAACACCCCAGATAACCACCACACTCCTGCTCAGCACAGTCTGAGGAACGTTAATCTCTACTCAACACACTTCTTGAGTTACTCTATATTCATAAAGCTTCAGCATCTTCTCATTTCCCATTGAACTCTTCTTAGCCTTTATGGCCCATCAGCCCTTTCCCCCAGTATTTTTCCAGTAGACACTTCTGCTCTCATCAGACTTTTTTTTTTTATATATATATATATTAATATATATATATATAAATATATATATTTATATATATGTGTATATATATATATATATACACACACATATATATATATATATATATATATATATATATATATATATATATATAAATTTGACCAGAGAGGGACAGTGCAAGAGAGTGAGAGAGAGAGAGAGAGAGGGAAAGTGAGAAAGCAAGCCACCAGGTCCGGGACTTGAACCGTGGTCATTGGTCCTGTGGGAGTCCAGTGCCCTTAACCACCACATCACCTGCTAGCCCCAGAAGTCCGATTCTTAATCTTTACTCATGTTGATTTTTTGTCTCAAAGACATCCTTGCTTTCTCCTCCTGGTGGTCCAGAATGAAGAACATCCTTCATCTTCAAGAAACCTGCCCAGTCCTTTGTAGTTTTAGTCCTCAAAGATCCCTCTATGACTGCTATCACAGCGTTTTCAGCAAGTCCTTCAGCAGATAGTTATTCCCAGACTTGTATTTGCTATTCTGTGTATCTCATCTCCCAAGTAGATCGTGAGCTGCATGAGGGCCAGTGTCTCAAAGGATGCTGGAACACTTCTGGGCACATAGAGCTTATACATGTGTGTTAGAGGACTGACGTAAGACGAATCTACTTTTATGACTTCCATGCCATCAGCCAGTCACATTCTCCACCCTCAAATTTTAGTGTGTAAGATAGCAGTTCCCAACCTTTTTGACACCAGGAACTGGTTTCATGGAAGACAATTTTTCAAAGATGCAGGTGGGGTGGAGGGAGGATAGGGTTTATACAGCATGCAGCCTGGGTCCCTCGTATGCACAGTTCACAACAGTGAACTCACTGTTGTGCCTCACTGTGAATCTAATTCTGTTGATCTGACTGGAGGCAGAACTCAGGTGGTAACTGAGCAATGGGGAGTGGCTGTTAATACAGATGAATTGGAGCCAGCAGATGGCATAATGGTTACATCGCTGGACTCCCACATGGCTGACTGCGGTTTGAGTCTCGGACCCAGCAGCTTAAAACTCAGGCTGTGCATTTGTGCCCAAAATCCTGAGAGGAGAATAGAAGAGAAGGGATTGCGGCATGGCCATCCCCCTGCCTCCCCCACGCCGCCCCCCGGGGGTGATTTCTCACTTTCTGGCTCTCTGTTTCTCTCTGTCTCTCTGGTGAGCAAATGCACTCTATAGCAAAAATATCTTAAAAAAAAAAAAAAATACAAGGGCCAGCAGGTGGTGTGGTGGTTGGGACACTGGATTCTCACATGGCTGACTGTAGTTTGCGTCCTGGACCTGGCAGCTTACTTTCTCACTTTCTGTGTGTGTGTGTGTGTGTGTGTGTGTGTGTGTGTGTGTGTCTGACTCTCTCTGGTCAAATAAAAAAAAAATGATTAATAAAATTAAAGAATTATTTTTAAAAAATATAGATGAAGCTTCAGTTGCTTACCCACCACTTACCTCCTGCTGTGTGGCCAGTTCTGGACCCCTGGCTACGGGACACTAACAAAGAAGTACCTCTGACATGACAACCCATAGACTTCAATGAAACGTTTCGTGTCTCTTGGTCAATCCTGCTGCTGATCCTGAGTCACCACTCATTTGTGGTGATTCTAAGCCTCACTTTATGATTCACATTCTAAAAATGGGGTGAGGTTTTTAGTGAGAAACTAATTCCAGTGTGAAGTTAGCCTCACAATTATTGGGTTCCTCTGTGGGTTTCCAGCTGCTAGCACAGCACTTCTCAAGGTCCAGTGTCTTATGGCTTATTGGATGTGGTCGTTCCAGGGCTGTTGCCTACAATCGTTTCACAGGGTTATGGCAGTGGGTTCCCTGTGATGAGTTCGTTTTACTACCCTTTCTTGGGACTACTCATTATATATGACCAGCCCATGTCTGAGCTGGGATAGACAAGCTAAAGAAGGATATAGAAATCCTCGTGGGCTCTTTCATTTACACTTTCTTAGTCATGGACTTGGTTCTTCAGCCAGAATGGACACATAAAGAGGAGGTTTCAGAATCTGCCTTCTGGGGCCTATGATTGATCACTTGACACTACTTGGTATGTAGAATTGTTGTAATAATGACTGAAAAGGGAAATTACTAAAATCAGAATGTGTAGAAGACCAAAATGTGGTTACATGAGCTCTGCATTCGAGGCCCAGACTTCCACTAATAAGCTATGTTACCTTTGGCCAGTCATTTAACAGCAGCTCTGATGGCGTGAGCTAACGTTTGGGTTTGTATGGAGCCTGGCTCAGAGTAAGCCCTCTGTAAGGTCACCCACTGTTATCATCATCCTTGTTACCGTGGGTTTACTACACCCAGTAGTAAGCACTTGGCATGCTTTATCTCATTTAATCCTTAGAATTATAAGATGAATTTTGTTATTCTTGCTGTAAAAGAGTACACGGAGGCTTAGAGTGGTTGACTTATGAGTCCAGTCCTGTAGAACATTTAAATCCTGATAGTCTAACTCTCAAGTCCATGCTCTCGATCTCTGTTGCTACCCTGGATTTCTTAGAATTTCAGTTTTCTCATCCATAAAACTTGGGAGTTAGGGGCCAACCAGTGGTGTGGTGGTTAAGGCAGCTGACTCCTTCATGGATGATTTTGGAGTTTGAGTCTCGGACCCAGCAACTTGAAAACCACACCAGGTTCATGTGTATGTGTGTGCAAAATGCCAAGCGGAGCATGAAGAAGACGTTGAAATATGGCCATCCTCCTTTGGGGATGCTTTTACACTCTCTCTCTCTCTCTCTCTCTCTCTCTGTGGTGAGGGCACATGCCCCATAGCAGAAACTAAAAATGAAACAAACACACACACAAAACACTTGGGAGCTAGACTCAGGATCTTTACTAAAATTTCTAGATATTTACTCCATTGTTTTCACCTTTTCTCTTCCTCCTGCACAACTCCCAACCTCTCCTCTACCCCGCCCCATCCCCAGTTTTGCTGGGTTCATCATCACGGGATCGGCAGGATGTTTTCCCCATCGAGTTATGACGCTGCATGTGTCAGCACATGGGCTTTTATTGTGGCTTTTTTTTTTTTTTTTTTTTTTTTTTTTTTTTTGAGAAAGCAGGGGAGCTGGCTTACAGGCTGCTGTTATTGTTATTGTGAGAAGAGGAATCTGACTCTTCAATTTTACTTTTATCCTGGCTTGCAGCCATAACCACACTGAATGACACTAGCATTTGACTGGGCTTATGAAAGACTTCAGAGGCAGACCCTGTAGGAATCAGCTCCCTACCTTTGTGGGCTTTGTAGTTTCTGATCAAATCTGGTTTAGGAGACCTGTCCTCTTGGGGCTGTTTGCCACGTCTGGTCCCATGGTTGGTAAGGATCTTAGGAGAGAGACTTTAAAAAGAGGTTTCTGGGATTCCTGTTCCATGTATAGATTGGGTATTCTGGCAGATTTTCAGGTGGGAGGTTTCCCAGGACATTTCATTATAGCTCTGTTGTAGTTGATATTTATAAATACTTTGTTGGGGTGATAGTCTATACATATTTTGTAGCTTCTTTTGTGACTGTGACCCAAAGGTTAGAGGAAATCTGGGTTCAAGTGTTGGACTGATCACTTTCGAGCTTGGTGTCTCTTACCTGCTCGTCATGGCTTCTATTTGATCATTCTTTAGTTGGGAATCTTATTACAGAAAAATGGTCAGGTTGGGGGTCAGTAGGTAGCATGGAGGTTAAGGTGTCCAGATTCCACATGGCCTACTGCATTGTTCTAGTCCTGGACCCTGTGGCTTGAAAATTATACCAGGCACATGTGCGCGCATGCCCAAAATCCTGAGAGAAGAAGGGAGTAGAAGAGATTGTAATGTGGCATCCCCCCGGAGAGTGATTTCTCATTTTTTCTTTCTCTGTCTCTCTTCAGCAAGTGCACATGTCTTATAGTTGAAGTTAAAAAAAAAGAAAAAGAACAAAAGCAAAAACAAAACAGAACAGTCAGTTTGTCACTTTCCTGAGATTTGTGAATTGTTTTCAGCCTGGAGTAAGCATGTGAAGAAGAATGAGTCACTTCTCTTGGCTCAGATTTCATCTGTAAAAGAATTATGGTTCTACCTGTTCTACTCAACTGAAATGGCTATTGAATCAAGTGAAGTATCATAGGAAAATGTGTTTCTGAAAATTATGAATTTTATATAAAACCTTATTTTTTTTGAATTTTTATATGCAAAGTCTTTATAAATGTCACAGAAAATGGCATATTATAAAAATGCTATGCATGAATTTTTTTCTTGTACCAAAATAAACTTTTTTTTTTCAGTTTCTCCATGAACTTTGTGAAGTACCCTTGTATAACAAAACTGATTGTTTTAATCACCAAAAAAGCAAAAGCTATGAAATGTTTCTACTCTGATTTTTCCACCATAAATTATTTACTGCAGATAATTACCTTTAGTAAAATTTCCTCAATTTTCTTTTTATTGTGTACGAATTGGAAGGCAATAAATTAAGTTGTTCAAAATTTTCTGAGTATTATGAGTATTGAGTTAATAAAAACTATTATTTTCAAGTGAATAATAAATATTTTGTGGAAGTACCTTAGTTTTGCATTATCTCAGATTTCATTAATTCATTATTAGATTAAAAACTAGATTCAAGTTGTTAAAATACATTAATAGCATAAACAAAATTATAAGTCAATTAAGCATCCTTCTGTATGCATCAAAAATAATTGTAACATTAATAAAGCCATAGAACTTTAGATACTAATTACAATTGACCTAGATCGAAAGTGTGTTTTCAGGCCAGCAGGTGGCAGAGTGGTTAAGGCTCTAGACTCCCACATGTGCGACCACAGTTCCAGTCCTGGACCTGCTGGCTTGAAAATAACTACAGGTACATATACCTATGTGCCCCAAGTCCCAGGAAGCCAATGGAGGAGAAAGAATTGAGGCATGGCCATGGGAGGGAGGGATTTTTCACTTTTCCTCTCACTGTCTCTCTCCAACAAATGCATTTGCCCTACAGCAAAGAGCCTTAAAAAGTGTTTCTATAACTCATATTTTCACTAACGCAAATTTTCCCTCTATTCTTGCTCCTAATGAATGAGATGCCTCGATTTCTATTTTTCTGGATGGTGAACTATACTTGAAGATACCATCTGGAGATTACTGGGTTTCTGCCAAAGATTTAAATCAAGCTTGCAAAGAGTTACCTGCCTCAGGCAAGAAACTGCGCTCATTGAATAGAAAAGAACCTGCTTTTATTTCACCATCTGGTAAAAGAAAGTTAAAGTACTTGAGAAAGTTTTAATCTTTGTTTTTCAATGGTAAAACTATTTCACACATAATAGTATTTCTAAAATATAATAATTGGGGGAAGTCAGGAATCTAACTGCTAATATTTATGTGATTATAAGATTGTTTGATAATGAAGACTTATCCAGAGATCTCAATTACAGTATATATAAATATTTCAGTATAAAAGGTGGGGACAAGACAGGAGCAGAGAGAAGCAAGACAAGTTGGATACCACTTCAGACCTTGTGGCCAGAGCCACAAAGCCCTAGACCTGTGTGGGTTGGGTATATAGGCACTCTTCACTTAATGACTGAGCTCCATTCCTATGACTAAGTCTTTAAGCCAATTGGTTGATATGGAAGAAGCTTAAAGATAGCCGTCTTGTGGTGTGTTGTGGCATTTTTCAGTAGATATGGTGTAACACTGCAATAGAATAATATAATTCTTTTTTTTAAGAATTTTTTTGGGGGAGAGGTTTTTACTATAGGGTGCATGTGCTCGCCAGAAAGACAGAGAGAGACTGAGAGACAGAAAGTGAGAAATCACCCCCCAGAAGGGATGGCCATGCCGCAGACCCTTTTCCTCCTCCTCCTCTCAGGATCTTGGGCATGCACACACATACACCCTGTGTGAGTTTAAGCCACTGGGTCTGGGACTCGAATGCAGTCAACTACATAGGAATTCAGTGACATAGTCATTACACTAACTGCTGGTCCCAGGAATTATTTTATTTAAATTATTTATTTATTTATATTTGACCAGAGAGGGACAGAGTGAGAGAGAGAGAGAGGGAAAGCAAGAAAGCAAGCTACCAGGCCTGGGACTTGAACCGCAGTCAGCCATGTGGGAGTCCAGCACCCTTAACCACCACGCCACCTGTCAGCCCCTCGAATAATATAATTCTATCTATGCAAAAAATGTACATTAGATGAACACCAGAAAGCAACAAGACTCACCACAACACAATACGGTAATTCTAGCACAATCATTTTTATTAATTCTGAATCCTACTATGAGTGCACAATAAAGTACAAGCTTATGAACGAAATATGTAGTCTTTTGTGATCATGAACACTTTGTTTAGTGAATACTAACTGACTGTAGGAACGAGTCAGTGACTGAGAAAGTGAATTCCAGAGATGCACAGAGTGAGAAAGAGGATTCCCCACACTGTAGAACTAGTCATAAATCTGAGTGATTGTTAAACAGGTAAGTCATTAAGCTAGTGCCTATAATGTGATAGTTATCATTTTTCATTTCTATGTTTCTTCAAACAGATTTATGGTTGGCCAGTTAACCAAAGGCAAGAGGGACTAATCTGTCTACATTCTGAGTACTGCCCTGGCAAGAGCTCCATATCAGACCTAAGGCCCAAGTTCACCGTGTGCCATACACCGTTCCACCCCAGGCATTATTCTGGGGTCCACCTGAGGTCAGCAGTGTGAAGATGACCAGTGCCTTCCTAGCATGACGACTGTGGACCATGTGATTGCTACCCACCAGTCAGAGTGGGTCTCCTTCAATGAAGAACCGCTCTTTGAGGTCCCTCCTGAGGGTAAGGAATGGTTTCATTTCCTCAGGTAAAAGGATTGACAAAGACCCATACATGCCTATTATTATGGCTTCTACTTGATCATTCTTTGGATAGAATCTTTTTAAAAATATATATATTTATTTTTTATGAGAGAGAGAGAGAGAGAGAGAGAGAGAGGGAGAGAGGGAGACAAACCCTTACCAGAGTCTTCATGCCATGATCCACCCCCAGCCCCATTCAATCCTGATCCTAGGCATATGCCCAGGTACCCATCATGTGCAGGGAAACCTCAGTATATAAACCCAGGACTTTCCTGTGTGGGTCCATCACAGAGCATTGAGTTACTCCTATGTCTCTGACGCTGGCCCTGGATGAGATCCTAACATAGACAAAAGCACCAATTCATCACATTCCTAAAATGCCTGAGTCCTTCAACAAAAGCTTGGAGGAAGCAGCTTATAAACCTTGAGCCCTAAACTAGGACCTGAAAACACCAAAAGTATTGGCTCTTCACTCTGGGCATTAACTTATTAATTACAAAGTAATTTCAACTTTTTGGATTGTTATTGCCACCTGCATTTTGGATTTTCTCATTATTTATTTTTAAGAGTTATTGACTTAACTTTCATTATTATTATTTTAAAAATTTGGTATAGAACATGTGCACTTGCCAGAGAGAGACAGAGAGTGAGAGAGGGAGAGTGAAAAACAAGCTACTAGATCCAGAACTCGAACCACAGTTGGCCGTGTGGGAGTTCAGTGCCTTAACCACCATGCCATCTGCTGATCCTCCAGGTTTTCTCAAATTTTTTTTTAGAGAGATTTTTGTTATATGGCACATGTGCTCACCAGAGACACAGAGAGAGACAGAGAGCAAGAAATCACCCTCCAGAGGGGGATGACCATGCCACAATCCCTTCTCCTCCATTCTCCTCTATTCTTCCCTTAGAATTTTGGGTATGCACACACACGTGACTGGTATGAGTTTGAAGCTGCTGGGTCTGGGACCTGAACTGCAGTTGACTACCTGGGAGTCCAGTGACATAACCATTACACCATCTACTAGTCCCCTGATTTTCTTTGTTTTTAAAGTGTAGTTGTTGAGAATGACAGGCCAGATTGCTTGGGCTCAAATCCTGGTTCTATCACAGATGAGCGTGTGCCATTGGATACGTTATTCATTTAGCCTTTCTATGTGTAGTTTCATTATCTGTACAGTAGGGATAATCACACTGCATGGATTGTTGGGTAGATTAAGCTTATTAACATATGTAAGTACTTAGAACAGTGCCGGGCACTTGGACAGAGTTCAGTATTTTCATTTCCAATCATAAAGATAACTGTAGTGACTTTCAGGGAACTTGCTTTGAGGATGAAGGTCAAGGTAAGATCTGGGAGATATTTGCAGAGCCATGTCAATCTCTTTTGTTCCACTGCAGCTGCCAGTTCCAACTGAAATTGTCCCACCTTCATTTATAGCACCTGGAAAGTGAGTCTACAGGTGTGATGTTTGATATAATAGGCATGTGGCTATTAAATCCCTGAAGCATGTAGTGGAAAGTCTGAATTGGGATGTGCTATAAATGTAAGATCCTTACACTAAATTTTGAAGACCTAGTTAAGAAAAAAGTTAAACAGCTCATTAATAATTTTTATATTAATTACATGTTGAAATTGTAAGTTATCAACATGTAATTAAAATGTGGTTTGAAATATATGTTATTAAACATAGTTTCTTGGACCAGCCCTATTGTCTAGAGGTTAAGGGAGCTGGTTCCCTTGGGGCCAGCAGGTGACATGGTGGTTAGGGTGCTGGGTTCCCACATGGCTGACCATGGTTTGAGTCCTGGATCTGGTGGCTTGCTTTCTCATCTCTCTCTCTCTCTCTCTCTCTCTCTCTCTTTCTCTTCATCTCTCTCGGGTGAATGCATATGCCCTTAAGCAAATTAAAAATAATAATGATAAATAAAATTAAATTTTTTTAAAAAAAGAAACAAACAGGGGCCAGCAGTTAGCGTAATGGCTATGTCGCTGGACTCTCACTTAGTCGACCACGGTTCAAGTCCCGGACCTGGTGGCTTAACCTCACGCCGGGCGCGTGTGCGTGTGTGCCGAAGATCCCAAGAGGAGAAAGGAGGAAAAGGGATTGCGGCGTGGCCATACCCCCTTGATTTCTTGCTTTCTATCTCTCTGTCTGTCTGGCGAGCGCACGTGTCCTATAGCAAAAAAAACTCTCCAAAAAAAAAAAAAGAAAG
Source organism: Tupaia tana (assembly GCA_026018925.1). NCBI lineage: Eukaryota > Metazoa > Chordata > Mammalia > Scandentia > Tupaiidae > Tupaia > Tupaia tana. The sequence continues at coordinate 246,544,123 of JAKSZU010000001.1, read as the reverse complement.
AAAGAAACAATGGGAGCTGGAGACCACATGGCCTACCGCAGTACAAATCCTGGCTTTCTTGCCTTGAAAACATGCCAGCACATGTGGATGTGTGCACCAAATCCCATCAGGATGAAGAAATGGAGACGGGGTTGCAGTGGGGCTGCATCCCACTGAAGGAAGGGTGCTTTTTCCCTTTTTCAGTCACTGTCTCTGACAAGTGCTTGGACCACCTGGCAATTTAAAAGAATAATCTCACCTGTCTCTTTTTACCTTTTTTAATGTGGCTACCAGAACATTTAAAATTACATTCATGATTCATCTTTTATTTCTATTGGACAGTGCTAATTGAAGCATTTTGATTACATGCAGAAGGACGATTTTGGCTAGTTATAGGGAAAAAAATTCTTCCTATTAGTTTGCTGGTTGGTTTTTAAAGTTCTTCAATAAAATCGACTTTTTTGGTGTGATAAATTTCAGCATATGTATAGATTTTGTATCACCACCATAATCACAATATGATTAATTGTTTTCAAAAAAGATTTTTAAAGACTGTTCCATGTCCCAGGACCAATAAAATATCATACAATTTTAGGAAGAGCTTCTGTTTCACATTCACTTGATTATTCATGCAAGGTTTGCACCTCATGGTCTGCAGACCTGTTTAGGTTGGACTACAAAGAGTTTGAATTTTGAATTTGAAAGACTTTAGTCTAGATAGACAATCCCTTGTTCAGCCAGTCTCCCCTGGTCCCTACTGCCTTTTGCTTGTCCCACTCTACTCAGGTATATTTCTTGCTTGACCTCTGTAAGCCTTTTGTTTGTGACCCCTAAGCACTGGAGTAGGTGCTGGGATAAGAATAGTGAAGACTCCCAGTCTCAGCCTGCCTGGATACTGCCAGGTTTACACATTATTAATAAGAAAACAATTGAGCGTAAAGGTAGATGGGCATAGCTATGTCACGAGGAATCCTACATAATGGCAAAGTTACCCTTTTTTTGCCTCCAAGAGACAGCTCTGTAGAGCAGCCTTCCTCACATGGTGGTGGTGTCTGGTATCTGTTGTAGGTGGCACTGAAGAGCACCTCCCAGGACTCTCCTCTTCCCCGGAACAGTCTGAGAGCTCCTCCGGGGAGAACCCTGTGGTGGATGGAGGTTCCCAGGACCTGTCCCACTCAGAGCAGGATGACTCCTCTGAGAAGATGGGCCTCATCTCTGAAGCAGCCTCCCCTCCTGGGAGTCCAGTGCAGCCTCCCCCCGACCTAGCCTCGGCCATCAGCAACTGGGTTCAGTTCGAAGATGACAACCCCTGGGCCAGCACATCACCGCCACCTAAAGAGACAGGTAGGAGAGCAGGGAGGCCAGGAAAGGTTGGGTCTGCCCTCAGTGGGGATGGTTTTCCATAATGGGACCCTAGAGGTGCTAGATTCTAGTTTACTGCGCCAGAGTCCTAATGTACTGGCACATTCGAGAGAGCAGAGTTCTCATCCACCTTAATTCTGTTACTGGTTTTGTTAACATAAGCCTATGAAAGGATGTGTGTGTTCTGAGACATTTCCTGGATTTTGCCCTTGTTCCTGGTTGTTGATCTGTTTGGGGGAAATGTATGTATGTTTATCGATTAGGGATTAGAACTCTATTTACTCAGCACCTAAATTGTAAGCTCCTTATGCATAGGAATGAATGTCTCTCAAAGCGTGGCCCACCAACCATCTCCACCAGCATCACCAAGAATGGGACTTGTCAGACATGGAGGTTCTTACACCTCAGCCTTCATGAATCCAAAGCTTCAGGGGTAAGGATAGCCAGCAGTTGTGCTTAGGAGCTTGGTGAAGCCATAGAGTAGTTAGTCCTCACCCTGACAGCCTGGCTACTTACTTTGTTGTGGACTGAAGCATATCAAGGGTGACCGGATAATCTTGGGAATGGTACTAGTTCCCTCTTTGCTGCTCTGATGAATTACTTCAAACCTCATAGCTTAAAAGGCATGAATCTGTCCTCTTACAGTTCTGTATTGCAGAAGTCTGGTCTGGGTGTCCGAGGGCCAAAGTCACGGTGTTGGTAGAGCGATTAGATATGGAGGAGAATCTGTTTCCAGGCTCATTCCAGCTTCCAGAGGCATTCACATTCCTTGGCACTTGGCCCCCTCTCCTGTCCCCAGGACCAAGAATGTCACATTTCTCTGTACCTTCTGAAGTCACAGCTTTCTCTGACTTCTCCACCATCCCTCTTTTATTAAAGACTCTAATGATTACATTGGTCCCATCACAAAAATTTTCCCATCTTTTCCCCTCTCAGGGTATTATTTAGAATTATTTATTTAATTTTATTCATCATCATCATCATCATCATTATTATTATTTAATTTGACCAAAAAGGGACACAGAGAAAGAGAGAGAGAGAGAGAGAGAGAGAGAGAAATTGAGAAAGCAAGCCGCCAGGTCTGGGACTCAAACCATCGTTGACCATGTAGGAGTCCAGTGCCTAAACCACCACATCACCTGCTGGCCCTTGTCTCAGAGTTTTTAACATAATCCCATCTGCAAAGTCCATTTGCCTTATAAAGTAATATGTTCACAGGTTCTGGGGATTAGGATATGGACATCTGAGAGTTGAGGGGTGTTACTCTGTCTACCCCAGAGACCTACTGGCAAAAAGTGGGGCTGATACGTTTTTCTGTTAGTGGGTTAAATGTTTTGCTAGTTTCAGTTTCTAATAATAATCTTTGTTTTTCAGACGGGTTTTCAACACACCAGTAAAAATGATTTAAAAGAAATATAAAACATAATATCATAAAATAAATATTTTTATTTTGCATAATAATGTGCTCATTTATGCATGCTTTCTTATACTGAATCATCAAATTTCCCAGTGAATTGTTGATGAGAGAGCCATGGCACTCAGAGTAGCACGAAACAAGTGGCAGGTCCAGGCAGGTTTCCTGTAACCCTCCCCGAACACCTAACACTGGCAGGACACAGGGCTATGCACTTATACACAGGGCCATGAATCAGTACAGCAATATGTTCTTATTTTTAATATGATAAATTTACTTACAACAATCATATAAGGAAGATATTAATATTATATCCCTATCACCCAAGACCGAGACATGTAGTGACTTGGGAATTTGCTCAAAGTTGTGTGCTAGGAAGTGGCAGGAGAGAGCTTCAGCACCAGGCAGGCTCCCTGGAGCAGCCTAGCAACGCTCTGTGCTCTTTTCTCACTCTGCTGCTGCCACCATGCTCTGGTGTCCTTTACTCCTTAGTTACATGGGAGGCAAGGGAGGTGGGAAATGGGTAGGGCGACCATGCCTTCAGGTCATTGGTTATATTGCTGGCATTTAGATTCTCTCACATTGTGTTCATACCTTGATGTTTAGCTCCATGATTTATTTTTTTAGAGATATTTTTTGCTAAAGGGTGCGTGCACTTGCTGGAGAGATAGAGACAGAAAGTGAGAAATCACCCCCTGAGGGAATGGCCACTCTGCAATCCCTTCTCCTCCCTTCTCCTCTCTGGATTTTGGGCACACATGCACACACACCCTGTGCAAGTTTTAAGCTACCAGATCTGGGACTTGAACCACGGTAGACTACGTGAGAGTCCAGAGATGTAATTATTACGCCATCTGCTAGTCCATGATTTCTTTTTTTAAAAAAATTTATTTTAATTTACATTTAATCATTGTATAGTTTTACAGCCTATGATATAGGTTCTCAAAGCATAAATACATTTCATGTAAAACAAGTCAAAGATATTATTCTACACTATAACTTTCCATTCTTGAGTCTGTTAAATGGTCTTTTTTTTTTTTTCCTCCTCTGAGTCTCTCCTTCCTACCTCCAACTTTCCACCCTCTCCTATATTGTCTTTGGTATCTGTATTTGCTATCTCTACTATTATATTTTCTAATCTTTGAATTTCGGCCATAAAGTGCAGACATTTGGTACACATTGAGCGGGGATATACAAAGTCTGTCTTTCATAGTCTGGCTTGCTTCATTTAGCAGGAAATCTTCTGTATTCAGTTACTTCGTATCAAATAACAGGATCTTATTGCTTTTTAGGGCCAAATAGTATTCCATAGTATATATGTGCCACATTTCTTCCATTCAGTCATCTGTTCTTAAGCACTTGGGTTGATTCCATGTCTTAGCAATTGCAAATAGTGCTGCAGTAACATGGACGTTGCAAGTGTCTTTCCAACTGAGTGTTTTCCTATCCTTTGGGTAAATAGCCAGGAGTGGCGTTTCTGGGTCGTATGGTGGTTCTACTTGTAGGTCTTTGAGGAACCTCCATATTGTTCTCCACAGTGGTTGGACTAATTTACTTTCCCACCTACAGCGTAGGAGGGTTCTCCTTTAAACCACAGCTTTGCCAGCACTTGTCAGTCTTTATTTTTTTTTTATCATAGCCATTTTGACTGGTATTAAATAGTACCTCATTGTGATTTTGATATGCATTTCTCTTATGATAAGAGACATTGGACATTTTTTCATATGCCTTTTGGCCATTCGTATGACTAGCAAAGCTGTCTGTTTGGCTCATTTGCCTACTTTTTAATTGGATTGTTTGTTTTTTTGCAGGTAAGCTTTTTGAGTTCCTTTTATATTCTGGCTATTAGTCCCTTATCTGAAGTATAGTTTGTAATTATTCTCTCCCATTCTGTATCAAATATTTCTTGATGATTGCTGAAAACTATTTAGATGACAGATGGGTTCACTTGCTTCAATTCTTTTTTTTTTTTGGAGAGGTTTTTTGCTATAGGGTGCGTGCACTCGCCAGACAGACAGAGACAGAGAGACAGAAAGCGAGAAATCACACCCCAGGGGGGATGGCCATGCCGCAATCCCTTCTCCTCCATTCTCCTCTCGGGATCTTGGGCACACACGCACACGCACCTGGAGTGAGTTTTAAGCCACCGGGTCTGGTACGCGAACCACAGTTGACTACGTGGGAGTCCAGCGACATAGCCATTACGCTAACTGCTGGTCCCATTTGCTTCAATTCTTCACTTACTTTGACAGAGCAATTTTGGGGTTAGTCATAGCTATGTTGCCCTCATCAGACTGAGGATGGTACCTTGTTATTGACAGTCATTTTGATATATCATTAAAGCTTTATCTTTTAAGGCAGAAGTTTTCAAATTGTGGTATATAGTACCCTGGGGTTTCCCAAGATACTTTCAAAGGGTTTTGGGGGTTAAAATTATTTTTCTAAGAATTATAAGATGGCATTTGCCTGCATTGACATTTGCACTGATGGTGCAGAAGTAATGGTGGGTAAACTTCTAGCCATTGTTTACTCAGTGAATAAAAGGTCAATTTCATTTAACAAGACCTTGATGAGGCAGTGAAAATACTGATTTTTTTTAAAAATATTGGTTCTTGAATACATCTTTTTCTTTTTAAGGTTTTTTGTTGTTCTTTTTGCCATAGGGCACGTGCACTTGTGGGAGAGAGACAGAGAGAGAAAATGAAAGGGAAAGTGAGAAATCATTCCCCCAAGGGAGAATGACCACAGCAAGAAGGATAGCCACGCTGTAATCCCTTCTCCTTTCTCCTCTAGGGTTTATGGACATGCATGCACATGCACCTGGCCTGATATTCAAGCCACTGTGGGCCATGGGCGAGTCCATGCCTTAACCACTATGCCACCTGCTGGCCCCCTGAATACCTTTTTTTTTTTTTTTTTGAGAGAGAGATTTTTGTTATAATGCATGTGCATTTGTTGGAGAGACATAGAGTCAGAAAGCGAGAAATCATCCCCTAGTGGGGAAGTCCACACTGCCATCCCTTCTCTTCCAATCTCCTTTAGGGATTTTGGGCATGCTTGCAAACATGCCCAGTGTGAGTTTTTAAGCTGTTGGATCCAGAACTCAAACTGCAACCGACCATTTGGGAGCCCAGCAACATAACCATTATGCCATCTGTTGGTCCCATGAATACATCTTTTAAATATCCTCTATGACAGATTGAGAAATAAGTGTTAAATTTTTTTAAAGAATTATTTTATTTAACTTGATTTATTATTATTATTATTATTAAATTTGACCATAGAGAAAGAGAGAGAGGAAAAGTTAGAAAGCAAGCCACCAAGTCCAGGACCCGAACTGCACTTGGCCATGGGGGGAGTCCAGCGCCTTTAACCACTACGGCACCTGCTGGCCCCAAGCATGAAAGTCTTTTTAAGTTTATTTCTTCTATGAGAGATGGGAGGGGAGGGAAAAAGAAAGGAATACCTTAATAGGGTATTCACACAGTTGTCTACCCCTACCTCTGTCAGCAAGGGTCATGTGCATGTGTGCCTGGCATGCACAGGGCAACATTGGGATGTGAGTCTGGACCTTCCCATAGGCTTCAGCATCGTGGAGCGTTGTGTCACGGCTCTACCACCTGGGCACCACTGAGGCTCACCTGCATGAAGCATGTCTACCTATTCTAAGTGTCGTGGTTGTCTTGAAAAATGATTGTGTTGTCTTTCCTATTCTCTATTTTTCTTTCTTTCTTTTTTTTTTTTAGCTACAGGGCACATGTCCTTGCCAGAGAGAGACTGAGAGAGAGAGAAAAAATGAGAAAGCACCCTGCAGGGGGATGGCCATGCTGCAATCCCTTTTCCTCCATTCTCCTCCTGGGATTTTGGACATGCAGGCACACATAACAGGTGTGATTTTTTTTTTTTTTTTTTGAGAGGCTTTTGCTATAGGGCGCGTGCGCTTGCCAGAGAGAGAGAGAGACAGAGAGACAGAAAGCGAGAAATCACCCCCCAGTGGGGATGGCCACGCCGCAATCCCTTCTCCTCATTCTCCTCTCGGGATCTTGGGCACGCACGCATGTGTGCCTGGTGTGAGTTTTAAGCCACCGGGTCCGGGACTCGAACCGCAGTCGACTACATGGGAGTCCAGCGACATAGCCATTGCGCTAACTGCTGGTCCCACAGATGTGATTTTTAAGCCTTTCTTTCCAGGACAATAACTATGCAGTTGACCCAGTGGGATCTAGCAACTTTAGCTACCATGCTACTAACTGGGCCTGTTTTCTTTTCTTTGGAAAAATGATTGTTTTAAAATAAAAGAAAAAATGGGTTTATATTTTTTTAAAATATTTTTTATTAAATGTAAAAATCAAAATCATTTACAAATCATATTTTCTTTAAAATTGTTTCTCCCTGCACCAGCCTGTAGCATGGTGGTGAAGGCCATTGTATCCCACATGTCCAACTGCATTGTTTGAGTCCTGGACCCAGAGCTTGAGGAACACATTGGGCACATGTGCATATGTGCCCCAAATCTCATGAATAAAATGGAAGAGGGGATTGCATGGCTATCCCCACCAGTGGATAATTTCTCACCTTCTCTCTCTGTTTCTCTATCTTTATCTCTCTTTGGTGAGCACTCAGACTTTGTAGAAAATTGAAAAAAAAAAAAAGAAAAGAAAGAAAAAACAATGATTTGCCCGTTAATTTCTCATTTATTTCCTCTAAAAAATGCTTCTTTTGGTTTATTCACTTTCATCAGTCGAACCCTAGATCCTGTTGCTTTACTCATGTATATCAAGCAAACTTTTTTTTCTAGTTTTCTTAAAAAGTAAAATGGAATTGGGAACCAGTAGTTAGCGTAATGGCTATGTTGCTGGACTCCCACGTAGTCAACCGCGGTTCGCGTCCCGGACCCGGTGGCTTAAAACTCACGCCGGGTGCGTGTGTGTGCGTGCCCAAGATCCTGAGAGGAGAATGGAGGAGAAGGGATTGCGGCGAGGCCATCCCCCCTGGGGTGTGATTTCTCGCTTTCTGTCTCTCTGTCTCTCTCTGTCTGGCGAGTGCACGCGCCCTATAGCGAAAAACCTCTCCAAAAAAGAAAAAAAAAAAAAGAAAGAAAAAAAAGTAAAATGGAATTGAGGCAAGAGATGTGTGATGTCCTACATTTAAACATGCAAAACTTTGGAACCTTTGGGAGTGGGGAGTGTCTCCCTGTGTGCAGGCAACAATGTCAGCCAGCAAAAAGAATTTGTGGAAACTAATTGTTGGCTTCAGCCATGTTCCCAGTCACATCAGCATCACCACAGCAAATTGACTTTTTCTGATAGTGTAGAGTTGTAATTTTTAGCTTTTTCCCATTTTATTTTCCACATGCTGTTTACTTTTTTTTTTTTTTAGAGATAGACTTTTTGCTATAGCGTACATTTGCTTGCTGGAAAGACAGAGAGAGAAAGAGAGACAGCGAAAAATCACTCCCCGGGGGGAAGGCCATGCTGCAATCCTGTTTCCTCTATTCTCCTCTTAGGATTTTGGGCACGCATGCACACGTGCCCGTCAGGAGTTTTTTTTAAGCCCCGAGTTCCAGGACTTGAACTGCGGTTGATTATGTGGAGTCCAGCAACATAACCGTGCCATCTACTAGTTCCCTGTTTATTTCTATTAGATGTCTAGGCTTGCTTTCTTGCTTGCTTTCTTTTTTTCGGAGAAGTTTTTGCTATAGGGTACGTGCACTTGCCAGAAACACAGAGAGAGATAGAAAGCAAGAAATTGCCCCCCCAGGGGGGATGGCCACACTGCAGTCCCCTCTCCTCCATTCTCCTCTCGGGATCTTGGGCACGCACGCACGCACGCACGCACCCAGCGTGAGTTTAAGCCACCAGCTGGTCCCGATGTCTAGGCTTTCTGATCAGATGTCTTTGTGTGAGGAGAAAGGGAGAAATGTTTATCTCAGTACCTGTTCCTTGGAAATTCTCCGTGGATATCCTTTTGTTAAAAGGGCATAATTTTGGCCTAAGATAACTAGGTAGGACAAGGAAGAGGGGAAGTGGGACTGATTAGCACTGTTCTAGCTTTCGGTTTCTAGGAGTAAAAAGTCTTTTGTTAGCCAGCTATTCCATACCTGAACATCCTGGCTTGCAAAGAGAAATTGAGAAAGAAAGGGGAGCATACACACACAGAATAGCTAAGTGGAGAAATGTTATCTGAGGTACCCCTTCCCCTCCCCCCAATTTCCTTTCCTGTACTCTTCAAAGTTTTTCTGGCTGATGAACGAGCAAGAAAAGCAAAGGACATGTCTTTTAAACAGTGCCATCTAAGAATAAAGCCAAGGAAACACTGGATTTCAGCCTGGATGAGGAACGTAAGATCTGCCCTAATTAAAATACAAGGAGACTGTAGGCACAGTAGAGTTAGGGACAAAGAGACTGTCATTAGTGGTAAATCTCTGTTTTTATGGCATTTAACTAGCCAGAAGCTGCACTGGAAAGCTCAGAGAAGCCAGGGAGTTGTTAGTCTCCACCCTGGTGACCTGGCTACTTTTTTTATTGTGCACCAAAGCATACCAAGGTTGATTGGATAACCAGGAGCAACAACTGGTAGGGAAAACAATTCCAGAAATGCTTGAGCCCATCAGGGGAACAAATTTCTTTTGAGCTTCAACTAGGACACAGTTTGAAGTGAGTAGAAGCCATCGTGGTTGGTCTGGGAAAAAGGCACATAATCTCACTTACTAAAATATGACTAAAATAAAGTGAGATTAACAGCCTTTTTAAAACTCTATATGTGAGAAAGATAGTATCACTTCTTTGGATCTGAGGATACTAAGAATCAATGGGCATGTAAAGTCATTCCCTTTTAATCTTTTTTGAAAATTGTTTCCCATTAAACTCCTGAAATTTAGTGGAGGCCAAATGGGGGATTCATATTTCTTTCACTTTAATAAGCCCCCCTTGGGTTAGACTGTTGCTAGTAAGTAAGCTCTTCAGAAAGATTTTTGTTAGAACTTTAAATATCAAATACTTCAACTTAAGACTGAAATTAGCCATGAGAACACTATTTGCATCCCTAGTTTAAGGACATCATACACTCTGGGTTTTACAGTACAAAAGGTCAAGAAATTTAATAAAAAATTTGTTTTCTAATCCCTGGCAGATATTCTGCTAAACTGTAAACAGAACTTTAGTGTTAAAAAAAAAAAAAAAAAAAGCTTCTGATGAATCTAGTCAAATCAAAACCGAAACTTTTTCTTGTTCTCTTCAGAATGTTTTAGAAAAAGAACCAAAACCTAACTTACGGTTTATTCACATTGGCTCTTTTAGCAATAATAGCCTTGACTTTCCCTAGCCACAATAAGTTTGACTAACTTATATCAATCAGGTCTTCTCTGATTTTGAAATTCCATCATGCACCGGAAGAATACAGCAATCGGCTTACCTATCACCTAAAATCTTCTAAGATTCTCTCAGGATAAAAAGATGATATTAAGTATGTCCTTTTGCAAGTGTGTGTGTTTATGTGTTTAGAATATGTTTGCCAATGGCTGCAGACAAACCCAAAAGAGTAAAGTAAGTCTTTAAAATTAAAAAAATAATAATAATTGAGGCAGTATTATCAGCATGAAACGTCCTGTTCAGTCTTCATCTTATGCTCTGACCTTCCTCCATGGTCATGGCAATTTTTCGGCAAAGAAAGGCTGAATTGGACCCATTATGCAGATACAACAGGATGTGCATAATTACAAATAGAAAAAAAAAAAAAAAAGCTTTTATTTCCAGAACATTTGTCCCACTGCCCAAGCAAAACACTAGTATCCCCTGTGTTTCAAATGTCTTCCCCAAAAGCTTGGGCTAAGGCCTGCCCATTGTGTCTGGGGAAGCTAATTATCTGGGAACAGAGAAAGAGCCACTTGTCTAGGGGAGGATCGGAGGTGACGTCAGCCATTTAAGAGGGGGGGCAGGGGTGACAGCTGAGAGACTTCATCCTGAAGAAGACTAGCTCAGAAGTTAATTTCTATTATGTCGTTCATTCCAGCTACTGGGGGCTGGAGGGTGGGTGTGGGTGGGATAAGATCCTGACTGGTTTGGTGAATGTGTAGACAAGGCCTACTGGGTTTTGCATGCATATGTATTCCCTCCTCAACAGAGGCCGTCTTATTTTCTTTTAATACCTTGAATTGTTCTTCTTTGCTTCTAAATGTAATTGATGACCTTTCTGAAGCCCAGCTCAGATGGTGATGTACCCAAGCATGGGTTTCAACAGAGCCCTTCTTCATCAGGCTGAGGTCTCTGACTCTCCACTGGGCTCTGCTCTCCCTTCACTGCACTGCCTCTCAGACTGTTCCAGTCAGGTCATGGCTGCTCCTCCTCAGCTGCACTGGCTTTTCTTCCATGTTTCCATTCAGAACTCTGCTCAAGCCTCACCTCCTCAAGGGAGTCCAGAGCACTCCATCCACACTCTAGCTTTTTTCCTGCTTTTAAGTTCTTCACTGCTCATGTCTCCACCTAAAATTTGGTCACGTATTCATTGGTTTGCTTATCTGTCCTCTCTCGTCCCCAGAGGAGAAGGACTTTGTCTCTCCAGTCTGCTCTCTATCCCAGAACATCATACATGGAACTTAGTAGGTCTTCACTCAGTACTTGTTAGATTTTGAATGAAAAGATGAAAGACATGTGAAACCTAGTGCAGAATGACTAAGTGACTCTCACCTATGGGGCTAATGAGCTTTTAGGCGGAACTTGAACTTTCTCAGGGAAGTCAGGTTTTTGTTTTTGTTTTTTTTTAAACAAAATAGGCAAAGAAAGTAGGCTGACCTCTTACTAATCATTCTTCTTCATGTTAGCTGACTAATATTATCAGTTTTTGATTTCCCATTATTAGACTTGTTATGTATAAGATACACATACATATCTATAGCTACATACACACAGATGTACATATTCACACACACATACTTCCATATACATACACAAACACACATATTTTTTTCTGGAGTCTGCTTTAAAAAGCATACTTAGGGACCAGCAGTTGGTGTGGTGGTTAAAGTGCTAGATTCCCATATGGCTGACTGTGGTTCGAGTCTTGGACCTGGTGTCCTAAAAATCACTCTGGGCATGTGTATGTGTGTGCCCAAACTCCCAGGAGGAGAATGGAGAAAAAGGGACTGCTGCATGATCATCCCCCAGGGGGGAATGACTTTTCACTTTACCTCTCTACGTCTCTCTCTGGGTAACGTATACACTCTATAGCAAAAACTAAAAAGCACACTTAAAACTACCCTTTATATTTTTAGTTTTTGAAGGGAAGGTCTTCAAAAAGTTCATAGAAAATGTCTTATTTAAAAAACTGCATGGATTTCAGGGTTTTTTGGCAACAAAATCAACTCATACCTTCATCCCATTTTTTAAATGAACTTTTTGAAGTCTCTTCTATTTAAAGTTACCATCATGTCATGGAGGCTGGTGAAATGCTCTTAAAGATATTTTTTCCAATTATCTAAAAGATGTCTTAAGATATTTATTAAAACTGTGGTATTCTCCACTTCCAGAGAATGTACTAGCTCACCCAGAGAGGCCTCATCTTACCCTCAATGTGAGACACAAAACACAATAAACTACCCAAGCATGCATTAATTAACTAGTTCATTCATGCAAAAATATTTAGGTTCTGGGAATACAATTATGAGAAAACTGGACACTATCCCTGCTCTTCTCAAGTTGAGGTTATGAACAGTTTGACAATCTGTTACTAATGGAGCTCTTTGAACAAGGGCTCCTCTGAGCAAGTGCTGGGGACAGCTGCTTCATATTGCTAGCTAGGAAATAGTGGGACAGGGGGTGGGGCACAGATAAAGAATGGAATTAGATTTATTTTGCATTCACAGATGGGCATGCTTACAGCATTGGGGAAATCATACAGCCCTAGTGATTAGACATCAAAGTATAAATAAAGGATATGACATCAAAACGTATGTATTTACATTTTTAGCTACCCAGGATCCCAAAGGGCAAAAAGAGAAAAATATTGTATTTGCTGTATTCATTGTGTTAGCTGACAACTTGTCAATTTATTATTCATTCAACCAATGTTGCTTTGAGCCCACCATGTGCTAGCCACTGTTCAGGCACTGTGGATATAACAGAATATTACTGTTTCATGGAGCAACAGTTTGCTGGGGAAGCCAACTTAGAAACAGGATAAAAAGGTAGACACGCTCTTTTGACAGAAAGTGGAAGAATATGGAAGATTTACTGCTGAGTGAAGCAAGCCAGGCTATGAAGGAGAGACATTGTATGTCTCCACTTAATATATACCGAGTGTCCGCACTCTATGACTGAAACTCATTGACTAAAGGATATAGAAACACAGTAAATGGATGTAAATACCAGATATAGTGTATGTGAAAGAGCAGAGTCTGAGGAAGGACATTTAGAAGAAAAATAGAGAGGCAGAGCATTCATGAGACAAAGAATTGTGGTATTATCTGTTGAAGATAATTTTATAGTTTTATCAACTAGGGAGAAATGTTCACATGTTGAACTATTCACTTTGTAGGGAGTGATGTTCACATGTTGAAATAGGGGGCTAGGGAGAAATGTTCACATGTTGAAATATTCACTTTGTAAGTAAATAATGTGATTGAATGTATAAAAGAAAATGAAATTTTAAAAAAGGTGGACACACAGTAAGTGTATTAGGTAATTTGATAAGTGGGAGGAAGAGAAAAATGAGGCCACAGGAGGGAATATGGTCAAGAGATGTGAAATTTTTTTTTTTTTTTTTTGGAGAGTTTTTTTTTTGCCATAGGGCACGTGCGCTCGCCAGACAGAGAGAGAGACATAGAGACAGAAAGCGAGAAATCACCCCCCAGGGGGGATGGTCACGCCGCAATCCCTTCTCCTCCATTCTCCTCTCGGGATCTTGGGCACGCACACACACGCGCCCGGCGTGAGTTTTAAGCCACCGGGTCTGGGATGCGAACCGCGGTCGACTACGTGGGAGTCCAGCGACATAGCCATTACGCTAACTGCTGGTTCCCAAGAGATGTGAAATTTTATAAAAGGCCAGGGAGTGACTTTTCAAGAGGTAAACATGAGTGAAGACCTAAGGAAGTGAGGGAGTGGGCTTTGCAGAAATTGGAAAGGAGTCTTCTCTGTGAAAAGAACAGCAAGTGGAAAGCCCCCCAAGAGGGTAGCTGTGCTCCTGGTGTGATTGGAGTGGAGAGAGGGCAGGAAGAAGAGGAAATGAGGTAGAAAGATTGTGGGGCCTCAGACTCATAGGTTCTTTAAGGACATGGTGAAGATTTGACCTTCCTTTTTGATTTGCTATAGGGCATGTATACTCACTGGAGAGAGAGACAGAGACAGAGAGAGAGAAAGCGAGAAAGCAACCCCCAGGGGAGATGACCGTACCACAGTCCCTTCTCTTTCTTTCTCCATTAGGCATTCTGGGCATGCAGACACATACCAGCGTGTATTTCAAGCCATCGGGTCTGGGACTTGAACAGTACAGTTGTACATGTGAGATCCAGCTGCCTTAACTTCCATGCCACCTAGCTGGCCCAGGATTTGACTTTTCTTATGAGCCACGTGGGAGGCCAGTGGGAAGTTTTAGCAAAGGCATGGCATGATCCAACCTAAGTTTAACAGGTAGTTCTGTCAAAACCGTATAGCTGCTGTTGCGTGGCAGTTGGGAGTAGTGTAGCTGAGAAAAGACCACAAGAAGGACTAGCATAGAAGATGGGAGATCAGGCAGCAGGCCACTGCACTGATCCAGGCAAGCGAGGCTGATGGCTTAGACCAGGTTGTTCATTTCGACAGATGGTGGGAAGTGGTTGGATTCCAGATGTAGTTTAAAGGTAGGACGAGAACAGAAACTTGTGAGGGCCCAGATGTGAAAATAATCCAGGATGACATGACAGTTTTGTTCTGCTTGACTGAAAGGATGAAGGAACTGGTTTGGATGAAGGAACTAAATTTTTGAACATATAAATTTGGAGCTCTAAATGGAAATTTCAAGTTGATATGGACATAAGGATATATCTAGAAATAATCACCACCACCTAACCCAGGCTGATTTCTTTCTTTGTACCAAACACTTTTCCAGCACTTTGTCAGTATTGTCCTCGTCTTCTTATGAGTTTTGTGCTCTTTTTAGCCCCATTTTACAGAAGAGAGGATGGAGGAACAGATGAATTAAGGCAGTGTGGATCTAGGACTCCTTGCTCTTGACCTCATGGGAGAGGAGAGGCAAATTTCCATCTCTTTTCCCTTTCTGCCTTGCAGGATAGACATGGCTATGAAGCATATGATGGCAGCAGCCTTCTGCTGTCTGGCTCAGACATCAAAGGTCTGGTCTCTGGGAGAAGAATCTGCTCCAGGCTTGATGTTTCCTCACTTCAATAAAGCTTTTGGCCTGAGGACATTGAGTAAAACCTAAGTAAATGAAGCTAAGTAAAAGAACTCATCCAACAATTCTAAGCTAATAAATAAATAAAGCATACTGAGCAAATACATTACAGCAGCTTTGCAGCTGCATTTTTCTTAGTTTCTCTTTCAAGAGAAACATTTGTGTTTTATCTAACAAATATAAAGAGCCCATGTGAAAGTACAAATAATCAAGATAACTTCCAATTACATAATCAGAGTCAGCCGTGATACATGGTTTTAATAAGTTTTATTAACTGTTGTATAAATATAAAGGAACAGTTAAAATGTGTATTAAATTATAGACGGAACAGCAGTTCAACTTGTCACCCAAATTAATAAAAAGAGTATTGTCTGTCTGGCTCCATGGCCTGGTGGTGGAGGCAGCCAGAGCCCGCATAACCAACCATGTGGTTTCAGTCCTGAACCCAGCAGCTCGATATGTGTGTGCACTCAGAAATCTCAAGAGGAGGGAGAGCTGGAGAAGGAATTGCAGTGTGACCATTCCCTGTGTGTGATTCTCTCTCACTTTCCTTCTCTCTCTGGCAAGTACACATGGCCTCTAGCAAAATGCACACACAAAAAAGAGAATTTTGTCATCACTCAGAAACCCCCCCCATTTCCCCACTGAACACATCCTCCTTCATGGCGTCCTCTTCCCTCCTCCCATACCACCACCTTCCTGAGTTTTATGATAATAATTGCATGCTTCTCTTTTTCTTCCTTCTTAAAAATTTGCATAGGGCATATACATTTTCAGGAGAGAGACAGAGGGAGAGAGAAGGAAAGTGAGAAAGTGCCCTCTCCCCCCAGGGGAGATGCCCACACTGCAGTATCTTCCCGTTTCTTTCACTATTTTGGACAGGTACGTACATGCACCTGGTGTGTTTCTCAAACTACCGGGTCTAGGACTTGAACTGTGCTGTCAGCCATGTGGGATCCAGCCATCTTAACCAACATGCCACTGTTGGCCTACTATTTGTTCTTTCATTTCTCTTTAATCTCATTTCCCCTTTCTATTTCTTAACCCAGCTCTATCGTTTTGGTTTTCCAGTCAAGAGAATTGACTATTTATCATCCTGAGTACGTTCTTAACTTCTCTGTCTCTTTCTCCCTGTGTAAAATAAGACTACTGCCTATCTCTGGAGTGATGAATGAAATGAGATTACATTTGTAAAAGTGCCTGACATTTGATGGGTACTCAATAAAGGGTAGTGTCTTATTTTTATTCTTTCTTTTCTGTCCACACTCTTTCCAGTAATTATTTTAAGCACTTTTTGGTAAATTTGCAATGATGCAATTCTTATGATACACCACAAAGAACACATGTGGAAGACAAATTAGAAGAATTTGAAAGTCTCCTTTAAAAACACACTTGTGGGCCAACTGGTGGTATGGTGGTTAAGGCAACTAGATCCTACATGGCTGACTGTGCAGTTCAAGTCCTGAACTTGGTGGCTTGGAAAACATACCAGGTTTATATGCATCCATGTCCAAAATCCTGAGAGGGGACTGGAGGAAAAGGGATTGCTGCATGGCATCTCCCCTGGGGGAGTGCTTTCTCATTTCCTCTGTCTCTTTTCTGCAGCAAGCACACGTGCCCTATAGCAAACACACACATACACACACACAAGCACATACACATAAACACACACACTCCCCCCCCTCCCCCATAGGGCATGTGAACTCGCCAGAGAGAGAGAGGGCGGGGAAAAAGAGAGAGAAAAGCAAAAACTTACCTCCCAGAGGGGATGGCCACACCACAATCCCTTCTCCTCTATTCTCCTATCAGGATTTTGGGGGCACACAAACACACACACACACCTGGTATGTTTTTCAAGTTCCTGGACCGAGGATTCAAACTGTGGTCAACCATGTGGAAGCCCAGTGTCTTAACCACCACACCACTTATTGGCCCCACACATGCACACTTTTTAAAGTTGTTTTGAAAGTCTGAATTGGTACTCAGGGCTAACGTAATGAAGCCAAGTCCCATCTATACATTCCTCCCTTAAAGATAGTTTTCATAATACTGCTTGCAGGTCAGCAGCCCTGGTAAATCTCATTTCTGTATATACCTGTCTTAGTCCACTACTATGTTGCTAACAAAAGTACCTGAGACTCGGTGATCTATCAAAGAAATAGAGGTTAATTTGACTCATGATGCTGGTGAATGAAAGTCCAAAGCCTTAGGGCTGGCATATGTCACAACATGGTTGACCCAAACAGAGAGGATGGCAGGTGCATGCAGAAAGAGAGAGACCTAGGTGTGGCCATCTTCCTGTATTACAACCTGCTCTAACAAGAATAATCTCTTCTCTTGAAATCTAGAACTCACTGGGTCTTGTGAGACACTATTGAAGTATTCATAAAGTGAAGCCTCAAGGTCTCACCACTGCCTCTCAGGGCCATTACACTGGGAAATGAGTTTTATTTATTTATTTATAATTTTTAAAAAGAATTATTTATTTAATTTTATTTATCATCATCATCATTATTATTTATTTTGACTAGAGAGAGACAGAGAGAGTGAAAGTGAGAAAGCAAGCCACCAGGTCTGGGACTCAAACCACAGTTGGCCATGTGGGAATCCAGCACCTCAACCACCACAACACTCGCCAGTCCCAGTATCTGAATTTTAAAACATGAACCTTTGGGGGACAAACCATTATCCTAACTGAATAGTACCGGTCTGTACAATCTCTAGGTACAGTCGGACTCAGATAAGCAGGGACATATTGCACATGCATGTACATATATAGTCAGGTATTTACTCATGTGTGTGGGAGGGGGTGGTTTTCTCGACAAGGTCTTGCTGTGTTGCAACCCACCTGCCTCAGCCGCCCAAATAGCTAGGGTCACAGATGCTTGCTACCATACCTGAACCTTTAGGGTGGACCAGAAATCAAACTCAGGCCTTCCTTGTGGTCTCGGCCTGTCTGTGAGCAGAGATATCCAGCCTGTCTACTATTGGTAGACTCATTGTGTATTTACTCTTATTCCTTAAACCAAACTGGCTCCAATTTTGCAGTGTAAATTGATGAATTCTTTCTATTGGTGTGCTACTAAAAGTAGGAAATACGAGGGTAAAACTTTAAGACTCGTATAGTTTTGATTTGATTGAAGTTGAAAATCTAAATTTAAAAATAAAATTGTATTCTAAAATAACTCATATTTCTTTAGTGAGATTCTTCTTTGATTTGGGAGTCCTAAGACTTCAGTTTTAATAATGGTTTTGGAACTGACTCAGCATGGGGTCCCAGTTGGTCAGCTTGCCTTGTGTGGCTGTTAAGGCTTATAGGCTCTAAGTGACTTCAAAGACTAGCAAAAGACAAACAAAGGACAACTGTTTATTTTGTATGCTTTTGGGTTTTGGTCTTTCCCCAGCTCTACCATTGACCATGCCCTGCTGGACATGCCCTTCCTTTGACTCCCTGGGGAGATGCCCTCTGACCTCTGAGAGCAGCTGGACCACCCATTCTGAAGATACCAGCAGCCCTAGTTTGGGCCCTTCATACACAGACCTGCAGCTCATCAATGCTGAGGAGCAGACGAGTGGCAGAGCTTCTGGGGCTGACTCAACTGGTAAGATGGCACTCCAAGCTTTGTAAATCACCTTTGGTATTCCTGGGTCCTTTGTAAGGTCCTCTTAAAATCCCTGCCGGCATCTTTGTTTGCAGAATTAGTGCAGGTGTAGTCATCCAAAGAGCTGTAATCCAGAGTGGCTCAAAATTGCGTTAGGAAAAATGTGTAAGTCACGGCTAATTGGTTGGCATGTTCTTCCTATTGGGAACTGTTTGACAGTGTGTCTCAACATGTTATTTTCTGCCTGTTTGGTACAAGTACCATTCCTTGACAACTTATTTTCTCCTTGGATTACTGAGCTATGTGTAATATGCACAGGCTGAATCTTTCATCCTACCACCTACACATCTTCCCTCTTCTGCAATAGGGAGGTAGATTTAAGCAAAGAAAAAGTAAATGTTATATGAAGTGGGATGAGAATCAGGGCTCAGTCACTGTATGAAGACACAAATCATTTTGCAGTCAGATGTTTATTCTGTTATGCCGTAATTGCACTGTGCATCAGTCTGTGATGTTCCACGTCTCATTTATGAAGCTGGCCAGTGGGCGTAAGAGAGCACGCTGGCTCTCGTTGCTGGTGCATTATGGGCCTGTCAACAGACCCTGCAGTATGGGTGAGGTTTGAGTAGCACTGGGAAGATACTGTGTGTTTTTGGTGTTTTGGTTATTTGGCCCAAGGGATTGCGTTCCTCAGAAAGTACTAGAGTTACCGTTAGTTTCTCTGTGGATAAAATTACCTAGTGTCAACAATATTTGTGATTTCTTTTTTTTCCTCATGAAAAATGTTATTCAGGAGTTTGTCTCTCGGTCATTTTTCAAATTTGCTTATAATATTTGCCCTCATACTGTGTGCTGTTACATTCTGCAAGTACAAAGAGGGCTCGCTCTTGCAGACTGAAGGATTCAGACAGGATTTGGTTTGGCATTTGTTCATACTGAAGAGAATCCCAGTGTATCACCAACTCTCTTTCTCCCCCTAAACCACAGTTCTTTAGAGCATTTTGTTTTCATCGACACTCCTCTAATTCAGCTTAGACTCCATGGCCGATGATCCTGGTTGGTGGCTGGAATATGCCCCTGTGACCCCATTCCACTGTGGGGGAGAATCTCATGGATTGGAAGGCATCTTGAACAGCTGAGGCCACAGGAAGAGAGGCTGAGCTTGCCTCCCCACTTCCCTTTGCTCTTTACCTCCTTTCTGACCCTTCCCTGGGAAGAGTCAAATGTGGGGGGCCTAGCCTCCAGAGTCAGACTGATCAGGTTCAAATCCTACTTCTTCCATTTGCCAGGTGTTTTGACCTCAAGCAAGATCCTTACTATCTTTACAACTCAGTTTCCTCATCTGAGAAATGGGGATAATAAGAGCACCTGCCTCACCAAGTTGTTCTCAGCTCCAAGTGAGACAATTTACATACAACAACTTCCACGATGCCTAAAACAGAATGAAGTGGTGATCAAGGCCGACACTTCTTCCCTGTCATTCTAACTACAGTATCAAAAAACCTCCTCCCCATTTGTTTTCATCAGGGTCCTGGCAGGGATCAGATGATGCCCTAACAAGGGTTTATATGGGGAGAGTTTAATGAAAGGACTGCTTACAGGGAAGTTAAGAGCTGAGTCATGGAAGAGGGGCTGCCCAGAGGCTGGCAGCTGGTGTGGTGGTTAAGGGCACTGGACTCCCACATGGCCGACCTTAGTCCGAGTCCTGGACCTGGCAGTTTGCTTTCTCTCTCTCGCTCTCTCTCTCTCTCTTGCTCTGTCCCTCTCTGCTCAAATCAAAATAAATAAAATAAAGTTAGATAAAATAATTATTTTAAGAAAGGAGAAGAAGAGGGTTACCCAGTAGGCCTTACCACTCTAGAACTGATCGAACAACTGCTGGAGTTTTTGACTTTTTTAAATAATTATTTATTCAATTTTATTCATTATCATTATTATTATTTTACAATTTACTATAGGGTATGCATGCTCCCCAGAGAGAGAAAGAAAGGGAAAAAGTAAGCCACCACGTCCGGGACTCAAATCATGGTCCAACATGACCAGTGCCTCAACCGCCACACCACCTGCAGAGTTTTAATGAGGGAGAGCTGGGAGGAGTAAAAACCCAGACCTTGTGCTGGTGTTGCCCATTGACAGAGCCCAGCCGGACCCCAAGGGTATGTAGCCCTGGTGAGGTAGTCCACAGGGGTCAGCCCATAGGGCACAGAGCAGGTGAAGAATGGATTTGGCCAGGGTTACTGCAGAGTCAAATCCAAAGCCAGAACTAGAGAATGAGTGATGTCTTCTCCCCTGTAACGTGGTTCTGGGGGAATAGAGGTGTGCCCTTGTGGAAGCCCTCTGCTTCAGCAGTATAGTAACCACAGGTAGCCCTTCCTGAATGTGTGCTGGTGCCAGTATATGAGGCACATTGTCTCTGGCCTTTATAACAATCCTACAGGGCAGGTATCATTTTCATTTCCTGGATGGCGTGCACTTGGAGGAAGATTACGAAACTTGTTTAAGAGAACATCACTAAGAAATGGACAACCTGGGCCAGCAAGTGGCATGGAGGTTAAGGTGGCTGGATGCCACATGGGCGACTGCACAGTTCGAGTCCCGGACTTGGTAGTTTGAAAAATGCACTGGGCGCATGTGCATGTGTGCCTCCCCCTCTTCTCGAGAAAAAGAGAAATGGAAGATCTGGGGCCAGCCTGTGGTCTGTTTAATGGAGCTGGGTCCCACATGACTGACTATGCTTGAAAAAAAGCACCAGGCATTTATGCATGCATACCTCAAATCCTGACAGGATCCAGAAATGGAGGAAACAGGATTGTGGTCTGGTCACCTCTGTTGGGGGTGCTTTCTCCTCCTGTCTTCCTCTTTCTCTCTCTGGCAATGATATGCACTCTCTGGGGAATTAAGAAAAAGAATAAATTTTTTTTTTAAAGAAAGAAAGAAAAAGAAAGAGAAAGAAAGAAAGAAAGAAAGAAAGAAAGAAAGAAAGAAAGAGAAGAGAAGAGAGAGAGAGAGAGAGAGAGAGAGAGAGAGAGAGAGAAAGAAAAGAAGGAAGAAGGAAGAAGGAAGGAAGGAAGAAGGAAGGAAGGAAGGGACAACTTGGATTTTAGTAACAGTCCCAAAGCCTTTTTCAGTGGTTTCCCAAACATGGTGGTGCCCCAAGTCACTATGGTTACCAGTTTGCTGTGTAACCCTCCAGACCTTCTGTACAGATGTGTATGAAGGATGCATATGAACATATATACATCCTTTGCTCCAGGATTACTTCTTACATAAATATGATCATGGAATTTAAAATAAGATGTGGAGCAGGCAGAACTTGAGGCTGCAGCTCATGTAACAGATATGAGTGCTTACAGATCAGTGCTCTGTACCCTCAATTCTGTCATGCAATCAGACTTCCGGGAGCTCTCTGCTGAGAAGAAATCTCCCACTCTCCAGGAAGCGGGCCAGGACTCAGGCTGGCCCAGGTGCTAGGGCCCGCTTCCATCTGCCTGTAATGGAGCACTCCTCCTTCCTTTCAGCTCCATCCCCACCCCAGGTCTAGCAGTGAGAAGTGGGGGGAACCTCCAGCACCCTGGGAAAAGAGAGGTAGAGAGGCGAGTCCTTGGAGAACTGTTCCCCAGGCAGTGCAACAGTGTCCACATGCAGCCCGAGATGTGGGAGCCTCCTGAGGCTTTTCCTGAACATCATGACCTGTGCAATCAGAGTAGAGTTCTGACTTTGAAAGCCTTTAACTCACTCTGGGGTCCAGGAGAGGAGAAGGAGAAGCAGTAACAGCCAAACATGAGGAGAATGACCCCGTACCTTCACACCTATGGTATTATCCATCAAGTTGGGATTGTAAATAGTTTCAGTGGAGCTACTGAATGAGTGCCTCAAGGAACTCTATACATACTGGAAAGGTGACTGAGCCAGGTGACTACTTGTCCTCACCTGGGACCTGGCACTGGCAGTGCCAACCCCTGAGAGAGCCCTGCTGCAGGGCTGGATGGTTCTGCCAGGTTAACTGAACCTCTCTGGGATATGGGGCAGATTCCGTCTGTCTCTGTCTCCTCTGGGCAAGTCATCTCTTCAGATCTTCCCTTCCTCATCCATGAAGTGGAGCCAAGAGTCCCTGCCTAGGCAGAGTGACAGGGTGTGTGTAATGAAGGTGTTTCATACAGTGCAATGTTTTGTGGGAGTGTGCGAGGGTCCCTAATCCTAACATAATATATCTCTGAGCATTTCTCTTTGACATGGGAAATAGGGATAAATATTGCCTATTTCTTTTTTCTTTTCTTTTCTCTCACTTTTTTTTTTTTTTTTTTTTTTTTTTTTTTGTGAGAAAGATTTTTGCTATAGGGCACATGCACTCACCGGAGAGACAGAGAAAGACAGAAAGTGAGAAATCACCTCCTAGGAACATGGCCACACCACAATCCCTTCTCCTCCATTCTCCTCTCAGGATTTTGTGCACACATACATGCCTGGCATGAGTTTTAAACTGTCGGGTCCAGGACTTGAACCATGGTTGACTACATGGGAGTCCAGTGACATAACCATCACGCATCTGCTGATCCCCTATTTCTTTATTACCCCAAAGAAGAACTGTAACCTATATGGGGTTACTTATGGCTTTGCATTTCTCAGCTGGAAGCAATGTGTAAATATAGAGGGTGCTATAGGGACTTTGGTGTGTGGGTTTCTGTACTGAGGATGAGGGATCCTTGGGAGGACCTGCTTTGGGGAGATTTTCGTCATTGCCTCCCCATGCCCTCTTAGCATCTAAGAAGAAGCAGGAGGTAGGGGGAGGAGGGTCCTGTCTTTCTTTGGCAGCGCAGTGACTGAGGGGGCTGGTGGGTCAGGTCTTCAGCTCTTCATCTCGTGTGTGTGTGTGTGTGTGTGTGTGTGTGCGCGTGCGTGCGTGTGTGATTATGGCACCCCGGCGCAGTCTGTTTACCGTGGCCCCTGTGGCTCCAGGGTGGGGTGTAGCAAACTATAACTCCTCTAGCCATCATCTGTGGCAGCAGTTCTGCAGGGACTTGGCAGCCCCACAGATGATCTGATTCCCAGCGTAATCCTGGAGGGAAAGACTCTGTGATCAGCATACACTTTCTTCTCATTTTCTCACCAAGGGTATAATTAGGAGGAAGAAGGCAAACAACTCCCTCTTGTTGGTAGAATCACAGGGTGTGGGGCAGAGCTGCAGAGCGGTGTTATTTGCTCTGGGCTTGGCTCTCCAGAGCAAACAGGGGAATTGGAACTAGGCAAGATCCCAAATAATACCTCTCACACCCCATCTCCGCAGGGGTCCCCTTTGCCTAGACAGGCCAGGCACAGCCTGTGGTCTTCACTAGTCAGTAGCTTTGTAATGCCACTGGGTTTACAGGGGTTAATAAACAGTAAGGGAATAAGAGCAAGCCTTCTGCCTTTGAAGTCTGTTCCAACCAGGGAGGAGAAAACACATGAATGTTTGCAATAGCACAAGTCCCTGTTAAGAGGTGGGCTTTGGTTTGAGTTTTCTTGTACACAGAAGAGTGTAGGTTTATGTGTAGGATTAACTTGGTTGCATACATGCAGACTGACTAATGTCAAGACTAAATGAGGACACCCCAGAGACTTAATCATTGTGTGTTGAATCATCCTGAATGAACGGTGTGAAATCACCGTGGCAAGAGTTATCTGTATCCCAGATATTTGTATACCATTTATATCGAAGAGTTCAGCATTTCCCAAAGTAGTCCCATGCAGAAGCCCAAGGGAAAGCAGGATTCTGGGGGCCCATGTGTTATGTCATGTGGTGTCTCCTCTGTTGGAGACTCATAACATGTATAAGCTTATTAAAGTTTTGAGCTGGCAGGCGACGTGGTGGTTAAGGTGCTAGACTCCCACATGGCTGACCTTGGTCTGAGTCCTGGACTGGTAGCTTACTTTTTCACTTTCCTTTTTTTCTGTCTCTCTGGTCAAATTAAAAAATCATAATAAATAAATAAAACTAAATAAATAATTCTTAAAAAACATCTTGGGGCAAGCAGGTGGCATGGTGGTTAAGGGTGCTAGACTCCCACATGACTGACCATGGTTTGAGTCCTGGACCTGGCTTGTATTCTCACTTTCCCTGTCCTGCTCTGGTCACGTAAAATACACAAACAAACAAACAAATAAATAATAATGAAGTTAAATTTAAAAAAATATTGGAGGCCAACCGATGGCATAGGGTTATGTCACTAGATTCCCACATGGTTGACCATAGTTTGAGTCCTGGACCCAGTGTCCTAAAACTCATGCCAGGTGTGTGTGTGCATGTCCACGATCCTGGGAGGAAAATGAAGGAGAGGGGATTGCGGTTTGGCCATCACCCAGGGGGTGGTTTCTCACTTTCCCTTTCAGTATCTCTGTCTCTCTATCTCTGGCAAATGCATATACCTTAAGGCAAAAACCTCTATAGAAAAAAAAGAGTTTAAAAGTCTTAAAATTATATGTATATATGTGTGTGTATTATTTATATCCATATATATGCATGTATATATACACATATTTTTTATCTATATGTACATTTAAATTAAGTTAATTTTCCATTAACCTTTACTTTCTACCTGGCAGATTTCAGTGTATGAAAACCCAGATAAACTTGATTTGGCCAATTTCACTTGGAAGTTTATGCCATTATAAAGTGTTGGAACACCAGAAAGAAATATTTGGCAAATGTGCTTGAGTTTGTTGGTTTTATAAAGTTGCTACTACTTGGTCTCATGTTCTGCTAAGCCTCTTGGCCTTTTTTTTTTTTTTTTTTTTTTTTTTTCTTTGTAAATTTTAGATTCAGCAGGCCCCAGACTACATTTTGCCAAACTTTCTTTGTATTGAAACCCTCATGGGCTTTAAAACAAATTTAGACCAGATGTTCTTGATTCATTTACATTTAACTGATCACAGTGGAATTCTGCCAGAGTAGTAGGATATCATTAGAGATTTGGGGCTTTTTTTTTTTTTTTTTTTCTCAGAAATACGTGTGTGTGCTGGATAGAGAGCTATGAACTGGAGACCTCAGTTTTCATGACAAGAGCTTTTTCGATGCTAAGAAAGACTTTCATCACTATTTGTTAAGGTATAGTTGGAGTATCACTGGGGCCAGACATCTCTCTACAAGATAGAACACATTTCTCTATTGCCTGTTTTTTCATAATCTTGCTGTAGCCGTAGAGCTCTGAACCAGAATCAGGGGCTTAGGCCACAGGTAAACAATCATTATGCTTTGCATGATGGGATCATAGGGGATTTTGGTTGTTCTTAAGGCACGTTTGTATTTTATGGATTTTTTAAAAATCTTGAATATATTTTGCTTGGAAAACAAAAACAATTTTGTTTTTGTTTTGTTTTTGGTTTTGGTTTTATTTCTCACTAATCTTTCAAAACTAATATGGTTTCTTGGGGACCAGCAGTTAGCGTAATGGCTATGTCGCTGGACTCCCACGTAGTCGACCGCGGTTCGAGTCCCGGACCCGGCGGCTTAAACTCACGCCGGGCGCGTGTGCGTGCGTGCCCAAGATCCCGAGAGGAGAATGGAGGAGAAGGGATTGCGGCGTGGCCATCCCCCCTGGGGGGTGATTTCCTGCTTTCTATCTCTCTGTCTCTCTCTGTCTGTCTGGCGAGCGCACGCGCCCTATAGCAAAAACCTCTCCAAAAAAAGAAAAAAAAAAAAAAAAACTAATATGGTTTCTTTTTCATTAGCAAATACAGATATGACTTCATTTATATTACAGCATATTCTTGTTTCCATTAGTTGTGCATTATGGATTTTAATCAGTATTAAAAAGCAAAAAGTTCTAATGATTGCTTTTGTTGAAAGTTTTTTCAGAAGTTCAGGAGTTTCTCAGATGACCCAGCCACAACAGTACACAGGTAGCACCACTGCTCGGAGGTTCAAAGCCATGTGGGAGGTTGGGTCCTGGGCCAACCTGAACATGCCGGGTATACTTGCAGATTCCTATCATCCTAGCTAATTGGGAGGCTGGGGGAGGAGGATTGAGACATGGCAAGACCCTACCAAAAATATCTGTCTTCCTCTCTCTCTCTCCCAGCTCCACCCTCTAATAAAGGAAATGAAAGTTTCTCAGACACAAAAATGTTTGTTGAGTTCTTGCTATTTACTAACCAATGAGAATACAAAGAAGGCAAGTTATGTGGTATTTTTCCATAAAGACTGTCAACGTAAATAACCAACTCTGTAGAAATAACTGGTAATGCTTTATACTAAGCACAAAATGGAGTGACCAGACTTGGAGAAAGACAAGGGTGTTTCTTGGGGTTCTGAGAGACGGTGGTTCCTTTTATATAGTTCTAAGAGTAGGAGATTGTCAATCAGTGCAAGTAGTCCTGTCCATTGGCCTGACCCAAAAAGGTAGAACATCTGGAAGCAGAGGCTGGTAGGTTATAGGTGAATCTGAAATTCTTAGATTGGTCATTACTTAAAGAGAATCCTCAGAGAACTCAGCTGTTAAGAGCTAAGAAGGGATACTATGCATCATAAAAATACCATGTCTCCCATATGGCAGACCACGGTTCCATCTTGGACCTGGAGGTTTGCTTTCTCACTCTCTCTTTCCGGTCAAATTTTAAAAATAAATAAATAAATTGGGGGCCAGCAGATGGCATAATGGTTATGTTGCTGGATTGCCACATAGTCAACCGTGGTTCGAGTTGTGGACCTGGCGACTTAAAACTCATACTGGGTGCAAGTGCGTGCATGCCCAAAATCCTGAGAGAAGACTCTATCTCTGTCTCTCTGGCGAGCACATGTGCTCTATAGCAAAAATCTCAAAATATATTCATCTGTGTGTGTATATATATAATTATATAATATATATAATTAATTCTTTTAAAAGGCAAACCAATAAAAACCTACTATGCCTGGGACAGGATGTAGCATCCCACTATCAATGGTCTGTTATTGTTTATAGATCTCTGTTAATGTGTGGGGGAGTGACTTCCAGGCCCCCTGGAAACAACTTGGGAATGGGAAAAAGTAGTCAAAATTTGTCCTCAAGACAGAATAATCTGGACCAGCAGATGGCATAATGGTTACGTCACTGGACTCACATGTAGTTGACTGCGGTTCGAGTCTCAGACCCGGTGGCTTAAACTCACGCTGGGTGTGTGTGCATGCAAGTCCAAAATCCCAAGAGGAGGATGGAGGAGAAAGGACTGTGGCATGGCCATCCTCCCTGGAGGATGATATCTTACTTTCTGTCTCTCTGTCTCTCCAGCGAGCACACACTCCCTATAGCAAAAATCTCTCTTAAGAAAAAAAAGACAAAATGATCTATAAACACATTTTTGCCATTAAATATACTGTTTTGTTTTGGAGAGGTTTTTTGCTATAGGGTGCGTGCGCTTGCTAGAAAGACAGAGAGACAGAAAGCGAGAAATCACCCCCCAGGGGGGATGGCCATGTCACAATCCCTTCTCCTCCTTTCTCCTCTCGGAATCTTGGGCATGCACATGCACCTGGCGTGAGTTTAAGCCACCGGGTCCAGGACTCAAACCGCAGTTGACTACATGGGAGTCCAGCGACATAGCCATTACGCCAACTGCTGGTCCCCCGTTAAAGATACTTTTATGAGTGATTTTAAAAATCATTTCTATTTAAAAAAAACATCTGCTATATGCCAGGAGTATGCTACATACTTTATACCTACAATATTATCAAGTTTAATCTTCGTAATCTCGAAAGTGCGTGTCACTCTCCTGTTTTATGGAGGTAGAAGCAACAGCTAAAGAAGTTACATGATTTGGCCAAAGTCACACAGCTACGTCTGTGGGACTCTGTCCTTGGCTCCCACCACCCAGTGCCTGGTGTGCCCTGGGAGGTCAGAGAGTGTGAACAGGAATTTTGGGAAGAGCCGCAGACCCCCCCCACTACTTCCTCTGTGTTTCCCAGGAGCTATTGCAAACTTTGCTCAGGCTCTTACCACTGAATGTCAGTTATTTGTTGGGGACTTCCCACTAGGCTGAGGCCTCTTGGGAGCAGGAACGACGTCTACTTTCAATGTCCCAGCATGCTGCCTGGCACATTGAAATTACACAGTGGATCTTTTGTGGAATAAATTAACTATTTGGATAAAGGAGTGGAAAGCCCTCATTCCCAAACCTGTTCTCCACTTACCTAGGCTTAAGTGTATTTGCTCAGGGGAATGTAACTTCATGAATGGGAACAATGAAAAGAAGCCAAGTGGGTGCAACTAGTGTGGAAATAAGACAGATGTTCTTTTCCTGTGTTTTCAGATGATCTTTTTTTTTTTTTTCTTTTTTTGAGCTATTATCCACTAGTCTTCTATCATTTTGCTTTTCCCGACTTTTATTTGGATTTTGATCTTTTTAATGTCTTTTAAAAATTAAGATATGTGGATGAGTGTGCTTTTACTGGAGGATGCTAAGATTAGGTGTCTCAGAACCTCATTGTCCTATACGTTCTTTGACCAAAGCAGCCATATTTTCTTTCTCTATGGAGTCACCCCAGAGTGTACAAATAAGGTGAAATGGGAGAAGCTCTTCCATGATATTCAAATAGAGTCTTGTGATTATTGAACCATCTGTGTGGAGCAAGATTCAAGAATAAGAGGCAGAGTTTAAGATGCTTTGTTCCATACAGGTGATCTATACAAGACAGTTGGGAACTTCTTAATTAAAAAAATCTCTTAATAAAAACGTGGCTAGTAGTCCAACAGTAATGCAAGTGCCCTGCCAAGATGGAAGCCATGTGGCTGCAAATTGGGATGCCCAGGTCAGCTTGAAGATACACCTATGGGCGCTCATAGGTGTCCAGGGTCCTGAGGAGCAGGAGGGCTGGGGGACGGGGATTGCAATGTGATGAGACTCTGGAAGGTGCCTCCCCTCCTGTCGTGTGTGCATGCACACATGTTCTCTATCATAAGAAACAAAACAATAGAAAAACAAAAACAAAAAGTCAAAAAAATCCAGTGGCCCCCAACCAGAGATTTTGAATCACACACATTTCCATAGTATATCATAGCTGCAGCTGAAATCTCAAAATACCATTTATCTTTTATCCTTGTCATCACTGCTCAGAAATCATGATAGACATTGGCTGTATTAATGGCTGCATTAATGATAGTATTAACATACCATTAACTACCATCAATGTGTTAATACAAAATTATAAGTATCAGTGCATGAAAATTCATGAAATTTATTTTTTAATATTTGATAAGTATTTCCATATAAATAGTTTCTTTTTAAGTCCCATGTACTTGCTCATGCAATTAATACACTGTTCTGAAAGAATCCCTAGGCTTCATTAGATTGACAAAGGGTCTTGGGTACAAAAAAATTATTAACAGTCCACACTTTGGTGACTCCCTGGTGCTTGCACAATGAAATACAGACCCACTATGTACCAGTCACTGGGCTAGAACCTGACTATGTAATGGTGAACAAGATAGATATGGCCCTGGGCTTCAAGAAGTTTGCAAACTAGTGGAGACTGTGGATATACATGAGAGTAGGGAAAGGCAACCAGTGCATAGTGCAGAATGCGCAGGGCTGGTTGAGAGAATTACCAGGACACAGAAGGGAGCTGCCTCCAAACCTGTGGGTTAGGACGGTTCTCTAGAAAATTGATTTTACACATGAAAGCTGCCACCTGAAGTTGAAGGAACATTTGCAGAGGCCCCAAAGCCAGATAAAGCTTAGTAAGTTTAGAGGACTGAAAGTACCTTAATTTGACTAAGAAGTTTTGATCATCCATGGAGTGAGGGAGAGTCATTCAGCCAGCACTGTCTAAGAATAATTTCCCTGTCGATAGAGAAGTTTTGTATCTGTGCTATTTAATCCAGTAGCTATTGGCCACATGTAGCTACTGAGCCCTTGAAATGTGACAGGTGGGACTGGAGAATTTAATTTTTAATTTTAATTGTTTATTTTTTTTATTTTTTTAACTTCATTTATTATTATTTTTATTTTCCAGTTTGATCAGCAGAGTGAAAGAGAGGGAAAGCGAGAAAGCAAGCCACCAGGTCTAGGACTTGAACCGTGGTTGGCTATGTGGGAGTCCAGCGCCTTTAACCACCACATCCCTTGCTGGTCCCTTAACTAAGTTTAATTAGTTATATGCAGCTAGAAGCTATGTATTAAATGGTGCAAGACTTTGAGTTTATTTTTAATATTTGGTAAGTATTCTAGATAAAGGCAGAACATTCAGGGTCTTGCAGGCAAACTCATATTAAGGAATTTAAATTATTCCTAAGAGTAGAAGAGAGTCAATAAAGATTTTAAATCAGAGACTAAATGACATGGTAAGAAATTAGTGTAGATAGCACGGGGGAGATGGCAGTATCTACCTAAGACAAATGGTGGACCCACAGACTGGACAAGGTTAGAGAATATGGATAGATGTGGAACCAGCTGGTGGTGCAGCAGTGATGTGATTGGACTCACATGGAAAAGATCTTAGGTTCAGATCTTGGGTTCATGCCCCAAGACCTCACTGAGCATGCCTGGAGCTCATGCATATGCCTGTGGTCTGGGCTGGCTAAGATCCACTGGAGTGGATCATGGCATGGGGACTCTGTTGAGAGTGCTTGTCTCTTTCTCTTTCATGGAAGAAATGAGTAAATAAACTTAAAAATTAGAAAGAAGGAAGAAAATGGACAGATTCAAAGACACATAGTATTTCACATGGACAGAATCTCAGTCAAACTGCTTTTTTCTTGTATGCTTCAAAATTTTCCATCTCAGGACTAGTGGATGGCATAATGGGTATGTTGCTGGACTCCCATGTAGTTGACTGTGGTTGAAGTCCTGGACCTGGCTGCTTAAAACTCATGCCAGGCACGTGTGTGTGTGGGCCCAAGATCCAGAGAGGAGAATGGAGGAGAAAGGATTGTGGCATGGAAAAGGGATTGTGGCATGGGTATCCCCCTGGGGGGTGATTTCTCACTTTCTTTCTCTCTATCTCTTCTGTCTCTCCAGCGAGCGCCCTATTACAAAAATCTCTCTCTCCAAAAAATATTTCCTTTTCAATGCCTTGCTGTTATTTTCACTTGAATAACTCTTTTACCCATGTGACAAAGTCTTAGTGATTGTTTAAGATGCAATTCAAATGAAATTTTCTCGCCCCAAATTCTTTCTTTGTGCCAGGGGTGTTCCAAAAGACTGGAATTCAAAGTATGCCATCCTAGACATGTTCTCTCCTGTGCTTTGCTCTAGGTCATAGTTCCTATACCACTTATTCTGCCTTGGGTGGGAAAATGCTTTGTGTGGACAGCACCTCCCTACCCAATTCTTAGGTCTTCGAGGACAACAGTGATGTCTCATTTCGGCATGGTCCCCACAGACTGGTCTCCAGCATGATGCCTGGAACTAAAGAGGTATCCAGAGGACATCTGTGTAGCTACTTCTCTTTTTGCCACATTGCAGCAGCTTATACAGCCTTGCCTCCCACCTGAGAAAAAAGAAAAAGTTGGTCAGCCTCAAAAACCTGTGGGCGTGCACATGCCCAGGAGCCTATGGAATGAAGGACTAGAGGAAGAGCATGATCAGACCCTGAGAAGGGTGCTCCTCTCTCTCTCTTTCTCTATTTGGTATGCTTTTAAAAATTTTTCTAAAGAGTGCATACACTGGGACCAGCAGTTAGTGTAATGGCTATGTCGCTGGACTCCCACGTAGTCGACTGCGGTTCGAGTCCCGGACCCGGCGGCTTAAACTCACGCCGGGCACGTGTGCGTGCGTGCCCAAGATCCCGAGAGGAGAATGGAGGAGAAGGGATTGCGGCGTGGCCATCCCCCCTGGGGGGTGATTTCCTGCTTTCTGTCTCTCTGTCTCTCTCTGTCTGTCTGGTGAGCGCACGCGCCCTATAGCAAAAACCTCTCCAAAAAAAGAAAAAAAAAAAAACCGATTGGTTCCTTTGGTCATAATTCTAATTTTTTTTTTTTCATTTTTTTCTTTCTTTCTTTCTTTTTTTTTTTTTTTTTTTTTTTTTTTTTTTTTTTTTTTTTTTTTTTTTTTACTAAAAAAAAAAAAAACAGAGTGCATACACTCACCAAATAGACAAATAGAAAGTGAGAAAGCATCCTCAAAGGGGAGTGGCTACGTCACAATCCCCTCTCTTTCATGTCTCCTTGTAGATTTTGGGCATGCATGCACACAAGCTTTGCATGCTTCGCAAGCCTCCTGGTACAGGACTCAAACCATACAGTTGGCCATGTGGTATCCCCCTGCCTCAACCATCACACCACTGGCTGGCCTGATGTTTCTCTCTTTCTCTCTCACACACATTCATGTACAGTCTATCTTAACTAAAGGAAAAAAAATTCACCTGGGAAGGATGGAGTCTCTTGCTGTAAGTAGCTTCCTAGATGAATGATACAACATTACTGATTTAAATTAGATTAGAAATTACTTACTAAAGTCCTCTTGTAAACTATCAACACCTAGCAAAAGAATTATGAGTTATGGGACCAGCGGGTGGTGTGGTGGTTAAGGCGCTGGACACTCGCACATGGCCAACCATAGTTCGAGTCTCTTTCACACTTTATTCTCTCTCTCTGGTCAAATTAAAAAAAAAAATGAATGAATAAATATAGTTAAGTAATTATTTTTTTTTTCTTATAATATTCTTTTCTTAATTTTTTAATTTATTAATTCATTTATTTTAATTTGACCAGAGTGAGAGAGAGAGAGAGAGAGAGAAAGTGGGAAAGCAAGCCACCAGGTCCAGGACTCGAACCATGGTTGGCCACATGGGAGTGTCCAGCACCTTAACCGCCACGCCATCTGCTGGTCCCGTTAAATAATTATTTTAAAAAAGAATTATGAGTTATACCTTTTTACTAATAATGAAATATTAATTTGAATGTAGCAAAATATCAATGAACGAGGACCAGCAGATGGCATAATGGCTATGTCGCTGGACTCCCATGTAATCCACTGCAGTTCAAGTCCCAGATCGGTGGCTTCAACTCATGCCAGGTGCATGTGTGTGCGTGTCCAAGATCCCAAGAGGCGAATGGAGGGAAAGGGATTTCAGCGTGGCCATCTCCCCAGGGCTGGGGGGGGGGGTGTGATTTCTTGCTTTCTGTCTCTCTATCTTTCTGGTGAGCACACACGCCCTAAATAGCAAAAACCTCTCCCCCGCAAAAAAAAAAAAATCAATGAACCTAAAGTGCTCAAACTGTAGTGGCTGGTACGTAGTACTCTCTCAAATGTTTGTTGCTTAATTAGCCCCAAAGCTGAAAATAGAGACCTTGTTTGGTTTAGGATCTTAGAAAGATTGTTTCACATCTTGTGTAATAAACCTTTAAGTTAGAAAAACTTAAGAGATCATTTCGTAGGATTTTCACATTTTAGAGGTGAAAAGCCAATCCCTAGAATGTATTAGGACCAGAACAGTGGCCCTGTAATTCCTCGTCCTTCACTCATCTGTGAATCATTTAAAAATTTAAGAGATTGGCCAGGGGTCAGCAGGTGGCATAGTGGTTAATGTGCTGGACTCCCATGTGGCTAATCATCGTAAGAGTCTTGGACCCTGGAGGCTTGAAACTCTCGCCAGTGTGAGTGTGTGTGTGTGCATGACCAAAATCCCAAGAAGAGAATGGAGAAGAAGAGACTGTGGCATGGCCATCCCCACCCCCGGGGGGTGATTTCTTACTTTCTATCTCTGTATGTCTCTAGTGAACATACACACCCTATAGCAAAAAGCTCTCAAAGAAAAAAAAAAAAAGGAAAAAAAGAACACCCCTGATGGAACACACCAAATGGGGGAAAATACTTCAATGAAATAGGTTGGGCAAGCATAACCAGTTTTTTATTTAATTCCTGAAAGTTTCATTTTTTTTTTTCCTACTGAATTTAACAATTGACCACCTTTCCTAAGGTTCTAGTTCACTTATACAAAAACTTAACAGAGAACCTATTTTTTTTAAAAGAGTTTTGTTGTTGTTGTTGTTGTTTTTGCTATAGGGCGTGTGCTTGGCAGAAAGACAGAGAGAAACAGAGAGACAGAAAGCGATAAATAATCCCCCAGGGGGGGATGGCCACACTGCAATCCCTTCTCCTCCATTCTCCTCTTGGGATCTTAGGCACGCGTACACACATACCGGGTGTGAGTTTAAGCCACTGGGTCCAGGACTCGAACCGCGGTTGACTACATGGGAGTCCAGCGACATAGCCATTACGCTAACTGCTGGTCCCAAGAACCTATATTTTTAACAGGGAGTTTGACACGCGATGGGATATGGCCATAGAAAGTCTCTTGAGCCTTGCACTACTGTGCATGGCTTTATCTAATCCTGAAGTCCTCCGGGCAAGGTCTGAGTCTTTGTAATTCTCTGTGGGTTCTCTTTTGTAGTGAGCAGAGTCTAGTCTTCTCATCGAAGATATGCTGAGGCTCTTCTTGAAATCAGAGATTCATTCTCACCCACCTGACTATACCTGGAGGCATCTCTTCCTTCCATTCTCAGACTATGCAAATCATGAAAAAGCTTCTTATTAATGTTATAATAGTTAAGGTTTTCTTAAATAATGGGAGTTAATTTTTCACATTTGCTTCAAAGGAGAGAATGAGGCTACAAGCTAAGCTTGGGCCCAGGGAGGGAACAAGCAAAAGAAGTTCAGGAGGCTAAGCTACTGGAACGGAGCCCTGTCTTTGGTACGTCACTGCTGTTGAGCATATCTGCCGTGTCACTCTGGACAAATGTATGTTGTGGTGCATCTGGAATCACAGATTAGTGCTGTCATCAGAGTTGTGCACATCAGCATGTCAGCCCATCCCAGCGGCAGCACCAAAGATGCTCACCATTTTTTCTGTGAAATTGTTGACTTTTCTTTAGTTTTATGTGGAGTTCTACATGTATGAGTTTGCTAGGCTTGCTATAACAGGGTACCGTGGACTGGATGACTTAAACGATAGAAATCTGTTTTCTCACAATTCTGCACCTGAAAGTCGAAGGCCAAAGTATCAGTAGGGTTGGTTTCTTCTCAAGTCTCTCTCCTTGGCTTGCAGATGGCTAGTCTTCACCCTGTGTCTTCATATGACCTTTCCTCTGTGTATGTCTGTGTCCTTATGTCCTCTTCATGTTGGGTGAGGACTCACTACAATGACTTTGTTTTAACTTAATTATCTCTTTGAAGATCTTGTTTCCAAATGCAGTCACATTCGGAGGTAGTAGGTTAGGACTTCAATATATGAAAGAGGGTAGGAGGAGGCACTATCCAGCCCACAACAATACGCAAATACAACTCACAAGTCTCCGCTGTCCAAAAACATGGACACTGTAAGCCCATCCTCTCTAGTGTTTCTGAAGCCATCATAAACAGTGCTGCTTCCTACAGAGACTGGAGTCTGGATCTGACAATCTGTTTATAGCCTATTTCCCACAGCTGTAGTGAGGAGGGAAGAGTTGTTTATGCTTAATAAATCACCAGATCAGCCTTTTCTTTTCCTTTTTAAGATTTACTTATTTATTTATTTTACTTTGCTAAAGGGTATGTGCACTCACCAGAGAGACAGAGAAAGAGAGAGAGAGAGAGAGAGAGAAAGCCAGTCACTAGGTCTGGGATTTGAGCTGTGGTTGGCCACTTAGGAGTCCAGCGCCTTAACTACCATGCTACCCTCTGGGCTCCATGGAATCAGTCTTTTCACCTGCTTGTCTACACAATGACTTGGTCATTCACCAAGGGGCTAGTTTATCATGCTGGACTCATGGGTTTACATACCAATTCAAAAGAAAATATATTAGTTCGCAGAAGGAAAAAATGCAAAGAAGTAATATAAAAAGAGATTATCCCAATAAACAGGTGTGCAGATTAAATGATAGTATCTGTTGGTTTAGTAAAGCTTATATGATTGAAAATAGCTAGTATTGGGAGTGGGGAAGGGGGAATTCTCATGCAAGAATTGTGGAAAAACCTTTCTACGAGCATTCTAACAAGTGGTATCAGAGAGTGCATGTACTTGCTGGAGAGAGACAGAAAGTGAAAAATCCCCATGGGGGATGATTACACAGGAATCCCTTCTCCATTTCTCCCTCCTTTTGTGATTTTGAGCACACTTGTGTGTGCACCTGGCATGTTTTTCATGCCGCCAGGTCTGGGATTTGAACTACATAGTTGGCCATGTGGGAACCAGCCATTTTAACCATTTTGCCACCAGCTGGCCCTAAATGTCATATTCTCTTCTTCTAGTTGTTAATTTGCTGTGGGGCAAGTGCACTCTCCGGGGGCACAGAGAGAGGGGGAGAGAGATAAGGAGAAAGTGAGAAAGCATCCCCCAGTGGAGATGGACATGCCATAATTCCTTCTCCTCCATTCTCCTCTCAGGATTTTGGGCACACATGCACATGGGACTGACATGTCTCAAGCCACCAGGTCTGAGACTCAACTAGGCAGTCAGCCATGTGGAATCCAGCTGCCTTAACCACCACGCCACTGGCTGTCCCAACATCAGGGTCTTTAATTCTCAGTTTATCCCAAAGACATCATTAGACATATGTCTACGTGTGCAATACGGCACTATTTATGTTAGCTAAAACAAATGCACAAAGCCCAACTAGCTAGCCAAATGAAAAATTAAGTATGATATAATCATACTATGGAATGCTGTGACATCGTGAAAAGTATTCCAATTATATTGTCAGTTGATAAGGTGGAATGTATAATAGTCTTGCTGTATTGTCCTCTACATAGTTTTCCTGTATTAGCAGGTGTATGTATGTGTTTGCCTTTCAATTACGAAAAGTTTGATAAGGGTCTGACTGGCAGATGGCGTGGTGGTTAAGGGCACTGGATTCCCACATGGCCAACTGCGATTTAATGCCCAGACCCAGCTTGAAAGCTTTCTTACTTTCTCTCTCTCTGGTCAAATTAAAAAATAATAATAATAATTAATAAAGTTAAATTAAAAATTATTTTTAAAAAAGCATGATAGGATATATCCCAAACTGCTAATAATGTTTAATCTCCTAGAACTTCTATTCCTTACTGCATTTATTTCTGTAGGATCTGAGTTATTTGTAATAATCATAAATTACTCTAAAATTTTTTAAATGAAAATATTTCCAGTTAAAAATAAAATTAAACAGGTTATTGGAGCTATTTTAAAACTTCTTTTATGATAGATGTATTTTGGGGGGGCTGACCTAGTTGCTTTGAGGAGGGCTAATCTTCTAAATATTGCTCTTTTCTGTGTAAAAGAGCTATGTGCTTGTGCTTAAATTTTCACTGGCAGAAATGCTAGTTGCTTATTCTCTGCAGGAAGTAGATACAATGTAATGGAAAGTCATAGTCTCCACTTCTCCCACTTCTCAGCTCTGTGATAATGGCCAAATCATTTAACCTCCATGACCTTTACTTTCCTCAAATGTAGAATGGAAATAGTAATAATGGTAATAGTACTGAATTTGCTGTTTGTTCTAGGGGGTTGAGTGAGATCAGGTACATAGAGTTACCGGAATGTAATAAGGCATGGCTTTTATGATGATAGCGATATACTGTACTTTTCAGAAACTGTAAAGCCCCATATTTTAAAGCCAAGACTTTATGAGTGGGAAGAAAAGGCCTTTAAAAGTTGTAGAAAAATAGCTAAATCTATGTAGAAAAGTGCCATTTTATCTCCTTGGCTAGTTTTTGTAACCCGTCCTTACAAAAGGGCATTTCTTTTCTTCTTTCACTTCTGGTTGACTGAAGGGTGGGCTCCTGCCAGATGCATTGTGAATGGCGTTTGTGCTGCAGAATTGGAATCAGGAAGAAAAGCTTTCGTGAGCAGAGGTGGGAGGAGAGCTGGGAGGGGGAGGGAGCCTCTGCAGGTTTCAGTCACCTCCCCCTACTCCTCTGGATTGGTTTGTTTGTACAAATTGGTTGCCTCAAGCAACACATTATTAGTTTGAGCCGGAATGTTTCCCGGGAGACTTACTGCTTTCCCTTTTGCCAAGTTATTGTCCTTTTGCCTCAGAGGATGCTGGGATTGTGGGGGCATTTCCACTTTGGCATTTTTCAGTAAGTTCCCCCACCTTTCACTGAATGTCTGCTATGTGCAGGGCACTGTGTTATTTCACCACATTCAGAAAGCAACCAGTTTTGTGCAGTCGCTCTGGGTGTGCGTATATATATATATATATACACACACACAAACATACATATACATATACATATATATACATATACATATATATATGTATAATGTATTTTTTTTTTAGAGAGAGAGACTTTTGCTGCATGTGCTTGCTGGAGAGACGACAGACAGAGAGACAGAAAATGAGAAATAACCCCTTGGGGGTATGGCCACACTGCAATCCCCTCTCCTCCATTCTCTTGGGATTTTGGGCACACGTGTATACGTGCCTGGCTTGAGTTTTAAGCCTCCAGGTCCGGGACTCAAACCATGGTCGACTACATGGGGGTTCAGTGATGTAACCATATGCCATCTGCTGGTCCCTCCATCTGTATTTTCAGCTCTTGGACTTTTCTCTCCCTGCGTAAGCCCCCAGTACTGGTATCTAAGAAAAGCAGATTTTGCTCATATTACTCGTGAAGACATCCCTATCCCTCCTCTAGGGACACATAGGCCCCCTTACAGCTGGATGACAGTCCTGCCCCACGAACATGAGACTTCACCATGAGACATGCTCTGGGGCCAGTGATGCAGGTAGAAGTGGCACTTCCAGCATCGATCCCCAGGAGCTTCCACTACCACTGCCCACCATGCTGCCCACAGACCCTGAACTTTGCTCTGTGCTCCTCTGGCTTCACGTGTCCCCAGACCCCACCTTCTGTAATCGGTCATTCCTGTATCCCCAGGACCCCAGAGCTCTGCCTAATAGCCCCAGGCCCACTTCCAGGCATTTTCCAGGATCTGTGCACCCATGTGCAGGCCATACTGCTGGTGTGTGAACCCCCAGATACAGGAGCTGGGAGTAGATTCAGAGAGGGGATGTCGTGTGAGCACACAGGGCCTTCTCAGTGCAGGCTGGAGCAGCGTGGGGGAGAGAGGGGTGGGGATGGGGACAGCTCTCAGGCCAGGGGCCTTCCTTCCTGGACTGTCATGTTTCTGTGTGGAGCTCCTACAAGTCCAGGAAATCAACATTCCATCTTGGCCTTCTAGATGGCTCTGAACACATGCTAGTCAAAGAGGATAGTATATATTTTATTTGAGGATTTTTAGCCTGGTTTATATTTAATTTTATTTTCAATTTGTCAGAGAGCGTATGAGTTCAGCAGAGAAAGACAGAGTGGAAAAGAGGGAGAAAACACCCCCCAGTGGGAGTGGGTCATTGCCTGTCTCCATTTCTCCATCCTGTGGGATTTGGGGCATGCATATGCCCAGTGGGTTTTTTAGGCTGTCAGGACCAGGACTCGAACTACGCAGCCAACCACATGGGATCCGGTACCCTTAATCACTAGGCTACAGAGGCTTCCTGGTTTATACTTTTAAGGACTTAGCATAAATGATCTGAGCCTGTGAACTCAAAGGCTGGTGCCTACAAATGCTAGAGATGGGTCTGCTGTTGTAGCAGGGGCTGTTCTTTCAGACTGGGCCCAGGAATGAAGAGGCAGAGCAGAGGTACAGCTGACTCTCAGTGAGTGTAAGAAGAGAAATAAATCTTTGCAATCATAAACCCCCAAGATTCTGGGACTGTTTGTTATTGTGGCATCATTTAGATTAAGGTGACTGACTCTAAAAATGAAGAGGTGACATTCATTGAAAGGTGTCTGATGTCTGTGGGGCAGGACTGTCATCCACCTGTAAGGGGGCCTACATGTCCCTAGAGAAGGGACAGGGATGTCTTCATGAATGATACGTGCAAAGTGTGCTTTCATTAGACACCAATACTGAGGGCTTACACAGGGAGAGAAAAGTCCAAGAGTTGAAAATACACTCTACTTTAACTATGGCATTGGCAGCACTTTCTGTTCTAGTATGCATGGTAGCCTATCCGGAAGAGTCTGGAAGAAATCCCAGGAGCTCATTGGAGTTCTATGGGTAAGCGTGTGTGCACAAGAAATGCCCAGTGGCTCTCAGTGCTGCTTCTCAGCTGTCAGCACTCAGAAGCACTTTGAGGCCCCTTTTCCATTGATGCTTAATCAGCAGTACATCAGCCTTGCCTTGCTTCCCTTGTTACTTTTCCAAAATGGACTTTAGGACCAGACTTTTGGGGAAAAACTTATAAAATGAGAAAACATAAAAACATGAAGAGGGCTGGCCGGTTCCATGACCTGGTGGATAAGGCAACTGGATTCCACATGGACCACCAAGCGAGTTAAGTCTCAGACCTGGCAGCTTGAACAGTGTGCTGGGTACATGTGCATGCATGCCCCAGATCCCAGATGGAGGGGAGCTGGAGAAGGGATTACAGCATGGCCATGCCCTTCAGGTGTTGCTTTCTCTCCTCCCTCTCATTTTATTTGTCTGTGTTTCTCTGGTGAGCGTACATGCCTTAGAAGAAAAAATAAATTTAATTTAATTTAATTTAATTTAAAAAATTAAAAGCATGAATAATAGCTGATAGTATCTTTATTTATTTATTTTTTAAATGTATCCCTTGGGTCAGCAGTTAGCATGGAGATTAAGGTGCTGGATCTTCATACGGCTGAGTGCACGGTTCAAGTCCTGAACCTGGCAGTTTAAAAACTATGCTGGGAATGTGTGTATGCATGCCCAAAATCCTGAGGAAGAGTGTAAAGAAGAAGGGATTACGGTATAGCCATCCCCCGTGGGAGTTGATTTCTCACTTACCCGCTCTCTCTTTGGCCAGCACATGCGCCCTATGGCAAAAAAAAAAAAAAAAAAAAAAAGATATCTCTTATTTATGAATTTACACTCGAATATATCCATTCATCTGTTTCTCATCTTGTGAATTAAAAAGGGTTATCTCAGTGCATGGTTTTTGGATCATATCAAATAGGAGAGGATTGTTAGAACTAAGAGTAAGGTCTTTCTGACTTAGAACAAAGAAAAGTCATCTGGTCCTCAATGGAAGGGAAACCATGAATTTGGCCTAAGAAAATCAGATATAGACATTTGCGATGGTAGTTATTATCATCATCTTGTATGTAAACATTCTTTTTTAAAAAGCTTTCAAATACATGAGTTTAGTCATTCTTGATTACAGCCTATGAGATGAATAGAAAAGTGTCTTCTTTTTATAGAGGAAGAAACTAAGGCTTATTAAGTTTATCTATTTTTTTTTAAGGTTTTTTTGCCATAGGGTGCATGTGCTCACCAGAGAGACAGTGAGAGGAAAAGCGAGAAATCACCACCCCCAGGGGGATGGCCATCCCTTCTCTTCTGTTCTCTTTCTGAGATTTTGGGCATGCACGCATATGAACTTGGCTCAATTTCCAAGCCACTGGGTCCTAGACTCAAACTATGGTAGGCCATGTGGGAGCCAACATGGCTCCCAAATGGAGCCAAATTTTAAAATAATAATAGTAAGTAAGGAGTCCAGCCACCTTAACCACTATGTCACCTGCTGGACCCTGGCTTATTAAGTTTCAATGACTTGTTCTCTGTTCTGCTACCAGTATTAATATTGGTATTAAGGATATTGCTATACCAATTAATATAACTGTATGTATTATATGACATGTCACATTTATGATTATATTATATAAAGTACTACACATTAGAGATTGATATATAGTAATAGTATTTCAATAATTTATATAGTATCCTGTTCAGGAGGCTAACTGCTATAACAACTCCAAGATTTCAGTGACTCCTCACAGTTCAGGTTTATTTTTCATTCATGCCACTGTCAGTGCAGGTTAGTGTCAGGATCCTGCGCTCCAGAGCTCAAAGACCCAAGCTACTCTAGGTCCTTAGCGTCTCCTCCATCTGGGTGCTAAGTAGAAAATGGACATGCATACATTATTGGCCAGGACTTGGAGCCTGGCCACATCTCCCTGCCAGAGAGGCTAGAATAAATGCATGCTAGCTCTGTGCTCTGAAAGAAGAGAACATAAATGAGAAATCCGTGTCACAAAAGTTATAGTGCTTATTCGTAGTGATTACAAGGGCCCTGTTTAAGATCTGTGGAACCATTATGATTCCCCACACTTTCAAGTTTGATGTGCTTTGACACATGTACACACCTGGGAAGTCATCACTGTAATCAAGATAATGAATGTACCCACTTGCCCCCATTAATTCCTCTTACCCAGAACCAGCAAGTGGCATGATGGTTGTGGCTGACCATGGTTCATGTCCCACACTTGGTGGTTTACTTTCTCACTTTCCCTTTCTCTGGCTCAGCCTCTCTGGTCAAATTTAAAAATAATAATAGCAAATAAGATTAAATAAGTAAATAGTTATTTCCAAAAAAAATTCTTCTTGTCCATTTGTAATCTTTTTTTTCTCTCTCTGTCCCACCCCCTCCTCCAAGCACTCACTATTCTGCTTTCTGTCACTACAAATAAGTTTGCATTTTCCAGAATTATACATACATGAAATCATGAAGTAGGTGCCTTAATTTGTCTGACTTCTTTTACTCAGTATAATATTTTGAGATTCAAACATGCGGTTGTATGTATCAAAAATATATTCTGAGGCCAGCAGGAGGCACAGAGGTTAAGGTGGCCAGATTCCACATGGCTGACTGTGTGGTTTTTGTCCCTGACCTGGTAGCTTGAAAAGCACACCAGGTGCTTAAAAAACATGCTAGATGCATGTGTGTACATGCCCAAAGTCCCAAGAGGACAAGGGAAGTGAAAGGATTGCAGCATGGCTATTCCCCCAGGGGGTAATTTCTCTCTCTCTTTCTCTTTTTCAGGCAAATGCATACACCCTATAGCAAAACTTAAAAAATAATTCATTCCTTTCTATTGATGAGTGGTGTTCCGTCATATTGTTACAACACAATGTTTTATTTTATTTTAAATACAACTTTTTAATGTTTGAGAACCAAGTAAGTCATTCTCTCTTGATTCTTTGCCTTATAGTTAGACTTTCACCCTTGACTTTATTCCTCTCCAAACCCATCTTCCCCATGGTGATATTCCCAGTACTCTGGAGTCATGGTGTTGTGGAATGAGCACCGCATTAGGAGCCAGACGAGCATGTCTGGAGACCCCACTCTCCCACTTAGCAGCAATAATACCTCAGGAAATTACTTAACCTCTCTAAGCCTTAGTTTTTTCATCTGGAATGTGGTGATGATACCCACCTT
Organism: Tupaia tana; assembly: GCA_026018925.1. Classification (NCBI taxonomy): domain Eukaryota; kingdom Metazoa; phylum Chordata; class Mammalia; order Scandentia; family Tupaiidae; genus Tupaia; species Tupaia tana. The sequence continues at coordinate 246,500,231 of JAKSZU010000001.1, read as the reverse complement.
AACTAACTACTTCATGGGATTTATTGAGGAATGAAGTGAGGTTTGAGATGTCAAGTTAACCTATAAGCCATGACCATTATGGAGATGCCAGGTATTACAGCAAATTACCTTCTCTCAGCTATTCTGCAGCATGAGGAAACTTTGGATCAAGATCACCTCCCAGGTGTCTCTCAGTAATCCTGGTTTCACTTGTCTTTTGATGAAGCCTGGACCCCAAGTTTAGTTTTTTTTCCTTCAATACTTTTACCAGCCACCTTAGGATGCCTTGATTCCTCAACCTACACCAACACCTTTTGGTCAGTTCTCAATCCAAAGTACTCCCTACCAGACGCTTGTATCTATGTGGCTGAACCCTAGTAAAAATCAAAGTCTTGAATTAATACTACTGCCTCTTCAGGAACTCATATATATATATATGTATGTATATATATATATATACATACATATATATATATATATCTGTCTCTTTGCCTTACCTCTAAATTTTCTCTTCCCTTAATACACTCCATTAGTTCTCATATTGTTTTTTTAAATTGCCAGAGGGCATGTGAATTTGCCAGAGAGAGAAAAGGAGAGAAGAAAGAGTGCAACAGTGAGAGAGAGAGAGAGAAAGTTCCTCCACTGGGGCATGGTCACACTATAATCCTTTCTCCGTTTCTCCATACCATCAGAATTTGGAGCATGCATGCACATATACCCAGCATGTTCTTCAAGGCACCAGGGCTGGGATTCGAACTGTGATTAGATATGTGGGATCTGGTTTTCTATGCATAGCCCTTAATTGATGCATTATGTAGCCAGCCCTAGTTTTTGCTCTTAACAAAATATTTTTTTTTTTTTTGGTCCTGATTCCTCTCATGTGGATATTTTCAAATGACTTTACTTAATTTGACCTGAACTCCTAGTATAGATTTTGGTAGAACTGACCCCATAATTAATCAGAGAATATTATTTATGAAATTTGTGGAATCTATACCCATGGACCAAAATCAGTCTTCCTTCAGCTTAGATCTTTGTCTCTCCCTTCAGATCTCTCCTTTTGCCTCCCTCATGGATCCAGGCCTTTTCCATGGCAACGTGTGTGATAGTCCAGCTATGTCCCCCACACCAAAAACAAAATAAAAACAAATATCTCTTGAGAAGTAAAACAACAGATATTCTTCACCTAGCAACAAGAAAATGCTTCCCACCCTAGGTGGGATGATCAGGTTACCATCCCTTCTCCATTCTCCTCTCAGGATTGTGGACATCCATTCACAAAAATGTAACAGAATGCGTTCAAACTAGAAAATGCTATTGATACCCAGTAGCTCAATGGAATATGAAGAACTGAGCATTACCAGGGGCATGAGGAAGTAACTTGCCAATGTCCCAAGTGATGCTCAAGTTTGCACTGTAACAGTCACTGCCATTTTGAATTGCTCTCTAGAGAGACAGCCCGTTTCATGGTCATGCACTGTTACCTTGAATTAGGTGTCACTTTGTCATCTACTCACTAGTTCTTTGGCCACTAACTGGCTAGTGGGAATATCAAATTTACTACTTACTAGCTTTCTTTTTTTTTTTTTTTTTTTGGAGAGGTTTTCGCTATAGGGCGCGTGAGCTCGCCAGACAGACAAAGAGAGACAGAGAGACAGAAATCACCCCCCAGGGGGGATGGCCACACTGCAGTCCCTTCTCCTCTGTTCTCCTCTCGGGATCTTGGGCACGCATGCACACGTGCCAAGCGTGAGTTTTAAGCCACCGGGTCCCGGACGTGAACCGCAGTCGACTACGTGGGAGTCCAGCGACATAGTCATTACGCTAACTGCTGGTCCCTACTTACTAGCTTTTTAACCTAGTACAAAACACTTCACTTTTCTGAACTTCAGTTTCTTCATCTACAAATTTAGAATAATAAGAGTAACAATTTTATAGCACTGTAGTAAAGATTGAATGAAAAAAATGTACTTCAAGCGCTTAGAATAATGACTAATATAATAAATGTGCTTAATGGATGTCAACTCGTCCAATAAAATAATAATAATTATTATTGCTGTGTCTTGGATCCTTAAAAAACAAATCTCCTCTTCTCTATTTCGAAAGAGCTAAACATCCTCAGTTCCAGAATTGGTCTGCTTGTCATATTAGTTCTTTATCCAAATATGACAAAAAGTTGAAAGCACTAAGGGTAGATCTAATATGCTCAACCTCACTTATAGAACTCAACAGTTGGGACCAGCAGTCAGTGCAATGGCAATGTCACTGGACTCCCATGTATCTGACTGTGGTTCAAGTCCCGGACCTGGTGGCTTAAGCTCACATGGGTGCGTGTGTGCCCAAGATCCCGAGAGAAGAATGGAGAAAAAGGGATTGCGGCATGGCCATTCCCCCTGGGGGGTGATTTCTCACCTTCTGTCTCTGTCTCTCTCTGTCTCTCTGGCAAGCACAAGTGCCCTATAGCAAAAACCTCTCCAACAACAACAAAAAAAGAACTCAACAGCAAAATATTTTTTTTTTTTGGAGAGGTTTTCACTATAGGGCGCGTGCGCTCGCCAGACAGAGAGAGACAGAGAGACAGAAAGCTAGAAATCACCCCCCAGGGGGGATGGTCACGCCGCAATCCCTTCTCCTCCATTTTCCTCTCGGGATCTTGGGCACGCACGCACACGCACCCGGCGTGAGTTTTAAGCCACCGGGTCCGGGACGTGAACCGCGGTCGACTACGTGGGAGTCCAGTGACATAGCCATTACGCTAACTGCTGGCTCCCAAACAGCAAAATATTTTTAATATCTCAGTAATTATGACTCCTTCCCTGGAATTTCTATCCCCAAAAGAGAGATTTTAAAGAGTGAAAATAAGTCTAACAAGAAAATGGTTGGGTTTTACTTTTTTGTTGTTGTTTTTTAGTTTTTGCTATAGGGCACATGCACCTGTGAAGTTGGGTGCCAAGAGTGAGAAATCACCTCCCAGGGAGATGGCAACACCGCAATTCCTTCTCCACTCTCATGATTTGGGGCGCACATGCACACAGGCTTGTGTTTTTAAAGCCACTGAGTCTGGGACCAGAACCATGGAATTGCTTTCAGTCATGGGTGGGATCTACCACCTTAACCACCATGTCACTGGTTGGCCTGAAAATGGTGAGTTTTTCTTTGCCATATTTAAAAAATAGTGCTTTTGCTTATGATGCATATAAAGTACTTTTTTTTTCTTTCATTTATATGAAAGAATCTTGGACTATTTCATGTGTTTGTTTGTTTGTTTGTTTGTTTGTTTGTTTCAGTTATAGGGGGCATGAGAGAGGAAAAGTGAGATTAGATTTTTGCCATAGGACATATGCACTTGCTCGAGAGAGACAGAGAGAGAGGGAAAGTGAAAAATCATCCCCCAGGAGGAATGGCTACACCACAGTCCCTTCTCTTCCATTCTCCTCTTGGGATTTTGGGTATGTACACACATGCATCTGGTGTGTTTTTCAAGCCACTGGGTTAGAGACTGGAACTACAGAGTTGGCCACATGGGACCCAGCACCATAACTACCATGCTGACCCTGCCAGTATATTTGTCAATTTTTCAAGCCACCAGGTCTGGGGTTAACCAAGCAGTTGGCTCTGTAGAATCCAACTGCCTTAACCACCCACTCGCTAACCCAAGACTTTTTTTTTTTTTTTTTTTAATTGCCAGAGGACTTGTATGCTTGCCAGAGAGTGAGAGAGAGAGAAAGCCCCTCCTGATGCGGCATGGTCATATCACGGTCCTTTTTTCTCTATTTCTCCATCCTGTCAGGATTTGGGGTATACATGCACACATGCTCAGCATGTTTTACAAGCCACTGGGTCCAGAATTCGAACCACAGTTGGCCATGTAGGATCCGGCTCTCTTAACTCCTAGGCTACAGAGTTAGCCTGAATCTTGGACATTTTAGAGTATTCATGAGACTTTATTCAGAATTATCCCAAACCTGCAAAGCAAGCTGATTGTCCTCACTTGCTAGTAGATGGTATTGGGCAAATATATGTATGACTTCCAGAGACCAGGGAGGACCTGGCTTGCAGAGCGCCGCCTGAGGCAGCAGCACAGCACAAGGGCCATGGCCTCCTAGTCCTCCCACCCCTCCCACCTGATGATACTGAGGAACTTCCTCAGGAGTTTGATTTTGGCAGGCCCAGGGCTGGGAGAAATACGGATGTCTATCCTAAGGAGGCTATTTTCCCCGTAAATGTTTATGACCCATTTTATTGCTGACTTCCGAGTCTCGAAGGGGGAGCCACTGTTTAGTTTGAGAATAAAAATGAGCTTCTCTCAGAAGCCATGGAGTTTGTTCCCTGGGAAGATGACAGGCTGAATCTTCATTAAACTGTTGAGGAATCGCGGGGTGTGTGTGTCGGGGGGGGACTCCCTCTTGCCCTTCCCACAGTGGTTGACAGCAATTAGGCTAGGATGTGTGGGCCTCTCAGAGCCTTTTGTTTGGTTTCTATGGCTGTAACCTCAATTAGCTGCTCTGCATGGACAGGAAAGAGAATGTAGCTTTCAGCCCTGGTTCAGCTGCTTTAATGGGCTCTCTCATTTTCCTCTCTCCAACACTGGGTTTGGTAGAGGCCATCTTTGTGGAGTGATTGAAGTGTCCCGTCAAAGCTCATTGCTTATAGTGAGGGGCAGTGGAAGAGGTATGGGAAAAATGCCTAGGGAGTAACAATTTTGCTTGATTCCATGGCTTCCCCCCGCCCTCCCAATAGTATTGAACTGAGGGAACTGAGGTCCTGCGGAAAAATTGGTGCCAGTCACCGAGATGTGGGTCCAATCCCAGTTCTGCCCTTTCTAGGCAGTTTCCCCCAATGAAATGGGTTTAGTAGTACTTGGTGGAGCCTCTGCATTTAATAAAAAAAAGAGAGAGTGTAGAGAACTCAGCACAGGGTCTGGCACGTAATACTCCCGTCCACATTTACAGACACACGCAGGGCTGAAGACTCCCTGATTCCAGCAAGAGCCTGAAAAAACTGTGGCAGTCCTAAGGGAACAGTAAATTCTAGAAGTCACTGAGAAAGCCTGGGTTTTCTCTGTTCCTAAGAGAAGCTTTGATAGGAACCAGCCCCATAGCCTAGTGGTTAAGGGAGTCTGATCCTACATGACTGCCCATGGTTCAAAGGGATGGTCACGCCGCAATTCCTTCTCCCCCATTCTTCCCAGTGGCTTGAAAAAGATGCTGAGTGCGTGTATGTGTGTGTGTGTGTCCCAAATTCTGACAGTTTGGAGAAATGGAGGAGGAGGGATTGTGGTATGACCACACCCCATTGGGGGTTGCTTTCTCTCTCTATCTCTCTGTCTCTCTCTGTGAAAAATGTAGCCTAACTGCAGCAATTGTCCTCTGGAGATTAAAAAAAAAAAAGTTTCGTAGCTTTAGCCTTAAGGTATTGTACACATGCCAGTGCATGTACAAGTGCACACACACACATACACACATACACACACACACACGCCTGTTTCCCAAAGTGCTTCTGATTCATAGCCAGATCCCTTCGTCCTACCTGCATGTCCTGCCCTATGGCCTTGGTGATGCCATTATAGGATTAACCAATAGGAAATAGTTAAGCAGCCCCCAAATGTGAGCAAAACTCTTAGTCATGGTCTTTCTTCCTTCCTCCCTCGCCCTGACACAATCAGTAGGCAGCTTGTTGTGGCTTGTGTTCCAGAAAGGTAGAGAGAAGTCTATTGTACAGTCCTGCCTTCGAGGCAGTTACTCCTGGGCATGGTGGGCTTGTGAGTTGCTACTAACAGATGGTGTAAAAGGAAGTAATTCCTGCCCTGGGGGAGGTAAGCTGGGAAAATAAAACTAGCACACCTGAAATAATTAGCCACCAATTAAGTGCTAACTCGTGTGCTTTAGACCCAGAGTTAGAGTGCAGTGTAGGCCAGAGTGAATTTGAGGGCAGACGCTGCCTCCTAGGACCTAGTGCTGTGCCTTGTGGCACAATTGTGCAATATTGGAAAATATATATGTCGTAATATATATATATATACACATATATATATATATATATATATATATATATATATATATATATAAAGAGAGATTTAAAAAATATATGTTTCTTTTATATATATATATATATATATATATATATATATATATACATATATATGTATATATATATAGTTTTTATTTTTTTTAAAGAGAGAGAGATTTTTGCAATAGGATAGGTGCATTCTCCAGAGAGACAGAGAGATAGAAAGCAATAAATCACTACCCGGGGGGGGGGGGGTGGGGGGTAGGGGGATAGTCACGCCACAATCCCTTCTCCTCTGTTCTCCTCTCAGGATCTTGGGCATGCATGCACAAGCGCCTGGCGTGAGTTTTAAGCCACCAGGTCCAGGATTCGAATCGCAGTCGACTACTTGGGAGTCCAGTGACATAACCACTACCCATCTGCTGGTCCTTAAAAAATATATTTTTAATAAATGCCTATGGCAGATTTTCCTACTTCTTTTCTTAAAAATTAGATCAAATGGCCAGCAGTAGCGCAGCAGTATGCAACACTCTGTGATGTTGAAGCTATAGGGGAATATCTCGCTGTACACACCAGTGCGAGCATGCCAGGTGATCCCAGCTAGCTGAGGCCAGGGGGTGGGATTGTGGCTTGAAGGCCCTGTGGGAGTTCCTGCCTTTCTGTCTCTGTCTCTCTCATGGAAGAAATAAACTATCCAAAAATTATTTTTAAATTTTAATCCATTTCATTATAAAGCATCATTATAACATCAAAAACATAATCCCTTGTCAGATGGCATATACACTTGCCAGAGAGAGCTGTGGGGGGGGTGGGGGGGGTTAGTATGAAACACCTTCCAAGGGGTCATGGTCATTCCCTTCTTCTCTAGTTCTGCAAACTGTTGGGATTTGGGACTTGCATATATTCGCATTTGGCATCTTTTCCAAGCCACTGGGGCTGGGATTCAACTGTGGTTAGCCATGTGAGTTCTGGCTGGGCTTAGCCACGGCTGGGCTCAGCCCCAAAAGATGTTTTAAGAAAAAAGAGACCTCCATTTCTGATCCTACAGCCCTAACAACTCATTCATCAAAGACTGTGGCTCACTCTAGTCTCTCTAGTGTTTAACTCAGTGCCTGGCACTCAAAAGAGTTCAGCGAATGTGTGTGAAGGGCACCACCAGTTTTTGCTATGAGGAATATCCACATAATGACTTTGTAAAGGGTGCCATAATGACCTTGTAAAGGGTGCCAAACCCATGCCAGGTTCTCTACTGTACCCTCCCAGTGCCGACAGGGGGTGGTGGCATGCTGGAGCTGAACATGCTCAGGCAACCCGGAGAGTGCTCGGGAGCATCCACCTGCAACTGTATCAGACCACAGAGCCGTCCTGAGCTACGGGAAGCATGGAGAGCGTACTTCTCCCTCCATGCCTGGACAGTCTTAATATTTCCCTTTTTCGGCACAAGAAGAAGGAAACTGCCTATTGCTACAAAACGTACTCTCATTCCCAAGGTATCGGTGCCAACAAGTTGTGTGGCTTCTGCCCACCTGCTTTTCATGTAAAGCAGGCTTACCTGCTGGTACTTGTACAGCTTTGAAGAGTCGGCCTTGGGCCCAGTTGATGTAAGACAAATTAAGCTGATTCAGGTTCTCCTGTCTAGGATTCTCCCCACCCTTCCTTTTCCCACTAAATAGTTTAAGGCATAAGTGGGCTGGATGAACCATACTTTTGATCTGAGTTCACTGAATGTTTTAGTTTCTCAGGGCTGCTATAACAAATTACCATAGACTGGGTAGCTTGAGAAAACAGAAATGTATTCTCCCACAGTCCCGGAAGCTAGACCTGCAGAATGAATGTATGGTAGGGCTCTAGTAGTTATAGACAATCCTTGGCATTCCTTGTGAGACTTCAGGATCAGGTATGCAAAGAGAGTGCTTCAGTGTTTGACAAACAGTAGATGCTTAATACTTCGTAGACACTCCTTGTTTCACCATTGTCTCGTCCACACCTAGCACTGTACCAGGCAAACAGCAGTTACTCAATAAATGCTGGGTAAATAAAGGATGATTGGCTATACTTTGTTTCAAACTGGAAATGGGTTTGATATTTCAAGATGCTGGGCATATAGAAATGAACAAAACCAAGTGTCTACTCATGAACTTCTTACTTAGTTGGATGTAGTACTAGAAAGGCTTCATCTGCTCCCAGGTTCAATATCCCAGTTGGCTAATTTGAAAATAAGTATACTTGGTAACCTGAAGGATCACAGAAAGCCAGAGGAGTAGCACCAATTATATTATCAGAGATGTCAAAAGACATTTTCTCCAGAAGGAGGATTTATCAGTGCTGCTATTACCTTTGTCTTGGCCTGAGGTGCACTGAGAGTTCGCCTAGTGCAGTAGGTTGAACCATGTCCCCTAAAATATAGGTGGAAGTCCGAACCCCAGAAGCTGTGAATGTGACCTTATTTGAAAGTAGTGTCTTTAACATGTAATCAAATTAATATGAAGTCATACTGGATTAAGGTGGGCCCTAAATCCAATCGTTGGTGATTTTAAACAATTTTCTCCTTATTTTTTTTTACATTTAATTACTATACATCCTTACAGCAAGAGCATGCTGCATGTTAGTCCAGTAACTAACGTGATATTACCATATACATTATTACCAACAGATAATTTTCCATTTTTGTGTCCATTAAATGTTTTGCTTTTTTTCCACTTTGTCTCCTTCTTGCCTCATCACTGATGTCTTCTTAAGACACATGAAGCCAGCAGGTGGCATAGTGGTTAAGGTGCTGGACTCCCTAACATGGGCAACTGCAGTTTGAGTCCCAGATCTGGAGGCTAGCTTTCTCACTTTTTCTCTCTGGTAAGTGTATGAGCCCTATAGCAAATTTTTAAAAATAATACATAAAATTAAATAAATAATTCTTAAAAAAATAGACATAAAGATATTCAGAGAAGAAGACCATGTGAAGATGGAAGCAGAGATAGAAGTTAGGTTACCTCAAGCCAAGGCATGCCAAGGATTTTTAAAAGAATTATTTTATTTAATTTTATTCATTGTCATTACTATCATTATTATTATTATTTTAAGTTGACCAGAGAGAGAGACAATGAGAGAGAAGAAAATTCCTCTTGGGATTTGAGGTTTTGGGCATGCATATACACATGCCTGGTGTTTTTTTCAAGTTGTAGGGTCTGACACTCAAGCCACACAGTTAGACAGATGGGATCTAGCCATCTTAACAACCATGCTACCTGCTGGCCCCAACTTTCTGGCCTTGTAAAACAAATTTACACTTATTTTCATCTGTAAAGTAAGCAGCAGGTGCAGGGAGGCTTTTCTCATCCTACCCTCTCACCTTTCTTAGAACAGGAAGATTAGAGATATGACAACTGGCTCAGGAAGACAGCATTATCCCCTTCCCCATTTCTTTTTTTTTTTTTTTTTTTTTTTAGATGTTTTTGCTATAGGGTGCATGCGCTTGCCAGACAGACAGAGACAGAGAGACAGAAAGCAAGAAATCACCCCCCAGGGGGGATGGTCATGCCGCAATCCCTTCTCCATTCTCCTCTCGGGATCTTGGGCACGCACGCACACACGCCCGGCGTGAGTTTTAAGCCACCGGATCCGGGACGTGAACCGCGGTCGACTACGTAGGAGTCCAGCAACATAGCCATTACACTAACTGCTGGTCCCCCTTTCCCCATTTCTTAGTTTAACTCCAGATCGCCTCTGTCCTATGTGGTATAAAACCTGCAGCCAACTGGTCTTTCCTTCAGCAGCTTTGTCAGTGCCCTTATACACATATGTAGTAAGTTAATCTGTAAACCTTTTTTACTTATCAATCTGTCCATTTTTCAGTGATTTTTTTTTTTTTTTTTTTTTTTTTTTTTAGTAAACTCTAGAGACCAAATTCTGTCACCCCTCTGGTGGGAATATAGGTAAGATTTTAATGAATTATCATTGTTTTCTCTCTCTCTCTCCTTTTTTTTTTTTTTTTTTTTTTTTGAGAGAGGTTTTTTTTTTTGCTATAGGGCGCGTGCGCTTGCCAGAAAGACAGAGAGAGGCAGAGAGATAGAAAGCAAGAAATCACCCCCTGGGGGTATGGCCACCCCGCAATCCCTTCTCCTCCATTCTCCTCTCGGGATCTTGGGCATGCATGCACATGCACCCAGTGTGAGTTTAAGCCACCGGGTCCGGGACTTGGTTTACTACATGGGAGTTCAGCGACATAACCATTACGCTAACTGCTGGTCCCATGAATTATCATTGTTGAAGTTGGTGATGTACGTGGATATTTCTCACATCCTTCTCCTCACTTTTAAAGTACATTTGAAAATATCCTCAGCAAAATGTTTAAAAATAGTTCCAGAGCAGGTGGCATGCTCAGAATCTTGAGAGGAGAAAGGAGGAGAAGGGATTGTGGCATGACCATCCCCTCTAGGGAGGAGTGATTTCTCACTTTCCCTCTCTCTGTCTCTCTCTGGCCAGCACATGCACCCAATGGCAAATAGCTAAAAGAAAAACAAAACACACTAAATTTTAGAGGGCAGGGTATGGGACAATAACAAGCATTACAAACAAACAAGCTCCTACTCTATGCTAGGCCCTGTGCTGAAAGTGATAGTCTAATATTAGGGTAGGAGTCAGTGCTGGAGGAGAGAAGGAATTAGTGTCTCCCTCCCCATACTTTTAACTCTTGGAGTAAAATGCATAGTACCCACTAAACTCTAACCATGTTAAAGGAGTAAGAGTTCTTCTTTTCTTTCAGTCTACCTTATGACTTCATCTATAAGGCTTTTCTTGCTTGGGAAGGTGGGCCAAGAACAAGAAGAAAAAAAAAAAGAGTGGGAAAGAGGAAGAGAGAGGAGATCTTGCTGTAGGATCGGGTTTCGGCACTGCCTCCACACCAAGCTAAGGTCTCAGTGATGTCTCAGTCTGTGGAGACACTTCTGCAACTCTGCTGGGGAGGAGAGACCCAGTGGACTGATTTTGAAGGCCTCTAGTTCTTACAGGAAAATACACCAAGGAAATAAGAAGGTATTGATTCACATTAGCCTGAGACGGTTTTTCTAAGAAATGAGTCTGCCAAATCAGCCCTCAAATGACCTTTCAAAATCTAAGTAGGCAGGCAGGGAAAGCTATTGCTCATTAAATGTGTAGTGCTTGTTTTAATTAGTATGTTAACATTATGTCAAATTTATGATACAGTGTGTTCTTTGCATGCACTATAGAATATGTTGGAGTCCCTCGTGTAATACCAGGTTCAAATGTGTGCATATTTTTTTAATCATTTAATTACTAAGACAGTGTAGTAACACATACCCCCTTAGAGAACACCCATACAATCTCCTAGATAGTATTTCCTTCATCAGTAAAAAGGAGTTGTATGAGTCAGTCTCTTAAAATCTGAGTCATGTGGGGGACAGCAGGTGGCATGGTGGTTAAAGCACTGGACTCCCACATGGCTGACTGCCATTTGAATCCTGGTCCTGGCAACTTGAAAATCATGCTGGGCACATGTGCATACAGGCCCAGAATCCCAAAAAGAGACTAGAGGAGAAGGGATTGCAACGTGGCCATTCCCCTGGGGTGGAGGGTGATTTCCCACTTGCCCTCTCTTTATCTCTTGCTCTCTGGTGAGTGCATGTGCCCTATAGCAAAAAACTTAAAAAAAAAAAGAAAAGGAAAGAAAAAAAACTGAGCCATGGAACATGATTTTACTATTTTTCAATGATTATGAGGCCCAGCTATGGCACAAGTGTTCTGCAAGGCTGGAAGTCACATGGCCAATTGTAGGCTTAGATCCCTAGGTCAGCCTTAAAACACACTGGACATGCATTCACTGGTGTCTAGGGGAAAAGGGTCATAGCATGACAAGACCCTGTTGAAGGTGCTTTCTCTTTCTCCCACTCACCCCTGTGTACATGCGGGTGTCACCTATCATAAAAGAGCATTATTATGAGATTTGTTATTATAGTTTTGTTTTTATAAGATTTTATTTATAAGATTTTATTGATTTTATTGATTTTATTTTATCTGGAATTTATAGAAAGCCAACTTGAGGTCTTGAAACAGAACTCCCAATTAGAATATTGTTCTAAAGGAAAATGAACAGTTCCACTTTAGCATGCCCCTTTCAGGAACACGCCGTGGCAAAGATAGGGCTGTTGATACCATGTTTACTCCATTAATACCACAACTTCAAGCATTTATTGTGTCTTTCTTATGTGTGGGGTATGCACTCTGACATGGCTCTCTGGATCTGTAAACTGGGGATAATAATATTGGGTCATCATAGAAAAAACATAGAAAAACACGTCATGACTTTTCTGAAGACCAATAGCACTTGGAGAATAACAATGTACGTTAGCATATTAAGAACAGGAGAGACTATAGTAAAGCAACCTGTACAGTACTTTTTTTTTCATTTTTAGTGTACCTGTTAATATCCTACAGTATTATATGCCATGGCATATGAGTTTTGGAAAAGCTATAGACATTTAAGAAAAGGTGACCTGGGCTAGCAGGTGATGTGGTGGCTAAGGTGCTGGACTCCCACATGTCTGACCAGAATTCAAGTCCTGGATACATCGATTTGGAAATCCCTCCATGCACTTAGCATGTGTGCCCAACATCCCAAAGGAGAGTGGGGGGAGAAGGGATTGTGGCATGGCCATCCCCCCAGGGTAGGGTGATTTCTCACTCCCCCCCCCACCCCCCACACTGTATAACAAAAACTGAAGAAAAAAAAAAAAAAGGAAAAGAAAGGTAACCTGGCCTTAAGCCAACTGCAAGTGGAAGAAAAGTGAGTGTGAATATTCAGCAATGGTAGGACACATTCCTGCCAGTTTTGTGGGACAATACAAGGTCTTTAATTCAGGCATACCTGGGTCCAGATCTTGGATCTTTCATTCCCTAGCTGACTGAACTCAGCCAAGTTACCTAACATCTAGGTCTCATGTGACCAAGGAAGAAAGATACCCTTCTCATAATGGCATTTTCAGAATTAAATGAGGTAAGTACCTGGTGTGTAGGCTATGCTGATATTAGTTCCCTTCTCCTTATCCCGAGCTCCAAGACTTACATTGTATTTGTGCCTTTGCTAATAAACCCCCACAGGGACCCAAACTGACCAATGACTAAAGGATCTCTTCCTTTGTGAAAGGCTTCATTTCAGAATTTATCAAAGGCCAGGTGATGGTAACAAGCTCTTGCATTTACAATGTGAATACGTTTCTAAAATCTTGACGTACAGATGCCTATTTCAAAAATGTGCCTCTTGTACAAGGTGAAGGTCACAGGTCCAGAGAGACTAAGAATCCTGTTTCTCTAAGATCGCATCTGAAAGTTAAGACTCTACAAATGCATTGTCTAAATCACGTCTACGTTTGCTTGCTCCGGGCTCATCCGGATCCTGCCTCAGCACAACCCTTCGTTCTCATCTCCTACATCAGTCTTAACAGGCTGATTTAGCAGATAAAATTAAATTTCAGGGTCAAATGGAAAAGAACCTGCGCTAAATCATTCCCTTTGCAAAGTGACCTTTGCACTGCGCTGTTGGAATCGAAGGACCCAAGTGTTCCTAGCCTCCTAAGTACCCCTGCCCACGCACACTGAGCTTAAAGTTCAGGAAGTAATAACAAAGGAATGAGAAGCCCAATCTCAGGCCTCTGAAGAATCTCCCTGTCTGCGCCTCACCTCTCCCTCCTCCTGGGTGTGTCTGTCAGGGAAGGCCAGTGAGTAACCTGCACATTTTTTTCCGTCTTGGCCCTTCCCACCCAGACGAGAGGACTGAGTGGCAGACAGGCAGGCAGACGGTGGTGAGTCCTGTTCAAGCATGCAAGGAGCACACCTGCACCCACACCCACCGCCTGGACCCCTTGTCTCCCGCACCCCACCCCTGGAGGAGCCAGGGCACCGGCCAAAGTCCGGAGGGCACCTCGGCTCCCCATGGTAAGGCTGCCCGCAGCAGGTCCACTTCATTCATTGTATTTGCTTCCGTGTTGGCTTTTCTTTTCCATTGTGTTTGGGTGGGAGAGTTTGAAAGATTGAAGGTGTTTTGTTTGTCTGGCTTGTTAGTGTTGCTAGGTGGTCCCAAGACAAAGAAATGTCTTTTCCCAGCAGGGTTTATTAAAACTTGTAACCGGATAGCCTGGCCTTGGAACCAAACTTAACATACTGATTGTCTCTGGTTAGTTCAATTTATCCTTAAGACCATATAGGAAAACAAAAACAACTACTTACTAAATTGGTGTGGAGGAAGAAAACGTCCTAAAAATTGTGGACATTCATACATGCACTGCTGACTAATTGAAATGTTGCTTAATTCTTACAGAGTTTATAGCTTTAAAACAGACAAGATGTTTCACCTCAGAACAAAACAAACAGAAAGTCTATTTAAAGGGTTTCAGTGTTGAACAAGATGCCAGAGGTGGAGTTTGAGAAAAGAGTTAAGAGATAAGTAGTTCTAATTAAATATATGTTCACATGGAAGGATTGAATTCAATCTGTGATGTTCTGGGATAGAAAGAGCCTGATGTTCAATGTGGGGTTCATGTGGTATTTAAGAGAACAAACTGAGATCTTTGTATAGCCTGTTGAGAATTCTTTGAGGCGACAGTCAGCGGGCAAGCAGCGGAGGCTGGGAAGCAGGTTTTTTGGTTTGGGGCTGGTGCCAAGGCTTCTCCCCCATTGCTGTGGGTGAGAGAGTAATTCAGACTAATCAAGTGCTGCATTGTTAACAGGCTTCTGGGTTTCAAATATTTATTCTAAACACTAGCTGTAGATTGTACTGGCATGCGAAGGAATAAAATTGCTTCCTCTGGTTCCTGGCCTTGCCCAAATTTTAATACCTGGGAAGATTTCAAGAAATGAGATGTAGGAAAGATAAGGCGATGTGTAAAGTTAATTTGAGACTACACAGCTATAGTGTGGTTGAGACAGCCCTGTGCTTTTAACAGCCCTGAGGAATTACATCGTGATCACATTAGTGTGTGAAGCTGCTGAGCCAAGGGGTTTGTTTATAGGAAAAGTGTAGGAAACTGCAACAGGAGTTGCCTGAACCAGAAACACTACCATGACACATACATGTTTGACTCGTGCCCAGATGTCCCTGCAAATGCAACCCAAGTTCATTTGGGGCACCTCTCTGCAGGCAGCTTAGGGATTCTCTAAGGACCATAGTCGTCTGTACTTAACATTTCCAGAGTAACAATGAAAAGCAACCCTAAGAAAATAATGTAGTGGCATGGCACTTGTGTACACTGATGTGCTTGCTGGCATATAGAAACTGGGTGTGCAGTCAGCTGTGAGCGAGTGTGGGAGGGGTACAGGCGAGGGAAAACCCCCTTCTTAGAGTACATGCCCTCTTCTAAGTTTCAGGAAAGCACAGTGTGTCTTCTGCTGACGAGCAACCAGCAGTTCCTCATCACTGTCGTCATCAGTGTTCCTGTGGTGATAATGCCAGTAGCTTGCATTACAACTTTGGGTTCCCCTTGGCTAGTTAATCAAAAGCAGAGATCGACTGCGGCCCCATCAGCCAGCTCATTAGAAGAGGATCCAGGAATGCCACTTAACTTTGAGTCTAAGCGAGCAAGACTTGGGGGTGAGAATCATTACGATGCTTTCTCCTGGAGATTACAGGTTTAAATTTGTGACCTTTCAGTTTGGATTGAAAAACAAGTGGATGCCATTCTAGGCCACCCATAGAGTTGACAGCACTGATGCCCTTCTAGCTCTGAGGCATTTACACATTTATGCGATAGAGCATACTCCCTACCAAACCTGCCTCTCCCAGACCCAGTGTTCAGGAACAGGGTAGTTTAGAAGAGGATGGGCAAAGTTCCCTCCCTTTGATGGCACGTTTGGTTTGTTTTCAGACCTTTCTAGGTGGCCTTTATACACTAAACTGAATGCATCATGCACTGTCTGCTTGAATTTGGTGTTTCTGAGGCATCATTATGGTGAACTTAGCATTTCTTTTTCTATTACTGTGTTTTTCATCTACACATATTCCTTAGTCTGTTAAGCTGTGATTCCACCAAGCAGATTGGAACTGGCCATGTAAGTGAAAATTAAAGTATGCACTTAGACAACCTTGCTTTTGAGCAGCCACTACTTTCTCCTCCCACTTTCCAAATTCCTTCCAAAGAGCTTTCAGGCACCACCTACCCTTGGTCATCACCTCTTCCCCCTGTGTTTTCTGTTTAACAAATTCTTCTCTCTACACCTGTGTCCCAGGCCTCACAAGTTAGTGTATAAAGAATTTAAGTGAATGGGGCCAGCAGGTGGCGTGGTAGTTAAAGGTGCTAGACTCCCACATGGCCGACCGTGGTTCGAGTCCAGAACTGGCAGCTTCTTTATTGTTTCCCTTTCCCTTTCTCTCTCTCTCTCTCTCTCTGGTCAAATTTTTAAAAAGGAAAATAATAATAATAAACAATAGAATTAACTAAATAATTCTTTTTTTAAATAAAAGAATTTAAGTGGAGTGAACCAAAAGGGACATGGTGATTGTTCTTTTTTTTTTTTTTTTTTTTGGAGAGGTTTTTGCCAAAGGGCGCATGCGCTCGCCAGAAAGAGAGACAGAGAGACAGAAAGCAAGAAATCATCCCCAGGGCGGATGGCCGCGCCGCAATCCCTTCCCCTCTATTCTCCTCTTGGGATCTTGGGCATGCACGCACACACGCCCAGTGTGAGTTTTAAGTCAAAGTCATTGTGTCCGGGACTCAAACCGCGGTCGACTACATGGAAGTCCAGCGACTTAGACATTACACTAACTGCTGGCCCCCATGATGATTGTTCTTAAAAAACAGAAAGTCTGTTTGTGGAGAGATGCTGTAGTAACAATTGCCGCATCCCATTCAGGCCACTTGCACCTTGAGCTATTCAGGTTGTGGCATTCCAGCCTCTCTTTTTAGTGCATTTCCTACATGGTCACAGTCTGGGCAAGGGTGGGAGAAATTGGAAGGTAGAATAAAGAGCACTTAGCCAGCTAGTGTTTTCCTTTTTTTTTTTTTTTTTTTTGCCAGCTTCTTTTCCATCTCTCTCTCCTTGTGGGATTTTGAATACACATGCACATGTGTGCCTTTCAAGCTACTGGGTCCAGGATTCAAATCACATAGTCGGCCATGGGGGTTCCTGCTTCTTGGAGCTATTCGCAGGTCTTGTGTATTACGTTTTCCTATAATATTTCTTCTTATGCTTTGGTGTTTCTCCTGTTTATGCTGTGGGGTCCTTTAGAGTATGTAGCCCTGATATTTATTATCACATTTCATCTATAGGCAAATCTGAAGCAAGAAAGAGACATCACAGACAGATTTGTCTTGAACAGTCCTCATAAAGATAGCATACCATTCACATATTTAGCAACTTGCAAGGCTAACATTAAGTAGACACACTGCTTTTGCTTGAGTTTGAGACTGAAATCTTGATGACTGAATAAGGTGTGTGTGTGCAGGCAGAAGTAGAAGTATGGACAGTCAGTCAGATAAACCTTTAACTGAAGGACTTTGTAACTTTTTGAGATGAGGGTGAAAACTTTGGCCCTCACTGTAAATCACATTTTGATGGAGGTGATATTCTTTTCTTGTCTCTCTAAACTGTGTAATAGAATAGATTGATCATAAAAATGGTCCCAGTTCTTCCCCTCTTTGAATCTATTCTCTTGTATTATGGTTTGGATAATGATTTACCTCCCCCCTCAAGGTTTCATATTTTGAAATTTGGTGCCCAATGTAATAGCATTGGAAGATGGTAATAGCTGAGGTCTAGTGGGTGATGAGCGGGGGTGTTACTCTCATGAATGGAGTAATAATGTCTTGCAGGACCAAGTGGTTTCTAGCTCTCATGAGAAGTTTTCACAAAAACTGATTGTTATAAAAGGAAGATGGCTGCCTCTATACTCTTTCTCTCTGCATGTGTCCCCCATCCTCTCTGCTTCTGTTAGCTGTGTTGTGATGATAACCTATGCCTGTGGACTTTCTCATCACTAGAATTGCGAGTCAAATAAACCTCTATATTTCTGATAAATCACCCAGTCGCAGGTATTTTTTGTAAGAACATAATAATAGACTTAAGACCCCTTGCAATATGATTTTGTGGCTCCTTTTAATTGAAAGTAGATTCTGGGACCAGCAGTTAGTGTAATGGTTATGTCGCTGGACTCCCATGTAGTCGACCACAGTTTGAGTCCTGTATCCGGTGGCTTAAACTCACGCCGGGGGCATGTGCATGCGTGCCTGGGATCCCAAGAGAGAACAGAGGAGAGGGGATTGCGACGTGGCCACCCCCCTGGGGGATGATTTCTCGCTTTCTGTCTCTCTCTGTCTTTCTGGCGAGTGCACGTGCCCTATAGCAAAAACCTCTCCAAAAAAAGAAAAAAAAAAGGAAAGTAGATTCTGTACCCTGAGCCCCAAAATCTGGGCTTGGCCTTATTACTCACTGTCACACATAGAATGCACAGAAGTAAAGAATCTGGGGTGCCATTCTCAAGCCTAAGGTATGTTTTGTTTGTTTGTTTGTTTTTGCTATAGGGACATGTGCTTGCCAGACAGAGAGAGAAAGTGATAAATCAGCCCTGAGGGGATGGCCACACCACAATCCCTTCTCCTCCATTCTCCTCTAGGGATTTTGGGCACACATGCACAAGCACCTGGTGTGATTTTTCAAGTTGCCAGGTCTGGGACTAGAACCACAATGTCAGCCAGGTGAGATACAGATGCCTTAACCTCTAAACCACCTGCTAGCCCTCAAACCTATGTCTTAAGAGGCCACGTTTTTCTTTGCTTTCCTGGAATCCAGCCCAGTCACCATGTGGGCACTTCTGGGCTCTCTTGCTATGAACTAAAGACCCTGTCATTCCAGTAGATAGTGATCCTGCAGCTGACACGTGAGTGAGGCAATCCTAGAGCAGCCAGCTGACCTCAGGCACTTGAGTGGGCCCAGCAGAGAGACAACAAATTCATCAAGCCTCATGGACACACTTGTGAGCAATAATAAATGCTTATTGCTTTAACTGCTGAGTTTTGGAGTGTTTTTTATTTTTATTTTTATTTTTATTTTTGGAGAGGTGTTTTTGCTATAGGGCGCATGCGCTCGCCAGACAGACAGAGAGGGACAGAGAGACAGAAAGCAAGAAATCACCCCTGACAGGGGGATGGCCACGCTGCAATCCCTTCTCCTCCGTTCTCCTCTCGGGATTTTGGACACGCATGCACATGCACCCGGCATGAATTTAAGCCACCGGGTCCGGGACTCGAACCGCAGTCGACTATGTGGGAGTCCAGTGACATAGCCATTACACTAACTGCTGGTCCCAGGAGTGTTTTATTTTTAATGCTAACAATAATTAACTGCGACATGTGGTTACCTGGACATGATCTTTCTGTGTTCACTTTTGGGTCTGTTAATGTCATCACAAACACTTAGTTCAACTCAGCAGAAGGAATACAACCATTGGAGAGGTGCTATTAGATGAGGGTTGGGGGAGAAGGGTTTCTCAATTCTGATAATCATCAGCATTACGTAAGAATTTTTAGATAACAGATGTCTAAGCTTTGTGCCAGAGTAGTCAGTCAAATATCTACATGTGGTAACTAGACATCTTTAACTTAAAAACTCTGGTGATTTGTCAGGATTAAAACTCAATAATTCAATGATCTTGTTGATCCTTTCCAATTATTAAAAAATACAGTGATAACTGTTTTTCTGTACTTAAGCAAATAGCATTCAGGTGATTCAGAGATCAGAATTCATTACTAACTTTGTATATGTCCAGCTACAGGAATAAACTTTATATTCACTTTTGGGTAAAAACACATTGACCCTAATATTAGAAAAACAAAATCCAGGAGCAGCTTGATGACTAGAATTGTATATTGTTTACCATTGTATCCTTTCAGATTTAGAACAAGGTGTGGACTCATGAATAAACCCTAGGCACTGGAAATGTAGTAGGGTAGTAGGACTCTGCTTTGAGGACTTTGTAGTCTAAATTTGAGTCCCGGACCTGATGGCTTGCTTTCTCTCTCTCTCTCTCTCTCTCTCTTTCTCTTTCTCTGCCAAAACTCACATGAAAAAATAATAAATAAATAAATAAATAAATAAATTATTATTATTTTTTAAGGAATAATAATGGAGAGTTTATTTCCGGTCATTGATTTACAGGCTTTCCTGTTGATCACTCTGTGCCTTTGGATCTATGCAGTATATCAAATTTACTTCCAAAGGAACTGAGGTACAAAGGATTATGTAACCTTCCTGACATCACATCTATTGGCCAATGGAGATTAACTTCTTGTTTTTCAAAAGCTTTTCTTATGATCTGATTGATGCTGCCTTGTTTCACAAAATGCTTTATCAGAGTAGCCTTACTCACAGGGTTTATCCTCCTAAGAAACCCCGCCTTCCTCGTATTTGTGCTCCATGGGAAACAAGGAAGTTTAGCAAGGAGGTGTTTAACAGCATGAGATTTCCACACCACAGTGTTAGGGAGAGTAAACTGGATTATAGGTTTTGTATTTCCTGAAGCTTCTTCATTCCGGTACTTCCTGGACCACAGAAGTAAATTGGGGTGGGGCTATTAACAGGTCCTCCCAGGTGTCCTTGACTGCTTCTTCCGTGTATTTGGACCCTCACCTGTCAATTCTGTTGCCTGGTGATTGTGAGTGAAGGATCATAGCCTCATGTTCGGCAATTGCTTGCAATCTCTCTCTGACAGATTATGCTATTCTGTTTTATGTGTAAAAATGATTTAATTAACTCTTTTAAACCAGTGCTTTGTAGGAGTCGTGCTATAATTGGAGCAGGTGTTTCTCGTGGTATTTTTTTTTTTGTTCAAATTAACACATGCAAACAATCAACCAATTGCAGAGGCAATATATAGGGTCTGCTACAATTAGTGGATAAGCTGATTATCTTGGGTAGGTTATTTCCTTTCTGCTGGAAACCTCCTATGTCTCCCATATGCACTGATGTTACATAATGTATTGCTGTTTGAGCAATAGCTTAATATCCTCCTCCTCCTCTTGCTCAGTGCTGAGGGCTCTGCCTACCTTATGTACTCCTGAAAATCTGGGAGCCGGAACAACAAAATCTAAGTAAATAGATATTGAGTGAATGGATGCACGAATGCTAAAACTACAGCATCCAACTTCTAGAAGAAATCTGAGGTTCTTGCCAGGTGTTTCTATCCCTGAGAAAGGGCAGTGAAGGGTTAATGTGTTCTGCAGAAGCAGGAGGCATTTGGATATGGATCTCAGCGCTGCTTCAATCACATTCTTTCTGCTACTATAGCAACAGGTTGAGACTTCTGCCAGCATTGCTGCCTGCCTGCTTGGAAATGCCCTCCACTGGCGACTTCATTGTCTGGGGCCCACTGTTTTTTTCTATGATGTTTCAATGAAGAAGCTTTTTTGCAAAGACAAGGAGGCCCTGGAGGAGCAGGGGCCAAGAATCACGGAAGGACAGAGAGAGCCAGGGATTTGTTTTGATTGGAGGGACATTTTCAATCTTTTGTCTCCTGAAGAGGTGTGAGGTGGGGAAGGAATTGAGGTTTCAATCTGTAGTCAATTGCATCTTTTTTTCTCCTTTCTTAATGAAGCATCTCTTCCAAGAGACACCCTCTGGCAACCTGTGGAAAACTTTCTCTTACTGTTAGTGTTGAGCATACACAGTGGTGTTCACCTCTAAGTGTGGAGATGCCAGAATTGACCAGCGTGCAGAGTTTTTTCCTCTGCATTTACTAGTCCTTCTGACCAACTCTGCACTTGGCCTTTTCTACAGAGAAGAAACTCTGAGAATGAAAAATAAAGCTGTTACATTTCACTTGGTGGAGCAGTGTCGTAAAGAGGAGAGAGAAAATGGGGACACTACTGGGGAAAGTTGCTTAAGCATTACATTCCCAGGAGTCTTCACCGGCATGAAGCCTGCTGTTGGGGCTGTTTCCAGTTACCTCTGTGAAGGGCAAGGAAGGCTCAGGGGTGGTGATAATAGGACTGAGGGCGAATGGAGTTTCTTGCAGGGCTAATGGATGGGACCAGTAAGCCGCCACTCTGGATCAATTGATCCCATGGCCGTGGTACCGCTATAACTTCTACAGCTCATTTGTGCTTGGCACAGTTGGGGAAGTCTGCCTGGTTCACCCTTTGTTCCTGGTTTACAGATACATTTTGGGCAAAAATGCCTTTCTTCACAAGCAGCACTGAATTCTTTTATGAAAAGTTCAATTTTAATGACCATTTATTCCCAACTCACTACATACCATTTGGATATGGGATAAGCCCTTCATCTTTTGTAAGTTTCAGTGTTCTGTGATCACTGCCTTGAAGTTCTTTGTGTCCACTGAGACTGCTTTTTTGAGGTAGTGTGACGGAAAAGGATCTGGATTGGAAGACAGAGGCCTAGGGGCGAGTTCTGGCCAGCTGTGGCCCTCAGCAGCTCATACGAGATTTTCATTGCATTATATGATACGTAAAATGAAAGGCATGGATGAGTTTTCCAGGAGCTATTTCCATCCCAACCCCTCCCCCCAACACACACACTAAAAAAGTGACACTCCAGTCATTTTAAAAGTAGAACAGGCTTTGCCTCATTAAGGCTTAATAATTTGCAAGGCCCTGGGAGGTTGTGCTGTGGACCTCTCCCTTAACTGCCACTCACATTTCAGATCTCCCTTTAATGCTGCTTCTTCAAGAAAACCATCCTTGACTCCAGGCTAGCTCAGCACTCCCAGTAAATGTCCCCTGGCATGTTCTTTTCTTTCATTGCATTTACCATAGTTTGTATTATCTATTGGGTTGTCGGAAAAGTCATTTTTTTTTTAGAGAGATTTTTTTTGCTATAGGCTGTGTGTGCTCACCATAGAGACAGAAAGTGAGAAATCAACTCCCAGGTGACATGGCCACACCACAATCCTTCTTCTCCATTCTCCTGTCTGGATCTTGGGCACACACGCACATGTGCCTGTTGAAATCATCAGGTCCACAACTCGAACTGCAGTAGACTATGTGGGAGTCCAGCAACGTAACCATTACACCATCTGCCGGTCCCAAGTCATGATGCATTTTTTACATAGAAAAATACATCATGATTTTTCCAACATCCAATATTTAATGGTTTTGTAGATTTTTTTTTCCTCCCAATTTTCTCATTTTGAGACCGAGGACTCTGAGGCCACTACCCAGTCTGTTTTGTTCCATTGTGTCTGCATAGAGGAGCTGCTCAGGAAACATTTATTGAATGGCCAACTGAAGGTGCTGCATGAGGGTTTAGGAAGGTCCAAAGATGATTGATATTATGAGGACAGATGGTATAATTATGAGAGCATTATTTTAATATAATATACGTTATGATGGCAGACAGTCTATGTCCTTGAGGGTCTCAAGACTTTCTCTGTTTTTCTTCTCTTTCTTTACCTACACATCCACATCTCAGATCCAAAGTAAGCTGCAGGAAATTAA
This sequence comes from Tupaia tana, assembly GCA_026018925.1. NCBI lineage: Eukaryota > Metazoa > Chordata > Mammalia > Scandentia > Tupaiidae > Tupaia > Tupaia tana. The sequence continues at coordinate 246,476,796 of JAKSZU010000001.1, read as the reverse complement.
AGCAAAAGTCCATAAGTGCTTATTGTTCCAATCACCAGATAGGTTTTCATTTTCCTTGTCTGGAGTAATAAATCTTTTGTGGTAGAATTCATGCTATAATGTCACACCTTGGAAGGAGATTATAGATAGAGAATATATAGAAATGGTGGCCAAAAGGAAAGAAGGAGAGGAGGCAGAGAGCAGTGGAGCATGGGCCATGCCTCTGTAATTGATTTGACTGTAAAGCTCCCTCTTTACGAGCAAGGACATGACTTATCTGCAGTTGACTAATGGCACCAAGGGTTTGCTACCAAAAGATGATGGCACATACACACTAAACTCCAGGAATTAGTTTCCTTTTTTAAAAATTGGAAAATACTGGGACCAGCAGTTGGCATAATGGCTACGTCGCTGAACTCCCATGTAGTCAACCACGGTTTGAGTCCCAGACCCGATGGCTTAAACTCACACTGTGTGTGTGTGTGTGCAAGCCCAAGATCCCAAGAGGAGAATGGAGGAGAAGGGATTGTGGCATGGCCTTCCCCCCTGGGGGGTGATTTCTCGCTTTCTGTCTCTCTGTCTCTCTGTGACTTTCTGGCTAGTGCATGTGCCGTGTAGCAAAAACCTCTCTCAAAAAAAAAAAAAAAAAAAAAAAAGAAACTACCAATTTTAAGAAGAATTGGCAGGTTTCTGTAAACCAGTATAGTTATGCTCCATACAGGCAAATGCATCATGAAACCTGAGCTAACTATCACACACATTTTATTTATTTATTTACTTTATTTTTAAAGAATTATTTATTTTATTCATTTATTTTAATTTGACCAGAGAGTGACATATATATATGTTGTGTGTGTGTGTGTGTGTGTGTGTGTGTGTGTAGAGAGAGAGAGAGAAAGAGAGGGGAAGTGAGAAAGCAAACTACCAGGCCAGGGACTCTAACCACAGTCAGTCATGTGGGAGTGTCTAGCGCCTTAACCACCACACCATCTGCTGGTCCCCCACACATTACATTTAAACAGTAGGAGGCAGTTTGGTTTTAGGCAGAAGTCTTCATCTAGCTCCTTGGAGAAAAGGGAGAGAAGTCCTTAGTTTGGAGGTGTGATGGTAGCTGTGCAGCAGGCTGGAGGAGAAGCTAATTGAATTAGAAGATATTACTCCTTTTGTTTTCCCTGAGAGTGCAATTCATAAAGGAAAGTTATTTAAGGGAGTTTTACTAAGTAAATTTTCAGTTAAAAGCATCAAACCTCAGAATGTCAGAGCAGCCTTGTTTTATCTTGAGAATAGGTAAGAGAATGTGAGCAGGCGAGACGTGTAGTTTCTCTTCTGACTCCCCTCCCTAAGAGCTTAGCTTTCATGTCAAAGGACAAACTTTTCCTGCACAGTTGTTAGTGGTTTTCTCTCTCATCCCAACACCCACAGACACAGATGGTGTCAGTTGCTTGCCTATATGCTTAATCCTGCTGGAGCTTAAAACCCCAGCCAGACTGCATCCTTTCCAAAGCCATTTCAAGAAGAGAAGAAAGACTAAAACAATCACATAATCTCTCTTCTTTACGGGGAGGAAAGAGTTTTCACCAAGAATGCAAGGTGTGACTGTGGGCTTTATGCTTACTGCACAAAAGCCCCCACCACCCTGCGTCCATTCTGCTTATTCACTTTCTTTGACCGAGACAGTGTGGTACGTCATGTTGGACAAAGACCAGGAAATAATTGTGCTGGGTTGATAAGTTGCTAGACCATAGGCACATGCGTCTCACTGGGCAACAAGGCCACTCCTTTATAGAAATGCACAAAACAAAGATGGTATGTGGGAATATAGTGCCTTCCTATCTGAAGTCCCATGGCTGTTTCCAGAGAAGGTCCACTATAAGCACTTTCTTAGTTTCTTTGGAATTTGGCCCTTTTAGACCTATCGGAAATGAATAACCTACCTACCTACCTCTCTCTTTCTCTCTTTCTTTCTTTCTTTCTTTCTTTCTTTCTTTCTTTCTTTCTTTCTTTCTTTAGCAAAGCTGCTTTTAAATCGTGGTTCTGCAGTTTCTTAACTGTACAACTAACAGACATGTTACTTAACCTCTCTGTGCCTCATTTTTTTCATCTTCATATAGAGTGAATAATAGTATCTGTGTCCTAGGATTCTTATGAGAAGTAAGTAAGATCACCTAAGAAATCTTTGTGGGCCAACTGGTGGCATGGTGGTTAAGGCAGCTGGATCCTACGTGGCCAGCTTTGCAGTTTGAGTCTTAGACGTGGTGTCTTGAAAAACACACCAGTCATGTATGCATGAGTGCCCAAAATCTTGAGAGGAGAATGGAGGAGAAGGGATTGAAGCAAGGTCATCCCCGCTTGAGGAATGCTTTCTCATTCCCCCCACCTCCTGTCTTTCTCTGGTGAGCATATGCATAATATAGCAATTTTTTTTAAGGAAACAAATCTTTGCTACGCAGCCTCCGACCCACAATACAGATTTTAAAACTATTGCTGTTTTTAATAGATCCTTTTTGGGGAACATTTAACCTTTTTTCTCTTCTGTCCCTTCCAAATGAGAAACACCCCTTGAAGGTTTCATTTTTCTCAGTATCAGGGTTCTACTGGGATATGTGGAGAGGTGAGGAGGGTAGAGAGCAAAGCAGAGATGCTGGGCAGGAATGGGGTAATATTAGTCTTCTCTTCCCTTGCTCTTTCTAGTCTACCATACTGCTTCTGTTGATGGTCAGATACAATAGGTGCAATACCAGAAGGAATATGGATTCAGCCCTGTCTTCCAGGAGGGAAGTCATCAAAGTTCCAGGCTTACTTTGCCCTCTTCTCCAAAGCCAATCTCTGTACTTGCTGTTCAGCTTAAATCCTAAGTCAAACCTACCACAGGAACTAACGCCTAACGCTATCAGTGGTACCAGCTAACTCTGTGGAAGACAGAGAGGTAGTCTTAGAACCATTTGCACTTAGAGAGAAATATTTTTTAAAAGTTAAGGAGGGGCCTGTAGGTGGTGTGGTGTTAAAACCGCTGGACTCCCACATGGCTGACTGCAGTTCGAGTCCCAGACCTGCTGGCTTACTTTCTCACTTTCTCTCTCTCTCTCTCTCTCTTTCTCGCTCTTGCTCTTTGCTCTGCCCCTCTCTGGTCAGATTAAAATAAATAAATAAAGTTAAAAAAAATGTTAAAGAGCAAATCAAGTCTCAAACTTCTGAGCCATCCAGTCTCTCAGGACTTTTGAGCTAGAGAGAAAAGGATGTGAATCACTGGACCTGGAAAGAGAAGAGATTTAACGAGGTTTCCATCTCTGCTGGAAACAGCAGCTGAGTAGCATGGCCAGGACTGTCTACCTGTACTGACCCAGTAGGAGTGGGAATCAAATATTAAATGAGATGAGGTATACAAAGCACGTGGTTTTAGGGCCTGACATAGAGTAAGTGCTCCTGTTAGCCATAATCTGCTTATAAATGATACATGGACACTCAGCTATTTGGCAGTCAGTTTTCTCAGTCCTACATAACTGAAACTGTACTACCTGCCTACCACTGTGTATGTATCATGTGTCAGTAGTACATATGTAAAGTAATGGCACTAGGTATATTTTTAATCTTTAACAAGTTCATGATTTTATTTGTGTCTAATCAATGGCAGTGTCATCTTCTTAAATAATCCTGGCTGACGTGGGGTGGCTTATGTTGTCGTCTTTCGCAATAAAAAGTAGAAGATTGGGGCCAGCATTTGGCATAGAGGGTGAGGCAACTGGATTCCACATGGCCAACTTGACAGTTGAGTCTGGGACCTGGAGGTTTGAACATCATGCCAGGCATGTGTGCGTGTATGCCCAAAATCCTGAGAGGAAAATGGATGAGAAAAGATTGTGGTATAGCCATCCAGTGAGTGCACATGCCCTATAGCAAAACTAAAAATATAAAGAATGGATATGAATTATAGAGTTTTAAAGACGAGACAAATTCAGGATCATCTGATCCAGCCCTCTCACTTTAAAATGTGGAAATTGAGGGGATTAAATGGATTCTCTGAGTGGCAGAAGGATAGGACTTCCACCCTAATTCATGGACCTGCCTACTTGGTCTCTTGGCCTATTGCTCTTTCAAAGTAACATGACATAAAACAATTTGAGAGCTGTTTTGAACTGGAAAGGTGACCGCCTGTGGAGGACTCTCAACTGAGATAACACCAGCTGTGGTGCAGCCTCTTCCTGCCTTTGGCTTACTGACCTGGACACTCCATAGGAAGTGCATGTCTGTCTATTATTCAAAAAAGACAATGATGACAGATGAACATTTCCTGTTTTTCCTTCTGAAGGATAACTCCCCAACAGACTCTGTGTTCTTAGACCACTGTGATCAAAACAGAGTAAGATTCCTGAGCTCTGAACATGGCCCAGGGACCAATTGGAATGAATGCAGTTGACCCTTGAGCAACATGTGTTTGAACTACGTGGCTCCGCTTATACACCGACTGTTTTCAATAAATACTGTAAATATATTTTCTCTTCCTTAATGATTTCTCTTTGTGTGGGAGTGAGGGGGTAGCTGTTTTTTAGAATCTAGCTTTGTTGTGGTCCTTCCTCCTCACCCTCCTCGGTTAAGAGGTTCAGACTATAGGCAGGCCTCTGTCCAGATGCCCAGGAATCTAACCTGGGCTTTCCTACGTGGCTTCAGCCTGCCAAGCAGCAACACTCAATGCATACTACCATGGCTGGGCCCCTTTTGATTTTCTTAAGAAGATTTTCACTTCTTTACCTTACCTTGTTGTAAGAATGCTGTTTTAGTCTATTGTGTTGCTAATAACAGAAATACTTGAGACGAGGTGATTTATAAAGAACAGAATTTTGTTTTGTTTTGTTTTCAAGAGGTTTTTTGCCTTATGGCAAATGCATGGGTGGGTGTGGGAGGGTGGGGGTAGGGATAGACACAGTAAGAGGGAACAGGAGAAATCACCCTACAGAGGGAATGGCCACACGGCAACCAGATCTGGGACTCCAATCATGGTTGGCCATGCAGGAATCCAGCAATGTAACCAGTTTGCCATCTGTTACCCCCAAGAATAGAGGTTTATATGGCTCACTATTCTGGTGACTAGAAAGCTCAAATGTGTGAGGCTGGCATGTTGCTATCACAACTTGGCAGAGAGAAGTAGAAAGGTCAGCAGGTACATGCAGAGAGTGACCTGTGGGCAGCCATCTTTGCAACCACCTGCTGTCTCTCTGGGAACCAATTCATTCCTTTGAGAGCAAAAACCCACATGTTCTTGCCACAAGGCATTAATCTGTGCGTTAATCTAGTCATGACGTCAGTGTCCATGATCCAAACACTGCCTATTAGGCACCTCTTGCTGCATTTGGGATTAAGTTATACCATGAGGTCTGGGAGAACATGATACCTAAACCATAGCAAATACAATATCTAATTTCATATAATATACAAACTATGTGTTAATTGACAGCTTTAAAAAATTATTTATATAATTTTATTTTTTATTATTATTTTTTAATTTGACCATAGAGAAACAGTGAGAGAGAAAAAGGGAAAGTGAGAAAGCAAGCCACCAGGTTCAGGCCTTGAACCTCATTCAATCATGTGGGAGTCCAAAGCCTCAACCACCACGCCACCTGCAGGCCCCCAGATTGACTATTTATGTTATTGATAAGGCTTCCAGTCAACTGTAGGCTAAACTTACAGGAATTTTTGACTGGGATGGTGGTGAGTGCCCTAACCGCTACTGTGTTCAAGAATTAGCTGTGTTACATAGTGGAATCTCATTGTCTAGCTCTGCACAAGACCTGTATATTTATAAACAGATTTTCACAAGGATAATCAAGGAATTTTGTTATTCTCTTAATTAAGTAAAATTTACAGTATATATAGATAAATGAGAAAAAGTATTTAGGAAAACTACTTTCGAGATATAACAGCAATGGTCCAAACCAAGATTCAGCAAATCTAGAATTATCCTCACTTAGAGTAAATTTCTATCTCAGTCTATAGATTATGATCTTACAGTTCAGATTCACTATTTGTCATCTTCTTCTGTGTTTAAAGCCAATGATATTATAATTATAACTGTTATCTATCAAGCAATTGCTTGTGCCAGAGGATGTAATAAATGCTTTATTGTGACCTCATTTGATTTGCATAGTACTGTGAGGTGATGTGATTTCCTTTATTTTATTGATAAGAACACTGAGGCTCAGGGGTCAAGGTAACCAGATTTTGGGGATGTTTGATAACCTATTTTCATTCTCGCAGAAGCAGAGCATAGCTAAGTATTAGGCAAATGCTATGAAATGTTCATCTAGCTAATAAACCAAAGCACTCCTATCAGAACACCCACCTGTCACAGAAGCCAGCCCCTGTGAATTTTGAAAATATAGCCCTTCTGTCTCTAAGTCTCCAAACCCTCAGTGTATATAACTATGGGTAAAACCATGTCCTCTGAGTATATCTGATTGTCCCTTGAGAATTTCCATTTCCAACATTAATTCTTCCATTTCTTTTTATATCCACTACCTCCCTCATCCTCCCCCCTCCATTGCCCACAAGTTACTAGGGATGGATTCAGAGTGGCTAGTCCTGCTTAGACACCAAGAGACACCAATTTATTCATACCTGTGAATAAATTCTCTGCTTTTAGCACATGGACTCTAACTGTGTTTGGTCTGCTCAGATCCTTTAAAAGTAATTTTTTGGGGGACCAGCTAAGGCACTGGACACGTCCACGTGGTCGACCATGGTTCGAGTTTCGGACCTGGTGACTTGCTTTCTCTCTTTCTCTCTCTCTCTCTGGTTAAATTAAAATAAATAAATGAATAAATAAAATTAAATAATTCTTTAAAAATAATAATTTGGGGGGCCTGAGTTGGATTGCATAAATCCCGAAACAGTAGAAATCTTAACAGTGACTAATGATGATGCTTAAGTGGAACCCTTAGTTTTTTTTTTTTTTTTTTCATGGGGTAAGAACCAATTGATATTCAATAGCCAAAACCAATCTTTTTCCATCTTAAAGTAATAAGAGCTAGAAATCCAGTTGTTTGAGATACCATATTTATCAATCGTACTAGTCAGACTGTTAGTCCCTTCTGCATAAGGAAAGTGAGGTTTGACTAGGCTGTCTTGTGTTTGAGGTGACACACTACCAAGTGTTAGTTGGACTTCAGATTTCTCTAACTTTGAAACCATGTAACTGCTACATTGTATTGAAAAAGAAAGAAAATAATTTTTTATGAATTTACTAAACAACTTTTACTCCAAGTAAGTTTTTACTATTTTGAAAAATCGTACCAGTCAACCTCAAGGATTGCAGATTTGCCACCACTTCATGCTGAAGACAACCCAGCCTGAAAACACTTATAAAAATGCCTTTTTTTTTTAGCGTGATGAGTGGCAAAGCAGACCCGTCTCTGGGGATTTCTAGATGCAATCTAGAAATGTCTGGTGTTAGAATTGAATCAGTGTGGTATGTTCACAATTCTTCAGCATATGCTTATCTGGTGGCATAATTTCTTTTTAAAAATAATTCATTAATTAATTTCTTCCATGAGAGAGAGAGAGAGTGAAACCAACACTCCCAGTGGGGTCTTGATGGTCCAGTCCCAGCCTCAGTCAACCATGGGCACATGCTCATCTGGCATACTCAGGGAAGTTTCCAGACAGAAATCTGGAAACTTCCCATGTGGGTCAGCGTTACATAGCTCTGCATTATCACTGAACCACCATCTGGAACTGTTCTGTTTTTTATTTGTTTTTTAAATTTTGCCAGCGGGTGCATGTACTTAAGGAGAGAGAAAGAGAAAGAGAGGGAAAGTTGGAAAACACTCACCAAGGCAGGTTGTCTTCACTTCCATCCCATCTCCTTCATTTCTCCCTCCTTTCAGGATTCTTAGTGTATTTGTCAAGCCACCAGGTCCAGAACTCAAACCACACTGTCAGTCACATGAGATCCAGCTGCCTTAACAACTATACCCCTGACTGGCTCTGTGTTTTTTTTTTTAAGAGAGATTTTTGCTATAGGGTGTGTGTGTTCACCAGAGAGACAGAGACAGAGAGACAGAAAGTGAGAAATCACCTCCTAGGGAGGATAGCCATGCTGCAGTCTCTTCTTCCCCAGTCTCTTCTTGGGATTTTGGGTATACACACACATGCACCTGGTATGAGGTTTTTAAGCCACTGGGTCTGGAACTCGAACCACGGTCGACTACGTGGGAGTCCAGTGACATAACCATTACACCATCTGCTGGTCTCCCTGTTTGTATTTTTTAGTTGTTAATGTCAGCCTGAACTTATGTTTTGTGAAACATGGAGGGTCTGAGAAGTGATCGCTGAGATGAGTCCTCCAACACCTTTCTAGTCGTGACAGTGTTTCTGTAGGTGTGCCCTTCACCGTAATTGCTCTTCAGGATAAGTTTGAATTTTAGAAGTGCTCCTTATTTAAATAATATTCCACCCAAATTACTGTTTGCCCTTCTATTTAAATAATCAGTGCTTGTTATTATAGCTACCAACTAAAAAAGATAGTAATTATCATGCTTGGGCACAGCTGCAGAGCTGTCTTTGCTTGCTGGTTTGTTAAAAGGTTAACATCCTATTGCACTTTCCTGTAGTCTGCTTCATTAGATGTTTCTCCTTTTTAGGTGCATTTCCCTTCTCCATTTCCTTAAGAACCAGTGAAATGAAAAATGCATTCTTTTTTTTTATTGTTAGTGTGATGAGTGACAAGGCAGACCCATCTCTGGGCATTTCAGGAAGCCCATAGTGTTGTGTTTTCGTTTGGTTTTTGGTTTTGCCAGAGAACACGTAAGACAGAAAGACAGGAAGTGAGAAAATACCCCCCACATAGAGCATGATCACACCTCAGTCCCTTTTCTCCATTTCTCCCTCTTTTCAGGGGTTTTGGCACACATGCACACAAGCCTGGGATGTCTTTCAAGCCACTAGGTCCAGGACTTGAATTACACAGTCATATGCAGTTCAGTCATCAGAGAAAGCCCAACTGAATCCACAGTATGACACAGCACTTACCTACCATCACAGCTAAAATGAAAATGGCAGTCAATATCAAGGAAGTAGGGCAAGCAGAGACCTTATGCACCATGAGCAGGAATGTAACTTGGTATAGTCACTTTGCATGCTTGATAATGGAGTTGCTCTGCTGCTGGGTACTCCTGCAAAATGCCAGAATATATGCACCAAAAGTCATGGACGCTAGCCATAGTTGCCAAATCTGGAAACTATCACATATCCATTGAGGGGGCCAGCAGGTGGCATAGTGGTTATGTCACTGGACTCCCACATAGCTGTCTGGGATTCAAGTCTCAGACCTCGTGGCTTGACTATCACACCAGATGCATGTGCCCAAGATCCCAAGAGGAAAATGGAGGAGAAGGGATTGTGATGTGGCTATGCTCCCTGAGGGAGTGATTTCTCACTTTCCCTCTCACTGTTTCTGCCTCCCTCCAGTGAGTGCATGTACCTTAAGACAAAATCATCTTAATTTTTTTTTAATTAAAAAGAATCCATTGATACTAGAATGGATAAATTGCATCACATTGACAGAGTCAAATATAATACAGAAATATAAATTAACTCACCACATACAACAAAATAAATAAATCTCATGAACATACTGTTTGATTTCTATTTATATTAAGTGGAAAAACAAGCCAAGTACTGTCTGGCGTTAGGAGTCCAGTTATTCTGGGGAGGGGGTAGTTAGTGACCGGCATGGGGCCCAAAGGGGTCAAATGGGATACTGATCATGTTCTGTCTCTTAATCTGGTGAATAACAAGGTATCTTCACTTTGTGAAAATTAATTGAACTTTAAACACATGGTTTATGTTTTTTTCCCTGTGTGTTTTATGTTCTTTGTTTTCTTGTTGTAAACTTTGTATTAATGAGAAAGGCTAAAGTCATAATGCCTGGGTTTGAATCCTGGACTGCCTCTCTCCCTAACTCTGGACGACTTTTATGCCTCCATTTTATCTGTAAAAGGGAGATAGTAGCTGTACCCACCTCTTTGGGTTGTTGGATTAAATGAGATAATCCAAGTAGAGCACTTTAAACAGCGGCAGATACACGGTAAGCAGAAATTAAATGGCGGGCACAATGTTGTGTGGTGACTGTCTCATGCTAGGGGAATGTAAGGAAGTGGGGCCAGCCGGTGGCATGGTGGCTAAGAGCACTGGACTCCCACATGGCCGACTGTGGTTTGAGTCCTGGAACTGGTGGCTTGCTTTCTCACTTCCCACACCCACTCTATCCCCCTGTGGTCAAATTAAAATAAATACATAAATACAGTTAAATAAAATAATCCTTTTTTGAAAAAAAAAAAAAAGAAGTATGAAAATCTCTGGCATCAAGGCTTCAAGGAGTTTAGGGTCATGATTAGAAAAACAAAGGTACATAAAAGAACAAACAATAGGCCTTATAGGAAAGTATTAGAAAATTCCAAATTAGTAATAGAGATAAGAAAAGCAGGAATTCAGTGGAAGGAGAGATTACCATGTCTTAACAGGCAACGCTGGAGAGAAGTAGCAGTGAGGATAGTGGTTACCCTTGATGGGGGAGTATGGCTGGAAAAAGAGCACGTAAGGACTTGTTTCTTGACCTAGTGCTGGCTGTGTGAAGACGCTAGGCCTTGAAAGTTTGTGGAACTGTGCACTGTACATGCACTTTTCTGTATGTGTGTTATGCTTCAGGTCGATGAAAACCCTGGTTTAATGGAAACCTGGATATTTGACCATAGGCAAGTTATTTCAGTCCTATGAATTCCTTTTTCTTTTTAACCCATAAACTCTAAATAATACCCCCCATAGGGCTGTCCTGAGGATTAATGAAGGCAATCCTATTGCAGGATGGGACAGTGAAATAGTTCATGCTCTGATTTGCTCACTGGAGTGAGGGTGACAGCCTGAGGCACGTCTTTCCTGAGTTAAGACAGGGAGTCTCACTGGGGTTTGTTGCTTTGTTGGAGAATGACCCCCTGTCATTATTAGTGCTGTGAGTGAGCCTGTCACACTGTGTTAGTTTGGCGGCACAGTGACTCAACTCCTGGGGCAAAGGGCACTTCTGCTTATCAGAGCCACTGCCCAACCTTCGTCCCCACCACCAACGTTGGCTTCCTTTTCCTGTGTTGTCACAGAAATGCTTGTAAGTGAGGGCATGCCTGGGCCAGGTGTGCACCCATAGGAATCTAGCTAGTGCCTGCTGGGTTCCAGTTATGTCTGGCTCTGTGAAGCATTTAGTGGAGACCAGAAACAGGATGAAAGTAAACTACAGGGCCAGCAAATGGTTAAGGTGCTGCACTTACACTTGGCCGACCACAGTTTGAGTCCCATACCTCGTGGCTTGCTTTCCCACTTTCCCTCTCTCTCTCTTCCTATCTCTGGTGAGTGGGTGTGCCCTATAGCAAATTTTTAAACATGAAAAATGTAATAATCATGATAAATAAAATGAATTCTTTAAACAAAAAAGTAAGCTGAAATAAAACATGAAAGGCTTTGCCTTTAGAATAGCTTAATCTACTAAAACTGTAAACATGTGTCTTCAAAAATCTTTTTCTCACTTCTCTCCCTTCTGTCTCTCTCCTTATCTATCCTTCAGTCATCCAGTACATAGTCTTTCCTGTTCTTATGTTAACTCGTATTCATTCTTTCTCTCTCACAAACACACACGTATATACAGGCAAACACATACTCCTCACTGAATTCTATTCCATTTAAGCAGGGAAAGTCATTCCCAATCCACTCACAGCACATACCTTCTCTTTACTCATCCCTCCACCCTCCCCCCCCCCCCCCCCCAGAGAAACAGTAGATGGCAATGTCTTCCATCAATTATAGTCACAGAAGCAACCCTCCATTAGCTGCCTGTTCTACGCAAGACAATAAGCCAGGCTCTTGACCACATTATCCGTAACTCATAGCATCCTGCAAAGCATCATTATCTCATTTTAGTTGAGGGACCTGTGGCTTGGAACTCAACATCATCCACAGCCTCTTTGTGGCATTATGCAAGCCCACCCTCTCTGTGTGTCATTCTTCTAGAGCTGTTTGCAATGTTTGCTCTGATGATTAAGTGATGTAAACACCCTTCTATATCATTTTGCCAATTAATCTGGCACATATCAACCCTTGTGTTTAGCAGAAACCAGCACATTGTCTCTGACTTCTTGGTCACTCTCTCGTTTCAATGATTCTATCAGTAGTTTGATTGGAAATGTCAGTAAAGAATCAGTCACCCTTGCAAACAACGTCTGAGCTCTAGTTTTGTAAATGCCTTAATATTTTGCAGCACTAACCTGCTGTGCCATCAAAGGAATACTGCGCCTATTTCATTATCTAAATTAAAATCTTACATGCAAGCAAGGCTTCCAGTCCTTACAAGATCTTGTGTATATTGAAAACATTCTGCTGATTAATACTTATTGTTAGCCTCTGTTCTAGAAATCTGTAGACAGATAGAGATATCTGATTAAAGCTGAGCATTTCCATGGGTGGGGCAGAGAAGAGGCAACTTAGAAAGTTCAGATTTTAAAAAGTTATTTACCATTTGTGGGACACAGAAATGGTTTATTACCTGTTAATGATAACATGTATAGTCTTCTCAACTGGATTGGTCTAGGAAGTATTTCATGTTGGGTAAATTCTCTTTACAAGCCAAAAGATGTATAATAATCGAATGGCTTCTTAATTTTATTTTATTTTTAAAGTAAGAATAATAAATTTTAAAAAAATTAAAATAAAGAAAAAAGTCATTGGGACCAGCAGTTAGTGTAATGGCTATGTCGCTGGACTCCCACGTAGTCGACTGCGGTTCGAGTCCTGGACCCAGTGGCTTAAACTCACGCCAGGCGCGTGTGCGTGCATGCCCAAGATCCCAAGAGGAGAATGGAGGAGAAGGGATTGCGGCATGCTCATCCCCCCAGGGGCGTGATTTCTCGCTTTCTGTCTCTCTGTCTCTCTCTGTCTGTCTGGCGAGCGCACGTGCCCTATAGCAAAAAACTCTCTCTCAAAAAAAAAAAGGAAAAGAAAAAAGTCATTTACAAGGAGGTGCAGTCCAGAATGACTCTTACTTCTACTAGTGCTAGTGTTTTTGTGTCCTACCTACCCTTCTCATGAGCCACGCAGATTGAGGCAGTCAACTCTACTCAAACCAGTGTCACGGTGTTGGAGCACAAATCATATTCAAGTGAGGAAGGAAACCAAAGTCAGCAAATCCTATGAGAAAGTTACCTCTCAGAAACTTACTATTTTCAGGACCAGCAGTTAGCGTAATGGCTATGTCACTGAACTCCCGTGTAGCCGACTGCGGTTCGAGTCCCGGACCCAGTGGCTTAAACTCACGCCGGGCGTGTGTGCGTGCGTGCCCAAGATCCTGAGAGGAGAATGGAGGAGAAGGGATTGCGGCGTGGCCATCCCCCTGGGTGATTTCTCACTTTCTATCTCTCTGTCTCTCTCTGTCTTTCTGGCGAGCGCACGCGCCCTATAGCAAAAAAAAAAAAAAACCTCTCCAAAAAAAAAAAAAACTTACTATTTTGCATTGCCTTTCTGGAAACTGACATAAATTTACAACAGAAGATATATATATCAGCTTTATTTTATTTTATTTTATTTTGGCCAGAAGGTGAGGGTGTGTACGCTCTTTCCAGAGAGAGACAAACAGAGAAAGAAAGTAAGAAAGAGTCCCCCATGGGGAATGGTCATGCTGCAATCTCTTCTCCATCTCTTCTTCCTTTCAGGATTTTGGGCGTGCATACACAGGCACCTGGCGCGTTTCTTACCACCAGGTCTGAGACTCAACCCACATGTTTGGCCATGTGGGATTCAGCTTTCTTAACTGCCACAGGCTGGCTCACACCAGTTATTTGTTCAAAAAATAAAAGCTACCATAAGTAGCATTTCTCCTTCATGTGCTTAGATCATTACAGGTTATTTTTTCCCCCAATTACCACAACAACCCTTCGAATTGTTGGTTTTATTTTATTTACATTCTACAAATGAAAATACTGAACTGTCATCCTGGCTGGGTATATTTACTTACCCATTCCCCTATTTGGGATGTTCCCAGTTTCGCACTATTAGCAATGAAGCTACTATGAATATTCTTGAGCAAGTTCATTTGTAGATGTATTTTTCATTTCTCTTGTGTACAATCAATAGAATGCCTGTTTGTAAAGTAGGTAAACGAGTTTATCAGAGGCTGCCAAACCATTTCTCAAAGTTATTTTTACCATTTCATGTTCTTACCAACAATGTATGAGGATTCTACTTGCTCTACGTCTTTGTTCACATTATCATGCTTTTAATTTTAGCCGTTCTAGTGAGTGTGTAGGATCTCGTTATGGCTTAATATTCACTTCTTTGATGTCTAATGATGTTGAATACCTTTTTGTGTGCTATTTGGCGATTCATAGGACTTTTACAACATATTAGGTTATTTATCATTTTGTAATTGATTTGTGGGAGTTCTTTATTTTGGACACAAATATTTTGTCAGTGGATTACCTTTTAATTTTTTAAATGTCTTGATAAATAGATTAAATTTGTTTTATTTATGTTTTCTTTCTTTTATGGTTGCTGCTTATTGTGTCTTAAGAAATTGTCTACCTAAAATTCTGAAGATATTTTTCTGTTTTCTCCTAGAAGCTTTACTGTTTTGTTTTTCACATAGATCTCAGGCTAATCCTTTTTTCTCTATATATTTAAAAACTACAATTATTGGGGTGAGCAGGTGGCATGGTGGTTAAGGTGCTGGACTCCCATATGGTGGATTGTGGTTTGAATTCCAGACCTGGTGGCTTGAAATTCATATGGGCGCATGTACCTGTATGCCCCAAATCCCAGGAGAATGGAAGAGAAGGGAGAATGGCCATCTCCCTGGGGGGGAGATTTCTCACATTTCCTCTCTGTCTCTCTCTGCTGAGCACACATGCCCTATGGCAAAAATCTGAAAAAAAATTAAAGTTACTTTTTTTCCATGTGGATATCATTTTCAGCACATTTTATTGAACTTTTCCTTTCTCTTCCTTTCTATGACACCTTTTTCAAAACTCAAATGACCATTTATGTATGTGTGTACTTCTAGACTCCCCTTTCTGTTCCATTAATACTGTCTGAATTGCTGGAACCCGTAGTTACTCTTGAAATTAGGTAATGTAAGTCCTCCAACATTTTTCTTTTTGAAGATTTTCTTGGATATTGCCAGGCTTTGGCAAAAATTACAAAACTTTAAAAAAAAATTGAGGGTTTTGATTGGAATTATATTAAATCTATAGATCAATTTCAGAAAATTTTCGATCTGAACAATTTTTTTTAAGGTTTTCGTCATTGGGCATGTGTAGCTGTCAGAGACAGAGATATTAAGAAGTAAAGTGAGAAATCATCCCCCAATGGGGATAGCCACACCACATATCCCTGTTCTTCCATTCTCCTCTCAAGATTTCGGGCATGTACACATATGCACTTTGTGTGAATTTCAAACCACCAAATCTGAGACTCAAACCTCAGCCTTGGGACCAGCCGTTAGCTTAATGGCTATATCACTGGACTCCCGTGTACTTGACCACGGTTCGAGTCCCGGACCCAGTGGCTTAAAACTCATGCTGGGCGCATGTGCGTGCATGCCCAGGATCCCGAGAGGAGAATGGAGGAGAAGGGATTCCGGCGTGGCCATCCCCTGCTAGGGGGTGATTTCTTGCTTTTTGTCTCTCTGTCTCTGTCTTTCTGGCAAGCACATGCGCCCTATAGCAAAAACCTCTCAAAAAAAAAAACAAAAAAAAAAAACCTCAGCCTTGTAGGAATCCAGCATCCCAACCACCAGGTCACCTGCTGGCCCCACATCTGAACAATTTTGAGTTTTTAAATTCACAAACATGAAACTTCCCATTTATTTAGGCCTTCTTTAATTTTTCAATTTTTCTCAGTATTATTTTATAGTTTATAGTATAGAGATCTTGCGCATCTTTTATTACATTTATTTTTTGTGTTTGATATTTTATGCTAATATATATATTTTATATATATATATATATATATATATATATATATATATATACACACACACACATCTTTTTTATTAGAGGGTGCATGTGCTCACCAAGTGGGGTAGAGAGACAGTGAGAGAAAGTACCTCAAATGAGTGTGGTCACACTGCAATCCCTTCTTCTCCATTTTTTCGTCCCATCAGGATTTGGGGCATGCATGCACAAATGTACTGCGTACATGTGCCCAGCAAGTTTTCTCAAGCTCTTGAATATTCAGATTATGGTCAGCCATTGGGGATCCAGCTCCTTTAACCACTAGGCTATAGGGCTGGCCCTATGATTGATTTTTACATAATTTGTATTTTAAAACCTCACTGAAGGGCCAACAAATGCTTTAATGGCTATGTCACTGGACTCCCATGTAGTAGACCATGGTTTGAGTCCTGAATCCGGTGACTTAAATTCACACTGGGCATGTGTGTGTGTGTGCCCAAGATTGTGAGAGGAGAAGGGATTGAGGCATGGCCATCCCCCCTGAGGGGTGATTTCTCGCTTTCTATCTTTCTGTCTCTCTCTGTCTTTCTGGCAAGCGCATGTGCCCTATAGCAAAAACCTGCCCCCCACAAAAAAAAAAAAAAAAAAAAAAAAAAAAAAAAAACTCGCTGAATTCACTTATTTCTTCTTGAATTTTGCTCATAGTTTTGGATTTACTGAGTACATAATCATGTCACCTGTGAATAAAGAGTTTTCCCACTTTCTTTTGCTTTTCATTCGTTTTCCTTGCCTTGCTGCAATGCTTAAGAACTACAGTACAACACTGAATAGAAATGGAGTGAATGTAGTAACACTTTTAATATTTCACCATTATGATGTTTGTACACATCCTTTATAAAATTTAGGAATTTTTTTTTCATTTCCAGTAAGCTGAGAGTTTTGATCCTAATGGGTGTTAATAAATGCAGAAAAAGTCTGATAAGATTTGAGATGATCTCACAAAATATCCTCATTGGGTATATTCGTTCTGCATATGTGTGGATAATTTCTATAATATTCATGGGGAGGTTGCAGTAATCTTGTCTAAGAGGACAGAAGTCCAAACCTGTATTTTTTTAAGAGAGAGTTTTGCTATGGGGCACATGCACTCAATGGAGAAACAGAGATAAAGAGACAGAAAGCAAGAAATCACCCCCAAGGGGGGATGGCTACACCACAATCCCCTTCTACTCCATTCTTCTCCTGGGATCTTGGGCATGCACATATACACACTGTCATGAGTATTAAGTCACTGGGCCTGGGCCTTGAACCGTGGTTGACTATGTGGGAGTCCATCGACATAACCACTATGTCATATGTTGGCCCCAGTCTAAGCCTGTATTTTAAAGTGGCAGCCTGCCATGATTCTAGTAGCGCACACAGTTGGTGTCACCTGATCAACCCCCAAGTCCTGCAATGAATGTATAAACACTTTCGGCTGTGGCTAATGTTCAGGTTTTTTCCACCAACTTTATTTTATTTTTTTACATATTTACTTAATTATTATTATTATTATTTTAAGTTTGTTATAGGGCATGTGTGTTCACTAGAGAGAGGGAGAGTGGGAAAGTGAGAAAGCGAACCACCGAGTCTGGGACTTGAACTGTGGTTGGCCATGTTGAAATCTAGCACCTTAACTACCACGCCACCTGCTGGTCCTCACTGACCTTCTTAACAGGACAGATGTGTCTTATTTTGGTGGTAAAGATAGGATTTTAAGAGATTTTTATTATTTATTTTACTTCTCTGTATTTTCTAACTTTCCTTCAGTGACATGAATTACTTGTATTAAAATATGTTTACATTTATATAATTAAATTATAGTTTAATATACTTGAGACCCATTCCTGTCAAATTTTTCTAAATTTATATCCAATTCCCCTTGATTGGATATGGGTGTTTACTAAGTCTCTGAGAGCAACACATTCATAAACCATTTAATGGTTGATGACTAAGGTCTTCTTTGTTAATCTTTCAATCATTTAATTTTAGAAGGTGCTTGTTTTCTTTTTTCCCTCTGTCTCAACTTCAGTTTCCTAGATGAAACTCCAGCACAGTTATGCTCAAGTAGACGTTCTGTAACTTCTCTTCTCTAGGAAATGACTGGCCAGAGCAAGAAAGTAAGCACAAACAGAGCATGCCTATCTGTACAGTAATGGATGTGTAGGTCAGGAACTTTGGCCCTGCTTGGGAGTGTAATCACTTCCAACAGGTGGGAGACTGTGTCCAGGGAGCCTACTCAGAGGTAACTCTTCCATCTGAAGCAGTTGCTTTCGAAGCCTGGAGCTGGAGGAAGTCTCCCTGACTAGACTGTGGATGGCCTGTGGAGTAGGGATTGATTTTAGGGGTTCTTTCCAGCTGCTGTGTTTTGTTTTTTGTGGAACAGGAAGTCATTATCTGGAGGGCCACAAATCCTTGATAGTTCATTTCCCCTTCCCTATAAGGAAGTGTCACTGCCTGCCAGCAGTAAGAATGGGCTTTATCACTGGAGTTACAGAACCCCTCAGGGAGTCATTCTAAGGCACTCACTCTTGTCAAAATAATCACTATTTTTTTCTTTTACAGTTTCCTGATACAATAAATGTTTTGTGCTCTTTCTCAATACTTCATGTACATGGTGATGAATATCAGTCCTTTTCATCACCTTGTATAGATTATTTTTTAAGAATTATTTTATGTTATTTATGTACTCATTTGTTTATTTTAATTTGATTAGAAAGGGACAGAGTGAGTGAGAGAGAGAAAGTGAGAAAGCAAGCCTCCAAGTCTGGGACTCAAACTGCAGTTGGCCATGTGGGAATCCAGCGCCTTAAACTACCATGCCACCTGCCGGCCCCCTGGCTTGAATTTTAAGTTGCTGGATCAGGGACTCAAACTGCAGTCGACAACGTGGGAGTCCAGTGATGTAACCATTATGCCATCTGCTGGTCCCGATCACCTTGTATAGATTATTGAAGTTAGAAACTATTACACTTTTTTTTTTAAAAAAAAAGGTTCAAAATAAATTAATAAGTGTCCTCTTTCTCATCTTTTATCAGTAACTATGAAACCAATTTAAATTATTTAGGATGCCATATTTGATAAATGGCATTGACAGACAGCCACATGTCTCGTTTGATTTTCACAACCATATTGTGGTGAGTAGGCCAAATTATTATTATTTGTTTTTTTGGAGAGGTTTTTTCGCTATAGGGTGCATGCGCTCGCCAGACAGACAGAGAGAGACATAGAGATAGAAAGCAAGAAATCACCCCCCAGGGGGGATGGTCACGCTGCAATTCCTTCTCCTCCATTCTCCTCTCGGGATCTTGGGCACGCACGCACACACGCCCGGCGTGAGTTCTAAGCCATCGGGTCCGGGATGCGAACCGCAGTCAACTACGTGGGAGATCGGCAACATAGCCATTATGCTAACTGCTGGTTCCCGCCAAATTATTATTTTAAAGTTTATTGAAATTTCTTCCTCTGTTGATGGAGGAATGAGACAGATAATCATCCCCATCAGGGTCTTCATGCCACAATCCACCCGCAACCTCAGCCAGCCTAGATCACACACATGCAAGCACCAGCGTGCACAGGGTGGGCCAGGCCCTTCCCGATGGATCCAGCATTGCAGAGAATCGCACTACTGCTACACCAACACAGCTGTCCTTATGATCTTCTTTGAAAAGTGAGAAACAGATACTCAGAAATTAAGAAACTTGCTCAAGATTGGATAGTTGTAATGACACCGAGCTGCTGTCTGTGCTGTGGTGTACCAGAGTGCTCAAACTGAGCCTTGTGAACTCAGACCTCCCTGGGTTCAAATCATAGCTCTTCTACTTACTAACTCCATGACTTCAGCCAAGTCACATAACCTCTCTGCCTTAGTATCTCCATCACTAAAATAAGGATAATGGCAGGCGCTACCTCGTGTAGGTGTCTCCAGGATCAAATGGATCAGTTTGGTGTAGCTCTAGACCAAGTGCCTGCAGACAGTACCTGGTTGTAAGCTGGGCTGGCTGTTGTCCTGGAGGTGGTGGTAGTGGGATGTTATCCTTCACTCCTTCAGCTACCTCTCCTGCCTTGAAGCCTGAAATCTACACTAGGAGTTACCAGAATGCTCCAGACATACCCCCAGAAGTCACCAAGTGCTCAGAAGAGTTAGAAAATACAATTTCAAATAAATGCTTTGAAGAAAAAAAACTCACACCATGTCCTGAAGTCCGTGTGTGCGTATTTCCTCTTATACATCCCTTGACACTCCTAATCAGAAGTCTTAAGAAGTTTTTAGTGTTGTTATAGTCTTCCTCTCTAAGTATTTTAGGGACTATTTACTCTGAATTTGCTACTAACCTTTATCAAATTCCTGCTGACTGGTATATTTTCTACATTCTGCTTTTGAAGATAGCTTAGAGATACTCTGCTGTGTAGGGAATGCTCTTGAAAATTTGTCAAGAAAGCATATTTCTGCGTTTGTGTGGCAGATATATATGTATGTATGAAATACCTATGATTCTCACGTAGAAGTGAGCAGATGAGGCCACCTTTTTTGCCCTTTGTTTCACTTCTCTTATATATGCAGAAAACAAGAGGCAACAAGTAACAATGTGGACCTGTCTGTGTGTCTAGCTACAAGGAATTTCAAGCCAGTTGGTGGGGAGAAACACCCTCAGTATAGGACATGAATGTTACTATTTTTACAGAGTGGAAGGCAGCATGTTTGTCAACATGTCACCATGTGTCACAGCTGGGTAAGAAGCTTTAGATGTGAAATTTACCTTATCTCTGTCTAGGAAAGTATCTGGCTTTAAATATCAACAGCAGTCAAATTTACTTTGTGAAACAAACCATCAGCATTGATCATCCTGTGTCCAGTATCACGTTTTCCTTTTTAAGGATTATTTTATTTATTGTTATTATTTGTTTGTTTTTAATTACAGAGAGAAACACACAGAGAGGGGAAGGTTAGAAAGCCAGCCTCCAGTTCAGGACTTGAACCATAGTCAACTATGTGGGAGTCCAGAGCTTTAATCACCACGCCACCTGCTGGCCACCACATTTTCTTGTATTCATCCTATATCCTTCATGCACCCACTGAGGTGGCCAGATGTGGCATACATGTGCTAGAATTTAATGTATCTCAATGCTCTGCCCTCCATTCTCTTTCAGCATATGTAGTGCTCTTAGTAATTGTTCTCTCAGATATCGCCAACAAACAACAACTTGCATTTTCTGTCTTCCACATTGCCTGTTTTAAATGTCGTCCCCTGAAATTTCTCATCCCTTGGGGGAATCAAGAGAAAACGATTAAAGTATACAACAGTGCACATAAAAGAGTGAACTAAATTGCAAAATGGTGTATAACAAAGTAAAACGTTGTCAGTGACAACTTAATACATACCTCAATCTCTCACCAAAAAAAAAAAAAAAAAAAAAAAAAAAACCAAACTAGTAGAACTACTGAATGTACACAACATAATGTTCAATATAAGAAGATACATATGTCACTATGTTACACACTATATGGATGCTTTGGAAAACCAAAAATCACAATTTAAAAAAAAAAATTGAACTTAGAATTACCACTAAAAAAATACATTTAACCCTATGGCCCTGGGGATGGCTGGGGGACAAGTCTATTAAGTGGCATCTCTCAGTGCAGACCATAATGCTGTGGGAGTGTTCCTGCTCTTCCACTTTCCCCATCCTGTGGTTACTTCATTTCATTTCCTTTCTCGGAAACTTACTAGATTTAGGAGACTAGTAACAAAGCTATGACCTCTTTTATCTGTATCCAAGCCTTTTAACACAGATCTACAGTTGGTGTAAATGAGTTTTGGTTTAATGTATCTGTAAATAAGTATTCTAAGAATGCTTTCTGCATTTTTGTGGTCTTCTGCATCTAAAATGCAATCACTGCCTGTCTGGCATCCACTCAAAGAGATGAGGAATGTAGGACTTACTTGGAATCTAAAACTACTTCAGTCTCTGAATAGTAATCATAGGCCTTACCATTTAGTAGCTGAGTACTTTTGAATGTTGAGAAGCACGTTTGTGTGTTATTTCACAGCTCCTTTCCAAAAAGCCCTGTGGCGTAGAACAGGGTTATGATTATTTCATGTTACAGTGAGGAAATGGCAGGAAGAGGCTTAACCACCATGCTGTCAGCTGGCCCCCTCATATTTCTTAAGCAATAAGAATGCTGTACTGCTCTACTTCTTTTGGAAAAGAATGAAAGAGATGGGACCAGCAGATGGCAAAATAGTTACATTGCTGGACTCCCATGTAGTTGACCATGGCTCAAGTCCCAGACCCGGTGGCTTGAAACTCACGCTGGGCGCGCGTGCGTGCGTGCACAAAATCCTGAGAGGGGAATGGAGAAGGGATTGTGGTGTGGCCTCCCCCTGGGTGGTGATTTCTCTCTGTCTCTCTGTCTTTCTCGCAAGCACACATGCCCTATAGCAAAAAATCTCTCCAAAAAAAAAAAAAAAAAAAAGGAATGAAAGAGATTAAAGAAGAAGAAGAAAACAGATATTTTTGCTCAGTGGACAAGTTTGGCAGGTTCTAGGAATTTGTATCTGCCTGTGGTTCCCATAGTCTTATCTATGTCTTGCTTTGCTGCTAAGGAGCTTGGATTACAAACAATAGAAGCCAACTTTACTTACTAATGTTAAGCAAAAGGAATTTATTCTAAACATATAGTAGCTTCCAAAACCCAAAGAGAAGCTGAACACTGAGGCTTCAGGAAGCTGGTATATCAGCTTTTACTGTATTACAAATCACTCTAAAATTTAGAGACTCAATAAAAACCAACCATTTGTTTAGCTTATGATTCTGTAAATGGGCAGTCTAGGCAGGGCTTGTGCATTCTATAGTCTGCTAGGCTCAGCTAATCTTAGGTGCTAGCTCATGGGTCTGTAGTCAGTTGCCTGGTCAGCCACAGAGTCTTGATTTGCCTCCATATGCTCATTCATGCCCTGGAAAGCTCACTCATATGACGGTCTTTAAGTACAGAAAAGAGGGTAAGAGCTAAGACCCAAGCACTTTTCAAGTCATAGCTTGTGGTATACATATTTGATCTTGACTAAAGCAAATCATATGGCCAAACTCAGAGTCAGTGTGGGAGGGCATTGTCAAAAAGCATGGTCTAGAGAAGAAAATAATCTGGCCATGTCTGCGGTCTAATAGATGGTCAAGAACTTTGGCAACTTCTTTAAAAAAAAAATTATTTATTTATTTATTTAGAATTACTTAATTTTATTTATTATTATTCAATTTGACAAGAAAGATAGAGAGAAAGTAAACCGCCAAGTCTGGGACTCAAACTGCAGTTGACCATGTGGGAGTCCAGCACCTTAACCGTCATGCTACCTGCTGGCCCCAGAACCTTGACAACTTTAAGGCTCAAGATGGCAAGAACTAATATGCAGGCTCTTTAGGGTGCCTCCATCTGAATAACTCAGCCCCCACCATCTTCCTGCCCCTGCATCAGACTATTCAAGATTTCCAAAGAGAATCTGACTTTGCATCACAGATGGAGCACCTTGATTGACAGTCCACAAAGACTTGAATGAGAGGAGAGAAGTTCCTAAAAGAACAGTTGTGAGATTGTTACACAGTAGGAAAAGAGGAAGGATGCAGAGCAGGTCATGTGCTACTCCTTCTCTACATTGTTCACTATATTGACTTTGTCCCTCACCTCTGAACCATGTGGATTAATCTTTCCTCTGAACCATGTGGATTAATCTTTCCTCTAAGACCTTAATGAAAGTGAAAATAACAATCTCAGCCTGTTAACTTGAACAGCAGAAGATGTAAAACATTTAACTCAAAAGACACTTGTTGCAAAGCTAATAATGACTCTGGCGTTGGTCTAGAGTGTACATACATCTTCTTTCATCATTGCTATTGTATTCATTGGTCACTGATTGTATATCCCAGTAACATGAAAAAAACTGGTGTTCTGATGTAAGGTCACATACTCCTTGGGTCTAGCAGCAACTCCTGTATGTATTTGTTTAGCTCAGCTTCATAATTTTGTACAGAATTGGAAGACTGGATTTAAAACTTTCTAGAAAGCAAGGACCAAGGGACAGTGATGTCAACATTTCGCTGGAGTCCAAGCAACAGGAAAAGCTTGAAGTAAGCCGTTAACCTTGTCACCAGGGAGCCAGGGCATTTAAAATTGAATTATTGCCCAAATAATAGTAGTGCTTAAGGGAATAATAGATCCTTCTTATTTGCCAAAATATCTTTCCTTTTGGACGGGCAACCAAGGCCATTTTTTCTGATTATAATAGCCTGCTCTCGCAAAAGGCAGGAGGAAATTATATCTTTGTGTATCTATGAAACTAAGTATTTGAAATATGCCTAGTGTACCAGACCAATTTTTTAAATTTTTATTTATTTTTCTAGAGGTTTTTGCCTTAGGGCATGTGCACTTGCCAGAAAAAGAGAGAGAGAGACGAGAGAGAGAGAGAGAGAGAGAGAGAGAGAGAATGAATGAATGTTCAAACACAGTGAGAGGGAAACTGAGAAATTACCCCCCATGTGGGATGACTATGCCTCAATCCCTTCTCCTCCATTCTTCTCCCAGGATCTTGGGCATTCATGCACACACACCCAGCGTGATTTTGAAGCCACTGGGTCCGGGATTCAAACCACAGTCAGATATGTGGGAGTCCAGCAATGTAACCACCACACCATCTGCTGTCCCACTAGACCAGTTTTTTATAAACATTTGGTCATGTTTCTCCAAAAGTTTGTTCATGAGCCTATAATATGTGGATATTTGTCTGTAAATGAACTATATTATAAATTGTATGCTAAGTGTTTTAGTTAATGTGTAATAACAATAAAAAGTAGAGGACTGGCACCTCAGCACACTGGTAAAGTACTGTTATGGAGACCTGTATACTACATGGCCAACTGAGGTTCCAATCCTGGTCCCAGAGGCTTGAAAAATATGTCGGGTATATGTGTGTGCATACCCCAAATATTGATGGAATGGAGAATGGAGGAAAAGCACTGTGGTGTGACTATGCTCCAACAGTTATAAAGTCAATCCTTAGTAGGGATTAATAGAAAGTTGGGTGTTCTGTCTTGTCCAAGTGTACTCTTTTTTTTTTTTTTTTTTTTTTTTAGAGGTTTTTGCCATAGGGCGCATGCGCTCGCCAGACAGAGAGAGAGAGACAGAGAGACAGAAAGTGAGAAATCACCCCCCAGGGGGGATGGCCATGCTGCAATCCCTTCTCCTCCATTCTCCTCTCGGGATCTTGGGCACGCACGCACACGCGCCCGGCATGAGTTTTAAGCCACCAGGTCCGGGACGCGAACTGCGGTCGACTACGTGGGAGTCCAGCGACATAGCCATTATGCTAACTGCTGGTCCCCCAAGTGTACTCTTTTTTTTTTTTTTGGAGAGGTTTTTGCTATAGGGCACGTGCGCTCACCAGACAGACAGAGACAGAGAGACAGAAAGCGAGAAATCACCTCCCCAGGGAGGATGGCCATGCCGCAATCCCTTCTCCTCCATTCTCCTCTCGGGATCTTGGGCATGCACGCACACGCGCCCGACGTGAGTTTAAACCACCAGGTCCGGGACTCGAACCGCGGTCGACTACGAGGGAGTCCAGCAACATAGCCATTACGCTAACTGCTGGTCCCCCCCAAGTGTACTCTTAACACTTCCTTCCTGCGGTGGATTCTTACTCTTTGTTTTAGTCACAACAGCCTTGTGAATATATATGCCTGTATATCTAAAATCCTGAAGCCTTCGCAGATTTATCTTTGCAATTATTGTGAAAGGTTTGGACTTACAGAACCATAACTTCAAACATATTCTCTCTATCTCTACTCTCTTTTCCCTTCCTTCTGTTCTTTCTCCCTCCTTCCCTTTTCCTCCGTCAGGTTGATAATAATACAGTTTCAAAGGCATTCTCTTTCCCACTTCCTCTTCTCTATTTGTTGCTTCCTTAAAAATTCTGAAATGAGGGACCAGCAGTTAGCGTAATGGTTATGTCGCTAGACTCCCATGTAGTCGACTGCAGCTCGGGTCCCAGACCTGGTGGCTTAAACTCATGCCGGGCGCGTGTGTGTGTGCAATCCTGAGAGGAGAATGGAGGAGAGGGGATTGTGGTGTGGCCATCCCCCTTGGGGTGATTTCTCACTTTTTCTCTCTCTGTCTCTCTCTGTCTTTCTGGCAAGCACACGTGTCCTATAGCAAAAATCTCTCCAAAAAAAAGAAAGGACTGAAAGATGTGCCTCCTACAACTCTAAACACATGTCCTGGCCCAGGCAAAGGGGTACAGGCAGCCAGACACTGCTGTGCAAAGCGGGTAGCCATCTGAACACTCTGGGCAAGCCCATGGCTGCAACCCTGGCTGGCTACAGGGATGGGGGAAGATTGTGGCATAAAGATCCTATTGAGGATGCCTGTCTGAAATGATAATATATACATACTTTTTTCTTAATGTAGTAGCTAATATTTATTGAGCTATGGGCCAGGAACTTTCAATTCAATATCCATAAATGATCTCATTTACCTTTATAACAGTCTTTGAATAAGTGGTTATGGTTATTATTCCTTTGAGGGGTTAAGAAATACTGGGGCCAGCCTCATAACTTAGCAGTTAAGGGAACTAGATTCCACATGGCTGACTGCAGTTCAAATCCCAGTCCCCTGGTGGCTTGAAAAACACACCACGCACACGGGAATGTGTATCTAAAATCCTGTACAGAAGGAAAAATGGAGAAAAAAAGGATGGCAGCATGACCATGTCTCATTGGGGTGGGAGGTGTGCTTTCTCACTCTGGCAAGCACACATGTCTTCTGGCAATTAAAAAAAAATTTTTTTTTAATAAAATGAAGCAAAAATAAAAACATTGATAGTTGAGAAATACTGAAGTTTAGAGAGGGCCAGGTCCCCAGGGTTCTTCTAGGAAGTACTTTCCTTGAATCCCAGGTACTTTCTGGTGTTAGAACTGTGTTCACATCAGTTAGGATAGACACTCCTGTTTTCCCTTGTTTCTACCATATGTTCTTTTTTACAATAACTTCAGGATATTACTTTTCTTTTAAGCTCTTGAACCAAAAGAGCCCTTTTTACTTTTCTTTATGATTTAAAAATAGGTTTGATGGGAGGCCAGCAGGTAGAGTGGTAGATAAGGTACTGGATTCCCACATGACCAACTGCTGTTTGAGTCCCATACCTGTAAGCTTGATAACCACACTGAGTGGGGCCTCAGGTGCCGTGGTGTTTGGGGACACTGGACTCCCACATGTCCGACTGCAGTTCAAGTCCCAGACATGGCGGCTTGCTTTCTTGTTTTCCTTCTCTTTTTCTCTCTCTGTCTGTCCCTCTCTGGTCAAATTAAAAATAAATAATAAAATAAAGTTAAATTTAAAAATTCTTTAAAAATGAATAAACCCAAATTCACACCTAGTGCATGTGCATGTGTGCCCCAAATGCCAAAAGGAGAAGGGAGAAAGGATTGCAGAATTGCGGTATGGCCCATCCCCCTGGGGGGTGATTTCTCGCTTTTTCCTCTCTCTATCTCTCGCTGTTGAGCATACTCACTCTGTGGTAAAAAAAGGAAAAAGAAGGGAACCAGCAAGTGGCGTGGTGGTTAAAGCACTGGACACTCCCACATGGCTAACCACTGTTTGAGCCCCAGACCTGGTGGCTTGCTTTCTCACTTGCTCTCTCTCTCTCTTTCTCTCTCTGTCTCACTCTGGTTAAATAAAAATAAAATAAAATAAAATAAAATAAAATAAAATAAAATAAAATAAAATAAAATAATGAATAAATAAAATAAAATACTTATTTTTAAAAAAAAATAAAAAAGATTTAATGGCCCATCAAACAGCTTCACAATCTATCCAAAAGGCTCAGACCCTAGCAGCACCTCTTTGGTGGGCTCATAAGCAGTTGAAAATGGAAGGGAAACATGGGGTACTTTTTAAACATGACAATAAAAAATAAATAAAACATGGGTTAGGGTCTCAGCAGGTCTCATCACTAGTTAAGTCTTTTCAAAATATGTAAGATATGTAAGATGTTGAAATATTAATGTATAAAGTTTAGCTTAGATGTCAGACTCTATCCCTGTTGCCAGGATATGACCTCATCTGGGAAACTGGAGTTGGCCCTGTCAGTAAACAGCAGTGTTGAGAAAAGTCACTGCCCAGGCTGTAAGTTGGAGACTAGCGCCCCCTTCTAAGACAACATGAGAAACTAATACAGAAAGGCAAATAAACCAGGGAGACAGCAAACTGTGACAGTGGAAGTTATTAGAAAAAGAGTCCAAAGTACACGTGTGGAGAAGGCTTGAGGGGGACCAGTAGTTACCATAATGGCTATGTCGCTGGACTCCCATGTTGTCGACTGCGGTTCGCATCCCGGACCCGGTGGCTTAAAACTCACGCTGGGCGCGTATGCGTGCGTGCCCAAGATCACGAGAGGAGAATGGAGGAGAAGAGATTGCTGCGTGGCCATCCCCCCGGGGGGTGATTTCTCGCTTTCTGCTTTCTGTCTCTCTGTCTCTGTCTGGCGAGCGCACGCACCCTATAGCATAAACCTCTCAAAAAAAAAAAAAAAAAAAAAAAAAAGAAGGCTTGGGAAACTGAGCAGTTATAAAACAGAGGCCAGGGAAATGGCAAGTGGCATGGTGGTTACTGTGCTGAAATCCTACATGGCCAACTGCGGTTTGATTCCCAGACCTCCTGGCTTTCTCTCTCTCTCACTCTCTCTTTCTCTCTCTCTCTGGTCAAACTGAGTAATAATAATAAATAAAATAAAATAAATAATTCTTAAAAAAAAAAAAAAGAGGCAAAATCTTAGCACCATAGAGAAAGATTGATCCTTGGTCACACCCCAATGGCATGCAAGAAATGTGATATTTCTGGGCTATTCAATTTGCATAAAGTCTGATACTTGCTTTTCTGAGCAAAAATAGAGATGAAATGTGTGGTCAGACCATCTCGATAAGCTGGGCAAACTGGACCAGTCACTTGAAGAAGGTGCTCAGTACTGCTTCATAGGCCTCTTAGTAAATACAAACTGAATGTAGTGTATTGAATGTTCTTGATAGAGATTCTCTCAAGTAGTCAGTTTGATGAACTGTCTACTTTGCTTTGTGTATATGTTTGACCAGATAACTTTACCAGCATCAAAGCATCCTCCCTCCTAGACAATGCTGAGGCCAGATGAATAGACTCTTTCTCTGGCTTTCCTTTTTATCAGGGAGAATCATGGTGATTTAAGTACGTCCCCAACATATTTTATGCAGTTAGAAGCTCCCTTGGTAAGTTTCAGATGACTAACTCCCTTTTCTGCCCTATACACATTTGCACATTAGGGGTGACATGGCCTGACCTTTTGTCCAAAGGCTTCTCTGTATTAATGAGGTTAGTTAGTTCTTCTTTAATTAACTTCTTTTTTCTGTTGAACAATGCTCCTAAGAGGTTGTGTGTCAAGATAACTCTTGCCAATCTCAAAGGTAATGAAAAATATTAACCAGATTGAAGCTTAATGAATGAGCATGCAGGAAATACCAGAGCTGATAAAAATTAAAAACAGAACTTCTCATCTTGGGCGGCTTCCTTACAAGTCCTAAGCCTCAGACTTCTCAGTAAAATGAAGGGATCAAATTTTATTATTTTTAAAATCTCTTTGAGCCCTAAAATTCCATGTTCCTCTTTTTGCTTTATAGATTATACCATAAATATTTAGGTGCCTACTGTCTGAGGCTGGTTAAACAGTTTTAAGGAGATGCTCTTATATAAGGGACTGCTAATTCATATTGAGAAACTTGAAATGATCTAAAAATATTTGTTCTTGCTACACCTAATTCCAATGGACATCTCTCAGTAGTTATTTTGCATTTTCATTACATTACTAAATTAGGTTAACAAATGGGGAGAAAAATAGGATACCTGCTATGTTTAAAATAGGGAAACTGGTGGGTCCAGTGACAGTAGTACACACTGACATTTCTAATAGGTAGGCCAAGGCCACATGGAAGACCTTGGTTCAATTCTCAGTCCACTTTAAAAGCCAGACTTGGGGGGTGAACACCTGCAGACCCAGCTACTCAGAATGATGAGGCTGGAGGGTCATAACACCTGGAGATCTTGTTTTTTAAAAGAAAAAGCATTGAGGCCAGTAGGTGGCATAGTAGTTAAGGTGCTGGACTCCCACATGGCCAACCATGGTTTGCATTCTGGTCCTGGCAGCTTGAAAATCACGCTGGGCATATGTGCATGTATGCCCAACATCCAAAAAGGAGAATGGAGGAGAAGGAATTGCAGTGTGGCCATTGCCCCAGGAAATGATTTCTCATTTCCCTCTCACTCTCCTGTTGAGCATAGGCACCTATGGCAAAAACCTTTAAAAAAAAATTAATTAAAAAAAGAAAGAAAAAGTGTTTTTCTCCTTGAAATTTCCTCCCATTGTTCTTAGTTTATCTTCAGTTTGGGTTTGGGTGGTTTGGATTACTATTATAATCACTTCATTTAATTTAATCTTTTGGGAACATAAATTATGATCTAACATTAAAAGGATCTACCATCTTTCTTTCATCAGCATCAGTACAGACACTAGGAACTTTTTAGGTGCTGGAAATGGTCCCTGAGGGCTGGAGTGAGAACCTGATCCCTACACATGGCTTTGGTTTGGCAGCAGCCCAATTCATAATAAAAGCACCTCGGAGGAAGCAAGCGAGGAAATAGTCATTAAAATAATGCTGGATTTTTGGTTTAGGTTTTATTTTAATAAGTCAATAAAATGAAATTGTGGATAATAGTTAACTTTATATTAAAGATAATTAGCTTTTCCTTACTTCTTACTGGAGAAATTTGCCAGCTTTTCCACCCCGCCCCCTATCGTTTCCAGTACCAGCTACACTAGTCATGACTATCTAGATCTAACTGCAGCTTTCTCAACCAGAACCTAGCTAAGCTGCTGCTTTTTTTAAAAAAAAAAAAAACCATAGGGTATGTGTCCTTACTGGAAAGAGACAGAGACAGAGAAAGGGAAAGGTAATAAATTACCCTCCCGGGGGGAGGGCCACGCCGCAATCCCTTCTCCTCCATTCTCCTCTCAGGATCTCGGGCACGCATGCAAGCACATGCGCCCGGCATGAGTTTAAGCCACCGGGTCCAGGACTCAAACTGCGGTCGACTACATGTGAGTCCAGCAACATAGCCATTACACTAACTGCTGGTCCTCCCAAATTTTATTATTTCTTTGTTTTGTAAACAGCATTTGGGGAGTCACCTGGTGGTAAAGAAGTTAAGGCAGCTGGATCCCTCATGGCCAACTGCACTGTTTGAGTCCTGGACCTAGCAACTTGAAAAACATGTCAGGCTCATGTACATACATGTGTGTCCAAAATCCTGAGAGAAAAAGAGAAGGGATTGTGGAGTGGTTATCCCCCTGGAGTGCTTTCTCACTTTCCCTCCCTCTGTGTGCCTCCAGGAGCATACATACTCTGTAGCAAATAGACAGCAACAGCAAACAAAGCATTTGTTTAAAGAGAGAATACAGAAAATTAAAGACATTTTTTGGATCACCGCTTATCCCACAAGGCATCTCTTTTCACAACAAAGTATTATGAAATGTTGTATTTCAAAGCTTCCTGATAAATATATGCACTTTAGGTAATGTACCATTCTAGTAGTAGTTGTATTCACCTACTGAATATTTATTATTTGCCTGTTAGGTAGGATTTTATATTTTCCTAATTTCATAGATGAGAGAACTGAGACAGAGAAATTTGAAACTTGCCCAAAGTCACATAGCTAATAAGCTACAGATATGGAACCCAGGCAGTCTGACTTCAGATGATTCATTCTTGTTGCTATTTACCCAACCTATTGTGAAAACTTCTATGTGAATAAACATGCCTCACAAGAACCATCTTGATGGCTATATGAGATTTCATTTTAACAGTATAATAATTTATTGGGTTGTCAGGAAAGTCATGATGCATTTTTGCCTAGAAAAACATAGAGAAATGTGTCATGACTTTCCCGACGACCTAAGACAACCATTCTTTCCCTCGTTGGGTATGTAAGTAGTTTCCAGGTTTTCTATGATATAAAGATTGCTACAAAGCTTACCTCAGTGCTGCGTCAGTAAGTCTACTGCTGAAGCAATTCTGGATCCATGTGGAATATTGCCGGGTCAACTTCTGCACATGTGTGTGCACCCATGGTCCTGGCTGATGGGGAAAGGTTCAGGAAATCACAACACGAGACCCTGTTGGGTGCTCATATTTTCCTTTCTCTTTCTGTCTCACTCTTATGAAAGAAATAAACTTTAAGAAAAAGAAAACATTGCTATGATAAACATATACTATATATCATCACATGCTTGTCTTTTTACTTCCTTAGAATAAACTCCTATAAAAATTCTTGAATTGGGACCAGTAGATGGCATAATGGTTATGTCGTTGGTCTGCCACATAGTTGACCGCAGTTTGAGTCCTGGACCCAAAAGCTTAAAACTCATGCTGGAGGAGAAGGGATAATAGCATGGCCACCCCCCTGGGGGGTGATTTCTCACTTTCTGTTTCTCTGGGGAGTGCACATGCCCTAGAGCAAAAAATCTCTCTAAACAACAACAACGACAACAAAATTCTTGGATCAGGGCCAGCAAGTGGCATAGTGGTTAAGATGCCAAACTCCCATATGGCCAACTGTGGTTTGAGTCCCAGACGCAATGGCTTGAAAAATCACAGAGGGTGTGCCTGCCCAGAATCCCAAGAGGAGAAAGGATTGTGGCATGGCCACCCTCCCTAGGGGGTGAATTCTCACTTTCTCTTTCTCTGTCTCTCTCCAATGAGTGTTTGTGGGGGAAAAACATAAAAAAAAAAAAATCTTGGCTCAGTTTTTTAAGGAAATTTATAACAATTTTCCCAAATTGCCTTTCAGAAAGATTTTTTTTTTATTGCTAGAGGGCACATGTACTTGCTTAAGGTGGGGTGTAGACTGTGAGCGAGCACACACCCCCCCGTGAGCTGAAATTGTGCTGCAATCCTTTGTCTTCCATTTTGCCATCCTGTCAGGGTTTGGGCACATACTGGTGTGTTCCTTAAGCTGCTGAGGTCAGGACTCAAACCATGGTTCACCATGTGGGATCTGGCTTCCTACACACAGTACTCATTCACCGTTCTCTGAGACTGACCCAATACAGTATTATTTTTAAAAGTACTATTTGGCGGTCCTTGGGTCCCCTCAAGAAGTGCTTTATTTTGATGTGAACTATGGACCACTTCAGTTTTTCATCTGTAAAAGTATTTTATGCTATTAAACTATTTTTCTTTAATAAATTATTTATTAAAAATAATTATAATTTTAGAAATTTGATCTATGCTCCACTACTATCCCAAAGGATAAGTTTGTTTTTTTGTTTTTTTGGGAGAGGTTTTCGTTATAGGGCGCATGCACTCGCCAGACAGACAGAGAGAGACATAGAGACAGAAAGTGAGAAATCACCCCCCCGGGGGGATGGTCACGCCGCAATCCCTTCTCCTCCATTCTCCTCTCAGGATCTTGGGCATGCACGCACATGCGCCCGGCGTGAGTTTTTAAGCCACCGGGTCCGGGACGCGAACCGCAGTCGACTATGTGAGAGTCCAGTGACATAGCCATTACGCTAACTGCTGGTTCCCCCAAAGGATAAGTTTTTAGAACAGCTATAATTATGGAACATGAGACTGCCAAAGGGGAGAGTTTTGTTACAAAGTCTTGATTTTTCTTTTTAAGTCTTGAGTATCACCCTGTTGCTCCTGCTTTAGCCTCCAAGTTGGGCCTACAGGTGTGCCCCACCACACCCAGCTCTTTTTTTTTTTTTTTTTTTTCCATAGGGCACATGCACTCCCTGGAGAGACAGAAAGAGAGACAGAGAGAAAGTGAGAAATCAGTCTTAGGAGAGATGGCTATTCCGTAATCCCTTCTCCTTCATCCTCCTGGGATTTTAGGCACGTGTGCTTATGTGCCAGCATAAGCTAGGACCTAGGGTTTCAAGCCTCTGGGTCCAGAACTTGAACTACAGTCGGCCATGTGGGAGTCTAGCATGTTAACTACCAAGTTAGCAGGTGGGCCCCGCACTCAGGTATTTTTTCAGACAGGGTCTTACTTTGTTGCTCAGGCCAACTTCAAGCCCCCCATCGTCCTGCTTCACCCTCCTATAAATTGCTGAGATTACAAGAACATATTCCCTGTGCCAGGCCTTAGGTTGAACCAGGAATCGAACCCTATCCTCCCATGTTATCCCAGCCTGCAGAGCGCAGTGACTTAGGAGCATGAGCCACCACAACTGGTCCTCTCAACATTTTTTAATGCTTTTTGAAGAAAAATACAATTTCTAAATATTTATTTAATTCTAAAACGTTCCCTCCAAATTTAAGGATACTTCATTTAAATTGTGTCATGTGTCTAATCCATTCGAACTATCTGGGCCTTCGTATGATGTTAAATAGCTTAGTTTGAAAAGAAATTTATTGATCTTTAGTGTGACAAAGGCCTTCCCCCCCTAATTTTTTGGCTTAGGAGGAGAAGATGAGAAATGCTATTTTGGGGACAAGATTCCCAGCAGAAGGGAATCCTTTGGCAGCAAGAATAAACAGCTTTCACAGAAAGCCACTCTCCAAAGCCAAAGTATTTCAACCTTTTTTAAACTAGGGAGTGGTGATGAGCCCCAAGGCAAAGAGGATATTCCTAATACATGGGTGGGGCTAATAAGAGACTGCCACTGTGGAAACACTACATTATGAAAACTGTTCCGAGTGCCCTTACTAGAAACTGATGTCTTTCAAGATAGACTCTCTTCCCTTTAGCCCTTGTTAGCAAAATAATAAAAATAATAACAGCTATAAAAATTGTAATAATAATAAATAGAAATAATTGTAATAATAATAAATAGAAAGTCTACAAATCTTTCCCTTCATTTTTCCAAAAAATAAGTAGCTTTTACCTGCACAAAGGTAGATTCACAATTTCTCTGAAAGAGATTCGCATCTTTAATTTTATTTTTTACCTTTGGGAAAGAGAGTAGAGATACAAAGATAAGTTCTTTTTTATTTATTTATTTAATTAATTAATTTATTTAATTTTTTGCGATAGGGCATGTGCACTCACCAGAGAAACAAAGAGAGAGAGAAAAAGTGAGAAATCCCCCCCCCCCGCCCCGGGGAGTTTTGGCCATAACACAGTCCCTTCTCTATTCTCCTGTTAGAATTTTTGGCATACAGGCACATGTGCCCAGCATGGTTTTCAAGCTGCTCAGTCCAGGATTTGAACCACACAGGCTGCCACATGGGACCCAATGTCTTAACCACCATACTGCCTGCTGGTCCAGGATAGGCATTTTTGATAGGAACTTGCTGTGTTATGATCCTCCTGCTTCAGCCTCCCAATTAGTTAGATTACAAGCATGTGCATCCATGCCTGGATTGTTCAGGTTGACCCAGAAACTAAACTTATTTCTCCCATATGGCTTCCAGCCTCCCAAGAGGTGGTACCACCATGATTGGGCCCTCATCTTTAATTTTAAAATACTTCTACATGGGGCCAGCAGGTGGCGTAGTGGTTGGGGTGCTGGACTCCCACATGGCTCACCACAGTTCGAGTCTTGGACCTGGTGGCTTGCTTTCTCACTTTCCCTCTCTCTTATGCTCTCTGTCTCTCTCTGGCCAAACTAAAATAATAATAATAATAATAATAATAATAATAATAATGAGTAAAATAAAATAATTATAGGGACATGCAGATGGTGTAGTGGTTACATTTCTGGACTGCTACGTGGGCAACCATGGTTCAAGTCCCTGACCTGGCAGCTTGAAACTCACAGTGGACGCATGTGCATGCATGCCCAATACTCAAGATGAGGCTGAAGAAGGGATTGCAGCATGGCTATTCCCTCTTGGGGGTGATTTCTTATTTTCTATGTGTCTGTCTACTTCTGTCTCTCCAGTGAGTATATGCACCCTATAGCAAAAAACTCTCTCTAAAATAATAATAATAAATAAAATGGTGCTGTATATACAGAAAATACATTTTGTTTATTATATTTCTGGAATGAGTATGGATCTGTGTATATGCATATTCATGTGTTTAACTTACATATTCAAACTAATGTTTTCAGTTGAGGGAATTTCTATCTGTTTGAGTAAATTACGTGGGAAGATCTATGACAAGCAAACCATCCCATGCATGTATTGTTACATGCGTAATTATGCATGGCATTGCTGATTTGAGATGGCTGGGTATGACATGCCTGAAAATCAGCAAGGCAGTTAAAAAACTCAACCATCTGTGTATTCATTTCCCTTCGATTCCAAATGACTGGCAGTGGAAACAGTGTTTTGGTTGATGGCAGAGCTCTCCAGATGCGTTCCTTCAGAGACAGAGAATGGAAGAACTACTCTAAGCAGTTTCTTTTCTCACTTATTTAATCAGCACATCTTTCCTATGTCCCTACTACATTGCAGACATGTTTTTTGTGCTGTTCCTTCATCCTTCTTCCCATTTTCCCCACAAAAATAAATAAATAAATAACTCAAAAAAAATTTTTTTTAATTGTAAAGGTTGGGAAGCCAGCAGGTGACATGGTAGTTGGGGCACTGGAATTCCCACATGGCTGACTATAGTTCAAATCCTGGACCTGGTGGCTTGCTTTCTCTCTCTTTCTCTCTCTCTCTCTCTCTCTCCCCCCCTCCTCTCCGGCAAAACTCATGTGAAAAAAAATAATAATAAATAAAATAAATAATTCTTAAAAAAAAAATAAAGATAGGTGGGAAACCGGCAGATGGCATAGTGGTTAAAGATGCTGGACTTGGGGCCAGCAGGTGGTGAAGTGGTTAAGATGCTGGAGACTCCCACATAGTCGACCACAGTTCAAGTTCTTGACCTGATGGCTTGCTTTCTTGTGTTCTCTCTCTCTCTCTCTCTCTCTCGCTCTCTTTCTTTCTCTCTCTGTCTCTCTCTGGTAAAATTTAAATAAATGAATGAATAAATAAAATAAATAATTTAAAAAATAATAAAAGATGCTGGACTCCACGTGGCTGACTGCGGTTCAATCCTAGACCTGGTGGCTTGCTTTCTCACTTTCCCTCTCTCTGTCTATCTCTGATCAAACTGGAAAATAATAATAAATAAAGTTAAATAATTTTTTTTTAAACAGAAAATGGGGGACCAGAAGATGACATAATTGTTATGTTGCTAGACTCTCACATAGTTGACCACGGTTCAAGTCCTGGACCTGGCAGCTTAAAAATCATGCTGGGAGTGTGTGCGTGTGTGCCCAATATCTTAAGGAAAATGGAGGAGAAGGGACTGTAGCATGGCCATCCCCCCACCCCGCAGGTGGTGATTTCTCACTTTTTCTTTCTGTCTCTCAACAAGTGCATGCATCCTATAGCAGAAATCTCTCAAAAAAATTTGAAAAGGCACTTGTAAGGGAAGATGTTCTTTTTATTAAAAAAAAAAGGAGGGGGTGAAGGAGGCAGGGCCAGCAGGTGGCATAGTGGTTACAGCACTGAATTTGAGTGCCTTAACAGTTCGAGTCCCAGACTCATGGCTTGAAAATTATGCCACATGTGTGTACGTGTGTGCCCCAAATCCTGAGAGGAGAATGGAGAAGAAGGGATTGCAGTGTGGCCACCCTCCTAGGGAGTGATTTTTCAATTTCCTTCTTTATTTCTCTCCAACAAACACATGCATCCTATGGCAAAAACCTAAAAAAAATTTTTTAATTGTTTAGATGGAAAATTTTCTGTAATTGATCTATAGAATCAATATAATTCCAATCAAAATCCTCTGGTTTATTTTTCTTAACTTTGTAATTTTTGCCGAAGCCTGGTAATGTCTACGATGATCTTTAAAAAAACAAAAGTTTGGGGACCAGCAGTTAGCGTAATGGCTATGTTGCTGGA
Organism: Tupaia tana; assembly: GCA_026018925.1. Taxonomy (NCBI): domain Eukaryota; kingdom Metazoa; phylum Chordata; class Mammalia; order Scandentia; family Tupaiidae; genus Tupaia; species Tupaia tana. The sequence continues at coordinate 246,438,877 of JAKSZU010000001.1, read as the reverse complement.
CTCCCACGTAGTCGACTGCGGTTCAATTCTCGGATCTGGTGGCTTAAACTCATGCCAGGCGCTTGTGCGTGCGTGCCCAAGATCCCGAGAGGTGAATGGAGGAGAAGGGATTGCGGCGTGGCCATCCCCTCTGGGGGGTGATTTCTCGCTTTCTGTCTCTCTGTCTCTCTCTGTCTGGAGAGCACACACGCCCTATAGCAAAAACCTCTCCAAAAAAAGAAAAAAAAAAGTTGGAGGATTTACATTACCAAATTTTCCTTTTAGACAATTCTTCCTCACTCCAGGAAGATGAAGAAGTAGAAATGGAGGCCATCAGTTGGCAGGCAAGCAGTCCAACCATGAATGGGCACCCTGCCCCCACAGTGACCTCTGTTTGTTTCCCAATTAAGACAGTATTAATGGGACAGAAAGGGGAGTCTAGAAGTACACACATACATATTCAGTCATTTGAGTTTTGACAAAGGTGTCATAGAAAGGATGAGAAAGGAAAAGTTTAATAAAATGTGCTGAAACAACTAGATATCCATATGCAAAAAAAAGTAATTTTAATTTCTTTTTCAAGTTTTTGCCACAGGGTGCATGTATGTGCCAGATACTATGCACTCTATGGCAAAAAGCTTAAAAAAAAAAAAAAAAGCGAGAGAGAGAGTGCTAAGCTACTTTTCAGATCATTTGTGGCAACTTAGTCTCCTTAAGTGTCCCCTATTTAGTGTCCCCTATCATGGCACCTTTACTCTCATTAAATGCTAAAAACTCATAAGTGATACTGAATATTTTTCACATTTATTAGATATTTTTAAGTTTCTTTTCCATGACTTAACTGCTCATGCCCTTTGTCCATATATCTATCGGCATTTTTTGTGTTTTTATTATTCACCTGTATGAACTTATTATATATTAAAGATATGAACATTTTGTCTTTATTTATTGATCGTATTTGGACTGAAAATTCCTCCAAATATTTTCCTTGCAGTCATATTATCATTTATAGAAAATATGTTTTTTTTCAATGAGATCTACTTCCATCATTTTCTATTGGAGGTGGTTTTCCATGTTTAAAAATTAAGAATATATACCTTAGAGCTAAGAACAGAAAATATCTATAAAATGCATTCCAGAAATGTCTATAAAATAAAAAGTAAATATAGAGTTAAATTACAAGGAACATGCTAGTCAGTGCTTCTGTGTAGAGAGAGCCATAGTATTCTTACTGCATTTTACATGATGGCCCCTCTGGTATGCTTATTACCAAATTGTGGTATTTGTGCACAGACTAAGCACTTGAGATAACTTTTTGGAATTTACTAAATTCTAGAAATTTCTTTCTGTCTTCCTTTATTTTTAAGAGTTTTATTTTCTGTAGATACTGGGCATGTGTGCACACAGGCCTGGTGTGAGTTTTAAGCCACTGTGTCCAGGACTTGAATTGTGGTCAACTGTGTGGGAGTCCAGCGACATAACCATTACATCATCTGTTGGTCCCAGATTCTAGAAAATTCTAACAAACCCTTATTCCCATACTTGTTTCCTGGATGACATTCCTCACATGTTCTCTTTTTCCTTTTAGACAATTCTTCCTCACTCCAGGAAGATGAAGAAGTAGAAATGGAGGCCATCAGTTGGCAGGCAAGCAGTCCAACCATGAATGGGCACCCTGCCCCCACAGTGACCTCTGTTCGTTTCCCCAGCTGGGTCACTTTTGATGACAATGAAGTCAGCTGCCCTCTGCCACCCATCACCTCTCCTCTGAAACCAAATACAGCACCAATTACACCTGTGGCCCCAGATGTATCTTATAACTCAACTGGTTCATTCAAGAAGAGGGACCGTCCTAAGAGCACTTTGATGAACTTCTCCAAAGTTCAGAAACTGGACATTTCCTCTCTAAATTGTCCACCTTCCGTAACCGAGACCCCACCTTGGAGAGCGACCAATCCTTTCCTGAATGAGACTCTGCAGGATGTACAGCCCTCTCCTATCAACCCTTTCAGTGCTTTCTTTGAGGAACAGGAGAGGCGTTCCCAAAACAGTTCCAGTACTACAGGCAAGAGCCAAAGAGATTCCCTCATTGTCATCTACCAGGATGCCATCAGTTTTGATGATTCAAGCAAAAGCCAGTCACACTCTGATGCTGTTGAAAAACTCAAACAGCTCCACATTGATGATCCTGATCACTTCGGCAGTGCGACATTGCCTGACGATGACCCAATAGCCTGGATTGAACTAGATGCTCACCCAGCTGGGTCAGCACGAGCCCAGACTAGGGAAGGGTGGCCAATGATGCTGAGGATCCCTGAGAAGAAAAATATAATGTCTTCCAGGCACTGGGGACCAATCTACATCAAACTGACAGACAGTGGTTTCTTGCAACTGTATTATGAGCAGGGTCTAGAGAAACCATTCCGTGAGTTTAAGCTGGAGACCTGCCATGAGATTTCAGAACCCCGGCTTCAAAACTATGATGAGAATGGCAGAATCCACAGCTTGCGGATAGACCGTGTCACCTACAAGGAGAAGAAGAAATACCAGCCAAAACCTGCTGTGGCCCACACAGCAGAGAGAGAACAAGTGATTAAGCTTGGCACCACCAACTATGATGACTTCTTGAGCTTCATCCGTGCAGTTCAGGACCAGCTCATGGATCTGCCAGTGTTGTCAATGGACTTGAGCACAGTTGGCTTGAACTACATTGAAGAGGAGATCACAGTGGATGTCAGAGATGAATTCTCTGGCATTGTGAGCAAAGGAGACAACCATGTTCTCCAACACCATGTCTTAACACGAATCCACGTGCTGACTTTCCTCTCTGGGCTTGCAGAGTGCCGCTTGGGTCTCAATGATGTTCTCGTCAAAGGGAATGAAATCGTTTCGCGGCAGGACATCATGCCCACCACCACCACCAAGTGGATCAAGCTCCATGAGTGCCGTTTCCATGGTTGCGTGGATGAGGATGTATTCAACAGCTCCCGGGTTATTCTCTTCAACCCTTTGGATGCATGCCGGTTTGAGCTGATGCGGTTCAGGACAGTGTTTGCTGAGAAGACCTTGCCTTTCACACTCAGGACAGCAGCAAGCATCAATGGGGCAGAGGTGGAGGTGCAGAGCTGGCTTAGAATGTCACCCGGCTTCTCCTCCAATCGTGACCCCCTCACTCAGGTTCCCTGTGAGAATGTGATGATCCGTTACCCTGTGCCCAGTGAGTGGGTGAAAAACTTCCGCAGGGAAAGTGTCCTAGGGGAAAAGTCTTTGAAAGCCAAAGTGAACCGTGGGGCAAGTTTTGGCTCGACTAGTGTCTCTGGCTCTGAGCCTGTCATGAGAGTAACTCTGGGAACTGCCAAGTACGAGCATGCCTTCAATTCCATTGTATGGAGGATAAACCGGCTGCCTGACAAAAACTCAGGTAGGTGGTGGTTTCTCATATGTAAAACAACCACATTTTTGGGAAAGAACAGAAATCAGTGTTCACATCCTGTATGAAGGGCATGTATTTGGTGTGAGGTAGGGATGGTCAAAGAGGGGGAATGCATCAAAACAAAACAAAACAAAACAAAAAAACAATGATATTTGAGCAAAGTACATAATGAATATAATGACCTGGTTCACTCTATCTTTTTATCCACTTATTATCACGCATCTCCCATAAACTTGTATTATTCCACTCAGGTGAGCTGCTATTCTTTTTTTTCCTTTTTGTTCTTATTCTAAATTTTTATTCTTTTTATAAAGGAACTCATCAGTGGGATTCATTAAAATATTATCTGTGATGCCATTTCCAGATTCTGAGGAGGCATCTTTGTAACTGTACCCTGAATGAAAGGGCCAGTTTATGGCCAATCATGTGTACCACATACATGAGGAGTCAGATTTATGACTCCTGCCCCTTTGTGTGAGGCCTAACAGCCATGGCATCTGGGCCTCAGAGTTCCACCCTGGGACTTGGAGATGGGAATGAGAAGTGGCCTTTGATCAGACTGGAGATCCAGTCAGAATACAAAGCTCCAAAAGGTCTGAAATCCTATCAGACAGAAAGTAAAGGAAGCAATGTCTGATTTAAACAACAACAAAAAAAGCTTACCAGCCCGAGCTGGACTGCACACAGCTATCAGGGATGCTTTTGTGTTTGAGTGAGCCCAGAAGGCAACTACTTTGCTCATGGTCCAGTGAGATTTAGTGAAAAGACAAGAGTAGAGAACAATCAAATCAGCTCTAAGAGCCTCTTTTCTTTCTTCTTTTCTTTATTTAATTGCCAGAGGATATGTGTGCTTGCCAGAGAGAGAGACAGAGAGGGAGAAAGCACCCCCTAATGGGGTATGGTTACACTGCAATCCCTTCTCCTTCATTTCTACATTCTGTTGGGGTTTGGGGGCATACACAACATACCATGTGCTTTTCAAGTCACTGTGGTCAGCCGTATGAGATTCAGCTTCCTTAACCACTATTCTGAGGCCTAAGAGCCTCATTTTCTATAGTCAGTCTGGGTGACTCCAATGGCCAGCAATAAATTCATGATCCTATGGCCATTAACCCAGCTCTCTTCTGGTTATAGTGAGTTTTGTCCATCTGTTAACAAAAGTGGATATGCCAGCTGGGCAAAAAGAGTAAAATGTGGAAAAATTCTTGGTTGAAATATCTTTCTCTTACATGGCTCTCCTTTTTCCCTTTCTCACTATTAAATCCTAGCTGTGAGTTCGGAATCCCCCTCACCTGGTCTGAATGTGAACCAGCTGTGTCACCATGTCCTAAACCTAAAACGATGGGGTGGCAGGAGGCAGTTCTAGCTGTCAGTTCCCCAGGCAGTGCAGGGAGTGGACGCTCACCAGGGCCCTCTGTGTCAGACACTGGGTGTAGCTGCGCAAACTGCAGAGACAATTAGACCTCTGTGTTGGTGGCTGGGTATGTTACCCCCTGTTTCTAAACTGATAGAATTTTTAAAACAAAGTCTTCCTCTCTGTGCCAGCTTATTCATTTCCCCGGAAGTCAGTGTTGTATTCTGGTAGTGGTGCTGTGATTTCAACCTCAGCCGTGGAGTCCATCTGACATGACAGTGCAAAGGAAAAATCCCGAGTTTTCCCTTGGTACAGAAGCCCTAGGGAAGAGAGAACTGTGATTTGTTGTATTTTCAAGCAGGCTAAAAAACAAAACAAAACAAAACAAAACTTGGGGATAACTTAATCAAACCTCTTCAACTTACAGATGAGAAAATGAAGCCCTAGGAAAGTGACATGTCTCAGCAGAAGTGACACAGTCACATCCCAGGGGCTTAGTATCACAGCGGCCTCTTAGCAGATAGAACCAAATAGACACAAACGTAAAATAATTTCCACCATAAGAACAGAGCTTTCCCCAGCACGTACCAACATAAGTTATTTTTCTTAAATATTTAGAAGTACTGTATGAGAAGCTTGAGGGTATAAGCAACACAGACTAGCTGACTACCTTAAGCAAAAGCAAAAAGAAACCCAAATCACGCAAATTGTTGGATGGATATGGGTAGTTCAGAAAACTGACGGAAAGGTTGAATAGAAAGCCCAGAAAGGATAGCACTGGAACAGCTCTAAAAATAGAAACTAGGGGATGTCTCCTTGGGGTGTAGCCATGACAGATCATCACATATCATCTTCTGCCTGGGTACCATCTGGCTCAAGAGTCGAGGGGAGGGAGGGCAGTGCATTTTGATGGACACAACCATCAAGATGACATATAGTGCTAGGGAAGATGATTTCCCAAAGGGAGAGAAAGAAACAGATTACTGCCAGAGAGAATGGGGGTGGGGCAGACATAGACTGGGGAGAAAAACAGGACTTCAGCAAACACTTTCCTTAATGCTTCCCAGCCAAGAGTGCTGCATAGGCTCCAGGCCAAGTAAATGCAGCTTATCTGTTACATATATGTGTCCAGAGTACTGGAACCTCCTGTGTGGAGGAGTTTTGAAATACAGGGTTGCATAAGGAGACTTAGAGATGTTCCTTACTTAAACCCCCAGTCCCCAGTACTGCTTTTGCTGTCGTAGTATGTAATATTTTTAAGATGCAAAACACCAGAAAGTGGCTTCCTGTATTTCCTCTGGCCAGTAATGTTTCCATGACAGTTTGGGGAATTGATAGCATCCTTTTCTGGAAACCGGAGATATGCAGAAGATGTCCAGTCAGCCTGCAGAGGCTTCCCCGTTGCTGGAATCCCATGTCCGGCTTTTGTCTTCCCATCCAGTGCTCCGTCTCTGAAACCTGAGAAGTGATGGTGATCAAGTACTAACAGTCCTTTCTGAGCTCTTCAGACAGCTGTGATAAGGTTATTTTTTTATACACTTACACCTCCCATTTACAGTGAAGGAAGCTAGGAGGGCCCAGCCAAGGTCAAGAGGCCCACCCAGCAGGGAGGCCTGACTCCACGCCTGCCCACTCTCTGTATCCTCAGACCTCGGTAGCTTTGTGGTCTAGCAAGTCAGCACCCTGTACCTGCTGGTCTCACAAGCCAGCAGCCACAGAAGGCTTGTCCCAATCCCAGCCACTAAGAGATCAAGAGCCTCCTTTGAATTCTCATGATTCCCACTTAAGCCCTGCACATGGGCAGCTCCCCTCTCTGAGCTCTCCAATGACCCCTCTCACCCTGATTGCAAGAGTTTATCTTAGAAGACACTAGAACAAGTCCTGTTGCTTTCATAAATCGGCCGTATTTCATCCTACCTAGGTAAGTAGCTTTCTTTACAAGAATTCCAGTTCTTATTAGACCAGTACAAGAGAAAACTACCCACGGGAACCAGCAGTTAGCGTAATGGCTATGTCGCTGGACTCCCACGTAGTCGACCGCGGTTCGCGTCCCGGACCCGGTGGCTTAAAACTCACGCCGGGCGCGTGTGCGTGCGTGCCCAAGATCCCGAGAGGAGAATGGAGGAGAAGGGATTGCGGCGTGACCATCCCCCCTGGGGGGTGATTTCTCGCTTTCTGTCTCTATTTCTCTCTCTGTCTGGCGAGCGCACGCGCCCTATAGCAAAAATCTCTCCAAAAAAAAAAAAAAAGAGAAAACTACCCGTATGATCAGCCTCTTATGAAAAATAAAAATCTGAATTTTAATTTAAATTTTTTTCATCTTTATCAAGGAAGATGACATAGTGTGTGGGCTTAGTTAATTACCATGAATTAAACCATACCAGCTTTCAGAATTGCATTCCCTAACTGTCTACCATCCTGCACCTCTAATTGCTGATGCTCAGAATCTAGGAAAAAAGGTTGCTCTCCAAGTTTGCTATGAATATGTTTTGAGGAGGAGAGTCAGTTTTGAAAAAAAAAAATAAATGATTTCACAATATCCCAACCATGTGCAAATAAAGATAATTAGATAAAGACAGTTGTTCCAGTTGTGATTGAATTAAATTCAGAGGCTCTCCTGTGTTGGGGTAGTGATCTAATTCCATAGCAACGTATTGAGAAGAATTTAGGCCATAGTTTGGAGTCAGAGTCCTATCTGATCTTATTCTCAGCTCTACCACTTAATAGTTGTGTGACCTCAGGCCATTTACTTCACCCTCTCAGAGGAACCTAATTTTTCTCATCTTTAAAATAGGGTTATTAATATCGGGCTCATTCAGAATTAACTTAGATAATGCTTTTGAGTGTTCAGTATCTGGCTATATAAAATGCCAGTATGGGGCCAGCAGGTGGCATGGTGGTTGAGGCGCTAGACTCCCGCATGGTCGACCGTGGTACAAGTCCTAGGCCTGGAAGCTTGCTTTCTTACTTTCCCTCTCTTGCTCTCTCTGGTCAAATTAAAATAATAATAATAATAAATACAAAAATAGGTAAGAATAATAAACACAAAAAATTTTAAATGCCCAATAAATGATAGGTATATAATTACAGATGTGGTGCACTATTTTAAAAAATATTAAATGGACTTTTTTTTTTTTTTTTTTTGAGAGGTTTTTCGCTATAGGGCGCATGCGCTCGCCAGACAGAGAGAGACAGAGAGACAGAAAGCGAGAAATCACCCCCCAGGGGGGATGGTCACGCCACAATCCCTTCTCCTCCATTCTCCTCTCGGGATCTTGGGCACGCACGCACACGCGCCCGGCGTGAGTTGTAAGCCACCGGGTCCGAGACGCGAACCGCGGTCGACTACGTGGGAGTCCAGCGACATAGCCATTACGCTAGCTGCTGGTTCCCAAATGGACTTATTTTTCAAATCAGGTAATTTTCGGGGTCCAGCAGGTGGTGTGGTGTTTAAGATGCTGGACTCCTACATGGCCAACCATGATTCGAGTCCAGACCCTGCAGACTGAAAATTATTCCAGGCACTTGTGCATGTGTGCCAAAAATCCCAAGAGAAGAATGGAGGAGAGGGGACTGTGGCATGGCCATCTCTCCTGGGGAGTGATTTCTCTCTCTCTCTCTCTTTCTTTCTCTCTCTCTCTCTTTCCCCAGTGAGCACACGTACCCTATGGCAAAAACTTTAAAAAAAGATAAGTAATTTTCACTATCATATGTATCTTAATTAAATTCCTTTCCTAAAAGCCAGCGCAAAATTGTCAGTTTCCCAGAGTGTTACGATTTAGAAATAACCATTGAAATATGTTACATTTGTGAAACAGAGCAAAACAAATACTTCATTCTGCAGTGTTTTCCTTGGAGAGCGGGCGGGTGTGTATGTCCTCATTCTCTGAGATTAAAAATCCTACCCAGACCAATAAAGAAAATAGTGATTGTTTGGGAAAACTGGTATAACTAAGAGTCTGTTTCAGTTACAATATTTTGTTCATCCACAGCTAGTTGTTGTGTGGGGGTTCTTAACAGCTGACTTCTTCTCCAGCCCGGTCACCCTGGAAACCTGGTCTTGAGTTTTGAAGACCCAGAGGTTGTGACTCAGACAAAGAGGTTATGAGCACCCTGGGGTGGGACTGCTCTTTCCATTCTTAGCTCTGCCACTTTCTAGCTGGGACTTTGGACAGCTCACTTGACCTCCCGCAGCTTTAGTTTCCTCATTTGTAAACCCAGGATGAGGTTACAAGCTCAAGAGATTGCTATGAAGACTCGACAAGAGAGTGAATAAAACATTTAGCCTAGTACCAGGTGCAGGGTGCTCGCGAAGGTTTCCTGCTACATAACACGGATGACGATGATGCCCCGGTGGTTATACTCACAGACCTAAGCCAGCCTTTACACTTTTTTTTCTTTTTTTGAGAGGTTTTTGCTATAGGGCACGTGCGCTTGCCAGACAGAGAGAGACAGAGAGACAGAAAGTGAGAAATCACCCCCCAGAGGGGATGGCCATGCCGCAGTCCCTTCTCCTCCATTCTCCTCTCGGGATCCTGGGCACGCATGCACACGCGCCTGGCGTGAGTTTTAAGCCACCGGGTCCGGGACGTGAAACCGCGGTCGACTACGTGTGAGTCCAGCGACATAGCCATTATGCTAACTGCTGGTTCCCAGCCTTTACACTTTTTACTTGAAAATCCAATAACTCTCAGTCTGGCTCTGTGGCCTGATGGTTAAGGCAGTGGAAATCCCACATGGTCAACCTTATGGTCTGAGTCACGTGTGCATATGTACCCAAAATCCTGAGAAGAAAAGAGATATGAAGGAGAAAGAATTGTAGCATCCTCATTCCCCATGGGGGATGCTTTCTCTCCTCTCTTTCTCTCGTGAGCACATATACCCTCTAGCAAAAAACAAACAAACAAACCAGGAAATCTAATAATTGTCAAATGGAAATCAACTTCAAATTTGCTATCCAAGTACAATAGAATTGCTCATAGATTTACCTAATTCAAGAGCATCAAGGTACAGTGCTTGCTTAACATTGTCCAACCCACCCTTTTCTACCTCTCCACCCCTCTGCCCCAGTCTCCACACTTTACAGGTGAGGAACTGAGGCCTGACAGAGCAGAGGCCTTGGTGCAGGGTATCTGCTGCTTAGAACTGCAAGATAAGTCCAGGTGTTCTGTTACTCTGATGTTCTGCACAGTGTACCTACGCTTCATTAATACACACGTGATGTGTAGAAGGACTTCGTCATCCCCCCTCAGAAATATACCTAAAGCATTTTTTTTTTGGAGAGGTTTTTGCTATAGTACACGTGCGCTCACCAGAAAGACAGACAGAGATAGAGAGACAGTGAGAAATCACCCCCCGGGGGGGGATGGTCATGCTGCAATCCCTTCTCCTCCATTGTCCTGTCTGGATCTTGGGCACACACACGCTTGCGCCTGGTGTGAGTTTAAGCCACTGGGTCCGGGACTCGAACCGCTATCAACTACATGGGAGTCCAGTGACATAGCCATTACGCTAACTACTGGTCCCTGCCTAAAGCATTTTTGAAAATATGAAATGCTATTAAGAACATTCCATTCAGGGCCAGCAGTTGATGTAGTGGTAAAGCACTGGACTCCCACATGGCTGGCTGTGGTTTGAGTCCCAGACCTGGCTGCTTAAAACTGACATCAGGTGTGTGTGTATGCATGTCCAAAATCCCAAGAGAAGAATAGAGAAGGGACTGCGTCATGGCCATTCCCCAGTAGGAGATTTCTCTCTTTCTCTGTGTCTGTCTCTGTCTCTCCAGCGAGCATACATGGCATACATGGTCTCCTATAACAAAAATCTATATTAAAAAAATAATCAACTTTCAGGGGAAAGTGGTGACTATGTGCTACGTGGCTGGCACTGATGTTTTATTAGATGCTAAGTGCTAATCCTTTTTATTCCATTCTTCCGATCCACCACCCCTCTTTCTTAGTATTTGTGCCATGTCCACATATCATCCTGACCTGAGCAGGCAGAGTGACCCCTGTTTCCCAGGGCCTGGGTTTTATTGTAGGATACCAGGCTGCTGTAATCAGAGGCTGTTATGTCGTAGAGTCTGAGGCATACAGAGGGATTTCTGCTGAGGCAGATCCTCTGCTCGGCACCAGACCCTCTGAAAAGCTGCCAGGTGCGGAGCTTGCAGGCTTCCTTTGTTATAGATGTGGCTGCTGCTTTTGCTGTTGTTTTATATTTATTTATTTATTTACTCCATGAAACAGAAAAAGAGAGACACCCTCTTGGGTCTTAATTCTCCAGTCCACCCCCAGTCTCAGCCAGCCTAGAGCGTAGGCGTGCACACATGTACACCTATCATGTGTGCTCCTAGAGCTCCCAGGACGTGACCCCAGGGCCTTCCCCATTTGCCTTACCACTGAGCCACCACCTGGCCTCTGATGAGGCTTCTTTTACTTCTTTTTCTCAAAAAACCTGATCTCTGACTCTCTTTCTTTGGTAGCTTCTGGTCACCCACACTGTTTCTTCTGCCACCTTGAACTTGGCTCTGACCGGGAAGTGCCTTCCAGATTTGCCAGCCACGTGGATGTTGAGTTCAGCATGCCTACAACTTCTGCCTCTAAAGCTGCTGTGAGATCCATCTCTGTGGAAGACAAGACTGACGTCAGGAAGTGGGTCAATTATTCCGCACACTACAGCTACAAGGTAGCCCCAGGAGGCGTCTGGCTAATGTTCCAAGTCCATTTGTTCACCACTAGCCTCCCTGCTCTTAGTCTTTTTAGTCATGTTTATCATGGTACGAGGTATCCTCTTCCCGCCTTAGTACAAAGCTGTGGATGACTGTTCTAAGTGAATAATTTCTCTCATGGGCAAGAGAAAGGTTGGGAAAAAATAAAGGCTGTTGAAAGAGGAGACTGTAATGTCTGTCATCATAACAACAAAAAGAAATGGGATAATCTGATTAGTATTATTACTATTCATTTGTAATATAATTTACAGAATTTCAGCTACAACGGCTGATGAAGTGGGCACTGGGCTGTAACAGGACAAAACTCAAAAGCCAAGGAAACTTCTCTAGTAGTAACAAGGTCAGGGCTGTGGAAGGAATAAAAGTCAGACTTTTCTGGCATAAACAGAAAGCAGTAATATCCTGAAGAGTTTGAAATTCAATAGAAGATTAAATGCTAAAGATTGAAAAGGTGGGAGTTTCCTGAAGAAGGATTTTGAAAAGTGCTTTAATAATACTGTATTCATAAAAGTCTCATCAGGTTTCTATGGTGATTCATCGTCCTCTAAATGTTTCCTTAGTTGTGTAGTCTGAAACATCTAACTACCAAAAAGAACCAAAAGAACTCCCTCTTGTGGCCAGGAAAAAAAAAGCACTTTCTTCCAACATGACCTACTCAACTGCTCTATCTTGGATTTTTATCCTCTAAATAAAACATCATAAATACCCAAAATGGTACTAGCAGCCTTAATCATGGAATCCCTCAGCTCAAGGATTCCCTGCCTGATTTATCAAAGGCTTCAGGTGAGGTGTATCACTTTCAAGGCAAGATTCATTTAGTAATCCCTTTATAATTATAGCTACAGTGTTTTTACAGATGACATGGTAAGAATTATAGACACACCTATAATTATCAATTTAAAGACTTTCTTAAAGTATTGTGTATACAATCAGTTCCAAAAGAATCGATACACCTTTGTCAACTGCCTATATTATTGGATAAGATAATGAACAAGATCCATTTCCTGTCCGGGGGTGGAAGACATACTGTATAGAGAACCCAGACAATCGTACTGTGCAAGTATTCACAGGGGAAGCACCTAAATCTACTTAGTGATTCAAGAGTAGCTTTGTGGAAGAGGTGACCTTTGAGTGACTGTGCAAGGCAATTTTTCCACCTGGAAAATTCTCCTTGTGAAGAATGAGCATTCCAGACAAAGAGGCATAATGTACTCAAGGCCAACAGCTCCAAATGTGGCCAAAGCCCAAACATGAGCAAAATTCCAAGAATCTCAAAAAGCCTCCCGAGATATTCTCCTTCAGCTTATTCATTTGTTTGCGTCCTTTTCTCCTTTCTGATATACATCTCCAACCTCTATTCTTGGCAGGTGGAAATTGAGCAGAAAAAGAGTTTGAAACCAGACTTTGAAGGAGATGAAATGGAGAATCCCAAGGAGTGTGGGATACAGTGACAAAGCCCTGCAGCAAGGGGATTCCTAACCTGAGAGACATGAGAGAGTCTTCCTGAATAGCTGAAGTTCCAGTCAACCCCTGCTGTGGCCACTCCATGTTAGGAGCAGCGTATCGACCTTCTGTTCTTGGTTACCTGCATTTTAACAGGTCACCCTGCTTTGGTTGCTTTGGAGAGACTTGTTGACTCTGATCACATCTGAAGCACGCAGTTCACCTGACTTTCGGAGTTTACTGTATAATTAAGCCTCCTTGTCCTGTCTCTGCTTATCTCACAGCGCTGGTATGTGGTGTGTTGTGACTGTTAGGAAAATCACAGTCCCCCCCCCCAATATTGGCACAATTTCCTTTTGATGTTCATTTGTCATTCTCTCTAGAAAAGGTTCAGAAAAGGTGCAAAACAAATTTTCTGTTTGGGTCTGCTACAATTTTTCTAAGTGTCTCCAGACTTTAAGTGCTAACACTATGCAACAGTTTTTAAGACATTTCCTTCCTGGTTCTAGATTGTGTAGACTGAGATACTTTCCATCTCTCTCGGTTTCAGTCTCAAGGCTTTTCTATCCTGAGTTACAATAGACAATGGAGAGGGTACTTTTTTATGCTGTAATTAGACTGCGTTCTGCCAAAGGGCGGCTACTGAAGGAAAAGCAAAATTGAACTTTTTTTTTTCATTTTGGAGAAAAGGGACAGTAAATGTAAAACTACATTTAATTCAGGAGACAGCTTCAATCTCAGTGAATTTCCAAATTCACAGTGAAAAGTACTGATTTCTGAAACAAATGGATCTATCTATCTGTCTATCTCCATATAGATATAGATAAATAGATACACACACATCAGACATTTGTCATAGGCATTCAGGAGCTCTTTTTATACTTGTCTATATCAATAGAAAGTTGCATGTTATAACTCAAACTTCATAGGAAATTTAAACTGAAAAAGTTATTTTAGAAGCTGTTTTAAAACTAAGATTTGAATGAGCTTTCCCACCCATTCAGAGTGTAGTAATCATCGTGTCATGAGAGTTGAAAAGGCAGGAGACTCCCAAGTAGAGATGAGGGGAAGTCATATTGTTCTAAGCTTGGGAATCCTCAAATTCTGATTTCAAAGGTTTGGGACCTTCAGTCCTCTTTTCCTTCATTCATTCCTGCTCACCTCTGCTTATTTGTACCTTGTGTTTTTTCCCGTGGAAGGTAGAAAAAAGGGAAAGCACATTTTATCAGATTTGTGGTAAGTGCAAAAATAGACACTATCTCCAGCGTTTGGCTGAGAGATTCAAGATTAATTTATTCTATGGACATTTGTTGAATACTGGTATGTACTGACACTAGGATATAGACGTCAATACAATGCGTTAAATATCGGAATGCAGCACTGAAAGAATGAGACTGAATAGCTAATAACAAGAAACTGTGTTCTGGATTTTTAAATGCGACCCTCTTCTAAGGTCAGAGTGGAGTGTGCATATGTGTGTGCTTGTGTGTTGATGGGAAAGGTCCTGGAAAGGCCTGGTTTCACTGCAGTTCATGTTTTGGACCGTCAGAAAAGTCACGATGTATTTTTCTATGCAAAAATGTGTCATGATTTTTCCAATGACCTGACAGAAATATTTTCTTTGGAAATAGGAGTTCAATGTATTTGACCTGTGTTAACATAAGTTCAGGGAGTCCTGCATACTATACTGGTCAGTCCATGTCTGGAAGAGGGCTGGGTTCAATTATGAGCACTACATTTTTTTTTCTTTTTAGTTTTTGCTATAGGGCACATTTGCCCACTGGAGAGAGACAGAGAGAGAGTGAGAAAGTGAGATCTCACCCCTCCAGGAGGGCGGCTATGCTGCAGTCTCTTCTCCTCCATTTCTCTTCTCCCAAGAGGAGAACTCTTGGGATTTGGGACATGCATGCACATGTGCCTGGCATGTTTCTCAAGTCATGAGATCCAGGACTCAAACCTCGCTGTCAGCCATGTGGGATCCAGCCACCCTAATCTTCATGCCACCTGCTGACTCTGGGTGCCATATTTTAAGAGAGGCATTAAAAAATTGATTATATCCACAGGCAGGTAATCATGGTTGTGATTATATAAGAAACAGGGCAACAACCTCCCTGAAGAACAGAAGATTAACAGAAGATGTAGCTGAAAAGGGAGGCAGAGAACAAGGAGATGGTATAATAGCTGCCTTGAAATTTCTGTTTAGTTATAGAAAGGAAGAGGATTTAGATTTACCGTGTGCAGCTTCAAAGGGCAAAATAGTAACAAAGAGAAACTTTATAGATGAAAGATGCTTCCTTCAAAGTAAGAAAAAATTTCCTAATAAGAGTTGCTCTGTGGTCAGCAGATGGTATGGTGGTTGAGGTACTGGACTTCCACATGACCAGCTGCAGTTCAAGTCCCTGACCTGGTGGCTTGATTTCTCACTTTCTTTCTCTCTCCTCTCTCTCTCTCTCTCTCTCTCTCTCTCTCTCTCTCTCTCTCTGGTGAGCTCCTATCCCTATACAAATTAAAATAATAACAGATTAAATAAATATATTTTTTAAGATGTTCTGAAATGGGGCAGACTCAAGGAGTAAAATTCCTGGTTGCTGCAAATGTCCAAAGGTTAAAATAACCGTCTACCCCAGCTGGTCTGAAAGGGACCTTTACATTGGATTTGGGCCAGATGACTGGCACGTTCCCTTCTAAATACAGGCTTAGTTGTCATCGTAGTAGGCCCTCTGCCCTCGACTTCAGTTTGTCTTTTCCATCTTGCAGGGTTCCTGCTCTTTGAAATCCAGTGGACCCCTGGAGGTCTTTGTCAAGAGATCCCAAGGCCTCTCTCTTTCTCTGTAGTACTTGGAATCCGGGGATTCCAAGCCTTTTGTCTACCCTTCATGGTGTTTTCAATATCTGGCACAAAGCTTGGGATACAGTAAGGTTCAATCACATTAAATCCTTGTTGGAAGGGCAAACATATGTTCATGAAATAAAGGAAAATTATTAGCTATTCAATAAGTGTTTGCTGAAAGAGTACTGACCCTGAGACTCTGAGACTACTTAACCCTTACTTGTCCTTGAATAGTCATATTCAAGCAAGCATGCTTTTCTTTCCTTAAAGACTTAAATAACTTAGCTTTCCTTTTATTCTCCCCTCCAGAGTCAACTAATAACAACTGTCAGCCCTTCAGCACTAAATGCGCGGCTGACTCACGTGGAAAACAATTTTTGTGTCCAAAGGGAGCACTAGCTAGCACAGACTGTCCATAGTCAAGAGTATTGACTCGGTTTTACTCTTCCAAGTCAAACACATCTCTGAGCCACAGCCTTGCCCATTTGAATGGTTAGCAGGAGAAATAAGACATCTGAAGAGCACACAGCCAGTTTTGGTGCTAAGTGTTTCTTTTCTCCCACAATGCACCATTGACCCATGTTACCGTACATAGCTTTTGTCACCGTAGTAAGATGGAGGTCTGAGACTACAAGGCTGAAACTCCTGAGAGGAGATTGTGATTTCAGAGCTGAAAAATATTTCACAGTAAGTTTAGTGGTAGGAAAGCAGAGAATGAGCTGAATTGTTTTCTTTAAAAGCCTTGGGAATATTAATTTGATGTGAGCAGGAAGCATTGCCTTCTAGCTGAAATTCTCTCTGTGGGGATAGTCTTCTAAGAATGATGATTATAAGTTAATTCTAACCCATGTAGACTTTAGGTCATGTTAAGAATGCAGTTTAACAGGAAATTCAAACAAAAGTGACAACAAAATTAAATTGAAAAAATAGATTTAGTGAATGAGTCATCTGTAACACTTCACTACCAAGTCTCATCTAAATCATGACAACTGTTAATATAAAATTAGTCAGGAGAGTCTCCCCAACTTTCTAAGGATATTTTCTAGACCTTACCATCATCTTAAGTGCCAATTCACTATTACCTTTTTGTGTTAAGAGATTTTGCAGGGCTAGCAGGTGGCATGGTGGCTAAGGGCACTGGACTCCCACATGGCTGACCATGGTTTGAGTCCCACCTGGTGGCTTGCTTTCTCTCTCTCTCTCTCTTTCATTCTCATTCTTACTCACTCACTCTGCCCCTCTCTGGCCAAATTTAAATAAATAAATAAATAAATAAATAAATAAAGTTAAATAAAATAATTATTTTTAAAAAGATTTTTTTCTGTAAGGCATGTACGCTCACCAGAGAGATAGACAGAAAGCGAGAAATCATGCCTCAATCCCTTTTGCTTCATTCTCCAGGGATTTTTGGGCACACATACACATGCACCCAGCATGAGTTTTAAGTCGCTGGGTCCAAGACTCAAATTGCGGTCAACTACGTGGGAGTCCAGCAACGTAACCATTATGCCATCTGCTGGTCCCCTCATTATCATTTCTTAATTATGCTCTTTGTAAATAAGATTGACCTTAGATAATGTGATTCGTATTTATGTATTTAAGGAATTGAAAGTGAAAGAAATGTAAAAGGCTATCAAAAATGTAGGAAATGAATGTGTATGTTAGTAATATTTCCCCTTGTAGAACTAAATTTTCACATTTCTTCTAGTGTGCCTTAGCAAATCTGCTTGAAAAATTAGTCATCCAAGGGGAAATATTACTTTCAATTCCTTAAATACATGAATATGCATCACAGTGACTTCATTAAGGCAAAATTGGGGTTTCCATGAGGCTTTGAAAACGTAGTATTGACATGATCACTATGCTGAGTGACTCACTACTTTCCCAGTCCCAACTGTGCTGCAGTTTCCTCAGACAAAAAAAGTGAAGAAGCTGGACTAATTGTTTTCTCAAGTCCTTTCCAGCTGTGGTTCCATGGCTTATTTTAGAAAACACTCTTTGGTGCCACTTGCAGTGATACTTCTTATCAACATGTTCTTCATACATTCTTAAAAGCCAAGAAATTTAAGTTTCGAAGATTGGAAGAATCAACTGGTTCATCTTTTTCCTTTTCACATCTTTTCCCTTTGTACCTGCTAGACAACAACAACAAAAAAGAAAACACAGTAAACCCTGTAGTCCTATCATTTGCAGTTACCTTCAAAGCACGGATGAAAAGAAGGTCTAAGGGGGACCAACAGGTAGTATAGTGTTTATGGTGCTAAAATCTCATATTGCTAACCGCAGTTCAAGTCCCAGACCCAGAGGCTTGAAAATCATGCTGAGCACATGTGTGTATACCCAAAATCCTGGGAGAAGAAGGGATTGGTATGTGGTGTGGTCCCTGCCCAGGGGGTGATTTCTCCCTTTCCCTCTCACTGTCTCTCTCTGACTGTGCACATGGCTTGTGGCATAAACCTTAAAAAAAAAAAAAAAAAGGCTCAAGGAAGGTGGTAAAGATCCTTTTGGAATACTATTCTGGGTTTTCCACTGGCATCACCCAGCAACATAGGGGCGTCAGAATGAAAAGGAGCAGACAGGTCTCTAAAATCGGTGGTAGGATTTGGATACCACGCGAGGCAGAAGTAGGTCTAACCGTTCAAGGTACTGAGGATGTTAGGATGATCAACGATGTATTCATTTGTCCTTACAGAAAAGACCACAGAGATTAAGGGTGCAAAAACACAGTAAATTTCCTGTGACTGTTACATTATGACAAAACAGACGGAAGAAAGGGACATCTCCCATTCTCACCATTTTAATATAAAAAGGTGGTTTAAAACATTTGAAAACATGGACAAGCTGAAAAATAGCATCTGTTTTGTGGTATGTCTGCTCAGGCTTTGCGTTTTCTGGTTGTGCTTAGTGTTCATCAGATGTAGATCAGATCAAACCCTCAGTTTTGCTGTGGCCACCGCTCAGCCACACTGACTTGCAGCCTTAAGAACCGCCGCTCACCATCTTGTGCTTCAGGATGTGCAACCCCAGTGAGGTCTCCAGGAGCCGTGCTGGGACTGTGGAAGGCTGCTGCCTGTTGGCTGAGGTTTTTAAGCTATGGGATGAGGGAAGAAAAGGCAGTGCTCCCCTCTGACTCTTAAGCCAGCATTTTGTAACCTTTGTGTCTATTTGCCAGTAGAACTTGGAGAACACTTTTCCATCTTCAGATGAATCTGAATCAGTGTTTTAGCCAGGGGGTGACAGGAACACTCTTCTTCACACTCCCTTTTTGTAATGTCCATAGTGAAGTTCAGTGCATTGGGGTGGATGAACCCAAGATCCAGTGGGCAATTCAGCTGATCCAAGGCTTGCATTTTCCTTCACTCATCATCCATCCCCATTCGGTGTAACTTCTTGCACTATTGTGGTTAACTTTATGTAAAACTACTTTTTAAAAAATAACATGTGCCTATGTAATAAAGTCTACACACTGGCTATCTCTGTAGAGGTGAGGTTTTATTTTTCGTTCTGCTGATTATAATCCGTAATACCTTTTTTGAGCTATGAAAATGAACCATTAATAAAAATTTTTAAACAAAGTGTCATAATGCAAGATTTAATGACATCAGGCATAATGAAGAGTAATGTTTATTAATAAGGACTTTGAGGGACCAACCGTTGATGGGTATGTCGCTGGACTCCCATGCAGTCGACCATGTTTGAGTCCCGGACCTGGAGGCTTAAAACTCATGCTGAGGGACCAGCAGTTGGTGTAATGGCTATGTCGCTGGACTTCCATGTAGTCGACCGCGGTTCCAGTCCCGGACCCAGTGGCTTAAATTCATGCCAGGCACGTGTGCGTGCATGCGTGCCCAAGATCCCGAGAGGAAAATAGAGGAGAAGGGATTGTGGTGTGGCCATCCCCCTTGGGGGATGATATCTCGCTTTCTGTCTCTGTCTCGCTCTGTCTTTTTGGCAAACGTACATGCCCTGTAGCCAAAAAACTCTCCAAAAAAAGACTCACGCCAAGCACATGTGCGTGTGTGCCCAAGATCCTGAGAGGACAAGGGGTTGCACTGTGGCCATTCCCGGGGGGGCGGGGGGGGGGATGGTTTCTTGCTTTCTGTCTCTCCAGCAAGCACATGTGCCCTATAGCAAAAATCTCTCTCTAAAATAATAATAAGGCCTTTGAGGCAATTAATATGGTTAGCAATCATAAGCTGACAAGGTCACAAGTGACCTGTTTAATTGTCCTGGTTAAGTTTATCATGTATGTAATTTACTCAATTCAAGATACTACATTCTATTTTGTGCCAGTTCTGTGAGAAAATAAACAAAAATGAGACAATCCTTAAGGATTTCTTGGAGATGATACATATACACATAATTGAGAAGTATAAAACAGCATGTAATCAACTGATAATTATCAGTGCCTAACAAATAATTGTTCAATTGATTGGTGAATGTCGACATAAACTCAGATGGGAATAACTCAGTATGAACTAGAGCACTTGGAGTGTTTTCACACGAAAGATGGCTTTTAGGTGAGACCGGGAGGCAGAGGTAACGTTTGGCTCAGTGGCAAGACCGGAATTTAGGGTTGGGAAGAGGCAGAAGTAAAAGTGATATTTTGGGGGACCAGCAGATGACACAATGGTTATATCGCTGAGCTCCCACATAGTCAACCACAGTTTGAATCTCAGACCCAGCGGTTTAAAATCATGTCAGGCGTGTGTGTGTGTATGTATGTGTGTGTGTGCGTGCGTGTGTGCCCAAGATCCTGAGAAGAGAATGGAGAAGGGATTGAGGCTTGGCCGTCCCCCCTAGGGGGGGATGGTTTTTCACTTTCTGTCTCTGGTGAGTAGTCCCTCTTCCCCTCCCCCTGCCTCTCCCCCTCCCCCTTTCTGAACAGCACACATAACTGCTAGCAAATTTTTTGTCAAAGTTACAGGTAACATTTTCAGAGTTAAAGTCAAAATACCTATACTTTCCTCACCCACCACAGTATAGGAACAGGATAAAATCTCTTCACCTGTGGGGAGCAAACTGGCATGGGGATTGTTTGTGACATTCTCCCCATCTCTCTCCCCTCCTTTCCTTTCTTCTTCACATTGTCCCAAGAACCTTGACTAATCCAGTGGCAGGGGCAGAGAAATCGACAGTTTAGCGATCTGAAACAGTTCCCAATTATTTCTGCCCACATTGATCTCTTTTTGTCCAAACTTCTATTGTATAATCTGCTATTTTGTGTGTTGTCCTTGATGCCTGATATTTATTAGGTTTGTCTTATTAAAAAGCAATAGCTAAGGGCTGACAGGTGGCGTGGTGGTTAAGGTGCTGGACTCCCACATAGCTGACCATGGTTCAATTCCTGGACTTGATGGCTTTCTTTCTCACTTTCTCTCTCTCTGTCTTTCTCTGGTCAAATTTAAAAAATAATGATGGATAAAATTAAAAATAATTCTAAAAATAAAAAAAAGCAATAGCTGACTAAGAGAACTGGATTTTAGAGGGACCAGCAGATGGCATAATGGCTATGTCACTGGACTCCCATGTAGTTGACCATGGTTCAAGTCCTGGACCAAGTGTCTTAAACTCACGCCAGCTGTGTGTGTGTGTGCATGCCTGAGATCTCAAGAGGAGAATGGAGGAGAAGGGATTGCGGCATGTCAATTCCCCCCGGGGATGATTTCTCGCTTTCTATCTCTCTGTCTCTGTCTCTCTTTCTGTTGAGTGCATGTGCCCTATAGCAAAAACCTCTCAAAAAGAGAGAGAGAGAGGGAGAGAGAGAATTGGATTTTGGGGGCTGGCAGGTGGCGTGGTGGTGAAGGCACCTGGACACCTACATGACTGACTGTGGTTCAAGTCCCAGACTTGGCAGCTTACTTTCTCAGTTTCCTTCTCTCTCTGTCTCTCTCTGGTCAACTTCAAAAAAATAAAATAATGACAATGAATAAAATTAAATTAAATAATTCTTTATTAAAGGACAGAGGGACCAGAAGATGGCATAATGGCTATGTCGCTGGACTCCCATGTGGTTGATTGCGGTTGGAGTCCCGGACCTGGTGGCTTAAACTCATGCCAGGTGCGTGTGAGTGCGTGCCCAAGATCCCAAGAGGAGAATGAAGGAGAAGGGATTACAGCATGGCCACCCACCTTGGGGAGTGATTTCTCTCTCTCTGTCTCTCTGTCTCTCTCTGTCTTTCTGGCAAGTGCACACGCTCTATAGCAAAAACCTCTCCAAAAAAGAAAAAAGAAGTGGAAAGAAAAAAAGAGAGAGAGAGAGAGAATTGGACTTTGCAGTGTGTGCCAAAGATACACTAAAAATATTTTTAATGAGCCAACACAAATCTACATGCAATTGAAAATTATTTAGATTCATTCTGTATTTTTTTTCTTAGATGTTTCCAGAGGGCTCATGTAATCACCAAGGCGAAGGAGAGAGAGATGGGGAGTGAGAAAATACCCCCAACATGGGGTATGCTCACGCAACAGTATCTTCTCCACCTCACTCTCCTTTTGAGATTTTGGACACACGTGTGCATGCACCTGGAACTGAGACTCAAATGGCGCAGCCCAGCTATGTGGGATCCATCTGCCTTAACCACTGGGCCTTGACTGACCCCGTTCTGTATTCTTTTATATTTTTATGTTTTAGGAGAGGGTACATTCACTCACTGGGGAGAGAGAGAGAAGCTGATATGGAGCAACCCGGAACTTGTGAGCAACCTTGAAGTAACCCAGGTCTGGGACCAGCAGATGGAATAATGGCTACATTGCTGGACTCCCAGGTAGTCAACGATGGTTTGAGTCCCAGACCCAGTGGCTTAAACTCATGCCGGGTGTGTGTGTGCATGTGTGTCCAAGATATCAAGAGGAGAATGGAGGAGAAGGGATTGCAGCATGGCCATCCCCCCTGGGGATGATTTCTTGCTCTCCATCTCTCTGTCTTTCTGGCGAGCACATGCACCCCATAGCGAAAAAAAAAAAAAAAAAAAGAAAAGAAAAAGAAAACCTCTCCAAATAAAAAGAGAAGTAACCCAGGTTTGATAGCTGCCTGGGCTTTCTGTCCCCTGCAAAATAGTTGCTCCTCCCCTGAACTGTTGAGTCATCAGAGGCCTTGAGCAGGATGAATTCCCTGCTTCTCTGCCAGCTCTGTATTAGGGGAGACACTGAGCCCCTACTCTGATAGGACACTTGAAGTGTGCTGAAACTGCCCTTCCCCAATTCACTCATAAAAGCTTGTGTCCAATTCTAAGCCTGGGCTGGAGATTCAGAGCATTAACTCCTCCATGCCCGCTGACATAATAAAAGAGTTCTCCTTTTTCTCCTGAGTGCTGCTTTTCGTTTCCTAGTGTCTTTTTTTCTGCAACAAAGCAATCTGAGAAAGAACCACCCAGTGGGGGGTGATCATGCCACAATTCCTTTTTCATTTCTCCTTTTGTGATTTTGAGTGGGCATACATACACATACACACAGTGTGTTTTTCAAGCCACCAGATCCAGGACTCTAACCCGCAGTCAGTCATGTAGGAGCCAACTGAATTAACCACCACACCATTAGCTGGATCCTGCATTCTATAGGAATGGCTCCATTCTGTAGTCCCATAAAACGTTCTTGTAATAAGTTAAACTTCCCTTCTACCTTGGAGTTTCTGCAGACTGGAAGTCTTCTATTATTATTTTTTGTTTGTTTGTTTCCCCCAGAGGTTATTCTGTCAATAATGCTCCAGAATGTCTCCTGATTGTCTGGACAGTACAAAATTTACCCCCTTTAGCCCACTAATGGATTTTTTTATTTGTTTTATAGACTGGAGTTTATTTTTAACACCCATCATGCCATGAATTCATAGGGAGTAGGTTCCGGAAGCTCAGGTTCCTTTCCATTGGTTCTCATAAAATATGCTTCTTTGGTGGAGCAGGCTGGTGCTTCAGTTGAACCCAGGGACCTTTCTATTTGTCTTCCTTTTTTTCTGGTCATTTTCCTTCACATGTTTTAGGAAGCTATCTCTGCTCTTAGAATGTGTAATATGCTCGATATGCACATTAATTCTCTCGGCAAGAATCTTGCTCTTCTTACAACAATGCCAACAGCATGCTGGGTAACACTGTAGACTCTTCCAGTTTTGCCATGGTAACATTTGTAAGGTATTCCTTTTACACAGTATTCATTCCCTTGATGTCTACAATTTCACCTTCCTTGTAGATTTGCATGTATGTTGCCAAAGGAACACTCCATGTTTCCTAAAAGGCCTAGAGAACATGTATCTGTGCCTCTTTTTTTCCCTTTGTGTTCATCTTTTTGGTGAATTCCTGAAAGATGCCAGTTCCAGCCAAAAGGACACTGATTTGTTTGTTTGTTTGTTTGTTTGTTTGTTTTGAGAGCAATTTTTGCTACAGGGCACATGCATTTACCGGAGAGACAGAGACAGAAAGACAGAAAGAAATCCCCCTCCCCCTCAAGGGGGATGGCCACAGTACAGTCCCTTTTCCTCCATTCTCCACTTGGGATTTTGGGCACACAGGCACACGCACCCCGTGTGAGTTTCAAGATATTAGGTCCAGGACTTGAACCGCAACTAGCCATGTAGGATTCCAGTGCCTTAACCACTATGCCACCTGCTGGCCTCAACACTAATAGATTTTTTAAATGATTATTTTATTTAACTTTATTCATTTACTTATTTTTTAATTTGACCAGGAAGGGACAGAAAGAGGGATGAGGGAGTGAGAAACCAAGCCACCAGGTCTAGGACTTGAACCACGGTCAGCCATGTGGGAGTCCAGAACCCTTAACCATCACACCACCTGCCAGCCCTGTCGCTAATATATTTTTATAGGGGGGAAAACAAAGTACCTTTCTTACTCTTACAGACTTGGTCACTCAGTGCAATCTTTTTAAAATTATTTTCTCTCTCCTTTGTTCACATACACACTTGACAGTGAAATGGAGAGAGAGAGAAATGAGCACCCTCCACAGGGCATGGTTATGTGGCCACACCATGTCCCTCCTCCAGTCCATCGGGTCTTGAGCACTTGCATGTGGCCCTGGCATGTCTCAGGTTGACTGAACCAGGATTCAACTGTGGTCATCAAGTGGGGACTGGCTTCTCTTGAACAGCAAGTTAGTGAAACTGGCCCTCAATGCAATGCTTCTGACAATTCTAGACATAAGACAAATCAAAAACAGTTTTCTTCCAACTCTCACACAGTCACTCAACACTTCTGACACTTCTGTGTGGGGATTCTCTGGGGCAGATTCTGCAGCAGGTTCTCCAGCAAACACCAGCCAGGTGTTCTCCAGTTCAATTCAGGTTTCACACTGTCTACTGGGAAGAGCGCCAGACCTCACAGGTTAAAGGCTCAGTTCCCAAGGCTGCCACCACTTCAAATGTGTTTGCAAGTCCAGCGTGCCCTACTGAACCAGCAAACCAGAGTTCCCATTACTCCCTCTTCAGGTGCAATTAACTTGTAGAGGGGCTCACAGAACTCAGTGAGACACTTTATCTACATGTACCAATTACTGATTACAAAAGATACAGATGAACAGCCAAATGGAGGAGATGGAGTAAGTGTGTGCACTCACAGGAGAGAGACAGAGAGGGAAAGTGAGAAATCACCCTGGGGGAATGGTCACACCACATGCCATTCTTCTTAATTCTTTTAGGATTTTGGGCACAGGCACCCTATGGCAAAATACTCTAAAAAGAGAGAGAGAGAGACCTGTGCAGGGCCAGCAGGTGGCATAGTGGTTGAGGTGCTAGACTCCCACGTGGCCAATCACAAATTGAGTCTTTGACCTGGCTTGAAAATCATGCTTGGTACATGTATGCCCCAAATCCCAGGAGAATGGAGAAGGGATTGCAGTGTGGCCATCCCCCCTGGGGGCTGATTTCTTGCTTTCCCTCACTATGTCTCTCTACCAAGTGCATGCTCTTATGGCAAAAATCTTTAAAAAGATTTTTGTCATAGGAGCATGTGGTGGGGATGGAACATTACTAGAGTTCCCAGGTCTAGAGCTGGGAGACTGAGTGCAACTACAGCGCACCAAAACAGAAATCCTGGAGGGGGAAGCCCTGCAATTAATGCACATATTTGAAACTGCTGAACCAGTGGACACCAGGCACAGGAAGCACCTCCAGGAGATGCTAGACCACAGTAGCAATGTTACCACAAGTTTTGTGTGGAGGTGGGATGCTAGCAAGAGTTCTGAACTGCTGTCAGGCATGGGAAGTCTCTGCCCCGGAGAAGGAAGATGTGGACAGTGAGAATATACCTCAGGAACTGCTCTCAAACCTAGGCCACCCCAGAGCGCCTCCCAGAAACAGGCAAAGAGCGAAGGGAATGACAAAGACTTTATAATTGTCTGCAGATCTAAGCTAAATCTAGAGAACTTTACAGGTGTGTCATGGGACTCCCTCCCCAATGAGCTGCTCTTAGGGATCTTTTCTTGTTTATGTCTCCTGAAACTGCTTAAAATCTCCCGTGTTTGTAAAAGGTGGTATTACCTGGTGCTTGATGAGTCTCTATGGCAGACCTTAGACTTTACAGGTAAAAATCTGCATCCAGATGTGATTGGTTGGTTGGTGTCTTGAGGGGTGGTTGGCTTTTGCTGTCCACAATCATTTATGGACCAACCATTGGTTGAACATTTCAGCCCTTTGCATGTTCAGCGCATGGACCTGTTGAACTCGGTAATAGATGCGTCTACCCTCCACAGCGTTCTGTCTCAGCATTTCAAATTGGAGAATCTAAGCCTGGAAGGCTTACAGCTTTTGGATCCCACTGTCAAAAATCTTGCTCAGAACTCAGATTTGGTGTGACTAAACCTTGATGGATGTTCCGGATTCTCCGAACCTGCCCTGAAGTCTTTGTTAAGTAGCTGTTCCAGGCTGGATGAGCTGAACCTCTTCTGGTATTATGACTTCACTGAATAGCATGTGTAAGTGGCTGTTGCACATGTATCAGTGACCATCGCCCACTCCCAAAAGAATTTCCAGAAATCAAGTGTCTCTTACTTTAGTTAGAAGATGCCCCAATTGGGACCTGCCGGAGGCATGGTGGTTAAGGCACTGGATACTCCCACATAGCTGACCACTGTTTGAGTCCCTGACCTGGTGGCTTGCTTTCTCAATTTCTCTCTCTCTCTCTCTCTGTCTCTCTCTGATCAAATTAAAATAAATGAATGAATAAATAAAATTTAAATAAAGAAGATGCCCCGATCTTCTCCACCTCTACTGAAGTGACAGTGACTTGCTTTCAGAAATTTTTCCAGTTAAACTATCCAACATGTATCATTTAGCCTATGCTATGATCTCATACCCAAAACTTTACTTAAACTTGGAGTCATTCCCACACTAAAAACACTACAAGTTTTGGGAATTGTGCCAGATGGTACCTTTCTGCTCTTAAAGGAAGCCCTTCCTTGTCTGCAAATTATTGATGATTGCTCCCATCTCACCACTGTTGTCAACTGTTGGCAACAAAAAGAACCAGGAGATATGGGGCATCAAATACTGACGGAGATTGCAAAGTTCCAGTTGTCTATGAAGTATTACATGCACAATAGTGTCTTTTCTTTGTCTTGGGAATAGGGAGATTGGCAGAAAGTCCAACTGCTGGAGCCCTCGGATTTATTCTTGGTTTTCCCTTTGCCTTCATTCTGCAAGCATATGAGAGAACCATTTGAAAGGGAGAATGGTGAAGTGTTACTTTTTTATGAAATAACTAAAAAAGCTTCTGTTACTGCAATGCCCTTTATAGCCTAAGCCTTTTAAAATTTTAGGAGAGTGGGCCTATAATTTCAGGGTACTTTAAAGAGCAAAATTTGAGCCACCTCTTGCAAATGCTCTTCTTATTAGTCTTTTTAGACTCAAGCTTAAAAATTAATACAACAATTTTTATAGCCAGATCATAACTTTTATATTTAACTTTTCAGTATTGCTTCACCAGACATAACTTGGAAGGACAATAAGCTAAATTTGTATTGTGAGCTGAACAGAAAGAGAATCATAGGATGGTTGCAGGTGAGTCGGTCTCTTCTGGAGATAGGAAAAAACATGCATTTCAGTTTGCCTTTAGATCTGAAGTTAGGCTAACAGAAATAAATAGCCTGAGATAATTCACCTTAAAACCTAAATGAAAAACAAAACAACCAAAGGTATTGAATTGGTTTAGTTTTTGAAGACTCAAGAAGCAATTTTCTTTTCTTTTTCTTTTTTTAGAGAGGTTTTTGCTATAGGGCATGTGCACTTGCTGGAAAGACAGAGAGAAACAGAGAGATAGAAAGAGAGAAACCACCCCTCAGGGGGGATGCCCATGCCGCAGTCCCTTCTCCTCTATTTTCCTCTCTGGATTTTGGGCATGTACACACACCCGGCATGAGTTTAAGCCACCGGGTCCAGGACTCGAACCACAGTCAACTATGTGGGAGTTCAGCAACGTAACCATTACGCCTTTAATGTTTGTTAAGGTATTGTGTTCGTACAATTCTAAATTAGGTGAGGAAATATAATTGTGGTTTTCTAGCTTCATTATTAAATTATGTTAATGTGTGTTCTTAGTTTTTAAAATGACTTGCTTTGTTTTAGAAAGGTGCCATTGATACTAACCTAGTCAGAAAAGCTCAATGGGAGAATTCTGAAGCTTCTTTTAGTGCTGAGGTTCTTGAGATTATATTTGTCTTACTCTGGAATCAAGTATCTTAAATTGTCTTTTTTTTTTTTTTAAAGATGTCTCACAAAAATTGTTGGAAGCTACCCATTTTGTAGAGTTGCTGGATCCTAAAGTTCCCTAAGAGGAACTGCCAGACACACGAGGAAGAGGTACATGTTCCAGTCTCAGAGCAGTATGTATTTACTACTCATGCCGCCATGCGTGTTAAAGCTCAGGTGTTGACCCTTTTGATGAGCATCAGTGATTTTTTAAAAATGTGGTATATAGAAGCAAAAAGATTAAATAGTTTTTTAATTTAATTTTTTGTTGAGAGAGATATTTTTGTTATAGGGTGCGAGCACTCACCAGAGATTCAGAGACAGAGAAATAAAAAGTGAGAAATCACCTCCTGGGTGCATGAGCACACTGCAAGCCCTTCTTCATTCTCCTCTCAGGATTGTTTTTGTGAGAGGTTTTTGCTATAGGGTACATGCGCTTGCCAGAAAGAGAGAGACAGAAAGACAGAAAGTGAGAAATCACCCCCCGAGGGGATGGCCACAGCATAGTCCCTTCTCTTCCATTCTCCTCTCGGGATCATGGGTACGCACATACACGTGCCCGGCGTGAGTTTAAGCTACCGTGTCCAGGATACGAACCGCCGTCGGCTACATGGGTGTTCAGCGACATAGCCATTACACTAACTGCTGGTCCCTCCTCTCAGGATTTTGAGCACACACATGTATACACACCTGGTGTGAGTTTCAAGCTGCCAAGTCCAGGACTCGAGTCAGCCATGTGGGAGGCCAGCACCTTAACCACTACACCACCAGTATTGTTCAGTATTGCTTCACAAGATATAACTTGGAAGGACAATTAAGCTCTTGTCCTGCTAGCCCTGCTAATTTGTTTAAAATCATTACTTCCTCGTATATTCAAAATGCAAAAAATGGCCAAAGTTTATTATTTCTATAAACATTAACTTTTAAAATAAAAAAATGATAAGTCTTAGCAATAATAGCATAAAGTGCCCTTATCTGCTCAGGCCTAATGAAGAACATCTTAAAGTAGTGTTACACAGGAACTGATTATGCTTCAATGTCTTAGTAGTTAAAAAGTACTAAATACTACTTGAAATTATTGTTTACAGACAAGTGACAGGGCTGATGATAGGCTGCAATTGGATGAGACCCATAGATGGCATAATGGTTAAGACACTGAATTCCTATGTAGTTGACCACAGTTCAAATCCTGAGCCCTGCGGCTTAAAACTCATGCTGGGCGTGTGTGTGCATACCCAAAATCCCAAAAGGAGAATGGTGGAGAAGAGATTGTGGTATGGCCGCCCCCTTTCTCCGGGGGGTGATTTCTTGCTTTCTGTCTCTCTGTCTCTATCTCTCCAGTGAGAGATAACAAAAATAAAACAAAAATCTCTCTCTCAAAAAAGAAAAAGGATGTCAATTGGACTCTGACTTGAGGATGCCCCCAGACATACCATACTTCCAGACTCAGGTCTAGCCAAATGCTGTTTTCCCAACATGTCAGAGTGATCTGTATTTTTGTGTGCCATTTTTACATTTATAGACTTGTTTTAAAACAAAATATTCTCTAAAAGCGTGTACTACGAAAAAGTATATATTTGCATATACAGGAAAATTAATCACTGTGCATGCCCAAAGAAAGCTGTGGGCTTAGAAAAAAACCTGAGAAGACCTCAATTTTATATCTCAGACTCATAATTGACAGAGGCTTCCTACAACAATTTTATTTAAAAAAAAAAGCAACGAACCCTGGGGAAGAGAAAGTATCCAATTCTCAGATGGTTACCAAATTATTAGATTTGAATGTCTAGTTTTCAACAACAACAAAAATCACAAGGCATAAAAAGAAACAGGAAATATGGCCTATTCAAAGGGAAAAATTTAACAGAAACTGTCTTTTGTGAGAAAGAACTGATCGTGCGTATAGTAGACAAAAACTTCGAAGCAACTGTCTTAAAGATACTTAAAGAACTAAAGAAAGCTAAAAGAACAATGTATGGAAAAAAATTAAAATGTTAAAAAGAAGTAGAAAATCGGGGCCAGCAGGTGGCATGGAGGTTAAGGCAGCTGGATCCCGCATGGCTACTGCATGGTTTGAGTACCTGACCTGGCAGCTTGAAAATCACACTAGGGGCTGGCAAGTGGTGTGGCAGTTGGGTTGACAGCAGTATGAGTCCTGGACCTGGCAGCTTCCTTTCTCACTTTCCCTCTCTCTCTGTCTGGTAAAATTAAAAATAATAATAATAATAATAATAGATAAAATAATTCTTAAAAAGAAAAGACAATCATGCCAGGCATGTGTACATGCATGCCACAAATCCTGAGGAAAATGGAGAAAAAGGGACTGCAGCTTGGCCATGCCCCCCTGGGGAGGGTGATTTCTCACTTTCCACCTCTCTGTATTTCTCTGTTCTCTCTATCTCTGGCAAGTGCACACACACTACAGCAAAACAAAACAAAATAAAAACACAAGTAGGAAATCTAAAAAAAGGCCAAAAAAATCTGGAGCTGAAAAGTACAATAACTGAAATGAAAAATTCACTAGAGGCATTCATTGATATATTTGAGCAGGCAGAAGAGTCAGTAAACTTGAAAATAGGACAATGTATCAAGTATGAGAAACAGAATGAAAAAGGATTGAAGGAAAGTGAACAAAGCTGAAAAGACCTGTGGGACATCATCAAGTGTTCTACCATATGCTTTACAGGAGTCATAGAAGGAGAATAGAAAGAGAAGTAGTACAAAGAACATCTGAAGAAATAATAGCTCAGAATGTATCAAACTTAATGAAAGACATCAATATAAATACCGAAAATACTCCAAGAAGGATGAATTCTAAAGTAACTGCACCAAGAAAAAATATAGTCATATTGTAGAAAAATCTTGAAAGCAACAAAATAGCTCAAGACAGCCATCAGAAACTTTTGAGTCCAGAAGGCAGTGGGTTAATGTATTCAAAGAACTAAAAGAAGAAAAAAGTGTCAATCAAGAATATAGACACTGTTCTTCAAAAGCTGAGGGAGATTTTGTTTATCTTGCTATTCTTTTTTTTCCCCTTTGGAGAGGTTTTTGCTATAGGGTGCATGCGCTCACCAGAGAGACAGAGAGAGACAGAGTGACAGAAAGCGAGAAATCACTCCCCAGGGGGATGGCCACGCTGTAATCCCTTCTCCTCCATTCTCCTCTCAGGATCCTGGGCACGCACACATGCACATGCACCTGGCATGAGTTTAAGCCGCCGGGTCCGGGACTCGAACCACAGTCGACTACATGGGAGTCCAGCGACATAGCCATTACGCTAATTGCTGGTCCCCGATCTAGCTTTTTTTTAACACTGCACTTGTTCTGCAAGAAATGCTAAAGAGAGTCCTGTAGGTTAAAATGAAAAACACTGGACAGTAATACAAAGCCGTATTAGAAATAAAAATCTCTTGGGGCCAGCCAAAGGCCTATGTAGTGGTTAAGGTGGCTGGATGTCACATGGCTGACTTCATAGTTCAAGTACTAGAACCAGTGACTTAAAAAAACACACCAGGCATGTGTGCATGCATGCCCAAAATTCTGAGAGGAGAATGTAGGAGAAGAGTTGGTGCTGTGTCCATATACCCTGGGAGATACCTTCTCACTTTCCATCTCTCTCTCTCCAGTGAGTGCATGTGGCCTGTGGCAAACAAAAAGCAATTAAAAAATAAAAAGAAATAAAAATATTGGTAAAGGTAAATACATTGACAATTATAAAAGCTAGTATTGAGGGCATTATGTTAAGTGAAATAATTCAGTCACGCATGAAAAGACAAATACCACACGATCTCATTTATATGTGGAATATAAAAACGTTAAACTTATAGGTTCCAAAGCATGGTTGAAAGAGAACAAACTGGAGGACTCACACTTCTGATTTCAAAACTTACTACAAAGCTACAGTAATCAAAACACTGTGATACAGGCAAAAATCAGACGTATAGACCCATGGATAGACTAGAATCTGAGGGATTAGTAGATGGTGTAATGGTTATGAGGAGAAGAGATTGTGGTGTGATCGTTCTCCCTGGGGTGGGTGAAGACACTTTCTGTCTCTCTCGGTCTCACGTGCCCTATTCAAAATTCTTTCAAAAAAAAGAAAGAAAGAAAAGAAGAAGAAAGAGCACAAACCTTTGCACATAGGGTCAAATAACTTTTTAAAAATTATTTATTTAATTCCATTCCTAATTGTTATTTTTAAATTTGACCAGAGAGAGACAGAGAGAGAAAGGGAAAGGGAGAAAGCAAGGCCCGGGTCCAGGACTTGAACCATGAATGGCCATGTGGGAATGCAGCGTTTAAACTACTACGTCACCTGCCAGCCCAGGGTCAAATAAACTTTGAAAGAGAGCACCAAGATCATTCAATGGGGAATGAGTCTTTTCAACAAATGGTGTTGGAAAACTGGATATCCACATTCAAAAGAATGAAGTTGGACTCTTATTTAGTGCCATATACAAAAACTAGCTCAAAATAGATTAAAGACCTAAACAAATGACCTAAAATGATTAAGCTCTTAGAAGGACACAAGGCAAAAGAATAAATATATACATATATATATATATATATATATATATATATATATATATATATACAGCATTGAATTTAGTGATATGACACTGAATATACAGGCAACAAAAGAAAAAAATAGGCAAATTGAGCTTCATGAAATTTTTCTAAAATTGTGTATCAAACAGACAGTAGCAGGCCAGCAGGTGGCATGATGGTTAAGACGCTATACTCCCACATGACTGGCCATAGTTCAAGTCCTGGACCTGGTGGCTTGCTTTCTCACTTTTTCTCTCTCTCTGGTGAGCACATGTGTCTTGTAGCAATATTAAAAATAATAATGGTGCCAGCAGATGGTGTAGTGGTTACATTGCTGGACTCCCACATGGCCGACCATGGTTCGCGTCCTGGACCCAGAGGCTTGAAACTCACGCAGGATGTGTGTGCATGCATCCCCAAGATCCCAGGAAGAGAAAAGATTGGAGCTTGGCCATCCCCCCTGTGGGGTGATTTCTCACTTTTCCTCTCACTGTCTCTGTCTCTTTCTGGCAAGTGCATGCCCCATGAGGGGTACTTTCTCTCTTTCTCTCTCTCTCTCTCTCTGGTGAGTGTACATGCCTTTTGGCAAAAAAGAAGCAAAATAACAACCACTAAAATAAAAAAAATACAAGTGTTGGTGAGGATGTAGAGAAATTAGAAACTTTGTGCAGTATTAGTGAATGTAAAACGATATAGTAGCTGTGGAAAATTGAATGGCAAATCCTCAAAAAATTAAAAATAAGGGCCAGCAGGTAGTATGAAGGTTAAGGCAGCTGGATCCCACAGGGCCAAGTACATGGTCCAAGTTTCAGCCACCGGGCTAGAAAAACATGACTGGCACCTGTGCAGTGCATGCCCAAAATCCTGAGAGGAAAATGAAGGAGAAGGGGTAGTAGTGTGGCCATCCCTTTTGGGTGTGATTTCTCACTTTCCCTCTCTCTTGTGAGTGCACACATCCTCTAGCAAACTAAAAAAAAAAAAAAAAAAAAAAAAAAAAAAAAAAAAAAAAAAATAGAATTACTATATAGAGACAGCTGGTGGCACATCAGTAGCACAATGTCCTGCAATGTCACATCTATATGGAAGGTTCTAGGTTCATATCCTCAGGCCTTTCTCTCAACAATAATCTGGGCAGCTGAAGCCGAGTGTGGATCATGGCACAAACACCATATTGGGAAAGCCAGCAGGTGGCATGGTGGTTAAGGCACTGGACTCCCACTTGGGTGACCACGGTTCAAGTCCCAGACCCAGTGGCCTGAAAGTCACACTGGGTGTGTGTGTGTGTGTGTGTGTGTGTGTGTGTGCCCAAAATCTCAAGAGGAGAATGGAGAAGGCATTGTGCTGTGGTCTTCCCTTAAGGTGATGATTTCTCACTTTCCTTCTCTCTGTCCCTCTCCTGCAAGTGTACATGCCCTATGGCAAAAACCTAAAAAGTGAGACAAAATTCTGATTTACTTTTTTCTTTAAATCAGGTTCTCACTGTCATGATGCTCCTCCTTCAGCTTCTCATCTGCAACTACAGGTGTACATCACCACGCCCAGCTCTTTTTTAGACAGTCTCCTTATGTCGTTTAGGCCAGCCTCCAGCTAGAGATGCTGCTGCCTCTGCCTCCCCAAGTCTCTGGGGCTACAGGTCTGTGCTGCCATGTTCGGCCTTTAGGTTGGACCAGGAATCGAACCCAAGCTGTGGAGCACTGTATTTCAGCAAAGCTTGCCACTGGGGCAGGGCCCGATTTGATTTTTTAAGCCAATATTGGAAGGGTGAAAACACATTCTGGTCATTGAGAAGAGATTATGCTTGGTATTCTGTGACTATTGCATTAAAAGACTAATAAAAGCTAAGGAAAAAAGAGAGAATAAAAGAGGGAAGAAAAGAGAAAAGAAACTAAGGAAAGAGAAAAGGAGAGAGTCAGAAGGGATATGCACTTGCTAGTGTTATTGTTTGCTAAAATTAGAATTATGGAGCAAATATATGATGAATTCAATCCTTTGAAAATAAAACCATTGTTGGGACCCAGTAGATGATATAATGGTTTCGTCACTGGACTCCCACATAGTCAACAGTGGTTCAAGTCCTGGACCTGTTGGCTTAAAATGCACGCAAGGTGCATGTGCATGCATGCCCAAAATCTTGAATGGGGAATGGAGAAGGGATTACAGCATGGTCATCCCCCCGGCGGATGATTTCTTGTTTCGGTCTCTCTGTCTCTCTGGCAAGGACATGTGCCCTATTTAGTGATGAATCTCACTGAAGAGCCTACAAAACACATAAAGAAGAAGTTAAACATCTCTCCGAATCTTAGGATTGCAGTTTCATAGCCCTGTGTTCTCTCTGAGCTCAGTGTATTTTGCCACCCTGTGGCCAGATAATAGTACTGGTTGTCTTCTGTGTCACACATTGCAGTATAATATAATATTTTACAGGTTTTTTTTTTTTTTTTGAGAATGGTAATGCATTTTCACTTGACAAATGAGCAATTATATATATCTTGCCTGGAGGTTTATGTAGACTCTAATTTTTAGCAATCTGAGTCATTCCAGAAAATTGATGATTTTTGGCTGATGTAAGAACAGAACTCAGTTATTCAAATAATTTCACCCCCAAGAAACTTGTGGAAAATATACTAGTTAAGATGGTGGTATGTGTATTATCTCAAACTTGGAATTGCTTTCTTCTTCAATTCTAAGTTTATAGATGGAAAAATCTACACATCCAAAAGACAGATTTGTTTGCTTTATTGATGGACTCAGTTCAGAATATGTTCTAATTTCTTTTTCTTTTTCTTTTGGAGAGGTTTTTACTATAGGGCGCATGCGCTCGCCAGACAGACAGAGAGAGACAGAGAGATAGAAAGCAAGAAATCACTCCCTAGGGGGAATGACCATGCCGCAATCCCTTCTCCTCCATTCTCCTGTCGGGATCTTGGGCACGCATGCACACGCACCCAGCATGAGTTTAAGCCACCGGGTCCGGGATTCGAACCGGGGTCGACTATGTGGGAGTCCAGTGACATAGCCATTACGCTAACTGCTGGTCCCTGATGTAATTTCTAATGTTGGCTCCATTCCACTGCTCAACAAGATCTAAATGAAGACAAAATTGAACTTATCATTTAATTTTCCCTACTATCTCTACTGCTATTATCCCTAGTATTTACTGAGGACCTACTGTGTGGCAAGTACTGTGCTATGGGTTTTTTTTCCACATGGATTCTCTCTTAATTTCACACAACTCTAAATGACAAGGGGACTTCAAAAAGCTCATGGCGCTGGGACCAGCAAGTGGCATGCAGTTAAAGGCGCTGGACTCCCACATGGCTGACCACGGTTCAAGTCTCGGACCTGGTGGTTTGCTTTCTCATTTCCTCTCTCTCTCTCTGTCTCTCTCTGATCAAACTGTAAAATAATAATGATAATAATAATAAAGTTAAATAATTCTTTAAAAAAAAAAAAGCTCATGGAGCGACAGCAGGAGGCTTGGAGGTTAAGATGTTAAATCCCACATGGCCAACTGTGTGTATCAAGTCCCAGACCTGGTAACTTGAGAAATCACACTGGGGTGTGTGTGCATGCATGCCCAAAATTCCAAGAGGAGAATGGCCATCCCACTGATGGGTGAGTTTTTACTTTCCCTCTCTCTCTCTGGCAGGTGCGTGTGTCCTATAGCAAAAATGAAACAAAACAAAACTGATGGAAAAATGAAAATATGAGTTTATTTTGGTATAAAAATATTGAAATCTATGCATTGTTTTTCCATAACATACATTTTTTCATGAACTCTTTAAAGACCCCTGATATTACTGAATTATAACTTAAATGCCATTGTACAAATGAGGTGAAGTAATTTGCCCATGGTCAGAGGTCAGAGTGAGGACAGTACATATTTGCCTCCAAAGCTCATGCTCTTGGGTACTTGCTATACCTTTCAAAGCATACTGTCTCTTCCAATTATTGTGACATTAGCACAAAGACATTAGCAAAGCATAATTTATTTTTTCATCTATAGAATGGGAGTTATATCACTGGCCTATTAGGTAAATAAAAATAATTCCTTTTGGGGACCAGCAAATGGTGTAATGGTTATGTCACTGGACTCCCACACAGTCGACCACAGTTTGAGTCCCCGACCTGGTGGCTTAAAATATGCTGAGCATTTGTGTGTGTGCCCAAAATCCTGACAGGAGAATGGAGGAGGAGGGATTGTGGCATGGCCATCCCCCACTGGGAAGTGATTTCACATTTTCCGTTTCTCTGTCTCTCCAGGAGTACACGTGCCCTATAGTAAAAATCTCTCTCTTAAAAAAAGTAGATTTCTTCTTCCCAATTTTTCTGGTACTAAAAATGGTCATTCTTCATTTTGTTTTATGAAAGCATTTAAAATATAATTATAAAACTAGAAAGAATGTTTTTGATTATAAAGAATCTTACTAGAAGATGACTGTGTTTGGCAATTTGAGAATTAAGTGAATACCACCTGGACCAGAAAACTGATGATTTTCAACTAAGATAAGAGCAAATAAATCATTCAAATGTATGTTTTTTCTTCTTTTGCTTGCCTGTGTACTTTATTTTTGTAATAGGAAACAGTTAACTATTTTTATAAGATTCCATACAATCACAATTTAAGTGCTCAAGTCACCTTTAAGTTCCATTGTAAATACTGAGTTCTCAGAAAAGTCATGACACTTTTCTTTTGTGTTTTTCTATGCAAAAATGCATCATGACTTTTTTAACAATCCAATAGTTTCTGTAGAGCTCATGTTTTTATGCCGTAGGTGATTTTCTTATAACTAACTAAGGAAAATGTAGAAGTTCAAACTAAACTGTACCTTTTTGTAAAAAGAATAAATAACTTCCACTGTAGACTATCAATTAAATCAGGAAATTCAAAGCAGCTACGAATAATAAAAGCAAATGCAATCTTTTTTCTTTTTCTTTCTTATTTTTTTTTTTTTTTTTTTTGGAGAGGTTTTTGCTATAGGGCGCGTGCGCTTGCCAGGCAGACAGAGACAGAGAGACAGAAAGCGAGAAATCACCCCCCTGGGGTGATGGCCATGCCGCAATCCCTTTTCCTCCCAGGATCTTGGGCCACGCACGCACACGTGCCCAGCGTGAGTTTTAAGCCACCGAGTCCAGGACGCGAACCGCAGTCAACTACATGGGAGTCCACCGACATGGCCATTACACTAACTGCTGGTCCCTCAGCAAATGCAATCTTGAACTCTTACAACATGTTCACTATAAAAAGCAGAAAATATGTACAAACAAAAAGAGTTTATGAAGACTCATACTATTATAGTTACTTTGTTTTTTAAGAATTATTTTATTTAACTTTAAAAAATTTTAATTTATTTTATTTGACCAGAGAGGGACAGAGTGAGAGAGAGAGAGAATGGGAAAGTGAGAAAGCAAGCCGCCAGGTCTGGGACGCAAACTCCCACATGGGAGTCCAGCACCCTTAACTATCATGCCACCTGCCAACCTTGATAGTTACATTTTAAACTTTTAAGCTCATAACCCTCTTTCAGCAGAAGCCGATGTGTTGAAGTGTGCATTCAAGATCACATATAGATAAACCATGGAGTGAGATGAGGAAGAGACTGAAGAAGACCTCAGTCACATACAGAAGGATCCAGGTGGTTCTGAAGTTAGGATTTCTCCCCAGCCTTTCACACATTTCACTTTTCATTACGTAATTCTTCATGATTTTCTTGTGCTATAACCAGGTGACTGCAGAAGAAGGGGTGGTCATTTATTTCGGCAGAATGGCCTGTTTGGGGCTGTGAGTTAAGACGTTAACTTACAGCAAAACTACGCCTGGGTCTTCATGCTTCTGCCTACATAAAATGACCAGAGTGGAAGTTTGGTAATAGCAGAGATGTTGTCTTGTTTACTGCAGAATCTGTCCAACCTAAAAGCAGGGCCTGAGACTTCCAAGGCGTGTTGGGGAGAGGATGAGCCATGCTCGATAGCACCCCTCCCAGCCTCAGAGGGCTCACTGTGAAGCAAGGCTTTTGGGAGCAGATGCCCTGATGGTGAGGGAACTGGGGCAAGATGGGCTTCGCCAAGTCCCTGTGAACGCACAGGTTTAGTAAACGCTTTCAAATGATGCTTTTTGAGGCCAAGTAGAGGGAAGGAGCGGGATGGCCAGGCCACAATCGCCTCGGGTTTTTCAGCACCATGCACACACACCCATCATGTTCTTCAAGTTTCGGGTCTGGACTTGAACGACTCAGCCATATGGGATCCAGCCGCGTTAACCACCACACCAAGACCCGGTTACTTTCTTTCTGGTCTGGACTCTAATATTTTTGACACTTCTCCTTTTATAATCTCTAGCACCCTTTTATAACCTCTACTACCAGGAAAGTGAAGCGGGCAGTGGAGCAATAGGGCCAGTACGCTGGTGATAGAAGACAGTACCAGAGACAGAAATGTGAGCATGAGCAGAAGTTAAGTTTATTAGAGCTCTGGTGAGAGTGCCCAGGAGAGAACACCCAGGGTGAGACCTGAGCAGGTTCAGTTGTGCTTTTTGGTGGAGAGGGTCTCCTTTTTATGGTCTCAGTCATAGGGGGAGGGTAAGGATAAACTACAAGCTCTAGTCCAGATAGGGGGCTGGTCTTTTCTCTGGAATGCACGGTATTTATCAGCTGCAAGTGATTGCCAGGGTGCAGACCATCTGTTTTCCCTGTTGTAAAAGCTTATCTGGAGGGGAGGGGGCGCTGGGCTTTGTCTTGGGTCTTTAACCTGAGCAAGTTTGCTTAAGTCTTTAGGTAAGTCTCATCTTGGGCTTTCTTTATTAACCCTTGCTTGTCTAGTTTCTTATGAACCCTCCACTGGAAGATAAGTTCTGGAGAATAACTATTTTTAGTTTCAGTTTCAGTAATAATTCTCTGGGATATAGTCTGTAGATAAACTAAGATTTAATTTCCTTGCTGTGATGCATATTATTAGAAAGTTGTAGATGTAGAATTTTCTGTCATATCAGAAGTCTCTATAAAGTTGAAGGGATATGAGTAAGAAGATAAAGTGAGTAGGTAAATCAAGGGTCATTCAGCCACTAGGACATTTTCATTAAAAACCCCTGAGCAAGTACTCTAATTTTCACCATTTTTAACTTGTAAGGGTCCATAGATCGGTCCAACTGATGGAGACACAGAAAAGACAATGACAATGCAACTGC
The DNA here is from genome assembly GCA_026018925.1 of Tupaia tana. Classification (NCBI taxonomy): domain Eukaryota; kingdom Metazoa; phylum Chordata; class Mammalia; order Scandentia; family Tupaiidae; genus Tupaia; species Tupaia tana. The sequence goes on along the minus strand of JAKSZU010000001.1, from coordinate 246,398,692 downwards.
AAAAGAGGCTTTTATTTTTCCAGCTAGCTGGGGTCCAAGTTCCTGCCCGTCGCAGCGGGCCTTCACAAGGACCCCGAGCCTAAGATAAAGGAATCTTTTATAGTTCAGGATTTTTCATAGAATGTAACACATACAAAGGAGGGGGTATGGGAAGCGAGAGTCCAGCTATCACCACCTGCTCAGGTCTAGATAAGGGCTCTCAGCTAAGGGTCCGGATGACATTGCCTCGGAGGTGCTGGGCCCTCCCGTTTTCCACTTATCTGAGAGTTCCCAGACTCCTGGTTCCCGTCCTTGAGGCCCTAACAAAGTGGGCTCCGTCCTTGAAGACTTAACAGGGTAGCAATTAAGCTAACTTGCCCCAGCATTCCCTAACATGGCGGTGATTATGCTAACTTGGCCTAACAAACTGTCCCAATCACAGCTGTCCAACTTGTGGTTTCAGATAAGGCATACATAGCTGAGATCCAAAAATCAGGTAAAGAGGGAATCTATATAATTAAACACACTGTTTAATAGTAATTACAATTATAACACATGGCCAGGGTTTCCTGGGTATACTGATGATATTTTCTGACTGGAAGATAAGTTAGTGAATAAAGAAAGAACCATTACTAATTGTAAAATAATGCTTTATGGAGTGTATTTTTTAAAGTTTTTAATGGAAAACTTGAAATATATAAATAATAGTATAATGAATCCCAATGTACCCTTCACCCACCTTCAACAGTGACTGACGCATGGCCAGACTACTTTCATTTAACCCCATCCATTGCCCTGCTTCTGTACCTTTTATTTTAAAGAGAGATTTTTGCTATAGGGTGCATGCACTCGCCAGAGACACAGAGAGACAGAGAGACAAAAAGCGAAAAATCACCTCTCAGGGGGGATGGCCACAGCACAATCCCTTCTCCTCTCGGGATTTTGGGCATGCAGGCGCACACGCACACATGTGCACACACCGGGCATGAGTTTTAAGCCTCCAGATCTGGGTCTCAAACTGAGGTCGATTACATGTGAGTCCAGTGATGTAACCATTACATCATCTGCTGGTCCTGTTTCTATATCATTTTGAAGTGAATCCTAGAGAGCATATAATTTCATCTTAAAATTTTCAGTGTGCCAGGACCAGCAGTTAGTGTAATGGCTATGTCGCTGGACTCCCATGTAGTTGACCGCGTTTCGAGTCCTGGACCTGGTGGCTTAAACTTATGCCGGGCGCGTGTGCATGCGTGCCCAAGATCCCGAGAGGAGAATGGAGGAGAAGGGATTGCGGTATGGCCATCCCCTCGGGGGGGGGGGGGGGGGGGGGTGTGATTTCTCACTTTCTGTCTCTCTGTCTCTCTCTGTCTTTCTGGCAAGTGCATGCACCCTACAGCAAAAACCTCTCCAAAAAAAGAAAAAAAAATTCAGTGTGCAGTTTTGAGAGGGATGAACTTTAAAAAAATAAGACCATTATTATACCTAAAATTTTATCAATAACCTTTTTTTGCCATAAGGCGTGTGTGCTTGCTGGAGGGAAACGAGGGTAAGAAGAGCGAGGAAGCAGTGTCTATGCCTCTTGTATGACAGTACCACAGTCCCTTTTCCTTCATTTTCCTTGGGATTTGGGGCACCCATGCACACACACCTGGTGTGTTCTTCAAGAATTATTCATTTAATTTTACTTATTGTTATTATTATCTATTTTTAATTTGCTTTAGGGTATATGTGCTCACCAGAAAGATCCAGAGAGAAGGAAAGTGAGAAAGCAAGCTGCCAGGTCTAGGATTCAAACCATAGTTGACCATGTGGGAGTCCAGCATCTTAACCACCATGCCACCTGCTGGTCCCCCATTCACTTATTAAGCACAATACTTCTTTAAAGAGACACTTCTTCTCATCTACTGTATTACTAGGTTGTTGGGAAAGTCATAATGTATTTTTCTATGCAAGAATACATCATGACTTTCCCGACAGCCTGTTTCCTGAGGCTGTTGTAATAAATCACCACAAACTTGGTGCCTAAAACAACAGAGATTTATTCTCTCATGAATCTGGAGGCCAGAAGTCCAAAGGGAAGGAGTGAGCACAGTCACACTTCCTCTAGGGGAGAACCCATTCCTTGGCTCTTCCAACTTCTGGTGACAGCAACATGCCTTCTGACTGCATCACTCCCATTTCTATCATTGTGGTTATATCTTCTCCTCCTGTTCTCTTTGTTCTCCTCTGTATGTCTTTTATAAGGACATTTGTCATTGCATTTAAGGCCCACCCACATAATCTGGTAATCTGGCATGATCTCATCACAAAATCCTTAACTAAATTACACCTACAAGGATCCTTTTTACAAATAACATTCTCCAATTCCAGAGACTAAAACATGATCATATCTTTTTTTTTTTTTTTTTTTTTGGAGAGGTTTTCACTATAGAGCGTGTGCGCTCGCCAGACAGACAGAGAGAGACATAGAGACAGAAAGCGAGAAATCACCCCCCAGGGGGGATGGTCACGCCACAATCCCTTCTCCTCCATTCTCCTCTGGGGATCTTGGGCATGCACGCACACGCGCCCGGCGTGAGTTTTAAGCCACCAGGTCTAGGACGCGAACCGCGGTCGACTACGTGGGAGTCCAGTGACATAGCCATTACGCTAACTGCTGGTTCCCAGATCATATCTTTTTAGAAGCAACCATTCAACCAACTCTATTATTTGGTAATCAGTGGTTCATGAAGGAAAAACTAGATAAACACTTGATTCTTTCTCTTTATTCATCAATCTTCAAAGTAATGAGTTGTTTCCCTTAGATTTTCCAATGAGAATTTTTACATTTTCCCAAGTATTATAAATAGATGTAAAAACTTTAAAAAGTTCATGGAAATTGTGTATTATAAAAATAAAACTAGGCCAGCCCTGTGGACTAGCAGTTAAGGGAGCCAGATTCCACATGACTAACTATGGTTTAGGTCCTGACTTTGGCAGAATGGGAAATATGACAAGTGCATGCGCATGTGCATGCATGCCCAGAATGCCAATGGGATGGAGGAACAGAAAGGGAAAGATTGCTGCATGACCTTGCCCCATTGAGGGGTGATTTCTCTCTCTCTCTCTACATATGTATGTATATATATATATATATATATATATATATATATATATATATTTTGAAGATTGATGAATAAAGAGAAAGAATCAAGTGTTTATCTAGTTTTTCCTTCATGAACCACTGATTACCAAATAATAGATAGAGTGGGTTGAATAGTTGCTTCTAAAAAGATATGATCATGTTTTAGTCTCTGGAATTGGAGAATGTTATTTGTAAAAAGGATCCTTGTAGGTGTGATTTAGTTATTTACAATTGGGGGAAAAAAAGAAAAAAGTGTTGTACATAGATTCAAAAAAAATTTGCACCAAAATAAACATGGTTTTTAATTTCATTTTTCACAAACTTTTAAAAATCCCCTCATCTTTGGTGTAGTTCAACTTACTGCAAGGTACCTATTGAGCCTCAGAGTGTCTCATCTTTGGCCAATAAGAACCTCTTCTTGTTGGTTCCTGAATTCTTCTGACATGACACAGGTGGTCATTGATACTTTCTGTTATGGATTGGATTGTGTCCCCACAAAAGATATGTTTAGATCCAACCCCCAAGATCTCAGAATGTAGCTTTATTTGAAAGTAAGGTCTTTATGTTAGGTGTTGGGTAGGGTCCTAGGAGCACAAAGGGTTAAAGAAGGCCCATAAACCTGCTTATTTTGTAACATTCAATAAACTCTAAATTACCACCTACTATCATGAAACTCACAAGAAAATAAAAAACGGAAAAACAAAGATAAAAAGTAAGCTGGAGGAAACCTTGGGGCACCTATTTTGACTAAACAAAGGTTCAAAACAGCATACAAGGGGACCCTAGTTAGAAGATGGGGCCTGTTTGCCTCCCTTGGGCACTGCCCATTCTGTATACGAAACATATCAGTCTCTCTCTCAATAAACATTGTGCTTAGCTTGTTTCCTTGCCCTTGGGTTCTTTGCTCCTGCAGGAAGACATGGACCACATGCATCACAACCTAACATTTACAGAGGCAGTCAAGCTAAAATGAGGTCATTAAGGAAGGTTCTAATCCAATATGAATGATCTCCTTATAAAAAGGGGAAATTTAGGGACCAGCAGATGACATAATGGTTATGTTGTTGGACCACCACATGGTCTACCGCAACTCGAGCCCCAGACCCAGCAGCTTAAAAGTCACGCCAGGAGCATGTGCATGTATGCCCAAAATCCTGAGAGGAGAATGGAGAGAAGGGATTGCGGCATGGTTGCCCACCAGGGGGCGATTTCTTACTTTCTGTCACTCTTTCTCTCTCTGAAGAGCACGTGTGCCCTATAGGAAAAAAATCTCTCTTAAAAAAAGGGGGGGATTTAGGCACACACAGAGACTGATATGCATAGAGAGAAATGTCTTAAAGCCACCAGCAAACTGCCAGTGAAGAGACCAAGGCAAAGAATGAGCTGATACAGTTGCCAAGGAGTACCATGGATTGCTGGTTACCGCTAGCAGCTGGAAAGAGGCAAAGAAGTCAGGTTCTCCAGAGAAACAAAACCAGTAGAATACGCACCCTGGAAATTGGTTTACGTGACTGTGGAGGCTACGAAGTCCCAGGATCAGCTACGAAGTCCCAGGATCAGCTATCTCCAAACTGGAGAATCAGGAAAGCATGTGATGAAATTCAGCAGGAGTCCAAAGGCCTGAAGCCAGTGGTATGAGACATGGTACAAGCCTGAAGGCCTGAGAACTGATCCGGGTAGGGTGGGGCATGGACAGACTTATCATGGTGTAAGCTTCCAGTTCTAGCCCAAAGACCTGAGAGCCAAGAGTCCCGACGTCCAAGGGCAAAAGAACATGAATGCCCCAGTGCAAAAGATAATTCATCTTTTTCTGCCTCTTTGATCTCTTCAGGCCATCAATAGAATGAGTAATTCTTGCCTATGTAGGTGAGGGTAATTTTTTTTTTTAAGAGAGATTTTTTTTGCTATAGGGTGCTTGCGCTGGCTGAAGAGACAGAAAGACAGAAAGCAAGAAATCACTCCCCCAAGGGTGGCCATGTCACAATCCCTTCTCTGTTCTCCTCTCAAGATTTTGGGCATGCACATGTGCCCAGTGTAAGTTTCAAGTCTCTGGGTCTGGGACTTGAATTGCAGCTGGCCATATGGGAGTCCAGCAAAGTAACCACTAGACCATCTGCTGGTCCCGAGGGTAATCTTCTTTATGAAGTCTACTGATTTAAGTGCTGATTTCTTCTAGAAACCCAGAAATGATGTTTTACCAGTCATCTGGCATCCTCCTGCCCAGTCAAGTTAACACATCAAATTGACTCAAGTTAACACATCATATTGACCATCACTGAAAGTTTCTACCCCGTGTCAGAGAGAACGTGGCCCTGCCAACACCTTGGTTTCAGACTTCTAACCTTGAGAATGCCGAAACAGTGCATTTCTATTATTTTAAACTACCTAGTTGTGGGGCTTTGTTACAACTCTGAGAAATGAATGCACCTTCCTTATTATCTGTTGGAAGCTTCTAGAGGCCACCACCACTTTGCTGTTATTGCACAGAGCCAAAGCAAGAGTCACAACTGAGGGAAAGGAGGCGGTGGAGGCGCGAGACCTGGGGTATTGTCAATGTTTGAGCAGATCACATTGTGCACAGTTCAGTTAGTTCAGGGAACTTATGTTGAAAAATATGACCCAAGGACACAAGATTACTAAAGAACGCAAGTTGAAGGAGATTGTCCACACAGTGTGCTCAAAATCCTGGATACTTCAAGGACAGAATAATTTACAGCAATATTTGTAGATGAAGAGTTTGTACTAGTATTTTCTATTACAGCTCAGTCCACGTTTAACAATTTACAGGACCTGAGAGAACAGATGTTTTAAAGGTTTTTGCCATAGGACATGTGTGCTTGCCAGAAAGAAACGATGAGAGGGAAAGTGAAAACTCACTTTCCAGGGTGGATGGCCATGCTGCAGTCCTTTCTCCTTTATTCTCCTCTTGGGTTTTGGGCACACACATACTTCCTGCATGATTTTCAAGCTGCCGGGTCTGGGGCTTGAACTGCAGTTGGCCATGTGGGAGTCCAACACCTTAACCACACCACCTGCTGGTCCCAAGAGAGAACAGATTTTACAGGTTCAGGACACAGGAAATGTTCCATTATTTTAGATAGCAATAAATGTGACCTAGAAACTGAACAAGTAGTTGGCAAATGATAGGGCCAGGTCTTAGCAAGACAGTAGTGTAGTTGTGCCTTTTTTTTTTTTTTTTTTTTTTTTTTTTTTTTTTTTTTTTGAGAGTTTTTTTGCTGTAGAGCATGTGCGCTCTTCCGAAAGAGAGAGACAGAAAGCGAGAAATCACCCCCCAGGGGGGATGGCCACGCCGCAATCCCTTCTCCTCCATTCTCCTCTCAGGGTCTCGGGCATGTACGCACACGTGCCTGGTGTGAGTTTAAAGCCACCAGGTCCGGGATTCGCACCATGGTCGACTACATGGGAGTCCAGCAACATAGCCATTACGCCAACTGCTGGTTCCCTAGTTATGCCTTTTAGAATGGTTTGCAAAGTCAAAGGTCAAAGTCAATGACATAGTTTATGACCTGGTCTCAGATAGATAAAAAGAAAAACACCAGTGGAAAAGAAGAAGCCTGAAAAGAAATTATGTCTGCTGCTCTATACTCATAGTCAGCAGCAGCTCTGAGCCGAGTGACAGGGATGAAAAAGTGTTATCTAATAGGAAGTGACAGAATTTTAGACTTCAAAAAATAAATCTAAAGAGGCGTTTCCTGTTTTATATACTATGTGAAGAATTTAGATATTATATTGAGTTGCACAAGTTCCCTGGAGAAAAACTTGCTCTGTGTAGCAGTTATAACAGATGTGAAAATAAATATACTTGACTCTAATATGATTATATGAACAGCATAGATGCATTTCAAATGTTAGATATTGCTACTGTAATCAAATGATTTCATATTGACCTTTTGTATCATAATTCTTCCTTGTCAAGCACTAAAAATTTGAATCATTATACTTGATGTCTGTAGTGATACTGTTTATGACATTTCCCCTCAAACTCACTGCAGCAGATAACTTTCTGAGTCACTGACTTCATTTTATATTTTAAAAAAATGAAATATAATATGTCATATTCTAATTAAAATTGTACATAATGATTTGGGAAAATAGGTCTTTTATAGGAAAAAATGGGATAGCTCATTTCTATGGTTTTCAAAGCAAAAATATATACAAATGAAACCAACTCTAATATTGCTTCTCCTATTTTACTGTCAGATTAAGTTACAGTTTTATGAGTGGTTAAATTTTAGTACTTTTTTTTAAAAAAGAAAATATATATTTTAGACTCATTCTGTAGTAGGTTGGGAAATAATTGGCAAATTCATTTGGCTTAAACTGATAATCTTCTCATTTAATCCTGGAATCAGTAGTATGTTCCTGGAGTTCTGATTCCTTTTACTGGAAAATGGTATTTCAAGATCATAATCTGGGAGCAAGAGGTGCTCACAGAGAGTGGGTTGGTCACTGTTTTTAGGTTTTTTCAAAGATCTGTTTGTTATACAATGAAAAGCATTGAGTTTTGGGGGTTTTATTTCTTTTTAAGAAAAAGAGGGCCAGCCCTGTAGTGCAGCAATTGAGCGCTCTATATAGGGAGCTGGATCCCATGAGGCTATTGCAGTTCAAGTCTCAGCCCTGGCAGCTTGAGGAACATGCTCGGCATGTGTGCATGCATGCCGAGGGTCCTGATGGGATGGAAAAGTGGAGGGGCTTGGGGGAATTGTAACATGATCACACCCCATGGGGGGCGGTTCTCCTTCTCAGTCTCTTTTATTCTCTTTCCAGGAGCGTACCTGCCCTCTGTCAATTTCTTAAGGAAAAAGATATTTCTTGCTCTTGACCTGAATCCAGAATTACATATTCCATTGAGTGCTAGCCTTGAAATACCATAATTTAGGCACCAGGTATACTCATTGCAATTGGGTGGTCATAGTTTCTAGGCCTCTTTAGAGCCAAAGTGGGGGAATTTAAGACAAAATTGTGTGGTAGCCCATGACTGTAATCCCATCTACTCAGGAGGCTGAAGCAGGCTTATGAATTCAAGCCAACCTGGGCAACACAGTGAGACCCTGTGTCTAAGGAAAAACAAAACAAGACAGACAAAACTTATCATGATACTTAAATTCAAAATCAGGGGACCAACAGTTAGCGTAATGGCTATGTCGCTGGACTCCCATGTAGTTGACCGTGGTTGGAGTCCCAGACCCAGTGGCTTGAACTCACGCCGTGTGTGCATGCCCAACATCCCAAGAAGGGACTGGAGGAGAAGGGATTGTGGTGTGGCCATCCTCCTGGGGGGTGGTTTCTCACTTTCTGTCTCTCTGTCTCTCTCTTTCTGGCGAGCACACGCGCCCTAGAGAGAAAAAAAATTCAAATTCAGGTATACAGAATTTATATGTATCCTTTATGTCTTACATCTCTTCTTTCTCACACATTGACAAGGGATTGGTATTTGAATCAGTAGCTTGAGTAACGATCACCTTCGCCAATGTGGACACACATCATCATCCAATCCACTGAGGGCCTGGTTCTCAAAATGACATCTATTGGGACCAGCAGTTATCGTAATGGCTATGTCGCCGCTGGACTCCCACATAGTCGACCGCGGTTCGAATCCCGGACCCGGTGGCTTAAACTCACGCCGGGCACGTGTGTGTGCGTGCCCAAGATCCCGAGAGGAGAATAGAGGAGAAGGGATTGCGGTATGGCCATCCCCCCAGGGGGTGATTTCTCGCTTTCTGTCTCTCTGTTTCTGTCTGGCGAGCGCACGCGCCCTATAGCAAAAACCTCTTCCCCTCCCCCCAAAAAATATCTATTAAAACATAATATAATTATTCATATTCTTTATCCCACATTTTACAATAAAATACTAAAATGCATATATATAAACACTAACACCAACAATGTAATACTGAGATTAGTTAAAACTTTTTTTCAACTTTTTATTTTTGGTTCACAGATATATAATCAAATTACCTTTTTTTTTTTTTTTTTTTTTTTGCTTTTTTTTCAATTGCCAGAGGGCACTTAGGTTGGCCAGAAAGAGACAGACAAAGAGAGGGAGAAAGCACCCCCTAGTGGGGTGTGACCATGTTGCAATCCCTTCTCATTTCTCCATCCAGTCTGAATTTGGGGCATGCATGTACATGTGCCTAGCAGCCAGGATTGGACCTCAAACTGTGGTTGGTCATGTGGGATCTGGCTTCTCTTAACCTCTAGGCACAGGGATGGCCTATCAAATTGCTGTTTTAAGGGCATTTTAAAAAGTTCCTCTCTGTGTTTTATGGAATATCTGATTAGGTTGAGCTGCTTCATTTTATTTTTAATTTAGGCAGACAGTTAATTTTCAAAAGTTATTTTTTAAATAACTAAGTAAAATGTATATGTATTTATAGAGTCAAGTCAATAAAATATATTTAAATAAGTCTAGCTCCTTTTTCTGTACTATTCTTGTCCCTATAGGTGACTTTTTTTTTTTTTTCTTTTTAAAGATTTTTGTCATAGGGTAAGTGCACTTGGCAGAGAAAGACAGAAAGTGAGAAACCACCCTCCGGAGGGGAGGGCCATGCTACAGTCTCTTTTCCATTCTCTTCTTGGGATTTTGGGCATGGAGGTACACAACAATGCTGGCTGGGACTCAAAACTATGGAGTCGGCCATGTAGGATCTAACACCTCAATCACCATGCCATCTGCTGGGGGTCCTAAGGCCATGCTGGGCATCACATCACAAGAGAACAGGAGCGTTTGCCTCTGTGTTTTCATCCATCCAGGTGTCAGGGTCTCGTTCCTTCTCCTATAAACCACCAGGAGTCAATCACAGGAGCCCCAGCTTTTGACATCATGAGGTATTGAGTTTCCTCTTAAGTTTCCTCTTTATACCTTCACAATTAAATTACAACACATGAATTTAGGGGGGACACAACCATAACAAGGATTTCCCCCTGCTTTGATGATATTGATGTAGTTGTAATATACTTAATAATAAAAATCATCCACCAAATTCTTGTCAAAGCACTTTCTAGTAGCTTTGTTTTTCGCAATAATCACAGGTGGTGGTTTCTATTCCGTCTTATTAACACAAAGAAGATTAATTATAACCCAAAGTCACATAGTAAGTTAGTGGCAGAGGTAAGACAGATCCCACCAAAACTCCGTTAATTCACTGTCAATTTGTTGATGCTAAACTATCACAAACTGACTTGCATTTTGGTATACAGAGAACGATGGCAAGTTAGTTGTTATTTTAAGATTCAAAATAGTTTAAAGTTATAAAATAGAGGAAGAGAAGAGAACACTAGAAAAGGTTTTTTTTTTTGTTTTTTTTTTTTTTAATTTGTGTGATCAACAATTTCTGGTTATACTCACTACACCAAAAATTAGCCCATTTGGAAATCAGTATTTTGTAAAGGTCTAAAAATAAGGTGAACTCTAACTGTGGTACAATTTTTTGGGTAGTACTGTTATACATCAGTACTTTTAATAACTTAAAAGGATGATGTTATCATGTACTACACTTTACAGTAGGGTCTCTTATTGGAATTAGTAAGCTTGAAGTATAAGATCTTTCTTTTTCACTTTCATATCCTCCAAAAGTATGCAATACTAGTGAGCATATGAAGCCCTAAAAATTAGCTCTTTTCCTTCCTTCCATACTTATCATTTAAGAAAATAGAGGCTGAAGAAATGTCATGAGATTTTAGTTTAAGCCAATTTCTACTGTCTTTTTAGACTTTTACCTTTCTTGGCACTGTAGCTATTATAAAACAGTTAATTCAATAGGAAAACATTAAAATGTCTTTTTCAAAAAGAATTATTTACTTCATTTTATTTATTCATTTATTTTAATTCGACTATATACGTGTGTGTGTGTGTGTGTGTGTGTGTGTGTGTGTATACACACAGAGAGAGAGAGAGAGAGAGAGAGAGAGAGAGAGAGAAAGCCAGAAAGCAAGCCACTAGGTCCAGGACTAGTGGTCCGCCACGTGGGCGTATTCAGCAACTTCACCACCACATTACCTGCTGGCCCCAACATTAAAATGCTTTAACTTATAAGATTTGGTGTCATTTTGTTTACAGTACATAAACATTTATGCCCTGATTTTTACTTTTCCTTTCTTGTTTTGCAGTTATTCAGTATTTAGGCAGCATATTAATATAAAATAAAATAAAGAAGTAACTTGGTATTCTCTAATATAAAATATTTTGAAGTTAAAAAAGATTCATCATAGAAAGAGTGTCTAGAATTTACACATCAGATTATGTGTCTATTTGTCTTTCTACATGGCCATGGCTGTTATAAGGTGTGAGTTCACACATCAGAAATCCAGTATAAATATAGTATGAAGAGCTGTTAAGTCTAGAAAAATTACTCAGACTTTAGGTTACCAAATAAAACATTTAGACAATTTTTTTTTTTTTAAGTTTCTTGTACAGGGTGTGTATGCTCACTATAGAGAGACACAGAGAGATAGAGAAAAAGAAAGTAGGAAATCCCTCTCCATGGGGAATGGCTACTCTGCAACCTCCTCTCTATTCCCTTAGGATCATGGTCACACATGCACATGTGCCAGGTGTGATTTTCTTTTTTTAAAATTTAGATGTTTGCCATAGGGCACTGGAGCTTGCTGAAGACAGAGACAAAAATGGAAAAAGAGAAATCTCTCCCCACCCTGGGAAGATAGCCAAGCTGCAATCCCTTCTCCTCTCAGGATTTTGGGCACATATACACACACACCCCTGGGTCCAGGACTGGAACCACAGAGTTGGCCATGTGGGATCCAGCACCTTAACCACCAAGCAACTGCAGATGCTGAGACAAAAACATTTTAAGTGTGATGCTAAATCAAGTCTTACATGGGAGAAATTCATGGCTCACAAATTTTCCATTTTGTGAATTAAAGGGCTGTAGCTTTCAAGTATTTAGGCCATAATTATGGTACAAGACCAGAATGTCTCTCTTTTTGAAATTAAACTGGCTAGCACACATATAGTGACCAAAGGCCTATCATAGCTAAACTATTGGAAACCCACAAAATTGGAATGGAATCCACCAAGGTTACTTAGATATTGAAGAGTCTTGGATAATTATTAATCAAGTTCACAGGCACTGTTGGGAAGTTAGAGGGTGTAGAAGACCAACCCAGCATCTCCAAGGAGCTTAAAGGTCTTAAGGAGGCCACAACTGGGTTTAATGCCTTTTTTTCCACTAACTGTATTCCAGTATTTCACAAAGACCTGTAACAGTGTGGATCTCCTCAGATTAATTCTGTAGAAAGAAAATTTCATAGATTCTTTAATGTCCCGTCTGCAGTGACTTTAACCTTAATTGATGGAAAAAAATCAATCATTTAGGTAAGAATACAAAGCGGTAGGGAAGAAAAGTAGGTAAAAAGGAAGGGATTCCACTTGCAAACAGTTGGCAGTATGTATATAAGAAGGTAACAGGAAGTCCTCCTGAAATAATAAGCAGTGAAACTTACCAGGAATGGTATTGTTTAGTGTTAATTTTTCAGCTATCACCTGAATAAAATTATTACAAATGTTGATAGAATTGTAACTTGACCAAGAATACTGATTTCCTGTGCTAGAAGTGCCCCAGACCAGGCAGCTGTGTGGGAAGCTGCAGAGCAATTAAATGTTGAGAGAATGGAGTGGGAGTGAATATTTAAAATAAATCTTTAGGTTAATATTCTACACCCGTGGACAAACTGTTCACAATTTTCTGAGTTTTAGCGGCCACTGCCTTCTCTAATTCCTTCCTTTGGGTCCTGGCAAACCAGCTTTTCCACTCTGGTAAGACGGCTTTGATACTCTTCAAATCTCATTTCACCAACGAAAAATTTTGACATTTTGTTTTGCTTTGCATTTACTGGATAAACTCCTTCACTAATTCAGACTATATTCCAGGTCCCTTAAGAATCCTTAGGGACAATAAAATTAGGTAGCGTTCTGCCTTCCAAACAGGGCATTCTTGTTGTTTTAAACACAGGCAATAAAGAGGGGATTTACTTGGCAAGCAGGTCAAACGCCTATTGAATTACATACACTTCAAGACAGGGACCTATTCTGTCTGCCCTGTAGCCAGAGGCCTTGCTTGTTGGTGGGTCAAGGGCAAGTATTTCAGATGTTGCTGGTCACTACACATAAAGTCACAGCATTCTTGAAAACCAGAGAAAGTGATGATGTCATAATCCAGAGGCGTTTTGGTTCGCTTTTTTGACATTTCCATTACCATGAGAAGTCATTTAAACTACGTAGGCTAATACAGGCCACGGAGAAGGAACTTTTAAGCCCAGAGGCTTTGTAGTCAGACTCAGCCAGTTCCGGGGGTTACTAATTATGGAATTGGGTACCAATGGGCTCGATTCGGCTTTCATCTCCTTTAGAAACAGGTACACAATTCCGCAGGCTAACTGGCAACAGAGACCAACACGCCAAAGCTCGCGCTGCGAGACTAGCTCAGAAAAGGAGATGACTCCGCATTTAAAACTTGTTCTCAGCCCCAGCGTGCCAGGGGCCGGAAGCCGCGCCACGTGACCGGTCCTCCCCCGCGGCCATTCCTAGCGAGGCAGGCGCCACCATCCCTTCCACATTTCCTAACTCCTCCAGTTTCGGACGGCGCAGAGATGTGTGACAGGAGTAGGTCCCAGCTAGCTCTGGGCTCGAGCGTCTTAGAACTCGCGCCTTTTCCAGTCATGCTTTCTAAGTGCCTCATGCCAAAGGGCTGTCGGAGACTTCCGCCTGGGTGCCAACCACGTGACCACGCGAGACTTGAAGAGGCTGCGGCTCCAACTTCACTACTCAAGTCCCTGGGCTCCGCCCATCTAGCGCCCTCCGCGGCGCGTGACGACACGACTCGCGGCGGCCTCCGCCCCGGCGCGCCTGCGCACTCAGCTCTCGCGGTGTCTCGCGCTCAGCCCCGCCTACTCTAGCCCCGCCCTTTCCGCCCCTCCCTCCTCCTCCGCCCTGTCTCTCGGCGGCAGCGGCGGTGGCGGCGGCTCGCGCAGCTTGTTGGCTCGCTATATAAAGGGGAGAAGCGGGCGGACCGGACGGCTGGAGCTGCAGCCGGTGGCGGCAGCGGCGGCGCAGGGAGCGGCGACCGGTGGTGGTTTCCCTCCTTGCGCGGGGTGGGGAGCGGGCAACGCCCCCCGGACCCCTTAAGGGTCGTGGCTTTTTTTTTTTAAGGCGATTCTCGAGGTTTTTAGCTCCGGGAGGAGTACTCCCCCCTCCTCTCTCCGCTCTCCCCTACTGCTTCAGGATCGATTTTGTTTAAAAATTTTCCCCCCAATCTTGCGGTGACTTAGGTCGCCCTCGGGTGTTTTGGTTTTTTTTTTTTTTTTTTGGTTTTCTTTTTCTTTTCTCGGGCTTGTTCCCCTCTTGTTTGTGTTGTGTGTGGAAATGGCGAACTCGGCAAATACAAACACCGTGGTAAGGACGTGGTTCGGTGGCCGGCGGGGGCTTCGTTCTGGCGGCAGCAACGGCCGGACCGGGCGGGGGCGGGGACGGGGACGGCGGCGACTCCCGGCCTCGACTCTTCGGCTGCCCGCGCGGCCGCCGCCGCTTCCCGCCTCGGGCGGACCGGGCCTGGGCGCCGGGCGGCGGGCGCGGGGGGGCGCCGAGGGCTCGCGGCGGCGCGGGAGGGGGGGCGGCGGGCCTGGGGCGGGCCGGGCCGCGGAGGCGGTTGGGCCCGGGCGGGCGCGCGGCCCCGGCCCCGGCCCCAGACCCCGGCCGCCGGGAGGGAGGGCGGAGGGCTCGCCGCTTCCCTCGAAGGGGCCCGTCCGCGCTGGCTCGACCAGGGCTCCCCGAGCGGCCTCGGAACAAAAACCGTGTCTGGGGAGTTGGGCGAATCCCCAAGCCCCACCGTGATCCACTCGAAGACTGTGGAAGGCTTGTGGTTACTTTGGGTTCACTTTGGGTTTTTCTGATGGCTGTGCTTTGGGAAGCTTCCCTGGGGCCATCTTATGTTTAAAAAAAAAGGACGAAGGTTGAAAAGCACTTATCTCAGTTCCTTCCGAATGGGTAAAATGGCGAAGGGGAAGCAAAACCCCCATCGTGTCTTCGACTAGCAAAGCACCAAGACAAACCGAAAAAAGAAAAGCCTACAGTGGTCACAGTGCCCCCGTTTTCGCCTTGAAATTTGCCTACTTCTTCCCATTTGTCCCTTTTTGGTTACTTGCGATCACGTAGGTTTGCAAAAAGCAGTCACATCCATAACCTTTTCAGTCACCAATGCAGTGCGATCACTAGTCCACCCAACTCTTATTTTTATTGTGACAATAAAACACGTTTTTGCCCGGTCCCGAATGCCGCAGACCAGCCCGCGGCCGCCCGACACCGTACCGTTGGCGACTCGGGTCGATCCATCATGGCTGCGGCCGCTTACCCTGCTTTTCAGTCCCTGAGCCTTGTGGTCCTCCTCCCTTTGGCTGCCCTGTTTATATAGAGCCATTGCCGCTCTCTAATATAGACTCTGCCAGGATGGGAAGGTGCTTTTCAGGCCTACGTCACCGCCTCTCCATTTAAACACCAGATCCGGCTTTAAATAGTGAGAGCTGCTGAGAGCGGGGCTGGGAGGTGCGTGCTCCCGAGGCGAGAGGCAGGCGCGTGCGGAGCTCAATTTATTTCTAGAGCCTTTTCTTCGGCTGTAATTTCGCTCCGGGTGGGGACCGCTTTCATAGCCTCAAGTTTTTGTTTTGATGCAGCAGCTAGGATACGCCTTATTTGTTAGGGAAAATATATCGCTATTGGCATCCTTTTTTATTTTTATTTTAAAAATGTTTATCTAAAAAAAAAATTTAGCTCGGATAAGGTAATTTTTTTTTTTTTTTAATATTGGGAAATGTGTGAGTTGTCAGAAATCGTAACTGTTTATAGCTGCAGGGCACTTGGTTTGGAGAGTGTTTAATTCAAGTATTCAGGAAATATGTTAGAAGTATACTTCCTAATAGTTCATTATGTTTTTATAGTATGTAATGTCAAAGGCATAAAGTTTTTCAAAGAAATAGGTGCTTAATGCATCAGTAAAGGACCTATGTCAACAGTGCATTTATCTGTAGAATTGTAATGAGTGAGGAGACTTACTACAGATTGGGTTTTTATTTTAGAATTTTTTTTTTTACCTGACTTTATTTATTCATCCATTTTAATTTGGGGGGGGGGGGGGGGGGGGGGACGAACATGAGAAGCAAAGCAAGCCACCAGGTCCGGGACTCGAACCATGGTCGGCCATGTGGGAGTCCAGCACTCTTAACCACCATGTCACCTGCTGCCCTGCAAATTGGATTTTTTAAAAGGATAATTCCAAGTATTTTATCGCTTTGGATAGTAACATGGTATTTAGTATACAAATTAATCTATTTTCCAAGGTTGCATCAGGGAATGGGCACTTGAGAAGAACTTTCTAATCACTTGGCCCGCAAATTGGATTTTTGAAAAGGAAAATTCCAGGTAGAATTTTATTGCATTGGATAGTAACATGATATCCAATATACAAATTAATCTGTTTTCCAAGGTTACATCAGGGAATGGACACTTACGAAAAAGAGCTTTCTAATCACTTGATAATACCACATTAGGCCCACTCACATGCCCGTTTTAAAATTTGGAGTATCTGTTCTTTAAAATTCAGAACAAACTTAGATTACTTTGCATTTAGTAAAAGACAAAAAAAAACATAAATAAAGTTTGGAATTTTAGATAAGAACTTAGAAATCGCTTATTTTAAATGGCATCTGTATACCCACATAAACACTATCTTGGGGGCTTTCCAGTTATGAACAATTCTGCTAAATTACTCTTTGTGCATATACTTCACGAAGAATACGTATTTCTCTTTTTTCTTCAACTGTAGTGCTTATGAAACCGTGAGTATTTTAAGGCACAAGAGCAAAATTCTTAAAAGTATGATTGATTTGTTAGAAGAAAGCAAATTTGTACTTACAAATGTGGATTCCTGAGCAAAAGATTTTTAGGTGTAACTGATGTCAGAAATACCAACAACATGGGACCAGCAGTTGGCATATTGGCTATGTCGCTGGACTCCCGTGTAGTCACCCGCGGTTCAAGTCCCAGGGACCTGGTGGCTTAAATCACTCCAGGTGCGTGTGAGTGCATGCCCAAGATCTCAAGTAGAGAATGGAGGAGAAGGGACTGCAGGGTGGCCATCCCCCCTAGGGGGTGATTTCTCGCTTTCTGTATCTCTGTCTCTGGCCAGGACACGCGCCCTATAGCAAAAACCTCAAAAAAAAAAAAAAAAAACCCAAAAAACCCAAAAAACTGACATCATGTATTTTGATGAAAAGTAATATATAATCAATTCAAGATTTATACTGTCAATTTAAAATAATATCGCCTTATTATAATACTTTGTGGAATCCTTATTGGTAAAATACAATTTATAGATGGATTTGTGTAATTCAGTAGTAAAATCTTTATAGGTAGCATGATAACCCCAGGCATATATACTATTATTATGTATAGAATCCCTGTAGAAATATTCATTGTACAGATGAATAATTTAAAATTGAGAGGCATATCTGGCTACATTTAAAAACCAGGCCTAATCTCCCATATTGGGGGACCAGCAGATGGTGTAATGGTTACTTGGCTGCAGTCCCACATGGCCGACCCTTGTTCAAGTCCTGGACCTGGACTTTGAAACTCAAGCCAGGCGCATGTTGTACGTGTCTAAAATCCCGAGAGGAGAATGGAGGAGAGGCCTACTTACTTAGGCCATGCCTAAATCCTCCATTCATGGTCTCTCAGGCCTTCCTGTGCCATATAGCAGAACTCTCTCTTAAAAAAAAAAAAAAAAAAAAATTTCCGGGACCAGCAGGTGGCGTGATGGTTAAGGCCCTGGACACTCCCACGGGGCCGACCAGGGTTCAAGTCCTGAGTCTGGTGGCTTGCTTTCTCACTTCCTCTCTCTCTGACTCTCACCCTCTGTCTCTCTGGTCAAATTAAAAAAAAAAAAATGAATGAATGAATAAAGTAAAATAAATAATTTTAAAAAATTTCCATAATGGGGAGAATGCAGATACTTGAATTGTTTTCTGTCTGTAGTGAAAAAAGGAAGAATAGTTGTTTTTGTTTGGTTGTTTTTTTTTTTTTTTTTTTGAGAGGTTTTTGCTATAGGGCGTGTGTACTCTCCAGAAAGACAGAGGTGGAGAGTTAGAAAGCGAGAAATCACCCCCCAGGGGGCATGGCCACACCGCAATCCCTTCTCCTCCATTCTCCTCTCTCAGGATCTTGGGTATGCACACACATGCGCCCTGTGTGAGTTTAAGCCACTGGGTCCGGGACTCGAACCGCAGTCCGCTACATGGGAGTTCAGTGACATAGCCATTATGCTAACTGCTGGTCCCAAGGAAGACTAGTTTTTAATCGTTGATGTAAGTTGAGCTGACCAGTTCGCTATTTGTAATTTTGGATGGTAGTAGATACATTCTTAGAGGTTCCCTTGTGATAATACTATTGCTGATAAAAATGCTAACGAAATATAATTTCTTTTTGATGTTTGGTTATGAGAGCAAACTTGGATTTTATTTAATAGCTAGTAACTTTTAAAGGAAGACATAAAACGCAGCAACAAAGCATGAAAAACAAAAAGGTTGTTAACCATAACTCTGTGATAATGGATAGGATTTATAACTAGGCAGCTCTAGTTTTAGCATCTGACATGAAAATTTTTGTCTGGCAGGTTAAAAATAGGATGTGGTTTGGGCTAATTATTCTAACCCAACTTTTGGTTTCTAAAAAATATACTTTTGAGAGTGCTTTCATGTCTCTGAGGTGTCTTCAAAAAATTAATGGGAAATGAAAAAAATATGCATGGGTTGCCAGTTTTTTTTTTGTGCCAAAGTAAGTTTGTACTTGAATTCCACGTTTCCATGAATGTTTTGAAGTCCCTTTTAAAATACATAGTCATCATGGGGGCCTAGCAGTTATATCCTGGATTTCTGTATGGCCCGACAGCCGTTTGAGTCCCAAAACTGGTGGCTTGAAACTCACGCCAGGTATGTGTGCCTGTGTGCCCAAGATCTCTGGAAGAGAAGGGATTGTGGTGTGGCCATCCCCCCTGCGGGGAGTGATGTCTTACTTTCCCTCTCACTGTCTCTGTTTCTCTCCAGCGAGTGCATGGTTCCTAAGGCAAAAACCTCTTTAAAAAATGCATGTATATAACCATCCACTTTAACTAGGGCAGATTATGTCCATTAGGATGGCCATACCTTTAAAGTCATGTAGTCTAGAGTAAGTTTTAGATCATTGGCAAAATGACAGTTGTATTGCCTTTGTTTTGAATTTGTGATAACTTGTACATTTTAACCTGTAAAACTGGTGTTTCTCAACAGTTTTGTTTTTCCTTTAAAGCCTAAATTATATAGATCTGTGATCGAAGATGTTATTAATGATGTCAGAGACATCTTTCTGGATGATGGAGTGGATGAACAAGTCCTCATGGAACTAAAAACTGTGAGTTTGTCTCTAATTTTTAAAGTATTGGTATTTTCTTAAAACATTTTCTTTAGCCAGAAATCAATCTATAATTTTTCTGTAGGGTGAACATTGGATTTTGTTGGAGGAGACAGTTCAGTGAGTGCTGGTTTTAAATCCCAACTTGACTATCCATTCTTCTAACCTTAGACAACCTATTTTTGTATTTGTTTCTTTATATTTAAGATCTGGTGTACTTACCTTACAGGGTTGAGAATTAAATGTAATAACCATATATCAGTAAAATGCTTAGTAGAATGCCTAGTAGGAGCATTAGCTGTTGTTATTGGACAATCAGCATTACACATTTTATGGTTCTAATTAATAGCTATGCCTAGAACGGTATTTTTAGTTTTTTTTTTTTTTAGACAGCATGGTTTTAATGTATCTATATTCTAACTGTGTTTAAGTTGTAGGGATTCAGTAAGTGCTTGGTAAAAGAATTTTAGGTTCTTTAGCCAGATCCTTTATGTGGGGCAAATGTTAAGCTTATGATACATTTTGCAATGAGAGCTGGTTTCCTGTCTCTTGGGTTTAAGCAGAAATACTTAGGATATATTTTATTAGTATCTTTTGTTTTCAGAGGCTGCTATGAGAATCCAACTATTTTCTTTTTTAAAAAAGAATTCTTGGGGCTGGCAGGTGGCATGGACGTTGGGGAACTGGACTCCCACATGGCCAATCATGGTTCAGATCCTGGGCCTGGTGGCTTGTTTTCTCACACACACACACTCTCTCTCTGATGAGTGTCTGTGTCAAATTAAACAATAATAATGATGATGATAAATAAAATGAAAGAATTTAAAAAAAAATTCTTTTTTTATTTTGGAGAGGATTTTGCTATAGGGTGCGTGTGCTTGCCAGACAGACAGAGACAGACAGAGAGACAGAAAGCGAGAAATCACCCCCCGGGGGGATGGCCACGCCGCAATCCCTTCTCCTTCGCTCTCCTCTCAGGATCTTGGGCACGCACGCACATGTGCCCGGCGTGAGTTTTAAGCCCCGGGGGGGACGCAAACCGCAGTCGACTATGTGGGAGTCCAGCGACATAGCCATTATGCTAACTGCTGGTCCCCCCAAAAAAGAATTCTTAATTAAATTAGTTAATTAGCTTAAATTTGACCAGAGAGAGTGAGAAAGCAAGCCATGAGGCCTGGGACTTGAACCACTGTAAGCCATGTGGGAATCCAGCACCTTAATACCATGCTACCTGCTTGCTCTAAATCCAACTATTTCGTCTTAAGTCTTTTATCATTCTTACTCAATTTTGTTAGGAAAATGTGATTGTTTTCAGAAAAACTGTTATCTGTTAGGTTGTCAGGAAAGTCGTGACGTGTTTTTCTGTGCAAAAATACATCATGACTTTCCCAACAACCCAGTATGTGAACATGTAATGGATACATTGTTATTTCTGAATTAGTAAATTTTAAAGAATTTCTGTTATTAATATCTAGATAGATATAATTCATGTACTCAAAACCTCCTTTAGGTTCTTAGTATTTTTTGAGAGTGATAAAGGGGTCCTGAGTTCAGTTTTAGAACTGCTAGTTAAGAAATTGAGTATGGACTACTGTTAGAACAGTGTACAAATAATCACAATTAATAAATACAAAGGAACATTGGTTGTGATCTCATTTACACATTTAACAGAGGTTTGGAGGCTGCAATTTAGAAACTCATTTTAAATAAAGCAAATCCTTTTTTTTTTTTTTTTTTGGAGAGATTTTCGCTATAGGGCGCGTGCGTTCGCCAGACAGACAGACAGAGACAAAGAGACAGAAAGCGAGAAATCACCCCCCAGGGGGGATGGTCACGCCGCAATCCCTTCTCCTCCATTCTCCTCTCGGGATCTTAGGCACGCACGCACACGTGCCCTGCGTGAGTTTTAAGCTACCGGGTCCAGGACGTGAACCGCGGTCGACTACGTGGGAGTCCAGCGACATAGCCATTACGCTAACTGCTGGTTCCCAATAAAGCAAGTCTTTAGTATGGTGATGAAATGTGTTCTAACTTACTTAGGCATCTGTGGTTAGCTTCTTTAGAGTTTTCAACAAGAATTTGCTTGGGGCTACCCAGTGGCAGGGAGGTTAAGTGACTGGATCTCAAATGGCCAGCTGTGCAGTTTGAGTCTTGGACCTGGTGGCTTGAAAAACACACCAGGCGCATGTGTGCTCAAAATCCTGAAATGAGGGAAAAATGGAGGCAAAGGGATTGCTATGTGGTCATCTACCATAAAGGGTACTTTCTCTTTCTCTCTCTCTCTCTCTCTCTCTCCCTCTCCCTCCCTCCCTCCCTCTCCAGAGAGCACACTTACCCTGTGGCAAAATTAAAAAAAAAAAAAAAAAAAGACAAAATCTACCCATGTGAGGAAGGAAAAGTATATAGGTCCAAGTGAGATAAGGAAATTTACCTTGAGAGAAATATTGGGTCGTTAATTGTGAAGAGTAGGTATCAAAAACTTAAGAATGCCAAGTCTGGAACATGAGTTAGAAGAACAACAATGTAATCTTAAATAATGTAAAGAATATCAGGAGTCTGAAGAGTAAGATAACAAGCTTATTTTGATTCCTTAGTGATACGTGGAACAGTGTTCTGCAGTTTATGTTACACTGATATAAAAGTTGTCCTTGTATTTTGTGACCTGCTATAGGATATATAGTATTTTCAGGTATAGAAAAGTCATACTCGGGATTTTAAATAATTTACCATGGGTCAGACTGTCATCAGTTCAGGTTTTTTGTTATCTACTCTTGTTTTCACTGTTAAAAACTGAAGAGCTGATTTTTTCTTACGGTCTCAGAAGAATCAAGGTATTTTCTCTAAAGAAAATGAACTGTCTTTGGAGCAAGATGCATTTGACTGTTCAGTATACTGTAGTCCTCCCTTTTTTTTGGAGAGGTTTTTGCTATAGGGCACGTGCACTCACCAGACAGAGACAGACAGAGAGACAGAAAGGGAGAAATCACCCCCCAGGGGTATGGCCACGCCGCAATCCCTTCTCCGTTCTCCTCTCGGGATCTTGGGCACTCACGCACATGCGCCCAGCGTGAGTTTTAAGCCACTGGGTCCGGGACGCGAACCGTGGTCGACTACATGGGAGTCCAGCCACATAGCCATTACGCTAACTGCTGGTCCCCTACCATAGTCCTCTTATCCAATAACTCCAGGGGATGCCTGAAACAGCATAGTATTGGACCTAATTGCTGTCATTGGGAAATAGTCTTGTTCATATTTTCTACCCATGAATTAAGTGCCTTTTCCATCTTAATGCGCTGTGGGTGTAACTTTTGCAATTTCACGTATGACAGAAAAACTAGCATGAATTTCTTTTTCTCTTGTCACAATTTCATGGATAGGTTTGTTTTTACTGTATCTTTTACCAACTGCAGCATATTACTTTTTTTTTTCTTTCTTTATAAGACAAGAACTCTCACCTTTTCATTTAAAGGAAGCATATTATGGCCTTTCTTTGACATATCCAAACTACTAGCATGACTACTTTTGTGCTTTAGGGCTATTCTTTGGTAAAATAGTGTTACTTGACCACAAGCAGTATCATATTGAGACAGTCAGATAACCAAGACAACTACTAAGTGAGAGTAGGGAGTGCAGTGTGAACAGAGTGGGACTGCATGAGATTTCATCACACTACTCAAGTGGCATGCAATGTAAAACTTAGAAATTGTTCATTTCTGTCTACTTACTACTTTTGGGCTGTGGGTGGCTGTGGATAACCGAAACTGCAAAACACAAAACTGTGGAAAGGGGGGGGACTACTGTATGTATATATTTTGTTAGTCGTGCTGTGACTTTTAGTTTAATTTTTGTTTGTTTGCTTTTAAATTTGCCAGTGGATGCTTGGGCTTGCTGGAGAGAGGAGAGACAGGTAGAAAGCAGATAGAAAGTACTCCAGATGCGGGATGTCAGCTGCAATCCTTTTTGTCCTCCATTTCTCCCTCCTTTGGGGATTTTGAGTATGTATATACGTCCAGTGTGTTTTCAAGCCACGAGGTCAGGGACTCGAACTTTGCAGTTGGCCCTGTGAGATATAGCTGCCTTAACTACCATGCCATAATGGAAAAAAGTGTAGTTTATTCAGATTTGAATCCTGAGCTTTTACCACAATGTCTGACACATGTGGTTGACATTCAGCAAATATTGAACTAAGCTGGTTAACAAATGTTAACAAAGCAATTGAACAAATAGGTAAATATTTTTGATATTTTTAAGTGGAATATACTCTTTTATCCTGGATTGTAATTGAAGTTAAAAATAAGACAGACTAAAATGAGTTTGTTTTATTAATTCTCTGCCTGAAATGTTTTAAGGATCTCATTAAGACTTCCAGGATGTGCCCTAGATCTAACAGCTAGACAGGCAGTACTGTTGATAGAACTTTCTGTGGTGGTAGAAATGTTCTTTACCTGTGCTCTCCAGTAATAGTAGCCACTAGACACATGTGGCTATTAAGCTTTTTGAAATTCGATTAGTAAAACTGAGGAATTGAATACTACTAATTTTAATTAAATAAAACAAATGAAGAAAGGCAGATGATAGTATTTCAACCCAATTCTTCTTTCTCCCCCCAGTTGTCAGAGGTACATGTGTCCGTTAGAGAAATACAGACGGAGAGGGAGAAAGTATCCCTCCAATGGGGCATAGTCATTTTATCTGATTCTATTTCTGGTTTCTCAGCCTTGACTCTGTTGAGGTTTTCATATTAACTAGTTCTTGCAGAGGCTGCCCTGTTCATGGTAGGACGTTAGCAGCATAACTGGCCTCTGCCCACTAAGTGCCAGTGGCACCCTTCAGTTGTGCCCAAAAATCTCTCTAGACATTGCCAAAAAAGTCTCTGGAGGCAAAGTCATTCCCTTTCAAGAACCATTATTCTATATATGTTGCATATATACTCTAGTTATAAATAATACTTGATAATTCTAGTTGTATGTGAACACTTGATAATAATCTACTGTTCACTTGATCTTAGAGAAAGCTCCGTTTTGCCAGTATCATTTCTTGGGAACCTTTAATTGTAATTGGTCATACATTTTATCCAGGATGTGATGTTTTGTGAAAGTAGGGAAATCCTTGGCATTATTCCTAGCCCAGCATACTGCCAGGGAGCAGTAGTTCTTGTCACATTTTGTTGATCAGAAAGTTGACTTGGAATGTGCTTTGACAAAGTCAGTTAGCCAGAAAGCAGTAGAGAAATAAACCTAGGCCTTTTGTTTCCATGTGCCATAGTACTTAGCAATAAGAAGAGAAAGTACCAGAGTTGTGGCTAGATTTTGGGTGGGTGATACCTGAACTACTCCTGAGCTTCATCAGCCTGCTCTGATAGCAACAGTACAGTTTAAAAGTTAGGAGCTTGCAGGGCCAGCAGGTGGCGTGGAGGTTAGGGCGCTGGATCCTACATGATACAGTACAAGGCTCCGACCCAGTGGCTTGAAAAACTGGGTGCATCTGCATGTGTGCCCAGAAGTCCTGAGAGGAGAATGGAGGCAAAGGGATTATGATGTGGCCATCCCCCTGGGGGAATGATTTCTCACTTTTCCTCTTTGTTTATCCCTTTGGTGAGCACAGGCACCCTATAGCAAAAAGATTTTTTTAAAAATAGCTTGAACTAGAACTAGAATTAGGATTTGGCAAGCAAGGTTCCTTGGGCAAAAATTCAAAGAGATATTTACTTTCAGGGTTCAGCCCTGATTGGGACATTAGAGTCAGATTATCCGAGTCATAGCATATTGCTTGCTATTATCAATAAGTGGCAATATTGAATACGTTACCTGACATCTTGTTCTTTAGGTTCTTCTTCTGTAAAAAAGAGATAATGTTTATCACCTCCTGGGTGGGTATGACCATGCTGCAATCTCTTCTTTTCCATTCTCATCTCAGGATTTTGGTCGTGCATGGAAACACACTTGATGTGAGTTTTAAGAATTGCGATTGGCCATGTGGGAGTCTAGGAACATAACCATTAAACCATCTTCTGGCCCCAGGAGTTTATACTTTAGTAGAGAATATACACTTAAGTGTGATGAGTACAAACATAGAAATGTCTCTAACGTACAGAGACAATGACTGATTACTTTTCTTTGAGACTAAATTACTTAGATATTTGCCTTGTTTGGGAAATTGTGAGGGAAGATTGCTGATTACAAAGAAAAGTATATTAAGGTTATATATACTATATTTAGGGAACTGAAGTATTTCACAAGTGGTTTTGTACTTTTAGAAAATAGAGTGCAAGTTGTAGTAGCAGTTGGCATATGGTTATGGTAACATATGCCGTACTAAGAAGCTTGGTCCTTAGAGTGAGGATTATCTTGGGTGCTGGTTAAAGTGCAGACTTGGGCTCTGCTCTGGCGAGTAAAACAGTTCTTGCACAATGTAATGGCATTTTGGTCAGTAATTGACCATGTATGTGATCGTGGTCTCATGATAATAATAGGCTTTACTGTATGTATAGCAAGGTGTGCAGTGGACTATCATCATCTAGTTTGTATAAAGATACTCTATGTTTGCACAACAGTGAAATCACTTAACAGTGTATTTTTTTTTTTTTTTTTGGAGAGGTTTTCGCTATAGGGTGCGTGTGCTCGCCAGACAGACAGAGAGAGACATAGAGACAGAAAGCGAGAAATCACCCCCCAGAGGGGATGGTCACGCTGCAATCCCTTCTCCTCCATTCTCCTCTCAGGATCTTGGGCATGCACGCACACGCGCCTGGCGTGAGTTTTAAGCCACCAGGTCCGGGACGCGAACCGCGGTCGACTACGTGGGAGTCCAGCGACATAGCCGTTACGCTAACTGCTGGTTCCCTTAACAGTTGTCTTTTTCAGGATGTATCCATCCTGTTAAGTGACACAGGACTGTAGAATGAGACTCAGAAATCATCTTTATAAATAAGTATTTCAGGTTGTTAGATAAGTCACTGAATGTATCTGTAGATTAGTTTGCTGTAGGTCCACTTTTTTTTTTTTCCTTTTAATTTGCCAGACAACGCATGTACTTGACAGAGAGAGAGAAAAAAAAAAAAGTGAGAAAGTACCCCTCTTGGGTATGGTCACGCCATAATCCCACAATCCCATCTTTTATTTTTCCTTTTAGAATTTGGGTACACACTCACATTTACCTGGTATGTTTCTCAAGCTACCTGGTTTAGGAGTTGAACCCCGTGTTTGGCTATGTGGGATACAGCCGCCTTAACCACCGCATAATGGGCTAGTCCCTGAATCCAGTTTTTAAGCAGAAGATATCATATCTGTAAACTTGAGAAAATTCTCTTTGGTAACAATGTAGGATAGTGTTTCTCAAACTTTTTGACTGGGACTGTCCTTAAGAAATAATAGTATTTTGATTAATACACAAGAGTATATGCATGTATATATAACTGAAACAGAAATCTGCAAAAACCTGTTCTTACTCTGTGCAATATGGTATGGCACTTTTAGTTCAATTTCATTTACAAAACCACTCTAAATTGACTTTCTATGACCCACTAATGTAGGACTCAATTTGCAAAACATTGGTTTATACTTTAAAGCAGCTGTTTTCAATTTTACATGAATCAGAGTAACCTGAACAGTTTGTTACAATAGATTGCTGAGTCTGCTCCCAGAGCTGCTGAATAAGTATGTTTTGCGAGGGACCCAAGAACTAGCATATATAACAAGTTCTTAGGTGATGCTGATGTTATTGGCTCTGGAACCAAATTTTGAGGACCACCGATTTACAGAGGATAGATTGAAAGGACAAGTTTCCACTGAAATGTAAGCTCTGTGAGGATTAAGTTTTATATCAGGTTTGTTAGTTTATTCTTAAAACCTTTTTCATTGTGTTATGTAGTAGATACTCAGTAATTATTAGTAGAATATGTGACCTGATGCAGGAAGCTCAATGAGCTGAGTCATTACATCACTACACTTTGCAAAGTACTGGTAAGAGGAAAGAACCAGACTCATAATAGTAGGGACAGATTGGAATAATACTTCAGAAGGGAAATGGACAATTATGTCAGGGTGTGGCAGTGGATTCTGACTTCTAATTCATTTACTTGGGAAGCTAGGTGAGTCATGGTAGCCAGCATTTAGCTGCACATGAGTACTCATTAAATTTGCCATTATCACAGGAGCTTCATTGAGGTGAGGAGTCCAGGTTGGGTTGACCAATTGGAGGTGATAAAAGCGAAGCATGAAATTTAGAAAATTGGGCCAGCTCTGTAGCACAGCAGGTAACGTGCTGCTCAGAGGAAGCCAGATACCACATGGCTGACCAGAGTTCAAGTCCCAAGCCCTGCAGACTTGAGAAACGTACCAGGGCATATGAGTATTCAGGATCCTGATGGATTGGAGAATTGGAGGAAAAAGGGTTGTGGCATGACTAGGCTACATAGAAGGTGCTTTCTTACCATACATGTACTCGCTGGTGTGAAAAACAAAAACAACAAAAAAATAAATTCAGAATGTTATGATTTAAACAACTCTTTTAAAAAATAATTATTTAATTTTATTTATCATCATTATTTTTAATTTGCTATAGGGCACATTCATTTATCAGAGAAAGAGAGAGGAAAAGTGAGAAAGCAAGCCGCCAGGTCTGGAACTTGAATCGTAGTCAGTTGTGTGGGACTCCAGCTCCTCAATCACCACATCACCTGCTGACCCTACACAACTATTTCTTAAGCAAAGCATATTTTAATAGAATGTGTTTCCCAATTTGCCAGTGTGTGTGAGAAAAGAGGAAGAGGGAGGAAAAAATGGGGCATGCCACACTGCAGTCCCTTCTCATTCCTTTCTCCATCCTGTAGGGGTTTCGGGCATGCGATAACATGAGCCTGGCATGTTTTTCAACTTGCTGGGACCAGGATTAAAACCTCACAGTTAGATACGTGGGATCTGGCTCCCTTACTACCAAGCCATGGGGCCAGCCCAATAGTACTTTTTTTTTTAAAATTTTGATATTTTGCTCACAAGAAACTGGGTTTTTAAGTTTTTGTGATGGGATATGAGCTTGCCAGAGAAAGTGATCCCACTTGGGAGTTGGCTGTGCCACGTCCCTTCTCTAGTCTTCTCTTGAGATTTTAGTACATACATACACATCCTGCATGATTTCCAAGCTGCTAGTATGGGACTTGAAGCGTATAGTTGGCCATGTGGGATCCATTGCCTTAACCTCCATACCACCTGCTGCCCCCCCGCACTTCGTCTTCTTTTTAAATGAGGAAAATACCTAAGAAAGATTAATAATTTGGTCCTGTTAGTGGCCAAACCAGGATAAGCTTGTTTCCTGGCTTCTGGAATATTGCTCAGTTACACAAATAATATTTCCACCACCATTAATAACAACAACTAACATTTGTGATCACTGCCTTTATGCTAGATTGATAAGTGCTTTATATAGATATATTACTTAATTTTCACAATAATACATGAGATTTTTTTTTTTTTTTTAATTTGTTAGAGGGCCATGTGCACATCGCGAGAGAGAAGAGAGAGAGAGAGAAAGAAAGTGAGAAAGCACCCTCCCCTGGGGAGTGGTTATGACCAATCCTTTCTCTTCCACTTCTCTATTTGGGACTTTGGACATACATGCACATGTGTCCAATGTGCTTTTCAAGCTGCCAGGGGTGGTCTGCCCACTTGGTCATGTGAAATCCAGCTGCCTTAATCACCATGCCACTGACTGGCCTGAGATAGATGTTGTCACTACCTCTGTAAGAATATACTGCTTCAGAGAAGTTTTAATATTGGGCCTGCTAAAGAGATGGCTTATTTGGAAAATTAACCTTTACTTTTTCTTTTTTTGGAGAGTTGTTTTTTTAATTTAATTTAATTTATTTTTTTAAGCTATAGGATGCGTGCGCTCGCCAGAAAGACAGAGACAGAGAGACAGATAGCGAGAAATCACCCCCCATCACCCCCCAGGGGGGATGGCCACGCCGCAATCCCTTCTCCTCCATTCTCCTCTCGGGATCTTGGGCACGCACGCACACGCGCCCGGCATGAGTTTAAGCCACCGGGTCCAGGACTCGCACTGCGGTCGACTACATGGGAGTCCAGCGACATAGCCATTACGCCAACTGCTGGTCTCAACCTTTACTTTTTCAGTTAGCCAGTAGCTATGTGATAGAACTATTATTAGCATGTAGAATGTGTAGAATGGTTGTGACAGTGATCAGATTATACAAAATATCTGTAATTATGACAAATGGAACTTCCTAAAGGATCTTACAGAAGCCACGGGTGAGTTAGGCAATTTCCCGAGATACATGAGGAGAAAAGCAAGTATGTGTAGATCTTTGTGTGTAAAGTAACTGAGTTCTGTTTCTTTTGTATTTTCAAGGAACGGTTTGTGACT
Source organism: Tupaia tana (assembly GCA_026018925.1). NCBI lineage: Eukaryota > Metazoa > Chordata > Mammalia > Scandentia > Tupaiidae > Tupaia > Tupaia tana. Next base: position 246,368,735 of record JAKSZU010000001.1, on the reverse strand, counting down.
TTCTTGGGCAATTTCTTGTAGGGTTGAAGCTTTAAATTTGAACACTAAACTTGGTAGAGGGGAAATGTGTTAGTAAGGATGAAGTAGTCGTGCTTTTTTTTTTCTTTTTCTTTTTGTCTACTTGTGATTTTTAAGAATCGCTTATTTAATTTTATTTATTATTATTATTTAACTTGCTATAGGACATTTGTGTCACCAGAGACAGACAGAGGGAGGGAAGGAAAGTGAGAAAGCAAGCCACCAAGTTCAGAACTTGAGCAATGGTCAACCATGTAGGAGTTCAGTGCCTTAACCACCTCGCCACCTGCTGGCCCCCCACTTACAATGTTTCATCACAGAACCTATCCTAGGGTGAAATGAGAAAATACAAGTGGGTAAGATGGAAAGGATGTCAGTCATTAGCATGATAGAAGAAGAAGGGAAATTGCAAGAATTGTGGAGGGTTGGGAAAACCTCTAAGACTAGTAGGCATTCCTGTTTCTTTTTCTCTATGTGGGATTGAACAGATAGCAAGTTGGGCTTTTCTAACTCTGGGATTGCCTCTAAGTTTGTCATTGTTCTAATCAAGGAAAGATGAATTTATGTTTCATGTACATTGATTAAGAGAGAGAAAATTTTGTATTAAGGAAAGTTTCAAAGAAGTAGTATAATGTTTTGATATCACAAAGGATAATCTTTGATTATAGTACAAATTGCTTATATGAAACTCTTGACTAAATAGTATCTGGTTGTTAAGGAATTACTGTAGAAAATTTGCTGGAGATACTGAAGGTAAAAAATCCTTCAGTACTCTGAAAGTGGCAAAAAATGAAGTTTGATACTTTTTTTTGAAAAAAATTGTGTTTACAGTTTACAGTTGGGTAAAACTTAGATTTTTTGTATTTTTGTGGCTGTATCAGTTTTAAAATGTAAGGAGTTTCTAAGTCCAGTATTATCTTCCCGGACTTTCACTTAGAAATCTTTGTTACTCTTTGCTTTAGTTGTGGGAGAATAAACTAATGCAGTCTAGAGCGGTAGATGGATTTCATTCAGATGAGCAGCAGCTTTTATTGCCAGTTCAACAGCAGCATCAGCCTCAGCAGCAGCAGCATCACCACCACCACCACCATCAGCAAACCCAACCTCAGCAGACGGTACCTCAGCAAGCGCAGACCCAGCAGGTTCTTATTCCTGCATCACAGCAAGGTGAGACTGAATTTGTTTTCCTACATCTGACCTAGAAGTTAAAATATTTATTTTGAAAGGAGAGAAATGCTTTGGGATTTTTGGATCTTGTTTTTAAGAGGTGCTTGGTAAGCCTGAGAGAGAGAGAGAGAGAGAGAGAGAGAGAGAGAGGAAGAGAGGGCCAGCCAAGGGCATATTTGTGTAGTAATGACAGACAGGTTTTGCTAATTGAAAATTGATATTCAGATAATTTAAATTAACATTTTCTTTTGAAAAGGCTGGTGGATTTCCTAAAATAATTCAAATCTGTAAGGGCTTCATTATTTTATATGTTAAAGTAGTTACCTACTTTCTTTATGAAACGTGTCTCTTTAAAAATATGTTTGGGTTTAATTTTTAAAATGCATCTTAAATACTGGTGGAGTTTTGTGGCTATACTTTCGTAATCTAAAAATTCAATCCTATAGTCATTTATTTGTGTAAATCTAAATTGAATTAGATTTCTAAGTCAAGAATAGATATACAACATACCTTTATTTAAGGTAAGAAGACTGTAGCGCTTTGCACTATATACTGTTTCATTGGCAGCTAGTAAGGGCTTTATGAAGTAGTCCTTGTTTCCATTTCACAGCTGAGGAGTAGTATTTGGGCTCCATTTCACATTTGAGGATTATCTGGGCCTTTTTTTGATGACTACAAAGGCTAAGAATCTTGATCCATTACCTGTAGCAAGTATTTCCTCTCATGACAAACATCTATGTATTGTAAACCTCCCTGGACATTCTTATTTTGTGAATGTTGTTACTCGAGGGGAAAGTGAAGTTAAATGAGTTTATTCTAAGGTAAATGGTTAGTTACCCAGTTTCTTCATGAGAGAAAGAGAGAGAGACACGTAGAATTTGTAGTGATAAATGGAGGAAAGTTCTATTTGGGTTATTTTGCTGTATATATCAAGTAAGACTTTTAGTACCTGATATTAATCTATAACTGGTATCAAATAATTTTATCCTTTTAATCTTTCTTGATGACTGTTCCTCCTACTGCCTTCAAGCCTGACAGTAGGATTTTAGGTCATCATAAATTGAAATTTGATTTTTTTCACTCAGAGAATATTAAGATAATGGGATTATCTGTTTATTCTCTGAAATTTGCGGAATCAAACAGTTAATTCCTTTCACATTTAGGTAACATTTGCCATTATTTTTGAATTGTACTTTTTAAGCAGTAGATGAAAGTAACATGATTCTGGCAACTGTCTAACTGAGAGAAAATGACTATGTAGATTTTAAAATAAACTACTGAGAACTTTTTGAATTTAATCTTAACGGATTAGAAACTCATTCCAATAATGGATTATAGCATACAGTTAATGCTGAGTTAGTAATACATGGTTAAATTATGTCCCAAAATTTACAGTTTTATTGAAAATGAACGGAATTGTACATTTAAGGTATTAAGTATCTCACTCTTTCATGTTTCTAAATTCCTTGAAACCTTTGTCACTTTTTGATTGATGTTTTCCAGTGTAGGTTAGGTATATCCCACTGTTATTTGCTACAAGAATTTACAACATTTTGAAATATCTAGTGCTTGAGAGTACATCAATGCAGAACATATGAAAAAAGTTTTCAGCATTATAAGTACTTGTAATTATGAAATAGCCTCATGGTTCCTTGATTGCTTATATGCTTTTTTTTTTTGTAGCCACAGCACCACAAGTTATTGTTCCTGATTCTAAGCTAATACAACATATGAATGCATCAAACATGGTAAGACTGAGAATGTAGTACCTCGGCTTTACTTATTTTAACTCAAATTGTGATTTCACCTAGGTGTGCTGCATATTAACAACTTTAAGTTTATTGAAATCTTGAGCTAAAAGGTTATTTTGTTTCCTGGATATTGGATTTGGCAGCAAGTCTAAAGTTTAGCTTGATACATATACATTAAGATACATAAAATTACGCAGTTTTCTGTTCAGAAAAAAAAAACAAACAAACAAATGAATGATGCTTTTTGGAGGCTACTTTATCCCCTACTATTTTTGAAAAATAGATTTAGGGGATGTACCAAATCTGTTACATCAAGTATAGTTCAAGTATAGGAAACCTGTTAATGGCAAAAACGTCAAGAATGCTGAGTTCTAAGTGAACTCTTCAGATAGTTTAAGATAATAAGTATTGGCCAGCTCCATGGCCTGGTTGTTAAGGGAGCCTGATCTGTGTCGTTTGAATCCCAGGCCTAGTGGCCGGAAAAACACCCCAGGCATGTGTGCGTGCATGCCCAAATTCCCAAGAAGGTGGAGAAATCAAGGACAAGGCTTCTCCTCTCTCCCTTTCCCACTTCTGTGAATGCATGTGTCCTCTGGCAAACTAAAAAACGAGAGAGAGAGAGAGAGAACACTTTAAAATCAAATACTTAAATATTTTATTAAGAAAATATTAAATCAAATATTTTCTCTGAGGACCGGCAGATGGCGTAATGGTTACAGTGCTGTATCAACCACAGTTCGAGTCCCGTACCCAGCAGCTTGAAACTCAAGCCTGGCGTGTGTGCATGCATGCCCAAAATCTCAAAAGGAGAATGTAGGAAAAGGGGTTGCATGTGGCTGTTTCCCGTGGGGTGTGATTTCTCGCTTTCTGTGTGTCTGTCTGTCTGCATCTGTCTCGTGAGCACATGTACCCTATAGTGGGGGAAAAAAATCTCTCTTGAAAAAAAAATTTTAAAATATACTTTATTATTATGTGTAAATTGCTAACATAAAATACATTTTAACTAGTTGAATTAACAGTTTTATTTGTGATGGATAGCCATAAATTTCACAAGTCCCCAGATACTGAAATTACATGTAGGCCATGTAATTGTTCTCATCAGATGTAGTTAATGTGGCTGTAAAATTTAAAGAATCTCTTCGTATCACTAGAAAATGTTTATATCCTTAAATCTTTATTAAAAGTCTGACTAGTTGTTCAGTACTTTCTCACAAAAGGCTTCTCATTACTCTGTTTAAACTATACAGACTGTTAATGTCAGAATATGGTGTCTCAGTTCTTATATTTCATTTTTAAATTAAGCCAAGTTTTTAATTTAAAGGTAAGAATCACTTCTGAAAAAAATTGCTTAGCCTATCTAACTAGTGTGCAGTGGGATTTATTTTCAGATCTAGATATTTTTTAACCAAAAAGCAACATTTACAGAAATTGCATGTATATTGTGAATAATAAGTAGTGAACTACAGAGCTCATTTAATGTTTATAAGCCAGATCAGAAGCAGGGCACAACTGTTAAATGAATGATTTCCTCCTACACATCACCAGCATCACAAATCCATTCCTTGGCACAGTTACAACTCTACATGATAAGTAGATTGTTAATTCATAGTTATCAAGGGTCTGTATTTGTACTTTATTAGAATAAATTCACTTGCATGATAATCACAAAATTCTATGCCTACCATTTTTCACAAAATGTTTTATTCAGAAAATTCTATTTTAAGCCTAAGACTCTGAATTTCTTTTATTTATTTATTTTTTTTTTGAGAGGTTTTCGCTATAGGGTGCGTGCGCTCGCCAGACAGAGAGAGAGACATAGAGGCAGAAAGCGAGAAATCACTCCCCGGGGGGATGGTCACGCTGCAGTCCCTTCTCCTCCATTCTCCTCTCGGGATCTTGGGCATGCACGCACACGCACCCGGCATGAGTTTTAAGCCACCGGGTCCGGGACGCGAACCGCGGTCGACTACATGGGAGTTCAGCGACATAGCCATTACGCTAACTGCTGGTTCCCACTTTGAATTTCTTTTTAAAAATAATTATTTATTTAATTTTATTTATCATCATTATTATTGGGGTTTTTTTTGAGAGGTTTTTGCCATTGGGTGCGTGCGCTAGCCAGAAAGATAGAGAGACAGAAAGCGAGAAATCACCCCCCAAGTGAGGGTGGCCACGCCACAATCCCTCCTCCTCCATTTTCCTCTCAGGATCTTGGGCATGCACGCACACACGCCTGGTGTGAATTTAAGCCACTGGGTCCGGGACTTGAATCACAGAAGACTACATGGGAGTCCAGTGACATAGCAATTACAACTGCTGGTCCCTATTACTGTTTTTCTTTTTTTTTAGAGAGAGATTTTTTGCTATAGGGTGCGTGCGCTTGCTAGAGACAGAAAGACAAAGAAATCACCCCCCAGGGAGGATGGCCACACCACGATTCTTTCTTCTCCATTCTCCTCTCAGGATCTTGGGCGTGCACACACGTGTGCCCAGTGTGAGTTTTAAGCTGCTGGGTCTGGGATTCGAACCATAGTTGACTATGTGGGAGTCTAGCAATGTAACCATTATGCCATTTCCTGATCCCCCATTATTGTTATTTTAAAGAGTTACTTTATTTAACTTGATTTATTTATTCAAATAAATAAATAAGTTAATTAATTAATTAATTAATTAGACCAGAGAGGGACAGAGGGAGAGTGTGCATGCGTGTGTGCCCACATACAAAAACAAGCTGTCAGGTCCAGGACTCGAACCATGGTCGGCCCTGTGGGAGCCCTGCACCCTTAACCCCATGCCACCAGCAAGCCCCTGTTTTTATTGTTTTTTAATTGGCTGCCGGTCATGTGTGTGCTCATGAGAGAGAGAGAATATGAGCCACCAGATCTGGGACTTGAACTGTGTTTGACCATGTGGGAGTCTAGTGCCTTAACTATCACACCACCTGCTAGCTTCTTGAATTATTTGGTCTTTACCCTTAAAATCTATACAGTTTGACTCTCGAGTTCATTTTGCAGTTGTCATTACTAATTTTTCCAGGAAATAACTCATATAATTTTAAAAGAGAAGCTTTTTGCAGATCACCTGCAGTAGGCCCTTTTAAAGAATTTTAAATGTTGGGACCAACAGCGTAATGGCTATGTCGCTGAACTCCCATGTAGTTGACCGTGGTTTGAGTCCCGGACCCGGTGGCTTAAACTCACGTCGGGCGCGTGTGCGTGTGTGCCCAAGATCCTGAAAGGAGAATGGAGGAGAAGGGATTGTGGTGTGGCCATCCCCCCTGGGGGGTAATTTCTCACTTTCTGTCTCTCTGTCTCTCTCTTTCTGGCGAGCATACATGCCCTATAGCAAAAAAAAACCTCTCAAAAAAAAAAAAAGAATTTTAGGTGTTACAAGAGAGAATTTTTAATTAATAATTGTATTTAAAGAGACCAGGGTAAAGGCAGTGGTCCATTTCTTACAAGTTGGATCTTCTTGATTCTAAAGAATTTGTATATTTAAAGAGATGATAGGTGATCATACTTGAATAAGTAAAATGGACAAATAAAACAAATTTAATATGTATTTTAGCATGTTACTTTGATGTTTTTAGTCAGTGTTTCCTCCATGTATTTTACATATTCTGAAATGTAACCAGTATAGACCCTACCAATAAAAGTGTGTGGGGGGATCAGCAGATGGCATAATGGCTACATCACTGGATTCCCATGTAGTCGACTGCGGTTCAGGTCTCAGACTCGGTGGCTTAAACTCATGCTGGTGCATGTGCATGTATGCCCAGGATCCCAAGAGGAGAATGGAGGAGAGATTGTGGCGTGGCCATCCCCCCTGGGGGCTGATTTCTCACTTTCTGTCTCTCTCTCTCTCTGTCTTTCTGACCAGCACACGTGCCCTATAGCAAAAACCTCTCCAAAAAAAGAGAGTATGTGTTAAACTTAGGTTAGTTTGCATTATACCTGATTCAAAGACAGTATAGTATTATTTTTTTTTCTTTCTATTTTTTCTTTCTTACTAGAGATAGAGGGTGGAAGGGAGGGGGAGAGAGGTATTTTTGACAGTGTCTTGCCCTGTCATAGTCCTTGTGTTCCACCTTCCCAGTAGCTAGAAACTACATGTAAGCACCACCACCTGATCTGTTGAGGTTGTACTAGGAAACGAGGCTAGGCCTCCCACACAATGTTGCCTCTTCCTGTTTGTGCCATCCAGACTAGGCCTGGTTTTGATTTTTCTAGTGACTCTGTGTGTTTTATACCTGAATACATTGGAAAAATACACAGTTTTATAAAAATAAATAGTGATAATACAATATTAGGCAGAAGGCTATTTTAGAGAACTTGCATCAAACCAGTGTTTTTAATTCTCTATGAAATGTTTGGTTTAATGCATTATTTGTTTGGTCTGATCATAAAATACAAGGAAGAATTTTCAGTAGTCATTAAATAAAACATGATTTATTTAGGTTATATGACTCAACAGATGTTTATTTATTTTATTATTTATTCATTTATTTTTGGGGAGAGGTTTTTCACTATAGGGCGCGTGCGCTCACCAGACAGAGAGACATAGAGACAGAAAGCGAGAAATCACCCCCCAGGGGGGATGGTCACGCCGCAATCCCTTCTCCTCCATTCTCCTCTCGGGATCTTGGGCACGCACGCACACGTTCCCGGCGTGAGTTTTTTAAGCCACTGGGTCCAGGACACGAACCGCAGTCGACTACGTGGGAGTCCAGCGACATAGCCATTATGCTAACTGCTGGTTCCCCATCAACAGATGTTTATTGAGCAACTCAAATATGTGGGAGATTGCAGTGGTTGTTACATAATATAAACTATACAGAAACAACAAGATCAGTTTGCTAGTAGTAAGATCTGTTACCATAAAGAATATGATTTATGGACATTTAATATTCTTAAATATTTCTCAAAGTAAGTGGTCATCGATATGTTTCTTAAACTTAGATTTCTTTTCACTTGCCTGTATAGACAAGATTTTTAAAAAATGGTATGATTGGGTATCGAACTTAAAGTGGATGAAACTGGTGGGCTATACAGCTGGATTCTGGAGACATGGGAATTTCAACTCAAGATGTAGAAATGACTTAGGCATGCCAAATGGCAACAAGCACATTTTCTTAGAATGCTACACCTGGAAGGGCTGGCAGGTAGTGTGGTAGTTGAGGGCACCCACATGGCTGACCGTGGTTTGAGTCCTTGACCTGGCAGCTTGCTTTCTTACTTTCTCTCTCTCTCTCTCTCATTAGCTCACTCTGTCTCTCTGGTCATACTAAAATAAATAAGTAAATGAAGTTAAATAAATAATTCCTAAAAACAAAACAAAACAAAACAAAAGAATGCTCTGTTTGGAGCCCAGACTAAATAGTAGTTGTATCATTAACCTGTTTAATAGAGTTTTCAAAGTTTCATTTCTCTGGCATTAGCATTTTCAAAGCACAATTATCCAAGTATTTCTGAGAAATACATAGATTGGATTGAAGGTATTGGTAAGCTTGGTATCTTAAAAAAGTGAAGAGGGAAAGAAATTTTAAAATGTAGCATAGCTCAATATAGTTACAGTGAAATACATGAAAACACTTAAAGCACATAATTGAAAAAACAGAATTATGTGGTTTTAGAGCTGGTGGGCAGTGGTGTGGTAGGTAAGAGGAGAAAAGAATCTTCAGAACTGTGGAGGGCATTGCGTACGGAAGCCATCTTGAGCTATCTGCCATCTTGAGCTATCCGCCATCTTGAGCTATCCACCATCTTGGAAACAATTAGGTTTCACTTCCTCACTGAGCAAACCGTTTCTCAGAAATCATGTGACCAACCGTTCTCCCCGGAAGTGGTTGGGTTTCTAGGCAACAGGAGAGATCCGCCCACATCAATGATTGGTTCATGCTGTTCTATCTCATTTGCATTTCGGGCAGTCAATTGGTGCCCACCAGCTGTATGTAACTCTCCATTTTTCCTGAATAAACAGTAGTAGACGAAAGACGACGACTTGATCAGCATCTCGTAGTGTGTGTGCGTGTGTTTGTCCCATCTCTCACTCTCTCCCCCAGGGAACCTGTTCGACTGTCCCGCAGGTCGGGACACAGAACCAGTAAATCAGGAATTTATCCAGAATTTAAGGAAATTGAGACTATAATGCCACATAAATTTTCATAACTTAAATGTCATTAATTCCATTTTAAAATGTTGAAAGGAAAGTATATGGCTTTTCTTAAGATTTTGAGTTTTTATGTTGTTAATAATACATGTTTCATCTAGAATATATTGCCAACACACTCTCTCCCCCTTTTTTGGTAATAAGACATCTTAGAAGAATTGCCAGCTATACTCCAAGTGAAGTCTTCTGATAGTGTTTTCTATGGAGACTTGTTGATTTCAGAAGAAATTTAAAAAGTTAAAAAACATTCAGTGAGGGCCATCAGGTGGCATATTGGTTAAGATACTAGACTCCCACATGCCCAACTGGGGTGAGCCCCGGACCCTATGGCTTGAAAATTGTGCCAGGCACATGTGCTCACAATGCCAGGAAGAGAATGGAGGAGAAATGATTGCGGTGTGACCATCGTCTTGCGGGGGCGGGGGGGGGGGGGGGATTTCTCACTTTACTTCTTTTTTTCTAGCAAGCGTATATACCCTATGGCAAAAACCTAAAAAAAGAAAAAATTAAATGAAGATCATTTGGCTTTAAGTATATTAAATGATAACAAGGAATTGGGGCTAAAGAAATAGTGAGAAAGGAAGCATTAATGGAATGGTTATGTCATATGTTGTATAGCCTTATTATTAATGTACAGTTTCTAAAAATGCATAGATTATTTACAGGCTATGATGGCACTGTATACCTTAAAGAAGATTGAAGGGGGAGAAAAAAAAAAAATACCTCCTGTGAGAAATCCTTAAAGCACATTCTCTAGGAAGAGTAACAAATTACATTGTTCTGTTTAAGTGCTTTAAATAATTAAGTAGGTCATTTAGTCTACATGATCTTGCTTATACTATACCATTTTAGAGAATAGGATTAGTCTTACTGTTAGAACTTTTTATTGTAGTACATGTCAAACAAAAAAATTTATATACTACTAAAATATTAACAGTAAACCAAGATACTGTTATGTGCATACATGGTTTTGAATTTTTCCCCTTGGTTTTGTTTTTCAGAGTGCTGCTGCTACAGCTGCTACCTTGGCACTCCCTGCAGGTGTGACTCCTGTTCAGCAGATTTTGACAAATTCAGGTGATTAGTAATAATAGAACTATTTGTAATTCAGAAAATTGTACCATCCAGCCTTTTATGTTTTGCCTTCACTGAAAGACAGAATACTAAAATTTCGGGGACCAGCAGTTGGCATAATGGCTATGTTGCTGGACTCCCATGTAGTCGACTGCGGTTTGAGTCCCGGACCCAGTGGCTTAAACTCATGCCAGGTGCGTGTGCGTGTGTGCGTGCCCAAGATCCCGAGAGGAGAATGGAGGAGAAGGGATTGCGGTGTGGCCATCTCCCCTGGGGGGTGATTTCTCGCTTTCTGTCTCTCTGTCTCTGTCTGCCTGGCGAGCGCACGCGCCCTGTAGCAAAACACTCTCCAAAAAAAAAAAAATGTAAAAAAGAATACTAAAATTTCTTTTACTATTTGATTTAAGAAATAAAATAACCTTATTTGAGGAGTATAGCACTTGGTACCGTAGTCATTGTTGATGATGCAGTAGAGAAGATGAGAATTGCACTTGAGTTTTTGATCTGTGAATAAGAGCCCTATTATTAAATTAAGTGTGAGTGTATAGAAATTCTTAGTTTATTTAGCATATTTAACCTGACAGATAAGTTAAACTTGATTTATTTGAACTAATTTATAATACCAAAATCTTATAGTGTCTTAGGAGCAAATTTATTACATGCTCTTATATATAGTATCTCTTCATTGATTGACAAAAAACCATGTCTGTCTAGTTCATGATTTTTGTTGCATTAGTGTTTGAAAAATTTGTACATATAACTTGGGGGGTTTTTTTTGGGAGTTTTTTTTTTTTTTTTTTTTTTTTTTTTTTTGTTATAGGGTGCATGTGCTCTCTGGAGAGACAAAGTGAAAAGTCGCATTCGTGTGGGGGTGCCACAATGCAGTCCCTTTTCCTCCACTTTCCCATTGGGATCTTGGACGTGCACTCAACGTGCCTGGCATGAGTTTTAGGCCACCAAGTCCAGGACTCAAACCATGGTCGACCATGTCGGGTCCCTTAACCACTACTACACTTACTGGCCGCTGTTCATATGAATTTTAAGTATTCTCTCTGTAATCTTGATTATATAATTTTTTTGTTAATTTTCCTTTTTTTTTTGGTTCTTACTATAGGGCACGTGCTTACCTGAGAGAGACAGAGAGAGGAAAAGTGAGAAATCATCCGCTGAAGAGGGGAAAAGTGGTCATACTGCAGTCCCGTCTTCATTCTTCTCTTAGGTTTTTAGGCATGTACACACACACATGCCTAGATAGTTTTATTTTTTATTTATTTATTTATTTTTTTCCAAGCTTTCAGGTCTTGAACTTGAACCATGGTTGATCATGTAAAAGTCCAGCGCCCTAACCACCATGCTACCTATTGGCCCCTTTTGTTATTTTCTTAATTTATACATAAAAATAAATTACAGAGGTTTGCTTTCCTTGCTACATATATTAGTAAGATTATGTACTTTTTAATGAATTCAAGATTCTGACTCATCTAAAGCAATGTTTGAGGGTGATTTGATTCTTTGTATACGATAGTGGAGATGGTAACTGGTTCAACAAACTTTTATTGCTTTAATGCAATTTTGTTGCAAAGTACTAAGGTGTTCTGATTCAAGGTATTAAATGAACTTTTATGTTTTTCCTTCTTTAAAGCTTTAAAACAGCCCCTGAAATGTCTGATCTTTGCTCTCTCTTGACTCTTAACATGTTAGCGAAGATAGTTTTTGCTTTTAATGAAGTCCCATAATCTTTTAAAAATCTTTTTGGAAAACTCGAATGAGGATGATAAACATTGAAAATAAAACATTTTTGATTACTGCATTTGAACTTGGAAGGGAGTCAGGGGAGGTAAGGAGTATAGTTTACTATGTGTGGCTGATAGCCTTTAATAAAATTATTAGACTTTCTACTTGATCATTTCTAGGGCCTTTAGTGGTTTGACATTCAATATGAATTCACTTATTTTGAGACGTCACTATTAAAATGGTAACTTGTAATAAGTACTTTTTTCTTCAGGCCAGCTTCTTCAGGTGGTCAGAGCAGCCAATGGTGCCCAATACATCTTTCAGCCTCAGCAGTCAGTAGTTCTACAACAACAGGTTATTCCACAAATGCAGCCTGGTGGAGTACAAGCTCCTGTTATACAACAGGTAAGAGAATCTTAGTAATGATCACCTTGGGGTGGTGGTGGTGGTTGTTTATTATTGATTCCTTTGGTGGTTCCCTTCTCTTTACCCAAGGCTTTATATGTAGAGCCTTATATTCTCCAATACTACAGACCCTGATTGTTACAAATTTCTTGTGCATACTTCACAGCTAAACTTAACATTCAACATGTTTAAAACAGAATTATTGTCTCTTCTGATCAACTTCATTGTCTCCCTAAATGTGCTTTTTTGTTATAGTGGCAATGCTTTGTCCAACCTCCTAAGTTTGGTCTCATTCAACAAGTAGTATCTGAATTTTAGGGTCTTCACAAGGGATGGGGGATTTAGGAGTAAACAAGGCAGGCATGACTAGTTTCATGATGCTGGTGGTTTTCTGAAAGGGAAGGGAGCGTTAGAACTTTCACTTTCCCGTATTGCCAGTGTCCAAGGTATTACTGAGTCCTACCATCCTTTTATTGGGTTGCAGTTTTGCCATGTTTATAGTTCCTTAATATATTTATAAGTAGTTTTCTCAATCTTTTGTCATTTTCTTAGTTCATACTATCATAATTTGTTATTAAAAATACTGTATTTTTTTACTGCATACGCACATGTTCACACAAAGAGGGAAAGAGAGTAGCACCCTTGACAAGGTTTTGTTGCACCATCATCCCTTTTCCTTAGCCCTCCAGCTTCTGGGCTCCTATGTGCATGTGTACACCCAGAGTGTTTTCAGGCTGAACCAGGCATCTTTGATCAACTATATGGCTTCCAGCCTTGCAGGGCACTTGGCTTTACCACTGCACCACAGTGACTAGGCATGTATTACCCTCTTAACTAATTTCACTTCCTCTAGCCTTGTGCCCTCTTAACCTGACCTTTCTAAAAATCTTGAAGTTCATAATGACTTTTCATTGCCTGTTGGAAAAAGTCTAAACACCATAGATAGCTTATAAGATCTTTTGGGGGATCTTGTTTCAAACTCTTAACTCTTCAGATTTATTTCTTGTCATGCTCTCAGTTACTTGCTTTAGCTGATGTTTAGATCAAAGTTAACAAATAGTTATATCTATGTGTCTGCCATTATCATACAGTGTGGACACAGATGAAAGAGAGGAATAGTTCTTTTCGTGGGGAACTTACATACTTAAAAGAGAGAGACACAATGTCAATAGAATAGTATGGTAGAAACAAGATCAGAGCAGCAGTATTAATCCAGCTACTTACAGCTTTCCAAAATTACATGCTGCGGTCACTTCTGAGTTTCACTTGGTGGTGGTCTTTTATGCTGCCTTTGGTCTTTCACCTTACAACCTCTACTTCTCCCAAGCAAACCAACCAAAAAGAAAAGCCTGGCTAATCTCCTTAAAGTACAAACAGAAACTTAAGTATTACCTGTTGGGAAGGCTTTCTGACCATACCTTATCTGCCAATCTGAATTTGGTGCCCTTTCCTGTGTTCTTATAACACCATGTCATGCTTCTGTTTCATCTTTTTTAGTTGTTAGGGTTGTTACTGCTTTATTTCTTGTGTCATTAATCTATAAGCTTCTTTAAAAGAAATTCTTTGTCTCCCTGAACCTAATGGCAAGTAACAGTCATTCAGTGCTTTTTATTTAAATAACTATAATTGCGAACATGTTAAATTATAATACATGTAGTTAATATTTGTTCATATGTTCATTTTGAGTTGTGATTTAGTTTAGAATCCTTGAGTGCAGAACCTGTAAGAAACTTTCAGAATTGTTCAATATGGTGATTTTCAGCTGTGGTTTCATGCTAAAGATAACCTGGGAGCTTTAAATACAATTACAGCTTGGGTATCACTTATCCAAGATGCTTGGGACCAGAAATATTTTAAATTTTTTTTTTTTTTTTTTTTTTAACTAGCAGGTGCATGCACTTGCTTGAGAGAGAAGAATAGTTATTTTCTTGGGGAACTTACATACTTAAAAGAGAGAGAAGAAATGTCAGTTGAATAGTATGATAGAAGCAAGATCAGAGCAGGAGTATTAATCTAGCTGCTTATAGCTTTCCAAAATTATATGCTGCAGTCACTTCTGTGTTGCACTCATGTTATTCTTCTATTTAGAATGCTGCAGTTGTTTAGAATCCGAGAGAGAGAGAGCGCACACGCACGTGCACGAACAAGTGCGAGTGAACACTCTTCACGGGGGGTGGTCATGTCACAATCCCTTCTCTTCCATTTTTCCTTTTAGAATTTTGGGCAAGCCTGGTGTTTCTCAAGTCACCAGGTCTGAGAGTTGAACTATGCTGTCAGTCGTGTGGGATCCAGCTGCCTTACTCACCACATCACCAGATGGCATGGATTTTCTTTTTTTCGGGGGTGGGAATATTTATATGTATATAATGAGATATTGGGCATGAGACCTGAGTCTAAATACCAAATTCATATTATGTTTCATGTATACATTATACATAGAACCTAAAGGTAATTTTATACACTATTTTTGCATTGCAGTGATTTTTTTTTTTCGCTATAGAGTGCATGTACTTGCCAGACAGAGAGAGACATTAGAGACTGAAAGCGAGAAATCACCCCCCAGGGGGGATGGTCACGCTGCAATCCCTTCTGCTCCATTCTCCTCTCGGGATCTTGGGCACGCACGCACACGTGCCTGTCGTGAGTTTTAAGCCACTGGCTCCGGGACACGAACTGCGGTCGACTATGTGGGAGTCCAGCGACATAGCCATTACGCTAACTGCTGGTTCCCTGCATTGCAGTGATTTGACTGATTCTCACATGAAGTTGAGTGTGAGAATTAGAATTAGTGTGAGAAGTAGAATTTTCTACTTCTGACATCACGATGTTCAAGCTTCAAATTTTAGTTTTGGATTTTGAAATTAGGAATGCTCAAGCTAATATAGCTTTCTTTCTTATTTGTGATGGAGTACACATGCACACACATGTAAGAAAGAAGTTGGGAGAGAGGGCATCCTCTACAGAGTTTGGACATACTATGATCCCCTTCCTCCAGTCTTCCAGCAAGTTGGATTATAGACACTCACATGTGTGTCTGGTCTGCTTCTGACAGATCAGTCCAGGGACTTGAACCGCAGTCACCTTGTAGGACCTGGACCCCTAGTGCACCACCATTGTGCTAAAGAGCCAGCCTCTGTAATAGCTTTTATCTCACCAATTAAAATAATATTAGGGGTGGGGCCTAGGTGCCAGTATTTCCTTTTAAGTCACTAGGTGGTTCCAGTTTGTAGCCAGGGTTGACTACCATTAGTCCTAGTCCAACAGTGAAATGACAGAAGCCAAGACTAGTTAAATGATTTGCCTCTGCTAGATCCATATCTGATCTGAGGCAAAATTATACCTGGGTCTTGAGATTTCTGGTTCAGTGTTCATGTCAAGGTATCATGGCATAATAGTAATAGCATAAGCTCTAGACCAGAAAGCCTAGCTTCAAATTTTGCCTTTTGGTGACTGCAAACTTGGCAAGTTATGAAACCTCTCCATACCTCGAGCAAATAAACTAGTAACTTGTATAACTCTTGGCCTTATGGCTAGCATATGCATAGTGAATACTCAATATATGTGAAGTGGATATTTAGTATATCAGTTCACTAGTTAAACACTGCTTTTTTACTGTGGTAGTTTTAATGATGTATGAGATGGTCATTTCTGATGAATTTTTGGATTTTGGGTCTGTTTCTATGTATCATACTTTGATCTTTTTATTAGTTCCTAATATTTTGTTTTCTTTTGCCTTAGGTACTGGCCCCTCTTCCTGGAGGGATTTCGCCACAGACAGGTGTCATCATTCAGCCTCAGCAAATCTTATTTACAGGAAATAAGACTCAAGTTATACCTACAACTGTGGCAGCACCTACACCAGCACAAGCACAGATAACTGCAGCTGGGCAGCAGCAGCCACAGGCCCAGCCTGCTCAGACTCAAGCTCCATTGGTGTTACAAGTTGATGGAACTGGGGATACGTCATCTGAAGAGGATGAAGATGAAGAAGAAGACTATGATGATGATGAAGAGGAGGACAAAGAGAAAGATGGAGCTGAAGATGGGCAGGTTGAAGAAGTAAGTTTCTAGTAAAGACTCAAAATGAGAATCTACTCAGTCATTTTTTTTGTTGTTGTTACTTGGTGCCAAATTTATAAATTATATTCTTTTTTTTTCAGAGGCTGTTAGATACTGTACAACATAGGATTTAAAAAAATCGATTGTCCTAACTTTTGGAAGGTTCTTAGATTGTTCTGGATATATTTATCTTTATAAATGTAGTTGTTTCATATAGCTGGTCATCAAAACCTAATTCATTGACTAATATGTTCATAATATGGCTTAAACATAAGACATTGGTAGAGTAGAGATATAGTTAAGATTTTGCTTCAGTAATTTAAAAGGCATGGCAACATTGGGGAAAGAGGAAATTCAAGAAAAACTAAATGTGATAGATGTATTTAAAACTTTCTTTTGATCCATATTCCGTACCAGTTCCTTAGCAACCTTATTCACTCTTAGTGTGTACTTCTGGAAACATATAAATATTTCTTTGTTTTCTTACTATTCTAGCTTAGTTAATTGTGTCCAAATTAATATTTGTCCTACTGCAATATTCACTAATTGCCTTCTTCATTCTGAGATATAATCTTTATCTTAACACACAATTTTTCTAAATTGTCTAACTGATGTTTAAAAAATCGTAGTATATTAATAAATATCAAATAGATACAAATTAATGATTTTAATATATTAATTATTTTTTGAGAGAAGAGAGATTTTTTGCTATAGGGTGTGTGTGTGCTTGCCAAAGAGACAGAAAGTGAGAAATCACCCTCTGGGGGGATGGTCACACCATAATCCTTTCTCCTCCGTTCTCCTCTTAGGGTTTTGGGCATATACGTGTGCCTGGCACAAGTTTCAAGCTGCTGAGTCTGGGACTTGAACCTCAGTTGACCATGTGGGCGTCTAGTGCTTTAATCACTATGTCATCTGCTGGCCCCTTAATACATAAATTTTAAAAAAATCTTGGAGGCCAGATGGTAGTGCAGTAGTAAAACAGGACTCTTGTTAGGCAGACCACGTGGGAAGGTTTCTAGTTTGCATGCAGAGACCTTACAGAGTACACTGGGCTTAAACTGAGACTGAGAGTAGATGGCAGCATCAAGACCCTGTTAGGGTGCTATATCTTTGTCTGGCTGTCTCTCTCACTCATGGAATAAATAAACTTTAAAAAAACACACCAAAAAACTCATTACTTAATTTAAAGTGTCTTGAGTACCTCTTTCCACTCTAGTCCTTTTCTGTTATCTGAATACCCATGCTCATGAATTTATTGTTTATTATTAACTTGGCTTATATTTTACCATATGTGTTTATATTTCTAAGCAGCATATTGTTTAATTTTATATGCCCATTTATAAAATAAATAGAATAATTATCTGTGTATTCTTCTGTAAGTTTTTTTTTTTTGTTTTTTTTTTTTTTCTTCTTCCCCCTCAAGGTGATATTCCTGAGATTCATCTGAGTTGTTGCATATAACTATAATTATTTTTTTGGGAGCCAGAAATAAAACCAAGTCAGCCAAGTGGGGTCCTGCTCCCCTAACCATTAGACTACAATACCGGACCTTTTTTGGGGGGCGGGGGGGGGGCAGGAGGATATCTTTTTGTTGTTAAACTGTAAGAGTTTTTAATGTTTTTAATATATTCTGGATACTAGTCCTGCTTTAGCTCTAGTTAATGTTTGGTTACTATAAAGTCTGTTTACATGATTCTAATAGAGGCTTACCAGTTTTATTTTGTCTAGGATTTGCCTAGTGTAGTTTTTTACATTTTTTCACTTTCAAACTTCTGGATCTGTAAGCTTTAGGTTTTTTTTTTTTATGAGTAGACTATTGCTATTTATGCTATTATGTTACAATTTTTTTTTTACGTTAGACTTACATATTCAGAAGGGAAAGAATAGTCTTTTCACAAATGGTGCTTGGACTGCTGGATATCCACATGCAAAAGAATGACATTAGATCCCTACCCTAAACCATATACAAAAAGCTCAAAATGGGTCAGAGACCTAAATTTAAGAGCTAAGGTTATCTCTTAGAAGAAAATGTTGGGGTAAATCTTTATAACCTTGTATTTGGCAATCATTTCTTAGATCTGACATCAAAAGTAAAAGGAAAATGGTAGAATTTGTATGAATAAAACTTTGGTACATCAAAGGATAATACCAAGAAAGTAAAAAAGATAACCCATAGAAAGGGAGAAAATACTTGTAAATGCTGTGTCTGAAAAGGTATTAATACCTAGAATATATAAAAGCCTCTTAGAGTTTAACAACAAAAGGACATCCCAATTAAAAAATGGGCCAATCTGATAGCCTAGTGGTTAGGGGAGGAGGCCCTCACATGGCTATGGTTTTATTTCTGGCCCCAGTGGCTTGAAAAACACATGGGGTGCATGTGCAGGTGTGCCCCAAATCTCGATAGGGTGGAGGAGAAGGGATTGTGATAAGGCCATGCCCACTAGGGATGCTTTCTCTCTCTCTCTCTTTTTTTTTTTTTTTTTTTTTCTTTTTTTGGAGAGGTTTTCGCTATAGGGAACATTCACCAGAAAGACAGAAACAGAGACAGAAAGCGAGAAATCACTCCCCCAGGGGGGATGGCCATGCCACAATCCCTTCTTCTAAATTCTCTCAGGATTGTGCCCGGCCTGAGTTTAAGCCACCAGGTCTGGGACTCGAACCATGATCAGCTACATGGGAGTCCAGCAACATAGCCATTACGCTAACTGCTGGTTCCAGGATTCTCTTTATGTGTCTCTGTCTCACTCTGAAAAGTGTACATACCCTCTGCCAATTAAAATTTTTAAAAAGTTGGGACCAGCAGGTGGCATGGTGGTTAAGGTGCAGGACACTCCCACATGGCTGACCACGGTTCGAGTCCCGGGCGTGGCAGCTTGCTTTCTCACTCTTTCTCTCTCTCTGTCTCTCTCTGGTCAAATGAAAATAAATGAAAAAATAAATAAAATTAAATAAATAATTATAAAAAAATTTTTAAAAGTGGACAAAAGACGTGAATAAATATTTCTTCCTAAAGAAGCATAAATAGCAACGGCCTAAAAAGATGCTTATTGTTAGTCATTAGAGAAATGCAAATCAAAATGAGATACCATCTCCTACTAGGGTGGCTATGATCAAAAAAGAAAGGAAAAAGAGAAGGAAAGAAAGAAATGTTGGCAAGGACTTAGAGATATTAGAACCCTATGTTTTCCTAATGGTAATATAAAATAGTGTAGCTGGTAAAGAAAACAGTTTGGTGGATCCTAAAATAGTTAAGCATGGAACTGACTCAGCAGGGCCAGCAGGTAGCATACTGGTTAAGGTGTTGGACTTCTTTTTTTTTTTTTTTTTGAGAGGTTTTCGCTATAGAGCGCGTGCGTTCACCAGACAGACAGAGAGAGACAGAGAGATAGAAAGCGAGAAATCTCCCCCCAGGGGGGATGGCCACGCCGCAACCCCTTCTCCTCCATTCTCCTCTTGGGATCTTGGGCACGTACGCACACGCGGCCCGGCATGAGTTTAAGCCTCCGGGGCTGGGACGTGAACCATGGTCTACTACGTGGGAGTCCAGTGACATAGCCATTATGCTAACTGCTGGTCCCAAGGTGTTGGACTTCTAAATGGTCAACCTCCGTTTGAGTCCCAGACCTGGTAGCTTGAAATCATAGTGGACATGTATGTGTACAGGCCCAAACTTCTGACAGAAGAATGTAGGAGAAGGGCACTGTGACCAATCCCACTGGGAGGTGATTTCTCACTTTTCTGCTCTCTGTCTTCTTTGTCCATGGAGTGCATGCTCACTATGGCAAAGATATTTAAAACACACAACACACACACACACAAGAGAAATGAAAACAAGTGTTCGAACAAGAAATTGTACGTGATTGTTTGTAGCAGTATTCTTTTTGATATCCAAAAGGTATAAACAACCCTAGCATGAGGGCCAGCAGATGGCATAACGGTTATGTAGTTGGACTCATATGGCCAACCGTGGTTTGAGTCCTAGACCTAGGAGCTTGAAACTCACACTGGACACATGTGTATGCGTGCCCCAAGATACCAGGAGGAGAATGGAGATGAAGGGATTATGGCATGGCCATCCTCCCTAAGGGGTGATATCTCACTTCCTCTTTCATTGTCTCTGTCTCTGTCTCTCTCCCTGGCGAGCATATGCACCCTGAGGCAAAAACTGCTTACAAAAAAAAATGTCCATTAACTGCTGAATGTATAAATAAAATGTGGAATGTCCTATGGTGGATATTATTAGGTTGTCGAAAAGTCATGATGTATTTTTGAATAGAAAAACAGAAAAAAATATGTCATGACTTTTCTGACTACCTAATATTCAGCCATAAAAAGAAATGAAGTACTGATTATACTTCAACATGATTAATCTTGAGACCATGCTAATTGGAAGGAGCCAGACACAAAAGATCACATGTTGTGTTCTTCATTATATGAAATACTTGGAATACACAGATCTGCTAAACCAGAAAGCAAATTAGTGGGTGCTAGGGGACAAAGGGACATGGAGAATAATTACTTAATGGGTAGGAGTTATGGTTGCACACACGATGAATGTTCTTAGTGTGACTGAACCACTTAAAATGGTAAGTTGTATGTGAATTTTATCTCAGTAAAGTATACTATTTTTACATCGGTGCTATCCATTTCAAATTAAAGAATACACACACCCAAGTGTGTGATTAGGTATAGACCCAGACTTCATATCATCTTGATTGTCTTCCCATTTTCTTTTTTTTTTTTTTTTTGGAGAGGTTTTTGCTATAGGGCACGTGCGCTCGCCAGACAGACAGAGAGAGACAGAGATAGAAAGCGAGAAATCACCCCCCAGGGGGGATGGTCACACCGCAATCCCTTCTCCTCCATTCTCCTCTCGGGATCTTGGGCACGCACGCACACGCGCCCGGTGTGAGTTCTAAGCCACCGGTCCGGGACGCGAACCGCGGTTGACTACGTGGGAGTCCAGCGACATAGCCATTACGCTAACTGCTGGTTCCCCCATTTTCTTTTAAAAGAGGTTTTTACCTTAGGGTGTGTGCACTTGAGGGGAGCAGGGAGAGGGAGAGAGAGACAGTGAGAGGAAAAGTAAGAAATCACTTCCCAGGGGTGATGGCCATGTCTCAATCCCTTCTCCTCCACTCTCTTCCCAGGATCTTAGGCTTGCACGCATGTGCGCCTGGCATGATTTTCAAGCCACTCGTTCTGGGACTTGACTTTGGCCATGTGGGAGTCCGGGGGGGATGTGCTATGCCATCTGCTGCCCTCCCCCCCTTTTTTTTCAGTGTGCTATAGAGCACATGCACTTGGCAAAGAGAGAAAGAGTGAGAGTGTGAAAGTACTTCCCAAGGAGGAAGACCATCATGCATCCCCTTCTCCACTGTCCTCTTGGATTTTTTTGGTGTACACACACATGTGCCTGGTGTGTTTTCAAGCTGCCAGGTTTGGGACTCACACCATACTGTCATTTCATATGGGATCCAGTGCCTTAACCATCACATCACCTGACTGGCGCTTTTTCTGTTTTTATTTTGTCCTGTCTTTTTATTGATTAGAAATCTGAGTTATATTTATTCTGTCATGATTGAGGTAGAGTTTAATAGGACTTTTTATTTTGGGCTCTGATGAGGTGGTTTTATCTTGGCCTTTAATTCTCTTTAGTACCAAGAGTTCCTATCCCCTGCCTATTTTTTTTCTTTTTAAGTTTATTTCTTCCATGAGGGCAAGAGAGACAGACAGACAGCATCCTAACAGGATCCTGATCCTGGGATCCTCCCCCAGCTTCAGCTAGCCTCAGATCATGGGCACGTGCATGGCTGGTATGTTAGGGAAGTCTCTAATTATGAATCTGGAACTTTCCTGTGTGGATTAGCCTTGCAGAGCATTGTATTTTACTGCTGTATGGCAATCCACTCCTGCCTTTTAAGAAATCTGAATCTTAATTCATACTTCTACTATAACCATCATAATGATAATTATGATTTGTATTCAGAGTTCTCATTTATTATAAAGATACCTCTCCAATTTTACTGCTGTTTTATTTTTTTATACTGTTTATGGTAAATAATGCCATTAGTTAGGAAATCTTCAGATTTTCTTAAGTCTGCTTCTAGGCATCTTAAATACTTGTGGAGAGTTATTACACTGTTCTTAAAAAACAATGGAAATAAAAGAACAGCAGATGGAATAATGACTATGTCGCTGGACTCCCACATCTCTGACTATGGTTTGAGTCCCAGACCCGGTGGCTTGAACCTTAAGCCAGGTGCATGTGCATGCATGCCCAAAATCCCTAGAGGAGAATGGAGGAGAAGGGATTGCAGTATGGCCATCCCCTTAGAGGGTGATTTCTTGCTCCCCAGCAAGCACATGTGCCCTATAGCAAAAACCTCTCTTACATTTTTTTTTAAACAATGGAAATAAAGCTGAACACTTTTTTCAATTTATATAACTTAACTATTTTAGTTGTATTTAATTTCTTGTTGAAATTGCAGTAATGTTGCTAAACTCTGCAGTTGGTTAATTATTACATTCATGATGAGTTTGTGTGTGCATTTTTTAAAGGAATATCAAGATCATTCTATTTCTTGTCAATAAATATTAGAAGTGGCTTTAATAATAATACATGGGGTATAAATAAATAAGTTTTCCTCTTTGATTTGTAGGAACCCCTCAATAGTGAAGATGATGTGAGTGATGAGGAGGGACAAGAACTCTTTGACACAGAAAATGTTGTTGTATGCCAGTATGATAAGGTGAGGATTTCATCTGCAGATAACTAACATTATTTCTGTTGTAACTTCTTCCCCAATCTGTCCTTTTTGTTTTTAAAACACTGGTTTTAATGCCTTTTGTATTCAGTATTAAACATTGTGAAAATATTGTCATAATTTTATTATTCTTTCTAATGAAACATTAATTTTTTAGCTTTACATTTGCAAAATAGGTTATGGAATAAATGGACAGAGTTATCTTTTTTTCTGTTTAGACTGTTTCAGTTAATAAAGAAAGCAATGTCACGTTGGTTATCTTGGAACAGTAGCTCAGTGATTGGGATGATCCTGTTTTCCATTTAGCCTCAACTGCAGTACCTTCCTTCAAACTAGAAGGGTTTAATTAAATGTCTATAACCTTTTTTTTTAATTACTAAAGAAAGGACTAGGGCGATAAGCAGGACTGAAAACTAATAAACAGGTAAGTTTTTATTGAAAATTGCTTAGAAATTAGTTTTGCGACATTGGTAACATTAGGGAAATTTAAAATCACACTCTGTGAGAATTAGCTATTGATTCCTTGTGTTCTTAATTCTTACACACAATACTTCTTCCTAAGTATTTTTTCTTATAATTGCTGGCATTATTGTTAAGATTTCTGTTACCAAGACATTTAAAATTAGAATGAAAATTGGTTTTTGACTATGGTCATTAAAGTTATGATATATCCACGTATTGCATTGTATTTGTAATTCACTTTCAGTGAAAGTCTTTACCAAGTGCTGAAAACTCCTAATAGAAGCAGTTGGATTTTATTTCTAACTATTTATTCAACAAATACTCCTTCAGCAAGTATTTATTGAGTGGGTGAATGTACTAGGCACTATTCTAGGCACTGGAGCTCTAGTCATTAACACGCAAAACTGGTCCTCTGCATGAATTTTCCTTTACAGATAATGAAAGTGTTATTATTTAAAAACAAATTTTTTTTTTTTTTTTTGGAGAGGTTTTTGCTATAGGACGCATGCGCTCGCCAGACAGACAGAGACAGAGAGACAGAAAGCGAGAAATCACCCCCCAGGGGGGATGGTCACGCCGCAATCCCTTCTCCTCCATTCTCCTCTCGGGATCTTGGGCACGCACGCACACGCGCCCAGCGTGAGTTGTAAGCCACCGGGTCCGAGACGTGAACCGTGGTCGACTACGTGGGAGTCCAGCGACATAGCCATTACGCTAACTGCTGGTTCCCCCTAAAAACAAATTTTTTTAGAGAGATTTTTTTTTTGCTGTAGGGCATGTGTGCTCGCCAGAAAAAGTGAGAAATCATGCCCCCCCCATCCCCCCGGGGGTTGGCCATGCATGTGAGTTTCAAGCTGCTGGGTCCAGGACTCAAGCTGTAGTCAACTATGTGGGAGTCCTGTGACATAATCATTATGCCATCTACTGGTCCCAAAAGTGTTATTTTTGTAGAAATAAATATGCTAGGGCTTTCTTTTAAGGAAAATGCCAAGACAATGGATCTTACCTTTTTAAAATTATTATTATTATTATTATTTTAATTTGACTAGAGAGAGACAAAGAGAAAGGGAGAGTGGAAAGCAAGCTGCCAGGTACATAACTTGAACATTTGTTGGCCATGTGAGAGTCCAGCACTTTAACCACCATGGCACCTGCTGGCCTCTGGAATCAATTTCTCTACTTGTTTGTAGAATTCCTATTTTATAGCTTTCCTCATAATTTTTTTTTTCTCTATATAAATACATTATCTTTTTTTTTTTTTTCCCAAGAGAGATTTTTGCCTTAGGGTTCATGCGCTCGCTGGAGACACAGAGAGAAAGAAAGTGAAAAATTATTCCCCTGGAGGGAATGGCCATGCCGCAATTCCTTCTCCCTTCTCTTCTTGAAATTTTGGGCACATAGCACACTAACCTGACATGTTTTTCAAGCTGCTTGGTCTGGGACTTGAACCTGTGAGTCAACCATGTGAAATCTAGCTGCCTTAACCACTATGTCACCTACTGGCCCCATGTATTTTGTTTTAGTAAGTTCAAAAAGTATG
The DNA here is from genome assembly GCA_026018925.1 of Tupaia tana. Taxonomy (NCBI): domain Eukaryota; kingdom Metazoa; phylum Chordata; class Mammalia; order Scandentia; family Tupaiidae; genus Tupaia; species Tupaia tana. The sequence continues at coordinate 246,343,584 of JAKSZU010000001.1, read as the reverse complement.
ACTCTAGAAGAAGAACATGTGAGAGTTTTTCAAAATCAAATATTATATATAGTTTCTGTTGTTTGAAATCTCAGAACACAGACTAGGATCAGTGAATGGAAGAAAGAAAGACAAGAGAGCTTGTCCCAAAAAGAATAATTTAATTTGAGATTCTTTGCCCCCCACCTCTAATCACATTCAGGCAGACACTCAACAGCCATTTGCAAAGAATATGCCAGTGAGAATGCTTACACTGGGAGGTTAGACTATGGGATCTCAGGAAGTATCTGTTTCTGGTGAGCATTTCTAGATTATGAATGAAACAGATTGATTTTTTTTTTTTTTTTGGAGAGGTTTTTTTGCAATAGGGTGTGTGCGCTCGCCATACAGACAGAGAGAGACAGACAGAAAGCGAGAAATCACCCCCCCCCCCGGGGGGGGGGGGGATGGCCACGCTGCAATCCCTTCTCCATTCTCCTCTCAGGATCTTGGCCACGCACGCACACGCGCCTGGCGTGAGTTTTAAGCCACCGGGTCCGGGACGCGAACCACGGTCGACTCTGTGGGAGTCCAGTGACATAGCCATTACGCTAACTGCTGGTCCCAAAACAGACTGATTTAATTAAAATAGTTATAGTATTGGACCAGGATTTAGGGATCACTTTTGTCACTTAATATCAGTATGTTGTTGGTCAAATCATTGAACCTCTTGTAACTATAATTTCCTGTTTCGAAGATAAAAGCCTAAACAAGTAGATTTTGAGGTGTTTTTAGTTTGTAGATTCGGGAGAACAAAGGGGCCTTCTTTGCAGGTGTGGAACTTGACCTGAAAGTTCAGGAATGAATGGATGAAGGGGAAGAAAGTTGACTTCAGCTGATAAAGTTTTATAACTCATGTTCTCTCCAGATCTAGGGAATCCAGACAGCTATAAACTATAAGTGTAGGCAAGGATGTATGTGCCCAGAGCCTGTTCTTTCCCTTTTGACTTATTAGTAGATGTATATCATTTTTGAAATCACATTCCTTCAGATGTGTGTTTTAAATACTGCTGTGTGTAAGGTTCCATGTCAGGTCTTGAGAAAACTATATAAGGAATTTTATTTTTATGGAATAAATTAGTCATAATTATGTTGCTTACAAATAATACTAGAAATGTCACTGGGAATTGAGCAGTTTGAAAGAGTACTACTAGCCCAGGAGAGATTGAGAAACTTTGTGATGGATGATTTGTGATTTTTTTTTTTTTAAGAATTACTTTATTTTTTATTGTTTTAATTTGCTAATAGGGCATATGTGCTCACTAGAGGAGAAAGAGAAATTGAGAAAGCAAGCCACCATCTGGGACTTGAACTGCCATGTGGCAGTCCAGCGCCCCACCACCATGCCACTTGCTGGTTCCAGGATGTGGTTTTTCTTTTTTTTTTTTTTTTGAGAGGTTTTTTCGCTATAGGGCGCGTGCGCTCGCCAGACACAGAGAGAGACAGAGAGACAGAAAGCGAGAAATCACCCCCCAGGGGGGATGGTCACGCCGCAATCCCTTCTCCTCCGTTCTCCTCTCGGGATCTTGGGCACGCACGCACACGTGCCCGGCGTGAGTTGTAAGCCACCGGGTCCGAGACGCGAACCGCGGTCGACTACGTGGGAGTCCAGCGACATAGCCATTACGCTAACTGCTGGTTCCCCAGGATGTGGTTTTTTTGAGGTGGACCTTGAATATATTTATGTAAACCTGGTAGAGATGAAGCATTTTAAGAAAAATATTAATTTCATGAACACAAATAGTACTAAGCTGTAAGATAATACTAATTATAGATAAATTTTAAAAACCTACTCAGTGAGTGAGATGGTTTTTTGTTTGGCTGGGTGATTGGTTAAATTAAACTTTACTAAGAAACTAATTTGCGGGGCCAGCAGATGGATTAGCAGTTACGTCACTGGATTCCTGCATGGCCAACCACAGTTTGAGTCCCAGACCTCGTGGCTTGAAACTCATGTTCGGAGTGTGTGTGTGCGTGCCCAAGATCCCAGGAGAAGGGATTATGGAGTGGCCATCCCCTTAGAGGGTGATTACTCACTTTCCCTCTCACTCTCTGTCTCTTTCTGCCTCTCCAACCAGTGCATGCACCCTAAAGCAAAAAGCCTTTAAAAATAATAGAAGAAACCAATTTGCAAATGCAGTATTTTATGAGACAAAAGTTTTATATCATTTCATGGATGAGTTTATTGTTTTTCTGATTGTATCTTTTTTTGTTTTTATTTAGATACATAGAAGCAAAAACAAATGGAAATTTCATCTCAAGGATGGCATTATGAATCTTAATGGAAGAGATTATATATTTTCCAAAGCCATTGGAGATGCAGAATGGTGAAGAGTTGCTTCTTTTATTTTATAAATAAAACAAAAGAAACTTAAAAAAAAATTAAAGTGGACAGTTTAAAACTTGGGACATATGCCAACCAAAACTTCACTTCTGCATGTCAGAAAAATGCAGTAGAAGCAAAGCTACTGGAACAAAGATAGACCTTGACAACATAGACACTACTTCTAACTGGCAAGCCATGGAACTGTAGCATCTGGGGTTGTTGGGGTGGGGGGATTGGGGTTTTGTGTAGGAAAACCATAATTGATAATTTTAAATACAGGTACCTGCCATCGGTAATTAGCATGTAAGGCTTTGTCTATATCTTCTTCCAACTTGGGTTCAATCCGAAGATACTTGTTGGAATGAACTGAAGAAGCTTCCCTTTTGATAGATTGAACTGAAATTGCTTATATGTATGTGGTTATATTTGGTAAAAATTGCTTGTGAGCTTTTTACAAAAGGGTAAGAATTACGGTGTTGAATTTTAATTTACTTGTCTAAAGAAACAATTTAGAAAATCTCATAATAGGTCTTAAATATTTTTTACTTGCTATTCTCCCTCAGCAATATATACCTCTTCCTTCCCTGCTTTATGAAACATCTATTTAAGATTTAAAGGAAGTAATCAGTAATCAGAGTTGGAGACAAAATTTGACCCAGGAATGGATTTTTATTTTGATTAGATATTTATACTTATGAAAGATAACTTGAAGACTGAGGTCTTGTCTGAATTGAGTTGAATTAAAATAACAGCTTTAATATCCTTAAAGAGAAACTATTTGTTTCTTTTAGTATCACATCTTAAAAAGAAACTCAGATTTGGCCCCTCAGGAATACAGTTTTATTTCACAGTTACCATCCAGCTGAAATTGCGTACACATGAGTATACCATCTAGCTGAAATTGTGTACATGAGTATATGAGTCTCTGTAGATTTTTTCTGTTGGGCTGAAGTATGTTCTTATGTATGTGTTTAACATTCAGACAACATTGTGCATTGATTGAAGCATAGGGTGGGCAGGAGGTGGACCTGGATTTTATTAAACAATTTAGTAATTATAAAAGTTTCTTGTGTTTACTAGTTAAAAAATGAAAAAATCTCTTATTCTAATTGAACAAAAACTTTTAAAGCAATTTTGTAATTTGAGGGGAAATTTTGGGGTTTTGGGGGGATGGGTCACTGAGTACATATTTACCTCTTTAATTTGGTGGGCCTTCCAGGCCAGTGATAATATAGATATGGGCTCCAGTTTGCACATTGGGAAGAAAACATAGAAATTTGACTTGTATATATAAAATGATAGAAATTTAATATGTATGTGAAGAATGCCTAGCTCTGGATTCTGAAAAGGGCTCTAAAGAACAATATGGCACTGCTGTGTTCGGTGTGAATCAGCTGTGTGGGAGAGCTTCAGGAACACTTCTCTTCACCTTGGTGTTCTTATAAACTGATTTGATTTTACAGGAGAAAGTTGACAGGTTTAAGTTACTTGTATATTGATTTTTTTTTTTATCTTCGACTTTTGTCTTTTATTTGCCTTTGTGTGTTTCTTCTAGAAGTTAACACATAAACTCTTTAAAGTACATTGCAAAGGAGAAAACTGTGAGCCATTATATTGTGTTCTTTCCTTTTTTTTTTTTTTTTTTAAACACAAATTTTTAAGCTTCTTGAAAAAGGCTAATAGGTTTTTGGTTTGGATTTTTTTTTTTTTTCCTTTTCCTTTGCCTATGTCCAACCCCACTTGCCAACTTGGTCTCTTTAACTTATGTTCTGAGCTTTTGTATAAATGATGGTGTTTAGTGTTTTACTAGTTAGGTTTTATTTAGAGGTCATAACTGATAATACAGTTTTTATTTTGATTTTATTAATTTAGTTTTTTGAGAGGAAGTTTGTTTACCCCACTACTCTCAAAGCACACAGTTACTATTATTGTAAAACTGGGAGAAGAGGAGAGGGAAGGGAGTAAAATCACGGAAGTCCCGTTGTTGTTGAGTTGTCCTTCAGTATTGTGGCTAGTAGATTTATATTTACTCAATGAAGAAGTCAACCACCTGAACTACCTATAAAATGGAGCAGTGCTGCAGTGTTGCTTAAGTGAAACCCTTTGGCTATCTAGTAGTTCTTACGCTACTGAAATTTGGATTACTGTATGATATTCAGCTCTTAGGCCCTCTGTAGACATTCGTTTTCATAGTAGCTTGTATACTGGCCTGTTTTTATAACTTTATTTCCAAACATGAACAACCACTGCTTTCAAAATGACTCACTATGGTTATTTTGAAGCAGGAAATAACCATTTGTATTTTGCACCCGTGTATTGCATATTATGACATACTGAGCAAACACTTTTCTTACCAGTGCCAGCTACTGCAGCTAGGCCTGACAGATGCTTTTCTTTGACCTGTGAAAATTCTGAAAGCTGGTCCAAACAACACTGCATACCAAATTGTGCTCTTATATGTTAATACATTGTGTTTCTTTTTAATCAGCATGTTCTGGGTTTTATTATACTGGCTTTGTTATAAGAATGGCATTTGCTTATCTTTTATTGTACTTGAACTCTTAATCATGCTTTTAACATTGTATTTAACAAATTACTATCGCATTAGGTTTCATTAAAATCATTCCTTTGAAAAGGCAAGGAATTCCCACTTTCAGAATTTAAGAATGAAAGTAGTGTATTTATCCAAAGGGGGGAAATAGGGCAGACTTGATATAATGAAAATATAATGGTTTCAGAAGAGGATTTGTTTTGATTTGCACAGATGGTGAATGGCACCTTTAAAAAAATTAACATTAACAGTGCTAAGGAAAATTTACACAAAATCACTAGATAAAATATGGAAATGTGTGCCTTTCAGTATACGAACTCTTGCTTGGTGGTCATTTGAGTAATCAGACCACTTGAATGGCTGAGAGCACATTTAATTTCTGTGGAATGCTACATAGGGCTAAAATACTCTTATAATGTGCAATTAGTTTCTAGAGTGAAATGTCTGTTATATGAGCGGGATCTTCATACTGGGCTTTTGTATTTTTTAAATGTTCACATTTCTTTTTGTTTATTAAATGCCATCATAATGTCACACACTGTTGCGTCTTTTAATATCAGATCCACTCTGATGTGATACTCTAGGATTACATCAAGATTTGAGCAGTGTCTATAGTTATTAAAATGTGTTTTTGACAAGCATATTAGATTGTGGTTTTAGAAATAAGAACATTAAAATATAATAGCTTTTATATAAAGATTTTCTTTTTCTATAATGAATACCAAGAATTTGGTTTTCTTTTTTTCTGGCTTTTATGGGGGAAAAAAGGTGTCTCCCTTTAGGAGTAATTTTTGATTATCTCATAGCAATACTGTCACCATTATTTGAGGTAAATACACCTTGGTTAGGAAAACAGGTATAACTTCCTCTTGGGAGTTCCCTTTATAACCTTAGCATTTTCTTCCACTTGAAAATTCCTATATTTTCAGATGATTTCATCTTGAACTTTTTTGAGCTTTGTGCAATGTAATTTTATTGATCTGTCTTTGTACATTATCATTTCATTTCATATGTCTGTCTCCTACCTGTCAGAATCAGCAATAGCAGATTTTTAATTCCTTGGTTAAAAAAATAATTATTTTATGTTTCCTCATGGGTTTATGTTAGTTTTACATTTTAATCCTCTATTATGCTATGGGAAATTACTCTGAAATTTATAATCTTCCCCATTTAAGCCTGCCTTAGTCTATCTTCTGTCATTTTCTATGGTTAACGGAAGAACACACCAAACTTAAATGTTTTTATTTTGAGGAACAAAGGAAAATTTTCTTCTCTTTGAAGGGAAGAACTACATTGAGTTCTTAGTAACTGCTTGCAGTCAAGGTTCCTGAATGGGTCCAGTATGCATCAGGGCTACAGTCTGGGGGAGGGGCTAATCCTTTTGCTGTTCTGAGCTACTATTGTCAACTGCTGTTGTACATACTGTTATGTGTAAGGGCGTAAATATATTTATTATGTTTGTAAAATTCATTTGTACAATTGCAGATCAAGGTTGCTCTTCTGTGATATACGGGATATTATGTTTTAAAGACCATCTTGGAATACAATTAGAGAACTTAGTATTTTGATGTACTAAGACCTATTTTAAGTTTAATATTTTACCTTTGCAAAAACTTTAATTAAAGATGTTATTTAAAAAAAGTAATGTTGCTTGCTTTGCTTACTACTGTATGACATTGTTATATAGGTAACTGAATAAAATTATACAGTTTAGAAAGGAAAGTGCTTTACATTGTTGATGAGAATAAGTTCCATTTAACCAAAAAAAGGGCGTGGCATCATTAAATTCTGTACCTTTAGGATAAGTAGGCTGAGATGTCAGTCTGAATTATTAAACTGTTACAAATTCTTAATAGTAGCTTTTAAAAAGTTTCATTTTCCAAGCACACAGGAATTTAGGTTGGGTTAAATTTACACCAACAGAATGTAAACTAAAAATTGCTAAAATTAACATACTGTATTAACTGAATATTTCTACTCCAAAGCATAAATTACTTGATAAAGTTATTTGAGAACGTTATTGTTTTTGTATTTCTCTGTTTAGCTAAGTCTTTTCCTTAGTTCAGAGTTTGTAAATAATTGCTTATTAGAAGAATTGGACTATCGAGGTTTGTATTACATACTGAATATATTTTGTGTTATTTTAGGCAATATTAAATAATCAGCAGGTATTTTAATTTTATAGTTAATTCAAATGAATCATTAAGAAAAAGCTGCCTTTTTGTAATTTTTTTATCCTGTTATCAACTACTTTCTCTAGGAAACATGCCAATTTTAACTATTAAAATCCTAATAAAGATAACTTATTTATTGCCAGCAAATCTTGTATTTCTGCAGTTTAATTTAAACTCCTATGTTGGTTATGATCTTTACCTTTTTGGTCTTGGTTTCTTCATTTATAGAATGAGGACAGTAAGATTTTAAGGACCAAGTGAAGGTGACACAGGTTAAACTTTTTTTTTTGGAGAGGTTTTTGCTATAGGGTGCGTGCACTTGCCAGAAAGAGATGGAGAGACAGAAAGCGAGAAATCACCCCCCAGGGGGATGGCCATGCCACAGTCCCTTGTCCTCCATTCTCCTCTTGGGCATGCACGCGCACACACACCTGGCATGAGTTTAAGCCACCGGGTCCAGGACTCGAACCACAGTCAATTATATTGGAGTCCAGCGACATAGCCATTATGCCAACTGCTGGTCCCAACCAGCAAAATTTGCAAAATTATTTATTTGCAACAAATTATTTGCAAAATTTGACATTACTAGTGGAACTAAAAACAAACAAAACGAACTTAAAGCTTTCGCAGAGGGAGCATGTGCTCACTAGAGACAGGAGAAAGAGGGAAAGTGAGAAAGCAACCCCCATGGGACATGGTCATGCCACAGTCCCTTCACTCTGTCCCTCCCTCCTTTCAGGATTTTGGGCACACATGCATATGAGCAGGTGTGTTTCTCAAGCTGCTGGGCCTGGGACTCAAACTGCAGTCTGCCATGTGGGATCCAGCTGCCTTCACCACCACACCCTAGGTCAGCTTGAAAAATTAAATGGTCAAAAGTAACAATAAAATGTGGTCACATTAAGTAGTATAAAAGCAGTGAAAATTTTGGTTTGCACCCAAACGTTAAGCCTGGAAGGTCGTGTTGGTAAAGAATACATCTGGCTACGGCAGAAAGTGCAGGAGGTGTGAAAAGTGAGTAATGTGTGCAGGGAGGGGGTGATGAAACAACAGCAAGGCTTTAAGCTTTTATTGTTTTTTCCTAAAAATATCCCGAATTATATGTCTAAAAACTAGGTTGAAATCTTCCAAAATGATTTTTTTAAATAAATGATTTCCCAAATATTAGTGGAATCTGCTGAATTCATTTTAACATACGGAGAGCTACCAAGTATTGAATCTATGGCTACCTCTTTCTGATTCTGACAATCTCTTCCAGAAGAGCTCTCACTGAGCTTTTTGAGAAGTTGACAGAATTTGCACTAAAGATGCCATAGATTAGGGAGACAATGCTGGGTGGAGTAAGTAGGGCCAGGAAAACTAAGAAGTCCACCCTGTTAATTTTTTTTGAAGGTTTTTGCCATAAGGCGCACATGCTTACCAAAGAGACAGAGAAAAAGTGAGAAATCACACTCCCTACACCCCCAGGGGGAGTGGCCATGCCAAAATCCCTTCTCCATTCTCTTCCTGGGATCAGGGAAACACACACATACAAGACCAGTGTGATTTTTCCATTGGGCGGGTGCCACCATGCCCAAACTGGCATGATTTTCAAGCTGCCAGATCCGGGACTCAAACTGGTTGTCCATGTGTGAGTCCAGTGCTTGTAATCATCATGCTACCTGCTGGTACTACACCCATGTTAATTTTCAGAGGTTTTGAAGAAAGTAATGGCTTTTACAGATGTTTGCATTCTACAGGGTACTCAGGTAGTAGGTCTCTGCATGAAACAAAGCTGTAAAACCAGGCATAGGCAGGCTCTGTGTGTATGTTAAGGTATGGTGGTGAGACAGTGACTACCTGGAACAAGGGTGACTGCGGCAAGCCTCCCAAGCAGACTTGTGTTGGGGCAGGACTGTGGCTTTGCCTGCCCTTGCCGTATTGCTGCCCAAGCCTGATTTTTCAGCTGCCTCATTTCTGGAAACTTCTTTTTCAGTTAATCAGTTAATTTCTCTGTTGCTTAAAATAACCAGCCTCTTTCTGTTGTTTGATACCAATAAATGTAGGAATGCAGGTATCTTTTTGAAATACTAATTTCCTTTCCTTTGGGTATGTACATATATCTGGTAGTGAGCTAGTGAGGCATGTAGTAGTCCTATTTTTAGTTTTTGAAGAATCTTAGTGCTGTTTTCTATAGTGGTTGTACTGATTAACAAACCCACTGATAGTATATCAGAGTTTCCTTTTTGGGCTGGCACTGAAGAGCCTAGTTGTTGAAGGAGTCAGGACCTGCAACTTTACTCAATTCAGTTCTAAGAGTTTTGGGTGGAATCTTCAGGTTTTTCTATATATCGATCATGTCATCTGCAAACAGAGACACTTTGGCTTCCTCTTTTTCAATTTGATGCCCTTTTTTTCTTTCTTTCTCTCATCTAACTGCCCTGGCTAGAAATTCCAATATGTTGAATAGGTGTGGCAAGAATGGGCATCCTTGTTATGCTCTAGTTCTTAGAAGAAAAGCTTTCAGTTTTCTTTGTTCAGTGTGATTTTTAACTGGGGGTTTGTTATATATGGCCTTACTGTGTTGAGGTATGTTCCTTTGATTTCTAATTTGTTGAGAGCTTTTATCATTAAGAGATGTTAAATCTTACCAAATACCTTTTCTGCATTTACTGAGGTGATCTTGGGATTTTTATCTTTCATTCTGTCCCTTCTCCTCCATTCTCCTTCCAGGATCTTGGGCATGCACACACACGTGCTGGCATGAGTTTTAAGCTGCTGGGTCCCAGACTAGAACCATGGTCAACTATGTGGGAGTTCAGCAGCGTAATCATTATGCCATTTGTTGGTCCTATGAAAAGCTTTATTAATCTCGCAAGCATTGTTTGTTGCATGTATGGTTACATAACTGGATAGTACTCAAACCTTTCCACATTTATCTGTTGGAAATGGGTAAACAAGGCCGATTTTCACTAAAATTATGAAATCAGTAAGGCATCGCTTCAGAATGACCTTTCCCTTGCAGGGAGTTCTACCTTCACATTAGCACCTTCTTCCCATTAGCCATTCGACATTCCAAAATCTTCACTGGATAAGCAAAACAGCATTATTGTAATATCACAATTGTCATTGGCCGCTTATCTTTGAATGTAAAGGAGTTTCCATTACATTTAAGCCTACTATATATATTGTTGTGTCACTCTTTATTCCATCAATATTTGAGTATGTCCTATGTGCAGTATGAGATCCAGACCCAGATTCAAACTCAATACTTGGAGTAATTGGTTTGGAGGATTGGCAGAGGCAGTTCAAGATTCCTCATTCCTAGCAGAGCTGCTCTTCGGAGGCCAAGCTGGGGCTCACCTGGATGAAGCCACTGGAAGCACATGTGTTAGAGATGAAAGAGCACACCGACATGGTGGCGCCCCGCCCTAAGGCAGAGATGAAGGAGCACAGAGCTTCCAAAGCCACTGATGTCTCCCTAAACCTGGATTACAAACAAGTCGGTCTGTCTCTCTCCAAAGTTTCCTCTCCTTTGCTGGAGTGAACTTATATTGGGACCCTCCCTGTACCCTATCCCAGGTGCTATGGTTTCTGTCTCCCTCCAAACTCATGTGTTGAGATTTAGTTGTGATGGGTTTAACACGGTATTATTAACCAGACTGTAGTGCTGACAGGTGGGGCCTTTGGGAAGAGATTAGAATTAAGGTCACTAGGGCATAATTGACTCTTGGTGAGTTTATAAGGAAAGAAAATGAGACCAGAACAGAGGCACAAGATGGCTGCTCTGCTCTTCACTCTCGTCCTCGTGATGTGATGCCTGGGGAACCTGTAAGGGCCCCACCAGAGGAGGACCGTGGACTTCCAAATGGTGAGCCGAACAAACCTCCATTTTTAGAAACTGTATAGATTCAGGTACTTTCTGTTATTAGCAACAAAATGAACTAGAAGACCCAAGATTGTACTTAGTTTATAAGTGCTCCATTATAAGGAATGTGTTTGTGTGTGTGTGTGTACTTAATGTTATTTTCCTGTCCTTTTAAATATGTTCCACATACTCTGAATCCTCCCTGTAGGATTCCACCTCTCACAACCAAGGAATCTTGTGAAGGAAATTCTTGTTCTCAGATAGTGAGGGCATTAAAGATCAAGAAGATCACTAAAGATTTTATAGACATTTCTTTTTGTTCAGCAGAAAGAAATATGTGGAAACAATGATTTTTTTAAAACATCATTTTATTTAACTTTATTATTATTATTATCATTATTTTCCAGTTTGATCAGAGAGAGACAGAGAGAGAGGAAGTGAGAAAGCAAGCCACCAGGTTCGAGACTTGGAGTCTGTGGGAGTCCAGCACCTTTAACCACCATTCCACTTGCTGGCCCCCGAAACAATGGTTTTGATAACGGACAGAGGACAGGGACTAGGGATGAGAATTTCTTGTGTGCCAAATACTTGGCCTGTTCTTTTAATCTTCGCAGTAGCCCTGATGGTGGTTATTTTTGTCTTCATTTTAACAGATCAGTTGACTGAGCTTTATGAAGGAGAAATAATTTCCTTTAGATGATGTAGACAGAATCCTGGGCAGATTGGCAGAGCAAGGTCAAGGTGTCTCATCCCGAGCATGGTCAAAATGAGACAGATATTCCTACCACCTCAGTTTGTAGGAGCAAATGGTTTTCCCCTGAGCTGAACTTGTTTCTAAGAGGCTGTGACCCTGCAGCAGCCTGGTCTTTTTATTTATTTATATATTTTTTTGAGAGGTTTTTACTATAGGGAGCGTGCGCTCGCCAGACAGACAGAGACAGAGAGACAGAAAGTGAGAAATCACCCCCCAGGGGGGATGGTCACGCCGCAATCCCTTCTCCTCCATTCTCCTCTCGGGATCTTGGGCACGCACGCACACGCGCCCGGCGTGAGTTTTAGGCCACTGGGTCTGGGACGCGAACCGCGGTCGACTACGTGGGAGTCCAGCGACATAGCCATTACCCTAACTGCTGGTCCCTGGTCTTCTTGATCAGAAGAAACACTCTGGGAGTACTTCTTCAATCTGTACTCATCACTCTGAGAAGCCAGAGAGACAAATGAAAATGCCACCCAGGGCCATGGTGGCAAAGTCTCTCTGGAGAGTTGTTACATGTCAACTTAGGATCAGCTAAGTGGTCAGTTATGGTTTGTCCTTTCTCCTAATAATTAAATGAATAAAAGGAAAAGGATATATTTTTAGGACAAAATCAATAATTTTACTTGCCTGAAAGATAGTTGCCTTCACTCAGCTCATATCACCTTGTATCACCTATATTCTGGTGCATCACACGGTGACAGAGTTCAATCCCAACAGAGCTCCATAATGCCATCTAAGTGGTCCGTCTTCTAAAGTTTTTATAGCAGGGTGCAGTAAGAATATAGAAACCCAAGGCAAATGTTCTATGGTTATTGCTATAGCCTAAATGTAGGTATCCCTCTTACATTTAGATCTTGGAATCCTAACCCAAGGCCATGGTATTAGAAGGTGGAGACTTTGGGATCCACCAGCCTGAATAAGGTTAGTGCTCTTAAAAAAACACCCTGGAGGGGGACCAGCAGTTAGCGTAATGGCTATGTCGCTGGACTCCCATGTAGTTGACCTTGATTCACATCCTGGACCCGGTGGCTTAAAACTCATGTCGGGTGTGTGTGCTTGCGTGCCCAAGATCCCGAGAGGAGAATGGAGGAGAAGGGATTGCGGTGTGGCATCCCTCCCGGGGGGGGGGGGTGGGGGGTGATTTCTCGCTTTGTGTCTCTCTGTCTCTGTCTCTGGCGAGCGCACGTGCCCTATAGCAAAAACCTCTCAAAAAGAAAACAAACAAACAAAAAAACCCCCAAAAAACAAAAACACCCTGGAGAGCCAGCTCCCCTTGTCAGCATTTAGCATGCAATGGCTCCTACCAGGCACACAATCTGCTGGCACCTCCATCTTGGAAGGCCCAGCCTGCAGACTGTGAGAAATACATGTTTATCATTTATACGCTACCTAGCTAATGGTATTTATAGCATTCTAAATGGACTACTAAGATAGTTATTGAAAAAAAAAGTCCACTTCCATCATTTTAATTTAGATAAGAGCGTGTGGTAGACCACGTTGCCTGAACGACCTCCAGGTATCGCCATCGAATACCAGCCTCCTCGGCATATTCTGCAGCTGTGTTCAGGGCAGGAGAGTCTATCCTGGGAACAGGCAATAGGGGAGTTAACTATTGGCAAAGAATATAAACACAGTAATTAAGCGATTAAATTCAGTGTGCTTTTTATTACCATGAGCCAGCAACCCTAAATTATGTCAATGATAAAATACTCCTTCCCAGAAGAAATAATGTTTTGTTCTCATTGGTCTAATTGCCACAGTTATGGTTGAGGTTTTTCTCTGTTTCCCAGCCGTTTTTTTTTTTTTTTTAAAGAGGTTTTTGCCTTAGGGCACATGTGCTTGCCAGAGAAAGAGACAGAAACAGTAAGAAGGAAAGTGAGAAATTGCCTCCCGGGGCAGTGACCCCACTGCAACCCCTTCTCCATTTTCCTCCCAGGATCTTGGGCATGCACACACGTGTGCCCAGTGTGACTTTGAAACCACCAGGTCTGAACTTGAACCACCGTTGGCCAGGTGGAAGTCTAGTGACGTAATCGCTATACCACCTGCTGGTCCCTCCCAGTCTTTTTTTTTTAATTTGTTAAAATACACATAGAATTTATTATCCTAACATTTTAGGCTGCACAGTTCAGTGCTAATAAACACATTGATGTTGAATATTAATAATATACTTGGTGTCATTTATATTACATATCTTTTTTCTTACATTTCATATAAATGAAGTCAATCACAAAAAGATAAATACTATGTGGTTCTGCTTAAATGAGGTATCTATAGTAACCAAATTCATAGAAATGGAAAGTAGGACAGTGGTTACCAGCATCTGGAGAAAAGGGGAAATAGGGAGTTAACACATACAGAGTTTCTGTTTTGTAAGATAAAAAAGTTCTGGAGATCTATTGCACAAACATAAATATACTAAATATTACTGAATTGTATGTTTGAAATTAAGATGGTAAAATGCAATAAAAATGCATACATATCTTCTAATAATCATACTATTCAGTGTGGAAGTTGTTTGTTTTTGTTTTGTTTTTTTTTTGAGAGGTTTTTGCTATAGGGCGCGTGCGCTCGCCAGACAGACAGAGAGAGACAGAGAGACAGAAAGCGAGAAATCACCCCCCAGGGGGGATGGTCACACCACAATCCCTTCTCCTCCATTCTCCTCTTGGGATCTTGGGCACGCTCGCACACATGCCCGGCGTGAGTTTGAGTTTTAAGCCACCGGGTCCGGGACGCGAACTGCGGTCGACTACGTGGGAATCCAGCGACATAGCTATTACGCTAACTGCTGGTTCCCCAGTGTGGAAGTTAATTCAGTCAGCTCCCAGTTAAGCAATCAGATTCCAATATGAGGGACATAATCACATTCATTTGTTTCTAGAATAAATTCCTGAATTCAGAATACATCCCATGTATATATTTGTGGCCTTTTTTAAAGTGCCATAGGATGTGTATACTCACTAGAGAGAGACAGAGAGACAGAGATAGGGAGAAGGCACCCCTAATGGGGCGTGGCTGTGCCGCCATCCCTTATTCTTTATTTCTCCATCTGGTCGGGATTTGGGACACACTCATGAATCAGTGTGTTTTCTAAACTGCTCGGGCTGGGATTTGAACCATGGTCAGCCATGTGGGATCTGGCTTACTTTAATCCCTAGGCTTTGGAGTCAGCCCCATTTCTGTGTTTAAATAATAGATTAGAACCGGCCCTGGGGCACAGTGGTTAAGGGCTGTGCCTTGGGAGCTGTATCCCATGTGGCCAACTGTGGTTTGAATTTTGGCTCTGGAGACTTGAAAAACACACTGGATGCATGTTCATGTATGCCTCAAATTCCACCAGGATGGAGAAATGGAGGAAAATCAATTGCAGTAAAAATGTAACCTTTGGCAATTGAAAAAATAAATAGTATATTAGAAAGGAACAGTGGGAGCACAGCAGTTGTGAAGAAAGGAATACTATTTATTGGGTCATCGGGGAAGTTACGATGTTATTTTTTTCTATACAAAAACATGACATGACTTTCTGATGACCCAATAGTTCTTCAATACATCCTGCTATGAATTGCTGAGAGTCTTTTATTTATGCATAAGTATGAAATGATAAAACCATGAAAGCTACAAAGTGTAGTAATTTTGTTGGTAAATGCAAATTTTGGCACATATGGGAAACATGTTTATTTCTGTTGATAATTATCACTGCAAGTAGTTGTGTCATATAATAGAGGAAGAGATGTTAAAAAATGAAATGCTCTGGATGTCAAATATGCCAGAAACTGACCATCAGGATAAAATCCTATTCTTTGATGATTTGAAAACAAATCATTTTATTAAACAGAAACAGTGGCATGATTTTTTTTTTTTTTGAGAAGTTTTGCTATAGGATGTGTGTGCTCGCCAGAAAGACAGAGAGAATCAGAGACAGAAAGCGAGAAATCACCCCCCAGGGGGGATGGCCACACCGCAGTCCCTTCTTCTCCATTCCCTTCTTGGGATCTTGGGCACGCATGCACATGCACCCAGCCTGAATTTAAGCCACGCGGTCTGGTACTCGAACCATGGTTGACTACGTGGGAGTCCAACGACATAGCCATTATGCCACTTGCTGGCCCCCAGTGGCATGATTTTTAAAAAAGCATGCATTTCAGAAATGGATAAGTCTGATTTTGAATTCAGGCTCATGGGCAGACCTTGGATGAGGCATTTAAACTCTCTGTCGAATGGAGATAATAATACTTCCCTTGTAAAGGTGTTTTACCATGAATAAGGGAGAAAGTGAATGCAAAGCACCTAGCATGGGCATAAGCACAGAATAAGCATGGTATGGATTACTGTGTTAGTTTCCTATGGCTGCCATACAAATGTCCATATATTGGGTGGCTTAAAACAATTGAAACTTATTCTCAGTTTTGGAGGCCAGAAGTTTAAAGTCAAGGTGTCAGCAAGATCTCTCACAGGCTCTAGGGAGAAAATCCTCCCTTGCCTCTTCTAGGTTCTGGAAATACAGGAGTTTCTTGGGATGTAGGTGCACAGTTTTGATCTCACCCTTGTTTTCACATGGCCTTTCTCTCATTGTCTGTGTCCTATCTTACCTTTCTCTCTGCTTCACTTCTATTAAGGTACTTGTCATCAAATTTAGGGCCCACCCTGGTAATTCAGAATAATCTCATGTTGAGAACCTTCATTTAGTCATAACTATAAAGACCCTTGCTATGGTTTGAAAAATGGTTTATCCACCAAAGGTTCATTTTCTGGAGCCTTGGTCCCTAGTGCAATAGCTCTGGGAGGCAGTGAGACTTTAATAGGTGGGGCCTAATGAAAGGCAACATCCAATCAGCTGGGAGCATGGGAGGGACAAACAGAAGAAGTGAGAATTCGATTTCCTTTCTGTGCACATGCCTACCCTCCTCTCTCTGCTTCTGTCGACTAAGTTGTGATGTGGCACCTGGGCCACCATGATGCTAGAGACCCATGCCTTTGGACTTTTCAGCTACCAGAATCATGAGCCAAGTAAACCTGTGTTTGTTATAAACCTTCTGATTTCAAGTATTTCTGTTTAGCAATACCATCCATAGTGGACAAACATAACCCTTTTTCCAAATGAGGTCACATAAAGGTTTAAGGACATGGACATTTATTTGGGATGTTTACAGTTCAATTTGCTTAGTCATTAGTATTACTAATATTACTCATTAGTAGTATTAATATTACATACGATCACATATTTTCTCCAAAGTCTTCCGGGAGAAATTATGGGGTAAATATGTTCTAGAAAGAGAAAATAGCAGGTTCACACTTCTTTGGGTAATAAAAGCTTTTCCATGTTGTTTACTGACGTACCACAAGTGTCCAAACATTACCTGGCCCATCACAGATGATCATTACATGTTTCTTATGTGAAAGAATTAAGGGATGGGGTCTAGCAGATGGTGTAGCAGTTAAGTAGCTGGACTCCCACATGGTTGACTATAGTTCAGGAGATTTTGGGGAAAAGAGGTGATTTTGGGTAGCCTGTCCACTTCTGTCTGCTTTGCTTGCGTCTTAACAAATGGTAAGAGATTTTAAGAGCTTTCAACTCAGAGGATTGATGTGCTGTGGAAATGTCCACAGATTGTCTGTGACCTTTTAGAAATGACATAATAGAAGGAATTTGAGGTCTTGCAAAATGCATCTTTCTCAGCAATAACTTTGAATGAAATGAATGTCAAAATTCAATGATAAACTTTGGATTCAGATAACACAACAAACTGCGTGCTATGGTTCAAATAGTTTTCTTATCCCAAAGGTTCATGAATTTGGTCCCTAATGTAATGGTGTTGGGATGAGACCTTTAGGAGATGAGTGAGACCTAGTAGGTGGTGTTTGGATCATGGAGGCATCACCTCATGAATGGATTCATGCTGTCTCATGAGATGGTGTGAGTTTTAGCTGTGAGAATGTCAGTTCCCATGAGAATGGGTTGTTATACAAGGAAGATGACTGCCTCTGGGTCTTTCTCTGCATGCATCTGCCATCGTTTCTGCTTTTATTACACATCTTGTGATATAATACAAGGGCCCTGCATGATGCTAGCACACATTTTTGGATTTTCCAGCCACTAGAATTATAAGCCAAATAAACCTCTATTCTTTATAAATTACCGAGTCTCAGGTATTTCTGTTAGAAGCACACTAGCAGACTAAGATACTGTGCTACTGTGAGTTCCTTGTATCCCACCACTGCTACCCCTGTCCCAACCATTCCTCCAGGACTTTTCTGGTACAGAAAAAGGAAAAAATACATATATAAAGAATTGAGTGTGTAGGAAAGGAAAGGAAATCCACTAAGCCTCATGTATGTTGTAAAAACAAAACAAAATAAAACTACAAAAAAACACTCATTAACTCGGTTTCCTTATCTATAAAATTAAATAATAATAATACATATCTTGTAAGATTATTGTAGGATTAAATAAATTAATATAGGCAACTATAATGCAGGGTGCATATTACATGCTATACGTGTTAATTACTACCATTTTTCTGTGATGGTTTGTGGAAGTTTTCTGATCCCTCTTCACTGACAAAGGACTCTAGGTAGGGTAATTGAGTCACAAAGATCTTTTTTTTAAAGAATCATTTATTTAATTTTATTTATTATTATTATTTAATTTGACCAGAGAGAGGCAGGGGGAAAGTGAGAAAGCAAGCAACCAAGTCTGGAACTCAAAACCGCAGTTGGTCATGGGAGTCCAGTGCATTAACTGCCACTCTACCTGCTGGCCCCCAGACAATTTTTTTTTTAAAGAATTATTTTATTTAACTCTATTCATTGTTATTATTGTTCTTTTTTCTTTTCTTTTCTTTTTTTTATTTGACCAGAGAGAGACATAGAGAAGAGAAAGTAAGAAAGCCAGTCACCAGGTCTGGGACTTTAACTGTGGTCGGCCATGTGGGAGTCCAGCATCCCAATCACTACACCACCCACCGCCCCCACCCCAGACATTTTTTAATGCAATACCTGAGGTTCAATTCTATATTACAAAGCCAAGTGAAGACTGAAAGTGATCTTTAGAGTATGTGCTTCTATTTCCTCTTTTAAAAAATATTTATTTATTTAATTTCATTTATTATTTTTATTTTTTTAATTTGGACAGAGAGAAAGGGAAAGCAAGAAAGCAAACCACCAGGTCCAGGACTCAAACCATGGTCAGTCACATGGGAATCCAACACCTTAACCACCATGCCATTGGCTGGCCCCTGGGCATCTACTTCCATTCTGTACTGCCATTCAAGGAGGCATGCATCTGGTCAAGGAAGAAAGCTTCTCATGTGAAGTCAAAGTTCTTAGCATAGTTATAGACTCTAAATTTACATATAGCCTGTATCAAGAATCTTGAAACCAAGAAAAAGTAATTAGAAAAAATTGATGCTAGACATATATGGAGTGTGAGCAGAAGCAGAAAATCATTTCTCTGTTTATTGCTACCACCCCTAGGGTATGTGGAATTCTTATAGAAAAGGTCACTAGCTAAAGAGTGGCTCATGAGTCATAATTACAAATGACATGAGAAACCAGTTCACTATGAAGAAATACCAGAAGACATCACGTACAGGAGGATTAATCCCTAAATTTTAAGATAATTGAATAAGCTAAAAAGATAGTATGTTTAAAATATCTAACTATGAAGCCAGCAGGTGGCATAGTGGTTAAGACACTGGACTCTTACATGGCCAACTGTGGTTCAGGTCCCAGACCTGGTGACTTCAAAATCACATTGAGCAAGTATGCATGTGTGCCCAAAATCCTGGGAGGAGAAGGGATTGTGGTGTGGCCATCCCTGCAAGGAATGATTTTTCATTCCATGGCAAGTGTATCCGCTGTATGGCAAAAAAAAAAAAAAAAAAATAAAAGGAAAAAGAGGAAAGAAATCTAAATAGACAAAGTTCTACACTCACAAGGAAATAATAGGACATAAGGGAAAGAAGAGGCATATTTGAAAATAAAACAATTTATAGATCTTGTGAATAATTTTACTTGTCAACTTGAATGGGCTAAGATACACCCAGAAATAATATTCTACCAACTATCTGAATATCTGTGAGAGTGTTTCCACAAGAGATTAACATTTGAATCAAAAGGCTGAGTAAAGATTTCGACCACTCGACCACTCGCTAACATGGGCAGGCACCAGTTCAGGAGCTGAGTGAGCAAAAAGGCAGGGAAAAGAGAATTCTCTCTCTTCTTTCACTAAGATATTTATCTTTTTTCTGTCTTCAAATATCAGAGCTCTTGGTTCTCAGGTATTCAAACTCAGACTGAATTACAGCATCAGCTTTCCTGGTTCTCCTACTTGAAGAAAGTATATTGTGAGACTTCTTAAGTCTCCATAATTGTGTGAGCCAATTCCCATAATAAACATCCTCTTATTTTAGGTCATAAGGAAAGTCATGACGTATTTTTCTATGCAAAAATCCGTCATGACTTTCCTGACGACCCAATCCATCTTGCTATTTGTGTGTACTATTGATTCTATTTCCTTGGAGAACTCTGAGTAATACAGACCCACCCCCCCAAAAAAAAATAAATCTATCTTTTAAAAATTAACAACAACAACAAAAGGGTTAAAAAGCAGATTATTCACAACTGGAAAGAGAATTAGTGACTTGAGAATAGTTTTAGGGAGATTACCTAAAACACAGCACACAAACACAATGACCTTTAAAATGAGAGGGTACTAGGAAAATTGATTGAAATGAAGAAGCCTCGTATACATTTATCAGGAGTTCCAGTAGGAAAGGATGGAAGGATGGTAATTTTTTTTTTTGGAGAGGTTTTTGCTATAGGGCACGTGCACTTGCCAGAAAGACAGAGAGATATAAAGTGAGAAATCACCCCCCAGGGGGGATGGCCATGCCGCAATCCCTTCTCCTCCATTCTCCTCTCGGGATCTTGGGCACGCACGCACACGCGCCCGGCGTGAGTTTTAAGCCACCGGGTCCGGGACGCGAACCGCGGTCGACTACGTGGGAGTCCAGCGACATAGCTATTACGCTAACTGCTGGTTCCCCAGTGTGGAAGTTAATTCAGTCAGCTCCCAGTTAAGCAGTCAGATTCCAATATGAGGGACATAATCACATTCATTTGTTTCTAGAATAAATTCCTGAATTCAGAATTCATCCCATTTATATTTTTGTGGCCTTTTTTAAAGTGCCCGGCGTAAGTTTAAGCCACCGGGTCTGGGACTTGAACCGCAGTCAACTACATGGGAGTCCAGCGACATAGCCATTACACTAACTGCTGGTCCCTATAAATCCTTTTTTTAAAAGAATTATTTAATGTTATTTATCATTGTCATCATCATCATAATAATAATTATTATTTTAACATGACCAGAGCAAGACGGAGAAAGAGAGCGGGGAGAAAATGAGAATGCAAATTGCCAGGCCCAGGACTCAAACTGTGGTTGGCCACATGGGAGTCCAGCACCTTTAACCACCACATCACCTGCTGGCCCCTGAATCTTTTTTTTTTTTTTTTTTAATTTTTGCTATAGGGCACTTGCACTCACTGGAGAGACAGGCAGAGAGTGTGAGAAATCCTCCTCTGGGGATATGGCCACCTTGCAATCCTTCTCTATTTTCCTCTCAGGATCTTGGGCATGCATGCACATGCCCCCAACATGAGTTTTCAAGCCACTGGGTCCAAGATTCAAATCGTGGTTGGCCATGTGGGTATCTAGTACCTTCACTATACCACCTGCTGGCCCCATGTATGAATGTTTAAATAACCCAATACACTAGGCTTTAGATCCACACCCAATCTTGCAGACAGAAAAACCAAGTCACAGAAAGATTGTAAACCTTCCTCAAAGTCACACAGCAGGTGAATGATGGAGCCAAGCTTAGTCCCCGTCTAATTTAAGACACTGACTACTTACCCACTAAGAGCAGATTTACCATGAAAAACAAGGACAATGGCTTCATTAATATACTCAGAGTGCTGAGAGGAAATAATTCAATCTAGCTATATACCCAAGCTAAAAATATTATTTGAGTGTGGATAAAATAAATGTATTATTAGATTAAAACTGAAAGTGAGGAGCCAGCAGCTGGCATAGCGGTTAAGGTATTGGACTCCCACGTGGCCAACTGTGGTTCAAGTCTCAGATCTTGTGACTTGCTTTTTCACTTTCTTTCTCTCTCTGTCTCTCTCTGGTGAGCACATATGCCCTCTAGCAACTTAAAATAAGAATAATAATAATAAATAAGTAAATAAATAAAAGAAGAAAAAAAATGAAAATGATTCCAGTTTATGAAGCCAAGGTAAAAGTGATTACTATTTATACAGCCTGAATTTCACAGGGCTGAATTTTATGAAAAAACATTATGGAATTATAAAAGGGGGATGAAAGAAGAAATGGAAAACAACGAAATTGGTGAGTTATTATGAAAACGTCTAAATATTTATTGTAAGGAAAAAATGCTATGGGAGATTTTAAAAGAGTGTGAAACAAATATAATGGATAACCAAATGTAATTATTCCATGAGCTGTAGACAGTATGTACCCTTTAGGAAAGCAAAGATGTGTTTTAGCTTTTATTGCAGTTGAGGCATCTTTCTTCAGAGATGATGGCCCAATAAGCCCTTCTTATGGATAACGATGTGACAAAAGGCGTCCAGATAGTACAATGTGAAGCACAGTGAGGCAGCCCCACATGGTGGGGTTCATGGTTTAAATCCAAGGAAGTCCCTGAGTACTCCAGGCACACACTTGCCCGTCCAGGGCTGGCTGAAGGCTGGGAGTTGATCGTAGTGCTAAGACTTTTGGTGTGGGTGCCATCTCTCTCTCTCACCATCTCTGTGCCTCTTGTTTATAGAAGAAATAAAAAAAACTTTTAAAAAATCATAAATATGTGGGACCAGCAGTTGGCGTAATGGCTGTGTCACTGGACTCCCATGTAGTTGACCGCGGTTTGAGTCCCAGACCCGGTGGCTTAAACTCACGCTGGGTGCATGTGCGTGTGTGCCCAAGATCCTGAGAGGAGAATAGAGGAGAGGGGATGGTAGCGTGACCATCCCCCCTGATTTCTGTCTTTTTGGCAAGTGCACGTGCCCTATAGCAAAAACCTCTCCCAAAAAGAAAAAAGAAAAAAATCATAAAGATGTAACAAAAATTCAGAGATAAATTAGTGGTGTCAAAAATTTTTTTTGATGTCACTATTATTACCTTTCTAGCTAATGGTTCGGCTTAGAAAACACATACTGTGATTACTTTTTTTTAAAATTTTTTTTTTTTCCGTAGGGTGTGTGCACTCAGTGGAGAGAAAGAGAGACAGTGAGAAACCAGCCCCCCTTCCTCCCCAGGGGAGATGACCTTGCCACAATCCCTTTTCTTCTCGGGATTTTGGGCACGCGTGCACATGTGCCTGGCGTGATTTTCAAGATGCTGGGTCCAGGACTTGAACTGTCGGCCGTGTGGGAGTGCAGCACCTTAACCACTGTGACACTTGCTGGCCCTGATTACTTTGTTTTAATGTTTATTTTAGACTGGTGAAGATTTATAGATGATGAAGGCTATGTTTCTTCCTTTTATGCATTTTGACTTATATTTATTCCAGGTATATGCTGATTCTGACTCAGTATATGTAATTTATATGATTTTAATAGTCACATAACATTAATACTAGAGTAAAAAAAAAAATCACAATTATTCCTTAATTTTTTTTTTTTTTTTTTTTTTTTTTTTTTTTTTTTTTCTGGGACCAGCAGTTGTTGTAATAGCTATGTTGCTGGACTGCCATGTAGTTACTATGGTTTGAGTCCTGGACCCGGTGGCTTAAACTCACACCAGGCGCGTGTGCGTGCGTGCCCAAGATCCTGAGAGGAGAATGGAGAAGGAGGGATTTCGGCATGGCCATCCCCCCGGGGGGTGATTTCTCGTTTTCTGTTTCTCTGTCTCTCTCTGTCTTTTTTGGCAAACACATGTGCCCTATAGCAAAAACCTCTCAAAAAAATTTTTTTTTTGCAATTTCCTTTTCATACACATTGGGCAATAATAATGTTTTTCTGTGTAATTTGAGGTGTTTATTGATAGTGATATGTATTACATACAGAAAAATGTTAGTTTTTATAAAATGGTCATTGAGGTATTATTATTGAAAAAATAATTTAACACTGTTTTTAAGATTTTGTGGACCAGATGATGGCATGGTGGGTAAGGCAGCTGGATCCCACATGGCTGACCATGCAGGTCAAATCCTGGACCCAGCTACTTGAGAAACATGCTAGGTATACGTGCCTGTGTGCCCAAAAACCCCAAAGGAAAGAGAAGTGAGAAGATATTGCAGTTTGACTATGTCCTATGGAAGGAAGTCAAATAACATTGACAAAGAGTTAAAGTATTTTCTAACTAGAGAAAAAAACAAGTATATGTTGTCCACAGTTGCTCAATTTCTGAAGTAAAAGCAAAGAATATAGTGCAAAAACATGAATTAATATAGGAGATAAATTGAAATAATGTTCATTTAACTTCAGTATTTCTGTGAATTAAATAAAGGTCTGTTTCTTCCATGTTAAGATGCAATTTAGGTTACTATGGAAGACTGGTCCATACAGTAATTCAGTAAATCCATCTAGTGGTTTTACCTTTCACTTCAGACACTCCCCCTCCTCAGGGTCCTTTGTATCTGTCTGGCACATACGGCAGATAGAAAGCATGACAGGATTGTGTGGGAGGTTTAGGGCCTGGATACGACACTCCTTTCCTGTGTCGCTATTCCACTGGCCAGATCTCAATTGTTGAAAAGAAGGCTAGGGGATGTATATGTGGATGAATGCCTAGGATGTTGGGAAAATGGGTCTGGTGAATATTTATCCTGGCATTTGCTTTCAAATGGCTAATTATGACTTTGTCTTGCAAGTATTAAAAATGATTAATGGGCTAGTTCATGGCCTGGCGATTAAGGCAGTTAGATCCCAAATGGCCAACCTGCAGTTTGAGTCTTGGGTCCTGGGGCTTAAAAAACATGCCAGTGCATGTGCATGTGTGCCCAAAGTCCCAAAAGGAGAGAGAAATGGAGAAAGAACTGTGGTGTGATCATGCCCCATGGGGGTGCTTTCTCTCTTTCTCTCTCTCTCCTCCGTGTCTTTCCAGTGAGCACACGCACCCCTTGGCAAATTAAAAAAAGATGGGGATGATGAAATTATTTAGTATTCTCATTTATAATTCATAATTAATTGTTTTTCCAAGTTAATTACATTCTATTATTTTTTGATAGCCATCAACATGAGTCTTACTGCTTAAACACTTTCATTTATTTATGTGTTTGAACAACTCATTATTTTTTAAATATGATGTTTCTTATTTTATGTGATGAGTAGAATATAAATATTGTATTAGTTTAATTTAAGAAGTTTGTCAACAGTTTGTCTTAAAATTTAATCGGTAAGTGAATATTATCTTCAATTCTCTAAAGGCATAACATTCTTTTTTATGTTTTAAATTTTATGGTTTCTTTTTTACTTTTAATTATTCTATATCAGGGGGGATGGCCACGCCGCAATTTTTTTTTTTTTTGAAGAGTTTTTTTGCTATAGGGCACGTGTGCTTGCCAGAAAGACAAAGAGAGACAGGAAGCGAGAAATCACCCCCCGGGGGGGGGGGGGGTTTGGCCATGCTGCAATCCCTTCTCCTCCATTCTCCTCTCCGGATCTTGGGCGCGCACGCACATGTGCCTGGCATGAGTTTAAGCCACCGGGTCCAGGACTCGAACTGTGGTTGACTACATACGAGTCCAGCAACGTAGTCATTATGCTAACTGCTGGTCCCTTCAATCATTCTATGTCTTTACAGCATATACTGTTTCCCTTGATTCCCTCCCTCTCACCCATTGCCCTCCCACGCTGTCTCTAGTATCCACAGTTGCGCTCCATGTTTTTATATCTTTCAATTTTTCAGTTTTTGCCATAGAGTACAGACATGTGGTATATAATAAATGGGGATGCACAATGCTGCTCTTTCATAATCTGGCTTACTTCACTTAGCATTACATTTTCCATATTAGTCCACTTTCTATCATATGCCAGGGTTTCATCGTTTTATGGCTGAGTAGAATTGCGTCGTGTGTATGTGCCTCATTCTTTGATAGAGGCTGAATGATTGACAGACACCTCATGCTCCTTTGTGTGACCTGGGGAGTAAACTTTGATGCTGGGCGCTATGAAAGCTTTCCCATCTGTGAACTTGGAATTCTGACTTCAGGAATTATCACCAGAAGGGAAAGCAATCTGGCAAAACCAGTGAGGGGTAACTCTTCAAGTCTACCTACTCTCAGATAGTATTAACACTTCCTGTAACAGTGTTGCTTTAACAATAGTTGGGCAGATAAGTTCAGTATACGGATTCAGGGGGAAAGAAGGGTCTTGGCAAAGGAAGCTAAATCAATGACTGACTTCACTTGAGGAATACAGTCTCATTCTTGTGAGAGATTTAGAGAGGTGGTCTTGAGAAGCTTAATGGTCAACATGGACAAGTTAAGTTATTAGGTTAAAAGAATCTTTCCTCTCTTATGTTATCCTTTTCTTACAGAAATCCCTGCCCCTTCATTGTTCACAAGGTGACCTCGGCATCAAATAGTCTGGGGCTAGCAGGTGGCGTGGTGGTTAAGATGTTGGACTCCCACATGGCCAACCGAGGTGAGACATTCTATTTCCCAATTTGACCCTCATTACCATATGGGACAGGCAATCTGGGAGAGTTCTAACTAAATAGGAAGGTGCCGAAGGGTCTCACAAAATGCAGACTCCCCTTAATTTTGTGATTCCTGGTTCTATTTGGGCCATGTTAACATGGATGTGTCTAACTAGTGGCACATTATAGGTCTCACAGAAAGGTAAAGAAGTATAACCAAGTTTGTGGCCTACATTGTCTGGCAGTTTTGCACACACTGGTTTCTCAGTCAGTAGCTGAGCAATAAGTCATGGTCACACCATGTTAGCTGAGAGCATGATATCCCAGGGTGAGGAGTACAACAGAGGTGTCAGCTTCCCCTGGGAACTTGGGCTTCCTTGTGCTTCAGTTGTGTAGCCTGTAGAGGGCATTAGAGATCTCCAGGTGAGGACTGGGGATATGACATCAGTCAGTTGTGCCTGTGCTGAGAGTCCTGTATTTGTCAGGCAAGAGGAAAGAAGAGAAGGATATGTTTCCAAGCAGCCCTAGGAAAAAGGCTGTGCCTTATGTCTTAGTTCAAAACTACTTTCTTCCCCTTTCTTTGCCTTCTTTTTTTGTTCCACTGGTTGACAATGACCCTTCAGCTTGGCAAGTTCTTGATCTCATTCACTGACCTGACAGGCTTGTCAAGTGTCTGTAATAAGCACCTCACGGCCCGGGCATATTTCATGAAGGTTCTCTTTTTTATTCCTCACAGAAAAGTCATTCATATCTGGCAGAGAATAGAGGAGCTTTGGTTTTAGATCAAGTTAGTCTTCCCCAAGTTTGGAGAAAGGTTCATCCTTTGTCACCATTTGATTTTGAGGCTGAGTTTGTTGGTTCCACTTTGGGCTGTTGTTGCAGAACTCATCTGCCCAGCAACTGGGCTTCTCTAGGACAAAGGTGAGAGCTTAGATGTTTTCAAATAAAACACGTAACCAGGTAAAGTGTCCTTAACCTCAGTGTGAAGGAATGGGCATTTGATCCACAGGAGACTCATCTATGCTTAATTCCCATAAATTATAAACTAAGATTATCGATAAATTTACCAGTAAAATCAGGCCCAGAATCAAGTTAGCCAAGGAGTGAGACCCTCCACAAAGAAAAAAGTACTTGGACTTCTTAGCTTCGACCTCTAGACTCCCTCTCCTAGTCTTCTCCGTTGCCAATCTTTGATTTTGATAAGGAAGTTGGTACTATACATTATGATGAGTGGATTATGCTGTTGAATTAATGGGACTTGGCTAGCTACTGAATGACTTAGATACATAAGTAAGAGTAGACGCTTCAAAAGAGAAAATTATAAAACTAACCAAAATTCCATGAGATCCTGGGTATCACCAAGAGAGATCTTGAGGCTTGGTACAAATTGAGGCTGGTAATGTATCATAGTAGTTGATATGCAAGTCTGGCTTTTGTAGAAGGTTAAACCTCCTAGGGAAGAGCCAGCTAGGGTGTCATGAAGACAGAGCAACTGGAAAGAAAAGTAGAAAGGAGCCCAGCCAGGTAAGGAGACAGCTTCCTGTGGGCCCCAGACTCAGTTAAGTGAGTAAACTGCATTTTGTAAGCCTAACTATGGAGTGATACTACTTCCTCTGTTCTATAACCCATGAGTTGTTTTTAACTAAACTAATTTTGGCCAACTGCTATTGCATTCTAGTCCTAGGCAGTGTCCGTCTGAAGCAACAGCACGTTTTCTCATCTGTACAGAGGTCTAATGTGGGCTACCTGTGCCCGTGACTGTGCCTCAGAGAATCAAGAGGAGCTCTTTGTCTTCAACTGGGACCAGGCCCTGCCTAAGGTCAATAATTCATGAGAGAAAGGGACTGTTGTGCAGGTAGAGTTGGAGGTCTAAGGCAGAGCTGCACGACTTGATCTTTAAGTCTCAAGTGTGTTGCAAATGTGCCTTAATGTTGAGCCACTTAACTCTTAGGGGAGCTGACCAAGGTCAGGGCAGTCAGAGCCTCTACACTGGTCACCTCTGGTTGAGAGTAGCCTTGTCCATTTACTACTGTGCATGTGGTATGATGATTATATTCTCAGAGTTATAGGGTGTGAATGAGTGTGAGTAGTGTTTTTGTAAGATGGTACTTGTCAAAAGACCTGGGTTTGAGATACATACACACACACATTATATGTATACACACACACACACACACACACGTATATATATACACACACATACACACATATACGTGTATGTGTGTGTGTCTATGTATGTATATATGTGTGTGTGTGTGTGTATATATAAACAATGTGTATTTTTCAAGCTGCCAAGGCCAGGATTCTAACCAAGTCTAGCCACATGGGATGAAGCCCCCTGTGCACAATGTTGAACGTATTTCACTACTTGGCCAGCTCTGATATATGTTTTAATTTACTTGTTTATATCTATGAGACAGAGAGGCAATAAAGAAAGACATAGAGAAAGAGACAGGTACCCCTGACAGGTTACTATCACATGACAATTCTCTCCATCTCCAGCCAGCCAGGGTCATGGGCACACACAGGCATGCCCAGCATGTTCAGATTGACCTGAGATCCAAACCCAGTTCTCCCATATGGCTCCAGTATCACAAGGTTGCTGAGGTGCTCTCCTGCCTACACCCCTGCAGCTGGGCCTGGGTTTGATATCTTTAAGAAAATGTGTAATCTTCCTTACACTTGGTTATCTGGTTCCAGAATCCACACACATTAATATCATAAAATGATAAAGGGCTATCCTTATAGACTATTGGTTAAGAGAGTTGATCCCACATGGCCAGCTGTGGTTCAAATCTTGGCCCTGGTAGTTTGAAAAACAGGCCAGGCACATGTGCATGTGTGTCCCAACACTCATCAGATGGAGAAATGGAGGAGAAGGGATTGAGGCATGACCATCCCATTGGGGGTTGCTTTCTCCTTCTCCCCACCCTCATCTCTTTGTCTCTCTCTCTGGTGAGGACATGCAGATTATAGACATTTAAAAAGGAAAAAAATATAATGTTGGGAACGGTTTGCTAAAGAACTTAGAGTGAAAACAGTTTCTAAGCAAGAAGTGATGGAGGATTCCACAATGAATAGACACAGATTTCTGCCAAGGATGGGCTCTTGAACATGTGGAAGAGTATGAGTTATTCAACTCAGAGTTAAGTAGTCGTGACAGTCTATTTTAAAAATTTTTTTGAAAGATTTTTGCTACAGGGCGTGTGTGCTTACCAGAGAGACAGAAAACAAGAAATCATGCCCCAGTGGGGATGGCTACTCCTCAATCCGTTCTCCATTCTCCTCTTAGGATCTTGGGCACACATGTGAACTGCAGTTGACTACATGGGAGTCCAGCAACATAATCATTAAACCATCTCCTGGCCCTTTTTATTTTTTTAAAGAATTATCTGTTAATTTTGGGACCAGCAGTTGGCATAATGGCTATGTCGCTGAACTCTCACGTAGTTGACCACAGTTCGAGTTCGAGTTCTGGACCTGGTGGCTTGAATTCACACTGGGCATGTGTGCATGCGTGCCCAAGATCCCAAGAGGAGAATGGAGGAGAAGGGATTGTGGTGTAGCCATCCCCTTGGGGGTGATTTCTCACTTTCTGTCTGTCTCTGTCTTTCTGGCAAGTGCACGCACCCTATAGCAAACTGCCCCCCCCCCAAAAAAAAGAATTATCTGTTAATTTTGTTTGTTCTTGTTATTTATTTCTTTAATATGACCAGAGAGAGACACAAAGAGAGAGGGAAAAGGAAAGTGAGAAAACAAGCCGCCAGATCTGAGACTTCAACCACCATTAGCCATGTGGGAGTCTAGCGCCTTAACCACCATATCACTTCTTGGCCCTTACAGTCTGTTTTAAAACTGATAAGACCACTCTCACTTTTCCAGTGTTACTAGTGTGTGTCATAATCTATTCTAAGCTCTCAATTACATACTGGGTAGTTGGAAAAGTCATGACGCATTTTTGCATACAAGTATCTCCCAGGTCAGACTCTTCCTTTGCATTCTTAATCACATCTCTCTTTTTTACGTCAGGGTTTTCACACATTGTGCACAACCTGCACAATGATGCCAAGAGCCTTGATGTTCTCCACTGTCTATGAAATAAAGGTCGAACTTTATAGTCTGGCGTGCAAGGCTTGCCATCATCTGGTTCTCATCCACCTGAATCGGTGATGGGCTGGCAGGAAACAAAAGGCCCAATGAAAGGGTTCAGCTGAAGAGAATTATACACTGTTTACAGTGGTGGGCGGGGTTGAGGGGGCCCCTCTAGGATGACGAAACACCGAGGACTTAGCCATAGCAAAGCTCTTAGCACTTGCAGGGTGCATGGACAGGGTTGACAATGGAGCCTGGTGAGAACTTGGGTCATAGAAGAGAGGAGCTGTTTCCATGGAGGGACCACTGCTGGGCAGGGCAGTCACGAAGCAGTGTGAGAACTGGAGATAAACACCCAAACTGTCTCTCCTTTTGCACGCTCACCTCAAGCCAGTACCCTTTTGTCAAACCCACTGGGTTCCAGAGGGTAAAGGAGCATGGGTGATGCAGTCCCCAGGAGTCAGTTTCTGCAGGGCAGGAACGTTGGAGAATGCCCCTGGGAGAATAAGCAGCACTTGCCTTCCCTCCTCAGTCCTCTGACCTGTGCATTAGGCATGCTTGTTCCTTTTCTTTCTTTCCTTCCTTCCCTCCTTAATTCCATTGCCAGAGAGCGTGTGTGCTCACCAGACAGAGACACAGAGATAGAAGAAGAAGAAAGCACTGCCCAGAGGGAGGTGGTCACATGCAATCTCTTTCCCTCTGTTTCTCCCTCCTTTCAGGATCTTGGGCTTGCATGCACATGTGCCTGGCCTGTTTTTCAAGTCACCAGGGCTGGAACTTGAAATGTGGTCAGTTATTTGTGATGTGGCTTCCCTGAACGCCTAAGGCATGGGGCTGGCCCTGTTTTTTCCTTAACAGAACTATGGCAATTCACACCTCTGTGACTTTGCTCATGCTTTTACTTGTCTGAAATGCCCTTCTCAGCACTCTCCTATATTTATGCATTTGAAGTCCTACTCAGCTTTTAAATCATAGCTTACAGGAGACCTTTCTGAAGATATTTTTGATGCCCCAAGTGCAATCCTCTAGGCCAGGGGTGTATACAACTTGCAAAGCTCAAAATATTTATTCTCTAGCCCTTTACAAAAGCCCTGCTTTAAGCCTATACTATCTACTGTGGTAGCCAAGAGCTACATGTGTCATTTATTTTTAGAGAGAGAGATTTTTTGTTACAGGGTGTGTGTACTCAGTGGAGAGACAGAGACACAGAGAGACAGAAAGTGAGAAATCACCCCTGTGGGGGGGATGGCTACAACACAATCACTTCTCCGTTCTCCTGCTGTGAGTTTCAAGCTGCTGGGTCTGGGACTTGAACTGTCGTCGCCTCTTGGGAGTCCAATGACGTAACCATTACACTATCTTCTTGTCCCATGGCTCTGTATACTTAAATGTGGGTAGTGAAACTGAGAAACCACATTTTTAACTTTACTTCATTTGAATTACTGATTTTGAGTTAAAAAAATACAATTCTGTTCAGAAAATTTTTTTTGTTTTTAATATTTTTTATTATCATCATAATCTTCTTTATATTACATTGGATTACATATAACTTTACAGTGTATTACAATACTTTTTCAAAAGGGAATGTGCCGGGGACCAGCCTCGGCGTGGGTGGGTTATCTCGACGGAGGCGGCGCAGGTGAACAGAAGACAGAGGCCTCGGTGCCTTTTCATGCACGTCCTATGCCGGACACCCCCCAGAGATCGCTCTCTGGGGAGTGACAACTGCTAGGAATCATCGTGCCTTTTTATTGAAAATGTGTTACATGCAAATAAAGGGAGAGGGGCTATGTGTTTCAATTATCAGCTCATAAAGGTTTTTAACAATAAGGTACAAAAGTTCCATTCAGGATTGAATTAAGGGTGGGTCTAGTGCAGTTCCGGAATTGTAGGTGGGTCTCCATGGAATGCAGTTTCGGGAAAGTGGTTCTGGTAAGCAGCGGTGCAGCAGTCATTTTATGATTACCAGGAATGGCTCTGAGAAAAGAAAATCTCAAGAATAGATATTAGTTCCTATGGATCTTAATAAAGAATGATACTTACATAGTTTTATAGGGATCTAAAACTTGATTTGAGGAGTCCTAAAATATTTATCTATTTCGCTTGGTGAGGGCGGGGGGGGGGGGGGTGTCCTGGGCCAGTTTTGGCCTAATCCTATTTTACATAAAGAAAGGATTAAGTTTACCTTAAATGTATTTTGAAGGACCTTGCAAAGGTCAAGACCATTTCCGCCTAGATAGAACTTCAGCCCACCCTCTACTGTGACCATGGAGATAAAGCATTGTAATTAATAGTAGGTGATTATAGCAAAAGGGAGCGGTCGGGGGAGTTCCTGGAAAATTTTATCATATACTCAGGATGTATAAGAGAGCTATGCAATTCTTTTATAGTAGTAAATTGGGAAGTCAGAGGGGGGTCGCTTCCCAGCAAGGCTACCAGCTTCTGGAGCAAATAGCAAGCAGCCTTACTGACATGCTAATTGACCCAAGCTTTGTTCCAAGGTCAGGGGGTGCACAACAGTGGCCTTGCCAGCGTGTTGATCCGACCGGAAGCGGAGCTCAAAGGTCTGGGGGGCTCAGACAGATCCTGAGGCCTCGCTCTGTCGGACTCCTCCAGGAATGCCATGCATGTCAGTCAATACAGAGACATTAATCTCCCCACTTCAACAGTCAATATCTTTTCAATGTTTTTCCCAATCATTATTATTATTATTCTAATTATTATTTTTTAAAACAGTCAATCACTATTTCTCATTTTGCTTGTAAAAAGACTTTGCCCATCATGAAATACTTCTCAGACCAATCCAGTTGAGAATACTATACATGTCATTATCTACAGTTAATAAGCCATATCTGTTTCTCACTAACGTCCTGCCTCTCTATTTTTCTCTTACTATCTTTCTCTATCCTCTTGTCTTCACCTCCCCCATTCCACACTGTCCTATTCTCATTAAGTACCTTCACTGCTTTTATGTCCTCCAATTTTTCGTTCTCTACCATAGAGTGCGGATAGTCAGTATATATTGAGTGGATACATACAATATCTTTCTTTCATAGCCTGGCTTACTTCACTCAGCAATAGATCCTCCATAGCTGACCACTTTCTACCAAATGCCAGGGTCTTGTTAATTTTTATGGCTGAGTAGTATTCCATAGAGTATATATACCACACTTTTCCAATCCATTCATCAGTTTGTGGACATTTAGGTTGGTTCCATGTCTTAGCAATTGTAAATAATGCTGCAATAAACATTGATGTGCAAGCACTTTTCTGACTGAGCGTTCTCCTGTCTTTCGGGTAAATACCCAGAAGTGGGATTGCTGGATCAAATGGTAGTCCTATTTGTATATCTTTGAGGAACCTCCATATTGTTCTCCACAGTGGTTGAACTAGTTTACATTCCCACCAACAGTGTAGGAAGGGTTCCCTTTTCCCCACATCCCCGCCAACACTTATCACTTTTTATATTCTTAATCTTTGCCATTCTGACAGGGGTTAGGTGGTATCTCATTGTGGTTTTTATCTGCATCTCCCTTATGTGAGGGATGTCAAGCATTCCTCATATGCTTTTTGGCTGTTCATATGTCTTCCTTAGAGAGATTTTTGTTCAGCTCATTTTCCCATCTTTTAATTGGGTTAATCATTTTTTTTTTCACATAAGGCACTTGAGTTCCCTATGTATTCTGGTTATCAGTCCCTTGTCTGAGGCATATTTAACAAAAATATTTTCCCATTCTGAGGGTTGTTGGTTCACACTTATTACTGTGTCCTTTGCTGTGCCGAAACTTCTTAGTCTAATATAGTCCCACTTGTCTATTTTAGGGATTATTGCCTGTGCTTTGGGAGTCTTATTTAAGAAGTCTTTGCCTACTCCAATGTCTCCCAGAGTTTTCCCAGCATTTTCCACCAGTAGTTTTATTGTTTGAGGTCTTAGGTTCAGATCTTTGATCCATTTTGAGTTGACTGTTGTTAATGGTGGAAGATGGGGGTTCAGTTTCATCTTCCTGCAGGTGGATACCCAGTTTTTCCAGCATCATTTACTAAAGAGGTTTTCCTTTTCCCAATGGATTGACTGATATCCTTTGTCAAATATCAGTTGACTGTAAGCTTTGGGGGTTATTTCTGGGGTCTCTATTCTATTCCATTGGTCCACTTGTCTGTTTTTATGCCAATACCATGCTGTCTTGATGACCACAGCTTTATAGTATATCTTGGGATCAGGGAGTGATATGCCTCCTACTTCATTCTTCTTGCGCAGGATTGCTTTTGCAATACGAGGCCTTTTATGATTCCAGACAAATTCTATGATTGTCTTTTCTAGATCTGTGAAGAATATTTCTGGTATTTTGATTGGAATTGCATTAAACATGTAGATTAATTTGGGTAGAATTGCCATTTTGATTATGTTAGTTCTTCCAATCCAGGAGCATGGGATGTCCTTCCACTTTTTTATGTCACTTTCAATGTCTTTTTTAAGATTTTCAGAATTTTCTTTATAAAGGTCTTTGACTTTCTTAGTTAGGTTTATCCCTAGGTATCTTATACACCTTGTGGCTACAGTGAAAAGGATTCCTTTCTTCAGCTCTGCTTCATTCAACTTGTTGTTCATAAATAGAAATGCTGTAGATTTTTGGATATTGATTTTGTATCCTGCCACCTTACTGTATTCACTTATTACTTCAAGAAGTTTTTTCATGGATACCTTTGGGTCTTCTAAGTATACCATCATGTCATCTGCAAATAAAGATATTTTCAACTCTTCTTTGCCTATTCGAATGTCTTTAATATTGTTCTCTTCTCTGATTGCAATAGCTAAGACTTCCAGTACTATATTAAAGAGCAGTGGAGAAAGTGGGCAGCCTTGCCTAGTACCTGTTTTCAGAGGAAAAGCTTTCAACTTCTCCCCATACATTTAATGTTAGCTGTAGGTTTTTCATAGATTGCTTTTATTGTGTTCAGAAATGACCCTTCTATACCAATCTTACTGAGAGTCTTAATCATAAAAAGATGTTGTATTTTATCAAATGCTTTCTCCGCATCAATTGAGATGATCATATGGTTTTTATCTTTCTTGTTCAGAAAACTTTTAAACCTGTTTCGTTTGAAAATGTAAATCTATTTTTTTCAAGTGCAAATTTTATGAATTTTGAAAGGGGATCAAGTATCTGAAGAAAATTTAGCTTCCAAATTGCAATGGGTTTTTAAGTAGCACTGATCTCTACGACTTAAGAAGGAGCAAAAAGAATGCAAGTGATCTCATGAATTTTAATACTGATTTCAGGTGAAAGTAATACTATTTTGTATATATGGGTTAAAGTTATTGACATTAATTTCACTTTTTCTTTTTTTTACTTTTTTCATGTGGCTACGAGGAAGTTTAAAATTACACAGTGAGGCCTTGTAGTTAAAAGAGCTGGATCCCACATATCTGACTGCGATTTGAGTCCTGGATCTAACAGATTGACAAATATGCCTGGCACATGTGCATGCATGCAAAATTTCGACAGGATGAGGAAACGGAGAAAAAGAGATTGTGGCATGACCATGTCCTAGTGGGGGGTGCTTTCTCCCTACTCTTCTCTCTCTGTCTTACATACATGCAAATTGGAGGGGGGAAAAAGCTATTACACAGTTGTTTGAATTGGATTTGTATGGGGCAGCACTGTTCTGTAGTAACATTCAAAAACCCTCTGGAATAATTTTTATACTGTGGTGCCACAATTGTCTTCCTCTCTAGATCATACCTTTTAAAAAATTGTTTTACTTAACTTTATTTATTTTGTTCATTTATTTTATTTTGACCAGAGAGGGACAGAGAAAGAGAAAGTGAGAAAGCAAGCTGCCAGGTCTGAGATTTGAACCACGGTTGGCCATGTGGGAGTCCAGCGCCCTTAACCATCACGCCACCTGTGGACCCTGATCACAGCTTTCTTAAAGACTGAGATAAGTCAAAAACAAAAACAAAACAAAGCTAACTAAAAAGCAACTCCAACTTACTTTCCTTGAAGTAGAAGGTACTCAGTAATGAGTAATAAGTTGAGCCAAACAGAAGCTCTATTCAGTCTTTGTCCTTGGAAGTGGATGGCTAGTGCTCTGGGCTTTTAAAATGGAAGCTGAGACTGAATTCAGTGGATTGAATTTATTTATTATATTCTTCAACTTGACCAGAGAGAGACAGAGAAAGAAAGCAAGCTGCCAGGTCTGGGACTTGAACTGCAGTTGGCCACGTGGAAGTCCAGTGCCCCAATCACCGTGCCTCCTGCTGGTCCTGAAATTTTTTTTTATATGAGAGAGGAAGAGAGAGTTGAGAAGGGAAAGAGAGAGATGTATTTTTGACAGCATCTTGCTGGGTCATGATTCTCCTGCCCTGGCCTATTTAGTTAAGATTATGGGCACATTCCAGTTTCCCTGGCCTGTTTATGTTGGTCCAGGAACTGAGTCCGAGCCTTTCATGAGGCCCCATCCTGACACAGCAGCAACATGCCACTTGTACCCCTGCGACTGGGTTCAAACTATGAAACTTATCAAACACTGACATGATGTCACACATGGAAGGTTCCCCTACTGACCTCAAGTGAGGAGTCTTAGTCAAAATGTTGCAATACAAACATATTATATAAAATTCTCTTCAGGCTAGGGCCGCAGGTGATGTAGTGGTTAAGGCACTGGATTCCCACTTGAGTGTCTGTGGTTTAAGTCCTGGACCTGGTAGCTTCAAACTCACACTAGGTACATGCCCAAAATCCTGAGAGGAGAATGGAGAGTGCACTGAAGGGATTGCGGTGTGGCCATTCCCCAGGGGGTGTTGGGGGGAGGTGGTTTTTTGCTTTCTCTCCGTCTCTCCCATAACTGCATACAACCTGTGGAAAATTTCTTAAAAAAAAAAAAAAAAAAAAAAAAAAAAAAAAAAAAAAAAAAAAAAACACAACGTGAAGGTAATTAATGGATGAAATGTTTCTGAACATTTCTTTCAACCATGGATTTTGTGTGGTTGTCGTTAATGTGTAAAAAGTGAATATTTCTCTGGAACTGGTGGGTGAATCATACCAAGTCTTTTTTTTTAAAGCAATTTTTTTATGCTTTTTTTTTTAGCAATATAAGTATGAAATTATTAGCTCTTGTATTTCCCTTTCAGTCAACTGGGACACATGGCAAGGGCTGTCAGCCACAGGTTTTTTTCTCATTATGGGTCATCACCATCCCTTATCTTGAACCATTCAATCACTCCTGCTATTATACCTGCTCTGAACCGTCTCATTTTAATGAGCTATTATGATGATCCTCAAGAAATTGCTCAGTATATCTTAGATGTCGCATCAACCATCACTAGTCCCTTCCCCTTTTTTGGGTGGTGGTCCGGAGGGCATAGAAGTGGAACTTCTTAGAACTTGAACAAGGACAGAAAGGGATGGGTTGGAGAAGGGGGTACAGGGGCTCGGAAAGGATAGATGGTGGGTATAGGTTGGGGTCTTTTTGATGTAAGACAGAGTGTGACTGTAGGGTGAGTGGGCTTGGAGAGAATTTATGAGTCCCGTACAAACTGGACAAACAATTAAAGAAGCAGAAGAAAAACTTACCTTCCTCAAGTATTATTCCCACTAGTGGCTCAACTGCACTAATTAAAATGAAATCAAGTGACAACTTGGATGTCTGGAAAGACTTGTGAGTGCCAAAGGTGTGTGCTCACTTTTTCCCTTTCACCAGAGTTGGCCTACGGATGTTGAAAACAGGTATGATGTCAGGCATCTCCTTTTTCATCTGGACCATGGCAATGGACTGGCCAGGATATCTCATTTCTCCAGCATTTGTTGAAGCTATTAATACTTCCCCTAGTTCCTTTCCTGTCAGAGTGCTTAAGGAACACTTCGAGAAATTAGAAAAATAGCTGGGAGCAGAGAGAGGGGAATGATTCTAATTGTTCTAAATGACAAATCCAAAGAGTCCCATATTCCCATAGAGTTATAAATCATTGGTCAATATCTAGTTGGACAGTGTCTAAGTTTGTCACTCTCATTCCAGAAGTCTTTTATACATGATGTCAGAGGAACTGAGATGGAAAGTCATGAAATCTCAATCTGAGATTTATAGAAAAGAAACAAGGATGGTTCTGGTCTTGTTTTTCTCAAACTCTTACTTCATTTCTTTAATATGGCTCTTACTAAGAAACTTGAAAAAATTCTAGAGAATTGAGGCTCTCTTGGACTTTTTGCAACTTTCCTTGGGGTTAATTTATAAATGGCAGTGCCTGTGGTGAAGGAGAAAATTAAGCAGGAAATAAGTTATGAATAGGTTGTTGTCAAAATACCTTTCGCTGAGTGGGCAAAAAGGTAGTGGTTTTTGGTTTTGCTTTTTTATAGAATATTTTTTTCCCCATAAGGCACATGCATTCTCTGGCAATTAAAAAAGTGTTGAATTTATAGAAGTAAAGAGTAGATTGGGGCTGGCAGGTGGTGTGGTGGTTAAGGGTGCTGGACTCCCACATGGCTGACTGTGGTTTGAGCCCTGGACCTGGCAGCTTGCTTTCTCACTTTATGGCTCTCTCTCTGGTGAAATTAAAATAAATAAATAAATAAAGTTAAATCAAATAATTCTTTTTTTTAAAAAAAAAGAGTAGATGATGGTATAGGAGCCAGAAGGGTGGCACAGGGAGTGTACGGGTGAGGGGATGAGGACTTGCTAGTCAAAGGGTACCGAGTTTTAGGTAGACAGGAGGAATAAGTACAATGATTATCAATTAAAAATGCAATTTTAGGGAAAACCAGTGGCATGGTGGTTAAAGTGGCTGGATCCTACATGACCAAATTCCCAGTTTGAGTCCTAGACCCAGTGTCTTAAAAAAATATGCCGTACACATGTGTGTTTGTGTGTGTGGCCAAAATTTCAGAGGAGAGTAGAAGAGAAGGGATTACTGTGTCACCATCTTCCTTGGAGGGTGATTTCTCACTTTCTCTCTCTGTCTCTGTGTCTCTCTCCAGTAAGTACATGTGCCCTATAGCAAAAACAAAAACAAAAAGAAGCAAAACCTAAAAAGCCCACAAAAAATTAAAAAAAAATTTCATGGGCCTTAAACAAGATTTTATTCAATTCATAGTTTAATGAAGAAACCAGTAAAGTGTTAAAGCTAGTCCAGAGGGGCCAGTAAGTGGCATGGTGGTTGAGGGCACTGGTCTCCCACATGACTGATTGAGGTTCAAGTCCCAAACCTGGCAACTTGCTTTCATACTTTCTCTCTCTCTCTCTCTCTCTTTCTCTCTCTCTATCACTCTGTTCCTCTATGGTCAAATCAAAATAAATAAGTAAAATAAATAAATTTAAAAAAAAGTTAAATAGAATAATTCTTGGGGAAAAAAAACTGGTCCAGAAAGCGCTTAAGAAGCTAAATATATAAAAGCAATTTAAAAGTGTTAATAAAAAACTGCTGGATGGGACCAGCAGTCAGCGTAATGGCTATGTCACTGGACTCCCATGTAGTTGACCGTGGTTCGAGTCTTGGACCCGGTGGCTTAAACTCATGCCAGGCGCATGTGTGTATGTGCCCAGGATCCCGAGAGGAGAATGGAGGAGAAGGGATTGTGGTGTGGCCATCCTGCCTTGGGGGTGATTTCTTGATTTCTGTCTCTTTGTCTCTCTCTCTGTCTTTCTGGTGAGTGCATGTGCCCTATAGCAAAATCCTCTCCAAAAATAACAAAAACAAAACAAAACAAAATAAAACCTGCTGTGTTAGATATAACCCTGGTTAATGTCCAAGGAGCCACAGTGTAGATGATATCTGACTCTTTCAGATAAAAAATCTGACTCAGCCCCTGACCTTAGAGTCGTACAATACTCAGACAGCAGGAAGTCAAGGCCAGCACTGAACCAAAAAAAACCCATTCAGTTATCTTTTGGCTTATTTCCAAGTTCTGAATGATTTGTCAGATTTAAGTAAACTGTCTAAGTACTTACATATATAAACGTGTCATTTTCTCTTTACACTCAGATGATAAATTGCTGCCTTTTAAGATTCTGGATTTAAAATATCTTTTTTTACAAAGGCATTGAAGGTGTTTTTGCCATTATCTTCTAGTATATAGTTGTTAAGGAGAAATTAAAGGCCAATTGGATTGTGAATCTTTTCCCATACCTGGCTTTCATCTCTTGAAGCTGTCAAAGCTTTTTATTTTATTTTTCAGTTTTGTTAGTGGGTATTGCACTTGCTGGGGCATGAGTGGGAAGAAAAAGAGAGAGAGACAGAGAAAGAAAGTGAGAAAGCCACCCCGGGGATGGCCAAGCTGTAATCCCTTCTCTTCCATTCTCCTCTTGGGATTTTGGGCATGCATGCACATGTGCCCTGCTAGTTTTTCGAGCCACTGGGTCTGGAACTTGAACCATGAAGTTGGCTATGTGGGATCTAGTCACCTTAACCACCTAGCCACCTGCCACTGGCTGGTCCCAGGTATGTATGTATTTCTTTAGATCTTTCCTTCCTTTCTTTTCTTCTTTTTTTTTTTATTTTTATTCCTCCCACCCAAAGCACTTTAGATTTTTCTTTTACTTTTGATGTTCTGGCATTTTATAAGTTACTGTTCTACATGTGAGTCTTTTTTATTCACAGCCCCCCCCCCCCCCATTAACACTGTGGGGGGCATCTTTTCAGCTCAAGACATTTTTCTCCTTTTGTTTTCTTGAGTACTATGTGGTCAATGTTTTTTCTAGAACTTCTGTTAGACAGATATTGGACTTGAAGACTTATTATCTATATCTTCCACCTTTGTCTCATATTTCATATCTTTATCCAATATTCTAGAAAATTTCCTCTATA
This sequence comes from Tupaia tana, assembly GCA_026018925.1. Lineage (NCBI taxonomy): Eukaryota > Metazoa > Chordata > Mammalia > Scandentia > Tupaiidae > Tupaia > Tupaia tana. The sequence continues at coordinate 246,302,347 of JAKSZU010000001.1, read as the reverse complement.
TTAACTCTCATTTCTTCTATTGAAGTTCTTTCTTTGGCAATTGGCAAGCTCATTTTAAATCTGCCAACACTTCTTATTTTTTTTTTTTAGAGAGAGATTTTTGCTATAGGCTGCATAGACTCGCCAGAGAGACAGAAAGTGAGAAATCACCCCCCCCCCCAGGGGGAGGGGGGATGGCTATGCTGCAGTCTCTTCTCCTCCATTCTCCTCAGGATTTTGGGCATGAATGCACATGTGTCTGGCATGAGTTTTAAGCCTCCAGGTCCAGAACTCAAACTGCGGTCAGTTACGTGGAAGTCCAGTGATGTAACCATTATGCCATCTGCTGGTCCCAAAACTTCTTACTTTTTATTACCACTTTTGCTTTTTTTAATAGTAGCTTATCATTAGTTTGGAGCCCAACATTTCCTTTAAATTTTTCCAATGTTATTAAGTAGAATTAAAAACATAATATTCTGTTTTGGAATGATCTGTTTTCTCTGGAGAGATTTTGTGTGCGTGTGTTTGTCTTTTTTTGTGCGGTTAATGTCCAGCTCATTTCCCTGAAATGTCTGGCAATTCCTGTGGCCCATCCACACTTTTGAATGAAGTGTAAGAATAGTTAACATTGGCTGATGAAGTAGGCCCTTATGCCCAAGATGCCTCTGCCTTTCTGAGGGCATGAGGGGGTGGAGAGGGCTGACGGCACTGCCTCTGTTTCAACAATCCAGGCTTCACTTACGTTGGGCAAGCAGGCAGGCTGTGTTCCCTGTCCACATTGACCATTCACTGTTTTTTTTTTTAAGTTTATTTATTTACTTCTTCCATGAAACGGAGAGTGTGAGTGAGCGAGAGACACCACCAGCTGGGTCTTCATGCTGTGATCCACCCCATCACAGGCACATGCATAAGCCCAGTGTGTATAGGGAAGTCTTGGGACACGAACCTGGAACCTTTGCATGTGGGTTTGGCATTGCTGAGGGTTGTGTTACTGCTGCACTGGCCTACTCCTCATTCATTTCCTTTAAGATCTTGATGGCAGCCTGAGCAAACATTGAATGTCCTAGCTGAATGGAGTGAAGGGGGAGTGAGAGGAACCAAGTAGCACAGACTTTGAATGATTAGCTCCCAGCCATGTGACCTGCTGGCGTGGAGTTTTCTCTGGGATTCTGCAGAGAAGAACACATCCTTCGGTGGGTACAGTCGTCTCTGCTGTAAGTTATTCTTAACTTATCTTTCAGAAAGCTATCAATGCCTTTAGTTTGCTGATGGTCCCATTCTTCCTGTTCACTGTCTGGTTTTGGCTTGATCCCATTTTGCCCTTCTTCGCTGTCATTTCAGTGGAATTAGAAAGAGAAAGGGTTCATCGACCACTTCAAGCTAGAAATTTTATAGCTTTCAAAACACAGTACATTGCTGCCAACAAATTTGAATTGCTCCTTTAGGTATTCAGAACAGAAGAGAATCACTCTTCTGTGTTGTAATACAATTTTCTCCAAAGTCTTAGCAAGATGGCATATTTGTTCTCAAACCTCTATTGTTCTTTAATTTTTATGGTAATAACTTTCTTCTCTTGACCTTCACTTTTGTCTCACCATTACCCTCATGGTACTATCCTGTAATATGTGGGGATATTAAGAATGTTCATGGAAAATAAGTATTATGAGAAGCACTATGCATGAATTTCAAAATTTTTTGCACCAAAATCACCATGGATTTCAATTCTATTTTTCCATGTACTTTTTGAAGTGCTTTGTACATTCTCCTCTTTTTTTTTTTTTTTTTTTTTTTTTTGAGAGGTTTTGTTTTGTACTATAGGGCACGTGCGCTCGCTGGAAAGACAGAGACAGAGTGATAGAAAGCGAGAAACCACCCCCCAGTGGTGATGGCCACGCCGCAATCCCTTCTCCTCCATTCTCCTCTTGGGATCTTGGGCACGCACGCACACGTGCCTGGCGTGAGTTTAAGCCGCTGGGTCTGGGACTTGAACCGCGGTCGACTATGTGGGAGTCCAAAGACATAACCATTACGCTAACTGCTGGTCCCTGTCTGCTTCTTTTTTGCAATAGATTATCCATAAAGCAAGAGTCAATAAACATTGAGGATGTTTTGAGACAGTGGTATCCCAACCTTTTTGGTACCAGAAACCAATTTTATGGAAGACAGTTTTTCCACAGACCAGGGTATGTGTGAGTGTTGGGAGGTGGGGATGATTTCGGTTTGATTCAAGTGCATTAAATTTATTGTGCATTTTATTTCTATTTTATTATAATAGAATTTATTATAATACATAGTTAAATAATTACATAACTCACCATAATGCAGAATCAGTGGGAGTCCTGAGCTTTCTTTCCTGCAACTAGATGGTCCCATCTGGGGGCTGCCATGAGAATCCAATACTGTGGGTGAGCTGACAGGAGGTGGAGCTCAGGTGCTAGTGTGAGTAATGGGGAGTGGCTGTAAATACAGAGAAAGTTCACCTCTTGCTGTGCAGTGCAGTTCCTAACAGGTCACCACTGACCAGTACTTGGGGTTGGTGCTTCTTGTTTCGGGAGACATTGTTTTGAGCAACATGTATGAGCTTTAGAGCATGACTTTTTTTTTTTTTTTTTTTTCTTTTTAGAGATTTTTGCTTTAAGGTGTGCGTGCTCACCAGAGAGACAGAGAGAAAGTGAGAAATCACCCCCCTGGGAGGATGGCCACGCTGCAATCCCTTGTCCTCCATTCTCCTCTCGGGATTTTGGGCATGCATGCACACATGACCGGTGTGAGTTTTAAGCAACTGGGTCTGAGACTTGAACTATGTGGAAGTCCAGAGACATAGCGATTCCATCTGCTGGTCCCAAGCATGAACTTTTCATATCTGTTATGAGTAGCCTGTGACCATTTATCCACACTGATTTGGGTCTACCTTCAGATCATTGCAAGATGCCATAAAAAATGAATTCTGAAGAGAACTTACACATTTATTATCTTCATTAGAGCACTATTTAAATTCCTAGTGTCAATATTAATAATTGCTTGATACAGGCCAGAAGGTGGCATTGTGGTTAAGGTGCCAGACTCCCACATGGCTGACGACAGTTTTAGTCCTGGACCTGGCAGCTTATTTTCTCACTTTCCCTCTTTCTCTGTCTCTCTCTGGTGAGCATATGTGCCCTATAGCAAATTTTGAAAATAATAATAAAATAAATAAAATTAAATAAATAATTCTAAAATAATTATAATAATTGCTCGATATATTCTTTTATACATTTTCCTCTCAATTACTGCCTGTTCATGGATCATAATTCAATTCATAATGAATAAGGTTTTCACATAAAGGTAATTTATAATCAAGGCACATTATATGTAAGTTATTAACTGATAATCAATAGTTTACTAATATGAATTAACAATCAAATGTGCCAACTGTTTTTTTCCTGTCTTTAGTTTTCTTAAAAATTTTTGCCATAGGATATGTGCGCTTGCTGGAGAGAGAGAGAGAAAGACAGAGACAGAAAGAGACTGAATGGAAAAGTGAGAAATCACCCCCGGTGGGGGATTGTAACACTACAATCTCTTCTTCATTCTCTTCTAGGGATTTTGGGCATGCACACACATGCGCCTAGAAAGTTTTTCAAATCGCTGGGTCTGGGAGTTAACCATGGAGTTGGCCAGGTGGGACCCCAGTGCCTCAACCACCACTCCACCTACTGGTCCTCCTGTCTTTAGTTTTAACACATATGATGCTAACTCCAAAAGAAACTTACAAGTTACAAAAACAATGCAGTAGGACTCAACACAATCACTTCACAGGAAGGACATTTATTTCATGTTGTAAATGTGAATTTTAGTAACAATTCTCTCAAGGTCACTTTTCTAGGACTGTTTCCTAAGCATTAGTTCATCTATTCAAAATAAAACACATTATTTCTCAAGATAAGCTATTCCAATATGTCACAAGAAAAACACATGCCACAAGACAACACATTCATTTAATGTCATTAGTAACACGTGAACTTGTAGGGAAGTCATGATTTTAAGTGTTTATGTGATGTCTATTAAGATGTGCAAGTCTCAGTGTTAATCAGGAATAGGTAGAGCTGTGGAGAGATTCTAGACGGATCAGGTGTGGGCCATCTCTGCAGTCCATTAACCCCCCTCCACAGACTCAAAACAACAAAGGGCTTTTGTGTCATGGTATGGTTCAGGAGTAAATGCCATCTCCTCATGAGGACTCTTTTCTAGCAGGAAATTAAGGAACTACCATGACAGGTAGTCCAGACAGTATCTGTAGATAAAGACTGTGATTGTTGGGGAATAAAGGTTTTATGCCCAGTGACCAAAGGGGTTGGGAAGAGCTGGCAATTTCAGAGAGAAGAAACCTTTCTTGAGAGCCTTAATATTCTATTACTGACTGGAAATGCCTAAGTAAAGAAATCAATCTGTTGAAGACAACTTAAGTAGTTTTTTTATTTTTTAAAGTTTATTTTATGAGAGAGAGAGTGTGTGTGTGTGTTCAAGACAGAGAGGTATATATAGAGAGATAGAGAGACTCCTCATGATGCCATGATTCCTTTCCCCATATCCCTCCTGCTTGTCAGGATCTTGGGAGCATGTGCAAACCTCTGTGCTTCAGATTAACTGGGTGTTGGAGCCCATAGTTAGCCATGTGGATTCCAGCATCGCAGTTCAGTATGCTACCACTTGCTCCACTGAGGCTGGATCTAGTTAAGTATTTTGAAGTAACTCCACCTAGTAAAGTAGGAAGTCTAAATAATAAAAATTTGCAACACTATTGTTTATATTCTATTAAATATTATAAAGACCACTCTGTTTTTGGCCTGTCTGATAATTATAGCAGTGTAGATCTAGCAATTAGATGAGTAATTCGTATCTAACCAAAAATGATCATAAAATTTTTGGTTCCGACACCATAACCAAAAATGAAACAAACAAACAAAAAACATTTCTGGGGTCACATGTCTAGGCTCCAAAGAGAAGATGTTAGCCTTACAAGACAGAAAAGAAATATATTCCATTTACTTAGTGCTCTTTTTTTCTCTTTGACATGGTAATATATATTCTGAGGGAAAGAGATAAGTACAAAGTTTTAAAAGTGAAAGAGGCTCTTGAGCCCCTTAAGTTCCACAGACTTCTGAGGCCCTGTGATTTGCCCAAAGTACCACAGTTAACTGGTGTCCAACCTGCTTTAGAAAGCAACAGGTGATCGAGTGTGTTCCTTCCATAATTCCAACTTGTTGCTACTTAGAAATTCTTTATAGAGTTCACATTTTTTTTTATGTTATGAGGCTAGTCAAGAAAAGCAATCCTTAGTTCACTGTGTCACATAGGCTGAAATCTTGCCAGTTTTTCCAGGCAGCACATAACAGCTGGGTCACATCAGGTAGATCCTTGTGATGAGATGATTAGTAGTTTCAGAATCTAAAGGAAAAAACAAACGAAACAAAACACCCCTCAAAACCAAGCCTTTCCCCCTCCTTCATGGTTCACAATTACTATTTCTTGCAAATTTTGGCTTTTCAGTTTCAAGGAACTGAAACTCTCTTTGGTTGTGTCAGGAAACATGAAGTTGAACTGATCCAACATGGGCCAATTTTTTTCTGGTCATCAGTCAAATTAATAGAATTTGCCACTTGCTAAACATTTACTATGAAATATTATGCAAAAGTGAGTCGATCAATGTCGACATGGTTTAGTTCCTAATTGTTGACTATCTTATGCAGTGTCATCTCTAGACGTAGCATCAGGCAAGTCTATCAGAAAGTATAGATTATTTTGCTATCACTTGGGATTCAGATATGCCAGTAACCTGCCCTCCTCCTTGGAGGCAATGAATAGGTTAATGTCAGTCACTCTCCAGAGATGAACTCTTGTCCCATGAAACATCCCCTGCACAAGGGTTAGCTTAGACCAGCTGTAGGTAGAGAGCATCATGGGATGAGGATGCATGTTCAAGAAAGAAGCCTTTTACAAATCCCCATACCATTGTGAGTAGCATAGGGTCAATTTACAAAACTGTTTGCTTATACTCTTCTGAGATTTGGCCGGGCTTATTTGGAGTTAGGTGTGAGTTTTCAAGCAGTTCATAGGCATCCTGCATGTTGGGAAGACTTCGCCTCATGTCCTGGGTAACCCTTTGGACCTGAAAGCCAGTGCTGTTCTTTGGAGAAACTCTCTGACCCCGGTATGCCTGAGCCTGGCGTTTACAGAGGCCAAACTTGCTGAGCAGGATGAACACATCCCTCTGGAAGGTCTTGGTGAAGATAGCATAGAGGAAAGGATTGGCACAGGAGTTAAGTGGGTAGAATAGAACCAGTAAGATTTTGGAGTTGGTAACAGTGATGAGAGGCTTGTTCATAAGTGCTGACAGAGCATAGAAAGAGATTGGGGCCATGCACAGAAAGTCAGTGAAGATCAACACAGCCATCCTCTTGGCAATTTTGGTGTCCTTGTCCCCTGAGTTGTACTGGGGATTTCGGACTGTGATGTAGATCTTCACATAACAGGAGCAGACGATGATGAAGGCAACTATGTTGAGCAACAAAACAAGGACAATATACGCCAGAGCCAGAGGGGTCTCCGTGTCCATGGGCAGGCAGATGCTGACCTTGGCATAGCTACTTATTCCTACCAAAGGCAGCAGAGCAAGAAGGAAGCAGCAAACCCAGCCCCCAACCATGATGGCATAGGCATGCCTGAGGCGGATCTTCCGGTCCAGCCGCATAGCAAAGGTAATGGCATACCAGCGCTCCAGGGTGATGACTGTCAGCGTGTACACGGACAGCTCGCTGGCAAAGACAGTGAAGAAGCCAGCCGTGTTGCACCCAGGGCCTGTCTGCCAGTCGATGGCATGGTTGTAGTACTCAGAGTGAGTGTAGAGGTCTACAGAGGCAATCAGGAGCAGGTACATGCCCATGCAGAAATCCGCAAAGGCCAAGTTACACATGAGAAAGCGTGGGACCGTCAGTTTGTAGTGACTGGTAAGGAGGATAAACAAGACGAAGACATTGCCCAGAAGAGCCAGCAGACTCACAAACCACACCACAATTCTTAGGAACTTGTAGCCCATGATGTCTTCGCAGGGGTTGAACTCATCCGATTTAGGGGTACACACCATGTCTTCATTGCTGCCACACACAGTATAGTCATAGTAGCTGTCAAAAGCCTGTAGGGTCTCTTCTTGGGGATTTTTGAGCTCCTGGCCAAAACCAATGACTTCATCCTCCTGTTCTTCAAAGAAGACATAATAGTGAGAGTTGCTGTGAGAATTCTGGAACTTGACATTGTCCTTGTATCCTACATTGCCGTCTCCTAGATCCTCCTCATATTCCTGGTAGAAGGGGCCATGCAAAGCATTCACAGATTTTCTCTGACGCAGACTCTGGATCCTGCTCTCATTACACATCAGGGACTCTAGGATTCTGCAAGGCAACAGAAATGAGTGACCACTTGCTTAAAACCTGCTAATGGTCCCCACACTTAAAAAATATGCAAACTACTTACTGTGGTGTACAGGATTTTACAAGCATCTACATGCTGTGGTTGGGCCTGTCTCTCCTCCCTCATTTCTTGTTACCTCCTCTCCCTTTCTGTGATCTAGCGATGTTGATTTTTATTTCTTATTTGCCACCATGTTGAGAATGACAGTGATAAAGAAGCATGGATGCTGGAGCCAGTCTGTCTGAATTAGAACCTGGCTCTACTATTTACCAGCTGTTTCACCGCAGGCAGGTCTATGAGCCTTGGTTTAATTGTTTGTAAAAAAGGACAATGATGGGATTCAGTTTGAATAGGGTTATTAAATGATAGATGTGCTTATCTTTTTGCAGCATCTGGGGCATTGTAAGTGACATGTATATGTTGGTTGTTGTTGTTATTATTATTATTATTATTTCTATTCAGAGCTCTGTAACTCCATGTTCTCTTTGCCTGAGAAACTTAAAGCTGCCTCTATTCATTATTCACTTTTAAACTTAAATGCACTTTCCTCAGAGGAGCCTTCCCTGATATTAAACTAACTGTCCTGCCCTTGTGTTTATTTCCTTTGTAGCAACATCTGATATTTTCTTATTCATTTGCCTATTTTTCTCTTTACTCCCTCCACTAGACCATGTAAAGAAAATGCAAGAGCGGCTCTTGCCTGTCCTGTGCACCGTTGTGAATATGACAGCCCCAAGCTCATAGTGGATACTCAATAAAAATTTGTTGAATAAATGAATAAATGGACACTATCATGCAGGCATGCTCATAGAAATAAGATTTAGTTCTTCCCTAGATCACCAGACTCACCACAATAGGGATTCTTTAATTTGCTTCAGCTGCTGAATGGATTTTGCTTCATCCATTGGACTATGGTTAAAATGCCCAGTGGACTGATTGTTCTAGCCAGTTTGGAGGCTAAAGGAAATCTAGACTCTGTCCCTGAGGTCTGCTTCAGCCTCGCACCCTTCTATGGTCTTCTCCTACTGGTGTAAGTGTAGAATCCACCATCACCACCCCACTTCTAGTTTCCTCAGTTGTATACTGGTCCTCTTTGCATGACTGATAAAGCTTACGGTTTGCTTCTGCCTTCATGACTAGGTCCTGATTTTTTTCTGACTATTAATATGAGAATGGAAAGTAGATATTTATATAGAAGTTGAATGGAATTGAATAAGAGATAAATGAAGTCAGAATAGAAGGTTTTGTAAGACATAAAGGGGGAAATAATACAAAATATTATTTCTACTTAGGGTAAGAAAAAGCAAGATTCAGAGAAAGCATAGAGAGAAAAAGAGGGCCATCTTTCTTTTGCAGCCTTGCAAAGAGTCTGATATTAAGATAATATATATCATAGCTATTATTTTTTAAATGTTTTAATTCTTTTTTTAAAACTAAAACAGTTGACAATTTTATTTTCACATTTCACAATACAAATGAAAACTGCACTTTTTGTCTCATTTCTCTCCTCCAAAACCACTCTTATTTTATTATGTTTTCATAGGAAGGGAGAGAAAGTCTTTCTTGACATGCTGTTAGAAAACACCCAGAGTCGCAGCACCATACTCTCCTGGTGAAGTAGAACACGTTAATATAAAACTGACAGAAAGAGGCCTCCTCCATCCTTCTCTGTCTGGCTAAGTCATCCCTGGCCGAGTGGGCACCATCATGGGCCAGGCAGGAGGTCTCATCACTGGGGGCCCAGGCATCCTGGGCATGTGGCCTCCCATGGTGGCCTGATTCCAGGAGCAGGTCCTACTAGCATCATCCCAGGAGGAGGAGGGCCCATCATTGGCATCATGGGAGGGCCCCCCATATGGGGTGCTGGCATCATGTTAGGGTGAGGAGGACCCTGGAGACTGGGGGGAGGTGGGATCCTCACCCTGCAGGAGAAGGAGCAGAGAATGGGGTAGGAGGTCTCTGCCCTTGTTGAAAGGCAGCAGTTGCTTTGTCAGTCAGGCTCTGAGCTTGCTCTTCCATCCATCTCTGATAGTAGTCTATCACTTTCTCTTTGTGCTTCCTAGCACTGCAGTTGTGTTTTTCTAATGGATGGAGAATCAGGGTGAGGTATGTATGACAGTAGTCACAATACAACTTAGACGGGTTGCTCTGTAGGTGGTTGGCCACTCCCTAAAGATATTTTATTTAGTTCTATTAATTATTATTATTTTTAATTTGACCAGTGAGAGGCAGAGGGAGAAAGGGAAAGTGAGAAAGCAAGCCACCAGCTCTGGGACTTGAATCGCGGATGGCCATTGGGTGTCCAGCATCTTAACCATCACGCCACCTGCCAGCCCCCATTGTAGCTATTATTTGTTGAAATTTACAATATTTTAGGCAATTCTATTCCAAATGTTCTCTGTCTTTCTTTGTTCATTTTTGATACAGAGCACATGTGTTCACCGGAGAGAGAAAGAGAGAGAGGAAAAATGAGAAAGCTGTCCTCAGTGGGGATGGCCAAGCTACAGTCTCCTCTATTCTTTCATTGCAATTATAGGAATGCATGCACATGTGGCCAGCATGTTTTTCAAGCCACTGTGTCCTGGCCTTGAAGTGCACAATTGGCCATACGGAATCCAGCCACCTTAACTACCATACTACTGGCTGCCCCCAGGTGGTTTTTTTTTTTAATTATTTTATTCATTTGTTTATTTATTATTATTTTTTGCACATGAGTTTTACCAGAGAAAGACAGAGAGAGGGGGAGAGAGAGAGAGAGAGAGAGAGAGCGAGCAAGCTGCCAGGTTTGGGACTTGAACCATGATCGGCCATGTGGGAATTCCAGTGCCTTAATCACCATGTCATCTGCTGGTCCCAACCCCCAGGTGTTTTTAAATTAAATTTCTTGTTTAGTTTTGTCAAAACCCCTATGAATGATACATTACAGTCTCCATTCTCCAAGACTTAGGGTGGTTAAGTACCTAGGCTAACCAGCAAAGAACTGTCAGAGCTGAGGTCCAAAAACCCAGGTGACTCTAGAGCTGACCCCCTGTAACCAGTAAACTATGACATTTGCATGGCCCAGACAGATCAGGCAATCCAATTGTTTGTGAGTCTGTCCTGATGCTTGTGGCATCTCAGATGAGTTGCAGTATCTAATATGTGTTGTGTTTGGAGGCCAGAAATCATGTCTGTGTAACCTCGACATGATGCTACCTGGTCTGATCATGTCTGTCTTTTCTACTTCAGTTCCTGTTATCTCCCTGCCCCTACAGTGATCCAGTGACATTGGCCTTATTTTTCATCTTCAACCACTTGAACCCACAAAGCCATTGTGTCCCACGGGGTTTCCTGTTTCGAGTGGGTGCTTTTGATTCTTCTCCACCTGGTTTTCAGACAATGAGCCTTCTTCCCCAAATTAAGAAATTAATTTGACTTCCAAAAAAGTCTTCCAGCATTCATTCCAAGCTGTTGCCACTTACCCTCTGATTTTCTTCTGATTTTTAAAAGCACAGCAGTGACTTGGATAAGACAGGTCAGCCCGGGTGAGGTGAAGGAAACTCAAGGAAAGTGGAAGTTTCTTAAGAGTCCAAGTGTTTCTCGCTATCAATTCCTTCAGGTGCTCCAGGCCCTTGGATGGCAGAGCAGTGACACTGGTGTAAGACACGTCCCTGGGAGGCAGAGAACAGAAGGGAGAGGTGGTGAGCAGCGAGAGCCTTCTAGTTCTTAGTCAGAAACTCAAGCAGGCCTGAGGCTAATGGGGAGGTGACATGCTCCTTTCTGCTACTAGTATGTAATCTGAGTCTTCTCAGTCCATTTGTTACAGGAAGTCCTCCTTTTTTTAATGTTTAGAGAGAGAAATTTTTGCTATAGGGTGTGTGCATTTGCCAGAGAGACAGAGACAGACAGAAAAAGTGAGAAATCACCCCCACAGGGGAGATAGCATGCCACAATCCTTCTCCTCCATTCTCCTCTTGGGATTTTTGGGCACACATGCACATGTACCTGGTGAGTTTCAAGCCACTGTGTCAAGGACTCAAACCATGGTCAGCCATGTGAAAGTCCAGTACCTTAACCACTACACTACCTGCTGGCTTCAGGAACTCCTTTTTTTTTTTGCTTGGAATTCCAGTATCCATTAATACAAACTATTTCCATAGATATCTGTCTGTCACAATTATGCAAACTCTTGGAATCAGACATGGATGTCAATTTCACTCTGGAAAAATGACACATTATTATTAAATGGAATCAAGAGGTAAGAGAAATGAAATGGAACAGGCTCAAAGGAGCCTATCCTGCTGTCAGTCTCGGTGGGAACTAGGGTTTGGGCACTGATGAGCTGCTCACTAATACGGACCAGCATCAGTGTCATGAAAAGTTTGGGAGCCATAACCAGGTACCTCATAAATTCATGACCAAAAATGACTGCCCCTCCCCCCAGCTTCTATAGAAGACTATAAGTCTGTTTCTGGAAAGAAAACTCAAATATTTATATTAATAATCTGAAATGAGATTCAAATCACATCTGAAAACAACGGGGGAGGAGGGAGGTGGAAGTGAGGAACAAAGGAGACATTAGTGTTTGTGGCCAAAGTAGAATGAATTCCTAGCATTTCGTGTGACATTATCTGTTCTTTTCTCAGTCCCAGAGATCTCACACCATCACTTTTACAAGCATCATCGATAGCTTGAATGAGACCAGGTCTATCTAACTAATATCCTTTTTATTTTACATTTTGTCAATTAAAATATTCCTTTAAAAAGGCATTTATATTCTTATATATTTCATATACTTAGTAGTGTTTGATTAGCAAGTGAATTCCAATATTTACAATTGTTCCCTACACGTTGATGTAATTGGACTTAGCTAGGATTTATATTCTCAAGGTTCCAGGCATCACAGCCTGTTCCTGGTTTTCTACAAACACTAATGCTCATGTGTCAACTCTATCCTCACTGCAGAACTATGATTCTTCTCTTCTTTTTATGATACGATGTGTATTTAAAAAATAAAATTCATACACAACACATAGGATGTGATGAACTACGGGAAGGGTGTTGCATTTGCTATTTTGTTTAGTCTTTTATTAAAGCAGTCTATAAGCATTTCTCAAACTTCCCTGGTAGGGAGAATTACTCCTGGTGCTTGTTACTGAAGATCTCAGGTGCTTTTTAACATTAGACAAGCATGTCTGGGAAACTGGCATACATGTGCAATGTTGCAGTTAGTGAGAGATCTGAGGAATTGGAGCCTTCAGCACAACCGGAAGTAAATGAAGCTGGATTTTGCTCTCCTGCCTCACCTGTGTGTTTGAGACAGCTCTTTCTCTTTCAGTCATGCTGTCTTGAAGGTGTGGCCATTTTTCTGCCTCCAGTTTTCTGGAAGTGACGTACGTGTCACTTTACCCAGTGATGCGTTCATGCCAGTGATACAAGAGGACATCTGTGGGTTCATTTTTCCTGCTGCGTTGTCTGCTAGGTACTCTGACGGTGTATGTTCCTCTGAAAGTGTTTACCCTTTCAAATAATGTGCTTTTATTTTTTTAAAAAAGAATTATTTCATTTAACTTTATTTATTTTAATTTGACCAGAGAGAGACAGAGTGAGTGAGAGAGAGAGCACGAGTGAGCAAGAAAGCAAGCCACCAGATCCAGGATTTCAAACATGGTGGCCATTTGGAGACCAAAGCTCTTACCCAACACACCACCTGCTGGCCCCGTGTTTGCATTTTAATAGGGTATTTCTTCAGAAAACATATTAGTAACCATTCTAGTTACCGCAGCACAAAATACCCCAAACCAAGTAGCATAAAGTAGCAATTTTTAAATTATAAACATAGTTTCTGTGGATCATGAATCTGAAGAATGCTTGGTGGGGATGGATTGCCTCTGTTCTATGATGATCTAAAGGCTGGGGTACCTCAATGGCAGGGAATTGGAATTATCTGCAGGCTTTTTTACTGGCATTTCTAGTGCCAGGGCTGAATGACTCAAAGGCTAAGTTTAACTGGGACTGTTCATGTGGCCTCCCCATGTGGCTTGGGCTTCTCTGAGTGAACCGGCAAATTCAGAGGCAGAGGACACAGAATCCATCGCTTAATGGGAAGGCTGCCAAAGAATCTGATGCCTTATTTATTTTTCTATTTTTTTTGGGGGGGGGGGTTTAGCATAGGGCATATGCACTCACTGGAGACAGAGACAGTCAGAGGGCAAGTGAGAAATCACCCCCCAGGGGAGATGGGCACACTGCAATCCCTTCTCCTCCATTCTCCTCTTGAGATTTTTGGGCACACACACACATGTGCCCAGCATGATTTTCAAGCCTCCAGGTTCTATAGAAGCTAGGACTCAAATTGCAGTTGGCCATGTGGGGGTGTCTTAACCATCACCCTACCTGCTGATCTCTTTGGTGCCTTATTTTAAAACTGCCATAGCAATCTAAGTGGTGGAGATACCGTTGAGGCACATGTTTTGTCAGGTCACTACTCTGCAAATCAGTGTTTATGGTCCAGGTATTCTCTGTACCAGCCTTAGAATCACCGACAACACAAACTGAGACACATTCCAGAACAACTGATGGCAAGACCCGGGAATTTGCGTTTTTCAAGATAAGTTGCTCTCCAGAAGGTCGTCTCAATTCTCAAAACATATTTATGAAGCAGGGAGATACTAAAATCAGATTAAAAATGAAAAACACACACAAACCAAACCAAACCAAACCAACACAAACATGCTGTGTTCAGAGATTCAGCAAGCCAAGGGTGAGACCATAACTATAATTTGGATCTAAAGTTCTCAGCTTCAGTGTCCAGGAGCTAGTCCTTACTTTCAGGTCTCTGGAGTCCTTGAACACAGACCCAGGTGTACTAACCCTCCAGGGACTTATTAGGACTCTAGCAGGAGGGAATCGATTGCATACTTTTTCTGGTCCCTGCAATGCGCATATCCCAGATGGCCTTAAGTTGGGTTCCACTCAGGGGGCACTGGGAGGGTTCTTGGGCAAGCATGGAGAAGGTAGGTGTTGGAAAATGTGTATAAGCCTATGGCAAGAACATCTGTAACATAATAGGTGCTTGGCATATAGTAGCTGCTTAATAAATGTTGACTCCCTCTTTTAATTTGGAGTTTATCTGAGCTGAAGCTCAAGGCAAAGAACTCAGCAAATTCAGCTCCAGACCAGATGATGACTAGTATATCCACTGGTTGGTTAACTTCTACCCTCGAATGCCTCGTAGACATCTAGAACTTAGCAGGTCTATCCAAAACATAGTTTTGATCTCTCACCCCTCCTTATCCCCTCCTCCTCCTTTGTTTTCTCTCACTGTGGTAAATAGCACTTTTGCCCCCTCAGTTCCTCAAGGTAATAACCTTGGCATCACTCTAACATGTCAGGCTTCTTCACCACCATTGCTCCATCAACATTTAATATGGCAAAATCATGGGCCAGCAGGTAGTGTGGTGGTTAAGGTCCTGGACTACCACATGGTCAATTGTAATTCGAGTCCCAGACCTGGCAGCTTGAAAATCATGCCAGGCACATGTGTGTGCATGTCCAAAATCCCAGGAGGAGAATGGAGGAGAAGGGATTGAGACATGATCATCCCCATAGGGGGTGATTTCTCATTTTCCTTCACTGTCTCTCTCTCTCTGGTGATCACATGTGTCCTGTGGCAAAACCCTTAAAGAAAAGTGTGTGTATACACACACACACACACACACACACACACACACACATATATACATACACACATGCATGCATACAAGAGGGCATTTCTTGGCTCATTTTTCCTGCACTGTTGTCTGCTAGATACACTGATTGTGTACATTCCTCTGAAAGTATACAAAGTATATATATATAAAGTACATAAATATAAAGTGTGTGTGTGTATATATATATATATATATAAAGTATATATATATAAAGTATATATGTGTATATATATATAAGTGTATATATATAAATATATATAAGTATCTATATAAGAATATATATAAAGTATACAAAGTGTGTATACTTTATATATATACATATATGTAAGTGTGTATATATATATAAACGAATATATATGTGTATATATATATATATATATATATATATAAAGTATACAAAATCTATGGATTTAAACTCAAAAGAATCTCAAGTCCATGTATTTGCATCTTCTGTATGTGGGGGGGTCTATAAAAAGTTCATGGAAAATATGTATGAGGAAAATAATGCATGGATTTCAATTTTTTTGGCACCACAATAAATTTGTACTTTGATTTCATTTTTCCACAAACCCTTTGAAGTCCCCTCATATGAGCCTTCTAGTTCTAGCTAACATCTCTTGAAGCAATAGTTTTACTGTCCACTCTTACTCCCATCCAATCCATTCTCCACTCTTAGCCAGAGTAATCGTAACATGTAAATCGAGAAATATCACTCTCCTGCTAAAAGCTTGCAATGACTTTCCAGAGTACTATAAATAACACTCACTCTTCCTTCCATAACTTTTAAGGTCCTGCAGAACTGGTCCTGACAACCTCTCCAACCTCATCTCAGGGAAGAAAGGCCACACACTGTTCAAATTAGAGTCTATCTGGAGCAATCTTACTCCCACTGGCATGAATCACTTGATGTAACTCTAAGTACCCATTAAACATGTTGTCCCTAAAGTACTTCCATGGTGCTCCACCTATACTGTGTCTACACTTACAGGGTCAAGCAAGGGTAACTACTACTTCTCCTCCTCCCCCTCCACCTCCTCTGCCTCTCCCTCCCTCCTCCCTATTTCAAAGAGAATACTTTTTTCCTTCAAGTCTATCAGTATTTCTTTTTCTTTTCTTTTTTCCAGAAATTTTTGTTATAGGGAGAGTGTACTCACCAGAGAGACAGAAAGCGAGAAATCACCCCCTAGGGATGTGGCCATGACCTAGTCCCTTCTCTCTATGCTCCTCTTGGGATTTTGGGCATGCACACACACATACTTGGTGTGAGTTTTAAGCCACCAGTTTGAGGACTCAAACTATAGTCAACTATGTGGGAAACCAGTGATGTTACCATTATACCAGCTGCTGGTCCCCTGGAACTTCTTTTTTTCTTGCTTTTGAATTACCATCTTCTAGGGCTCAAAGTTTTATTGTCCTCATGGTCTGTCTTGGCCTTGCCCTGCATTCATGTCTGAATATTAATAGTAAAATGTGGGGCTGGCAGGTGGCTTGGAGGTTAAGGGCACTGGACTCCCACATGGCCGACTGTGGTTCGAGTACTGGACCTGGTGGCTTGCTCTCTCTCTCTCTCTTTCTCTCCTGCTTTCTCACACTCTCTCTCTCTCTTTCACTTTGTCCCTCACAGATAAAATAAAAATAAATAAATGAGGTTGAATAAAATAATTCTTTAAAAAAAATAGTAAAATGCCATTATGCTAGACGTCAGCTCAGCTGTTTATACTCCTGCAGTCTTATCCCTACCACCTTAGTTTAGGTCTGAATAACATTTTGAATTTTACAAAAACTTCCTGATTGGTTTTCCAGACATCTTCTACTAATCTCACTTTTAGGTTGAGGAAAGAATGTCCTTTCTAAAATATGGATCTTATTATATTGGAGGTTGAACTCCATAGCTCTTCAGAATGAAGTTCAAGCTTCTTAGAAGAATATCCCCCTTACCTGCTCTGAAAGAGTCTCATACTTCCTAAATTCTATGTCATCATTCTGGATTCTCTCTCTCTCTCTCTCTCTCTGTTTCTAATGGAGTATATTTTCAAGTACTCTCTTAGAAAGCTGGTACAGGGGCTGGCAGGTGGCTTGGTGGTTGTGGTGCTGGACTGCCATATGGCTGACTGAGGTTCAAGTTCCAGACCTGGTGGCCTGAAAATTACAACAAATAAAAAGATAAATAAATAAATATTTTTTAAAAAGCTGGTGTAAGAGAGGTATTTTCTAAGTCTTTGCATGTCTGACTTTATTTTTTTCAGCCCTTACATTTAAATGTAAGGACAATTTTTTTCTGCCTTACATTTCAAAGGCTTAATCCTATTGAATTCTAGCAACTAATGTTGCATTTGATATGTACAATGC
The DNA here is from genome assembly GCA_026018925.1 of Tupaia tana. Taxonomy (NCBI): domain Eukaryota; kingdom Metazoa; phylum Chordata; class Mammalia; order Scandentia; family Tupaiidae; genus Tupaia; species Tupaia tana. The sequence goes on along the minus strand of JAKSZU010000001.1, from coordinate 246,284,882 downwards.
CATTCAAAGTCTTATTCTTTGGTCATTGACTTGTTTGTACTATTTGGAAGCTTTTATGACCTTCTTTTTATCCTTGGTGTGAGATTTTGTGAAGGTATCCCTTAGGAGGGATCTTTTCCAATGGATTGTGCTGGATTAGAGGGCCTTCTCTTCAGCTCTAGGACATTTTCTTGTGTTGTTTCTGGGATAACTTACTCTTCTCACTTTCTCTGTTTCCTCTCTGGAATTCTAAGTAAGTAGAAAAGGAGCCTCCTTGGGGCCTGCAGATGGCATGATGGTTAAGGGGGCTGGACTCCCACATAGCTGACCATGGTTCGAGTCCCAGACCTGGTGGCTTCTTTCTCACTTTCCCTCTTCCTATCTCTCTCTCTCTCTCTCACTCTGTCCCTCTGTGGTCAAATAAATAAATAAATAAAGTTAAATAAAATAATTCTAAAAGAAAGAAAGAAGTCTCCTGGATCCCTCAGACATATCTGCATTTTTTCTTGTAATTTTATTCCTTTACTAAATTATCTGGTAGAATTTCTTGACTTTATCTTCTGTCTGTTATATTGAATTTTTAATTTTAACTTAATTAGAATTGAGCTCCCAACTATTCTGTTTATTACCATACTTTTGGTACCTATACTGGCACTTAAGTCAACAGAAGGTTCTGAAAACGTATTTGTCAAGTGCATGAATATATTTTTAAGAGTACTTTCTTGTATCCTTTTTTAATTTAACCTCTTGTTTAGATATAATCAATGTACCACTTCGTGGGGTGCAATATGCTTTTCAAAGACATGTATATATTGAGTAAGAATCAGCTAGAGGATATAAACATATTTGTCATCTTCAACACTTACTACATTATGTTGTGTTCATTTGAGATTAGTTTTGCTATTTTTGGAGGCAAGTATATATTGAATTGTCAATGATGGTTTTTACCTGTTCCACTTGTTTACATGCACTCCTGCATTTGTTAAGCAATTTCCCCAAACCCCTCTAACCACACCTGTTCCTTTTTTTTTTTTTTTTTTTGAGAGGTTTTTGCTATAGAGCACGTGTGCTCACCAGAAAGACAGAGAGAGACTGAGAGACAGAAAGCGAGAAATCACCCCCCACCCCGGGGCGATTGCCACACCGCAATCCCTTCTCGTCCATTCTTCTCTTGGGATCTTGGGCATGCACACACATGCTCCCGGTGTGAGTTTAAGCCACTGGGTCCAGGTCTTGAACCGCAGTCGGCTACATGGGGGTCCAATGACATAGCCATTATGCCAACTGCTGGTCCCTTGTAAATAATATATTTGAGAAAGCACACTACTGTGTTTAAGAGCATGAATTTAAAATTTAGACTATCTAAATTTGAATCCAGATTTCTGCATATAATACCAGTCACTGATATTATGCCTCAGTTTCCTTGTCCTGGGCTTGTCGAACAGTAGCTGATAGTACATTCTCAACAGATATTTGTGGTTATTTTTACTGCCATTATTCTAACAGTTATATGGAAAAGATATTTCAGATTTTCCTCAGCTCACCAATTATTGCTTTGTTCAAGTTTTTTCTCAGGACCAGCAGGTGGCAGAGTGGTTAAGGCACTGGACTCCTATGTGGCCAACCATTGTTTTGAGTCCCAGACCCAGTAGCTTGAAATTCACAACAGGTGCATGTGCACGGGTGCTCAGAATCCTAGGAGGAGAAGAGATTATGGTGTGGTCATCCCCCTTGGGAAGTGATTTCTTGCTCTCTGTCTCTCTGGTGAGCACACATACCCTATAGCAAAAATCTCTAAAAAAAAAATAAAAAGTTCTTCTCTGTTCTCTGCAATGTCTTTGATTCTTCTAAGCTCATTTCTCCCCTTTCTGTATTTGGCTTTGATATTCCTGTTGGAAGCAGTCTTTGATTGGTGATCTTTGGGTTTATGTTCATATTCAAGGATGAGTTTTTCCACTGGCAGAATTTGCTTGAGGGCAATTGTGTAGGGAGCTGCCCATCATCTTGTTGAGACCTGGAATGCCAGAATAGATGTCTTTTTTGTTTTAGACATTAAGAAATAAGACTCTCTTTTGCCTTTTTTTTTTTTTTTTTTCATTCAGGACTCGCTAGACCATGAATACACCTGTACCTGTTCTCCTGTCCTTGTGTATGGACAGGTATTCAACATTCCTTTCTCATTTTTAAAGGAGGATCTTAGGAGAGGGTGGAAATAAAATCTTAGGTTTAATGCATCATCTTTAACTTTTAGTCACTACTCTATTTAGCACAAAGAACAGTGTGAGAGCTTAGAAGAAATATTTGGTAAGTGCTGAGCCACACGAGGTAGTCCCATGTGGAGCTGACAGGGAAAGAGCCTCAGTCCAAAAGATTTCCAAACTCAACAAGTCAGGGATCTCTTTAAGAGATTTAAAACTATATCTTTTTCCATTCATGCAGAGTTTTATTTGGCCGCTTCTAAAATCTTGATTTTTTTTTTTCTTTTCTTTTAAGAGGTTTTTGCCTTAGGGCATGTGTGCTCACCAGAGAGAGGTACAGAGACAGTAAGAGAGAAAGTGAGAAATCACCCCCCGCCCCAGGGGATGGCCACACTGCAATCCCTTCTTCTCCCTTCTCTTCCTGGGATATTGGGCATGTACACACATGTTCTTGGTGTGAGTTCCAAGTCACTAGATCCAGCACCCAAGCTGCAGGCAGCCATGTGAGCGTCTAGTGACATAACTGCTACACCATCTGCTGACCCCAAATTCAGGTTTTTCTAATAGCGTATCTTCTTTTCTAAAATATGACTTTGAACTTATACATTTTTATTTGTTTTTTTTTGAGTGGGAGAATCTGGAGAGTCACTATCACATTTAAGAGGTCTGGATTCATCAGGGAACATTGCCATATGGATGGAAACTTACAATCTGGCGGGCTTTCCTCTGTCTCATTGACTCTGGCGCCTTCCTCAAAGAGCTCACCAAGTGGTGGGCAGGGAAATCTCTGAGAATTGGTCTCCAGCAGGTATTTACTCACAACCACAACGTAGCTGAGCTGAGCCTGGCAGGCAGTGTGAAGTCTAATTGCCTAGGTCATGGCGATCACCACAAGTTCTAAGTCCTGAAAGTAACAGAACTTGAATTTGGAGTGAGTCCTGCAGTGTTACACACAGGGCAGAATATCCTTGAATTTTAATGATGCCAGGAAAAAAGAAAGCCAACTACATTTGAAGAACAAACTGACACTCAAAAGCAATTATGTATTATCACATGTCCAAACATTGAAGATTTCATTTTTTCGTGAGATACATTGTCACTGATTATTATTTAAGATGAACTTTTGATTAATTCAATGGCAAATTAAAGATGCACTAATTGGCTTGCAAGGTTCCAACAACAATGTCAAGTCTCTTTTCTGTTTGTTTCTAATGAAAGTGGGTTTTTCTAAAGCTTAATATGTAGAAGCTGCTCTGTTACAAATGTACAGTCACATTTGTAAATTAATAGATGAAATGTACCTAAAAGCAAAAAGATTAATGTACTGCTGAAAAGACGGTTTAATAAGTTACTTTTGAATTAAAAAATAGCTTAAAAGCTTCAAAGCTATAACTTCAAGAAAGCGAGATTATCTACTAATGCATTTAAAAGAATTTAGAAACATGATATGCATTTATTCAACAAGTACTGTCACTGGCTGCCTAGGCCTCAGAAACTGTTCTAGATGCTAGGGGTACTGCATTAGACTACAGGCAGAAATTCCTGCTCTCTCCTCATGCTTACATTCTAGTGGGGGAAAGAGGAAAACATTTTATAAATAAGCAAAACATGTAGTATGCTAGAGGAAAATGATAAGTACTATGGAGAAAAGGAACAGAGAGAAAGGAAAAGCCCAGAAAAGGAGTCTCAATTAGAAATGAGCCGAGGGTGTCAGGGAAGGCCTGTTGAAAAATGGCTGAAGGAAGCAAGGGAGAGAGCCATGTTGACATCCGGGGCAAGAACACTGCAGGCAGAGGGACTAGCAGTGAGGTGGGGGTACACCTCACTTGTTTAAGGAAGCAAGGAGTCCAGTGTGGCTCGAGCTGTGACAGCGAGGGGGAAGGAGATGTGGGAGAAGCCAGAGAACTGATAGGGAACAGATTGTATGTGGCTTCCTAAACCTTCAAAAGGACTTTGTGATTTTATCAAAGATTGAACACCTTCAGATATATTTTAAGAAGATCAATCTTGCTGCTTCTCTGAAAGTAGACTGAAGGGAACAAAAGATGGAAAAAGGGAGATCAACAGTAGAAGGATGGGCCTTCAATGAGAGTGGCAGAAGTGGAGATGCCGAATATGGTTGGAGCAGATGTTTAAAAGGTAAGAGCCAACAGGACCTTCTGATAGGTTGGATTATGAGAGAAAGGGGAGTTAAGAACGACTTCAAGATTTAGGACCACCACTGGAAGAATGGATTGCTGTTTTCTGTGATGGGGAGAGCTGCAGATGAAAAAGACTCAGAAGGAAAGATCAGAATTTCAACTTTGGACATGACAGGTTTGAGATGACTTTCAGACATCCAGATGAGGATAATAAGTAGGCAGTGTTTTATGAGCCTGGAATTTGGAGAGCTCTCTGGACTAGAAATTTCTCTGAGAGGATTAAATCAAATGAATAAAAGGAAACACTAGGGGATTAGAATAAAGATGTAGATAGAAAAAAGACCTAAAATGGCACCATGGACACTCTAATACTAAGATTGGGAGGAAGAAGAACTAGAAATGTCTTCAAAATCATTGGTTGAGTTGCAACATAATTTTGCAGTTGTTCATCTGTACTACTGAGCTACTGTGTTAATTTTCAGAGGACTCGTACAAAAAGACATGTTCTTACTGTAACTTTAATGCCAAGATAAGGTACCGATGATCAAACATTAAAACCATTCTTGTTCTTGTCCCATCTATGGCTTTGGCTTGATGTTATTATTTATCATTCATCAAATATTTAATGAGTGTCTGCTATGGACAAGGCATTGTTCAAGGCATAGGAGTTATAACCATGGGGGGGAAATAATGAAAATCTCATCTCCCATTGCATCTTTATATGACTGGAGAAAGAGAGTAAATAAGTACCTACTTGTCTAGGAAGTCAGATGGTGATAAGCGTGATAGAGAAAATAAAACAGGAAAAAAAATATGGGAAATGAGATGAGTGATGGGCCACTTGTGAATTTAAATCATGCATTCAGAGAGGATCTCAATGAGATCAGGATCTGAAGAAGACAAAGGAGCCAGCCTTGTGGATACTGCAGGAAGAGCCTTGAGGGAGAGGAAATAGCTAGTGCACACTCCTAAAGGCTGGAAGAATGTGTCTGAGTTGACCTGGTCAGTGTAGCTGGAGTAGAGTGATGTGGAGGAAGGAAATGGGAGATGGGGCAAGTAGGTGGCATGGTGGTTAAGGTATTGGACTCCCACATGGCTGACTGCTGTTTGAGTCCTGGACATGGTGGCTTTCTTTCTCACTTTCTTTCTGTCTCTCTCTGGTGAGTGCATGTTAAAAAATAATAATAATAAAATTAAATATATATATATATATATATATATATATATATATATATATATATAGGCTATAGGGTGCATGTGGTTGCCAGAGAGACAGTGAGAAGCAGAAAATGAGAAATCACAGGGGGGGACCAGCAGTTAGCATAATGGCTATGTCACTGGACTCTCATGTAGTTGACCGCGGTTCGAGTCCCGGACCTGGTGGCTTAAAACTCACTCTGGGCGTGTGGGCGTGTGTGCGTGCGTGCCCAAGATCCCGAGAGGAGAATGGAGGAGAGGGGATTGCAGCATGGCCATCCCCCCGGGGGTGATTTCTCGCATTCTGTTTCTCTGTCTCTGTCTGTCTGTCTGGCGAGTGCATGTGCCCTATAGCAAAAACCTCTCCAAAAAAAAAATAAATAAATGAACGAATAAATAAATAAATAAATAAAAATAAATAAATTATGGGGAAATGGCCAACCACAATCCCTTCTACTGTATCCTCTTCTTGGGATTTTGGGCACACATAATACCCGCCTAGCATGAGTTTTAAGCCATTGGGTCCAGGACTCGAACCACGTTCAACTACGTGGGAGTCCAGTGATGTAACCATTACAACAATTCTGGTCCCAATAAATAATTCTTTAAAAAGAAAAAGAAATGTGAGATGGAATCAGAGGTAGTAATAGCTGGAGGATGAACACCATAAGGCTTTAAAGGCTGTTAGTGAGGATTTTGGCTTTTTTTCTGAGTAAGATAATAATCCACTGGAATACTTAAAGCAAAAATCTATGAAAACAATCAAGTAATTTTGGAGAATTACAACAGGTGCCAAAATAATCCAACACAAAAGGACTTGACCTAGTTTACTATGAAGGGATTACATTTCTGAGTTGGAGAGTACTGGGTTTTTTCCAACCTAGAGCTGCCCTTATGACCAGATGACCTTGAGATTTACCTGAAACCTTTGCCCCTCAGCTTCCTTCTTCGTCAAATAGGGATAATAACACTTATTATTGGATAATTAAAAAGGCTCAAGGGATTGTCAGATGGCATGATAGTTAAGGCAGCTGGATACTATGGCCAAGTGCACGGTTTGAGTTCTGGACCTGGTGGTTTGGAAAATATACTGGCACATGTGCATGGGTGCCCAAAATCCTGAGAGGAGAAGGGATCAATGCATGGCCATCCCTCTGGGTGGGAGTGATTTCTCACTTTCCCTCCCTCTCTTTCTCTTTCTCTGTGTCTCTCTGGTGAGCATGCATGCCCTATAGCAAAAACTAAAATAAATAAATTTTAAAAAGGCTCAAGTCAGTATACTATCTGTAAAAACCTTAGCACAAAGCTTAACCTACAAAACGACGGTTAATACAAAAATGAATATCTGAAGATTCAGATATTTTCACAAGTCTCAGTGCACAAATAAAAATTTGTAACTCAGATATTATTATTTTACTCTTTTTCTTCCTCTAGAGTTTACACAATTACATTTCTTTGAAGCCTGTAGTTTCCACGACCTATGGAATTTCATGGAGTTACTATTCCAGCATAAAGAATCCTACAATTGAAAATTGCCCCCATACTATAATTTAGTAAGGTTAGTCCTCTACCACACGGAGACAAGGAGGAGACAATGGCTATTTCCTGTTACAGGTCAGATGTGGAAACACAGAGTATCCTTTTCCTCAATGTTAAGTTCCCTCCCACCTCCTACTGCCTACATATAAACAAAATGACTGTCACTGTGTTAGTAAAAGAATAAGGCTTGTTGTTACCTGAGGGAAAAAGTTATTTTTTCTAAAATTTCTACATATTTTAAAAATTTTATTTATTCATTTGTTTATTTTAATTTGACCAGAGAGAGAGAGAGAAAGAGAGAAAGCAAGCCACCAGGTTTGGGACTCAAACCATGGTCAGCCATGTGGGAGTGTCCAGCACCTTAACCACCACACCACTTGCTGGTCCTGAAAAAGTTCTTTTTTTTGGAGAGGTTTTTGCTATAGGGCGCGTGCGCTCGCCAGACAGAGAGAGACAGAGAGACAGAAAGTGAGAAATCACCCCCAGGGGTGATAGCCATGCCACAATCCCTTCTCCTCCATTCTCCTCTGGGGATCTTGGGCACGCACACACACGCGCCCGGCGTGAGTTTTAAGCCATTGGGTCTAGGACGCGAACCGCGGTCAACTACATGGGAGTCCAGCGACACAGCCATTGTGCTAACTGCTGGTCCCCGAAAAAGTTCTTTTAAGGTATGCCTTTCTTTTAAACTCAAAGGCAAAACATTATTAACAAAGTAGATTCCATGTCTTGGTAGAGAGTATGTCAGAACGACAATTTGTAACTACCTATTTACCTCCACCTGTTCAAGGAGTAAAACTCCCAGAAGTGTGAAACTGTGTTGTACACTACCAGTTGTACACACAAAAAACTGTTCTGTGTTTGTTTGCAGGTTATGTACTGAAACTAATCCCAGGTTGATTTGCTCCTCCTGTTAGCTTTTTGTCAGCAACCCCTAGTGAAATTCTGCACGAAACTTCCTACAGAATATAGTACACAAAAGGGCCAGCAGAAGGCATGGTGGTTAAGGTGCTGGACTCCCACATGTCAACTGCGGTTTGAGTTCCAGACTTCGTGTGTTGAAAAATCATGCCAAACACGTGTGCATGCATGCACAAAATCTCAGGAAAAGAAGGGATTGGGGTGTGGCCATCCTCTTGGGGGCAGGGGGTTTCTTACTTTCCCTCTCTGTCTCTGCAGGAGTGCACATGACCTCTGGCCAAAATCTTAAAAAAAAATAATAAGGGAAGAAATGACTGTGTTCCTACTTGCTCTTTGTTGTTTAAATTAATCATTGTCAAGGGCTCCTGTCCTAAGAGCAATGATTACTTAATAGAATGATTCAGGATCTACATGGTTTAGAACATTTTGCTGGTGGTGTTTTCTTTTCTTTCTTTCTTTTTCTTTTTCTTTTTTCTTTTTCTTTTTTTTTTTTTTTTTTTTGAGAGGTTTTTGCTATAGGGCACGTGTGCTCACCAGAAAGACAGAGACAGAGAGACAAAGCAAGAAATCACCCCCCAGGAGGGATGCCCATGCTGCAATCTCTTCTCCTCCATTCTCCTCTTGGGATCCTGGGCACGCACGCACATGCGCCCCATACGAGTTTAAGCCACCGGGTGCAGGACTTGAACCACGGTTGACTATATGGGAGTCCAGCGATGTAGCCATTATGCCATCTGTTGGTGTTGTTTTCTTAGGATTCTGATTTGGCAAAAATGCTTTTATGTTCAGTCAGTTTTAATCAAGGTAAAAAGACCTTACTTATCCCCAGCAAAATCATGTTATAACAAATCGTTTATGGATTTGTAGATTATTCTCTTAGAGATGAAAAGCTATTCTAGTTTACTTTTTGGCCTGATTTATATATGAAAACATTCAGACTGAATTCCTTTATGTAAAATGCATGATCATTTGAGACCACTCCTCTAGGACAATGTTTTGGAGAACTTTTCCTTTATTGAATGTCAAAAACTTTTAAGGATGATAGTAGTTACACTTTTAGGTGATTGAAGAAATGCAAAGGCTTGTATGAGTTTGAGGGTCTTTGCAATAATCCTTTCATCTGTCTCCCACCAAGAGGCAGCCCACAGGCTATGAATTACTGTGTGAATGATTGCTCAATAGTTAAAAGAAGTAACCATGTCACTAGATGTCTGTGGTTTAAAGTATTATTTTTTTTTTCACATATCAGTGGCTATCATAGTAAGAGATGTTATAGATCAATAAATTACGATTTTGGGGGACATCAGGCATCTTTTGTTTGGAGAGATTTTTGCTATAGGGTGCATACACTCACTGGAGAACTCGAGAGAGACAGAAAATGAGAAATCACCCCCAGGGGGATGGCCACACCACAATCTCTTCTCCTCCATTCTCATCTCAGGATTTTGGGCACACATGCACGAGCATCTGGCATGAGTTTCAAGCTGTCAGGTCTGGAACTTGAACCAAGGTAGGCCATGTGGGAGTCCAGTGACTTAACCACTATTCCACCTGCTGGCCCCGAAACCAAGCATCTTGAATTGTTGACAAAACTCCTCTGTTCTGAAACAGACCATCCCTTGCTTTTGCCAAGAATTCAGTCTGTATATAGTTCTGGACAGTAAGTGTCTATTCTTTCTCTCCAAATCTGTCTGTGATCTTCCTGGTAGAACCTTTATCCTTCCTCTGGAGATATAGGTGTGTGCCTGAGGGTGGACGACCTACTTCAGCTACTTCTCCAGCAACTTGGCTCCTTCGACTTTGTGCCCAAGCAGGTTCTGCAAGAGGTCTGTTTGTCTAGTGCTTGTGACTCATTTTGCAGTCACTGAGCAGAGCAGGTGAGCCAACAGAACTCTGGCTTGACATCCCCAGGAGGTTCCCTTCTCCAAGAGAGCTGCTCTACAGGCTGCTGTTAGCAAGCACAGGAAGGAAGACTAGGAGCTCCAGACTGATGAGGCTCTTGGTTTCCTTCCCCTCTGAGGGAGGTCTACTCTCTGACAAATAGCCAGGAGGTACAGATGAGCAGCCCTGGCTGAGTGGCTGGGACCAAGGACTAATATAATCTGGGATGAGGGTGGGCAGAGGTGAAGGTATAGAGTGAAATGAAGGACTATGCAACTATTAGTGATACTAACCAGGATAGAGTAATATAGTTTTGTCAAAAATCACCAAACTGTATGCTTAAAAACTGTTTAGGGGCCAGTGAGTGATGTGGTGGTTAAGGCACTTGACTCCTACATGGGGCTGGCCGCAATTTGAATCCTGGACCTGGTGGTTTGAAAATCATGCCCGGTGTGTGTGTGTGCGTGTGCCCAAAATCTTGAGAGGAGAATGGAGGAAAAGGGATTGTGGCATAGCCATCCTTCCAGGGGTGACTTCTCACTTTCTCTCTGTCTCTCTCCACTGAGTGCGTGAACCCTATAGCAAAAACCTTTAAAAAACTGCAAAAGACAAACAAACAAAACCTGATGTATTATTGTTTATAAACTATACCTCAAAAAAAAAAAAGTTTGGCTAGGATCAATCTACAAAATCATGTATTCCATGTACTTGTAGGTTTTAGACATGCTAGAAAGAATCCTGCCACCAATCTTCGGCTATCTATGAGTATAGTATGTTCTCATAAGGATCAGGGAAAGTTAGAAAACAAAACGAAACAAACAAAGAAGCTATTTTCTCTAAACCAAGACCCTTGGATTTCCGAATGATTGATTAGATCAGCCAAAAGCAATAAAAGTTTATATTTGAAGTTTGTTGTTGTTGATAACATGTAATGCAAACCCACAGATATTATCATAGAGATTCCCTGTTCTTAGGAGGTTCTTATAATAGTAAGTGGGACTATTATAACATACTAATTTTCAACAGTTTGCTAAACAGTATTAAGATGAGTTACATAATTTAGGATTTAGAGACCTCTAGTTATTACAGAAGGCATTGCATTTTGGTGTGTTCTTTCCTTTGGGATTATAAATATCAAGTGTTTCTCTTTCCAAATAAAATGAAAAGGAAACTAATCGAAGATGGAAAGTATAAAAATGGAAAATGAGATTGTATATCTTGATTAAAAAATCAATAGTAAAATATGTTATTAAATTCCCATGGAGAATAGATCTCAATTTAAACGTTGCACTTATTTTAAATTATATCCCAAAATCTTGAGAGGAGAATGGAAGAGATGGGATCAAGGCATGGCCATCCCCCATGGGGGTAATTTCTTACTTCTTTCCCTTTCTTTGTCTCTGTCATAGAGCACATGTGCCCTATGACAAATATTCTAAAAACAGCAATAACGACAACGGCCAAGTGAAACCAAAATAGAATCTTGATAGGAAGAAGTGATAGGAGGAAGATATGTGGAAAATAAAATAATGGAGGTTTTAAGTAAAATTCAAGACAAGAATGAAAGAGACGTCATGATGCTGTAAACACTTAGTTAACAAGTACATTTTAAGACAACTATGTTTGGAATTTGAGGAAGGAGCTGGGTTTTTTGTTCATTTATAACTTTCTTCTTACTGGTTTCTCACATATTCATATCTCCATTATCTACTTTTACTACACTTGTAGCTTTCCTTCAGTATTTAATTAAAAGAATGCACAGACCTATTTTTTTAAAAAAATAATTATTTTATTTTATTTTATTTGTTATTATTTTTAAAATTTGACCAGAGAGAGGGAAAGGTCTGGGACAGAAACCAGGGTCGGCCACGTGGGAGTCCAGCACCTTAACTACCATGCTACCTGCTGCCCTACACAGACTTTTTTTAAAAAGTTTTTGCATTAGGGCATGTGCACTTGCTGACAGAAAAAGAGACAGAGATAGTGAGAGGAAAAGTGAGAAATCACCCCCCAGAGTGGATGGCCATGCCACAATCCCATCTCCTCCATTCTTCTCCCGGAATCCTGGATATGCACACACATGTGCCTGGCATGATTTTCTTTCTTTTTTTAGAGAGAGATGTTTGCTATAGGACATGTGTGCTTGCTGGAGAGACAGAGAAACAGAAAGCGAGAAATCAGCCCCCAGGGGGATGGCCACGCTGCAGTCTCTTCCTCAATTCTCCTCTCAGGGTTTTGGGCATGCACACACATGTACCCAGTGTGAGTTTCAAGCCTTAAGATCTGTGACTTGATCCGTGGTTGGCCATGTGGGAGTCCAGCAAAGTAACCATTATACCATCTGCTGGTCCTGAAAGATGCTTGAGATTTTGGGCATGCATGCACTTTTGTCCAACATGAGGGTTTTTTTTTAAAAGAGATTTTTGCTATAGTATGTATGCACTCACAGGAGAGACAGAGTCAGAAAGAAAGTGAGAAATTACCCCCCAGTGGGGATGGCCACGCTGCAATCACTTTTCCTCCATTCTCCTCTCAGGATTTTGGGCATGCAGGCACATGAGCCTGGTATGAGTTTAAAATGCTGGATTCGAGACTCAAGCCACAGTTGACTATGTGGGAGTCCAGCAACAAAACCTTTACGTCAACAGCTGGTCCTGCTTAGCATGATTTTTCAAGCCACCAGGTTCAGATTCAAACTGTGGTAGGCCATGTGGAAGTCCAGCTATGTAACCATTATGCCATCTGCTGGTTCCCCGACCTAAATATTTTAAGAAACAAACTACACTGTATGTTTGTTAACACAAAATGTAGGCCTTTTTCCAGCCCCCCCTCCCCAGCACTCTGGTGTCTGATGCCCCAGAATTAATCACTTTCAACTTCTAGTGTTTCTTTCCCATAGTCATAACTGTGTCTTGATTTATTGGTCTTAGGTTTCGCCCACTGACTTCTTGACAAGGGAGATAAGCTCTCTTCCATAGCCTTTCATTCACATGTATTTCCTTTCTTGACACCCTTCCACTTTCCTGAAATAGTCTAGTTGATACTTTGTCATCTTTTTGATGAGGCTTTTCCTGACCGTTCTTTAAAATAGTAACCCCACCCCTATTGATAGCTTCTAATGAAGAGTCTCAAGTTTATCCAGTCCTCCATAAACATTTATTGGGTGTTTTCAAAGTAAGGAGAATGTGACCAAAAAAGAGAAGGGGAACAAATGAGAAGGAACAGGAAGAACGTTCCAGACAGGTGAGATGACTAAATAAGAGTTAAAATCCGAGAACCAAAACTTAGAAAACTTTCACATTATCATGATATTTGAGAGCAGATAATTTCAGCAAAGGAAAATTTAAGGGATACAAAAATGGAAAATTATCTGTTGATGTTAATGTGTATGATAATATCTTTAAATGGACTAATATATGGTGTATTCATGGTGGGAAAATTCGTTTTATAAGCTGCAATGATATACAGTGCTTGAATGTATAAAATAAATAAGTATAAAAATTAAATACACACATTAATGGTAATAATAAAGATTTGAAATAGCCTAAAATATCAAAAATGAAAAAGGAAAATGATATAGAGGAGAAAGAATTCTCCTCATCCTTGGAGGAAAATGACCACCTAGAACTCCACCCCACCATAAGGGTGCAGAGAGTCAGTGAGAGAAATTGAGAAGGCATGATCAGCAAGATTAGAAGAGATTGGGATAATAAAGGCTGAAGGGTCTGGAAGTGAAGGTGATCATAATCATGTTTAGCATTCAGAGAGAGAGAGAAAGGGAAAGCGAGAAACAAAGCTGCCAGGTCCAGGATTCGAACCATGGTCAACCATGTGGGAATCTAGCGCCTTTAACCACCATACCACCTGCTGGTTCCTAGATTCATTATTTTTTTTTTTGAGAGATTTTCTTGCTATAGGGTGTGTGTGCTTGCCAAAAAGACAGAGACAGAGAGATAGAAAGTGAGAAATCACCTCCCGGGGGGGATGGCCACGCCACAATCCCTTCTGCTCTCGGGATTTTGGGCATGCACGCACCCGCGCCCAGCGCGAGTTTAAGGCACCGGCCAGGACTCAAACTGGTCGGCTACATGGGAGTCCAGTGACATAGCCATTATGCCAACTGCTGGTCCCCCTAGATTCATTATCTTATTTAGGCTTTTTTTTTAAATTTGCTATGTGGTACATGCGTTCACAGGAGAGAGACAGAGCAAGAGAGAGAAAGTGAGACAGCACCCTCCAGGGGAGAGGACCATTCCACATTCCCTTTTCCTCTATTCTCCTCTTGGAATTTTGGACACACACACACGCATGCATACACACACACACACACACACACACACACACACAAACACACGACTGGCATCTTTTCCAAGCTGCTGGGTCTTGGATTGGAACCACACAGTTGGCCATGTGGGATCCAGCCACCTTAACTTTATTACTTTTAGTTATCCTGTGTGGATAGATGAGAAAACTGAGAATCAGATCTTACTGTTAGTAAGTGATGGACCCAGGCATCAACACCTATTCTACTTCATTTTCTACAACCTGGAATGCCACCAGGAAGCAAGGAAGGCATTTTCAAGTCGTTGTGTATCTGCTCTTAACTTGATTGTTACAGTTTTTTAGAAAAATTTGCCATAAATGTCAAAAGCAACGTTTGTATTTTTTATTCTTATTTATTTATTTATTTATTTATTTATTTAGTCATAGGGAGTATGTGCTCTCTGGAGAGAGACAGAGAGAGGGAGAGTGAGAAATCACCCCCAAATGGGGGATGGCTATGCTGCCATTCTTTCTCCTCCATTCTCTTGGGATTTGGGACTCACATGCATGTATGCCCAGTGTGTTTTTCAAGCTGTCGGATCTGGGTCTTGAACTGTAGAGTCAACCATGTGGGATCCAGTGCCTTAACCATTATGCCGCCTGCTGGCTTCCAAAACAACTTTTAAGGAGCACAAACAAATGGACAGCTTTATTGACCTCTTCTAGAGAAGTTGAAATGGACACATTCTCTTTAAATATAATATGCTAGAACAGCTTTAAATTGTGACTGCTATTTAAGTGTTATGATGTTTACTGAGGTATGCTTTGATTATTTATTGTGTACTGTATTAATTTAACAAACATATATTAAGCTTGTACTGTGTTTCAGGCATTGTAATATAAACTAGAACTGTAGAAATAAAACAGATGTAAAGCCAACCCTTTAAGATCTCCTGGAGAGACAGATAAAGATATTACAGGAGTTTGAGATGCACGTATATGTATGGATTAGTGGTACATAGAGGATGAAGTGGTCATTTTTCCCCAAGGAAAATGATTTCAGAGTGGACTAGATCTTCACCTGAATACCAAAGTGTCAGTAGGTAACCATTATACAGATAGACTGTAGAAGGCTTTCTTCCCGGCCATAGGAAGAACAGAATTTAGTCCAGCTGTATAAATAGGTTGGACCATTAGCAGAGCTGAGAGGTTAAAAATGATTCGGTTGGGACCAGCAGATAGCATAATGGTTATGTCGCTGGACTCTTACATGGCTGACTGCGGTTCAAGTCCTGAGCCCAGTGGTTTCAACCTCACACCAAATGCATGTGCATGTGTGTGCCTAAACATCCCAAGAGGAGAATGGAGGAGGTATTGTTGCTTGGCTATCCCCTCTGAGGGGTGATTTCTTGCTTTCTTTCTCTTTCTGTTTCTCCCGAGATCACACGTGCCTTATAGCAAAAATCTCTCTTAGAACTGGATGGGTCACTAGTCAGGAGTGTAAGAGGTATGAGAGAAAAAGCTGAAGATTATAACAGGGCTTCACATGCTACACCAAGGCCTCTATCTTGTGGAGAATGGTAACCAGTATTAGGTTTTAAGATTCTATTTTCATTTGAGCCTTGGTGATGTAGGGGGTGTGGATTGGAAAGTGACCAACTAAAGGTAGGAGGATATTGGAGACCCTTGTCAGCTAGACTACTGCTGCTCCAAATGTGGAGTCCATTGGCCAGTGGTTTCCTACCAGGCCTTGGCAAGAGGAGAAGCTCCTGCTGGACCAAAGGCCAACTCCTGCCCTAAGCACACTCATTTGGCTGATTTCACTCTCATGGCAAGACTTTCTCCTGGTAGGAAGCTTGCTTTGATGTACATTCTGAAGCAGCCATTTACTTCACAGTGGATGTGCCCTTTGAGTGGTTCTGGTCTACAACACTGGTCTACAAATTCTTTCAGTCTCACTTATTTGTAAGTCAAAATAGATTTGAGTGTGTACCTCTAATATACGAATGTTCATAAGTTCTCTAATGTATCATTTTATTTATATTATGTACATTATAAAACATACCAAATATGGACATGCATTTTAAAAGAATACAATGAAGATAAATGTTTTTTTTTAAAGAGATTTTACTAAGTGAAAGCAATGTTCTCAAATATGCTTAGTTTTGAAAACTATTTTTTAACCCTTTCTGATATGGCTATTTTTAACCCTTTCTGATATGACTATTTGAAGCTTCTGGTTTGGTTTATTTTGGTTTGGGTTTAAATGGCTATCTCGGTTGAAGTTATCACACAAAGATAGGTATTTCCAGATGGCATAGGACAAGCCTTGGCTGCACTCACTAAATTAAGTCTCATTTTTCAATCCAATTCAGTAATGAAATACATGCTTTTATGGAAATTGATATTCTCTGATGTCAATCAGTATTTTAATCAGTAGGCGTTTCATTTTCGTGTTTTATACACATGGATTTTAAACCCGTTTCAACTCCCTATTACTTTGCTAGATATTACAAAAATTACCATGGATTGGGGGGCTTTATTTTCTGACAGTTCTGGAGGCTGCAAGTCCAGGAGGAAGGTGCCAGTAAGTTTGGTTTCTCATGAGAACTCTCTCTGGGCTTGCAAATGACCACCTTCTCACTCTTCTCACGTGGACTTTCCTCTGTGTACACGCATCCCCAGTGTCTGTCTGTATTCCCTAATCTCCTTTTCTTGAAAGGATGCCAGTCATATTGAATTAGGGTTGACCTCAATAGCCATATTTTAATTAAATTATCCTTTTAAAGGCCTCTCTCCAAATACAGTCACATTCTGAGGTCCTGGAGGTGAAACCTTCAACATTTGAATTTTGGTTGCGGTGGTGGTGGAGAGACACAATTCATTCCATAACAAACTTAATTGGAAAGATTTTAAAAACAGGTTAAAAATCTATTTCTGATTATAACAGAGTTTTTATTGCATTCATCATTTTTTTAACCAGAAAATCATATAACAAAATGGTTCCAGACATTTGTTTTAAAAACTGTCTTCAGGGAACCAGCAGTTAGCATAATGGCTATGTCGCTGGACTCCCACGTAGTCAACCGCGGTTCACGTCCCGGACCCGGTGGCTTAAAACTCATGTCGGGCGCGTGTGCGTGCGTGCCCAAGATCCCGAGAGGAGAATGGAGGAGAAGGGATTGCGGCGTGACCATCCCCCCTGGGGGGTGATTTCTTGCTTTCTGTCTCTATGTCTCTCTCTGTCTGTCTGGCGAGCGCATGTGCCCTATAGCGAAAAATCTCTCAAAAATAAAAAGAGGAAGAGGCACCTGAGTTGCCTCCTCTCAAAAAAAAAGCTGTCTTCAAAGCATATTTTTCTTTTAGAAAAACAATAACTTTCTTCATTCATTGGTGAAATATCACTTCTATCTTAAATAGCAATATAAATATATCTTTCAGGTTAAAAATATCTTTCAGGTTAAAAAAAAATGACCAACACAGACTTATCATAGAAATGTTCAACTCTTTTCTTTTCATTGACTTTTTGTAAGAAGTAAATTGCACAATGCCTTCGAGTATGTTGAAAGTGAGTTAACAGTGAATCTTCATGTGGTTTTTAAGGCCTTTATGTGGAGCCTATGTCTTAAGAGAATGAGACTATAAACACTGAACTGGGTGCATTCAATCTAAAAGTGAAAGAAAATGGTTAAAAGTGAAAGAGAGGGGAACCAGCAGTTAGCGTAATGGCTATGTCGCTGGACTCCCACGTAGTCGACCGCGGTTCGCGTCTCGGACCCAGTGGCTTACAACTCACGCCGGGCGCATGTGCGTGCGTGCCCAAGATCCCGAGGGGAGAATGGAGGAGAAGGGATTGCGGCGTGACCATCCCCCCAGGGGGGTGATTTCTCGCTTTCTGTCTCTATGTCTCTCTCTGTCTGTCTGGCGAGCGCACGCGCCCTATAGCGAAAAACCTCTCCAAAAAAAAAAAAAAAAAAAAAAGTGAAAGAGAGAAGGTATTGGTCTTTGGGACTGTGGATCATCCATTCTTCTCTCAAGATGCATCCATTGCCTTCTTGAGACCTGAGTGAAAGCAGGCATCTGTATATGAAATATTAATAAAAGTTAATTTGTTCTTTTTTTTTAAAGTGTATATACAAATAGAGCCTCTAATATTTCTTTTTGGCCCTAAAGGGATTGTCTTTTGCATTTCTGGGGTGCAGGGTTCCACTTTGATAAGGAGTAGACCGGATGTCCTCTGATGTAGAGAAGATGGTAATAACATAGAGGCTTGAAGGAAACAGAATGAACAGAATTTGACTACTCATTGGATGTGGGAGTAGAAATTAGAGGAAATCACAAGTGGGTATGTTTTTCACGCTGTTTTAAAAAATGTTTGTATCCAGGGGACCAGCAGTTAGCGTAATGGCTATGTCGCTGGACTCCGAAGTAGTCGACCGCAGTTCGTGTCCCGGACCTGGTGGCTTAAAACTCACACCGGGCGCGTGTGCGTGCGTGCCTAAGATCCCGAGAGGAGAATGGAGGAGAAGGGATTGCGGCGTGACCATCCCCCCTGGGGGGTGATTTCTCGCTTTCTTTCTCTCTCTCTCTGTCTGTCTGGCGAGCGCATGCGCCCTATAGCAAAAACCTCTCAAAAAACAAAAAATGTTTGTATCCCATCTTCCCCAGGGACTCTAAGATATAAATCAAACTACCATTTATATTCTTTCTTCTTATGACCAGGTATTGAGCATTCTGCATTCATGTGCATTTTTCTCTGCAGGGTGCCTTCTACCTTTTTGTACACCTTAATGGTAGCTGCTCTATGGACGAGACCTCCAAGAACTTCTATACCAGGGTGCTTGCCTGATCAGGCTTCGGGATGGCATATTCAAGCATGGGATAACCTGAGACTCAAAGAGCAAGGACTTTCTTTCAAGAAGTAGTAGCCTATTCAGCAAGGCAGAAAATACTAGCAAAAGCCATACCCAAGATAACATTCTCTACCTACAAATATCAGATTCTTTTCTTAATGCCTCCCTCTATTCCAAAAAAGTACAAGTGAAAAAAAAAAAAAAAAAAAAGATTGGGCCAGCTGGTGGCATAGAGGTTAAGGCACTGGGCTCCCATATGGCTGACCATGGTTTGAGTCGTAGACCTGGCAGCTTGCTTTCTCATTCTTCCTCTCTTGTAAGCTCATGTGCCCTATAGCAAATTAAAAAAAAATAATAATAAGTACAATTAAATAATTCTTTTAAAAAAGATTAGAACATTCTCTTGTATGTCTTACGCACAGCAAGGTTGGTCCACTGTATACTCCTCCAAATGCATCTTTGTCAATAACTGTCAGGTATTTATTCTTGTTTAGGTAACTGGAAAGAGAGAAAGAATGAATTAGGTACATTAAAGCAAACACACCAAATGGATATGAATCTCAAAATAAAAATGTGACCATGGTCTTCTTAGCTATGAACTGTTTTTTTTTGTTTGTTTGTTTTGTTTTTTTTTTTGTTTGTTTTTGTTTTTTTTTTTTTTAAGAATTTAGACGATGTCTTACTGCCTTCTGGCTTAAGCAATGAAAACATTCTAGGTTTCAATGACAAGGTTTTTATGCATTAATTTTGGTGGAAGTCCTTGAAAATGAACTTTTTCTTTTGAGAGATTTTTGTTATAGGGCACATGTGCTCGCCAGAAAGAGAGAGACAGAGAAAGCAAGAAATCACCCTGGGGGGGGGGGGGGGGGGTTGGGGAGGATGGCCATGCTGCAATCCCTTCTCCTCCATTCTCCTCTCAGGATTTTGGGCATGCGTGCACACATGCCCAGTGTGAGGTTTAAGCTACCAGGTCTGGGACTTGAACCACAGTCGACTATGTGGCAGTCCAGCAACATAACCATTATGTAATCTGCTGGTCCCGAAAATGAACATGTTTATGATCTAGTTTGTAAATATAAATTTTATAAAAGTTGCCCAAATTTTTAATTTTCCTGGCCAGTAGCAACTAAATGTTTTTAAATTTGCCAGAGTGTGTGTGTTTGCTGGAGAGAGACAAAGAGAGAGACAGAGAGAGAGAGCGAGAAGGAAAGTGAGAAAGCATCCCCATGGGGAATGGTCATGCCACAATCCCTTCTTCTCCATTTTTCTTTCTGGATTTTGGGTATGCACGCACATGCATTCCAAGTATTTTTCAAGCTGCTGGGTCCAGAACTTGAACTGCTCAGTCAGTCACGTGGGACCCAGCCACATCAACCACCATGCCACTGGCTGGCCTGGCAATTGTATTTTTAAATATTTTTTTAATACCAACTGATTTAAATTTCATTTCCTAATATTGGCCATTATTCTTATTTGCTTTTTAAAAAAGAGTATTGATTCCATGAGTGAGAAACAAAGAGAGAGAGAGAGAGAGAGTGAGACAGAGATATATAGCATGCTATGACAGGGTCTTGATGCCATGACCCACCCCAGCTTCAGCCAGCCTGAATCATGGGCCTGAATCATGGGCCATACTCAGGGAGGCCTCCAGTCATGAACTGGCAGCTTCCCACGTGGGTCTGCCTCATAGAGTGTCAGGTTCTACCACTACACCACTGTCTGGCATACACACTCATGCACACACACACACACACTTTATTTCCCCTTTATTTATGATAGAATGCGTGTGTGCACGTGTAAAAAAAGAGTGAGAGAGATGAACACCCTTCACACAGCTAGATCCCGCCAGATTCCCTTTCTTCAGACCATCAATCTTGGGCGCTTGGTGTGCCCAGCATGTATCAGGATGACTGAGCTGGGAGTCCAACTGTGGTAGCCATGTGGAATCTGGCTTCCCTTGAGCAGTGCATTGTCACTGCACCACGGAGCCAGCCCCTCGCTTATTTTTTTTTTTTTTTTGAGAGGTTTTTGCTATAGGGCACGTGTGCTCGCCAGACAGAGAGAGACAGAGAGACAGAAAGCGAGAAATCACCCCCAGGGGGGATGGCCACGCTGTAATCCCTTCTCCTCCATTCTCCTCTCGGGATCTTGGACATGCACACACAAGCACCTGGCATGAGTTTTAAACCACCGGGTCCAGGACGCGAACCGTGGTCGACTACATGGGAGTCCAGCAACATAGCCATTATGCTAACTGCTGATCCCTACTTACTTTTGAAGACCTAACTTAAATCATGAATGGAATGAAAACGGTGAAGGTGATGAATGATAGTATGGACTGTTAACAGATTTGGATCTTTTCTTTGGGTAAAGTGCCAGATTTACCACATAAAAATACAGGGTGCCAGTTAAATTTGAAATTCAAATAAACAATGAATAACGTTTTAGTATAAGTATATTCTAAATACTTTTTGAAATATTCTTACATTAAAAGTTACTTGTTTATATAAAATTCAAATTTAAGTGGGTGGCTTGTATTTTATCTGACAATCTTATTTTGTGCAATTTGGCAGGTATTTTTAGACAGATTATGGAAGAAGACTTCCATGGAAGGGGGGTTTGATAGGCACACTGATCTTTCCATTTCAAACACACTTTGGGCATTTGAGGGTAAAATATTTTTGAAGCAATTTAAGTCACAAAGTGATTTTGAAACAAAATTTTCCCTAAATAAATAAAAGTTTCCAAAGATTTTGAAACTGGCCTTTTCCCCCAGCTGTTTCAGAGAACAAAATTATCTAAAAAGAAATAAAGTTTATCTATATCCTTGTTAAGAGGGACCCTGATTTACATGTTTAAAATAACACATCACATAGCCTAATCAATTTAAGCGTTAGTAAAAGGCCACGTGTTAGTGAAAAATAAATACAGCCGAGACCTTTAGGAAATCTACTTGGGTACAGTAATGCTTCCATCATTCCTCTTAAGGTGTTTACTCTTTATGATGGAAAATGCTAAAGGATGATAGTTAATAACAATGATGTGACATGAGAACTTTTAGTCAGAAGTAGTCCTTCTCCAGAGTACCCACAGAGAAACTTCCTTAGATAATTGAACTCTTAGGAGGTCTTTTCTAAAGCAGCAGAAGAGTTTAAGCAACATTGATGCTGGAGAAGGTGTCTTCTGGCCCAACGATGAAAGATTAACCAAGTGACAAGTACTAGGACTCCACACAGAGAGATCTCACAAATTGGTAAACATTTTTTAGTTTTTCAACTTTTCTTTAAAAAAATTTTTTAGAGAGATTTTTGCTATAGGGCACAGGCACTTACTGGAGAGAGAAAGAGAGACAGAGAGACATAAAATAAGAAACCACTCCCCAGGGGGGATGGCCACACTGCAATCCCTTATCCTCCATTCTCCTCTTGGGATCCTGTACATGCAAACACATGCACCTGACATGAGTTTTAAGCTGTTGGGTCCAGGACTTGATCCGTGGTCGATTATGTGGGAGTCCAGCAAAGAAACCATTATGCCATCTACTGGTCCCAAGTCTTTCAACTTCTTCTTTTATATTTTTAAATAATTATTTTATTTAAACTTTATTTATTTATGTTAATATGACTAGAGAGGGACAGAGCAAGAGAGAAAAAGTGAGAAAGCAAGCCACCAGGTCCAGGTGAACCGTGGTCAGGCATGTGGGAGTTCAGCATCCTTAACCACTGCACCACCTGCTGGCCCAGGGCTTTCAACTTCTTAAATAGAGGTTGGGAACTATCTAATTTAAAATAACTATCACAAAATTATAGTTAGATAGGACCACTAAATTCTAGGTTTCTGTAGCACAGTGGGGTTACTATTAACGATAATATACTGCACACTTCAAGATAGCTAGAAGAGAGTAGGATTTTAAATGTTCTCAACACAAAATACCAATACATATTTCAAGTGATGGGTCTTCCAGTTTCTGACTTGACAAGTATACACTATATTCATGTATTGAAAAAAAACACACTGTACTCCATAAATATGTACAATTATTATGTCAATATTTTTTTTTCTTTTTTTGGAGAGGTTTTTGCTATAGGGCGCGTGCGCTCGCCAGACAGACAGAGAGAGACAGAGAGATAGAAAGCAGGAAATCACCCCCCAGGGGGCGATGGCCACGCCGCAATCCCTTCTCCTCCATTCTCCTCTCTGGATCTTGGGCACGCACGCACAACGCGCCCGGCGTGAGTTTAAGCCGCCGGGTCCGGGACTCGAACCACGGTCGTATTATGTCAATATTTTAAGTAGTTATTACCCATTTGCTGCTGTACAATCTTTATTTCCCTCACGGTATCATTTCAGACTATAATTACCATGTTTACATATTTATTTACTTATTTATTATCTGTCTCTCCAAGCAGAATGAAAGTTCTATGTCTTTTTTTTTAATTGTTTTATACCTAGTGTCAAGTTTAATGTCTCCATAACTATTTGTTGGATGAATATGTTAATGAATGATTAAATATATAAATACACCTTTCTGCAAGAGTAGGCAATATCAAGTTTTTTTTTTTTTTTTAAGAGAGGTTTTTGCTGTAGGGCATGTGCACTTGCCAGACAGAGAGAGGGAGGGAGACAGAAAGCGAGAAATCAGCCCCCCAGGGAGGATGGCCACACTGCAATCCCTTCTCCATTCTCCTTTTGGGATCTTGGGCATGCGCACACAGATACTCGGCATGAGTTTAAGCTACCGGGTCCAGGACTCAAATCATGGTTGACTACATGGGAGTCCAGCGACATAGCCATTATGCCAGCTGCTGGTCCCGTGTATAACATTCTCATGGTGACATATGTGATTGCTTTAAAAAAAATAATGGAGGGAACCAGCAGTTAGCGTAATGGCTATGTCGCTGGACTCCCACGTAGTCAACCGCGGTTCGCGTCCCGGACCCGGTGGCTTAAAACTCACGCTGGGCGTGTGTGCGTGCGTGCCCAAGATCCCGAGAGGAGAATGGAGGAGAAGGGATTGCGGCGTGACCATCCCCCCTGGGGGGTGATTTCTCGCTTTCTGTCTCTCTGTCTCTCTCTGTCTGTCTGGCGAGCACATGCGCCCTACAGCAAAAACCTCTCCAAAAAAAAGAAAAAAAAATAATGGAGAATGACAAAATGGAAGACTTAGTATCTGGTTGTTACAGTATCTGGCCAATTGACTTTCTAGGCAGCAATGACTGTTGGGGCAGTTGGTTTACAAACACCACAGGGTATGGCTGAGACGTGGGCCCTCAGGTAGTGGTTGACTTCCTAGCTTCCAGGATAGGTAGGTCTGACGTAGAGCCATATGTGTTCAAAAACCCAGTGAAATGCCAAAGCAGCCAATCTATGCCTTCCCAATGGGCTTCTGTCCTATAAGAGGCTAATCACATATCCCCTTGGTCACTGTTTGTACAACACCCACTATGTCTACAAAATTATTTTGGTTTGTGCTAGCTGGAGCAGGCGAGAGCCACTTTGGACAAAACTCCAACGGAGAGAAGATCTTCAACAGTGTGATTTTGTCAAAAGACAACTAAATTCAGCAGGAGGGCCTCACTGGCTTATGTCTCTTTTTGTATTTTCTGGACCATGCAGCTTGCAGGTCACATTCTGTTCTCAGACTGTTGAAAATCAAGTAAGAATTGGTGAGCTCATCTCAGTTTTTCTCCATCTCTGACTGCTACACGTTAACAATTTGTCCAATTTTTCAGTGTTTTCATCGGACATTTAATATCCCCCCGAGGATCAGGAGACCGGTTGATAAGCACTGCCGTTTACCAGAAACACTACAGAAGATTTCACACTGGAAAAGCCAGCCAGAGTCCAGAGGGGAGAGGGAGTTTGCAGCCAACTTGGACAGAGATGCACGGATCTCTCACAAGGCTGCATTCTCTAAAACCAACATGGTTTTTTGGGTGCTTTACCTCTGAGAGACAATTAGGTCCTTAAAAATGAAGCTGTCACACTACCTTTAGCAGTTGTGAGGGCTGCCTCATTTAGCCTGTAACCTTGAGTTCAAATTACTACTCCTGCCTTTCATGTGAAGCTAAGAGAGTGGTGAGGGGAGTCCAGAACCCTTAATAACCAGGAAGAAAGCACTTTCATCAAATTTATCACGTAACATTTTATTTTTTAAAGAAAAGATAATTTAGGGACCAGCAGTTAGCATAATGGCTATGTCGCTGGACTCCTACGTAGTCAACCGTGGTTCGAGTCCCAGATCCGGTGGCTTAAACACACACTGGGCGTGTGTGCATGCATGCCCAAGATCCCGAGAATGGAGGAGAAGGGATTGCGGTGTGGTCATCCCCTCTGGGGGGTGATTTCTCACTTTCTGTCTCTCTGTCTCTCTCTGTCTGTCTGGCGAGTGCATGCACCCTATAGCAAAAACCTCTCCAAACAAACAAACAAAAAAAAAAAAAAAAGAAAGAAAGAAAAGAAAGAAAAGAATAATTTAGTTAATTTTATTTATTATTATTTTTAAAAATTTGACCAGAGAAAGAGAAAAGGAAAGTGAGCCACCAGGTCTGAGACTCAAACCAAGGTCAGTCATGTGGGAGTCCAGTGCCTTAATCACCATGCCACCTGCCGGCCCCACACATAACATTTTCTAGGAATATAGCCTAGTTAGATGGGTTCCTTGACTATGACTTATCTTGATTCTTCTAGAGTCCTCATCCTGTAAACCAGCATGGGTAAATCAATCACAAATCCTTTTTTTTTCTAAGAGGTTTTTGCCATAGGGCGTGAGTGCTCACCAGAGAGAAACAGACAGACAGACAGACAGAGAGGGAAAGTGAAAAATCGCTCCCCAGAGGGGATGGCTACACTACAATCCTTCTCCATTATCTTACCTGGATCTTGGGTGTGCACACATGTGCCCAGTATGTTTCAAGCCACCGGGTCTGGGACTCAAACTGCCATTGGTCATGTGGGAATTCAGTAACGTAACCTCTACGCTGTCTGTTGGACCCTCAATCACAAATCTCGATAGACTATATGGGTAACCTACTCTAGATAATGATTATTTTACAGGGGGATGATAATTTAAGCTATCTCTTGCAAGAAGATGAACATAAATAAACTTAAAGAGTAGTAAAGTCTACGGTAAGAAGTGAGAGGAAACACTTCTTAGAAATCAGGACTTCTAAATATAAATATTGGGAAGGGTTCATGGATAAAGAAATAGTATCCCCTTTAAAAATAGTACAGACATTGACTAGCCACGATGGTGTAGTGGTAATGCCTCATGGTACTGAAGCCACAGGGGAAGTTCCTGGGTTTGCAACCCACAGTCTTCCTATACACACTATGTGTGCACGCACGTGGGTTTTCCTGGCTGCTGAGCCTGGGGGTAGATTGTACCGTGAAGACTCTGTGTGTGTGTGTGTGTGTGTGTGTGTTGGGTGCGGGATGTCCATTTTCTCTCTCATCTAAGAAATAAATTTAAAAATATAAAGATACCGCTACCTCTGTGTGTATTCAATAGCTTTTCACTATTTCAGAGCTTCTGCCTTTTTAAGAAAGTGCTGGAAACAATGAAGTTCTTCCTAAAAAAAAAGAGATGTCATATTTGCCATACAGGAGGATAAGAAGCCCTGCCCTGATTTAAGATTGTGTATCTCATAGAGAAGAATAATGTAATGAGGAAAATGAAGGTGAGGAGGAATGAGTTGGGGGAGAATGTCCTTCTGATAAAGCCATATTCTTGGGGCCAACACATGTATTTGTACATCCTTCTGGCACAAAACAGACATTCAGTAGACTTGCTGGTTGAGTAACTG
Organism: Tupaia tana; assembly: GCA_026018925.1. Taxonomy (NCBI): domain Eukaryota; kingdom Metazoa; phylum Chordata; class Mammalia; order Scandentia; family Tupaiidae; genus Tupaia; species Tupaia tana. Next base: position 246,258,105 of record JAKSZU010000001.1, on the reverse strand, counting down.
AAAGCCCCACTACTGGGTAACTTCTAGAGAACCATGATCTCTATGCTGTGTTTAGAAGGAAGTGATCTTGAGGCTGGCAGGTGGCATGGTAGTTAAGGGCGCTGGACTCCCACATAGGCAACAGTGGTTTGAGTCCTGTATCTGGCAGCTTGCTTTCTCACTTTCTCTCTCTTGCTCTGTCCAAATTTAATTTGCTCTGGTCAAATTTAAAGAAAGAAACAAAGTTAAATACATTTTTTTTTAAAAGAAGGAAGTGATCTTTGTCAGTAGGAAAAATACGATATTGTCACAAGAAAATATGTTGCTACTACCCTTTTCTCTTTGGGGAGTTTTAGGGTGCACTTTAGCTCCAAGATGGATTTTCAGCTTGTGCCTCCACAAGTCTCTTCAGGGGAATATGTGGACTGGCACCTGACAAAGCTGTGAGACTCATATGGGAGCACTCCAGTGGGGAGCCTTATTTTCCTCCCCTAATTCTGTTTATTTGGAAAATTAAAAGGAGCCCCAGCCCAGTTCTCATGTTAGCCTAAAGGGAAGCTGGGTTGCCCTGTGGAAATCTTTTTAGTAACAGAAACTAGGACACCTGTTTGTAAACAGGAACAGGTGAGAAAATGGTCAAGCTTTCAATAAGCAGAGGGAAAAGCCATGGAGCAAATCCTACAAACTGTTCAAATACTTGTCCCATGAGAAATAATAGCCTGCGTAATCCTATAACCGTCTCTATCGTCATCTTTGCCTGGTGCTCCAAGCTGTGGTGTTTCACTTCTAGTCAGCTAATGTGTGATGCTAGTTAGCACAGTAATTATGTTGACTTCTCAGTTCATAACGATTAATGTCTTGGTAGGCTCTTCCCATATCAAAATGGTATTTCTTTTTTCTTTCTTTTCCAGCCCAAATGTTTACTGTGAGATGGTAGCTACCGACTAGTCTGTGACAATAGAAAATACAATGCAGAGAACCAGCCATTCTCCAAGAAGCAACATCTCCCCACATAGATTGTGGGGAAAGAGGTTGAAAAAGATGTTCCAAAGAAGGAACGTGTGAATGAACTTGCGACTGAGCGTAGTTCAACTTCTGTGGAGCCAGGGATGCTTGTGTTGTTATTCATTTCACATTGGAGTGATGACAACACGCTTGGCTCCACGCGAACCCACAGAACAGTGTGCTTTACACATCTGCCATCATTTTCACGAACGCCTGACTAATTACTCCACCGCTGCTGAGGCGTCAGTGCTTGTGCTCATTGCAGAATTTATCCAACTTGGCTGTGATCGTACTATCCAGTTACACTTAAGAAACGGGTGTAAACGAGGTCACATCTGCTAATTTCCGTTAATCAGCATGAAGTAGAAGGATGGGGAATGACAGCTCTTTTGAATGATCCATTATTTCGATTAGAACCTAAAGACACTTGAACATATTTCTGGAGAAATTACCAAATCGCTAACACGTAATCCTTGAACATGATTAGATTAGTTATAGGAGATTGATGTGTTTAGTTTAAAACCACAGTTAGCTTTGAGACCAGAAGCAGCAGCCCTATGTTAAAAATAAAAGTGAGTACTGTGTCGTGATTACTATGGAAACTTGACCTCTGTTTTCTCCAGCTCCAGCTTCTCATGACCATCATCTTAATTCTACATTGGATTTACATGACACCTTTTACTAAAGTGCTTAAGCTTAGCAAGGAAAAAAATTCCATCAACTGGGAATTACAAACTTAGGGCAGCATGATAAATAGATAGAACATTGTTTTATAACAGGAGCAGACTTTCCAGTTTGGATCAAAATACTGACTGAAAAAAAGTCATTGTTTTCTATTATGATTGGACCTGAACTTTCTAACCCTAAAATATTTTTATCCAGATACTTCTTATCTTTGTCCCAAGCTTGCCTTTTACACTTTACCAGGAATCGGGAGAAACATACTATATTATTTATCATACAATGGTCATCCGTACAGAATTCCTTCATATAGAGTAGAAATTATGAACTGTGACCCTCCAATCAAATCCTGCCTGACCCGTTTTCTTCTTTTACTCCCTAATTTTTTTGCTAGAGAGTGTATGCACTCACCAGAGACAGAGAGGGAAAGGAGAAAGTGTCCCTCCCTCACCCCCCCGCCCCCATGAAAAATGGCCATGCTGCAATCTTTTCTCCTCTAACTTTCCCTTCTTTTTGGGATTTTGGGCATGCATACACACATGCACCTGGCATGTTTCTTGAAGTTGGCCATGTGGGATCCAGCTGTCTTAACTACCAGGCCATAGAGCCAGCTTTACTCATTTTTCTAAGGTTTTACTGTAACTTAGTCATGCTCGTGTGTTTATGTATTGTCTATGGCTGCTTTCATGCTATGAAGGCAGAGTTGAGAAGCTACAACTAAGACCATCTGTCCCACAAAACCAAAAATGTTTGCTCTCTGGGCCCTTTCTAGAAAAAAGGTTGCTGACTCCCGATCCATTCTTCTAGAAACCAAGAAACAAATTCTTCTTCTTCTTCTTTTTTTTGTTTTTTGCTATAGGGTGCATGTGCTCGCCAGAAACAAAGAGACAGAGACAGAAAGCAAGAAATCACCCCCTGGGGGGGGGGGGGGAACGGCCATGCCACAATCCTTCTCCATTCTTCTCTCAGGATCCTGGACACATATGCACACATGCCCGGTGTGAGTTTTAAGTCACTGGATCTGGGACTTGAACTGCAGTTAACTACGTGGGAGTCTGGTGACCTAACCATTACACCATCTGCTGGTCCAAAATAAATCATTCTTAACTAAAAAATATTTTCCACATTCATTAAGTTCTTCCAAATAACTTAAGTCCTTGACATAACAATGTTAAGAAAGTACGGTAGAAATGATGTAATGATTTCTTTTTCTATTTTTCTTTCTTTCTTTCTTTTTTTTGAGAGTTTTATTGTTACTGGGTGTGTGTGCTTGCTGGAAAGAAAGAGAGACAGAAAATAAGGACTCATCTCTGGGGGGGATGGCCACACTGTAGTCTCTTCTCCTCCTGGGATCTTAGGCACCCACCCACCCACACCCCCAGTGTGAGTTTTAAGCCACCAGGTCCAGGATTTAAACTGCAGTTGATCCTATCGGAATCCAGCGATGTAACCATTATGCCATCTGCTGACCCTTGATTTCTTCACTGTGTTTTAAGAGATAGTTGCAGTGACTAGACCCTTCTGAATCAGGCACCAATGAATCAAAATCCATCATCTCCAAAAGAATAGCTCTTTACATCAACCAAGCTCTTACCCATGATATAGACTAAGGAGAAAGCAGGCAAGAAAGTGGTCTCCCACAAACTCTCTTCATACCTTTAATTTTAGAATACCATCAGTTGATCTGAAATCTTTACTAGTTCTTAGGATCTCCTCTGGCTACTTTTAGAATAAACTTTGTTAAATTCACCTGTCTCCCAACAAGACGGTATGTATATCCAAAGTTTTTTTTCAGTAGTGTGAAATTGTGGAATATATTAATATTGGGTCATCAAAAAAGTATGCATTTTTGTATGCATTTTTGCACACAAAAACATAGAAAAATATGTCATGACTTTTCTGACCACCCAGTATAGGTGGTCTTCGTCCCTCATTTCCGGGCATACAGCTTCTAAAACCCTGGGACTCCCCAGAGCAGTAAGAACATCTATCATATGCTAATGAGATGACCCATGAGCTTGCCAAAGTGGGATTACAGCCTTGGGACTTGGAGCCTCACCTTCTCCAGCCTTCCAGGAGAAGAGAGGAGCAGATGCAGCTGATCATTGAGGACCAGTGATGTGCTCAGTCATGTTTTCCTAATGAAGCCTCCATAAAAGCCTAAAAAGACGGGGATTGAATGAGCTTCTAGGTAGCTGAATATGTGGAGGTTTCTGGAGGGTGGAGTGACTGGGAAAGACCTGGAGACTCTGCACCTCTTCACACATACCTTGCCCTATCCATCTCTTCCCTCCGGCTGGTCCTTCAAAATATCATTTAAAGTAAGTAAAGTGATCCCCTGAGTTATGTGCGTGCTCTAGCAAATTAATTGCACCTGAGGAGGGGGTCGTGCGAACCCTAATTTATAGCTGGCCTGTCATAACTTGGGGCCTGTGACTGGCATCTGAAGTGGGAGCAGTTTTGTGGGACTGAGCCCTAAACCTGCGGGATCTGATTTCATCTCCAGGTAGAGTGTGTCAGAATTGAGTTAAATAGTAGAATGCTCAGCCGCTGTCATTGGAGAATTGATTGCTTGGTGTGTGCTGGGGAACCTGCACACACCTGGTATCAGAAGTGTTGTGTTGACAGTAGGAAAACGCGTTGTTTATTCTCCCTCTTAGAAGTAGTATTCCCCTGTGCTCTGTGGAATGTCAGACTAGAAAGATGCTCCTGGATCCAAGAGCTACTGGGAGAGCTCTGCAGACTATAGCTCCCTCTAGGATTTCAGATTATTTTAACATGTGCAAGTCCACATGTGTAACTTGTAAGAGCATAAATTACTGTTTTAATGTAACAAATATTAACTTACCTTGGAAGGAAAGTTCAAGGAACAGTTTTAAGAAGCATAGCTTTAACATCCCACCCCCGAGCCCCTGCTCAGGGGAACTCATTCTTTTTAGATATAAAACCTTTTACCTTCTGTATTTCATGACTTCAAAGGACTGAGCTAAGAAGCCTAAATAATCTCCAAGGTTAAGAGACAGCAGTAGTGTCCAGAGGAGTTGGGAGTTCACTCTTTGGTGGTGGCTGGTAAGTCAGCAACAATGAATGCAGAGAAAGAGTTCTGAATAGGGGATCCAGGTCCCAGCTTCGGCTCAGTCACTAGATTGTTCCATCAAACTAAAAAAGCCATGTGAAGGGGGCCGGCAGGTTGGGGTGCTGGATTCCCATATGGCCAACCAACCACAGTTCGAGTCCCATACCTGGTGGCTTGCTTTCTCGTTTTCTCTCTCTCATAACAAAGTTTAAAAATAATAATAATAAATAAAATTAAAATAATTCTTAAAGCAAAAACGTGTTAAGGGAAAATTGGTGGCATGGTGGTTAAGGTGGCTCGATTCCACAGGGCCGAATGTGCAGTTTGAGTTCTGGAGCCAGCAGCTTGAAAAATACACTGGGCACACATGCATGTATGCCTAAAACCCCAACGGAAAGATGGAGGAGAAGGGATTGTGATGTTACCAGCCCCTGTGAGGGGTGCTTTCTCACTTTCCCTCTCATGTTCTCTCTGGCAAATTAAAAAAAACAAAACAAAACATGTTTTTAAAAAAAGCCACGTGTCTTCTTGTGCTCTATTCCCTTCATGTATAAAATGGGACAACTGGACAAGAAGATTGATAACCTTCTACAGAAGTGGTTCTGGACTTCTGTTCCACAATGGACTCACTTGGAGAGATTTTTAGATTTCTGCAATGCCCAAGCTATATCCAGAACGTCTGGTGGCAAAACTCAGGCATCGGTGCTTGAAAAAAAAAAGAAAAAAACAAACACCAAAAAACAAACAAACAAACAAACAAACAAAAAAAAACCTCACAATGATCACAGGTGATCCCAATTTGTAGCCAATATCAAGAATCCTTGCTCTGTAAACCTTAAAGTCTGAATTTTCAATCCCAAACCTCTGTCCTTAAAACATGATAATGCAGTGTTTGAAGGCCATACCCTTCAGTGACTAAGTGTGACAGGATAAAAAACCAAGAAATTTGAAAAATATTTATCTTGGGCTTTAAAATCCTTTGTGGCAAAATGAAAATTTTAGAAATGAGTAATCCTATATCCAAGGTCTTGAGTTCTTTTTCTAATCTAGCATTCCGTATCGGCAGTTTGGTTCAGGCCCGAGTCACCTGGATTCATGAAGCCAGGAGCCATATAATCATCTCTGGGCCCTGGCTGAAGGTTTCTTCACCATCCCTGCTCCTACCCTTGCTAAAGTGGTTATCTGTTGCTGCAACACTTAGTCTCTTGGTGCCCCAAAGTTTAGAACAGTGTGACAGTCTTCTGAATGCTTTATACCTTAAGTATCTACAAACTATCTTAATTATTTTAAGAAGTCTCAATATCCCATTTCATTCATAGAAAATCTGAATTGAGAAGATCCTTTCTTTGTAGGTCATGGCTTTTTAGAAATAGCTCAATCAAAGAGGAAAATATTTGGTGAGATTTATGCAATGTTAAAATCAAATGCTAATAATAAAAAAATCGGATAATGCTAGAGAAAATCTTACATCTTCAAACAAGGAGGCCAATGTTATTGGATATTTAACTTTTGGGTTTTTTTAAGCTGAGTTGCATGTTTTGGATTGAGTGTATTTCTCCCTAATGTGCTTTGACCCTTGATATTGCTGGCTTTGAGTTGACCCCACCATAATGTATTTTCAATATGGTCAGGAAGGATTTGGCCCTTACTCATTTTTTATTGCAAATGGATGAATAGTGCTTGGCATATTGTGTGTGTTTAAAAATATACTGAAAAGTAGTTGAAGAGACAGTGCAGGGTGTGGTAGTTAAGACACTAGGTTACCACATGGCCAACCACAGTTCATGTTCTGTACCTGGCAGCTTGAAAATCATGCTGGGTACATGTGTGTGTTTGCCCAAAAGCCCAAGAAGAGGAGGGATGGCAGTGTGACCATCCTTGGGGGGTGATTTCTCACTTTCATTTTCTGTTTCTCTTTGGTGAGCACATGTGGCCTATGGCAAAAACTTAAATAAATAAATAAATAAATAAAATAGGTGAAGAAATGTGTAAGTCTAGTATGATAAAATACAAGAGTCTCTCCAATTCTATAAATAAATCAGAAATGCAAGAATTCATGTTTCTCTATCAAGTCTTTCAGACTTCCCCTATAATTATGTACCTTAAAAAATGATGAAAATTGGGCGCTGGCAGGTGATGTAGGAGGGGTGCTAGACTCCCATATGACCGACCATGGTTTGAATCGTGGATCTGGTATGTTGCTTTCTCATTTTCCCTTTCTCTCTCTCTCTCTCTGATCAAATGAAAAATGACAATAATAACAACAAATAAAATAAAAAATAAATTCTTAAAAAAATTATGGAAATTGACACTAGTGATCCCACAACCAGACAACTAAGAGAATGGTACCCTACACCCTCATTTGACAAATACTGTCAAAGAATGAGACTCCACTTGGAATTTAAAGAGCTTTGCCTAAGGTACATGACTTCAAAAAATGTATTACCATACAACCTTTAACAATGGAATTATTCCAGAATCTACCACTTAATCCCTAAGCCGGAAAATCAACCAAAACTACTTAATATACATGTTCCTCTCCCCCCAGACTGGGTTGTGCAGCTTATTTACCTCATTCTTGCTACTAAAAGTGTGGTCCATGGACCATCAGCATCAGTACATTGGGAATGTGTTAGAAATACAGAACTGTGTGGTAGAGGAGCTGCTGATTCGGAAAATGCATTTTGCTCAGATTCCCCAGGTGGCTTGTATGCCCAATAAATCTTGAGAAACCCTGTCCTATACAACAGATTTAGAATCATAAAGCCTTTACATTTTGCAATGATCACTTCTGGAACATAAAACAAATAGATGTGAATTTTTTTTAAAGGAAAAAAATGATGGCATTACAAAAATAAGTAACAAGAATAAGTAAGTAACTGTCAAAAACAAGCAGGTAAATTTGGGGAAAAAAACTAAATAGAACATCTGGAGTAAAAAAATGTAATTGTTAAATAGTCAAGAAGCATTACAAAAACAAAGACAGTCTGTTGGCGGCATCAGCTGTTCTAGTCATTATTTTTGAAATGACAAATACTAGACATGGTTTTTTAGCTGTTTTTGAGTGAGTCAAATATAAGCTGACATCTTTGTCAAAACATATCATAAAGGGATAAAAAAGAAACCTTGTTTTCTGAATAGCTTTGGGCTTAATTAAAATATCACTTTTGCTTCATGTACATAGTAGATGAACATTACTCCAGTGTGTGCGTGGACACACACACACACACACACACACACACAGACACATACAGTACATGCACACACTGAGAATAAAAGCTAAAAGCTTTTTTTTTTTTTTTTTTTTTTTTTGAGAGGTTTTTTCGCTATAGGGCGCGTGCGCTCGCCAGACAGACAGAGAGAGACAGAGAGACAGAAAGCGAGAAATCACCCCCCAGGGGGGATGGTCACGCCGCAATCCCTTCTCCTCCATTCTCCTCTTGGGATCTTGGGCACGCACGCACATGCGCCTGGTGTGAGTTGTAAGCCACCGGGTCCGAGACGCGAACCGCGGTCGACTACATGGGAGTCCAGCGACATAGCCATTACGCTAACTGCTGGTTCCCAAAGCTAAAAGCTTTGATATTTAGTATTGATATTAAAGTTGGCTCTTGTCAGACTCCTTAACATCATTTCTAAGTACAGATCACACAGACTGGGGTTGAAGGATATAGTGGTAGGACCCTTTTTTTTCAGTGGAATTCTGCTGGACTGGGAGGCCCTATTTGGAGTCAGGGGAAGTGACAGTTTTCACAGCTACCCTTGACTTACACAGCATCCAGCTTTGTCCCATTGAAAGCATGTCCTTGGACTGAAGTAAAGCCATTGTTGTACAGTTTCCTGCAATTGACAGAGAGGAGAAATCAGTGACCTGCTACAGGTGGTGCTGACCTTTTCTGAAGTGTTAGGCTTCATCAGAAGCGTGCACAAAGCTCCAGCAAGCTCCACATACGCACCCCAGAAGGAAACTGTATAGTGTGCCTTATTTGACACATAGGCTAATATTTTCCAGTTTTTTTCCTTATTAAAAGAGAGAGAGAGAGAGAGGGAAAGTGAGAAAGCAAGCCACCAGGTCCAGGACTTGAACCACAGTCAGCTACATGGGAGTCCAGCACCCTTAATTACCACACCAACTGCTGGCCCATATTTCCCGGTTTGAATGCCTAGTTTCCAGTCTTTGGTTTTAGTAACGTAAAGCTGTTTTTCAGAAGCAGGTTTATTTTGAGGGACAAAGATTTGCTACCATTAGGAATTAAAAAAAAAAAAATTCACTTATACTCAAAAAAGGGTGTTTCAGGTAATAGTTAACCCAATGTTAATAGTGGAGAAGTAATTGCCAGTTTCCTAAAGATTTTCTGTTTTTAGGACCAGCAGTTGGTGTAATGGCTATATTGCTGAACTCCCATGTAGTTGACTGAGGTTCAAGTCCCAGACCCGGTGGCTTAGACTCATGCCGGTTGTGTGTGCGTGCATGCCCAAGATCCCAAAAGGAGAATGGAGAAGAGATTGCATCGTGGCTATCCCCCCGGGGAGATTTCTCACTTTCTATCTGCCTGTCTCTGTCTTCCCGGTGAGGGCATGTGCCCTATAGTAAAAACCTCTTTAAAAAAAAGATTTTATGTTCTTAAATTCTTGACAAAGTACATAGGTATTCATGAGACAGGAGAGAGAGAGAGGAAATCCTGCATAGGGCTTGGTCATGCTGCAGTCCCCTTTCTCCATTCTAGCAGGACCCTGAGCACATGTACACATGTTTGGTGTATTTTTAGGCTGACTGGGCCAGAGACTTGGACCTTGGTCAGCATGTGGCTTCCAGCTTTGTAGTCGAGTATGCTGCTGACCACACTGCAGCAGCCGGGCCTACAGTTCTTAAGATGAACCCTTTGGAAGACCTTCATCTGAATGCATAGGCTTTCTATTTTTCTGTTTAAAATGTAATTTCACATTTGTATTTTATCCATCCTTTTATTCTCAGGGATTAGCATAGAGTAAATGCTTACTGGTTGTGGGGCTGAATTAAATCAAACTTTGTAGATGAATCTAAGAAGTCCATAGACCATACCCTTTTGAGGATATTTTAATGCTTTAACTCACTGATGTTTCTGTAACTAATCAGTCCATGCAATGATTCCAGGGGGCCAGTCTGAAATGTTATCACCTCCCATTTCCAGTGGAGTTATTGAGACATGGAGGCGAGTTGCCAAAAACAAAATACACTAGTCTCAACCCTTTGGGAATCAGGATTCTGACCTCAAATACTTTCTTCCAACCCACCAACAGCATACACCCTTTCTGGAGGAGAAGCCCCAGCCTTGGGAACTCTGGGCTACATGGGAGACAGGGGAGTTAATGGGAGTTATTGGCATGAAGATAAGACAATCATGACCACAGTCAGGCAAGCTATTAAGAGCTCCTAGTGATAACTGTAGAAAACTTCAGAAATATACCACATGTGACCTGTGGTAACCCGTGAAGAAGCATGCAGGCGACTCCAAATTTGGAATTAGACCTGGCTCTGCAACTTTACAGCTGGGTGAGCCTAAGAATTTCTCAACATTTCTTAACCTCAATTCCCTTATCTTCAAAATATGATAATCATACCTAATTGAAAGATGGCTGGGAGGATCAAATAACTGTATACTTAACATATTAAGAGACACTTATAAGATGACCATGTTAAAATTATTTGAACACTTATACTTAGCCTATCTAGTTGTGGGGAACTTAGAAATTCTATCTCATGGTTTTGTTGTTTTTCGTATGCAAACTATAAGGCTTGCAAGGCCAAATCTGGTCATTGACTGTTTCCATAAATAAAGTTTCTTGGAAAACAGATGTGCTCATAACTTTACCTACTGTATATGGCTGCTTTTGCCTTACAATGGCAGTCTTTTTTTTTTTTTTTTTGGAGAGGTTTTTCGCTATAGGGTGCGTGCGCTCGCCAGACAGACAGAGAGAGACATAGAGACAGAAAGCGAGAAATCACCCCCCGGGGGGATAGTCATGCCGCAATCCCTTCTCTTCCATTCTCCTCTCGGGATCTTGGGCACGCACGCACACGCGCCCGGCGTGAGTTGTAAGCCACCGGGTCCGAGACGCGAACCGCGGTCGACTACGTGGGAGTCCAGCGACATAGCCATTACGCTAACTGCTGGTTCCCTACAATGGCAGTCTTGAGCAGCGGCTACAGAGGTCACTTGATCAGTAAAACTCAAATGGTTATTTAAATAAAAAATATACCAACAACCGCCATATTCTTATCTTGTTACCTAGGCCTTTTTGTAGTTTAAAGAGTATTATGTTATAGGATGATACCTTAAATTATGTGAAAGCCTTTGTAGACTTTAGAGTACATGTTATAAGGTAGTATGGCTCTTAGATGGTCGGCAAAAATATGTCAGAAACTTAAAACCAATTCCAGGTGCCGGCAGGAATGGAACCGGCAATACTCACAGTGTCAAAGTTTCATTACACAGTCCTTGAAAAGCATTCACAGGGATTGAAGTCATATAAGGATTGTCTGTAATTTCACTGTAAAAGAGAGGGACAAATACGCTTGAACAAATGCTTTTCTCTTGAAGCCGGGCTTTTACTGCACAAATACATTCAAATAAATCACCTGACACAATACTGCTGAATCTTACTTCGTTTTACATTTCATTGACCCGCTTTTTTTTTTTGAGAGGTTTATTTATTTATTTTGCTATAGAATGTGTGCGTTGTCAGAAAGACAGAGAGACAGAAAGAGAGAAATCATCCCCTGGCAGGGGGATGGCCATGTCGCAATTCTTTCTCCTCCATTCTCCTCTCAGAATCTTGGGCACACACGCACACGCGCCTGGTGTGAGTTTAAGCCACCAGGTCCGGGACTCGAACCACAGTCAACTACACGGGAGTCCAGCAACATAGCCATTATGCCAACTGCTGGTCCCTGATTGACCCTTCTTAGTGACTGGTGGCTCAGAGATTCAGTGAGGGGCTGAGAGCTGTCCTAGATGGATGTGTACTCGGAGCTGAATCTGTACTACTTCGTCTGGAGCAACCATAGTTTTCCACATGCATGGACTCCTTATGAAGGATCGGGAGAAAGGGATCAGTGGGTTGTGTTTCATGAGTGTTACTGAAATGCCCTCTACCCACAAAACTCTTGCTAGGCAGATGCTCCTGGGGAATCCTTCTATGTCAGCCTAGGTCCTGGAGACCGTATTTTGAACTTAGTGCTTCCGCAGCAAAGAAATATGGATATTATTTTTTTTTCTAGCAAAACCACCAAGAATTTATAGCCTGTCACTCAATATTTTACTCTGAGTGCAAACTCAACGTGTCATGCTCTCTGCATATATCCTTTCACTCCTGTATGGTTAGGAAGACAATGGACTTGTGTCACAGGTTTTTGAAAAGGGCATGTGGCCACCAAGCCAAGTCACAGGATGGAGTATGAGCTCCATTCCTGACTGCTCCTGGGATTCTGCTTAACAAAATCTCTTGTTTTCTATTCCTGAGTTTCCTTATTTGTGAAATGGAAAAATAATAACTTCCTTTTATACCTTTAAGGTGATGGAGTGGAACAAAAGCAATGCATGGAAAAGTGTTCAAAAAACTACTAAAAAGTGTATGAAAAACAAAGCATTATAGTTACCATCAGATTTTCCTTCCATGTAATCATTCTCTTGAGCAGACAAACATTCCATGATTTCTCACATTTAAAAATAACAACACAAATTTCTTCCTTCTGAACCAGTGTCTGCCAATTACTGACTGAGGCATGGCAAAAGGTTTCAAAAGGAGTTTGTTAGGATCGCTCTCTCAAAATCTTCTCTCTTAAACCCACTCCAGCCAAACTTCATCACTCCCGGCACTCCACGGGGACTGCTTTGGTCAGAATCACCAGCGCTCAAGTTACCAAACCTGGTGGCCAATTCCCTTGCCATGCTTCATTCGTCAGAGAATTCACAACTGATCATTGCTTTCTCCTTGAAGCAATTGCTTTATTTGGCTTCAACCAACCCCTATGGCTATCCCCTAGTTCTTGTCAGTGACAAAATATTGTCAAACATTGCATTGTGCATACTTACAGTATAAAGAATACATCAGTGGAATAAACTTTCGTCAGGTCAGGGAATACTCTAAGTCCAGTGTTGAAAATGCCACTAAATTACATGAAAAAAGAAGAAAAAAAATGACAGGATTTAGGTTAAAAAGTCAACACATAGGAAGAAGAATAATGTAATAGCTGAGAGTATGGGATCTGAACCTGATCTGGAGTCAAATCCTAACTCCTCCACTTAATATGAATGACTATGGGCAAGTTCTAGCCCTTGGATAAGACGTTTTCTCAAAGCACAATAATTTAATTTAGTCTGCCAGCACCAATGTATCTTGTCTGCTTAGACTACTCTGAAAAGATTGACTGAGCCAAATGAATTTCCTGTAAGTGGGCATTCAGGTTTTGTGTATATGTGTTATTTCCTTTTTTTGGGGGGGGAGAGGTTTTTTGCTAGAGGGCACATGCGCTTGCCAGAAAGAAAGAGAGACAGAAAGCGAGAAATCACCCCCCCCGGGGGGGGGGGGGGATGGCCATGCCGCAATCCCTTCTCATCCATTCTCCTCTTGGGATCTTGGACACGCATGCACACATGCCCGGTGTGAGTCTAAGCCACTAGGTCCAGGACTCAAACCACGGTCGACTACATGGGAGTCCAGTGACATAGGCATTATGCCAACTGCTGGTCCCATTATTTCCTTGTTTTAATTGGAAGGTATTGTACGTGTGTGTTAATGGGGCAAACAAGGGAAGGATGGGATGGGAGATTAAATATTTTAGGTATATTTACACATATATTTTTATATAGTGTGTGTATATATGTATATATATACATACACACACACACACACTATATATATATATATATCACTATATATATATATATATATATATATATATATATATATATATAAAATCTCCAAAAGGAAGATCTATCTATCTTCAAGCTTGGTTCTTCTTTCAAACTCCGTTAAATTATCTTTCTATTTTGCCAACGATGGCTTTCCTACAGCAGTGACTGGTGAGTACTATCATAGCAGCATCATTTAAAAATTGTTTTGGGGTCAGCAGGTGGTATAGTGGTTAAGGCACTGGACTCCCACATGGCTGACTGAGTTTCGAGTTTCAGACCTGGTGGTTTGAAATTCACACTGGAGGCATGTGCATGTGTGCCCAAAATCCTGAGAGGAGAATGGAAGAGAACAGATTGTGGTGTGGCCATTGCCTCAGGGGGTGATTTCTCACTTTCTCTCTCTGCCTTTGTGTCTCTGGTGAGCACATACATCTTATAGCATAAATCTCTAAAAAAAATTGTTTTAAATATATCTTAAATATTTTAAAAGGAAAGAAATCAGACAAAAATTATGCTTTTCTCTTCCAAAAATTTCTGTTATGCAGGGAAAAGTGTCAGTGTCATCTTTAAAAGGCATGCAGATAACAGCAAACACAACTTCCAGCCCCTGATGCTAACCAGGCTTAGTTGGTTTAACATTTGTCACAACTGCTAGAATGTAGACAGTGGAAGCAGAACTTTTTTGGCACGGCACAGGGCAAAACTTGGATACTACCTAGTAAAGCTTTAGAGAAAATCTTCTGGTATAAACAACTCTATTTCACTGATGCACCTTTCAAGGCAAATTCAGGTTTGTCTCCTTCCAGAAAGAAAGCATAGAATTTGAAGAAGCAGCACGACCCAGGGGGTCTCAAAATGAGCAAATAGGACAAATACCAAAGGAGGGGCTGAGATTCCTTCCATCTGGTACATTTAAAAGACTGTAAACAAACACTAGTTCAACTGAAGTAGGGGTTCACATGGAGTGGTGGGAAGCCCAGGAGTCAAGTGGGGGCCATAGAATGAAGAACTAGAGATGCCAGATTACAGGGACTTGGACCAGGACCTCTCTATTCTTCCAAGCAGCCCCTTAGAATTGTGTGGAAGCTTGGAGCAATTTTGCTGGGGAGTTGGTTATATATGACAAACAACCCCTGACTGCAGTGTAACCAGAGAAAGGGAGCTGGGGTGATACTCCAGGCAAAACCCCCATGAGGCCTGAACTTGGAGAGTGCTGCCAAAAGCAGAATGGATTCTGGACTAGCTGGTGGTATGGTGTTTAAGGTAGCTAGATCTCACATGGCCTAGTGTGTGGTCTGAGTCCTGAACCCAGTGGCTTGAGAGACATGCCTGCCGCATGTGCATGCTCAAAATCCTGAAAGGAAGACGTGGAGAAGAGATTGTGGCATGGCCGTCCCCCATAAGGGTGTGTGTGTGAGGGGGGTGCTTTCTCACTGCCTCTGTCTCTCTCTAGCAGGCGTATATGCCTTCTGGCAAAAAGAAAAGCAGAAAGAAAAAGAAAAGAGAAGTGATCCTTCAAAAGGAGCCCTAACTCTACTTTGTGGCTAATACAATGAGAGATGAATTTTCCACCACCTTGGGGAATTTATCTTTTATACTACTATTAGAGCTTCCGCTTTAGAAAACGTTGTAAACAAGTTATTCTCGTTTTTGATGTCTCCTTTATTGTCCTGAACCCTCAGATACACCATGTACCTCTTATTTGTCACTTTCCATTATTCTCCTGTAGGAGAAGGCACTTTTCTATTTCATGCACAATATCTCTCCAACTAGATTTTAACCTTTTTTTTTTTTTTTTTTTTTTTTTTTTTTTTTTTGAGGTTTTTGCTATAGGGTGTGTGTGCTCACCAGAAAAACAGAGAGAGACAGAAAGTGAGAAATCACCTCCCAGGGGGGATGGCCACGCTGCAATCCCTTCTCCTCCATTTTCCTCTCGGGGTCTTGGGCACACGCACACACGCACCTGCTTGAGTTTAAGCCACTGGGTCCGGGACTCGAACTGCAGTCGACTACATGGGAATTCAGTGACATAGCCATTACACCAACTGCTGGTCCCTCCAACTAGATTTTAAGCTTCTTGAAGGTATGGTGAAAATCTTAGAATCATGTGTGTTCTCCCAAAAGCTTTTGCACATTGTCGGGGATCATCATATCAAAGAGGTATTAATTAATTTGGTAAAAAAGAGTTATTAATTGATTTGGTAAAAAAAGAAACTCTAAGTTCTAAAGAGGAGTTTTCATTTATCCCTACATATTGGATGGCTGGAAAAGTCATGACCTATTTTTCTATGTTTCTCTATGCAAAAGTACATCAAGAGTTTTCCAATGACTCAATATCTCATGAGTATCCTCTTCTATTTTCCTGGCATCTCCCACCTCTTCAATAGGAAACTATTTTCAGTTCCCTGAATAAGCCATGTGATTCCATACCTCTGTGTCTTTATCATACTATTCTGTCCACTTGTATTTCTTTTTCTTTTTCTTCAGTCTTTCATATAGTTTTATTTTCTCCCTTCAACCATGATAATACGATATCCAAACTTTGTCTTAACTGGTGGGTCTGCAAACACAGGTTTATCCATCCCACTGACTGGCAAGGCAAATGCTCCTTCTTGAAATGGTCCCACCATGGATCCTCTGGTCATCCAACCCAAAGTACCCCCTTGCTTGGGTATTGGAATTATGGTGCAATTTAATTTCATATTATTACTGTTTTTAAATTTTTATAATGCATATAAGCAGGAAAGAGGATTTTTATAGCTGGTATCTAGAGGGCCTGAGGCCACATATCATGCACTGGATATATTTTAATTGAGCATCTACTCTATGGTAGCCAGTAAAGATGCAACAGTAAACAAAAACGTGGTCTCTGTTCATGAAGTTTGCAGTTAGCTCATAAGGCATTGCCAAAGCAAGATAGTAAGTTGTCTCTTCTATTTTTTGTCCCTTCAATCCCGAGAGATATGATTTTACCCTTTGTGACCCTCCCCTTTTGCCATGTGATAGCCACTCTGATATTGTTATGATATCTGTCTCCAAACAAAATTGATCAATTGACTTTCAGGATTTTGTTTTGTTTTGTTCTGTGATATTACACTTAGAAACTTTATGTACATAATGGCATTCTCTCTCATGGCTCTTTGACCAGGTCTCTGGTTCCAGCACTGTGTGTTGACTTTCCAATAGATTTTAAAAACATCAGGACCAGCAGAGAGTGTAACGGTTACATTGCTGGATTCCCACATAGTTGACCATGGTTTGAGTCCTTGACCTGGCAGCTTAAAACTCACACTGGGCACATGTGTGTGCATGCCCAAGATCCCAAGAGGAGAACAGAGAAGAAGGGATTGCTGTGTGGCCAGGCCACCTGGAGGGTAATTTCTTGCTTTCTGTCTCTCTCTTTCTCCAGTAAGTGCATGCACCCTATAGAAAAAAAAAAAATCTCTCTTTCAAAAAAAAGAACTATTTAACCTGACTTAACCTGATACCTTGTCTAATGGGAGGAGATGGGCAGTAAGTCACAAGATATAATTTGATATAGGCTATATGCTATTAAAAAGTCTCTAAACCACATCATCTTAAGGAGATTTCTGGCGGACAAAAGCATTAAAGTTCTATGGGAAGGGAGTTAATACTTACAGGAACTTTAGGAGGGGGAGCTCTTCTAGGGCATTGGTATCTATGTAAGTTAAACTTCTGGTATTCCGAATTTCTCTGTAAAAGTTAGAAGGTACCCTGTCACCATTATACATCCACTTCTGTTCATATCAAAAACAAAATAACACAAATCAGGTTTAACGGCTGTTCAGATAATGCATTTTTGCAGTTTTATGATGCCAAGTGATTGTTGCTGCCAGGAGTGGGTCCTCCTAACAACACACCACTCCTGGCTCCTCACGGTGGGCAATGGCTGTTCAGCCCTCTTGCATCACTGACTTGGTCTCACTCCCCTTGAACTTCTGAGCTACTTTTCTCTTTTTTTAAAAATTATTATTTATTTAATTTTATTTATTCATTTATTTTAATTTGACCAGAGAGAAACACAGAGAGAGAGAGAGAGAGAGAGAGGGAAAGGGAGAAAGGAAGCCGCCAGGTCCGGTACTCGAACTGTGGTCGACCATGTGGGAGTGTCCAGCACCTTAACCACCATGCCACCTGCTGGTCCCCGAGCTACTTTTCTCTTAATAGTAGTTTCAGGGTTTTTTCCTTCTAAATTTAGATAGAAAAAGAAAAAACCCTCCAACAGTTTGGTGAGGAGTTGAAGACAAATTCTTCATCACTAACAATAACAAGTACCCTGACCAAGGAGACGATAGCACCGGAGTGGGAGGTGGAGTGGATTGTGTGATGGGTGACAGCCTAGCAAGAAGGGCAGTGAGGGTCTGCCCGTTGCTTTCTTAGATGTAGTGAGTCTTCACAGCTCATTTGGGTTTATTTTGCGATGTCTGTAATTTATAACTCTTCAGCATATATGGTGTGGCACCTGTATGTGTGTAACTTATGTTTATATACATGCTGATCAAGAGTACACAGGGGCCAGCGGATGGCATGGTGGTTGAGGCGCTGGACTTCCACATGACCGGCTGCAGTTTGAGTCCGAGACCAGGCCATCTGCTTTCTCATTTTCTCCCTTTCTTTCTGGTAAGCACATATACTCTATAAAAATTAAATTAAATAAAATTAAAGAAATAATTAAAAAAAATACACAGTTACATTAGTGTCATTAATGACTGTTAGAAATGGGCTCTTGGGGCCAGCAGATGGCATGGTGCTTGAGGCACTGGACTCCCACATGGCCAACTGCAGTTCAAGTCCCAAACCTAACGGCTTACTTTCTTATTTTCTCTTTCTCTCTCTTTTTTTCCTTCTCTCTCTGGTCAAACTAAAAACTAATAATAATTAATTAAAATAAAGAATCCTAAAATAAAAAGAAAAGAAATGGGCTCTCACTGGTAAAATTAGACATACTGGGGGCCAGCAGGTGACATGGCGCTTAGGGTGCTGGACTCCAACATGGCTGAATCCAGTTTGAGTTCTGAACTTGGCAGCTTGTTTTCTCACTTTCTCTCTCTCTCTCTAGTGAGATGCACATGCCCTATAGCAATTTTTCGAAAAAATAATAAATAGGGGCGGCAGGTGGCAGGGGGAAGAAAGTTCTCAGGCAAGGGAAAGCAGAACAAAAGAAGGGGAAATGAAGACCTAAAGCCTACTACTGAGGAACTTTCTAATGACTGATTTCCTTCTATTGTCCTACTGCCTCCCCTGTCCCGCCTTAACTATTCAACAGGCATAGATAAGATCGTGACATTTCCCTGTGCTCCTTAGCCTTAGTGATACTTGCCCACACTCTAAGCCTTCCGAGCTTATGAGTGAAAAGCATGCCACGCTGGGCAATTCGAGGGGAATAATGAAGCAGACTTGGCATTTCAGCTGCAATCAGATGGGGCCGAGGGACTGGCGTAGTAAGAATGCTTCACATCAGCACATAGCAAGGAGACTTGAGTCAGAATGAGATATGGGCAGAGGGCAAAAGCTGCCCCCAGCAAGCATAACTGGTCTTCTAAGAAACACAAATGCGAGAATGTGTAAGGGTGTGTTGTTTAAAACTAGAAACTGAACAACAATATTAGCCAAAACCTGGCTGTCAGCCAGTCCTCAGCTTCTTTTCAACTTTTGGTTCAATTTGATTTTCAATTTTTTCTCATCTGCTTTTAAGTGTCTGTAGTTCGTACAAATCAGAGGCAGGGGACATTTTGACTTCGACTGGGTCTCCTTGCTCTAGTGAGTAGAGAGTCTTATTAAAACTAAATGAATGATTATTGGATATCTGCTGATATTATGTGCACCTTAACCACATGCTCTGGAAAGTATAATAAAATATCGATAGTTACTAATTATTCATCTACTTTAAAAACAAAATATAAAAGGAGCCACTGTATCTCAGCAACCCAAGAACATACTCGTCATCCTCTGGGCCTGGTTACTCAATCTCATGCTTCAACTTCATTAATTATTAAACAAACAAAAAACCCAAGATGTGCATGTATTGCAGCCATAATTTTGTTACTTTACACACTTATCCATTAATATCATTTAAAAATTTGCCACAGGGTGTGTGCTTTGCTAGAGAGAGAAAGCATCTCAACTGTGGGATGATCAAGCCACAATCCTTTCTACTCTATTTCTCCCTTTTTAAAAAAATTATGGGCATGCACATACATGTACCAACCCTGTCTCTCAAGTTACCAGGTCTGGGATTTGAACTGTGCAGTTGTTCATGTAGGATCCACAATGCTGCTGGTTGGTCCACATTTCTACTATTTAAAAAGGAAAAAAAATCACCAGAGAGTGTTTGCATTTGCCAGAAAAAGAGAGAAAAAGAGAGAGAGGGAAAGTGAGAAATCATGCCCTGCCAGGGATCAGGATGGCCATGCTGCAATCCTTTCTCCTCCATTCTCCTAGGGATTTTGGGCTCACACACACAAGCACACATGGCACCTGGCATGATTTTCAAGCCACCAGGCCAAGGACTTGACCCATACACTCATGTGGGACACAGCTGTCTTAACCACCATGCCACCTGCTTGACCTGGTCAATTAATTTTAAGGTAGTATTTTACAATAGAGTTCTATCACATAATCACCAATGTGTTTTAACATCAAGTTCAAGCTTAGTGCATACTGAGAATTCTTAACTTTTAAAAGTTTATTTTATTTTTCATAGTAGTTTATACGTTCACAGAATACATTATTTCCTACATTATCAAGATTTTCAATGTGAGGGACCAGCAGTTAGCGTAATGGCTATGTTGCTGGATTCCCATGTAGTCGACCGTGGTTCAAGTTCCAGACCTGGTGGCTTAAACTCACACTGGGCGCATGTGCGTGAATGCCCAAGATCCTGAGAGGAGAATGGAGGAGAAGTGATTGTGGCATGGCCATCTCCCCTGGGGGGTGATTTTTCGCTTTCTGTCTCTTTGTCTCTCTCTGTCTTCCTGGTGAGCACACATGCCCTATAGCAAAAAACTCTCAAAAAAAAGAGAAAAGATTTTCAATGTAAGAAGTCTTAATTATTGTGCTTTGACATTTATCAGTGAATTTATCAGTCTTACCATTCCATGATGTAACTGGGGAAATGAATAATCTAAAATTGAAAGGTGATTTCCATGATTTGATGCATCATTTAATTTATTGAGAGATTTTAAAATATCATATATAAAAATAGGTATTGGGACCAGCAGTTAGCATAATAGCTATGTCATTGGACTCCCATGTAGTTGAACGCAGTTTGAGTCCCAGACCTGGTGGCTTAAACGCATGCTGGGTGTGTGTGCGTGCGTGCCCGAGATCCCAGAGGAGAATGGAGGAGAAGGGATTGCGGCATGGCCTTCTCCCCTGGGGAGTGATTTCTCATTTTCTGACTCTCTGTCTCTCTGTCTTTCTGGCGAGCACATGCGCTCTATGGGAAAAAACCTCTAAATAAATCAATAAAATAGGTATTAATTCAAGGGGAGTTTATAAATATTCAGCTTTTTGAAGACTGAAGAAAAGTTATCAGTAGATTTTCCCACTGGAAGCAGAACATTTTAAGTGCCTGGCAGATACATTCAGCTGCTTTCATGATTATTTCATGATCAGTGATCTTGAAGCCTCCATGAAACCACTTGATTCAACTTAGCAAATAAGTGAAATTAAGTCTTATTCCATTATCTGCAATATACATTTTACTTGCCTAATTGCAGAAGTTTTATCTACTTGGTGATTAAAAATAACCCATAAAAGTAAAAACATTCTTCTAAGAGTAACACTTTCTTATTTATTTATTTAATTCCATTTGTTATTATTAGCATTTTAACATTTGACCAGAGAGAGACCGAGACAGAGACAGAGAAAGGGAAGGCCAGAAAGCAAGCTGCCAGGTCTGGGACTCAAACCGTGGTCAACCATGTAGGGATCCAGTGCCTTTAACCACCCTGCCACCTGCTGAGCCCAAAGGCAATATTTTCTTTTAATTATTGAAGCTTTAAAATTAAGTGCAATCATAAAGCTTATACAGCATTTAAAAATAAAACAAATGTCCTCAATAGTAGATGGGAAGGGTTAATGTAATTTTAATCTCCAAGGATATTTTTTGATGTGTATAGTGAAGTATTATTGTTTCTAAGGAGACGCTGATAAATGATGAATGTATACTTTAATTTCTTGTATAACCACACACACACACACACACACACACACACACAAACAAACAAACCTCAAAAGTCTAAATAGCCAATAGAGAAGATTGGGTAGAATATTTAAAAATAAAACCAAAAGAAATTAATTAATCTAAAAGAAAACAAAGAAGGAATAAAAGAACAAAAAACAGAAGATAGAAAACAAATTGAAATGGCAGACTTAAATTCAACTCTATTAATAATTAGAGTAAATGTAATGAATTAAATACTAAAATGTATATATACCTTTAGCGGATATGAAAGTAACATCCAAATTATGTAAAGTTTACATGAAATGCATTTTTTTAAAGGTTTTGCCATAGGGTGTGTGTGCTTACCAGAGAGAGACAGAGAGAGAGAGATAGTGAGAGGGAAAGTCAGAAATTGCTCTTTCCCAGCCCCCAGGGGAGATGTCTATACCACAATCCCTTCTCCTCCATTCCTCCTGGGCATGCATGCACACACACCTGGCATGATTTTCAAGCCACGGGATCTAGGACTCAAACTGCGGCTGGCCATGTGGGAGTCAGCACTTTAACCACCACACCACCTGCTGGACCCTAAAATGTACTTTAAATGTAAAGACAGAGTAATTAAATCTCAATTTTGAACATAAAATAGTCGCTGCTTCAGAGAATAGTTGTGAGGATGAAATGAGTAAGATGTGTGGTAGTTAGCATAGTGCTTAGGACATGGTTAGTGCTCAGTTAAGGGTAGCTGAACGCATATGTATATGTGCATGCATATACTACATACTTGATAAGTCAGATTTTTGTTCATTCAAATTACCCTTCTATTCCAAGTATTTATTTATTTATTTATTTGAGAGATTTTTGCTATAGGGTGTGTGTGCTTACTGGAGAGACAAGCAGAAAGTGAGAAATCAGTGGGGATGGCTACACCACAATCCCTTCTCCTCCATTCTCCCCTCGGGATTTTGGGCACACACGCATTTGTGCCTGGCATGAGTTTTAAGCTGCCCAGTCCAGAACTTGAACCATGGTCCAGAAATGTAACCATTATGCTATTTGCTAGTTCCCTGATTCTTTATTTTTAAAATGCACATTCAGAATATATTGAACTGTATATATATATATATATATATATATATGTATACACACATATATATATATATGTATACACATATATATACATATATATATTGAACTGTTCCATTTTGGGGAGGTTTTAGTTCATTTGTTTCCTCATAGTTTAGTGTGAGTAAATGGTACATAAAATATGCTGCTTTATGGAAACTTATTATAAACATTCACATTCTTATCATATATTTTAGTACGTTCTGTAAAGCAAAAATAAAGGTTCAGGGCCAGCCACTGTGGCACAACAGTGATGCAAGTGCCCTGCAAGGCTGTGAAGACATATGGCTGACTGTGGGTTCGAATCCCTGAGCTGGCCAGGAGACACACTAGGCATGCTCACAGACAACTAGGATCCTGAGCTAGAAAGCTGGGGTGTGAGGTGACAGTCAGGATACTTCTCTCTCTCTCTCTCTCTCTCTCTCTCTCTCTCTCTCTCTCTTTCTCGTGCACACACACATGCACTCTATCATAACCTTACGTATAAATAAAGGTTCAACAATAGATTCAAATGAGGATCTAATTTAGATCTAGAAGTGGGGTCAAAAATATGCATCTCTGTATAAGCAATATTTAGGGTGGAAAAAAAAAAAAGAACCAGTAGAGTTAACCAGGCAAAGAGGGAGGGGAAAACTTTCTAGGCAGAGCCAAAAGCATGTAAGGCCCTGAGGTAAGGAAGATCTTAGACTGTTCAGGAGTGAAAGAACACAAGTGTGCAGAAAGGGAACAAGATGAGGATGTAGAGGGGGGCAGGAGCCATCTGAAGCCCTAGACCCGCAAGTTTATGTTAACGTCTTGGGTCCAAGAACTATCATGCTGGTTGCTGTGCAGATAATGAATTAACAGAGATCAAAACTGGATAGACCAGTTAAGATAAATTATTTTAATCCAAGCAAGAGATGAAGGTGGCTTAGCTAAGGATGGTAGCAGTAGAAAGAAAAAAGATACATTACATGTATATTAGGACAGCAGAATCTTCAGGCATGACGAAGAATTAGAAGTGGATGGTTAAAGGGGCTAGCAGGTGGCATGGACTCTCACATGCCAACCAAGCTTCAAGTTCTGGACTTGGTGGTTTTTTTCTCTCACTTCCCCTGCCCCTATCTCTCTCTGATCAAACTGGAAAATAATAGTAAAGTTACAGTAAAATAATTCTTTAGGAAAAAAAAAGTGGATGATTAAAAAAGTTATTACATCATTGGGAAAGCCATGATGTATTTTTCTATTTTTCTATGCTTTTCTATGCAAAACATAGAAAAGCATGACTTTCCCAACAACCTGATGTAGCAATACCCATCAGAAATCTGGAATTTGCAACAAAATGAATAGAAATGTCATTTACTGGCTTAGCAAACACTGAAGCGGTAGTATTATAGATTGCTGGTGAATAATCAAGAGTTTGGGTTCGGATATTCAATATCCAAATATGATAGGTATGCAATAGATGTGAGACATCTGAGAAATGTCATGAAACTCAATAGGTATACAGTCCACCACTAAGAGGAAAGGCCCAAAGTAAATATAATATGGACATTTAAGAATTGTTAGATGAGATCACATAGAGGGAAAATCCAGGCTGAGAAGAGAGGCAGACTCAGCACTGGGCCATATGGAACCCCAGCAACCATAAGTGAAGAAGGAGAAGCAGCCAGCAAAGGATAATGAGAAAGGCTGACCTGCGTGGCAGAAGTACAGCCAGGACGGTATATCACAAAGCCTAGGGAAGAAGGTTGGGCTGAGAATAAGATGAGCCACTACTCTGAGTCCAGCATGCAGCCTTGTGAGACGGACGGCCACAGGCGTAGCAGTGTTCAACTTACTCTATTGAATGAATGGGTAGATTGTCATTTGGAATGCAGCTCTGCATCACTAACAGTTTCAATGCCTATGTGCTACCACTCCTTTCACAGCACAGAATAAAGCTAAATGTGAATTGGGAAGACAGCTAAGAGGATGCGTAGAGAGCTTTACCAAGCAGAAGGCTGCCTAAGCATAGGCAGAGAGAAATGTAGTGTGGATGGTGAAATGCAAGTTCCTTTGCAGCCTAGCTCAGCCTTCTGTTTAACAAGTCACATGACCCAAAAAGGAGAGAGGGCCACTGAGGCAGAAAAGACGCTTATGAAGTGGATTAACATTAAATTCTTTTTTCTTAGAGTGATTTTTGGTATAGAGTGTGTGCGCTTGCTGGAGAGACAGAGAGACAAAGAGAAAGTTAGAAATCACTTCCCAAGAGGGATGATCATGCTGCAGTCCTTTCTCCTCCATTCTCCTCTTGGGATTTTGGTCATGCACACACATGTGCCTGGAGTGAATTTGAACCTGCCACAGTCCAGCAACAAAATGAATGGAAGTGCCATTTACTGGCTTCGCAAACACTGAAATGGTAGTATTATAGATTGCTGGTGAATAATCAAGAGTTTGGTTTCAGATATTTAATATCCAAATATTATAGATATACAATAGACATTGTGGGAGTTCAGTAACGTAATCATTACACCATCTGCTGGTCCCTACATGATGTTCTTTTATTGCTGATGTTTTCTTCATTGAAGTTTTTCAATAAATGGTAGCGATATGCACTGACATTTGAAATATGTATTCTTTGCTTACTATCTACCCTTGTAGCTAATCTAACATAGTAAAGAGCTCCCTTTCCTAAATAAACTCAAGGGCTTTAATTTCATACTCAGGAATTCCACAAAAGCGTGGTTGATGGTGCTATGTGGTCTACAGATTAAACAAATCATCCTTTGGTGGTATTTGGTTTCATGCCTCAGATCCACAAAAACATTCTTAATTTCTAGAGGGAAGACAGTCATTTTTTAGTTCTGTTTCTCTTCTGCAAGTAACTTAATGCATTGCTTATAGTCACTGCTTAATAAGTGATTACAAAATAAAGACATTAAGCGTGTGGATGACCTGTACTTCAAAATTTTCACTTTTCTTTTGGTCATAACCATTTGCAGATATTAATGTCAGATATATATTAGGGAAATTTGAAGAAAGCAAGGTATATTAGGTTATTTTTCAAGATCTTAGACTCTTGATGCCTCAAATATATAAAGCAAATATAATTTTAAAATCTATTTTTAAGTTTATACTCTTTAAATCACTGTATTTAATAGTTTCCTTTGCTCTAGAAATTTAACACTTTTGCTCAGGCAGAAACATATTAATATTTATAAGAGAACCGATAAGTAACAGTTGGAGTCTTTATAAGAAAAAAAGCCATATAAACCGAAACAGTCCATTTTAAGATCAGCAGTTTTCACACTAGTTGTTTTTATTTTTTGGTCAGAAGAGCAGAGAAACAAAATGGCTTGATAAGTGAACATTGTATTTGGAGCCAAGAGATTTATTTTATTTTTTTTTTAGATTTAATTCAATTTATTTATTATTATTAAATTTGCTATAGTGCATATGCACTCAGTGAGAGAAAGAGAGGGAAAGTGAGAAAGCAAGCCACCAGGTCCAGGACTTGAACTGTAGTCAACCCTGTGGGAGTTCAGTGCTTTAACCACTTTGCTACCTCCCAGTCTAGAAGATTTGGTTTTAAATTTGGTAACTTGCCCTTACCATACTGGATCATCAGTTTTCCTGGGCCTTAGTATTATCCTACTTTCTTTGGTATTAGTTTACTGTTCTACATACACAAATCATTTATTTCTGGCCTTCTTTCCTAGTATATATCTTTTTAAGAATATGTTTTCCTCTAAGCATGACATTAACTGCATCCCACAGGACATGTCATATTTTTATTATGGCTTACCTTTTTTTTCCTCACTCTAATTTCCCCTGGTTTCTTCCTTGACCCACCCATGGTTATTTAAGAATCTGCTATTTAGGGGCCGGCAGATGGTTAAGAGCGCCAGACTCCCACATGACTGACCATGGTTCAAGTCTGGATCTGGTAGCTTGCTTTCTCTCCTCCACCCCACTCTGTCCCTCTCTGGTCAAATTGAAGGAAGGAAGGGAAGGGAAGGGAAGGGAAGGGAAGGGAAGGGAAGGGAGGAAGAAAGAAAGATTTTTTTAAAGAATTCATTATTTAGAAGTCAGGTTATTTACTAGTCAAAGAAAATGCTTGATTTTTTTTCTAAATTTCTTTTTTATTTTATAAGTTATAATTTACATTTAATCATTACACATCTTTATAGCATGTAGTATGGTTTTTCAAGACTTGCCTGCAGTGCATGGTAATTAATTAAAGATATTACCTATATATTATTTCTGACAAAGAACTTTACATTTTTGTGTCTGTTAACAGTTTTTTGTTTGGGGGACCAGCAGATGGCATAATGGTTACGTAACTAGACTTCCACATAGTCTACTGCAGTTTGAGTCCTGGACCTGGTGGCTTAAAACTCTCCATGCCACCAGCTTACCAGGCCTCAGTACTCTTTTTAAATTTTTTCCTGAGAAGTTTTTGCCTTAGGGTACATCCACTCAATGGAAAGAGACAGAGACAGTGAGAGAGAAAGTGAGAAATTACCTCCCCCAGAGGGGTTGGCCATGCTGCAATCTCTTCTCCTCCATTCTCCTCCTGGGATCTTGGGCATGCACACTCTCAGTGTGAATTTCAAGCCTCCAGGTCTGGGACTAGAACCGTGGTTGGCCATGTGGGAATTAAGCAACATAAGCATTATGCAATCTGTTGGCCCTCGGCCTCAGTATTCTTAAAGGCAGCATAGTGTAGTATGTAAGATAATTTTTTTAAAAATGTTTTTGCCATAGGATGTATGCACTCACCAGAGAGAGACAGAGATGGGGAAAGTGAGAAATTACTCCTCAGTGGGGATTGCCATGCTGCAATTCCTTTTCTTCCATTCTCCTCCTGGATTTTTGGGCATATATACTCACATCCTGCCAGGATTTGTAGGTCACCAGTTCCAGAACTCAAACCATGGTCAGCAATGTTTTGAGTTCAACGAGAGTCCAGTGCCTTAACCACCATGCCACCTGCCAGGGGGCTAAGGGCTGGCAGGGGGTGTGTGTACATGCCCAAAATCAAAGCAAAAACCATCTCTGCAGGTTTTTTTTTTTCTGGGGAGTTAAATAAGGGTTAAATAAATAATATAGGGCTAGAAGATGACATGGAGGTTAAGGCAGCTGGATCTCTCCTGACCAACTGTACACTTCCATTGCTGGACCTGGCAGCTTGAAAAACATCCTGGGCATTTGTGGGACCAGCAGTTAGCATAATGGCTATGTCGCTGGACTCCCACGTAGTCGACCGCGGTTCGAGTCCCGGACCCGGTGGCTTAAACTCACGCCGGGCGCGTGTGCGTGCGTGCCCAAGATCCCGAGAGGAGAATGGAGGAGAGGGGATTGTGGTGTGGCCATCCCCCCTGGGGTGTGATTTCTTGCTTTCTGTCTCTCTGTCTCTCTCTGTCTGTCTGGCGAGCGCACGCGCCCTATAGCAAAAAAAAAAAAAAAAAACAACAAACAAAAAACCATCCTGGGCATTTGTGTGTGTGCTTAAAATGACAAGAGAATACAGGAGAAGGTATGGCAGCATGGTTCTCATCCCCCGCCCCCTACCACTGACTGTCTGCTTCTTTCCAGTGAGCCAAGTGCCCTGTTGCAAAACTAAAAACAAAACAAAATGAATAAAAATAATATAAATAAAATGTTTAGCATAATGTATAGGACATACTAAGTATTTAAGTATGAAATTTTTTTGTTTTTTTTTTTTTCAGCAAGAAAATAGTACTTCACAATGTGTGGTTAGGAAAGATTACATGACTTGTCTGAGGTAGATAGTGAGTAGGCAAAGAAGCCAGTTCAGACCCAACTCTGACCAGCTTTGTAGCTAGATTTCTTTCTTTCTTTTTTTTTTTTTTTTTTTTTTTTCTTGGTAATTGAGATTTACTGGTTGTGTGGAGAGTCCTTAACTCACTTCTATTCTAATATCTCACTAACCAACTCTTCCCTTTCCTAATTAAAAAGTTTTGCAGACTCTTGTGTGATCTTGGAATCAAGTAGGTACTCAGTAAATATCTATTGACTCATGGACCAATATTCATACCAATAAAATTTGCTGACATTGTGATAATAGAATGAGTGGCAGCTCAAGAACAGAACTGCTAATATTGTCTCCGACTTCCAACCATGTGAATAAAAAGTAATTAGCATAGATTAACATAAACCAAGAGTGCAAGGGAGTTAAGACTTTAATCACAGACAGAAATTTTGACCCATGATCTCCATTGCTACCTGGAATCCCAAACTTATCCATCTAGGATGGCTATGACTTGAGTCTATGCTGAACTTTTCCTTGTACTTACATGTGAGTCATTTTACTCAAATTGTAGAAGGAATGCGATTCCAGTCGCTGCAGAGTTGCATCTATAGATAAGTAGCTGAGTGTCACAAAAATACAAGACAAAGTAGACAGTTAGTAGGGTAGGGAACTCCAATCATAGTATTTTTGTTATAACTTCTTCCCAGATGATGCAACATGCACAACTCTCATGGGTTCTCCCTAATTATGTTAACTTTAATTACTACTTTTTTTTTGATCCAATAAAACTGATCTTTCCCACTATATTAAGTCCTGTTCATCTTAAGGTCTCATTCAATGGTTACATCTTTCAGATGCTTCCACTGAACTTCCTGATTTGGTCAGATTTCCCATAGCATATCTTCCTAGCACCATGGACTTCTTTCAGTAATTATTACAGTTCAACTGTGCAACTCTTTAGAAATATTTGATTTATGTTGTCTCATTAGGCTGTAAGTTCTCTTAGATGGAGAACCATTTTTTTTTCTGGCCATTTAATCTTTTTTTTTTTTTTTTTTTTTTTTTTTTTTTTGGAGAGGTTTTTTTTTTTTCGCCAGACAGACAGAGAGAGACAGAGAGACAGAAAGCGAGAAATCACCCCCCAGGGGGGATGGCGCAATCCCTTCTCCTCCATTCTCCTCTCGGGATCTTGGGCACGCACGCACGCGCCCGGCGTGAGTTGTAAGCCACCGGGTCCGAGACGCGAACCGCGGTCGACTACGTGGGATCCAGCGACATAGCCATTACACTAACTGCTGGTTCCCTGGCCATTTAATCTTGAGCACATTTCATATCAATAGTACTTGGCATGTAGTAAAAAAAATATGTTAATTGAATAAATGTATGGACATATTTCTTGGAAATAGGAGAAAATGAAAGCACTAGAAAAGGACAATAGAATGAATAAAAAGAATTTTCAATGGAGTATCGAATAGCAAAGGATTAGAACTACTGTTTGAAAGAGGATAAAGAAAAATCTCACAATTCTCTAGTGGAACATTTCATAGGGAAACGATGATATGTTCTCTTAAGACTTCTCTTTTAGATTTTGAATGAGGCTGAAAATTTAAGATTTTTTTAACTTTTGAAGCAAAAGAAAAAAAAAAAGCCCTCAAATGAAAGTTTGAAATACTAAAAAGGAAAAACTTCTATATTGAACTTGTGAAGAATACGTAGGAAATGATATTTCAAATAGTTTCCTCAAATTCCATCTTGTAATGAGAATGACTAATCTACCCAAATTCAATGACCATTTTTTTATTGTGAAGCATTTCTATGACATTTGAGAAAATTAATGATTAACAGATGGTGTCCAGTCATATCCTTAGCAAAGATTCTCATCCTCGGACATACAATTGAATCACCTAAGGGACTTTTAAAACACACAGATGTTCAAAACCCAATCCAGGACAATCAAATACAGAGTTTAAATTCAGGAGTGAGTCAAGGACTTTCATTTTTCAAAAGCTTCCTAGATGATTCTAATGTGCAGGCATGGTTGAAAGATAGTGGCCTATAATTTTAATTGAGTCTGCTAATAAAATATTTTCACTAATAGAATGTTTTTTTTTTTTTTTTTTTTTTTTTTTTTTTTTTTTTTTTTTGGAGAGGTTTTTCTCTATAGGGCGCGTGCAATTGCCAGACAGACAAAGAGAGACATAGAGACAGAAAGTGAGAAATCACCCCCCAGGGGGGATAGTCACGCCACAATCCCTTCTCCTCCATTCTCCTCTCAGGATTTTGGGCACGCATGCACACACGCCCGGCATGAGTTTTATTCCACCGGGTCCGGGACGTGAACCGCGGTCGACTACATGGGAGTCCAGCGACATAGCCATTACGCTAACTGCTGGTTCCCGAATGTTTTTAAGAGGAGTGTCAATCGTTTCATTTTGAGTTTGTATCACAGTTATTGTTAGTATTTTAATTGCCTTGCACTTTTTGTTTTGAATTACCAATTCTCTAAACAATTCTTTATCTTTGAACTCATTGCCCCTTGTGGATAACAATATTATATAAATTGTTTTGATCCAAATACTATATCTCCAACATAGATGAAACATGAAAAATGATGAAAAGAATTAGTTATTGTATTGAGATTTCTGGGATTTTTCAGGGGTAAGGCTGAGCCCATCCAGAAGAGCAAGATTCAATTTGAAGTCTACCAACATGTTTCCCCAAGATGGAATATATCTTTAGCTCCATATTTTCTACTGAATTTTTAAGTTACAAATTATGACAAGCTTTTATAGGGATAGTCATTAGGCACACAGCATCACAGGTCAGGCTCCATTTCTTCTAGGAAGTCTTCCCCAACTCCCCACACTCTTCCATTCAGATAAATGCTTTCAAATGAGTTTTTGTAGCACCTAATTACTGACCCCATCATGTCACTCACCATTCTCTTAGGAATGGAGTCTCCATGAGTATTGTCTATGGTTTTTATGCAGAGCATATAGAAAAGTTACAGGCCCAAAGTAGGGCTCAGTAAATATTCGTTAAATGAATAAATGAACTAAGCACTAGATATTGGGATGTCCAGTTGGAGACACCATCTAGGCAGTTGTATGCAGGAGATAAGGAAAAAGGAAAGCTAAAGGGAAATTTGAGGTTTTTAGCTTATAGAATGGTAAGTAGTGGTACTGTTCAAAGGAGAAGGGGTAGAGAAAGTATATTTTGGGAGGAAGACGATGTATTTACTTTGGATATGTTGAGTTTCAAGTGTCCATGGGACATCAAAGTGGTAATATTTGGAAGGAAGTTGGTAATGCAAGCCTGAATCAAAGAAGTCAGAGACAGAGATATTTATTTAGGAATTAGCTGTATTGGGTAGTAGTGCAGTCAAAGGGATGGGAGTATTCATTCAGACTGTTGAGTAGAGAAAAATTAAGACAAAACACACACAGAAGGAACTATTATTTAAGGAATTGGTAAAAATAAAACAAAATGGGAAAACAGGAGAAAAGACTGAGGAAGAGTAGCCAGATAAGATGACAAGAAGGATGAGAGAGGAATATCAGGAAAACCAAAACAGGCAAGAATTCAGAAAAGGAAAGGTTTATTAGCAATACTTAGAACCACAGAGATGTTAGAGTAATTCCTCAGTCTTGACATTGTTGATGTTTTGGACTAGATGGATTTTTGTTGTGGGAACTGCCCTGTGCACCATAGGATGTGTGTCCCTACTGACTAGATACCAGTAGAGGTTCCCTTTCCACTTGTGACAACCCCAAATGCCAAATGCTTATGGGCATATCCATGAGCCTCTAGTTGAGAACTACTAAAGTCATGTAGTCACTGATTAACTAAAAAAATCATTGCGGAGACAAAAGAAACATAAAAAAAAAAATCTCCCTAGAGAAATACAGTAACTCCCCATCAACAACAGAAAACATACAGGAGATCACTGAAATGTCAGAAAAGGACTTCATAATATTGATCATAACAAAATTCAGTGAGCTCTTTCCCACTATACAAGATGGCAGGCAAAAAGCTGCAAAGCAGGATACTAAGGAGAAGAAACCTGAAGCCAAGAAGGCTGGGTCAGTGGCAAGGTTAAAAAGGATGACCCCAAGGCTAAAAAGCCCAAGAAAGGGAAGCCCCACTGCAGCCAAAACCACGTCCTAGTTTGGGGCATCGACAGATATTCTCAGTCTTCCATGTATTCCAGGAAGGCCATGTACAAGAGGAAATACTCTGCTACTAAATCCAGGATCGAAAAGAAAAAGAAGGAGAAAGTTCTTGTGACTGTCACAAAACCAGTTGGTGGAGACAAGAATGGTGATACCTCGGTGCTTAAACTGCACAAAATACCTAGGTATTATCCTGCTGAAGATGTGCCTCAAAAGCTGTTGAGCCACTGCAAAAAACCCTTCAGTCAGAATGTGAGAAAGCTGCGAGCTAGCATCACTCCTGGGACCATTCTGATCATCCTCACTGGACGCCACAGAGGCAGGAGAGTGGTTTTCCTAAAGCAGCTGAGCAGTGGCTTGCTACTTGTAACTGGACCACTGGTTCTCAATCAAGCTCCACTGCATAGAACACACCAGAAATTTGTCATTGCCACCTCCACAAAAACTGATATTAGCAAAGCAAAAATCCCAAAGCACCTTACCAATGCTTACTTCAAGAAAAAGAAACTGCAGAAGCCCAGACACCAGGAAGGTGAGATCTTCAACACAGAGAAGGAGAAATACGAGATTTTCAAAGCCGCACAAGATTGGTCAGAAAGCTATAGACTCACAAATTTTACCAAAAATCAAAGCTGTTACTCAGTTCCAGGGCTACCTGCGATCTGTGTTTGTCCTTACAAATGGAATTTATCCTCACAAATTGGTCTTCTAGATTTTTTGCCAAGAACCTAATTAAATAACTGATTATATATATATCTATATATATCTATATCTATATCTATATATATATATATATATATATATTATATATATATATATACACTCAATGAGATCCAAGAGAAATTAAACAATCAATTCCAAGAGATAAAATCATTTCATGACATAAAGGAGAAATTCCATAAAGAGATAAACACCCTAAAAACAATGAAATGGAACCTCTGGAGATGAAGGATATAATACAGGAAATCAAACTCTCAAATCTGTATAATGGGTATTCCAGAAAGTAAAGAAACTGGCAAAGGCACAGAAAATGTCTTCCATGAGTTACACAAGTTTTCAGAGAGACACACAAACATCCAGATCTAGGAAATGCAAAAGACACTAAATAGAATCAACATACTCTCCAAGGCACATCATTGCCAAAATGGAAAAAGTCAAAGACAAAGATTATGTTCTAAAAATGGCAAGAAAGAAGCATCAAGTTACTTATAAAGGATACCCCATCAGACTAACTTTAGACCTCTCAGCAGAATCCATGCAGGCAAGGAGGGAATGAAAAGACATTCAAAATTCTGAAAGAAAAACTATTTTTGCCAAGAATACTGTACCCAGAAAGATTATCCTTCAGACTGAAAGGAGAAATAAAACCATTCCAAGATAAACAAAAGCTACAAGAATTTGCCAACACTAGACCAACTCTTTAAGAAATGCTTATGAGAATACCACATCAAGAAAACCAAAGGGAGATAATTAGAAATAAGAAAACAAAACAACTAGGAAAATAATAAAATGGTAGGTGTAAGTACATATTGATAATAATGTTGAATGTTAATCCCCCAATTAAAAGACACAGACTGGCTGAACAGACAAACAAAAAACAAACAAAAACCTTCCTATATATTGCTTACAAAAAAAAAAAAAAAAAAAAAAAAGAAAAACATCTCATTGACAAATACATACATATATTCAAAGCAAAGGTCTGAAAAATGTAATTTTATGCAAACATAAATAAACATAAAAAGCTGGAGTCATGATACACATATCAGACAAAATAGACTTCAAGTTAAAGAACTGTATAAAGAGACAGAGAAGGTCACTATATACTATTCAAAGGATTAATTTACCACAAAGATCCAGTTATAAGTATTTATGTACCCAACATTAGAGCACTCAAATAAATAAAACAGACTTCTAAACCTAAAGAGCGAGCGAGAGAGAGACTATAGCACACTAATTGTTGGGGATTCAAAAGCCCACTCTTACCACTGGATAGGTCATCTAGACAAAAGTTAAATGAAGAGACACAGAAACTAAATTATATAATTCAATTGGATCCAACATATACAGATCATTTCTCTTAACTCTAAAATACACATTCTTCTCAGCCTCACATGGGACATTTTTGAAGACTGACCACATGATAGGACACAAAACAAGTCTTTACAGATTTAAAAGTATAGAAAGCATAACCACCATCTTTTATGACCACAATGAAATTAAATTTGAAATCAACAACCAAAAGAGCCTTAGAAAAATACTCAAATACATGGAAACTAAACAATTTACTCCTGAATGACTTTGAAACAACTGAAGAAATTTAAAATGAAATTGAAAAATTTCTTGAAACAAACGATAATGAAAGCCTAACTCTCCATAATCTTGGACACAATGAAAGCAATACTAAAAGCAAAGTGTAAAGCAATTAGTGCTCACAAGAAAGATGACAAACAGCCTAATGATACATCTCAAGGAACTGGAAAAGCAACAACAAAAAATGCCCAAAAGTACTAGAAGGAAATAAATAATAAAGAATAGATCAGAAATAAATGAAACATAGAATAAAGAGCATTACAAAAACTGACATAACAAAAATCTATTTTTTTGAGAGGATAAGTAAAATCAACAAACCATTAGTTAGACTAAGAAAAATAAAGGACTCAGGTAAATAAAATCAGGAATTAAAAATGTGATATTACAACAGATACTGCAGAAATAAAAAAAGATTAGAGAATACTATGAGTGACTATACACTAACAAATTGAAAAATCTAGAAGAAATGGACAAGCATCTGGGCATATACAATATACCTAGATTAATAACAAGCAATGAAATTGTGTGAATAATAGTCTCCCAACAAAGAAAAGCCCAGGTCACAGTGGCTTTACTTCTTAATTCTACAAAACTTTTAAAGAAGAATTAACCAAAATTCTCTTCAAACTATTTCTAAAGATCAAAATGGAAGGAATCCTCCCAAATTCATTTTATGAAGCCTCCATTATTCTGATACCAAAAGTAGAGAGGGACACAACAAAATAAATTACAAACCAATATTCCTGATGAATGCAGATGCAAAAATCTTAAATAAGATACTAACATTGAATCCAACAGTACATCAAAAAGACTATACACCATGATCAAATAGTCTTTATCCCAGGGATGCAGAGAGTGTTCAACGTATGCAAAATAATTATTGTAATAAAACACATTAACAGAAGGAAAGATACAAATCAGATCATATCAATATCTGCATTGATACAGGAAAAGCATTTGATAAAATACAACATCCCTTCATGATTAAGACTCAACAAAATATGTATAGAAGATATGTTTCTCAACATAGTAAAAGCCATCTATGACAAACCTATTGCTAACATCATACTGAGTAGGAAAAAGCTTAATTCTGTCCCACTAAAATCTCGACCAAGACAAGGTTGTCTGCTTTTCCCACTTCTTTTCCATATAGATTGGAAGTCCTAGTTAATGCAATTAGACAATAGAGTGAAATAAAAGGTGTTCAAATGGGAAGGAAGAAGTTAAATTGTGTCTATTTGCAGACTTGTTTAAATACATAGAAAATTCAGAAGAATCCATTAAAAAAATCTGTAGAAGTGATAAATTCAGTAAAGTCACAAGCTACAAAATCAATATACAAAGATC
Organism: Tupaia tana; assembly: GCA_026018925.1. Lineage (NCBI taxonomy): Eukaryota > Metazoa > Chordata > Mammalia > Scandentia > Tupaiidae > Tupaia > Tupaia tana. Next base: position 246,221,585 of record JAKSZU010000001.1, on the reverse strand, counting down.
AATGTTTTTTTTTTTTTTTTAATACATCAACAATGAACAGACTCAGGTAGAATTGAAGAAAGCAATCCCATTTACAATAGCCACAAAATAAAGTAAAATACGTAGAATAACCAATCCTAACCAATTAGAACAACCTCGACAAAAAAAAAAAAAAAAAAAAAATAAAAAATAAAATAAATAAATAAATAAATAAATTGAAACAGCAAACCAACCGCCCCCCCCCCCAAAAAAAAAACAAAAAAACAAAAAAACAAAAAAAAAAAAACAACCCTATGGGATGGGACCAGCAGTTAGAGTAATGGCTATGTCGCTGGACTCCCACATAGTCGCCTGCGGTTCACGACCCAGACCCGATGGCTTAAAACTCACGCTGGGCGTGTGTGCATGCATGCCCAAGATCCTGAGAGGAGAATGGAGGAGAAGGGATTGCGGCGTGGCCATCCCCCCTGGGGGGTGATTTCTCGCTTTCTGTCTCTCTGTCTGTCTCTGTCTGGCAAGTGCATGCGCCCTATGGCAAAAACCTCTCCAAAGGAAAAAAAAAAACCCTATGGAACAATGAAGAAAGAAATTTAAAGTGTTACAAAAAATGGAAAGACATGAATTTTTACTTGAGTGGGAGAATCAATATAATTAAAATGTAGATTCTACTGAAATTAATTTACAAATTTAATGCAATTCCAAAGAAATAACTAGAGACATTCTTCACAGGAATAGAAAAAACAATCATGAAATTTGTCTGGAATCATAAAAGACTCCATATTGCTAACATACTACTGTGTAAAATGAATAAACTTAGATGTATCTCAATATCTGACTTCAAAATATATTACAAAACTGATCATCAAAACAGCATGGTACTGGCACAAAAACAGACAATGGAACAGAATAGAGAATCTACAAGTAAACTCCAAAACATACAATCTATTGAAAGGGCACAAGATAACTCAGTGGATAAAAGAAAGTATTTTCATCAAACGGTGCTGTAAAAACTAGATATACACCTGCAGAAAAATGAAACTACACCCCTCTCTCTCACCATTGGCAAAAGTCAACCCAAGATTAATCAAGAATCTAAAGGTAAAGCCTCAAACTATAAAATTACTTTTTGAAAACACAGGGGAAACACTTGAAAACATTGTGGTGGGCAAAGATTTCCTAATTAAGACCCCTAAAACACAGGCAACAACTCCAGAAAATAGAAAAGTAGGATTACATCAAACTTAAAAGCTTCTGCTCAGCAAAGGAAACAATAAGTTACCCACAGAATGGGAGAAAATATTTGCAAACCATACTTTAAGTAAGAGATTAATAACCAGAACATAAAGGGGACTCAAGCAGTTTACCTGCAGAAAGACTAATGTAATTTTAAAATAGGTATTTGATCTAAACAGGCAACTCTCAAAGAAAGACTTATGAATGGCCAAACGCATATGAAAAACTGTTCTTCATCTCTTATCATAAAAAAAATGCAATGAATATCACCTATCCCTAGTAAGAATTTCTAGTAAAAAAGAAGAACAAGAACAACAACAACAAATGCTAGAATGCTAGTGAGGCCTGTTGTGAAAAGGGAACCCTCCTGCACTATTGGTGGGAATGTAAATTCAGCCAGCCACTGTGGAAAACAATATGGAGGTTCCTCAACAATTTACCAATAGATACAATATGACCCAGTAAACCCACTCCTGAGTATTTACCCAAAGAGCAAGAAATCACTCAGTCAAAAATACTCCTACACATTCCTGTTTATTGCAGCATTTTCACAATAGTTAAGACATGGAATCAACCTAAATGTCCACAGCTGATGACTAGATTAAAAAAGTATTGCACATGTGGACAATGGAATACTATTCAGCCATAATGAACAGTGAGATCCTGTCATTTGATAAAAGTGGCTGAATCTAGAAGATTTAAGGCTAAGTAAAATCAGTCAGACTATGAAAGACAAACTATGTCCTTACTCAGTACATGCCAAATATCAGTACTCTATAGCAGAAGTTGAAAGATTTGAAGACAGAAGTAGAGAGGACAACTGTACATACCAGAGTCTGAATGAAGGTTGGGGGTGGGGGTTAGGAGAAAAGCCTTTTAACAGACATAGAAATGCAGGCAGATAGGGCAAAGGGATTATGGAATGGTATATTACAACTGAGTGAAAAAAAAACATTGACAATTATATATATAGGAAATGTATATACTATGTATATACATTTATACTATATATATACATAAAATGTGGTATTCTTTGTTGAAAACAATGAATATGGTCTTGCTTTGATTTTTGCATGTGGCATGCATGTTTGAAAATACATGTTGTGTGCCAAGACAGACGACAATTAAATGTAAATAAGAGATTATAAAATAAAATAGAAAAGAAAAAAATGCACACAAATATGTAAAATGCGTATTAGTGATAAATCGTGAATAGGAAAAAATGTCTTAGAGATAGATATTTAAATCTATACATGGAAGAGATTCCTGGCTAAGGTTTTACCAGATCCCAAGATGTATTAAAATACACTGAGAGTTACGTGCAAGATCAAATGCATTTAAATTTGCTTTAGGTTTAAAATTAAAAAAAAAATGTCCTCTGGTAATTATGGAATGGAAACATAGCAAAATCAAATAAACATCATGAATCTAAAATTTTCATATACGTTAAAAATGTAGATGCCATTGGCTTATGCAAGTAGAAGAACAAATATTTTTGTTGATAGGAAACACTTAGAAAATACACCACAATTGCAAATTTCTCTTTATGTTAAGAAATTACTTACATCCTGGAAATATTGGGCAGATTTGAAAATGCATGACTAGGAATAGTTTTCAGATGAGTCTCTATGAGTTTCCTATGAAAAAAACAAAAATAATAAAATTAGAGTTGAATCATTGGAGTTTTGTAATAACTCACCTTTAATTATAAAGAACACATTATTAGAAGCATGACAGTCTTTTTTTTTTTCTTTGAGAGAGAGATTTTTGCTAAAGGGTGCATGCACTCACTGGAGAGAGAGAGACAGAAAGCAAGAAATCACCCCCCAGTAAGGAACGGCCACACGGGAATCCCTTCTCTATTCTCCTCTCAGAATTTTGGGCAGGTACACACACATGCCTGGCATGAGGTTAAGCAGCTGAGTCCAGGACTCAAACCTCGGCCAACTATGTGGGAGTCCAACAATATAACCATTACACCATCAGCTGGTCCCTAAGCATGACAGTTCTTAACAACATATATGTTATCACCCATGATCAATAAAAACAATGCTCAATTAATATAAATTTTCTTCCCAATGAGATAAGAATGAGAGTGAGGTTCAGATGTAAAAAAAAATTAATACTCAAGTTTGATCTATGGATTAGCAGTAAACTATCAATAGTATGCCTTGCCTAACATTGCATTCCATTTGTTAACTCGAGAGCAACAAAACATATTCATAAGTGTACTAGGACTTCTAAATTCATAGAATGCACTTGTCAACAGAAATGTTTTGAAACGCCATCAGAATAAACATTAAATAGAAATGAAGAAGAAATGAATGCATTAATTTTACCTTACAGATTATAAATAGCGGTATGGTTGCAGGCTTTTTGCCAAGCAGTCTCTTCAAACATTTACGTGGATCTTGTCATATATTTGCTGCAATTTGTGAAGGACCAATTGACGGGAAGCTAATTATTCCTTAGATTCTTGTCATCTCTTTGCTGCATATACAACTTAAAGGTGGCTTGCCCCCCAGTTTGCTTTTCTGAATACCCCTGAGAAGACTGAGACTGTTTTCCTTATAAATAATGAGACATCTTCATGCCTTCCAGCCAGTGTGCCTCTCCACCAAATGGCTCCATTGTGGAGCTCCACCCTTTATATAGTGACTAGAATCATGCCTGGGAAAAGGTGTGCCTAGTGTCCTAACTCACTTTGCAAAAAGACAATACCTCACCATACTAATGTCTTCTTCAGGTGACTGTTTCTGCCATTTAAAACATTGATAATAACACATCTGCCATTTGGTACCTTATTTGTATTAATAGAAAGTAGACTAACATGTACTTTTCCTTCTAGGCTGCAGGGTTATTTCTCAACAATCTATTCCTCTGACCTCTGTTTTCTTTGGACCACTTACTTTTGGAGGATTGAAATATATCTGTAACTTGCCTAATCAAAGCATCAGCAGGGCCAAATCAGTTTATAAAAAGACCTAATTACCCTGCTGGGGGGCGGGGAGATGATGTGAGTGACAAAAGGGTAACCATTCAGCTTTTTGTAACCCCTGCTGTTTCACCTTCATATGATTTCAGAAATTCAGGTCCCACAAATGACCTGCTGGATGTCTCCCACTTACATTCCCTTAATTGGATTAATGACAAGTTTGATACAGATGCAGGATTATAAAGTTTAAAAGGTAAGAGACAAGTAAGTTGTTCTAGCAAAATCTCAGCATAAAATTGGGCCATACTAAAGGAAAGCGAAGGATGCAATACATATTGTTGGGTATCACTCAGAGAAACTGAGTATTTATTTATTTATCTTCATTCATCCCAGAGCCCTTGCATACACATGTGTGAGAGAGAAGCAGACAGACACAGAAGCGTGACCCGCACAGGGTCTGGTTGTGCCACAGTTCCTCTTCGTCCAGTCCTCCAGTCCGTTGGGTCCCGGGCACTTGTGTATGTGCCCAGCGTGTTTCAGGTTGACTGGGGTGAGGGTTCCAACTGTGGTCACTATATGGGATCTGATCTCTTAGTGAATGCTATGATGGTTATAACATAGTTTAGAACAGAAGATTGTTTTTGATAATGTTAAATAAAATAACAAAATTGTAAGTGATGACCTAATTGTGAAATTTGGTTGCATTTTAATAGTTCATATATTTTGCCTGGGTATATTTATAACAATGTATACATAACTTAGATAAACAAATTCTTCATTGAATTTTTATTTTCACATATATATTTTTACTTTTGGTATAAATCATCTTGGTTGTCTCTTTAAAATTTACCATGTTTTAGCTTGAGTTTTTCTTTATTTTCTTCCCTAAGTTTAAAAAGTTTAGTCTGGAAATCAGTGGTTGTCATAATAGCTATGTCGCTGGACCCCCTTGTAGTCAACCATGGTTCGAGTCCTGGACCCAGTGGCTTAAACTCACACCAGGCTCATGTGCATGCATGCCCAAAATCCTGAGAGGAGAATAGAGGAGAAGGGATTGCGGTGTGGCCATCCTCCCTGGAAGGTGATTTCTCGCTTTCTGTCTCTCTGTCTCTTTCTGTCTTTCTGGTGTGCGCATGCGCCCTACAGCAAAAACCCTCTCCAAAAAAAAAAAAAAAAAAAAAAAAAACAACCTCATGCAGGGCATGTGTGCGTGCATACCCAAGATTCAGAGAGGATAATGAAAGAGAAGGGATTGCAGCCCTGGGGGTGATTTCTCACTTTCTATTTCTATGTCTCTCTCTGTATCTCTGGTGAGCACACATGCCCTATTGCAAAAATCTCTCTCTCAAAATAAAAAAAGAAAAAGTATATTTGTATATGCAAGAGTGATGGTTAATTTTAGTGTAAAGTTGATGCCCAGCTATTTGGTTAAACATTATTCCAGGTGTGTCTGTGAAGGTGTTTCTGGATGAGATTAAGATTTGAAGTGGGGGACCAGCAGTTAGCATAATGGCTACGTGGTTGGACTCCCATGTAGTCAACTGCGGTTTGATTAATGGACCCCGTGGCTTAACATCACACCGGGCACGTTTGTGTGCGTGCCCAAGATCTGGAGAGAACGGAGAAGGGATTGCAGTGTGGCCATCCTCCCTAGGGAGTGATTTCTTGCTTTCTGTCTCTCTGTCTCTCTCTTATCTTTCTCGAGAGTGCACGCACCCTATAGCGGGAAAAAAAAAAAAAAAAAAAAAAAAAAAAAAAACCTATCCAAAAAAAAAAAGTTTTGAATTGGTAGACTGAGTAAAGCAGATTGCCCTCCCCTATGTGAGTAAGTCACATCCAATCAGTTTAAAGCTTAACCAGCATAAAAATCTCATTAAGAAAGAGCCTTGGACTATCTTCAAGCTGGAACATCAATCTTCTCTGCCTTCAAACTCAGACTCAAACTGGGACCTACAACATTAACTCTTCTGGTTCTCAGGCCTTCAGATTTAAGCTGGAACTATACCATTGCTCCTTTTAGGTTTCCAGCTTGCCAACTGCCCATCCTGGACTTCCCTTAATCATGTGACCCAATTCCTTACCATGAAAACCTCTCTCTGTCTCTCAGTAGGTAGCTAGATAGATAGCTAGACAGACATACATAGTTAGACCGACAGGAGTATCTTTATCAATCTAATCTCTGTGTAAATATGTAGCGATCTCTCTCATTTCTTTTGTTATTCTGGAGAACTTAGACTACATTGAAAAATTAATAAACACCTACAAAGCACTTACTGTGCTGAGCACCATGTGTTTCACCATATTACAGAATGAAGGACAAAAACCTTATAATTATTGTAATAGACATACAAAAAAGCATTTGATAAAATTCGACATCCTTTCACAATAAAAACACTTGACAAAATAGGCACAGAGGAATGTTTCTCAACAAGATAAAGGACATATATGACACACACACATCTAATTTTATACTCAATGATGAAAAGTTGAAGATATTTCCTCTGAGATTAAGAGCAAGACAAGAATGCCTGCTCTTGCCACTTCTATTCCGCATAGTATTGCTCCTATCCATAGCTATTTGGCAAGAAAAGAAATAAAAGGTATCTAAATTGAAAAGAAATGAAATTGTCTCTGTGTGTTGAAGACATGAATATGAATATGAATATATATGAATATAAATACCTATCTATACATAAATGGCTAATTTTAGTGTCCAATTGATTGGGCCATGGCCCAGGTATTTAGTTAAACGTTAACCAAATGTTATATATAATATGTGTGTGTGTGTGTGTGTGTGTATGTATATATATACACATACACATATATATGAATATATATGAATATGAATATATAGAGATATATCGACCGCGGTTTGCATCCCGGACCTGGTGGTTTAAAAAAATAATAGAGATATAGACATTAAATATTAACCAAATATTATATATATGTATGTGTACATATATGTATGTGTATATATATATATATATATATATATATACATGCATAATACTTAACCAAATGTTTTATATATATATATATATATGTATGTGTGTATATATGTATATGTATGTGTGTATGTATATATATATACATGAGTTTTATATATATATGTTTGTGTATATATATATACATGCATAATACTTAACTGCGGCAGTACAGGGTCAGTTCCAACACAATATTAATAAGAAATTAAGAAAATACTCTCATTTATAAAAGCTACAAAATATATATACACACATATATATATATCTATATATATGAATATATATAGATATACATATACATATAGATTTACACAAGCCGGACTTCATAGAAAACCTGTTAGAACTTAAAAATTCAGTGAAGTTGTAGGTTACAAGCCCAACATACAAAAATCAGTGGTGTTTCTATGCACTACCAACAAATTACATAAAATTTATATAACATTACATAAACATTTTTTAATTGCTACAGGACGTGCACTTAGAAGGAGAGTGCAACAGCACCCCCAAATGGGGCATGATCACACAGAATTATTTTTTCTACTGTCTGTGCCCCACCAGGGGGCATCCATGTGCATGTGCTTTACACGTTTTTCAAGCCACTGGGACCGTGATTTGCACAGTGGTTGGCCATGTGGGATCTGGCTCCCAGTGCGTAATACTTAACTGCAGCAGTACAGGGTCAGTTCCAACAAAACACAATGTTAACAAGAAATTAAGAAAATACTCTCATTTATAAAAGCTACAAAATATAAAATATTAAATACTTAGGACTAAATTTAACCAAAGAGATAAAAGATGCTGAAAACTATAAAAGAGTGATAAAAGAACTAGAAGAAGACACAAAGAAATGGAAGCACAAGTTGTGTTCATTGACTGGAAGAATTAATATTGTTAAAATGACCCAAAAGCAACCTAGACTCAACCCAATCCTTATCAAAAATTTAATGTCATTCTTCAATGAAATAGAAAAAAAATCTTAAAATGTGTATGGAAGCACAATAGACCCCAAATAGCAAACAATATTTAGCAAAAAGATCTTTAGCAGAGGGCATCACACTACCTGATTTCAAAAAATACAAAGCTATAGTAATAAAATAGCATATACTGGCATTAAAAACCAACACATCAACCAATGAAATAGGATACAAATAAGCCCATACGTCTATAGTTAATTGGTTTTTTTTTTTTTTAGAGGTTTTCGCTATAGGGCGCATGCGTTCGCCGGACAGACAGAGAGAGACATAGAGACAGAAAGCGAGAAATCACCCCCCAGGGGGGATGGCCACGCCGCAATCCCTTCTCCTCCATTCTCCTCTCGGGAACTTGGGCACGCACACACAAGCGCCTAGCGTGAGTTCTAAGCCACCCGGTCCAGGACTCGAACCACGGTCCACTATGTGGGAGTCCAGCGACATAGCCATTACACTAACTGCTGGTTCCCTAGTTAATTGGTTTTCAACAAGGATGCCAAGAACACACAATAGGGGTCCCTGCTGTGGTATAGGCAGTAGAGCACTACTGTGTAATATTGGAGTCACATGGGAAGGCCCCAAGGTTAAATCCATGGTTGGTTTGGACACATCAGGTGTGTTTATGAGCCTGGCTGATTGGAAGGGTGGGGGAAAGATTATAGCATGGCAAGACTTTATCTAGGGTACCTGTTTTTCTTCTTCTTTCTCTTTTTCAAACAAACTTTTAAAAAATGTCAGATTATACAAAAACTTGTCACAGAGAGACAGACAGAGGAAGAAAGAGAGAGAAAGCAACCTCCAATGGAGTTTGGTCGTGCTGCAATTCCTTTTCCATCCTGCCAGGATTGGGGGCACACATACACGTACACATACACATACACATACACATACACATACACACACACACACGTGCACATGTCTGGTATGTGCTGAGGGCAGGATTTGAACTGTGGGGTCAGTCATGTGAAATCTGGCTCCCTTAACTTCTTAACCAATGGCCACAGGGTCGGTCCAATAAACAAACTCTTAAAAGCATGCACACTGGAGAAATGACAGTCTCTTCAATAAACAGTATTAGGGAAACTGACTATCCACAAGTAGAAGAATGAAATTAGACTTTTATCTCAACCCTTACATATGAATAGCTCAGAATGGATTAAATATTTAAATGTAAGACATGAAACTATAAAGCTCCTAGAAGAAAACATGGGGGGAAGCTCTTTGGCATTGGTGTGAGCACTGATTTCTTGGGGTATGACCCCCAAACACTGGTAACAAAAACTAAACTAGACAAATGGGATTGCATCAAACTAGAAAGCTCTGCATGGCAAGGGAAACAACACAGAGTGAGACATGACCCACAGAATGGGAGAAAACCTTTGTAGATAAGGGCCTCAAAAGCAATGCATAAGAAACTCAAACAAGTGAGTAACAAGAAAATAAATAACCCTATTAAAAGTTGGCAACTGAGGGGACCAGCAAAGGGCATAATGGTTATGTCACGTAGTCAACTGTGGTTCAAGTCCCAGACCTGGAGGCTTAAAACTCAACGGTGGGCGTGTGTGTGTGTATGCCCAAAATCCCAAGAGGAGACTGGAGGAGAAGGGTTAATATTGTGGCCTTCCTCCCAGGAGGTGATTTCTCACTTTCTGTCTCTCTATCTCTCTCAGTCTCTCTAGCAGGCATATGCCCCCTATAACAAAAATCTCTCTAGAATTAAAACGAAAAGGCAATGGACCAAGTGGTGGCAAGGTGGTTAGGGTAGCTGGGTCCCCTATGGCCAGCTGCACAGTTTAAGTCCCAGACTCTGCAGCGCTACATATGCATGTGTGCCCAACATCCTGAAAGGAGAAATAAAGGATTTAGGTGTGACCTCCTTCATCGAGAGTACTTTCTCATTTTTTTCCTTCTCTCTCTCTGCAGAGAGCAAATAAAAAAATGACAAAAGAATAAATACATATATGCATATGAATACATACATACATATATTCTTTGACTGCCATTTAACATGTATAGTGTTTTTCCTGATATGTAAATCAAAGAAAAAAATTTAATGGAGCTCTTTAATACTCTTCCTCAATCTGTACCAAACCCTCGGGGCTTTGAGGAGCACTGTTTCAAACCTAGATATATTTTCCAAACATTATTATCTTATAGATGAATAATCTGAAGAATGGTTGAGCGACCTAAGTTCACATAATAAAGTAGTCAGATGTCCTGCAAGCTTTCCACTAAGAAGTAGGTATAGATATGGTATTCTGAAACTATGAAACTATAGACAGATGTTTTCCTTTGCTACAAAGTTGAGACCCAGCAGCATTTCAAGAATTGGCACATATTTAGTACGACAAATCAAGTGTTTACCATGCTTCAGAAATAATGCAAAATGCTAGGGATACAACGGTAATGTAACCATAAAGTTCCTGCCTTTATGGAGCTGAGATCAGAGGAAAATTCAACAATTAAAAAAATAATAAAAGGAAAAAGAAAAAAAGAGAAAAGAACCTTTTAATAACTACATGGTTTTCATTGTGTTAGTGCTACCAAGGAAGATTACACAGGTCCCGACATGTTTGTGGAAAAATGGAATTAAAGTATAATTTTATTTTGGTGCAAACATTTTTTGAAATCCAGGCCTAGTTTTTTCATGCTACACATTTCCTGTGAACCCTTTGAAGGTCCCTCATATGACATCTACGTGAATGCGTAAGAAGTTCTTTCGGAGGAACTGATTTCAGCCAAGATTTGAAGGTTTCGGTAAATGACAGGTTCTGAGGGAGCTAAAAGTGTCAGTGAGGGAAGCAGAGTGATGGGTTGAGAGAGTTTTCTGATACTCAACCAAAAACAGTATGATCCAGCTTCCTAACTTAGTTGTTAAGCAGAGAAGTTGAAGTTTACAGAAAAATGAGTTACATATTACAAACTCTTGAATGAATTTCAGGCACTTTTATGTGTGGGATTTTATCTAAAATGAATTCATGGAACCAGCAGATGGCATAATGGCTATGTTGCTGGACTGCCATGTAGTCAACCGCGGTTCAAGTCCTGGACCTGGTGGCTTAAACTCACGCCAGGTGCATGTGCATGTGTGTACAAGATCCTGAGGGAAGAATGGAGAAGGGATTGTGGTGTGGCCATCCTGCCAGGGGGTGATTTCTCGCTTTCTGTCTCTTTGTCTCTCTCTGTCTTTCTGGTGAGTGCATGCACCCTATAGCAAAAACCTCTAAAAAATTTTAAACATAAATAAAATGATGTTCACAAACATAGCTGTTCCGTTCATGGTTGTAGATGAAAGTAGCTGGGTAAACACTTGACATGTGTTTTTTTTTTGTTTTGTTTTCTGAAAGTAGCTTTCCTTACAAATGACAATGTAGGCCTTGACAGAACGTAACATTTTTTCCCCCTGGTTCTCACATGTTTTTTGGCAATTTAGAAGTTCACCATCTCTCATTAGAATTTCAAAGTATTCCTAATGAATTTTATCTAAGGGGAAAAGAACTTATTGGCTTAGGGAACTTTCAAGCCAGCCAAAAAAATGAGCTAGATACTTAATAGACATAATGTGTATATTTATTATTTACATATTCTACTAAAAAATACAGAATACCAGAGTCAAACATTTTGTAGGAGGTATGAGTGCATATAGACATGCATGTTTTATGTTTATGTATTTATTCTTAGTTTTTGCTATAGGGCATATATGCTCACCAGAGAGAATGGGAGAGAGGGAATGCGAGAAATCACTCCCCCCCCCCCCCCCCCAGGAGGGATGGCCACATGGCAATCCCTTCTTCTCTAGTCTCCTCTCAGGATTTTGGGCATGCATGCATGTGTACCTGGCAATAATTTTCAAGCCACCAAGCCTGGGACATGAACTGTGAAGTCGGTCATGTGGGATCTAGCATCTCAACGTCCATACCACTTACTGGCCCATGCATGTGTATTTTTTTGTTGTTGTTGATTGTTGTAGCTCCTGTTTGGGAGAAGAAAAATAATCTTATTTGAAAAATGAACAAAAGTAGGTTCTTCTCATTGTTCATTTGCATTTTAAGTTTTAACACTTCTGATGAATTCATTTTCCTTCTGTGTTTGTGTTTCAACTGTTACATATTGATTTACAAATCATACTTCTCTGCCTGCCTACATTTCTGCTCCTATTCATTCATTTATGTAGATCCAAATTTCCATTTTCTTCCTGCTTGAAGAACTCCCTTTGCATGATTTTTGTTTCTGTTTCATCTGCTGGCAATGATTTTGCTCAAGTTTTGCATATCTGACAAAGTATTTTACCTTCAATATGGAAAGATAATTTCACAAGGTCTAACAGTCTATGGTGGACAGATTTGGTTTTTTCTTTCAGTACTTTAACGATGTCATTCTGTTGTGTTCTGGCTCATGTAGGCCTTGGCAATAAGTCTGCTTTCTTTCTTGTCTTTGTTCATCAGTAGGTAATATGTATTTCTTCTCTGGAAGCTTTTCAGATATTTTCTTTATCACTGATTTTCATCAGGTTGATTATGATATGCCCTGGTATAGTTATCTTTATTCTTTTTGAGTGCTTTCATTGAATGCTTCTTAGCTTTATGCATTTACAGTTTTTATCAAATTCAGAAAACTTTTAGTTATGAATGATTCAAAATTTTTCTTGTTCCAGTTCTCTTTCATCTCCCGTTGAAACTCCTCTCTTTTTAAAAAGAATTATTTAATTTTATTTATTGCAATTATTATTTTTTTTTAACTTGCTATAGGGGATGTGTACTCAACAGAGAGAGACGGGGCAGGGGTAGAGTTAGGAGGAGTGCGAAAGCAAACCTCCAGTTCTGGGACTCAAGCTGAGATCACCCATGTGGGAGTTCAACCCCAAACACGCCACCTGCTGGCTCCCAGAACTCTTCTTACATGTAAGTTCAATCACTCAATAATGTCACACAGGTCATTGACGCATCTTCTTTCTCCTCATTAACCTCAAGTTTTATGTTATTGTCTTGAGTTGTTCAGATGCCTTACATGTATTAATGCCATTGCTTATCATTTCTATCATCTCTGTCATTCTGGGTCTGCTTTTATTAACTAAATTTTTTCTCTTTGTTATGGATATTTTCCTGCCCTCTTTTTTTCACTTCTATTGCTAAGAGAGAGAAGATAATGTGGAAACTGCCACTGAAGAGGAACAAATTTTTACTATGATCCACTATGAAAGCAGAGAGTTAGCCACAAATCCCCCTCCTTTTAAATTTGGGCTGGCTGTGGTTATTTGTTTAACCAGAGTATGTGGCAGTAGTGATGTTTTGGGATTTTGAGGTGAGATTAGAAGAAGCTTCACAGCTTCCATCTAAGTATGTTGGGATACTCTCACTGGGAGCCCTACACTGCCATGTAAGAAACAGAGCTACCCCAAGACTGCCAGAATAGAGGCCACATGAAGGAGCTCCAAAGTCCCACCCTCAGACGAGCATTCAGGTCATCTTCTCCAAGGCAGCAGACACGTAAATGAAGCCATCTTGGACTGTCTAGCCAAGCCCCCATTTATAATCTGAATACCACGGACTAAACTCTGACGATGCCATGAGAATGATTCAGCTGTCCTTTATTCCAGTTCCTGAGATATAATATCATTAGATATAAAGAAGTAGTTGTTTTAAATGTCTATATTTTGAAGTAAATATTTAAGTAGCAATAGATAACTAAAACACCCACCATACATTGGCTATTATTCAGGTAGGTATTTTACATTCATGAGATTACCCTTTAGATGTCTAGTTTCACAGACTATTTGGAAAATGGGGAATTGGTTTGAATTTATGTTTTCATTGAAATGGCAGTGATGATGGAAAAGAAATTATAACAGGAGAGATTGTGTTTACCTGTTTCATTTTCTTTTAGAATATCTTCTTGGAAAAAGGAAAGAAACTGTAATTGTTACTATTTTCTTTCATTAGGCTAATGCATTTAAAACATATTCAATCTTAAAACACATGTACAGTTTTTCTGGTATTTCAATGTAACTCTTTTATGCCTGCTAAATCGAATGCTTGAAAGTATCTAGGCAAACCAAAAAAAACTATTATTTCACTGGCTGCAATTTGCAAACAATGTCTTTACTCTTTACACCACCTGTAAAATTTTCCTCTGCTCTCATTCCAAAACAAACAAACATAAAGCTTAGACTCTTTCCTGATAGCAAAGTAAAAAAATGTATATGGACAATTGAAATGTCCAAAGACAGGGGACTGGCTGAATCAATGATAGGACATATGTGAAATGTTATTCTGCCATTAAAATTTATCTGGAAGGTGCATGAAAAGAATATGGACAGATATTTAAAATATAACATTAGATTAAAAAGTCAGTTATAAAAGAGCATATACATAATGAAACAGTTTTACATAAATACTTATATTGCACAAGAAGTTTCTATAGATATATACAACAAAATATTAGTGATAGCCCCAGAGAGTGAGATTAGAAATACTTAAAAATTTATTTCTGGGGACCAGCAGTTGGCATAATGGCTATGTCACTGGACTCCCATATAGTTGACCACAGTTCGAGTCCTGGACCCAGTGGCTTAAACTCACACCGGGCGTGTGTGCATGTGTACCCAAGATCCCGAGAGGAGAATGGAGGAGAAGGGATTGCAGCATGGTCATCTCCCCTGCGGGAAGATGATTTCTCACTTTCTGTCTCTCTGTATCTCTCTGTCTTTCTGGCAAGCACATGCGCCCTAAATATATATATACATATATATATGTATATGTATGTATATATATATATATATATATATATATATATATATATTTCTGTAACTGCAATTTTTAATTTTTCTACAAAACAACTTCATGAATTTGATTTGAAATGGAAGAAAAATTATTAACCATTTAAAAAAACTGTGGACGGGCAAGCAGGGTTGGATCAACAGCATTCCTCACAATGAGCAGGCTCTATAGTTCTACAAGAGTCCTTACCATGAAATTTCAGAGTCATGGGGCTTGGGGAATTGGTGTTATTGGAAAGAGGAAATACTGTGTTTTCCAAGATAATAGGGTTTAAAGTGGCTGGATTACACATGGCTGACTGTGAAGTTCAAATCGCCAATCTGACAGTTTGAAAATCATGCCAGGTGCATGTGCACGTGTGCTCAAAATTCTGAGAAGAGAATGGAGGAGAAGGAATTGCTGTGTGCCCATCCCCCCCGGGCAGTGATTTCTCACTTTCTCTCTCTGTCTCACTATCTCTGGCTCTCTCCAGGGAGTGCACTCACCCAATAGCCAAAAAAAGACTACTATTTAGAGGGTACCCACACTCTCCCAAGCATAATGCTGTGTGTAACACCAGCAAATCAGTGTTCTATCTCCCCTTCCCCAAGGTGAGAGAACATGCACAGTTTTGTCAGGTCCAGAGCGAACTCAGCGCATACCTAGACACTCTAGATTTCCCGGTCCTTTCATTCATCCAGGCGACCACTCAGCTCTTCCAGGTTTCCAAGTTACCTCAGCTTTCACAGACAGGCGTAAAGTCTTTTTTTTTTTGGAAGAGGTTTTTGCTATAGGGTGCATGCGCTCGCCAGACAGACAGAGAGAGACATAGAGACAGAAAGCAAGAAATCACCCCCCAGGGGGGATGGTCACGCTGCGATCCCTTCTCCTCCATTCTACTCTCCGGATCTTGGGCACGCACGCACACGCACCCGGCGTGAGTTTTAAGCCACCGGGTCCAGGACGCGAACCGTGGTCGACTACATGGGAGTCCAGAGACATAGCCATTACGCTAACTGCTGGTTCCCACAGGCATAAAGTCTTATGCTGCTGTCATTTTATATGAAAAAGGCACCAAAACCTGGTGTGGACCCCTGAAAAACCTCCACTGTCATAATGAGTACAATATTATGACCAAAAGGCATGTTTGCTCCATGTGTATGGTATCCAGAGCACATTTCCTACCAAAAGTCTTTTTGATTAAAACAAAAAATAGGCCAGCTATGGTAGCATAGTGCTCAGCGATGCTGAGGCCATGTGGGAAGGCCCCAAGTTCATGTCCCAGGATCTCCCTGTGTATACTGGGCATGCACAGGGGTGATGGGATTCTGGCTGACTGAAGACTCTTGGGATATGTGTGCCTCTCTCTTCTGTCTCCCTCTTTTATGGAAGAAATAAACTAATACACCCCCCAACAACAAAAAAAACAATTGGGGTGGTGATGGTGGTGGCATGGTGGTTAAGAGAGCTAGACCCCCACATGGCCAACCGCAATTCGAGTCCCCAACCTGGTGACTTGCTTTCTCTCTCTCTCTCTCTCTCTCTCTCTCTTTCTCTCTCTTTCTCTTTCTCTCTATCCCTCTCTGCTCAAATCACAATAGATAGATAGATAGATAGATAGATAGATAGATAGATAGATAGATGATAGAGAGATAGATAGATAAAGTTAAATAAAAATAAAATAATTCTTAAAAAAATAAAAGCACATGCACATATTCCCTGACAATTCTCTTCATTAAAAGTATAATAAAAATGAAATCACATGATTTTTCATTCTGAATGAAATAGTCTAAATGGATGATAGTCCATTTAAATAATCCAAATGCCTCTGTATCTGGAAGGTCATATTTCCATTCAGAATCATCAAAAACACTTTTCAGTAAAGTCCATTGAACTTAAAAAGCTGGTTTCACAAATGAAAATCACTAGTAAAGAGAACTGAACTAACATTTATCTCCCTGCATAATTTTAAAATGTACTCGAGAAAGAGAAAAGGATTAATCCCCAAGTATTTTACCCTATATCATAATTCAGTTTACTTCCAGTAAAATTCAGAGCAAAAATTTCAGATTTTTAAAGAAAATATATTCGAATGTGAGAACCTTGAGTTCAATCCTGAAATAAAACACAACTTTAACCAAAACAATGCTTTTTTATGTTTTTTAAAAGTAAGCGAAGGATTGGTTTTCAGTCCTCTTTTAGCCAAGAGATGAGAAAAAAGTTGAACTTGGTCTATTTTGTTTAGGCATCAGCGAGTAGGCAATTCAAAGTTCCCTGTTGAAAGTGATTTCTTTTTTTCTCTCTCAAGGGCTCTTGAGGGTTCACACTGGAATGTCAGTGACCTTGTTTTTACCAAGACTGTATGAGCCTCCCTCAGCTGCCGTCTGTGCTACAGTAAATACACGCCAGTCACTGGAGGCACTGTTTCTAGAATTTGTCCACATCATTCCCTACACATCCAGAGGCTGATCTTTATGACAAAACAGGCTTTATGTAGGACATTCATTGAACCCAGCGCAATTCCCAGCATATCCACCCCATGTTACAGTCCAGAGTCTGTGTTAAGTAATTATACAATATAAAATTATTGGGAGGCAGCTCTGGTAAATTATTTTTATAGTGCTGAGACTTGGAAATTCCAGACGAAGTTGGGCAGTCTCAATAAACCGTGTAACAGACAACTGGAAAGGATGCAGAGTCCCTGGGTATATTTTCTTAAGAAAGGCCAAGTTGTAATTTCACCCTCTTTTCTTTAGAAAAATGTCACATGTTTTAATCAGCCCACAGGTTACCAGGTGGCCCAATGTAAGAACAGTTCCCCAGAATGACGTCTACTCATTTCTGTATTACTTAGAGCAGAAATGTTTTTATTTCTATAAAGGAACATAAAAGGATTTAGATAGATGTGGTTTTTTTTCTAATTAACCTAAAATTAAGTCGCATACATTTTTACTTATTTTCTCCCCATTGTAATGATAATAAGAGTTACTATTCATTTATTCATTGATGCTTTTAGGTCCCAGGCACTGAGCTAATAGTGGTACATGTATTTTCCTCATTTAATTTTTTCAATGACACTGTGAGGTAAGTACCATAATGTTAATCTCATGGATTACGAAATTAAAAAATTAGAGCATTTAAAAAATTTTTCCACAAATCTTGTTTGACCACAGGGCTAAACACAGACATACAAACACGAATCTTTTTTTTTTTTTTAAGAATTATTCATTTAATTTATTTATTCATTTATTTTAATTTGACCAGAGAGAGAAAGGGAAAATGAGAAAGCAAGCCACCAGGTCTAGGATTTGAATGGTGGTCAGCCATGTGGGAGTCCAGAGCCCTAACTACCATGCCACCTACTGGTCCCAATAAACACAAGTCGTAATCATCTTGTGATGTTGCTTCTTTGAAAATATTTGTGTTCAGTAATATTCATGACTATTGAATGTCAGGAAGCTGTAATTAGACCGTAGAGGGTGTGGATGCAGAACTGCAACAATCTAGTCAAAAGAGCTTTCTTTTTTCTTTCTCCTTTCATGTCTCCCTCCTCCTCCCCTTTCAACTTCATCATCACTCCTTATAGTCTGCCCTTCCTCCTAGAGTCTGAAATACAGCCAAAAAGCCATTACATGTATGTTTCTCAAAAGGAAATCACAGAAGAGTTTTATAACATTGAGTTAAATAAAATGAAGGAGAAATAGGTAGTTGTTTTTTGTTTTGTTTTGTTTTAGTTTTGCTACAGGGTGCATGTGCTTGTCAGAAAGAGAGAGAGAAATTATGCTCCATAAGGAATGGCCACAGAGCAATCCCTTCACATGGGTTCCTGGAGCGTTTCTCAAGCCACCAGGTCGGGGACTCAAACTGTGCTTTCTACCATGTGGGATCCAGCTGCCTTAACCACCATGCTACTGGCTGCCCAATAGGTCTTTTTTTTTTTTTTTTTTTTTTTTTTAAATTCCTTAAAGGTTCCTATAGTCAAATTAAGGATTGCTTTCTCTAAAATAATGAAAATGAGATTTAAGTGATAAAGGTGAATGGAATCCCTCTGCAGACATCATGATAGTCTTTGTTATGGATCTTCATTCCTTTAAAGGTTATAGGATGATTCCAATTTTCTCTCTCTTTTTCTGTGTGTTTTCGTAAATTGTATTTTTTCTAAGAATTTGTTCAGTTTAACTAAATTTTCAAATTTAGGAATATAAACTTGTTACTATATTCAAAGGATATAATAATTTTAAGATATCTGTAGGCTCTTTTTCATCTCTGGGTCTTTCCTTCTGATCATCCTCACCACAGGTTTATCAATGCTATCAGTCAGTCTTTGCAAGGAACTACTTTCAAATTTTTAAAGCATTTTCTAGCTTAGAATTTTTTTAAAGGATTTTGGTCATAGGGTGTGTTGTGCTTGCTTAATACAGAGAAAGACAGAGAGAGGGAGAGTGAGAGATCACCCTCTAGGAGGTATGACCACACTGCAATCTCTTCTCCTCCATTCTCTTCTCAGGATTCTGGGTATGTGCATGCATGCACATGTGCATACACACACAGAGACACACACACACACACACGGTGTGATTCTCAAGTCATTGGTTTGGGGTTCAAACCACAGTTGACCATGTAGGAGTCCAGTGCCCTAACCACCATGCCACTTGTTGGCATTTCTATTAGAAATTTTTTTAAAATTATTTATTTATTTTTATTTATTATTATTGTTTTATTCACCAGAGAGAGACAGAAAAAGAGAGAAAGGGAAAGTTCAAAAGCAAGCTGTCAGATCCAGGATTCAAACCATGGTCAACTATGTGGAAGTCTAGTGTGCTAACCACCATGCCACCTGCTAGCCTCTCTGAGAAATTTTTAAGTTATCTGATAATTTATTACTTGAATCTCTTGTGTACCTATTTCTATTGGGTGTTTTTCTTGATTTTTAAATTATATTCTCTTCTCATTTGTTTGGTTAAATTTTACTATGTGCAAAACATTATGTATTAAAAAAGTTGAAATCATTTGAAGTCTATAATTATCTTTACCAGAGAGGATTTACATTTGCCTTTGCAGGTTAGGGATACTAGTCATCATAGATCACCTTAATCTAATTACAGTAACTGAGACGATTCAAAACTATACTTCAGTGTCAAGTTTTTTCCAGTTACCCTTTACTTCTAGTCATTAGGAATGCTGACTCAATGTGTGGGATCTTCTGTCAAGATCCCTCCTTGACAGAATTTAGATTAGAACTTTTTGGTTTTTTTGAGCTTCTAGTCCTATGAGGATATATAAACCTCTGTTTAACTTCTTTCTTAACTACCTCTTCTAAAATCATCAGATACTCCTAAATTCACATCTCTGTTTATTTTTTGAGATGTTTTTGTATAGGATGTCTGTGCTCACCAGAGAGAGAGAGAGAGAGAGAGAGAGAGAGAGAGAGAGAGATTCCCAGGGAGGATGACCATGCCACAATCCCTCCTCCATTCTCTTAAGATTTTGGGTATGCACCCTCATGTGCCCAGCATCAGTTTCAAGCTGCCAGGTCCTGGACTTGAACTGCAGTCAACTACATGGCAGTCCAGTGCCTTACTCACTATACCACCTGCTGCCCCCATCCTAGGTTTTGTTTTTTTCCCCCTCCTCTTTCTTTCATAATTCTTTACTACCTTATGGGCTTTGAGATGTAAAAAAAAAAATTAATTTCATTTTGGTAATTTTTTCTTTGCAGGAATAGTTTATGTGATATAGACCATCATTCCTAGAAATAGAAGTCCTTTGCACTTTGTTTTTCTTTCTTAAAAAAAACAAATTTTGCCAGAAGGCAAAAGAGAGAAAGATGGAAAACAAGAAAGCATTCCCCCGCCACGCACCCCATGGGGGTTGGTCATGCTGCAATCCCTTCTCCTCCTTTTCTCCCTCTTCCTTATGGGAGTCCAATGCCTTACCCATCAACGCCATCCATATACTTTGTTTTAAATATTTTACCATTGACCTGTGATATCTTAGGTTCATTTTGCTTATGTGCCTTTTCTTTTTTATAATATGGAAGGTTTATGATCCATTTATAGTTTCTCTAGTTCGGAGATCCTGACTCATAAAGTCCATATTGTTCATTTGGTTTTGTGATCTCACAGATAACTTTGGCCGTGATTTTTATCTACTCTATAGGAATACAAATACTTCGGGGGGCCACATGGTGGCACAGCAGTAGTGCAAGTGGATCACATGGAAAAGGCCCTGGGTTTGTGTCCTTGGACTTCCCTGAGTACACAGGATATACATGTGAATGTACCCATCAATCAAGGCTGGCTGAAACTAGGGGTGAATCACAGCATAAAGACCCACTTGATGTATATATCTCTGTCTCTCTAGATAACAGGACCTGTGTATGCATGCATGTATCATCTATTTACATAAGGAGATTTTCTATAAGGAATTGGCTTACATGATTTTGGAGAGGATGAGTAAGAGACCTGAGAAGCAACGCTGCAAATTCCAGTCTGAAATGCAGCACACCCAAAACCCAAGAAGAGTCAATGTGTCAGTTTGAGTCTGAAGGCAGGAAAAGACTGATGCCCTTGACTAAGCCATCAAGTAGGAAGTAATACCTCTTTCTCATAGGAGAGTCTTCCTTTCTTGTCCTATTCAGGGCTTTGGTTGATTGGATGAGGGTCATCCACATTAGGAGGGCAATCTGTATGACTCCCTATGTTTATTTGTTTGGGCTGATATAGCAAAGTACTGTAGACTGGATAATTTATAAACAATGGACATTTATTTCTCACAGTTCTGGAAACTTGGAAGTCCAAGATCAAGGTGCCAGCAGATCAGTGTCTGGTGAGGGGTCACTCTGCTTCATAGGTGGTGGCATTTTGCTGTGTTCTCACATGAGGGAAGGAGAAACAAGCTCCCACAGCCCTCTCATAAGGAGAATAAGCTCATTCATATGGGCTTCACCCTTGGACCAAATCACCTCCCAAGAGTCCCACATCTTAATACTGCCACCTTAAATTGAGGTTTTGGGAGACAAAACATTCAGATTGTAGAACTCAGTCTACCCATTAAAATATTAATCTTATCTCAAACACCCTCTCAGATACATTCCGGATAATGTTTAACCCACTATCTGGACTCCTGGTAGCACATAACTCAGCCTGACACATAAAATTAACCACCATGTCCAGGGAAGTAACTGTAATTTTTAGGACACTTTCAGATTGTGCATTGTGTAAGATGTACTAGCTATGAAATAATATCAGTTACTGAGAATGGAGGTTGTAAACTTAGAAAAGAATAAAAGTAGGTCACCATTGAAAGTGCAGGGATATATTTACTGATAGTGTTACTAAGAAAATGTCTTTTTTATTATGAGTCAGACTGCGTGTTTCACACATTTGAAAGTGTGCTAAGTAGTTTGTTTGTTTCTTTTTTTTTAGTGGTTTCAAAAAGCTGTAAGAAATGTAATAAGAAAAGAGAACTGATCCAAAACATTTTAAAGTTACAGATTTCTACCCAAAGTGATAGGGAAATTAATGTAATTCAATAACAATTGAATTGTTGAATTAATGTAGTTACATTAATTCAGTGTAATTAATTATGCTAATTCAACAATTTGACAGTGTGTATTGAGTATAAGGTAGAACTGAGATCTTAATTATCTAAAATAAACCTATCAGACCTTTGATGCAACATAATTTCCTAGAGGCAGAGAATATGATTTATTTCACTATCCTCTCCTCTTTCTCCCCCTTATTCTCTCTTCTTCTTTTCCTTACTCTTTTTTTTTCTCCCATTCTCCCTTCCCCAACTATAAGCAGTAGATCTGGAGGGAAAATAAGGGGAAAAAAACAGATTTTTTTTCTTTTATCCTAATGCAGAGGACAAGAAGGTAAAATGATTAACTTACAGTTTAATGGATAGGCTCTTGAGTGGAATAGCAATTAATTATGCTGGTAGTAGGCTTCCCAGGGAGGGAACACTTAAACTGGGTCTTGAAGACTGATCAGAGATTTATCAGCAAAACCACACATTCTATACGGAGTTACTAATTAAATTATAAGTAACCTCTTGGTCTCTTAGCACAAATTTTTTCTTAAGGCATCACAAGTTATTTTCTGTTGCTGGCAACTGAATTACCCAAACTTAAGTCTTGCTCTTTGATCCTCTTGACTCTTATTATTTTGATAACATGTTTGAATACTCCTTCTCAGAATTCTTGTCCTCACTTTCCTTTCTATTTACGTAACTCCCTACTTGCATATTCTTGTTAAAGGAAAGCATTTGTCAATGTTCAAGTTGGCGCGTGCTCTTTCTCTCTCTCTCTCTATATATATATATCTTAATAATGTTTAATATTTTATATATTTTGCCTGGGAATTATTAGCAAATTGGATAAGGTAAAAACTATGACAAAGGTGGTGTGTACGGTCCACTCAGTTCTTCACCATGTCTTCTCACAAAACTTTCAGAATCAAGCAGTTTCTGGCCAAAAATCAGAAGCAAAATCATCCTATTTTCCAGTGGATTAGAATGAAAACTGGTAATAAAATCAGATACAACTTCAAGAGAAGACACTGGAGAAGAACCAAGCTGGGTCTATGAGGAACTGGACAGGATATGGGCCACTTATTTATGCTATACCAAGGTCACTATGGTCTTGCTACATCAAGCTGAAAATGGTCACCACTGCCTGGACACTTGGGAGTATTTTGTTGGAAAAAAAATGATGCTTCACTTTGTTTCTAAGTTCTGCATTGGTAGGTTGGTTCAGTAATAAATATGTGAGACTTAAAAAAAATGACAGATTATAATTACTATTTGTAGAACTATTGATAATGCAGAGATTGTGTATATTATTAGTAGAATTCTTTTTGCTCATTTCCTCAATTTCTTTACACAAGCAGCTCCCCATAAGAGTCAGTGTCTCTATCAGTTTTGTGTCTTCTGATGTTACAGAAGTATGTGCTACAGACAGGTAAGATTAGACATGGATGCTATTGCAGTACTACAGGTGGGCTATAGTTTATGATCAAATACCAGCCTTTGAAGCTGGGTTGTCTGACTTTGCAACCTAGTTTTACCCCTTACCAGCTGTGTGATCTTGGCCAAGTTACCTACCCACTTTGTGATTTATATTCTTCATCTCAAAAATTGGGATAATAACAATACTCTGCCTCACAGGATTGAACACACTAAGAGACCTAAAACAGCAGTTGGTACATGATAAGTTCTCGCTGAGTACTACTGTCAATTATATCCCAAAGTTAGTATTAGGAAAACATTGAAGATTGTCTTAGTCTTTTACTGCATTGCTAACAGAAATTCCCAAGACTAGTCAAATTTAAGAGGATAAATATAGGTTGACTGCAACTCTCACAATTCTGGTGGCTCTAAAGTCTAAAGTCCAAAGTCCTAGACCTAAAGCATGGCTGATGGAAGCACACAGGATGGCAGGCACGTGCAGAGAGAGCTGCAGGCAGATCCCTCTTTTATAGACACCAGCTGCAGCAAGAACTAATCCTTTCTCATGAGAGCTAGAACTCACTGGTCTCCATGATGCTGTCTATCACTATGAGCCAATTGCCACCCATTAGGCTTCACCACTTCCTAACATCAAATTCCTGTGGGATAAGCTATTATCCAAACCATAACACAGGTATACTAGATTTTGTATAGACCTGTTGTTGTCAAAGTGTAGTCCCTGGACCAGGGCATCAGAATCATCTAAGAACTTGTGAGAAATGCAAATTCTTGGAGCCTTAATAGGGGGTTGACGTTATGTGTGTGTGTGTGTGTGTGTGTGTGTGTGTGTGTGTAAATGTATTTATTTCATGAGAGAAGGAGATAGAGAATGAGAGACAGAGAGAGGTGCTTCTAAAAGGTTCTTCACATCACAATCCATCCCCAGCCACATCCAGCCTGAATCATGGGTTTGTGTGCACACCCAGCATGTACAGGAGACCTCAGGATGCAAACCTGGGACCTTTCCATGTGGTGTCAGCATCACAGATCATTGCGTTACCACCGTGTCACCACTGTAACTTGTATTGTAGTGAGCCTTTAGGTGATTCTTATGTTTGCTCCAGTTTGAGAACCACTAGACAAAGTACTGTAGAGCAGGAATCAAAGAACCTGGGTTCTCAATTTAGCCTTCTAGCCTACATGTTATTGGCTTAGGAATATATTCTTTAACCTTTATAAGGCTCACCCTGAGATCAAGAACATTGGATTGATGTAATTACAATGAACAGGGGAAAGCTGTATAAAAATTTGATGACTCTGTTATTTACAAGAATTCATTCAATGGGTTATTCATACTTATTAAGAAAGCTCCTGCTATTGCCCATAGCAGTTTTAAATTGTTAAGTAAGGGACCAGCAGTTAGTGTAATGGCTATGTCGCTGGACTCCCACGTAGTCGACCACGGTTTGAGTCCCGGACCCGGTGGCTTAAACTCATGCCGGGCGCGTGTGCGTGTGTACCCAAGATCCTGAGAGGAGAATGGAGGAGAAGGGATTGCGGCATGGCTATCCCCCCTGGGGGGTGATTTCTCGCTTTCTGTCTCTTTGTTTCTCTCTGTCTGTCTGGCGAGCGCACACGCCCTATAGCAAAAACCTCTCCAAAAAAAAAATTGTTAAGTAATCTTGAGGAAGTTCTACCTTTCCTGTATTTTTGTATTAGAGAATTTAAATCCCATGAATTTTCTTGTTGGAGTTTGACTTTGCAAATACAGGGAGACTCGTCATCTTCATTTAACTGATACACAAATATAGTTTGGCTTTGTTATTGGTAGGCCCATGCCTACCTTCAACTCCTATCTATATCTTCATAAAATGGTAATTTGTGATGGATTCATCATAATTGCAAATGAAGGAATCCTTATTTGGTTTTTGTAATTCATAGTGTTTTAGCTGATATCACCATGTTAATAACAAGGAATTGTGCAAAATTGTGTAAACTAAAGGAATTTAAATGTGAATGCAGTAACAATTTTTAAAAGTATTACTGTTCACTTTTTATTTTCTTTAGGATACAATCATTTTTGTGATTTCTGGTCTATTGCTTCAGACTTCATCTATGTTATAGTCACCCACACACTCACACACACACCTAGATCCTACCACCAACACCTCACATGTACAACATATTTTCCCCCTTGCCTCATCAAAGGTTCTTGTCTGCCTTTCCTTCATTCCTGTTTTCAAGTAATAGAAACTTTCTCATAAATCCAGACCACTGTACATGCTACCTGGCCATCGCTTCTCTAAAACATTCTTCACTGTCCAACCAGGGGCACTCATTCTCTTGTCAAATCTTGAAACCATAAACAGTTCTCCTTTCCTCTGGGATAAAGTCCCAAGTTTCCAAATCCTTAACCTGGCCTCAAACATCTTCCTCAAACAAAGCATTGACTTCTTCCAGCCTTATCCTTGGCTCTTGAGACTGCTGTCCTTTGAGTGCATTTGCGACACTTGCCCTGCATTTCAGGCCTTTGCACATGCCATGTTATCTTTGTGTGCTCTCATAGGGCCACCTGATACATGAAGAGCACCCCCAGGGTTCTGCCATACCCTCTCTACCTGGAAAGTCCTACAATGTAGAAATCCAGCCATTTTCTTAGTATTTGTTTAAGAATGTCCTCTGCCTTTTCTCCCTTCCATCCTGCCATGGAGATAATTTATCAGACCCTTTGGCTTAGATTAAATCTACTTACTATGTGCTTCATTAGCATTAACAACTGGTACTGCTTTTTCTAGCACTCAAAACACGTTTAATGGTTTGTTTTCCCACTAGACTGTAATCTCCATGAGAGCAAATACTGTGTGTTTTAGACAGGATGATTTCCCAGCACCAGAACAGTACCTGGCACACAGTAGCTGCTCATTGAGACGTTTGTCCACCCAACAATGGCTATAAAAACCTCTTACATGCCTAGCTAAGTGTAAACACAAACACACACACAAATGCACTAAAAAATATTTGTCATTGAGAATTGGTGACTGTCTTCAACTAAATCATCACATTTTCTTGCCTATTCAATTTTGCTTGTATTTTGGCACAACTGGAATCACCCTCTTAATATATTGACCATGCTATCAACTCTTTGGAGTGGGCCAACTCACACATTATATGAATATAAGATCATGTGTCTGCTTTGGGGTTCAGAAAATTGATCATGTTCTTATTATTTGTTTGTTTAAAAATGTTCACATACTTTTTTTTTTTTTTAAATTATCCTGCCCCTCTAACCACATCTAGTTTCCCTCTGATAAAATATCTCTGGTTGTGTCTCTAGAGTCCTGACCTTTGCCTCCACAAATATAATCTGCTTTCATTACAAAGTTGATTTGCAGGGGAAATCTACTCTAGGCTTTGCTCAATTTCTGAGTTGGGCAGATTCCAAAAGTTTGTTTGTAAATGTTTACTGGGATTTTGAATGCATTTTTCCACAGGGTGGCCAAATTCTCAAGCCAGTCCCCCAAAGCCCATTTCACTTATTCATGCAGTGGAACTAGAATTGGCTCAAATTTTGTGCTTGGGGAATTATGAGGAAGCCACAAGCACCACAGGAGAATGTTCTCCCACAACGACCTTTAGAGCAGATTTCTTTTCTAGGTAAAATTTTAAATAAGAAGTTTGCATTTCCCTCATCCTCACCTCTACCTTTCATATCTCTCCATGGCCTTCCTTCCACCTCCTTGGTACTCAGGGTTCTTTGTTTTCTTTTTTCTTTTTTTTTTTAGAGATTTGTGCTATAGGGCATGTGCACTCACCAGAGACAGAAAGTGAGAAATCACCCCCGGGGAGGGGGGTGGCCACACCACAATCCCTTTTCCCCCATTCTCTTCTCGGGATTTTGAGCATGCACACATATGTGTCTGGCATGAGTTTTAAGCAGGTCTGGGACTCGAACTATGGTTGGCCATTTGAGAGTCCAGAGATGTAACCATTACACCATCTGCTGGTCCCCGTACTCAGTGTCCTTATACTACCCTTAACTAGTCATTACACACGTACATCCAGTCCTACAAACTCTGTGTTTCAATATTACCCTGTTACCTCCTCTCCATTCTCTGTGTGTACCTGCTCTCCCATCCTTGAAAAACCAAAGGTAGAATTACCTCACACTATGGAGTAACTGACTGATTTCAAGCTTTAAAGCTAAAATTCTTATTACACCAAGTGGAATATTAGGCAAGGTGAAGTGAAACTACTCAGGCTGGTTAGAAATATGTTTGGGAACTGAAAGACATTAAGTCATTCATTAATTTGGAGAACACTTTTTGAGTAGCTTTTGTGAACTAAGCTCTATGTTAAGTAGAGGAGACAAATAACCCTGAAAAGTGCATGGGCTAATGACAAAGACAAGTAGGCCAATCCATGGAATGTATTAAGCACTATTATAAAGAATCACACAACATGAAATTTGAGGTTCAGAGGAAGCCACACTAGAAGTGAGATGTCAGTAACAAATAGCAATCTACCCCTGGGAGAAGGCCATTCTAGGCAGAGAGAACAGCAAGTTCAAAGGCATATAGGCAAGGCAAAGTATGGCTCACTTAGGAAATACAGTCTGCTCATCATGGTTAGACTATAGGTTTATAGAGGAGAAGCGGAGGGGCAGCTCTGTGCCAGAGTAGTAACATGCTGCTCAAGAGAAACCAGAGGACCGAAAGGAGGTATAAATGTTAAGGCAGCTGGATCCTACGTGCTTGGGTACTGGACCCTATGGCTTGAAAAATACGTTGGGCACGTGTGTGTATATGTCCAAAATCCTGAGAAGAGAATGGAGGATAGGGGATAGCAGTGTGGTCATCCCTCCAGGGGATAGTTTCTTACTCTCCCCCATTCTCCATCTCTCTCCAGTGAGTACATGTGCCCTATAGCAAAAAAGAGATGAGAGAGAGAGAGAGAGAGAGAGAGAGAAAACACTAGAGCCCACACTGTGACTGTGGTTCAAATCATCAGCCCAGTCCTTCTGAAACATTCCAGGCATGTGTGCCCAGGATCCAATGGGCTGGAGGAGTGGAGGAAGGGGACAGTGGCATACCAGACCAAAAGTCAAATACATAGAAACAGAAAACCTAAAGGCGGTTACTGGCAGCAGTGAGAGCCGGGCTGTAGGGTAGGGGGGAGAAGAATAGGGTAATATAGGTTGAAAAGGGTACAAAGTAACAGTTTTATAATAGAATAAATAAGTCTAGAGACCTGAAATACAGCATGATGACTATAATTAGTTATATGATATTAAACTTTGGAACTTTTCCTTTTTTTTATTATTGTTTTAGGTTTCTGGCATAGTGGGTGTGCTCACCAGAGAGATGAGCACAAAGAGATGGAAAGTGAGAAATCACTATGCTGGGGGGGTGGGGGGTGGCCAATTTGCAATCCCTTCTCCATTCTTCTTCTGGGATTTTGGGCATGCACGCACATGCACCCAGAATGATTTTCAAGCTGCCAGCTTAGGGATTCAAACCCCAGTCAGCCATGGAGGAATCCAGCACCATAGCCACCACACCACCTGCTAGTCCCACACACTGGAAATTTTTTAAGAATCAATTTTAGGTGCTCTTACTAAACAAAAGCATGAAAGGTAACTATGTAAGATGATAAGTATATTAAATCGATTACCTGGAGTAATCATTTCACTATATATATGTATATCAAAACATCATGTTGTACATCTTAAATTTATATAATAAAATATTTTGAGTCAATAATAAAAAACGAAAAGCCTAGGACCCTATAGCTACATTGCTGAATTCTAAACATTTTTAAAAGATCTAATACCAAGACTTCTCAAATTTCTTCAAAAATTGATGAAGGAGGATTACTTCCACATTTATTTTACAATACCAGCATTACCCTGATAAAACAGTCAGACAAGACATTATAAGCAAAGAAAATTAAAGGCCAATATACCTAAAAGACATTATAAGCAAAGAAAATTAAAGGCCAATATACCTAAAAACATAAATGCGATATGTCCAACACATTACTCGCAAAATTCAATGGCACGTTAGAAGATTCATTCATCATGATCAAGTGGGATTTATTCCAGGGATGCAAGGATGATTCAACACACATAAATCAATAAATGTGATGTATCACATTAACAGAATGAAGAACAAAAACTGTATGATCATCTCAATCGATGCAAAAAAGTTTTTGATAAAATGCAACATCCTTTTATTATAAAGACTGCCAACCAATTATGCATAGGAGCTATGTACCTCAACACAATAAAGGCCATATATCACAAGCTCGTGATTAACCTCCTACTCAGTGATGAATAGTTGAAAGCTTTTCCTTTAAGATCAGGAATAAGACCAACAAGCCCACTCTCATCATTTCTATTTAACATAGTCTTAAAAGTCCTAGCCAGTACAACTACACAAGAAAAAGAAACTAAAGACACCCAGTTAGAAAGGATAAAGCCAAATCGTCCTTGTTTGCAGGTAACATAATCTTATATATAGAAAATTCTAAAGACTCCAGGAAAAACCTGTCAAAAACTAATAAATTCAGTAAAGTTGCAGGATATAGGTCAACACACAAAAAATCAATAGTGTTTCAATATACTACCAATGAATGTTTGAAAAACAAACTAGAAAAACATTCCTATTTAAATAGCTACAGAAAAAATACTTAGGAATAAGTTTAATTGAGATACTCAAAGACTTGTACACTGAAAACTATGAAAAAATGATGAAAGAAATTGAAGGCATGGGGGACCAGCAGATGGCATAATGGTTACGTTTCTGGACTCCCGTGTGGTTTGAGTCCTGGACCCAGCAGCTTAAAACTCATGCTGGGTGTGTGTGTGTGTGTGTGTGTGTGTGTGTGTGTGGTCTCAAGATCCTGAGAGGAGAATGGAGGAGAAGGGATTGCAGTATGGCCACTCCCCCTGGGGAGTGATTTCTCACTTTCTGTATCTCTCTGTCTTTCCAGCAAATGCATGTGCCCTATAGCAAAAATATCTCCTTAAAAAAAGAAAAAGAAAGAAGAAATTGAATGCACAAAGAAATGGAAAGATATGCCATGTTCATGAATTAGAAGAATTAATACTATTAAAATGTTCATACTACCCAAAGCAATCTACAGATTAATGCAATCTCTATCAAAATCCCAATGATGTTTTTCACAGAAATAGAAGAAACAATCCTAAAATTCACATGAAATTCAGAAAAGACCACAAACAGCCAAATTAATCAGCAAGAAAAAACAAAGCTGAAGGCAAAATATACCACAAAGCTTTAATAATAAAAAGGCATGGTACTGGCATAAAAACAGATACATAGACCAACTGAACAAAACAGAGAACCCAGAAATAAATTCACATATTATGGTTTGTTTTTTCTTTTTTTTACAAAGATGCCAAGAATATACAATAGGAAAAAAATATATATCTCCAATAAATGGTGTTGGGAAAAACTGGATATCCATATGCAGAAGAAAGAAAATAGATTCTTTCTCACATCATATACAAAAACCATCTCAAAAATTATTAAATAGTTTGGGACCAGCAGTTGGCATAATGGCTATGTTGCTAGACTCACATGTAGTCGACTGCAGTTCGAGTACTGGACCTGGTGGCTTAAACTCATGCTGGGCACATGTGCATGCGTGCCCAAGATCCTGAGAGGAAAATGGAGAAGAAGGGATTGTGGTGTGGCCCATCACCCCGGGGAGGGTGATTTCTTGCTTTCTGTCTCTCTGTTTCTCTCTGTCTTTCTGGTGAGTGCACATGCCCTATAGCAAAAACCTCTCAAAAAAGAAAAAAAAAAAAAAAGATTAAATACTTAAATGTAAGTTCTGACTCTGTAAAATTATGTGAAGAAAACATACAGAAAAGTTTCATAACATTCGTCTAGACAATTGTATGACCCCAAAAGCTGAAAAGTAAAATCAGAAAAGTGAGATTATAGGGTCAGCCATGGTTGCGCAAGTTGGAGGGCACTCCTACACATGGGTGGCCTATTTGGTTCCCAGACCAAAAGCCAGGTATGGGGGCACACACCTGTCACCTTAACTAACTAGGAGACCAAGAGTAGGATGATAATGATGTGGCAAGTTTATGGGGAGAAAATTAAACTATTGCTTTTTATTCTCTTCTTCCTGTTCCACCAAATGCTCTCTCTTCCTCTCTTATAAAAATAAAGTGGAAGAATAAAAAAGTAAAGAAAAATGGGACTACTGAAAAGCTTCTATTAAACAATGAAAACAGAACAGAATGAAGAGACAAGTATGTAATGAAAAATAACAAGTGTTGGTGAGGATTTAGAGAAAATGGAACTCTTGCATTAGTGGGAATATGAACTGGTACAGCCATTACAGAAAACAGTATGGAAGTTCCACAGAAAATTAAAATTAAAATTAAAACTAGAACTACTGTGTGATCCAGCAATGCCACTACTGGGTTTATATCTAAAGAAAAGTCAATATATTAAAGCGATATCTGTACTTGACAAATATGCGCCATATTCATGCTGGGAAAAATCATGCTGTACAATCTAGAGTACAACAGCAAGGTGAGGATTCACCCTAAGTATCCATCAACAGTTGAGTGAAAAAAGAAAATATATATTACACATGCACATAATGAAATAATAGCCATTAAAAGAAGTAAAATCCTATCATGTGAGGCAACACAGACAAATCTGGAGGCCTTTAGATTAAGTGAGGGAACCAGCAGTTAGCATAATGGCTATGTCTCTGGACTCCCACGTAGTTGACCGTGGTTCGTGTCCCGGACCCGGAGGCTTAAAACTCAATGCCAGGCGCGTGTGCGTGCGTGCCCAAGATCTCGAGAGGAGAATGGAGGAGAAGGGATTGCAGTGTGGCCATCCCCCCTGGAGGGTGATTTCTCGCTTTCTGTCTCTATGTCTCTCTCTGTCTGTCTGGCGAGCGCACGCGCCCTATAGCAAAAACCTCTCCAAAAAAAAAAAAAAAAAAAAAAGATTAAGTGAAATAAGCCAGGCTCAGAAAGAAATACTGTTTGTTTTCAGTGGTATCTGAAAGCTTAAAAAGAAAAACATTGACCTTGTAGAAGGAGAGAATAGTAATCAGGAGAGAATGTAAAGGATAGGAAGGAAGAGGAGATAGAGATATGTTGGTTAATAAATACAAAATTAAAATTAAGAGGAATAAATTTTAGTGTTCCTACAGACAGTAGGGTGACTATAGTTAGTAATAACTTACCATATATTTTGAGATAGATAAGAGAGGATTTTCAAAGGTCCCAACACTAACTTATGATAAGTCTTTCAGGTGATGAATATGCTAATTACTCAGATTTAGCCACGACACATTGTGTTCATGCACCCAAAATCCCACTGTACCCTATAAATATGTATAATATTGTATCAATTAAAAATAATAAATTAGGGACCAGCAGATGGATGGTGTAATGATTATGTTGCTGGACTCCCATGTAGTCAACTATGGTACAAGTTCTAGACCTGGCAGTTTAAAACTCATGCCAGGCATGTGTGTGTGCGTGCCCAAGATACTTAGAGAATGGAGAAGTGATTGAGGCATGACCATCCCCCAGGGGATGAATTCTTGCTTTCTGTCTCTCTGTCTCTTTGGCAAGTGCATGTGTCCTATAGCAAAAATCTCTCTTAAAAAATAATAAAGGGAAATGTGGTATAATATACAATAAGATATTATTCAGCCTTACAAAAGAAGGAAATCCTGTTATCTGCAACAACATGAATGAAACTGGAAGATTATGTTATGTGAAATACCCCATCATTTCATTTGTATGTGGAATCTACTTTTTTAAAAATTAATTTTTATATTTACATTTAGTCACCGTACATCTTTAGATTGTACAGCATGGTTTTCCCCAGCATGAATATGGCACATATTTGTCAAGTCAAAGACATTATCATATACATTATCATCAACAGATAACTTTTCATCTTTGTGCCTATTAAATGTTTTGTTTTTATTTCCCCCTGATCCCCTCCCACCCCCTATTACCAACTCCCTCTTATGCCCCCATACTGTCTCTAGTAGCTACAGTTGCCCTCCCTGCTATTATACCTTCCAATCTTTCAGTTTCTGCAATAGAGTACAGACATTTAGTATATATTAAGCAGGAACGTACAATGCCTGTCTTTCATACTCTGACTTGCTTTGCTTAGCATGATATCTTCCATATTCATCTACTTTGTATCAAATATCAGGGTCGCTTATTTATTTATTTATTTATTGTTTTGGAGAGGTTTTTGCTATAGGGCGAGTGTGCTCGCCAGAAAGACAGAGAGAGACAAAGAGATAGAAAGAGAGAAATCACCCCCCGGGGGGATGGCCATGCCACAATCCCTTCTCCTCCATTCTTCTCTCGGGATCTTGGGCATACACACACACATGCCCAGTGTGAGTTTAAGCCACCCTGGTACTCAAACCACGGTTGACTACATGGGAGTCCAGTGGCTTAGCCGTGACGCCAACTGCTGATCCCAGGGTCTCATTTTTTTATAGCTGAGTAGTATTCCATAGAGTACATATGCCACATTTTTTAATCCACTCATCTTTTCTTGGACATTTGGGTTGATTCCATGTCTGAGCAATTGTAAATAATGCTTCAATAAACATAGATGTGCAAGTGTTTTTTCAACTGAGTATAATCTACATTTTTTTAATTGCCAGGGAGCTTATGAGCTCACCAGAGAGATACAAAGAAAGGAAGAGATAGAAAGCACCCTTCAATGGGGCATGGTCCCTTCTTAAGGGTCCCTTCTCCCTCTATCCTGTCAAAATTTGGGGGCATGTATGCACATGTGCCCAGCATTTTTTCAAGTCATTGATGCCAGGATTTGAACTGTGGTCGGTCATGTAGAATCTGTTGCCCTTAACTATTAAGGTACAAGACTGGCCCATAAGTGGAATATTAAAAAAGTCAAACTCATGGAAGCTAAAAGTAGATTGGTAACTGGGGACAAAGGAGACAAACAGGGAGCATTTGGGAGATGGTAGTTGAAGGATACAAAATTTCAGTTAGGAATAAGTTCAGGAGACCTATTGTACAACATGGCATTAAAATATGTTAAAAACGGCATGCTATATACTTGAAAATTGCTTAGAGTGTTATCTTAAAGAATGTTTTTATCACAAAAAATGGATGAGGTGATTCATATGCTAATTAGCACTATTTAATCATTCCAGAATACATATATATATATATACAAATATATATATATATATTTGTTATGAAGAGATTTTTGCTACAGGGCACGTGT
The DNA here is from genome assembly GCA_026018925.1 of Tupaia tana. NCBI lineage: Eukaryota > Metazoa > Chordata > Mammalia > Scandentia > Tupaiidae > Tupaia > Tupaia tana. The sequence goes on along the minus strand of JAKSZU010000001.1, from coordinate 246,186,488 downwards.
GCTTGCCAGAGAAACAGAAAGAGAGAAATCACCCTGTAGGGGAGATGGCCACACTGAAACCCCTTCTCCTCCATTCTCCTCTCAGGATTTTGGGCATGCACGCACACACACCTGGTGTAAGCTGTCAGGTCTGGGACTAGAACCACAGTCGACTACATGGAAGTCCAGCGACATAGCCATTTCACCATCTGCTGGTTCTGATGAATGTATACATATTTTTAAAACGTCATATTGTACACCATCAATACGTATACTTTTCATTTATCAGTTAAAAAGTAAAATTTAATTTAAATAATTTTTAAAGAGGTGACATTAACATGATAAATCTCTAACACACATCTACCATTGTAATTATGTTTGGCTAAAACAAAACTCTTGCTGGTCTTGAAAGCTTACACTAGAAATTTAATATAAAATTTTAAATTCATGAAAATTATGTTTCATCTTTCTTTTGTTCTCCTTGCCATGAAACAGAATTATTTATCCATTTTCCTTCCAGTTAGACAACTGCTTTGCCAGTCTCAGGTTTTCAGAGCTATTTTTCAAAGAAGTTTTCTAGAGAGGGTGCACAATTTTAGGGGGGAAAAAATTCAGTGCTTAAAGTTTCTCAGACAAAAGGATTTAGGTTGTCTGAAAAATTCAGTTTCTATGCATCAGAAAACAGCACATGACTTAGAGAGAGTTTGAGTTTATATAAAACTCTGATCATGGTCCTAATACTCAGAATCAGACCATTTCCGTATTCATACCACATAAACAGATTCTATGAACTCTATCCCCAGCATCAAATCACTAGTCTATAGAACTGAAATGAAAATTAGGATCAGGTGAAGGTTTATTTTTAAGAAAAATTTAAACCAAAACAAAGTTAAAATTAAAGCATAAATTCCATTCTTCTGGACACTCTTCAGTTTCTCACTGTCATTACAGTTGGCCAAAACTATCTGTGTGAAGAACCAAGTCTTTGGAAAGAATTTAGGAAATAGCTTTTTGAGATTGTGTTCCACTCACACACCATGACTAATAGCTGCAGGACTATGGCCAGGTCTTCAAGTCATTTTATGCCTCCTACTTGGTGTGGGAATTTCTAGGACAAAGTCCTGTAGTCTCAGTTTGGTTGACACTGTTCCCATCAGATGAGACTATCGTGATCAGGAGTCTTTAAAAGTCTAGCTGTGGGGGCCAGTAGGTGGCCTGGTGGTTAATGATGCTGGACTCCCACATGGCTCACCATGGTTTGAGTCTTGGACCTGGTGGCTTGCTTTCTTACTTTCCCTCTCTCTCTCACTCTGTCTCAGTCTGGTCAAATTTTAAAAAATAAATAAGTGGGACTAGCAGTTAGCGTAATGGCTATGTCACTGGACTCCCATGTAGTCGACCACGGTTTGCATCCCAGACCCGGTGGCTTAAACTCACGCTGGGCGCGTGTGTGTGCGTGCCCAAGATCCTGAGAGGAGAACGGAGGAGAAGGGATTGCGGTGTGGCCATCCCCCTGGGGGGGTGATTTCTCGCTTTCTGTCTTTCTGGCTCTCTCTGTCTTTCTGGCTCTCTCTGTCTGTCTGGCGAGCGCATGCGCCCTGTAGCAAAAACCTCTCCAAAAAATTAATTAATTAATTAATTAAGTTAAATAGAAAATTATTTTTTTAAAAAAGTCTAGTAGCATTTGACCACACCGTACTTATATGAGTGCAAAAGGAACTGGTGAAGGGTATTTTTCAAGGACTCAGACTGGCTTTTCATGTACATTATCTCATTTATTCTGTTATATCCTTAAGACACAAACTCCCCACCATCCTGGATCTAGGCACCCAACAGAAAGGTTGTTGTTTGGCATTATGTGAATCAGACGGGAGATCTCTAAAGCCGTTGATTTCCAGCTACGCACTCTGGTCTGACCCTTAAGCTCAGTTCATCCAGTTTCCCCTGGGGAGATAAATCCTTTTTAAAAGGCAAACATTCTAGAGTCTAAGAAGTTTATCCTGACATTGTTTTCACTTCTCTTTAAGACTTCAAGCAAATGAAAAGCAACTCCTTCTCATAAGAAGACTGGGGACCCCGATATAGAACAGATCTCTAATTGGCTTTTGGATTAAAATAACGGAACCAACAAGATACTTTACAAGTGTTTATTTGTTGCATTTCTCAAATTACAATGAATTTTATATTTCATGGGTATATCTGTTTTAATTCCAAACTAAGGATTAGTACACATGTTTTCCACAAATCACTATAAGGGTGGAAATAATTCCACAAATATTATCACCCACGGGGTTAACTCATCAAAATCCTTTCATCAAGAACCAGGATTATACACTATCCCAAATCAAGCCAAGTAAATATAGACGATGCCAGACCACTAAACAATGTTTTCTCCGACTCTGAAAGAGCAGAATGTGTATCCCTCTTTGGTCCACATGTGTGGTCTGGTATGAAGAATAAATATAAACTCGGATGCTTCCTGGCTGTAGGGTCTCAGCGAGTCACTTTCTCTCCCAGGAAGCCAGTATCCAGTGTCAAGAGAACTTGGTTAATAAATTCATGACTCGTAACAGAATAGAGTGGACAATAAAAATAGCAGTAAATTGTTATTGGCTTGATAACTTCTAGAGGATAGAGGATATATGTTTTATCTTTGTAGTAACAATGTTTATTACAATGGAGCTTGTCTAATAAATCCAAAATAAGCATACATTTATTGGGGAAAAAAGACTGGTATGTCTCTACAATCTGTTAGAATTCTCCTTGCAAAAACTACACAGAAAAATCTTAGTACATATTATTCCATGGGACTTTTATTATTATTATTATTATTGTTATTATTATTATTTTAGTTTTTGCTATAGGATGGGTGTGCTCACCAGAGAGAGACAGGGAAAGTGAGAAATCACCACCCCTGGGGGGGGATGGTCATGCTGCAGTCCTTTCTCCTTCACTCTCCTCTCAGGATTTTGGGCACATATGCACACATGCCTGGAATGATTCTCAAGCCACCAGGTCTGTGACTCAAACTATAAAACTGTCCATGTGGGATCTAGCACCTTAACCTCCATAACATAACATAAAAATAATTTTTTTTCTGGATCTTACTACATATGATCAAAAATTGCAGTTACTATTCCTATTAGGCCATAAATATTGTACTCCAAATTTTAAGACCAGATAAACTACTATAAAAGCTGGTTCTTTGGAAAAACTAATAAAATAGGCAAATATCTAGCAAAATTGATCAAGATAAAGAAGGGAGGAAGCACAATACATAGTTGAATGAAGAACTGGAAATAAAGCTACAACTGCAGGGAACCAGCAGTTAGCATAATGGTTATGTCGCTGGACTCCCACGTAGTCGACTGTGGTTCATGTCCCGGACCCAGTGGCTTAAAACTCACTCCGGGCGCATGTGCATGCGTGCCCAAGATCCCAAGAGGAGAATGGAGGAGAAGGGATTGCGGTGTGACCATACCCCCCCGGGGGGTGATTTCTGTCTTTCTGTCTCTCTCTGTCTGTCTGGCGAGCGCACGCGCCCTATAGCGAAAAAACCTCTCCAAAAAAAATAAATAAATAAAATAAATAAATAAAAGCTACAACTGCAAATACTATACAAATTTAGAAAAAAAATTAAAATATCATGAATACCTTTATCATCATAGAGTTTGAAAATTAAAAGAAACAAAAGTGTTTAGGAAAAAATACTGGAAATCTAAAAGTCTTAAATAGGCTAATGAAGATATTATAAATTCTTGCTTCCTATCTCTCCATCTGTCTATTCCCCTATTCCTAAAAGAAAACTGTCAATAGCTACAATGGCTTTACAATTTACCAAATTTCAATATACTGATAATCTCCTTCAGGAGAAGGAAGGCGGGGAGGAGAGAAGGAAGGAAAAAGAAAGAAAGGAGAGAGAGAGGAGAAAGTGTCCTAGTTCATTTCACGACACTTATACTATCTTGACACTAAAACTGGACCTGGATGGTACAAAAAAGGAAAGGCCCAGCACATAAGTGTATGTGCCTTATGGCAAAAGCCTTAAAAAAAAACTATTAATATTATAAAAGTACTATATCACTATCTCTGAATTAATATGGTAGTAGGGCTCTACTTTAAATGTGTGGTTATTTTGCTCATGTAGTTATATTTAATGTGGACTTAAAATTGATTATTTTTTAAAAAAATGTATTCATTTATTTCGTCCATGAATGAGAGAGAGAGAACATCCAACAGAATCTCAACATCCTGATCTCCCCCAGCTAGCCTAAGGTCATGGGCATATGTGTGCCTGGAATACTACAGGACGTCTCCAGACACAAACTGGTAGGCTTCTCATGTGGGTCAGCCACGGAGGTTATTTTCTTTGCCAAATTACAGCCCCTTTCCTTGAGGGTTTCTGATACACACCCCTGAAGTATTATATATTGAGCTACTGTTACAGATATGGGAGAGAGAGAAGCTAGTAAAGTGCATTATTCTAGGCTAGTGTTTACTTTTTTAAAAGTTTATTTATTTCTTGTATGAACAGGAGAGAGAGAGAGAGACAGCACCCCCATAGGGTCTTTTTTTTGGGGGGGGGAGAGGTTTTTGCTATAGGGTGCATGCGCTCCCAGAAAGACAGAGAGACAGAGAGATAGAAAGTGAGAAATCACCCCTCAGGGGGGGATGGCCACACCGCAATCCCTTCTCCTCCATTCTCCTCTCGGGATCTTGGGCACGCACGCACACGCACCCGGCGTGAGTTTAAGCCACCAGGGCCAGGATTCGAACTGCAGTCGACTACGTGGGAGTCCAGCGACATAGCCATTATGCCAACTGCTGGTCCCTCCCCCACAGGGTCTTGACACTGTGATTCACTCCCAGCCCCAGCCAACTCTGGGTTATGAATACATGCATGGCCTGTGTGCTCAGGGAAGTCTTTGGATATGAACTCAGAAACCTCTTATATGGTTTGTCAGCCCCAGAGTGTCATGTTTTATTATCATGTGTTATTTAGTGTTTTTCAGACTGCAAGTAGTAGCCCAGTGGTAGATTGTAAAATCAATTTAGGGCATCATGACTCTCATTTTAGAAAAATGAAATACAACAAAGTTGAATACACGTGTATATAAATAAGTCTGTTTCTTAGGGCACAAAGGAAAATACATTTTATACCATGGATCACGGTCCAAAATGTCAAGCCACTAGTCAACATGATCACTGATGCAAGCTCTGAGGAAATGAGTAGATCGGTGATGGTACTAAAACAGGAATTGGTGGGATTTAACGACTAATTGAAGGTAGAGTTAAAGAAAATTGATAATGTAAAAATTTTATCCCAAGTTTATAAGTGAAGCATGATGCTATTAAAACTGAGATTAAGAATGAGAAGGCCAAGTGGTAGTGCAGTAGTAAGACAGCTGGACCGACATGGGAAATGTCCTGGGATCCCTGAGCCTGCCAGATGCATGCACATGTGCCTGTAATCCAGGTCAGCTGGGACTGGGGCTGGATTGTGGTATGAAGACTTTGTTGGAGGTGCTTTCTCTCTTTCTCTCTCTCTGTCTCTTTCATGAAAGATGTGAATGAGGTAAACTTAAATTTAATAAAAAATGAGGTACACATGCTGCGGGATTCTTTTGAGGATGGAAAGAGTATTAGGGTCTGGATCTAAGTGAGAAAAGCATATTTGATTGGGATACAATGAACTTGAGATTCTTGTAGGTCATGCAAATGGAGAAGCCCAGCAGGTGATAGGAAACACAGTGTGAAGCACAAGGAAGCCCTGGGAGTTAGTGATAAAGTCTGGCAGTCATTATTATCCAGGTGATAGCTAACCTGTTGAACTGGAAGTGATTTTCTAAGGAGCCTGAGTAGTGTGCAAAATGAACAAAGGATGGAACCCCTCAGGAAGGTCAACCTTTAATAAGTCATGGAAGCAGTAGAATGGAGACCAGGTAGGAAGGAAATTGAGTCTATTTGTCATAGAAATATCCTATGCTTCAGAAACAGCACAATAAAATTAAGGAACAAGTTTTTAAATTGTCAGTTAAGAATCTTGAGGGACCCTAATGAGAGTGATCACCATAGAGTTGAGTATGGGATAGTACACAGATTTTAGCAGGTGGATGAGCAGTCAGTGGGGACAGGGCATCTACATCTCCATAAGGCATGAAAGGAAGGAATCCAATAGAGTGTTCACTATGGGAAGATGGGATCAAGGGTAGGATTTTTAAAATGGGAAGAGTAGGTAATATTTGTGGGTAGATGTGAAAGATTAAGGACGATGATAATAGCAAAGGTAGAGTACCTACTGTGTGCCAGAAATTATTCTAAGCACTTCACATAGCACTTCACTTATATAATTATTCACAAAGACACTGAGATAGGTACTATTATCCTCATTTTTCAAATGAGGAAACTGAGGCACAGAGAGGTTAAGTAAATTGAGCAACATAATACACAAATAATATCAGATAGGATTTAAAGCCAGCCAAGGCATGGGATTTTATTCTCTTAAATTCTATACTTTGGTAGGAGGACAAAGATACAGAAAAAAAATAGAATAAAGAGCCACAATCCCTTACCCAGAAACTTTTGGGCCAGTTGTATTTTGAAATTCAGGATTTTCAAATTTTAAAAAGGTAATATACATATGTTTTATATCTCCCCAATCAAAATCTAGGGCTGTACCTTGAAATGATCAAATGGATGAGTGATATTTTTGTACTAATTGTATTGATTAAACAGAAACTATACATAACCACAAGTCTGTTTGGGCCAAGTTCTACTGCTGTGTGAGTTGCCAAAAATAAAGAAAAAAAAAAAGTTTAGTGCTGTTTGGATTTTGGACTTGCCGGTAAGAAACTCTTTCTGCAATAGCCAAACATGTCTTAGGAGGAAAGAAGGTGAAAAGATAATGGAGAGTTGGCCTTGGGAAGGGTTGAGAACACCTATTTCTATGTGCAGACTAAAGAAGTCAAAATATAAAAAATGGCGCAACAGGACCAGCAGATGGCGCAATGGTTGCGTTGCTGGACTCCTAAGTAGATGACCGCTGTTTGAGTTCCAGATTCAGAGGCTTAAAACTCACGCCAGTTGCGTGTGTGTGCACGCACATGTGCCCAAAATCCCGAGAGAATGAAGGAAAAGAGATTGTAGTATGGCCGTCCCTCAGGGGGTGACTTTTTGCTTTTTGTCTCTGTCTATTGAGTACACACATCCTATAGCAAAAATCTCTTTTTCCCCATTTATTGTACACTTTATTTCTATTATTATTACATTACAATATATAATGAAATAATTAGAACCCTCACATGCACAATTCACAATAGGGTTCACACTTCTATGAAAATCTAATAATGTCACTGATTTGGCTGGAGGCAGCGCCTAGGTGGTAATGTAAGCAATGGGGAGTGGCTGTAAATACAGATGAAGCTCATTTGACCATCACTCACCTCCTAATGTTCAGCCTGGTTCCTAACAGACCCAGGGGCAAAAATCTCTCTTAAAAAAAAAAAATAGTTAGGCCCATCGTCTCATTCCCAAATCCCACAAGATTGGTTTTGCTATCTTATCGAAGGATAGATGACAGACATCCCTGAACTTCTTTCCCAAAAGGTGTGAAACAGTCCATCCTTGTTTATCCCCTGAAAAGTTGATGCACACCAGTAATATCTGCAGCCTCTGCCTCTCCCTCCCAGGCTTAAGTGAGACAGAGAACAGGGAGAGAGTTAAGAGGCAGAGGCTGCTACTAGAGAGACTGTTTTTAGGGCGCATTTCCCGTTTGCAACTAGAAATATTTCCTTTTAAATTACTTATTTACTTAGCTACCCAGCAGGAAAAAAACTTTTAAAAAAATAAGTTAAAGCCTTAAAGAGTTCTTCAGGGACAAATGAAGCAAAACCATAAAACTTTATTGTGACTCCCTAGAAGAGAGGGTAGGAGGAGGTAGAGAAAGAATCAAGAGACCGAATAAAGCTGATGTGGAAGTGTGAAAGTTTTTCAGAAGCAAAATGGAGTCATTTATGACTAAACTGAGCCAGAAAGTCATGGAGGAGGTGTTTTCTCACATTAGCAGGCCTAATTACAGGTACTGTTATTTAGAGAACTTTTCCAGATTTACAACCTTGTATAAAGAGCACTGCAACCTGAAACAAAGACTACTTCTGGGAAAAGATCTGTCCAGAAATGCCAGAAATTGCCTTCCCAGCCTTGGACTGACATTCCTACTGTTTTTGATCCTGATAGCCAAGGAGAATTGTCCTAACACAATTAGTATAATCCCTCTTCTCTTATCCTCCAAACCTGTTCAAGGATTGTAAAACTTTGGTGAGCATTATTTAGAACCTGATTAAGCTTATGCAGGCTATACCTTGGTGCAGTCCTCATGTTTATATCCAAATAAACCCCTTTTTGCTTTACATGTTTTGACAGTTTTCTTTCTTTCTTTCTTTCTTTCTTTCTTTCTTTCTTTCTTTCTTTCTTTCTTTCTTTCTTAGATTGACAGAAAGAAAGAATAGGAGTTTGAATGGAACTAATGAAGACTGAGAAGCACATATCTGAAACATCTGAAAGGTGAGCTCTTTTCAGAAGGTCTGGAGCATCTAACCCCACATCTTTCTCTCCAAGCTACCACCAGGTTTAGGTCACTAGAGTCTTGGTTTCTGGGTTTCTCTGTTGAGCAGACATAAGAAAAGAGGGCCTCTAACTCAACTGGATGAGACAGGGGAACCATGAATTCATTCCTGGCGTTCCCAGTAATGACCTAGTTTCATTCATCCAGAAAACCATTGTTAAACATAGTGCTGGATGCTAAAATATTTCTAGTGGTACTTAAGGTCCATGTCAAATAAAAATTCGGAGTTGGTATTCTATTTGCAGCTTATTTCTGCTATGGTATTACAATGTCAAGTACTTAGGAGTTACTAAGCCCCTGACAGGCTGGCCTGAAGATTTAATGCTCATGTAAAATACATTCCAAACAACAGAGTTCTGGAATAAAACCCTATAAACTGGGGCTTGTCCATTTTTATATTTCTTTCACCACAGTTACTAAAATTAGTGGAATAATAGAAATTTAAAAAGTAATACATTCTAGTGACACAACAGCATGGCAGCATCTTCAAACTCAGAGCTTAAATTTAAAATCGGTATGATTTTAGTGGGTATTTTCAAGATCCTAAGAAAGTGAGTTTGTAAGCCACCCATCTGGCAATATTATGGAGAAAATCTATGTTTATTTTTACCATTTAGATTAACCCTATGCAGTTTAATTATCAATGCTAATGATAGCAACAAGTGACATACGAATCAAATCTACTGACATTACAAAATTGAGAGAAGTAGCAAATATGCTAAGTAACAGACATGAATATTGTGGTCCTCTTCTGCTTCCTCATCTCCACCATCCAAAACGTTGGTAGATTGGAGGTCCATACAATATGCAGAACGAAGTAAAAAAAAAAAAAAAATACTGGAATGCTTAGCCTAAAAGAGAAAACACTTGTGGGAAGAATGGAAAAGTAGAAGAATATAAAGAATAGAGGTGAGTTTACTTCTGTGTTTGTCCACGGGGGCTCCAGTGGACACTTCTAAAACCAATGGTGATAGATTTGTTCTAGTATTGGAAAATACAGAATTCTTCAAAAATGAGATAGTGAGGCCGCCTTGTGGCCTAGTGGTTAAAGGAGCCAGATCGTACATGGTCAACCACAGTTAGAATCCTAGCTGTGGAGGCTTGAAACACACATCGGGCACTTGTTTATGCATGCCCCAAATTCCATCATGGTAGAGAAATGGAAGAGAAGAAATGTGGCATGACCCCACCTCATCAAAGGGATGCTTTCTCTTTCTCTTTCTATCTGGTGAGAACATACACCCTCTGGCAATTTAAAAAGAAAGAAGGAAATAGTAAACTCTATTATATGCATTCAAACAATGAATACTCGAATCAGGTGCAAAAAATTCTTATGTTGTGTGGGAAGTTAAAGTAGATGGTGTCTGAGTTTCTCTTCTAATACTCAAACTCCATAAGCCCATGGAAATTATAATTATTCCCTCTTTCTTCCCCAAGCAATATGATATCTTCAAAATTAGACGCCAATGGGAAAATTCAAGTGGATGCTAAGACCCCAGTTGGTTATACAATTGTGCAATCAAATGTTAAGTGTTCTTGATGGAGCCAGCCAACCTGAGACTGCCCATTTCCTTAGTCATGGAGATGTACTTTTGGAAACCGAAATCTGTAGTAGGCAAAAAATCAGTCCAAGCCATGTGGCTTTCCAAAAGGGTATGATTATAAAAGAGGCAAAAATTATTATAGCCCAGAAGGGGGAAAGTCAGTAGAATTCATTATTTTTATAAAATATGGCCTTTGATTTTTTCCTTCTGCTTTATTGCATGCACTATTTTCTTGGGGAGCTATCGAGTGGTCAGTGAGTTCAAGATAAAGTGGTGTATTTCTCATTTGTTTTATTTTGACTTTAGAGACACAGAGGACCAAGAGTAACCGTTCTAGTTGTTTGGTTTTTATTTTTTTTTTAAAGAAAAGTTCCTATTTTAAAAATTCAAGTTTTTTATTGTTGGAACTCATTTGAAATTCTCTAGTATGTAACAGTTGCTTCTGTTTGGTCTTATAATAACTTCAAGACATTGCAGTGTGCTTATACATAAAATAATAATAGAAGCCTGTCTATCTCTTTTATAACACCCATCAAACTTGTAATAATTTGATCAATGTTGGCCATCAGTCTGGAATGTGAATTCCATGAAAGTATAGCCAACTTATCTGCCTTGTTCTGTTATTGGATGAGAGAGAATTGAGCTGTGTTGCATAAAATCCTTGGTTCTTTGGGTCCAGCACTCAAAGATTAGAGACCTACCCTGAGACACAGAATGAAAACCACAAATACTTATAAAGTAGAAAAAGGGAAGTTTTAATAGGAAAGTGAAAATTTTAATAGAAAATGAATACACTCCCATGCCTGAAAGGCATGCCGGTGGGCAGCTGCCAGAGAAGGACAACTGCACTGGGCATGGGATTAGGTATAACTTTAATCTTGAGAGTTGGTAATGAATATTTAGTAAGGGAAGATCTGTCATAGTATCTGGCTTCTTTGATTTTGTTGGCTTTTCTTTGCACTTGCGCATCTCTCACACAGGTGAGGAATTTAATCATCTAATCACGTGTATCCGATGTGAACTTTGAAGGTATGAGCATCCAGATGTGGATGAGTTGTCCTTTTAGTTTATTGCCCCAGTGGGAATTAAGATGTTGACCTACCACCCATCCAGGTGGTGAATTTCCATGTGTATATTTGGGATGAGGGGAGAAAGATAACAACCTTCCCAGCCAGGTGGGAGGAAGTAGCTCTCGAAGAGGGTCTGGTTGCCACTCCCGATAAGTTGTAACTGATGTGACAGATGTCCTTCTGTTATCTCAAGACTGCCCGCTTGTTTCTATCTGGCCGCCTATCACAGTTCAGCATTCCATTTCCAGTGCCTGGTACAGTGAAGATAATCAAAACCGCTGAATTGAATGAATAAATCTAGCAAGTAAATGATTGCCTGTTTCCTTCGATGCTTTTCATGTTTTGTATCACAAGATATAATATACACTTACTTTTTCTTAGACAGTTCCTTAAAAGAATAGAAGCAATCTATTTTTACTTTTACAAATTGCAGTAAGAAAGCGGTACTGGGACCAACAGATGGTGTGATGGTTACATTGCTGGACTTGTAATGTATCTGACCATGGTTCGAGTCCCAGACCCAGCAGCTTAAAACTCATGGTGGGTGCATGTGTGTGCGTGCTCCAAATCCCTAGAGGAGAATGGAGGAGAAGGGATTGTGGTATGGCCATAAAATTCTTCTGGGGATGATTTTTCTCTTTCTGGCTCTCTGACAAGTGTGTGTGCCCTATAGCAAAAAAAAAAAAAAAACAAAAATCAAAACTCTCAAAAAAGTAAAAGGAAGAAAGCAGTACTTTCTTGTTCCTTTGTCCTGGGCCTGTGCAAAGACTCTCTTTCCTCCTTTTAAACTACTTTATTGATCCTTATTAACTATATCAAATGAGCATTACAATAATTTACAGCGGTGTAATGACAACTCTTCTGGTTTTTGAGGTCTCGTTCCAAAGTAACTGCTTTCAACATCCATTCAAAGAAGAATGAGCTGTGGATGGTTTCCCAAGCAGGTCACTACCACCTCATGGGACAGTTGAGACTAGCAGCTGCATCCAAAAATTTAAGTAAACAGGGACAATCACTTGTTTCCTAAATACTTTGTAATGCCTTTTCAAGCAACATTCCTCTCTGAGGCAGAACAAAGGCAGCAAGCAAGAGAACATCTACTATCTGGGAGCTAGAAGGTGAGGAGATGCATGTTAGACACTAACCTGCCCTGTCTCGAGATTATGCCAGATATCAAACATAACTGAGTTTCTAACCTAGGGTCATCCTAATAATGGAATTATATTGGTTCACATGTTGTTCATTTTTTCCATAAACATCTCCGTATGTCACTTCATTTGATGTTTGTAAATAACACTATGAAGTAGTTAACATGGCTACTCATCATTGTTATTATTCCCACCTATTTTGCTTATGCAAAGACTGCAGGGTGTAAATGACCACGTTAGGGCTAACTTGTTATTGTAGTTGGAGGCAACGTTGGGTCTCTTCAACACGAGGTGACAAAGCAGCATGTGTAGCAATCAAAGGACTAAAACCATTTAACTCCCACTTCATTTCCTAGGTGACCTTAGAAAAATCGTTTGTATTTTCTGGGCTTCAATTTAATAAATTTTTTTTAAAAGGGAGCTGAAGAGGTAAAGAGAGATTGGGATGTGTGGAGGTGCATATTTATCATTGTTCACCTCACAGAATTATTCTGTGGTGGGGATAATAAAGGTTAAAGTACTTAGGAAATTGTAATCGTGAGATGGTATAACCCTTCTTATTCTCAATATAGGTGACGAGCATAGAGCTCTGGAGCCAGACTTTTTGAGTTTTCTTCTAACAATAGTTATATGGACTTTGATTGAGTTCTTCAACCTCTCTAAGATTCAATATTCTCAACTGTAAAATGAAAATAATAAAACCTGCCCCTTAAGTGTGATGTGAGGATTAACTGAGATCTAGCACAGAGAACAGAAGTTGCTAAACAGGTAGTAAGAGTGGTGGCAGTCGTAGTAATATTAGTATGGTGTCTTCTTTACAGTTGAAGAAACTGAGATTCAGTCGCTTGATAATTAGATTTCAGGTTACCCGGAAAAGAGATACAAAAGAATCTACAAACCAGTGTTAAGTCTTCTGTTTGCTCTGAGAGAAACAGATTTAGTGAGTGCACAGCAGAAGAAATTTTTTCTTTTTATCTCCATTTTACCATTTCTGCTTGCCTTAGTTCACAGGGTATATTTCTTTTCTGGCAAAAGAGGAACTACTGGAGACCTACAGAGGAACTGGTACAATAGAAACTTCCTCTCCTCTACTACTATTAGAATGTCAAGAAATATTGGGCAAGAGACTGGATTCCTAGTAATCCCATTGCTTAAGGTCCAGGTTTTCCAAACTACTAGAACCACGCTTCTTCCTGCTGAAAACTAGATTTGAATTTGTGGGAGTTTTCTGGCCCATTTATGTAACAGCAACAACAGGGATATGAAGCTTCCTTGCCTCACGATGTGCCCTCTGCTGGTTAGCTGAAAGTTTACTTCGACAAAACAAAGTGACTCAGAATTTTGCATGAAACAAATCCTGGTCAATTACTAGGTCATGGAGGAAAGTTATTATGAATAAAGAAGAATCATGGGACCATGTGATATTGTATTGCATAATAATTCATGGAAAGGTAATTTAAATCTCTTAGGAAGGCATCTAAATATTCAAACAGGACTGCTGGGTTTGTGTTGGGACTTGAGGATTTAATTGAAAGTTTGGCAGAAAGGAGTAAGAGTTGTTGATTCACTTCCTGCTCATGCATTCACTTAAAATTCTCTTTTGAACATAGTACCATGCAGTTGCAGTTTTGTAGACTGCATTATATTTATAAGGGAACATCTGTTTTTGAGACACAAGATTTAAAAAGTGAATCAAAACCATTCAAAGCCAACAGAAATCTGACTTTTAAATTATTTTTTTAAAAAGACTTGTTTTATTATATAAAATACATATTTAGAAATTCCCCCAAATCACTCAAATTTGTATGTGTTATTTTAAAAAATTTTGTTTTGCTGTTTTTTTGGTCATAGGGTATGTGTACCTACCAGAGAGTAGAGAGACAGAGACAGGGAATGTGAGAATTCACCGTATCGGGGGATAGACATGCTACAATCCTTTCTTCTCTCTTCTTCTCACAGGATTTGGGGCGTACAACACACATACTCCCAATGTGGTTTTCAACCTGTTGGGTCCAGGACTCAAACCGCAGTTGGCCACGTGGGAGTCCGGTGCCTTAATAACTATGTCACCTTCAGTCCCCTTAAACTTATTATTTATTTATTTATTTAAAAAAAAAAACACACAAATTTCTGACACGGGAAAAAGGGACTGGAAAAACTGACATTGATATGTAGACAGTTTCGACTAAGAAGGGTCCAAAATATGCAGGTATTTGAGACAGAAGCTCCTTCATTATAGACTAGCACACTGCAAAACAGGGTGGCCTTGGTGGTATATCGGTGTGCAGAAAGAAAACACGTTAGCGTTTCTTTTTCTTTATCTCATACCGCTTACCTTTTACACCACATATCAGTTTTATTACCACATATAAGATGTGCTGTATGGTACAATAGTATACTATGGAATTTATAAATACATGTGTATATTAGGAGTACATGTACAACAAAAACTACTTATAGGAGTGCCCAGTGAATTAAATCTGGAGCTCACTAGATAACTGACTCCATTCGAAACTTTACTGGTCAAAGCAGGGCAACACCTATAGTTAAATATGATTTTGCCCCCTGACATCCACATGTGAAGGATATTTAGTGAATGTGGGTTGTGTGTGGAGCTATGCTAGGCATGGACAGGTGTACAAGACACAGACACTGTGTGACACAAGCTCTTCATCTACTGCAGGAGTCCATTCCATTGTTGAACAGCTGTTATGCTTAGAGCATTCCTTTTCTGCTGAATCCAAATCTGACATGTTGTTATAACTGGGAGTACCATTTTTATTAGTCTAAATGTCACCTATAAGAGCAACACTGGATATCTTTTTGTTTCCCTCTTTTTTTTTTAAAAAAAAAAAGAGAGATTTTTGCTATATGGCACGTGCACTCACCAGAATGACAGAGAGAGAGAAAAAAGTGAGATATCCCTCCCCACAGGGGTGATGGCCATGCCACAATCCCTTCTCCTCCATTCTCCTCTTGGGATTTTGGGCACACATGCACATGCGCCTGGTATGAGTTTTAAGCCACCAGGTCTGGGACTTGAACCACAGTCAACTACATGGTAGTCTAGCGACATAACCATGATGCCATCTTCTGGTCCTGTTTGTTTTTTAATTTTCCTCCATGAGCAGGAGAAGGAGAGAGAGAGAGTGAGAACCTTCAAAAGGATTCTGATGCCACAATCCACCCTCAGCCCCACCAGCCCTAGACCATGGGCAAACTTAGGGAGGATTCTGTATTTGAATCAGGGAACTTTCTGTATGGAGTTGCCTTGTAAAGCATCACATTTTACCACTGCACCACCATCTGGCCCCCAGATAGCTTTTATCTATCTTAGTCTTTCATTTTTCTCCTTCCCAGAGCCCTACTTTGGCCCATTAATTCCTTTCAATATAACATGGGGGTACTATGTACCCTATGGATGGCAGTTACATGAAGTTACTCTAGCTTGTAATTTCTTTTAAAAAATGTAACTTGAATGCCATGAAAAATGTGACTTGAATCCTGTGAAACTATCATTTCCCTGGATTCCCATCATTTTCCATGATGCTATTAATAAAATTAATATTAATATTTTTAGAAATCTTATCTGTATCTTGTTTTTTATAGTTAACTATAGTTCTCAGATGTTTATTTTACCATGAGCTGTGGACTAGGAATTTACCATTATCCTATAAGTGTATACTTTATTATTTGGAGTCAAATGTAGTGTTTATATTCATCTTAGTTAAATATCACCCTACACATTTTGATTTATAGTACAGCTTGTGGAACTTATGTTCTAATTTTTTCTCATCCAGCAATTATTTATTAAGCATGAATTAGGTGCTAATCAGTGTTTGGGGTTGTGGGACCACATGAAAAAATAAATTGCAGTCTGTCTTCGAAAGCATCTAACATGCTAGTCCAGAAACTGGACATAAACTTTTTGATCATGATACACGTTAATGTGTATAACAGAGTTATGTGTAAAGTGCAATGAAAATGCAAAGAAGAAAGATTTAAATAATCGCTAGCATTTTTGTTTTAATTTAGACTGTATCATTAACTTGCATATCTTTCTTTCATTATCAAAGCAATTCCAATGAATAAATGAATTAGTAAATAGTTTCCAATTTAAAGAAGTAGAGGTTTAGAACATTTAAGTAATCTGGCAAATAAGAAGTATCTTTCAGGGGCAGCAGATGGTGTAATGGTTACATCGCTAGACTGCCACATGGCCGACAGCAGATCAAGTCATGGACCCGGAGGCTTGAAACTCACTCAGGGAGAATGTGTGTATGTGTGCCCCAAATCCTTGAGAGGAGAAGGGATCACAGCGTGACCATCCCCCCAGGGAGTGATTTCTCTCTTTCTGTTTCTCTGTCTCTCTCTGTCTTTCCAGTAAGCACACATTCCCTGTAGCAAAAATCTCTGCAAAAAAAAAAAAAAAAAAAAAAAAAAAAGAAAAAGAAAGAAAGAAAAAGAAATAGAAATAGCTTTCTCAATTTTTAGGAAACTAGAACAAAGTAATCCTAGTTTTCTGGTTCTATACTTGTTTTCCAAGACCCTGACATATTTATGATTGGATAACTTGAGCACCGAGTATGCAGTCATTCCAGGTTTGTGGGTATAAATTCATTTAAAGCAACTTCTCCAATACTATGTCAGCTCACCTTTGTGGTGCTTCTTTCAAAGTTTGATGGTGATTTCCCTAGGCCTTCATTTGTCATCTGTTATCTGATAACTTTGCAGTGTCTCTCGTAGCTAGCTTATCCTTTAATTACTTCTCTACTCTTAACTCAGCTGTAAAATGTCCCCTTTATGTTGAGTTTTATCTGTGACTCCCAGACTTTTCTTTTTCTCTCTCTTCTCCAATATCTGACGACAAAATCTGGAAAGAGTGGTCATGTTAATAATAAAATGAAGCAAAATCCTTGGACCTGTCACCATTAATTGCTTTCAAGTGTTGGCCTTTCTTTACAAAATTTGTTTCTTTATTTCCTCTTTCAAAACAAACCTGGGCTGGTTTGAACGTCTGGGCTGGAATTTCTGCTGAAGAAAAATATTCAGAGGCTCTTGAAGTGTGTCCAAGTTCTCAAGTTTTTTTGTAAGTAGGTAAAACCACTCATTTGAAAGAGAGAATTCTTCCCACTGCTTAAGTGTTTTTTGTCATGTGCACTGGTGAACAACTTTCTTTAAAGGTATGAGTTACATATGAAGACAGAGTAAAGAGTTAAAAAGATGAATATTTTTGGTACCGTATGCTTAGTCTTCAGAAAGCTCATAGAAGATATGTATTATTGAAAAACCATGCATGTGTTTCAAAAATTTTTTGTGGCAAAACAAACTTGTACTTTAATTCCATTTTCCACACACTCTTTGAAGTCCTCTTCTATTGAGTAATTTAATGAGGAGTTTATAGAGGTTTTTTTTTTTTTTTTTTTTTCATAGGGTACTTGCTCACCAGAGAGAAACAGAGACAGTGAGAGGAAAATGAGAAATCACCCTCCCTTCCAGGGGAGATGGCCATGCTACAGTCCCTTCTCTGTTCTCCTCCTTGGATCTTGGGCTTACATCACACGTGCCCAGCATGATTTTCAAGCTACTGGGTCTGGTACTCACATTGCAGTTGGCCATGTGGGAGCCCAGCGACGTAACTGTGATGTCATCTGCTGACCCCAGTTTATAGATCTTTTAATGTGGATTCATAACATTGTATGAGAAAACACAGAAATCTGGTGATTTTTAAAAGTCACATATGGATTTGCAAATTTTTCTTGAGGGAAAATAATCAGAACTTGTTCAATGTATATTTTAATGTTCTTATTCGTTTTCTAAAAAGATTTTTGCCATAGGGCACGTGCTCTTGCTGAAGAGAGAGAGACGGTGAAAGGGAAAGTGAGAAATCACCCTCTAGGGGGAATGGCCGCTCCACATTCCCTTCTCCTCCATTCTCCTCTTGGGATTTTGGGCACACAAGGGTCTGATGTGATTTCCCGGTGATCAGGTCTGAGACTCAAACTGTACCAGTGTTCTTGTTCATAAACACCATTTTTATATCAAACATTTAAAAATTATCCCTGCCTCAGCCTATTTCCTAGAGAAAACTGGCACAAATTTTGGTTCCCAGCATCAATGTACTTCAAAAACAAACGCAGTAACAACCTTAGGTAACAGGCTTGAGGAACAGGCTTAGGTTCAGGATGTTTTATCACCCACATCTATGTGTATCCTTTTCAGTTCTCAGTCACTGAGGAGGCTCCCCACAGGGCATGGAATCTAACTTTCCAAGGAGCCATCAAAGGGGCCAGTGGGTATATCAGGAAGAGTAGGGGAGTAACTTGGATCAATGGGGAACAGGAGATGGAAAGGAGTGGGGACAATAAGTCCATTTTAAGAACTTCCATGGTTTTTCCATACAGCCTGTCCATAGATCCCCAAGTGGGCATGCAGTTGCAGTCACCACATGGCCTCCTGGTCTCTCCTGGCTCATTGTACAGCAGTGGCCAGTGCATTGCTTCCAAAAGCTCATGGCCTTAATGCTCTTTCTCCTCACTCTCGCCTCAGCAGGTAATCTCTGCCTGTCACTTAGTTTTCCAGGGAACTTGGGTTAAGATTGGTTAAAAAGCTCTGTTAACTAGTATGTTAAATGCTGATCTTTACCCAGTGTAATTTTGTGAGCCTACTATATGAAAGGTACCATATTAGATATTACATGGAAAGCAAAGTTGAATAAAATTTAACCCTTAATCTTTGGTCTAGAAGAAAAGATAAATGGATTGCACAGCATCATAGCCTGGGAAGGGATTCTGCAGAGTTGGGTTGTAAATCTGACTCTCCTGGTCACAGGCTGACGTTCAATTTTGAGTAAGACATCTCTTTCTCTCTCTTAGCCTCAGTTCCCTTACCTGTAAAATACAAGATTGTCTTAGATCTAACCTCCAAAGTCCTTTCCACAACTGAAATCCTGCAATTTTAAATTTAGTCTAGTATAAATAAGATCCAGTTCTATAAGAGTGGTACAATCCTAATGTGAGAACCCAGGGCCTCAGGAATTTGGGAAGGATTGGTGAAAAAGGAGACATCTAGAATGAGCCTCAAGAATCTGTAGGATGTTGCTAGGCAGCCATGAAGCAGATGGGCATTTCAAGTAGGAAAAAAAGCTGATACCAAGGGATAAAAAAGTAAAGGTATAATATACATTGGGGAGAACAGTTACAGCTTAGTTTGGTTGAAGCAAGGGACAAATGTGGGAACTTAAATGAAAGGAAATGTAAAGTAGAAGTGGAAGATCTTGACTGCCATGTTCAAAATGTGAACTTTGGGCCAGCAGGTGGTACTCAGGTTAAAGTGGCTGGATCTCACATGGCTGACTGAGCAGTTTGAATCCCAAACCTGGTGGTTTGGGGTACATGTCAGGTGCATATGCATGTGTGACCAATATTCCAAGAAGGGAGTGGAGGCATGGCTATCCCCCTTGGGGGGTGATCTCTCACTTTCTCTCTCTCTCTCTCTCTCTCTCTCTCTCTTGCACACATGTCTCTCTCTCTCTCTCTTGCACACATGTGTGCAGTGCATGTGCCTATAGGAAAAAAAAAATCCCTAAAAACAACAACTAAAATTTGCGCAATGACCAAATGACCAATATTCATTAGTCTAACATAACTATAAAATGCCTACTATGTATCAGAGAGGGAGTGAGGTGCTGAAAATAAATAAAGATAATATAGCTGCTGCCATCAAGAGTCCTTATGGGCGGTGGGAAGGGGAGTGGGAAACACAAGTGAGACTACTATGAAAAACCCTGTAACAAATAAAACACTTCGGGGCGCAATAACATTAAAGAGGCAAAAAATGAGTTGGTGATGATGGCAGGCTGTAAGGAGAGTAGGAAGAAGGATGAGTAGTTTAGTTGATAGGAAGATGAATTTGGTTTGCATGTTAAATTTGAGATACTCTCAGGCAACTAGGCAGCAATGTCTAACAAGTAGAAAAAAATACTGGTCTGTGGCTAGCTCAAGATGTTGGAGCAAGAGATTGAGAAACAAGTATATTTTCTGAGTAACTCATGGGTCTAGAGGGAATTGACAAAGCAGAAAATAAGGACAAAAAGAAAGATCAAGGGGCCCTTAGAGATTGCCCACATTAAGGAGACAGGATAAGTAAGAGGCATGAACCAAGAAGAAAGAATGAAAACTATCAGGGGCATTGGACAACCAGCATAAAGGATGTCAAGGGAAGGAAGACTATAAAGAAAGATGAGGACATAGAACCAGGTCAGAGGCTTTCCAAACATGGTGGAACAAATGCACCCAAATCAGTTGAAACATATATTAAAAGTATGGACTTTGGGGCCAGCAGGGGTGTGGTGGTTAAGGTTTTGGATTCCCACATGGTCGACCGCAGTTCAAGTTCCAGACCCAGTGGCTTGAAGATGACAACAAATAAATAGATTAAATAAATAAATGGACTTTATCCAAATGGATCCTTAAAGAACTGTTTGTAGTGGCTACCTTTAGCAAAGGAAATTTAGGGAGCCTAAAGGGATGAGTGGACAATGACTGACTTTTTAGCATTTACCCATTAGTATGGTCCAAATTTTAATCATATGCATCTTTTACCTAATTGAATATGTCAACTGAAGCCCAGATTTCCAGCTTCTATCCTTGACCTACTTGGTGAGAATTTCCAGGAACAGGGCTCAGAAACCACTCAGCCTAGGCAGCACAAGATTCGCAGTGATATAGCCCTGCTAAAGAAGAGTTTATAGTCCATAATTATAAAATAAGGAAAAAATTCACCCTGACAGTCAGTAGATCTGGTCATTAGCAAAGGGATACCCTCAGAATTACAAAGAACAGAATAATTTCATAATATAAAGTAACTTTGTTTAAAATAACTCAAAATATGAAAGACATAATGAAAATCCCAAAAAGTTCAGAACAGTGTTAAAAAGAACAGACAACTAAAATCTAACAGAAAGAGAGAATACATGCCGTAATACCATAAGGGCTAAGCAGAAGAGTAATCAGTTAAAGAATAGTGAATTGAAAGATAAAGCTAACAAAATTAGACAAAATGTAGCACAGAGAGAGAGATCATACTAAAAAACCATAACTTAAAAAGTAAGAAAAGCCAATACAGAAATCCCCAGCTGTTGCCTTCAGGGCCAGCTGCAGTGTTGGAGTCCTAGACCCAGTGGCTTGAAAAACATGCTGGGTGTGTGTGCATGCAAGCCCAAAATCCTGAATGGAGGAAGCGATGGAGGAGGAAGGGTTGCAGCATGACCATGCCCAATGGGGAGTACTTTCTCATTGTCCTTCTCCCTTGCTCTCTCAGCTGAGTGTACATGCCCACTGGCAATTAGAAAGAAAGGGGGGGAAACGGGAAGGAAGGAAGGGTGAGTGGAAGGGATGGAAAAGAAAAATGGTTATGGCAGCCATAGAGATGCACCACTCAGATCTCTGTTCACGACACGGCATTCTTTTCAGTTGTTGGGAGGTGGCTGCCAGCCACCATTTGTAGCACCTTGAGAACCAAGGGGCAGAAGTAGGAGTGGCCCCTTCTTGCCATCCCTACAATTCTAAACTCTGCAAGGAACTATAAGCTATAACTGCCACCTGGGCATTTTGGATTCTGTGTATACAGAGACCAGCAGACTGGAAAAGATGTCAACATTTTGTTAGGAATAACAGTCCTGATCAGTAGGAAGAGGAAGGAGTGTTGTTACACAACGAGGGCAGGGGGAAATATGTGTGGAACTCTGATGACCAGATGATCCACTTGGGTATGTCTTGATACACGTTCAATTATAACTATCCATAAACAAGTCCAAAAATCCAGCATGAGAAGAATATTGCCATGGGATCAGATCCCTCAGGAACAAAAGCTTTGAACCTATCCCCAGATGAGTCATCAAGGCCAGTAGAAGTGAAAGCTGGGCGGAATTGAGAATAAAAAGTGGAAGAAAGAGACAGTAAGTACCAATTGTGGCCTTGAGATAAACTGCAGCAACAGGGGCTAGAGTTAGTTCATTCCTCTAACCTCCATCTTCCACTCAGGGAGACAAGTCCCTGGAATCCTGCATGATTTTTCCCCTCAAAGTACATGAGAAGTAAAGCTACCAGAGCAAGGGGTGGTCTGGCCACAGATGAGAAGGCTCCATTCACAAGCGTATTTGCCGTTAAGCTGCAAGGAGTGCCATTTGTGTGCCTAACCAGCTCAGTATCTTCCTCATTATGCTATCACTGTATCAGCCCCTGACTCCTGTGCTGACCAGAATACCATCACTGAAGAACAGGCGATCAAGGAGTGGATATGGAGGAACCCAAGGGAAGCAACCAGGCGTGATAAAAGCTACCAAGTGTTCAACTTGAGAAGGATCTAAAACTGTCCGGATTTTGCAACAAAGGTTGCTAGTGACTTTAGCAAGTGCATTTCCAATTGAGTAAGGCGGGCAAAAGCCAGTCTGCAGTAAGCTAAAGGGTGAATAGAACACAAAAACATCAAGAGAGCAGCTCGAGAAAACTTGCTGTGACCATTTAGCTGTGAAAGGAAGAAGGGATGTAGGGAAGTAGCAGTGGTAGATGGATTCAGATATAGGAACTGCAGAAGAAATGTTTTTTAAAGGAGAGATACCTGAGGGTGTTTAAATGGCCATGGAAAGGATCTGGGAGAGGAGAGAGGAAGAAAGTCAGAGTAGGACAGAGGAAACCAAGAGAACATGGATGCAGGTGGACGGAGTCCTCTTGCATGGACCCAGAATGGAAGAAGAAAGGATGAGTTTAGATGCTTCTAAATTAAATATTTAGTATAGCTTTTGTTGTTTTGTTTGTCTTTATACTCTAATTCTCTCAAAATATCTGTATGATAAATTTATGTTCCCCCCAAATATTTGATAAATGATAGCTTTCCATATTCTTACTTTGTTGAATGAGAACAGTATCTCCAACTAATGAAGAGTTCTTTGTATATTTAAACAATAACTTCGATAGTCTTCCCAGTAGGATAACACCATCCTATGGTATTTATTAAACAGAGATAAAAGATAAGACACAGAATGATTGAGAGGGACCTCAGAAGTTTGTGGGAAAAAGTGGAATTAAAGTACAACTTTATTTTAGTGCAAACATATTTAATCCTTGCATAGTTTTTTTTTAATCATATGCATTTTTGTGAACTTTTTGAAGACCCCTCGTATAAGTGGTCCTTTTACATAATCATATATGAATTTTCCTGTCAGGCAGGAAGCTTTTGCCTCTGAGCTTCACCATGATTTAACCGACATAGCTTTCTACAAAATATTTCCCTTCTCTATTTTGCTACTGTTGTTGATAATGAAGATATTGGATATAATACAAAAACAAAAAGAAAGCACAGCCCCTTCAAGCTACTCTATCTTTTTGGTAATGAGATACATACCTTCTGTACAATACCAAGTTGCTTATAAGTAAAAGGAATCCTTCTTGAGTACTTCAGACCTTCCATTATCACACAAAACTGAATCAGACAGAGACTTAATGGATTTGTTCACGCTTCGTAGAGCACAATTCAGAGCTTCTGGCTTTGTTGTTTTAGATTCCAGGGACTGAAGATGGTTGTGAAATGGCAATTTGGTTATGCTACATAACAAGGCCAGCCAACCATTAAATATGGGCATCTGGAGAATTTGGAAAGACTCAAAGGCTTTTCAGCCAAACTCTGAAACAGAACAGATAAATTCTTCTTACAGATTTATGGCCCCTACTGGCACAGAGATTCCCTCTGCCCCCCCACCTCCGCCCGGCCTCACAGTTAGAATTTCGGTCACTTTACCCTACTAAAGCAACTCCCCAGGGATGGTTATTTCTGGAAGAAGATAAGAATTCTTGTAAATCTTAAAATGTCCCCTTTTCAAAGTGGACAAGTATTTTCTCTGAATAAAACTGAACAGCCCTGATGCCAAACAGCTGCTGAAGAGTCCTGGCATGAAAGCTTGTCCTCTACAAATTGACAAATATCCTCTACAAATACCCAGAGGGTTAATTCAGGCCAGACCTCACAGGCCCTCAGACCCATTAGTGCATTAATAGGAATAGCTAACCCGTGATCAAGGAATATTCTAGTTTACCAGGTATTTCACATGCATGCTAGCTATCAGCATTATCCCATGCGATCCTTATAGCCACTCAATGATATGGATATAATAGATCTTACAGATCTTACTAGTTAGTTTAGCTTTGAATTGAGCAAATATCTCCCTGTCCTACAGAGAAATGGTGAGAGAATAGATTTTATAGCACATCTTCTGTTTCCAAGATCAAAGCAGGTTGGGGAGAAATAGCTGAGAAGCTCAGGTCAACGTAGGGGAAAGAATGATCTATTTCTCTTGTTTAAATGTTTTTCCAACTCTTAGCAACTTTTCTTTCTTTGCATATTGATTACATTTTTTTCAAGGAAATATAAAATGAGGTATAGAGGCCAATGTTGTTATAAGTAACAGCAAAAGAAATAGGATATTGTTTGAGTTCTTCTTTAGTTTCTGTCTGACAGAGAAAATTCTTATGTGAATACTTTTAAGAGAGTTCCAGGTAGGGGCCAGCAGGTATCATGGTGGTTAAGGTTCTGGTTTCCTTTCCCACATGCCTAATGGTGCTTCCAGTCCAGGAACAAGTGACTTGTAAATCACACAGAGCATGTGTGTGTGCATATCCAAAATCCAGAAAGGAGAATGGAGAAGGGATTGCAGTGTGGCCATCCTCCTGGGGGCAGGGTAATTTCTCACTTTCCCTCTCTGTTTTTCCCTAGTTAGCCTATGGTTAAAACCTAAAAAAATGAAAAAAAAAAAAAAAAAAAAAAAAAAAGTTCCAGATAATGGTTCATGCACTGCAATTAAGTGATCTCTTTCTCAGAGCATTGTCTAAGATGGCTATGATGGCTGAGGGATCCATGCATGGCATTCCTTGGCCAAATGGCTGGAAATTTTCTCCTTCCCAAGATGAGCACTTGAAACCTTTGACATGGGACAATAGTTTTGTAGTTCTAAGCCTCTGAGAAAAAGTACATTTTCTGTGTTCAGATTTTTATATCAGAGGTGTAAGGCATTGAGACATGTAGTAGGGCTGTTGTCTACACCGATGTGTTGGAAATGAACCTGCCAAAAAAGTACTGTAAGATTTAGCTTGGCCCATTTACCCACTGGGTCACTTCTTTAATCACCTACACTCTTTCTAATTCCACAATGTGAATGAACCTCAAAAACATTATTCAAAGTGACAGAATCCAGACACAAAAGATCATGTCTGATTCCATTTATGTAAAATGTCCAGAATAGGTGAATTTTTTTTTTTTTTTTTGTATCTCATATATGGTCTTTATTTTGCCAAAGTAATTTCCTCTTATTCTTAGTTTGTTGAGTGTTATAAGGTGTATTGGATTTTTTAAAATATATTTTCTACTTCAATTTCTATCGTCAAAGACAGAAAGCAGATTAGTGCTTGCCAGGGCCTGGGAGAAGTGAGGAATTGAGAACAACTGCTTTATCTGTATGAGGTCTCCTCTTTAGATCTAGAGATGAGAGCTGTGTAATAATGTAAATGTAGACTACGTTGCAAATGTTACATTTGAAAATGATTGATTTTGTGTTATTTGAAGTTCATATCAGTTAAGAGAAATGGGGAGGGATGAAAGATAAAATAACCCAGATTCAGGAAGATAATTATGGAATAGCAGAAAAAGCCTTGGATTTAGGGTTAGGAAACCCGAGTTTAAATTCTGACTCTTTCATCTACTGACTGTTTTATTAAAAAACAAGAAAGATAACATTTCTAGGTCTCAGGTTCCTCATCTACATTCATCAAATACCTACCTCATAGAGCCATTGTGAATAGTAAGATATTGTGTATAGCATGGATCTGAGCGCAGAGTGAGCTTACTATACATAATTAAAACAACAAAAACCCCCAACTTTATAGTGATAGGTTTTTAAGATAGTACAAAAAATCCATGTAATTCATGTTTTAGCTAAAGCTGTTAAAATACAATTAAAGTAACTTAAATTAATAATCTATACTAGATAGAGATCATGACAATTTCTAGGAATCAAAACACTGAAGAATTTACAGTTTATATTTTATTTATCTGGCACTGAGGTATTAATTTAAACCCAATAATGAATGTTGTGACATTTTTTTTTTCACTCTAGCACTGTACTCAAACTACATCAAGTGTTCCCATACTTCATTCATTTCATGAACATCAGAAAAACTCTTCAATACCTCAAAAACCATGAGTTTATGGATTGAAAGAGAGGCTTAAGGAAGAGTCTACAATGTCACCAGAAGTGAAGAATACAATGTTCCCCTGAGCATTCCCTAAAGGGACCTGCAGTCACTTGCCAAAGTAACAGTTAACTAGTAAAGGGAAATCTCAGACATGTGAAGGATGACTGGATATAAAGTTTGCAATACTCGTAGTATTGCATCCCAGGATAAACTGTAGATATTAATGTCAACCTCAAGGCCTTAAAGGATGCAGAATGGTTGTCCCTTCATAATACCGTTCAATTTATCTGTCTGCCCCTGCAGGAAACAAAAATTAAAAATTCTCAAACTGAAGCAGGTAGTAAACAATGGGCTACAGTAAACTTAACCAAGAAGTAGGTTCTATGATAGCGACTGTGCCAGATATGGTATCTTTACTGGAACACATCAGCCCAGCTTTCAGCATGGTATATAGAACTACTGATCTGAGGAATGTGTTCCCCTCTTGATCCATATCAAAAGTAGTGCACCTTTACATATGAAAAATAGCAGTACACATTCATTAGTTTCCCCAGGTCAAAGCTCGCCAACTCTGTTTCATAGAAGAGTCTACAAGAGGGGCCATCAGGTGACATAGCAGTTGGTGTGCTGGACTCCCACAAGGCTGACTGTGGTTCAAGTCCTGGACCTGGAGACTTGCTTTCTCCCTTTCCCTCTCTTTCTCTCTCTCTGCTTCTCTCTGCTGAGCACTTATGCCCCATAGCAAACTTAAAAAAAAAAGCATAATAATAATATTAATTTTATAAAATTAAAAACTTGTAAAACAAAAAGAGTCTGCAGGAATGTTGATAGTCTTGACATTACACTCATCATCATGTTGATCTACTATCTGATGACATGCGAATTGGACTTGGTAGACAAGAAATAGAAAGAAGCCTTGATAACCTAGTAAGAAACTTGAGTTAAGAGAGAGAAGATAAGTCTTACAAAGATAGTGAACCTCATCCACTGGGCACATGTTCAGTTTGGGGCATTCTAGAATATTCCCCAATACAATAAAGGACAATTGAGAACAAGTTGTATCTGGCTCTCCCTACCTCTTACAAGAAGCACAGCATTTGCTGGGCCTCTTTGGCCCAGGTAGCACATATCACTTGAGACTATGTGCCAACCCATTTTCCCATATACTGGATAACCCATGAAACTGCCAGTTTCAGGTAGGACGTAGAGCAAGAAGAGACTACAGTATATTCAGGCTGAGATAGCAGCAGCCCTGCCCTGTAGTTCACACAGGACAGCGTATCTTACAATACTAGAAATACCCACTGTGGATAAGAATATTCTGTGTATTCCCTCGTAAACCCCAATAAGGGAACTAAAGGTCAGTCCTCTAAAGCTTTAGAACAAGAATCTGTCTTCTGAAAGATAGAACTACCTTTTTGTTGTTGTTGTTGTTGTTGTTTTGTTTTTGTTTTTGATTTGATTTTGGAGAGTTTTTTGCTATAGGGCGCGTGCGCTCGCCAGACAGAGAGAGACAGAAAGCGAGAAATCATCCCTCCCACCCCCAGAGGGGATGGCCATGCCGAAATCCCTTCTCCTCTATTCTCCTCTCAGGATCTTGGGCACACACCCACACGTGCCCAGTGTGAATTTAAGCCACCAGGTCCAGGACTCAAACTGCGGTTGACCACATGGGAGTCCAGCGACATAGCCATTATACCCACTGCTGGTCCTAGAACTACCTTTCA
Source organism: Tupaia tana (assembly GCA_026018925.1). Lineage (NCBI taxonomy): Eukaryota > Metazoa > Chordata > Mammalia > Scandentia > Tupaiidae > Tupaia > Tupaia tana. The sequence continues at coordinate 246,158,154 of JAKSZU010000001.1, read as the reverse complement.
TTTGAAAAAATAGTTCTTGGCATGCTACTCTGTCCTAGTAGAGACTGAGTCTTCTTCATGGGACATCAAGTGACTGACGGCAGCTGTCCATTGTGAACTGGGTATTGTCAGTTCTGTTGAGTCATAAAAGAAGGTGAGCACAGCAGCAATTAACTTTATAGTGGAAATTTTTATATTCAGGACTAAAGGCAAGTCTAGAAGGGGTAAGTAAATTACATAAACAAGTGGTCTAGACTTCCACTCATCTCTGTTTCACCCACCCGTTAGATGGCTTTATGGAAAGCTCTGTATGACCAACCCCTGAGGTCTAAGATCTGTGCTTGCTTTACAGATTGGTGCAGTAAATTAGTGCTAGCCAAAAAGTGAATTAGTGCTGTAAGGGTGGCCCTAAAGGGTAGCAGTGAACGGAAACCCTCCCTGGGCATGTTGGATATGCATGTACATGCTGACTGAGACTAGGGGTGGATTGTGGCCTGGGGACCCTGTTGAGGGTCACCATCTCTCTTCCTTTTTCTCTGTCTCTCTCCCTCATCAAAAAAAATAAGAGGATCAACTTAATTACCCTTATAATGGTCTACAAAATTCAGCACGATCTATCTCCCTGCAACTATCTGACCTTATTTCCTTTACCCTCTTAGCACTGGCCACATTTCTCACCTTGTTTCTTCTTAAACATACTATGCATGTTCCTTCCATGTTTTGTCCTCTTGCCTCTGAGCTTTTGCATTTATTTATAATTTTCTTCCTCTGGTTGTCAGTCTAGCTTAATTTTTTAGTTCCTTCAAGTTTTTATTCAAAGGTCACATTCTCACTGAGGTCTTTGGTTATAGACTAAAAGTCTGTGTACCCCTCCAAACTTAAATGTTTAAATCTAATCCCAGTGTGATGGTATTGAGAAATGGAATCTTAGAAAGGAATTAGGTGATGGAAGTGGGGCTCTTCTGATGGAATGAATGCCATTGTAATAATAAAAAAGAGAGAGAGAGAGAGAGATTAGCTCTGCTCTCTGCCATGTGAGAGTACAAAAAGTCAGTCATTTGTAAACCAGAAAACACTTACCCTAGACACTACATATACCAGTTACATGACACAAAATCTTAGGCTTTCAGTCTCCAAAACTGTGAGAATTAAGTATTGCTTAAGCCATTCAGATTATGTTATTCTGTTACAGCGTCTAAACTAAGACACCTTGACTATTTAAAACGTAACCACTAGTCCTTCTCCCTCTCCCTTCCTTCATTCCTCCATTACCACCTGCTACTCCTCGTGTTTACTTTGTTTTTTTTTTTTTTTTTTCTTTTTGCTATTTCCTCCTTTGGCTAGAAGTAAGATCAATGAGGTCACTTACTATTTAACTTCCATGCCTAGTAAAAAATTAGAATGTACTAGGTGGCCAATTAATATTTTTTTAAAAAGAAAGAAAGAAGGAAGAATAACTGCAATAAAAAAGCTATCTAGAAGCAGGATTTATTGTCAGTTCAAATCATTAGACCATGTCTAGAAGCTCAGAAATAATTGAAAAGGGTGCTGAGATGGAAATACTGTGGTTGTAAAACCCACCAAAGACTTTCTCACAGGAGAAAAATTTATATCTGCCCTTAGATCCTATTTATTCTCACATGCAGAACCTTTCCCCAAACTACCCTTTCAGTGTTCCAACTCATAAAATCATTGAAATAACAAAATGTAAAGTGAGAGTAACTGGCAATGAGAGATCCCTTCAAACCCCTCTCTGGAGTAGAGAAATTATGGTAACACTTTGGCATGGATAAAATTAAGTCAATGCCTGCAAAATATATGCCAAAAGCTTCATGCGTCATATAAATATAAAAAGTGTGGGACCAGCAGATGGCATAATGCTTACATCACTGGGCTCCCATGTAGTTGACCATGGTTCAAGTCCTGGACCTAGCAGCTTAAAACTTATGCCAGACACGTGTGTGTGCGCCCAAATACAAAAGGGAGAATGGAAGAGAAGGGAATTGTGGTGTGGCCATCCCCACCTGGAGGGGTGATTTCTTTTTTTTTTTTTTTTGCAGAGGTTTTTGCTATAGGGCGCGTGTGCTCACCAGACAGAGAGAGATATAGAGACAGAAAGTGAGAAATCACCCACCCAGAGGGGATGGTCACGCCACAGTCCCTTCTCCTCCATTCTCCTCTCGGGATCTTGGGCACTCACGCACACACGCCCGGCGTGAGTTTTAAGCCGCCAGGTCCGGGACGCGAACCACGGTCGACTACGTGGGAGTCCAGCGACATAGCCATTACGCTAACTGCTGGTTCCCTGAGGGGTGATTTCTTGCTTTCTATCTGTTTCTCTCTGTCTCTCCGGTGATAACAAGTGCCCTGTAGCAAAAATTTCTATTAAAATTTTTTTTTGTTTCCTGAAAGAAAAATCTGGACACTAGGGAGCTCTTTTCCAGGTGTAAAAGTGCTGTGAGAAACTTAGTTTAAGATGATGATGAAATATTTGAAGTTCTGGAATATTATGATGCACATACTATTTTCAATAGTGCCATACCGGAAAATCCAAGGCATAGCTACATTTCACCACATGTGAGACAACAACATATACAATGTAACAAATATGATAAATGCCTGTTTTGTAATTTTAGGACAAGAAATTTATTTTGAAAATTTCTTAAATTTTCTTAAGGATTCATCCAGAAATAAATCAAGGAAAGTTGAGCCTGACAACTAAATAGAACAGTTCCAAATCCAGTCTGTAATTTTGGACAAATGGGACACTTTTTCCCATTCTTAAGATTTTTATTTTTATTTTTAATTGTAACAATGAAAGGCAGAGAATAATTGAGTAGCCTGAGTAACTTCAATTAAAATGGAAACAGGGTCAGTGTCATGGACTTAACGTCAGTTAATGTCAGACTTCAGACATTTGAAAAATCTGTTTTTATACTATTGACACAAAAATGGTCATATTTAGCAAACATTTTGTGAGAATCTATTCAAGGGACATAAAGGGACATTAAGTGTGAGACATAAAGTAATCAGCATAATACTATATTTAGAAGAAAATCATAGCATTCAAAAGTCAGGAAACTTTTGTTTATTTTTTAAATATATGTTTTGATGTTTGTAATAAAATAAAAAGTTTGAGCCACACAAAAATGGCATATTATTCTAAAGAAGAATTTCTTAATTTGTTTGGGGTCACCTTTGAAAACATTAGGAAAATATAAACTTTCTCAGAAGTGCACTGATGTATTCACATACAAATTTTCCCATAACCACAATTCCTAGGAGGCCTATGAAACTCAGATTAATAAATCTTAATCTGGGGACCAGCAGATGGCAAAATGGTTATGTTGTTGGACTCCAATGTAGTCGATCACACTTCGAGTCCCAGACCCAGCAGCTTAAAACTCATGTTGGGGGCTTGTGTATGCATGCCCAAAATTCCCAGAGGAAAATGGAGGAGAAGGAATTGGGCATGGCTATCCTCCGTTGGGGGGTGATTTCTCACTTTCTGTCTCCCCAATGAGTGTACACACACTATCACAAAAATTTCTCAAAAACAAACAAACAAACAAAAAAACAGAAGAAATAAATAAATAAAAGAAATCTTGATCTGGGGACCATTAGATGGTGTAATGGTTACGTTGCTGGACTCTCACATGGCCAACCACAGTTTGAGTCTTGGACCAGGTGGCTTGAAACTCACGCTGGGCACATGTGCACATGTGCTCAAAATCCTGAAAGCAGAATGGAGGAGAAGATACTGTGGTATGGTCACCCCCACTAGGGGGGTGATTTCTCACTTTCTCTGTCTTTCTGGCAAGTGCACACACTCTATAGCAAAAATCTCTCTAAAAAATAATAAAAATGAAAAAATAATAAATCTCCATCTGACAATGGAAACATGAACATAAACAAATTCATTCAAGTTCATAATTTCTCAGCTCTGAATGGAAAAAAAACCCTATTTTGATAAATTGACACATTCAGGCCTACTTCATCTAGCTATACACTTTAAGCATTATGAATTAGGTTTCTATTCTTACTACTCTATCTGAGGTGATAAGAAAATAGACTTGGGCCTCAGGATAGCCAAGGTTGGTTCACACAGATAATTAACTAGATATTCTGGATTCAGGCCTCTGACATCATGCCTAAATGGGTTTGTCCTCAGTGGAGTGGTCTGATTGTTGATGCTGAGCTCATAAGCTCACACATTATTGCCCCCTAAACTATGTCTTCACTGTCCCCCAGCAGTGCCTGCCATTCTGGGCATTGAAGTCACCACCTCTTTGGGGGAGTTACTGGATATGCCGGTATAGAGGGTATGGGGAAATACTCCAGAAAATTATATATGAAGCCGCATGAGAAACAATTATGTAATGGAAAAAAGTAATTAAAAATTCCAGGGCCAGCAAGTGGTGTGGAGATTAAGATATCTGAATCTCGCATGGGTAACTGCATGGTTCGAGTCCTAGACCCATCAGCTTGAAAATCACACTGGGCACATGTTGTGTATATCCAGAATCCTGAGAGAAGATTGGAGGAGAAGGGATTGTGGCATGGCCATTTCTCTGGGTGATTTCTCACTTTTCCTCTCTCTCTAATTCTCTCTAGCAAGCACACATGCCCCATAGCAAAATTGGAAAAAAAAATTATTAGTAATTTTGGTGAAATTAAAAAAAAAAACATCAAACCAGAAACTTTAATGTCCTGTGTGGTCTGGATTACTTCTGAGTGTCCCACATATCCTGGGAGCCCCTCTGATTTTCTCTTGATTTCAGAGTACCACATGTAGAAGGCTTAGGAAGCACTGATGAAGTTAGTGCCTCTTGGAGGTGGCTGTTTGAAGTTGTATCTTTAACATTGTTTTAGTTATGTGCGCATAGCTAGACAGTGAGAGATGTCAAGCCTTGCTTTGGTTTATTAAGGATTCGTCTCCCAAAGATTCATGTTTGGAATTTGGCCCCCCCCCCAGTGTAATGGCACTGGGAGAGAGTGAGACCTCTAAGAGGTGAGGCCTAGCGGGGCCGTGTAGGGAAGCTTTCATGAATGGATTAACGCTGTCTTACTGGATGGAGTGATTTTAGCTCTTGTGAAAAGGGGTTAGTTCCCATAAGAATGGGTTGTTAGGAAAGACATTGTCTGTTGCCAGCTCTCTCACTGCTTGTACCCAACATTCTCTCTGCTTCTGTAGGCCACGTTGTGTTGTAGCACCAGAGACCAGTCAGATGCCAACCCTTTACCTGTTGACTTTGCAGCCACCAGAAGCAAAGGCCAAATAAAACCTTTATTCTTTATAAATCATGCTGTCTCAGGTATTTCTGTTCACCACACAATAGACTAAGACAAACCCATTAGATATAATTTCTGTAACTAAAAGACTAGTGTCCCAGATAACCAGAAAACAAAACAAAACAAAACAAAACAAAAACAACAACAATAAAAAAAAAACAGAATTCCACTAACAGGGTAATAAAACTCAATGACTTTGAAAAAGAATCATAAAAAAGTGTAAAGGGCCCAATGCAATGACACAAAAATACCTCCAGAGTCATTCGTCCACTTAGTCCTTTATTACACAAGTATTCACTGACAACCTATTATATATCTCTTTTTCTGAATATTTTCGACACACAACTGAGAAAAATAACAACCAAAAAAAGCTCACTTTTTGCTCCTATGGAGAAAGACATAAATGGGAAATATATTCTTGTGAGGAAAGAAAGAAGAAAGAAAGAAGAAAGAATGAAGTTAAGTATATAGTGTATTAGAAGGTGACAGAGCTGCAGGATAATTTTTTTTTTAATTAGGAATGTTTGGGACCAGCGGATGGCATAATGATTACGTTGCTGGACCCTCACGTTGTTGACCACGGTTTGAGTCCCAGACCAGGGGCTTAAAACTCACACTGGGCATGCATGTGTGCATGCCTAAGATCCCAAGAGAAGACTGGAGGAGAAGGGATTGCAGTGTGGTCAACCCTGTGGGGAGTGATTTCTCGCTTTTTCTGTCTCTCTCGTGAGCACACATACCATATAGCAAAAATCTATCTAAAAAAGAAAAAAGTACAAAGGAAGATGAGAGAAAGAGAGAGAGAGAGAGAGACCCTTGATAGGGTCTGTCCGTCCCTTAGCCTTAGTTAGAATTTGGAGCTCGCAAGCACGTGGCATGTAAAGTGTTTTAAGTAGAATGATTAAGGAAGCCTTATCGAGAAGGTAATGATTGAATAAAAACTTGAAGGAGGTGAAGGAAACAGCTGTGCGGGTGTCTGGGGAAGTCATGTTTCAGGCAGAGGGAAGAACATAACGTGAGAAACGTGACAAATGTGAAGCAAGTAAAGATGATGAAGCAGAAGCTGAGTTGCCAAGTATAGTAAGAAATAGAATCTGAAAGATAAAGAGAATCGGATCATGTAGGGCCACTTGGGCCACTGTGAAAAGTTTGGTTTTTATTTTGAGATAAGTAGGAAGGTTCTAAGTAGAGGAAGAGCGTGGCCTGACTTACATTTTAAGAGATCTTTCTAGGTGCCATTTAACCAATGGATTGTTGAGGACAAGTTTGGGAGCTGAGACCAGTTAAGACGCTCCTGCAATACACCAGAAGGGAAGACATTTTAGGTATCATATGAGGGGAAAAATTGCAAAATTCAACTGAAACAATAAAGGAAGTTCCCTACCATCTATGTGGGGGTTGCAAATTTTGAGGTAGTTATAAGAGACTGACCCTTTTGGTCTTGGTCTCTTCTTAAACTCCCAGCTATGGAGATAATAAGTAAGGATAGATAATAAGTATGTTCCACTGGCCTCTGGACTTCATGGTCTATTACTAAGATCTAGTAACAGTTTACCTTCAAAATTGAGGACACCTTTAAGCATAAAAGAGATGCTATTAGCTATATGTGGGCAATGGGTGCAGTGGGGTTCAGGACACAATATCCCAAAATATGGCACCTTGACATTTGGGAAAACAGCAAAAGCAGGATTGTCTCTAACCTTCTCCCACAAGTCTCCCTCAAAGTAGTCCATAAAATAATTCTATGACTTTTCTATTAAGTAGGTTTTATGATTTGATGATGGGTTGTCTCCCACAGCTTCATGTTTTGGAATTTAATGTTGGGAGGTGTTGATACCTAGTAGACAGTGATTTTTGGGACAACTCAACAGATCATGGTTATTGCATTATGGAGGCAGCAATAGCATAAGTAGATTAATGATGTCTCACTGTGAAACTCAATGATTTCTAGGTCTGATGAGAATGGGTTAGTTCTTGGGAAAGCTGGTTGTTATAAAAGAGAGCATTTGGAAGCTCTTTTTATCTGCAAGCCTCCCGTGCCTGCCATCCTCTGAGCTTTTATTGTCCATGTTGGAGGCTGGCCTAATGCCAGGTCTACGCCTTTGGACTTTCCAGGCAAGATAATCGTGGTTAATAAACTCCCGTTTCTATTTAAACCATCCAGTCTCAGGTATTTTTGTTAGTAATGCAAAAATGGACTAAGAGAGTCGGCGATAAGACCCTCATTTCAGAGGGGTCCTCCCAATACCCACAGGAAAGAAATGAAGACACAAAACCACAGAGAAGATTCTGAATAGATCTTGCTAAGTTTCCATGGTTTATTACCAATAGATCATATATTTTGTTCTCCAATCCTACTTCTGCGTAACTGTCCATAAAAATACAGTTTTCTTTGTTTCTTTGGCTCTTCATTTTTGAAGGTGTCATGTCACATAAAATTCATATTAAATATTTTAATGTTTTTTTTTTTTCTCGTTAATATGTTTTTTCTTGTGGGGTCTCAGCCATGAACCTAGCAATGGCTATAGAAAAGATCATCTTTCCTCCCTTAATGGTCTAAGAGGAGATTCCTTTTAGATAGAGAAACCTTAACCAGAAGGCTCTAAGGAAGCCAGTGGGGTTTCCATAAAGAACTTGAAGATCATTAAGGAAAGAAGACCAATTCGTTTAATCAATAAACATCTTCTAGCTTAGGAAAACTTAGAATTAAGAATAGAAATGATGGGAGCCAGCAGGCAACATGGTAGTTAAAGGCGCTGGACTCCCACATGGCTGACCATGGTTTCATTCTCAGTCCTGACAGTGTGTTTTCTCACTTTCTCTCTCTCTGTCTCCTCTGATCAAAAAAAAAATTTTTTTTTTGGAGAGGTTTTTGCTATAGGGTGTGTGCGCTCGCCAGACAGACAGAGAGAAACAGAGAGATAGAAAGCGAGAAATCACCCCCCAGGGGGGATGGCCACGCCGCAATCCCTTCTCCTCCATTCTCCTCTCGGGATCTTGGGCACGCACGCACACGCGCCCGGCGTGAGTTTAAGCCACGGGGTCCGAGACTCGAACTGCGGTCGACTACGTGGGAGTCCAACGACATAGCCATTATGCTAACTGCCGGTCCCTTCTCTGATCAAATTTAAAACAAATAATAATAATAATAAACAAAGTTAAAAAAAGTAATTTAAAAAATAGAAATGAGAATCTAAATCAGACTCATAGTATTAATACATTGTGTTGAGGTTAAGAATAATTAATATGCAGTTGGTATTTGAAATATTTGTTATTTAAGGAAAGAGGGCCTACTGGGATTTTTAATAGATTGGCTTTGCTATTCCAGTTTATATGTATAACTGAGTAATTTATTTTGATCTATGATTTAAGTCGAAAAGGAAATTACTTTTTACTAAATTTCTCTGTACAGTGTTTACTGTGAGCCAGTAACTGTTGTAAGTATTTTGGATGTATTATAAGGGAAAATTATGTTACAGTGGAAAATTGTGCATTGACTAATGAACACCCTCCCAAATTTGAGTCTGATTCTATGGGAACCACTCTACAACTTTCTACAATAGATTGTAGATAACCAAAGCAATACAAATTAATTTTGTCCACAGACATGCAAATTCTGTCTTGTATGATAGTTTCAATGGGCTTTCTTGATATGGAAAAGAATGAAGGAGGAGGGATTATGGTGTGGCCATCTTCCCTGGAGGGTGCATTTTCACTTTCTTTCTCTCTCTCTCTCTCCAGCAAATGCACAGACCCTATAACAAATCTTTTAAAACATATGTTTATATGATCATTTGATTAATATTCAGCCTCTACAGTAAGCGGTAAGAGCCCTGAAGACAAGGATGTGTGGGTGGTGTTCTCCATCAAATCCAGACCTAAAACAGTAGCTGGGATATAGTCAGAGCTTAATAAGCATTTGTAGAATGAGGGAAATAATGAGCAATGTAGAGAGCCTATGACCCCTGTTTTAGTCATTTTTTTTCTGCTGCTATAACTGAATATCACAAACTGAATAATTAATTTAAAAAAGAATTTATTAAGCTCATGAGTGGAGGTCAAAGCCCAAAGGGCCACATTTGGTAAGGGTCTTCTCATTCCTGGGTACGATCTGCAGAGTCCTAAGTTGGTGTGGGGTATCATATGGTGTGAGGACAGAAGCATGTGTCAGCTCTTACCTTCCCTCTTCTTATAAAGGCACCAGTATGCAATCATGGAGGCCCCACTCTAACGGCCTTATCTATAACAGTTCTAATTACTCCCAAAGATCATGCCTCTTAAATACCATAGTCAGATTAAGTTTCCATCTTCTTACTACCGTCATAATAGTAACCAAGTTTCAACACATGAATTTTGGAGGACACATTCAAACCATAGCAACCTTCTTTGGTGGAGATTTTCTCATTGTGTGTAATATTAGAAAGACTCAGTTCTTCAACTGCCACTACAGTCAACAAAAGCAGGAGAGGAATACCTCCTCCATTTTCCTAGGAGAGGGACACCTCCTCTGTCTTCCTTTGCCCAGCAGTTTAGGCATGGCAGGTAACTTATGCCAGCCAATCAGATGCTCCCATATCGGATATCACTCTCTGGTTAGTGAGTCAAAGAGGCAGTGACAGTTGAGAAATTATTGATGGCAGTCCATAGACAGCCCAACAGTTATGGAACCACAGATGTCTAGTGGTGTCGTTGCAGTACTGCCTATGGACTCGTCTTAACTGGATGGCTGGCCATGGCTCCAACACCTTGCCCATCCTGGACTCTAGCCTATTTTCAAAACCTGGTTTTACAATGTTTCTATAAATTCTATGTTATTCTTTTCAAAAATTTCTTCCCTCCTTAAACTAGACAGTTTAAGTTTCCTGTCACTTATCAAAAACATTGAGGGATTAAAAAATATATATTGTTGATGGCAGAAAGGATGGGAGAAGAAGATAGAGAAAGAATAAAAGAAAATGAATCATGGATCCTAGAAGCATGAAACAATCACCTTTGTAAGATACAAAGTATTGGTGGGGCCGGCAGGTGGTGTGGTGGTTAAGGATGTTGGACTCCCACATGGCTGACCACGGTTCAAGTCCCAGGCCTGGCAGCTTGCTTTCTCACTCTCTCTCTCCTCGCTCACTTTGTCTCTCCCTGGTCAAATTAAAATCAATAAATAAAGTTAAATAAAATAATTATTTAAAAAGAATACAAAGTATTGGGATGTTTTGGGCAGCATGTGGGTGCTGAGGGCTTCTCTTTAGGTTGGAAACCAATTGCTATTCAGGTTACAACCACTATTGTAAATAAAACCATTGTGAAATTTGGAATACATCTGCATTTCTCTACATGTGTAACAGAGATGACATGAAATTGTTTAGGTCGAGTGCCCATATGGCATTAAATAATAGCAAATCACACAGGGAGAAAGTGATTATTCATTTTTTAATGTGTCTCAGTCCACCTGATTATTATCAAGGACACTATGTTGAATTAGTATGTCTTTTCTACTTTACAGTACCTCCTCCTCCTCCTTCTTCTTCTTCTCCTTTTTCATTGAGAGGGTCTATCTGTGTGGCTCAGGCTGGCCTGAAATTCACGATCCTCCTGCTTCATCCTTCCTAGCAGCTGGGAGTATAAGGATGACCCACTGTGCCCCACAGCCTGAGGCTCAGAGCCTTCCCAGACAATAGTCTCTTGTTATAATTTAATTACTTCTTGTCTTTTTGTTATATTTAGTTCTTTGGTTACTCCCTATTTATAGCAAGTCATGCTAATTTTCTATTTATGTCATGCTATAAGCTTTCCTAAATCAATTTCTTTCAGTAAAAGAAGTGAGTCAACTTAAAAACAGTAAATACTAGCACAAATGTAACACAAGGCAACAATCTCAAAGAAGATGAATGATTGTCTAGAGTTTAGAAAATACTGAGATAGTTCACCAATTAGAGCTACGAATGCAGAATGCAGTTAACTAAAAGCAGAACCTGAAAAACCACAGCAACAACTCCTTCAGAAATATTCCAAAGGTGTGCAATTATATAGTGGACAGGCCATTTACCCCATTGAAAGTCAAGACCCCTGATGGCAGTTGGGGTTGGAGGAGGTAGGGGTGGCTATTATTGCCACCATGAAACCGAAAGCATATAAGTTAAAAGGATAAGGCAAGATAGGTGAGCACATTCATGAGGAAGAGTCTGACAGACTCAGATGGCTGTCAGACTCTATTTCTCAATTCGGTCATAGAAGGAATGGTCTTCTCTTGCATAGAGCAATTGGCTGCTTTCTGAGAGTAATGAATCAACCTTGCTATCCTTGGTTTTGAGTTAATATAATCTATGGCTACATATCACAATTCAAAAAATTCACTTACAGCCTTACTATAATAAGAGCATATCATGCCCTTCCAAAGGCAGGACACGAAAAAAAGATTCAGAACCAGTTCTTCGGTGAGAGCCACAAATAATGTGACCATCTCCCACACATCCGTAAGACCATAAGACAGACAGAAGGGCAGTGCAGAAAGAGGAGCTTTGTTTACTTTACGGCATAATAGAGAGTTAGATCATAAGCTTTAGGAAGAATTGTTCTCAGCACCATGATAATTTATAAAATAGTTAGGCAGTGTTCACACAGCATCTTGAAGAAGGTTGCAGAAATAAAGCAACTCTGCGAGCGAGCAAGTAGCCCTGTGCTTTAGACAAGGGAGCAAGCTGCCTTATGTCTTAGATGAGTGAGACAAGTGAAAAAAGGAACATCTTAATAATATAAAACTTGTGGAAAAAAAAAAAAAAAAAACAAGGCTCAGGATACTGCCTGATTTACCACCTAGAACAGTTTATAATGACAAAGATCTAGTCAGTTTCAGATGGGAATACCTTCTGTAACGTAGGTACAGTTTTTCTATCCCTTCCTCTATTCCTTCCACTTCTCTTTCTTCCTTCCCCCCTTTGTTTCTTTTCCCCCTAACCTCCTATTTTCTGAGCTCTTGCCTATTCTCCAACCAATAGCCCTTGGAGTTATCTGTGGTTTACTGGACTTCATTAATTTTTTCAAACTTCTTTCTCCAATGCTTATGACCATACTGAAGGAAAGCTGGCATGGTGAGGCCCACTTTCATTGGAGAGCGATGGTTTAAGAGTACAGGTTCAGGGTGCCAGAAGATGCATAGTGGTTACATTGCTGGACTCCCACATGGCTGACTGCGGTTTGAGTCCTGAACTCAGTGGCTTGAAACTCAAACTCATGCTGGGCATGTGTGCATTCATGCCCAAGATTCAGGAAGGAGAACAGAGGAGTAGGGATAGTGGTGTGGCCATCCCCTCCGGAGAGGTGATTTCTCACTTTCCCTCTTACTGTCTCTGTCTCTCCAGTAAGCGCATATACCCTAGGTCAAAAACCTAAAAAAAAAAAAGAGTAGTCAAAAGAGTAGCTTTGTAGTCAACTGTGTGATATTTTAAATCTGGCTCCACCACTTATAAACTGGGTGGCCATTGAGTAAATTGCTTCTGTGTGTGTGTGTGGTTTCTCAATGTCCTCACGTATAAAATGAGGATGAGAAAGTCATTTCCTTAATTGGATTTTGTGAGGATTCCATGAATGAGTCTGTACAAGGTGCAAAGACTGAGCCCCACAGAATGATAAGCACAATCTGATTGTTAGCTCCACATATTTGACTTTTCTCAGAAGCTCTCCTTTGACAAGAGAGTCCTATTGCCCACCCACACCCTCAGAGATTTGATAACCACTTGCTACAGTTGGAGATGGTTGTAGTCATTATTTAAATAAAACTTCCATACCTGTATGCCTGTACTTTTCACTAATTTTTTCTTCCTATCTCAGAAAAACTTCATTCAGAACACAGGACCTCATGCTTCTCAAGGTCAGATCCTCCTTACTGCTGTCTTTATCTTGTCACTCTGTGACTCAGTGGCTTTCCTCAGACTATTCTCGTTGACATCACATAGGATAGTACCCAGTTGAACCTCCATTCTACAAAGAAGAAAATGTGGGTTCTTCCAAATACTGGGTCATCGGAAAAGTTATGATGTATGTTTCTATGTTTTCCCATACAAAAATGCATCATGACTTTTCAGACAACCCAATAAATTATACCACCCAGGTTCACTGTTAGCAAGAAGGGGATGAAGAGAATGTGGGTCTCCTGACTCTTATGCCATTGCTCATTCTCCAACATTTCCCTTTTCCTCAACATTTGGTGGAATTTTACACAGGATGCATTCAAGTTCCTTTCCACTGTCTGAGCCACACCTCTCATCAATGACTGGAAATTCTTCCAGTATTAAAGAAGTCTCCCAAGGAGGGATGTCTTTGAACTTTCCCCCCACAGTGAATAATCTAAGACTAGCATGTTCACGTGCTCATTTATCGACTTAAGGTTTCCTTTACTTTTTTGCATCTAAGTAGTTCTAGGCCCTGTGCTGAGCCCTAGGTATTCAGGGTTGAATAACAGAGCCTCTGTGTTAGAGAAGCTGTGTCCTGCTTGGGTAGGCATGCGAATACTGTAAATAACAAGGTACAGGAAAGCACATTGTGTGCAATGTACCAGAGCTAGGGTCCGGTGCCTGCACAGAATGATAAGGAGTGCAGCTTACCCAGCCTTGGGGAGCTTTCTGAAGGAACTGACTTTGAATCTGGATCCTGGAGTAGGCATTAGTCAGGTGAAGAAAGGGAAAAAAGTGCTTTAGGCAGAGGGAGCAAATGAGGGAGGGACAGCAGGGGCAGGTTGGGGGAGAGAGAGCAGGGAGCCTTGGGGGAGTGCCAGATGATCTATTCAGTAAGAGTGGGATGTCAGAGAAATTAGGAGCAAGAAGGTCTGAAAGGCTCAGTCAAATCTTGAAGGATTTTGTAAGTTGTCCAACAGAATTTTATTCTGGAGACCCAAGAAACCAACACAGAGGTTCAATCAAGAGGATGCTAAGAACACATTTTACTCTGGTGGCAGCACAGAGAGTGAACATACTTGAAAGTTACTGCACTAATTAACCAGGAGAGATAAGAAACTTTAGTATCTCAAAGCAGATACCTGTGCTGAAACATTCATTATCTGCTGTTAAATGTCCCCAGGAGCTAAATTCTTGAGAACTTATTAAAGTATAACTTCACCATTGCTTTTCCTCTTTGTATATTTTCTTTAATAACCTGCACTTTCTTACCTTAACTTGGGTTTAACCAGCCCAGGATGTTTTACAGGTCTTTCTGTTCTATTTTTACCCAATTAAAAGCAACTTTTTCCCCTCTTGATCTCATTTACAATGGTCATTGACCGAAACAGATTGTGTGTGTGTGTGTGTGTGTGTGTGTGTGTGTGTAATCTTATATAACATTAAGTTTCTCATTTGGTAGCATTAAACATGGAAACAAAAAACATATACTTTGAGAAATTTCATCTTTTCATACCTCTACCATATCTGTCACAAAAAAAGGTTCTGGATAGTGGGCAGTTCACATCTGAGTAAGTAACATATATATATTGTGTAATAGGTACATTGTAAAAAGGGCACTTGAGGGGCTGGCGGGTGGCGTGGTGGTTAAGGGCACTGGACTCCCACATAGCCGACCGTGGTTCAAGTACAGGACCTGATCGCTTGCTTTCTCTTTCCCTCTCTCTCTCTCTCTCCCTGTCTCTTTCTGGTCAAACTAAAACTAAGTACATAGATGAATAAATAAATAAATAATGAAGTTTTTCTTTTTTAAAGGACACCTGATTAAAAGTTTTTTTTTTTTTTTTTTTTTTTTTTTTTTTTTTTTTTTTTTTTTTTTGTCAACTATTGGATTAACTAGCAGAACTGCTAAGATAATTTCCCAAAAGACTAGAAGGAGAAATACATTCTTTTTGTAATTTTTTATTACCCAAGATCAGA
Source organism: Tupaia tana (assembly GCA_026018925.1). Lineage (NCBI taxonomy): Eukaryota > Metazoa > Chordata > Mammalia > Scandentia > Tupaiidae > Tupaia > Tupaia tana. The sequence goes on along the minus strand of JAKSZU010000001.1, from coordinate 246,143,017 downwards.
TTTGAAAAGGTTAGTTCTTGAGTTGCTATTAATGTTATTATTATCTCAAGGGAAACTAAGATTCAGCCAGGGCTAGCAGTACAGAAAAAGCTCCAGCAGCTCCTCAGGAAGAACTCTGTCATCTGGGGCCAAAGTTTTGTTACCTTTTCCTGTCTGACAGTAACTAGGGTGTCAGCAATGAGTCCTTCCCAAGTGTGGGAGATGGTTTTAACTCATCACTGCAAGTGCACGCATACATACACACACACACACACACACACACACACACACACACACCACTTTGTCCTATGCGCAGCTGCTTTTGTGCATGTCTGTCCATCCAGCGTTCCAGGCGCCCTTGGTGTGGGGTCCTACCCTGTCCGTTCCCGGGTACTCACAGAGTCTGCGTACTGGGCGGTAGGCTGGGGATGCTGTGGATATCCTTGCAGGTGACTCTGAAGTCGTCCTCCTCGTGGCACTGGCAGGGCGGGGACGGGCACCCCTTTCCCCCCAGGCTCCTGGGCAGGGCAAGCAGAAGCACCAGCCGCAGCAGGGATGTCAACCTCATTTTCCACCGGCCCCCAGGGCTATTTCTTCATTCCCTGCTTAGAGCCTCATTCCCTAGTCCTGTGCGCTTCCAGCTTCCCCGGGGTGGACGGAGACCGGGGAGCAGGAGGGGTGGGAGGAGGGAGGGCTCCAGGGGGCTGTGACCTCACCACCGAAGACGAGGTTGGCGAGGAGGGAGGAGAGGCTCTTAACTGCTCCGCTTCCCAGGCAACTCTCCATCCAAACAAGCCTACTGGCTTCACTCTTCTTGGCCCGAGCCACGCAGCTGCTGCGTCTGTTCCCTGACACCTAACACTGGTCCTGGCGGTCCTCCCTGCTTTCCAACCAGCCTCACGCGTGCCCCACATGGGTTTTCTCCAAAGCCTACTTTAGACGCTCCCTCCTTGTCCTGTCTCTCAACCCGAAGACCCGCTTATCCCCGTGGGTCACCTCTTAAAAGCGCTGCCTGTCCCGGACCCACCCGTACGCACTCTGCAGAGAAAGTCCCCGCGCGGTTAGCCGTCCCAGGGCGGATCAGAGTCCCGGGTAACTTCAGCTGCTCCTGGCCAAAGACGTCTCGATCGGGAGTCGGAGGTGGGCCTGCAGCCCCGCCCGGCCAGGGTGCAGCCCGAGCCCGCGCGCGACACCCCTGGCGGGCCCTCGCAGCGCTCCAACCTCCAAGGCCGCAGCGCGCAGGAATCGCCTGGCAGCGCCCGGCGCTCACCGCAGCCAGCCCGCTCCCGGCAAAGCCAGAAGCTGGGCTCTGGGGCCATCTGCCGTGCGAACCCGGAATGTCAGAAACACCACTTAGTTCCTGGTGCTAGATCTGCGACAGGGATGTGAAGGGGTCCTGGGAATTCTGGTGTGTCCATATACCCTCCTCTCAGCCCCGGAAGATGGGAAGAAAAAGAATACTTAAGACTCGTCATTCTTCACACAGTAGCCAAAAATATCATCTTAAATATAAATCAGGGAATACTGATTTCCCTTTTCAATGTCTTCAGTTGCTTCTTAATTCTTTGGGGGTAAAAGGAATATCGATTTTTTGTTGTTGTTTTACACAGTGTGTGATTCTTTGTTCATGAACTTATAAGACGGGGAAAAGTTACAGTGATGGAAGTCAGTAAGGTTAAGGGAGATTGAGCAGAGAAAGACAAGGGCTCTGCCCCGGGGCCTCTGTATCCTAACTAGGCTGGAGGTTAAATGGGTGTAGATATCTGTTAAAATTAAGTCATATTCTTGGGATAGGTGCATCCTAATGTTTATAACAGCTTTATTCATAACACCGTCAAACTGGAAACAACCCAAATGTCCCTCAACTAAGTAATGGATAAACAAACACTGATACATTTATACGGTGAAGTACTATCAGTGAAGTACTATTCCACAATAAAAATGAACCGATACAATATGCATAAATGTTGAACATGTAATGCTAAGTGAAAGAAGTCTAACTGAAAAGATTACCTGTTTATATGTAATCATTCACATCAATGAATTCATTTATATGACATTCTCAAAACCACAAGGAAGGGCACAAATCAGTAGATGTAAAGGCCTGACTACCAACCAACAGTAGAGAACTTTCTGTCTGATGAAACTCTTCTAAACCTTTTTTTTTTTTCACTAAAAAATTTTTTTTAAAGGATACTTGCACTTGACAGAAAGAGAAAGGGGAAAACAACCCCCACGAGAAATGGTCACACCATGATGTCTTTTCTTCTAGCAATTCCTTTTCTTTCATCTCTCTCACCTCTCAGTATTTTGGGCACGTGTGCATGTGTACACACACACGCACACACACCCCATGATTGTCAAGCTGCTAGGTCCAGAACTCTAGCCACATCATAGGCCACATGGGATCTGGCTGCCTTAACTACCAAGCCACAGAGTCAGCTAAAAAGTGTTCTAAATCTTGGGACCAGCAGTTAGTGTAATGGTTATATCGCTGAACCCCCATGTAGTCGACCACGGTTCGAGTCCCGGACCCTGTGGCTTAAACTCACGCCAGGCGTGTGTGCGTGCGTGCGTGCGTGCCCAAGATCCCAAGAGGAGAAGGCATGGCCATCCCCCTGGGGGATGATTTCTTGTTTTCTGTCTCTCTGTCTGTCTTTCTGGTGAGCGCATGTGCCCTATAGCAAAAACCTCTCCAAAAAAAAAAAAAAGAAAAAGAAAAAGAAAAGAAAAGTGTTCTAAATCTTGATTGTGGTGGTGGTTCCTTAGTAACTTGTTAATGTGGTGAATAGCATTGATTTTTGAATGTTAAACTCACTTTGTATTCCAAGGATAACCTCCCCTACCCCCGCCATTTGATCGTGGTATATTTGTAGTCTTTTTAATATATTCTTAAATTAGATTTACTGAAGTTCTCTTTAGAAATTTTGCATAGTTGTTCATAGGGGATAATGGTCTGTTATTTTATTTTCTGTAATTTCTTTATATAGTTTCTTTTTTAAAAAAATATTTATTATTACTTTGAAAATTTGTTATAGGGCATGTGCACTCACCCGAGAGGGAAGGACAGTGAGAAAGCAAGCCACCAGGTCTGGGACTAAAACAGTGATTAGCCATCCAGAATCCAGTGCCTTACCACCATGCCACCTGCTGGCTCCCTCATCATATACTTTCAGTATCAATTAATTGTTACCAAAGTATAACAAGAAATAGGCCCCCTCTTCAAATTTCTGTAGGCATTTGTGTAGAATTGGTATTATTTGTTTCATAATTATTTAATAGGAGTCACCCGTGAAGCTGTCTGGACCTTGAGTTTTCCTTATTAGAAAGTTTTAACTACAAATCCTGAGGGAGCTTTGGCAGTTTGTGTCTTACAATGAATCTGTCCATCTCATCTCAAGTGTTGAGTTTATTGCATAAACCTGTTTAAATATGCTTATATCTCCTTCGTATCTATGTAATCCATTCTAATGTCAATTCTCTTATATCTGGTATTAGTTATTTACGTGTATCTTTTCTTGCTGACTAGAATATCTAGAGGTTTATCAATCATATTAATATTCTCAAGAAACAAACTATGGTTTCATAGATTCTCTATTCTTGTTCCATTTCTTTTTCTTCCTTTTTGAATTATTTTATTCAACTTTATTTAGTTTAATTTGACTAGAGAGGGACAGAGTGAGAGAGGAGAGAGAGAGGGAGGGAAAGTGAGAAAGCAAGCCGCTGGGTCAGGGACTCGAACTGTGGTTGACCATATTGGAATCCAGCACTCTTATCCACTATGCCACCTGCCGGCCCCCATTTCTTTTTCATATGCTTTGATCTTTATGACTTTTTTCCTTGCCTACTTTGGGTTTAAATTATTCTTCCCTTATTTTCCTTATTCTCTCTCTTTTTCTCTTTTCTTTTTTTGGTTTTGCCACAGATGTGCTCATTGGAGAGAAACAAAGAGAGGAAAAGTGGGAAATCGTCCCCCAGGAGGGTTGGCCATGACACAGTCTATCCTCTTCCATTTTCCTCTCAGAATTTTGTGAACTCACACACACACATACCCGGTTTGAGTTTCAAGCTGCCTGGACTAGGACTAGAACCGTGGTTGGCAATGTGGGAGTCCAGCACTTTAATCACCATGCCTCCTGCTGGTCCCCTTCTCTTAATTTCTTAGGGTGAGGTTTCTTAGGGGCGAAGTAATTGATTTGAAACCTTTTTTTCATTTATAACATTGTAAGTGCATTGCACCAGATATTTTCTGTTAAAGTACTACTTTAGAGACTTTTCACAGAATTTGATATCTTATCATTTTATTTTCACTCAGTTTAAAATAGTTTTTGATTTTTCTTTCTGATTTTTTCCCTGATTCATAGTTATTTTAGAGTGTGTTGTGTAGTTATAAATATTTGGGGATCAGAGCTAGCAGATGGTATAGTGGTTAAGGTGCTGGACTCCTACCTGGCTGATGGTTTGAGTCCCAGACCTGGTGGCTTGAAATTCACACCGGTCCATGTGCATATGTGCCCAAAATTCCCAAAAGAGAATGGAGGAGAGGAGATTACAGTGTGGCCATCCACCCTGGGGGGGGATTTCTCACTTTTTATCTCTCTGTATCTCTAGCACACACACACGTGCCCTATAGCAAAACAAACAAACAAACAAACAAAAATTAATTAATTAAAAAAATTCTTTCTAGGAATAAAAAATATGAGAACTTTCCAAATGTTCTGTTTTTAATTTATAAATTAATGTCATTATAGAAAGAGAACATACTTTATACAACTTAAAATATTTTAAGTTTAGTAAGGTGTATTTTATGACTTTGAATATAGTTTACCTTAGCGAATATTTAGTGTGCACTTAAAAATGTATATTCAAACATGTTGAGTGACTTGTTCTACCAATTTCATTAGATCAAGTTCTTGATGGTATTTAAGGCTGTTTTTGCTGAATTTTCTGTCGACTCATTATAACAAGTATTGTGATATGGTACAACAACTTTTTACTACAACTGGGGATTTGTCTTTTTATCTCAGTGTGTTTCTATCAGTTTTTGCTTTATGTATTTTGCTGTTCTGTTAATATTTACAACTATTATTTTCTTGGTGAGTTGAATTATTATTTAACTCTCTTTAAAGATAAGTGGCTATATTAACAAAGATAACAATTCTGTACTCTGAGTTTTATAAATTATGTGTAAATAAAGCATAAAGGCATTCATGAGAAGATAAATGAATGTGCCTTTACTAACTACCACATTACCTTCTGTCCATTTTGCACATTTTTTAAAAGAGATTTTTGCCTTAGAGTGCATGCACTTGCTGGAGAGAGAGACAGACACAGTAAGAGGGAAAGTGAGAAATCACCCACCAGGGGAATGGCCATGCCACAATCCCTTCTCCTTCATTCTCCACCCAGGATTTTGGGCATGTACACTTACATGCCCGGTGTGATTTTCAAGCCACCAGGTCTGGGACTTGAACCACGGTCAGCCATGTGGGAGTCCAACAACTTAATTGCTACGGCATCTGCTGGTCCTGTGTTTGCACTGTTTTAAAGGAGAAGTGTATCATAGTTTTGTTTCTTTTGTTTTTATTTCTTCCTCAAGCTGTTTCTAAGAATTTCTCACTGATTCAGAGTAATTTGATTCTAATATGCCTTGATGTACTTTTCTTCATATTTCTTGTGCATGGAATATTTTGAGATTCTTGAATTTGACTTTTCTTTAAAGTTTTCATTAAATCTGCAAAATTTTCATCCATTGTTTCCCCATTTCTCCATATATTCTTTATGTTCCCTTATCTCTTCTTTCCTTTTAGAATTCCTATTTTTATACTCATATTAGGCTGATTCAAGTGGTTCCCTAAAAGAACATATTGATGTTTTCTTCATTAGAAAGTTCTTTTTATATTTGTTTCTTATTTTTGGTTTCTTTTGCTACATCTTTTTAAAGTTTTTCTTCAATTATCTGTCACTAATCCCACCCTGGAGGAGTCAGACCAAAGCTGTGCTCAAAGGTCAAAGGCTCAGCCTCGGTGCCACCCTGTGTGTTTTCCAACTAACAAATGTAGAGTACTTCCCAACACCCTATGGGAGAGAAAATATAATACATATATGCATGTGAGAGACACACACGTGCACACACACACACGATAGGGTCCCATCATGCTGTGAACCTCTTCCCTCAGCCCTCTAGCCAATCTGGATCTTGGACGCATGTGCCCAGCATTTTTGGGGTGGACTGGGGATGCCAGGCCCTGGTAGTCATGTGACTTCCAGCACTGCTGCTCAGTATACACTGCCTGCATCACCGAGACCCATCCAAATTGTAGTTTTCATTTTTAGAAGTGCATTTTGGGACTTTTTAGTATTTCTCTTGTCTCTATATATTTGAACATTTAGAACACAATAATAGTTTTTTCATCTCTATTAGTTTCCCAGGAATGTTGTCACAAAGTATAGTCATGAGGCCAAAATGACATGTTGGCCAGCAGACTACATGAACCACGGTGGTCCTATAAGAGTATAACGGAGCTTGGGACCAGCAGTTAGCATAATGGCTACGTCACTGGACTCCCATGTAGTCGACTGTGGTTCGAGTCCCGGACTGGGAGGTTTAAACTCACACTGGGCACATGTGCGTGTGTGCCCAAGATCCTGAGATGAGAATGGAGGAGAAGGGATTGTGGCGTGGCCATCCCCCCTGGGGGTGATTTCTCGCTTTCTGTCTCTCTGTCTTTCTGGTGAGTGCACATGCCCTATAGCAAAAACCTCTCAAAAAAAAAAAAAAAAGAATATAATGGAGCTAAAAAAAAGTTACTATCACCTAGTGACTTTGCAGTTATTGTAACGTCATAGTGCAATGCATTATTTGTGTGTTTGTGGTGAGGCTAGTGTAAACAAATCTTTTGTGCTGCTAGTCATATAAAAGTATGTATCTTTGTCAGTTCTGGGTCACTTTAGATGGGTTGATTTTTTTTTTTTTTCTTAAAATGGGTTGCATTTTCCTTTGTCTTTTCATGCCTAATAATCTTTGTTTGAATGTCATGCATTGTAAATCTTATTCTTTTTGGATCTGGATATTTTGCATTTATATAAATATTCTTGATATTTGTTATCAAAAGTGGCCACATTAATTTGTAACTGTTTGATAGTTTTATATTTTGCTTTTAAGGTTTGTTAGAACAGCATTTAATCCAGGATTAATTATTCCCTACTCCTGAGGCAAAAATCTTCTGAGTATTCTACTCAGTGTTCCATTTAGTATGAGATGTTTCAGTCTGGGTGGTGGGAATGGTTGCTATTCTTGGTCCCATGTGAATAGCGAACACTTTCCCTCTGGTGTACTTAGACATTTATTTTCCCAACCTCGGTTTCTTCCCTTTTAAAATAATTTTACCAGAGGGCACATGTGCTCACCAGAGACAGAGATAGGGAAAGAGAAAAAGGATTCCCTGTGGGAGATGGCCATGCCTCAATCTCTTTTCCATTTCTCCTTTTGGGATTTTGATTATACATGCACATATACAAGGCATGTTTTTCAAGCCATTGGGTCTGGGATTCGAACCACACAGTTGGCCATGTGGATCCACCTGCCTTAAATACCACACCCATGGGCTGGTCCTCTTCATGTTTTTAATAATTACTACTCTTCTGATGATTTCACAGAGACCCTTTGTCGTTCTCTGGAGGTTTCCACTGTGTCTCTCTCTCCCCTCTGTAGTGTGTCTTGTAAGCTACAGATACTTTGTTTCCCTAACTCTAGCATTGTCTCCTTCACTCAGAGTCTCCACTGGACTCTGCCAAGGTTCCTTTTCTCTCTACCATGGCCTGAAACCTTTTTCCAGGCAGTAAGTTGTGGTGATCCTGAGGCTTATTTGTTTCCTGCTTCCTAGAAATCACTATCTTTTGGGACCAGCAAAAGATGTAATGGTTATGTCACTGGACTTCCATGTAGTATACTGAGGTTCAAGTACCAGATCCAAAGGCTTGAAACACAAGCCAGGTGCATGTGTGTGCATGCCCAAAATCCCAAGAGGAGAATGGAGGAGAATGGAGGAGAAGAAATTGCGGCATGGCCATCCTCCTGGGGAGGTTGGGGGGTGATTTCTCACTTCCTGTCTCTCTGTCTGTCTCTCTGGCGAGACCATGCACCCTATAGCAAAAATCACTCTAAAAAAAAATCACTCTCTTTCCTCTTCTGATGTTCACAGTCTCTCATTCTCTCTCCCTTTTTGAAAAGATTTTTGCCATAGGGAGTGTGTGCTTGCCAGAGAGAGACAGAGAGAGATAGGAGAGGCAAAGTGAGAAAGCATCCCCCAAAGGGCATGGCAATGCTACAGTCCCTTCTTCATTCTCCTCTTGGGTTATTGGGCAAGCACACACATGTGCCTGGCATGATTTGCAAACCACCAGGTCTGGGACTTAAACTATGATCAGTCATGTGGGAGTCCAGTACCTTAACCGCTATGCCACCTCTTGGCCCCAATGTTCACAGTCTTAAAAAGCATTTTTTTTTTTAATACTTTGCCTGTGTTTTTATTTGTTTGTTTGATTCTGGTCAGAGGATAAATCTGGTCTCTGTTATTTCATCTTTGCTGGGAATGGAAGTGGTATGCTGAAATCTTTAACATCTTAAATCAAGATTTAGACAATGTGAAATTGACCATACATGGAGACCGTATGACCATATGGAGACCATAACATAGGTAGACTCTCTGCCTACTGGTTTCAGTTCAGTAAATTGGAACACTTTCTGGATAACCATGTTCTCATAGCCTTCAGGATAACTGTGCCCTAATAGCCTACTGATCAAATTGCTATGATAATCAACGAGGCACTTTTCTTTTCTTTGCATAACCTTTTAAACAGGCCCTCTAAACACATGAGATGAGATAAGATGATGAATCAGTTTAAATATGGCGGGAAGTGTTTGCACTCAGATCTATTAAAAACACAAAAAATCCTTTTAAATGTAACAAGTGAAAATTGCTGTAAAACACCATTTTTCTTTTTGTAGAATGCCCATTAGTGTGGTATAAACTTCAGAAAGTGTTGTGTAGCAGATAGCCTTTGTGTGGTTTATCTTTTTTCCAATGGTATCTATTAAAGTGGAGCATGGATGGTCTATATTACTTAGCTGCGATAAAATGACTTACAATTTTATTACATTAATAGTTACTCACTTTTACCTAAATGCACATGAATTGCTGTGTTTTATATTTATGATGCTCTTGACAGTGGTAACTTTCTATAATTAGTGTGCGGTTGAAAAGAACATTAGAGCTCTACAGAGCTTTTACAGAGTGAATGTCTGAGGATGATGCTTTGAATAATGAGCAATACCAACGTTGCAATATTTTGTCTTTTATTTTGATTCTTCTTAGCCTTAAAGTTAGCTTGAAAACTTGACATAGAAAGAGTCAACAATCCGGACTAGCAGATGGTATAATGTTACATCACTGGACACCCACATAGTTGACAATGCTTTGAGTCCTGGAGCTGGTGGCTTAAAACTCATGTCAGGCGTGTGTGCGTGTCTGCCTAAAACCCCAAGGGGAGAATGGAGAAGGGATTGTGGTGTGGCCATTCCCCCTGGGGTGTGATTTCTCACTTCCTGTCTCTCTGGTGAGTGCACACGCCCTATAGCAAAAATCTCTCTAAAAAAGTTATAACGTCAACAATCATTATGATTGGTTCCTGCTTGTATAAAGAGAATAGATATCTCCATAGTCTTAGTTCAGAAAAAATTATGAGTAGTTGTATTCATTCCCACTAAATTAGGATGTTGGAACTTCCCCTTGTATCTTACCCATAGCATTATAATTGGTATCTTGGTGCTCTATCTTCTTTCTTATGATTTATAATCACCTTGTGATATTATAAGGGAGCTTGACTGTCTGAGGTTGCTAAATAGAGCCAACCAAAATCTAACGATACTGGTGGTTTTCATTTGTACTGGAAAGTCACTGGGCAAAAATGTAGGCTGATTTTGAAGGAACATCCTTCAAAACAATATGCAGGACAGGTATGTTCAGGCTATGAACAGTGCTTGCTTGAGTGGAGGCTGCTCAATCTGTGTAGGATTGTCTCTTAATACTTTCATATCTGTCCCCCAATCTCCTAATCCTTATCCCAGGACCCCCATTTATCATTTCTTATCACATTTATAGTCAGGGATCACTTTCCTTTTGAGGGATATGCTCTTATTCATGATTGCTGTGGTTCAAATGTGTTTTCCCTAAATTTAAGTGTTGAAGTTTGATGAACCATTGTGAAGCTATTTAGAAGGTTATAGAATTAATCTGCCTGTAGTGTTAAAAAGTGAGCCTTGTTAGGTGATTAGGATTAGATAGTCATCAGAGAGGGACACTCACGGTTGAATCCTGGTAGCTTTACGTGAAGGAAAGAGACCAACACAGTCTCAAAGACATAGACATAGTCATTGCAGCTCTCACATGTGATGCCTTAAACCACCTCAGAGAGAGAGAGAGAGAGAGAGAGAGAGAGAGAGAGAGAGAGAGAGAGAGAGAGAGACTCTTCACAGGCTCAGATCATGCTATGATTTCCTTCTTCCAGTCCTACAGTCTATCAGCTTAGATACTTGTGTGTGTATTTCCAGTGTGTGTCAAGGATGACCAGGCTGGGGAGACCACCTGCAGTCACCATGTGGGAATGGTCTCCCCTAAGCAGCACATCGTGGCTGCGACACAGAGCTGACCCAGGGACCCACAAATGCTGTAGCCAGTCCTCTTTGAGAATGATTGTATTCAATGTCTGGATCCTGGAAAGATCCAGCATAATGAATAAATATATTAAGACCAGCAGATGGCATAATGGTTACGTCTCTGGCCTCCCAAGTAGTCAACTGTGGTTTGAGCCCCTGGCTCGGTGACTTAAAACTCACGCTGGGTGCATATGTGTGTATGCCCAAAATCCTGAGAGGAGAATGAAGGAAAAGGGGCGTGATTTCTCACTTTCTGTCTCTCTGTCTCTTTCTGTCTCTCTGGTGAGTGCAAGTACCCTGTAGCAAAAATCTCTCAAAAAATGAATGAATATATTTGGTTTGAAAAATTAGAATGTTAACAAATAAAGAGAGTTATTATATTTTTGCCTGTATGTGGAGTGATTTAAAGGCTGTTCTGAGTTACCTTTATCTCTGTGTCAGGTGGAGTATATTCCTGAGTAACAATTTTGAGAAAGTATCTGGAATATAAATGATGATATGTAGATAGGTTTTTAGAAGAACTATTTTATGTTCAAACTGGATATGAAGTAGTCTTTACCTCTCAGTGTTGGCTAGAAAAAGATTTGAGTGATTCTACTGTATCCAACCTGTGTGTTAATTATTTATGACAGAGAGAGAGAGAGAGAGAGAGAGAGAGAGAGAGAGAGAGAGAAAGCTATGAAGGGAGAAAGGGAAGTGAGGAAAGGGTGAGAAAGAAGATAGAGGTTTAAAAATGTTGGATATTTGGGTCAGTAGGTGGTATAGTGGTTAAGGTACTAGACTCCCACATGTCCAACTGTGGTTTGAGTCCCAGACCTGGCAGATTGAAACTCACACTGGTTATGTGTGCATGCATGCCCAAAATCCCGAGAGGAGAAGGGAGAAGGGAGTGTAACCCCCACTGGGGGCTAATTTCTCACTTTCTCTCTCTCCATCTCTCTCTGTCTCTCTGATGAGTGTATGCTATAGCAAAAAAAAATCTCTCTCCAAAGAAAGATGGGATCTCTTTGTTTGAGGTCTAATGGAGAGGACCAGCTGGGCAATGGAGCATTACAGTACAGAACTATTAGAAGAGGAAACATGAGTTGCTTAACATAATGTAGCTGGGAAAGGTAGCTAGGAAAGCTTTCACAGTTAAGGTACAATTTGATTTTAGTTTTTCCTAAGTTCAGTTCTTTGTTGAGATTTTTATTACATCTTTATGACTGAAACTGACTTCCGGGAATGGGAAATCTCTCTTTCATGTTCTAGAATGAGTAAGGAGAAGGCACCCTACGCCAAGGCAGCAGCAATAACGAACTGACAGCTGCACAATCTACTTTGGCTTGCCATGATTGAACTATATCATCGTAAGTCATTTAGCCTTTCCAGACCTGAAGGGCTCTTCCAGGTCTAAAATTCTGTTCCCTTCTTCTCTGTTCCCTTCCAGGTCTAAAATTCGTGAGTCTTTGTTACGAGATACTGCACCCTGGTATTAAGGAGATGTTTACATTTTACTGCTGAAAGTTATCCTTCCCTAAGTGAAATTGACAGTGTCTGGAGTTTGACGCCTACAGCGCTTACTGGCCCTTTAAAAAAATTTTAGTCAGGCAGGAGGGCGCGGCCCGGGCCTCCGGTGCCCGCGAATCCGGCTTCTTCCGGGGAAGTCGCGAAGGCCGGTCACATGGCATCCTGGGACTTGCAGTTCCGCTCTGGCCGCTCTCCCTTGGTAACTCCTTCTCTTGAGGCCGAAATGGACTACAACTCCCAGAAGGCCACGCGGCAGCAGCGGGGTCCTGGACACTGGCTGCGGCTGGGCGGCTAGTTCAAGTTGCCATAGCTGCGAGTCTGAGGAGAGCACCGTCGGTTGCGCCGCAGCGTTTGGTCAGTTGCACCTTCTGGGCCACTGCGAGCCGCGGGAGCCGGGTGGGGCCTCGGTGATGATCCGACATTAGGACCTAGGGTCCTCTCCTGTCTCAGGTACCTGCCCCACCGCCCCCTTGTCCTGTCTCTACCGCTTCCTTATCTAGTCTGGACGTTTCGGGTCCCACTTGCCCTCGTCCCAGGGTGAGGACGCCTGAGCTGCGCGGAGACCCGGGTGGGGCGGTGGGTGGCAGCGTGCGCCTGGTGGGGTGACGGCGAGGCCGGGTGTCCGCAGTCAGGGCCTGGCCGAGTTATCTGGTGAATTCGGACTGCGGTGCCCACCTCTTGGGAGCAGATGGCGCTGCCGCTGGCACCTGTCTGGGAGATTGGACTCATCCCCTAGTCCTCCAGCAACCATCTGGCGTTTGCTGGCCTTTCCTGGGCTGTACTTACTTTTTGGTACCCTTCTGTAGTTACAGCAGTTCGCTACCCCTCGAGAATGTTGTATTAGGGATCAATCTTCTGTGCGATCAGGGGAGTTGCCTCCGCCTTAACTGTTAGCAGCGCTCCTTGTGTGATTTCCTTCGTAGACGCACTTGACATTGAATCCCAGCTGCACTCTTTATTGGTTTGATGGAGCCAGGCTCTTAACGCAGACTTCGAGTAAAACCTGCCCATTACACTTGGCAAAGATTTACATAAACTGTCTTAACATTGTGCTTGGCACAGTGCCCGTGCTCAGTATTTGTTATTTATCTTGGTTAATTATGCAGAACAATATTGTCCAATAGAAATATTTAATGGGGGTCACATAGTTCATTTGACTTTTCTTAGTATTCTTATGAAGTAAAACGAAATTGGTGAAATTCTTTTAAATTATTTAGCACCGTATACATGTAAATATAACAACTGCAATATTTACATTAAAAATACTAAATCTGGTGCGTATTTTACAGGTACAGCATGAGATGATTCAAACTGGCCAGTATCTATTGCTCGGTAGCCATGTCTGACTAACAACTCCTTTCTGTGGCCAGCACAGAGCTAAGAGTGAAGCTCGGGCAGCTTCACATTGGCACAGAGACATTTGGTTGTGCTTGTGGCTCGATGGGTGGAGATTGCTGCTTTGTTAGAAGAGTGAAGTGTGTACCATACCTGTGTCTCTTCAGCATGTCTTTTATTTATTTTTTTTTTTAAAGAGAGATTTTTGCTATAGGGCCCATGTTCTCATTGGAGAGATCGAGAGACAGAAAGCAAGAAGTCACCCCCTGGGGGGATGGCCACACTGCGATCCCTTCTCCTCCATACTCCTTTCAGGTTTTTGGGCATGCATGCACACATGCCCCACACGAACTTTAAGCCACCAGGTCCAGGGCTTGAACCACGGTTGACTACGTAGGAGTCCAGTGATGTAACCATTACTCCATCTGCTGGTCTCTTCGGCATATCTTCTTTGTCATTGCACAACCTGGGTCACTTTGAACTATCTCTCAACTGTTTTTTTTTTTTTTTTTTTTGCTTTTTTTTTGGTGTGTGTGTTTTGCTGTAGAGTGTGTATGTTTGCCAGAGAGACAGGGAAAATGAGAAAGCACCACACAGGGGGGATGGCCACACTGCCATCCCTTCTCCGTTTCTCCTTTTGGGATTTTGGGCATGCATTTGTATGCACCTGGTATGTTTTTCAGCATGGGACTCAAACTGTACTGTCAACCATGTCGGATCCAGCCACCTTAACAACCTTGCCACTGGCTGGCCCCTCTCAACAGTTTATTTTGATTATTTTTTCCAGAATACCTTTTTATTTTATTTATTGAAATGGTTTCTGGGTATAGTTTCAGATCTACCTTTCACGTGTTCAACTCCCAGTCTAAGTTCTTACAGCTTTGAGAGTGATCACAAAGAATCGAAAACGTTTCTACTTAACAACCCTTTCCTACAACCAAAGACATTTTGCTTTTATTTATATAATTGAAATTCTAATTGTGGGTAGTAGGCAGCTTATAAAATATTTCCTTTCAAGATGTTATCTGGTTCAGAAATAGAATTAAGTAATCACATAAAGAAGTAATTTTTTTTTTTTTTAACGTTTTTCTATAGGGTTCATATGCTTGCTGGAGAGACGGAGGGAAAGTGAGAAAACACTTCCTCCCCACGGTGGGGGTGGGGGGTGGGTGGGGGTGGAATGGCCATATTTCAATTCCTTCCCCTCCATTCTTGTCTTGGGATTTGGGGGCATGCACATATATGTGTCCCATGTGATTTTCAAGTTGGCCATGGATAGTCCAGCTGCCTTAACTACCATGTCACCTGGCTGGCCCCAGAAGTAATATGTTAATTCTACTACCTGGCTACCAGCGAAAGACACACTCAGGGATAGTCCTTCTGGCTAGACTTGGGCTACAGTTCACATCACTGCATGACCTAGTGAGCACAGAGGGTGACCAGGCCTGGGCCAAAATTGGCTGTGAAGGATATGCTGGCTGGGCCCTTGGATATGAAGAATTCCAGTGAGGTCACTTGGGCTTTTGGAACATTTTCTTTGTTTAGGGTTATGCTGTAATCTGTAAATACAGAAGGGTGAGATAATTTTCAGATTTATTGTTTAAAAAGATTAAAGTTATAAGGTGTGTTTTACTCCCTTATTTAATTTTATCTGTAGGTGGTTTGGGGAAAGTGTAGGGGCAACCAAAGATCATCTGCTTGACTAGGCCTTTTGCCCTGAACCTCATGAAGAAATGATAGGAGGCAGACATATGTGCCTGAGAAGAGCACTGAGCTCAGAGGAGAACGACACGGAGTTTTGGGGGTGTACTTTGTAAGTATGCTTTCTCTCTGACTTTCCGAGAGAACAAATTTTTGCACATGTATAGTGAAAAAAACTGTCAACACATAGACTTTTAGGAGGAAGAAGCCCCTTTCTAATATCTGGTATAATAATAAGTAGGATGGCTGTGCATGCAATGTTAGACAAATTCTGATGAACAAAATAGGTAAGTTGGAAGGTTTACAACCAAAAGCAACAATGTTGCAGCCCTTTCTGTTAATCAGCGTTTTGAGAACCTATTTTGTCCCAGGCACTGTAGGTAGGCACCTTGAAAGGCATTATATATAATTTAAAAAAAAAAAAAATAATTTTATTTATTATTTTAATGTGCTGTAGGGCATATGCAGTCACCTGAGAGAGAGAGACAGAGAGAGAGAGAAAGTGAGAAAGCAAGCCTCCAGGTTTGAGACTCAAAGTGCAGCTGACCATATGGGAGTTCAGTGCCTTAACTACCATGCCATCTGCTGCCCCCTATATATAATTAAAAAAATTATTTTTAATTAATTAATTTATATTTATTCACTGAGCATCATCACAGCATACAAAATGTGATTTCCCATCCAGAATATACTGCATAGTAGCTTAATCATATATACTATCATTGATAATTTTTCATTTCTAGTTTCATAAATATATATATATATTCCCCCCCCCCCCCCCCCATTTCTCACCCTCTCCCATTTCCCACCCTTCTTCCACACTAACTCTGGTGTCTGCAGTTGTTTTCCATTTCTTTTTTCCCCCATTTTATTGATTCACAAAATTTTAAAAATAATCTAACTACTTTCAATAGCAATTTCAGCTGATACATACATATCTGTGAGTACATGTCTGACTTTAGGTGTGAAACTGCGTAGAATGAATATACTATAAAGTAGCACCTAGCTGATGCTATCTAGCTTACTATGGTCATTAAATAGGTATTTTAAAATATATTTTTAATTTCAAGAAAAGCAATTTTAGTTTTAATAAATCAAAGAAATGCTAAGAACCTATATAAAATTTTTACAATTATGCGTATTTTCATTTTAAAAAGGAAGCAGTTGAGATTATTTGATGTTCTTGGGATTCTGGAGCCAAAAGAGTGGTTTTTATCCTTAGGTATTTTGACTCCAAATCCCAGTCCCATCTATTGCAGTGTGGCTTCATTGCTGTTTGTAGCTGTTCTTTAAAATAGTTTGATTTATACTTAGTATTTTTGGAATACCATATATAGTATATGCCATATAAGTATTTAACTCCTGAATGTTCCAAGAAATGGTTCTATTATATTTAATAGTTGCGCAAGTTTTTTGTCTTTTTAAGTGTCAGAGGATGTGTGTGCCAGTGTGTCCATGCACGTGAGCATTCCCTAATGGGGCCTAGTCACACCGCAGGCTTTTTTCCTTCATCCCTGCATTCCACCAGGGTCTTGGGCATGCAGGCACACTTGTGTACCTGACATGTTTTTCAAGCCACTGGGGCTGGGTTTCAAACTGTGCTCAGCCATGTGGGATCTGCCTCCCTTCACACAGTGCTTAACAGCTGCACTATGGGGCCAGCCCTTTGTGTTTTCAAAACATTATGGTCTTTCTGTTATTACTGAAGTACGAGATAGGTATAATTTGTGATTTTGTAAAATGAACATGTTCAACATGAATTGTCATGGAAAGTCAAGGGTATATTGTTAAAAACTTAAAATTTGCAACATAGATTTAAAATTTGGAAACTTTAGCATTTCCTGTTACACTTTGATATATAAAAGGAACTTAAACAGAGAGAGACACACTTTTGCCTTGCAGTGACACTGTCTTGAAGATGTAGGGTGTACAAAACTTGTAGGATTAAAAAATTTAAGGACTGGAACTGTCTAGTAGGACAATGAGATTCTCAACTGCACAGGCTCATCATATTTGGAAATAATATAAAAATAGATTTTAAAGTAGAGCTACTATTATGTAATAATGTCACTGAGTAGATTCTAATATAAAGTGGCTTTAAAATGTTCATGTTGTTGGGAACCAGCAGTTAGCGTAATGACTATGTCGCTGGACTCCCACGTAGTTGACCACAGTTCGCGTCTCGGACCCGGTGGCTTACAACTCACGCCGGGTGCGTGTGCTTGCGTGCCCAAGATCCCGAGAGGAGAATGGAGGAGAATGGAGGAGAAGGGATTGCGGCGTGACCATCCCCCCTGGGGGGTGATTTCTCACTTTCTGTCTCTATGTCTCTCTCTGTCTGTCTGGTGAGCGCACGCACCCTATAGCGAAAAACCTCTCCACCAAAAAAACCAAAAAACAAAAACCAAAATGTTTATGTTGTTTATAGTATGGTTTTTTTTCTTGTAACAATGTATTGTTACATGTCAGCACATAAAATTCTACCTTTTCCTCTTTTAACGTCTACATAGTATCCCAATGATTAGATACTTTAAATGTATCCCTCATTAGTGGATTTGTGTATTTGTCTTACTTTTTTAAAAAACAGCCACAAAGAATTCTGCAATGAAATTCTTATACATATGTCTATGTATTATAGGATGAATACAGATATTTCCTTTAGTTTTCATAGGATAATATTCATAGATAGTATTTATGGGTAAAGCATATGCATATTAATTATTTCTGCTTATATTATGAGGTTGTTCTCTAGAGTAAGCCATTGTAATTTTTTTTTTTGTTTTAATTACTGGAGGGTGGTTGCATTAGCCAGACGGAGGGAAGGAGGAAAGGAGAGAGAGAAGAAAAACAGAAGAGAGAGGGAAAGAAGAGAAAGAGAAAGCACCCTTCACGGGGCATCGTCATGCCACAATCCACTTTACCCCCTATCTCCATCCTGTCAGAATTTGGGGCATGCACGTGTATGTGTCCATTGTGTTTTTCAAGTCTCTGAGACTGGGATTCAAACCTTGATTGGCCATGTGGGATCTGGATCCCTGCGTGTAGTGCTTAACTACTATGCCATGGGGCTGATTTCCGTATGAGATTTTATAATTAATACTGTTAGAACAAGGTGTACCCTTGCCTGGGTGGGAGGTGAGAGTTTTTTCTCATCTGTATAAAACACATAAGCAAGAACAACATTTTATTATTTAGTTGGCAGTTCTTTAGTGAAATAGTATATGTTTATGAGTTTGTAAGGGCTGTTTGTGTTTTGTGAATGGCCTGTTTATATGTCGTTTGTGCTTTTTACTACTGGATTGTTCATTTTCTTTGTGTGTATGTGTGTGTGTGTGTGTTTTAATAGGTTTTGCTATAGGGTGCATGTGCTTGCTGGACAAACCATACCCCCGAGGGATGGCCACTTCACAATCTCTTCTCCCCTATTTCCTCTTGGGATTTTGGGCATGGATGCACATGCATCTGGTGTGAGTTTCAAGCCACCAGGTCCAGGATTTGAACCATGGTCAGCACCTTTACCATTACGCCATCTTCTAGCCCTCATTTTCTTGTACTTTTAAAAGAGCGGTTTAATTTTTTGGTTTTCGTGTAATGGAAATAATCTGAGACTTTTATTTTTTAAACTTTGTTCCTTCAGTTGTCTTATTAGTAGTACTTAGGAATAACCCAGGGCTGACAGGTGGTGTGTTTGTTGGGGCACTGGACTCCCACATATCTCACTGTGGTTTGAATCCTGGACCAGACACTTACTTTCTCATTTTCTTTCTCTCTGGCCAGATTAAATAATAATAATAATAATAATAATAATAATAATAATAATAAATAAATAAAATTATTTAAAAAAATGAGTCACTCTGCAAGGTTTATCAGGGTGTTAGCAGATACGCACACCTTTCTGAAATGCCTTTAACATAGATCTGTACAAAGCTGATACTTAGAGTGTTTGGGAGATGGAAGTATTTGTGGTTACATGAATCCATTTAGCTGATGAACATTTAGCATCTGTGATGTGCACAGAGTTTGCCATGAAATAGGTGTTTGTGAATGATGAGTGTGTGCTTGTGCATGACAAGCTCATGGATGAATGGACGAGTGAATTAAAGCCTAGCCTGATCTAGGCTCTTCTGAATGAAGAGAGAGATGGAAGAAGTGAACTATGATTATTATTTCAAAGGATAAATAGGCAATTTTATGGATTGTAGAAAGAAGAAAAAGCATGTTGGTGGGCAAATAAAGAGTGTATAATGGCAAAAATGAGTTTGCTTATGTGAGGTAATTGTTACATTGAAACAGGGCAGAGCATGAGCTCAGATGCTATAGAGCCTTGGCAATTTGGAGTTTAGGGCTATATAGTACAGATAAATAATAGTTGAAGATTGCAGGTGGCTGCAAATGACTATCACCAATTAAAGTGATTTCCAGTAACTCAACTACATGTCCTGGGTTTGACTCAGGTATTGATAAGTTTTTTTTTTTTTTTTTTAAGATTTATTTATTTAATTCC
Source organism: Tupaia tana (assembly GCA_026018925.1). NCBI lineage: Eukaryota > Metazoa > Chordata > Mammalia > Scandentia > Tupaiidae > Tupaia > Tupaia tana. The sequence continues at coordinate 246,123,272 of JAKSZU010000001.1, read as the reverse complement.
ATTTGTTATTATTATTTTTTCAATTTGACCAGAAAGACACAGAGAGAGCAAGGGAAAGTGAGAAAGTCACAGACCACCAGGTCTGTGACTCAAACTGTGGTCAGCCACGTGGGAATCCACAGCCCTTAACCACCATGTCACCTGCTGGCCCTAGATATTGATAAGTTTTAACACATGCATTAAAATAAATTTGAAATGTTTACAGTTTACATTAATAAGTATTATTAAGTACTCATATTTATACCATTTTACAGTCAAAATCTATATTGCTTGAAGACTTAAGAAAATTCATCTAGGTCATTTACCTCAAGAATTTCTCACTCAACAATTATTTATTTAGTTCTTGGTATTTGTAAAGCCATGTACTTTGAAATTTGCTTCTGTATTAACCATAGTTAGTGACATACTGGATACTAATAAAAATTTGATTGTAAATTCATTTAAAAGTATTCCAACTACATTTCAGGCACTATGCTAGGTGTTGGGAGAAAATCATGAACAAAAAGTCTAGTGGGTACACATGAGTAAATACCCATTAGCAATCTAGGCTGTGAGGAGGAGGTATCTCTCTGGGAACACAGCAGAGAGCCTTGGCCTAGAGTTAGGGCAGGCAGGGAAAGTATTCACTTCTGGCTGAAGATGGAAGGCCTCACTGAGGTTGTATTACTTAAGCTGTGCCTGGGAGGATGAGTAGAATTTAAGTAGATGACAATAGTACAGAAGAAGGCATTCTGACATGAAGGAGTGGACAGTTGTAGAAGACTAGCTGGTGTAACCACAGAATATAAGCCTATGTTTTCCATAGTTCTTCGGTTGAAAAGTGTGACTCACTGAACATCTAGACTTCCTGATTTAAGGACCTAGATATAGTCATGTGGGCAGTGGTTGCCAGTGAAGTTTGGACTGTGTATGAAAAGAGAGAGAGAGCTATTTTGGTGGCCAGGAATGAAGGGAAGCTCCGAATTATAAATGGTGCTGGTGGCAGAGAGAAAGGATGGGTGATTAGGATGAAGAAAGGTTCAAGACTTGGCTCTGTGACCTGGAGTACCGTATTCAGTTTCTCTGTCTTTCCTCATGTATGTAGGTACTAGGATGACATTAGTACCTGCCTTGTAGGGCTGTTGCCATACAATAATTTGTGATGTTAAAGCATTAACTAGTAAGCATTATAATTATTTTTTTTAAAGTGTTTTAGGGTTGGAGTTCTGTACCGGGCTCCACTTCATGTACCTCTAGTAATTTAGTTTTTAAATGTAATTGATTTAAAATGATACTGAGCCATATTTCATTTTAATTGAATTTCTTTCTAATCCTACATGTTTAAAATTTTAATTTATACATTTAAAACATTTTGGGAAGAGAGTCATGGTGTAATCAAGGATAAGCCTTTTAATTTAGAACTTTTTATTTTATTTTGGGGAAGAATCTATAGATCATTTTATTTATCTTTTTTTTTTTTTTTTTTTTTTGCTATAGGGCATGTGTGCTCACCAGAGAGAGACAGAGACAAAGAGACAGAGAGAGAGAAGAAAGTGAGAAAACACCCCTCCGAGGGGGTGGCCATGTTGCAATCACGTCTCCTCTATCGTCCTCTCAGGATTATGGGCATGTACACACGTGTGCCCAGTGTGTTTTCCAAGCCACTGGGTTTGGGACTCGAACTGCGCCACTGGCCATGTGGGATCCAGCTTCCTTATTAACCTCCATGCCATCTGCTAACCACTGTTTATCTACTTTTAAGATTAAGAGTAAGAAGCATAGAACTTCAATAAGCTTATTAATAATTACAATAACATTTATTTCAGTTTTTTTCAACAGAAGAATTAGAAAAACCTAAAGATAAAGAAGAGTAGTGAAAGAAAGAAATACAGGAATTGAAGAATGAAGGAAAATGAGAAATAGAAAACACATATATACTAAAGAGAATTACCCCTGCCCTGATTTTTAATGTAAGGTTTTGGAATATGGCTTCTGAAAAAATTAGGAACGTTTTTCTGCTTAAAAGAGGTTGTAATTATTCTTTGCAGGAGAAAGGATTATTTTCAAGTCATCTTAAAATAGCTATAGAAAATTAGATTTATGGCAGATTTACATATTTAATATTCTATTGTCTTATATTGATTATATAAATCTTTAGTTCTAAGTAAATAAGTATACCAGGAATACTCTGACCTTTAATGCGTTTCTGGAGAGAGGGCAGGAGGGAATGGATCATGATAAATAAGGAAGTGAAAAACAAAGCGAACATTTTGGTGATTGGGTAATGTATTTGGAATTTGCTCGGTTCTTTTACATCTAAGAATGTGGTAGACAACGTTGGCTTAGAGGTACAGGATTTGCAGTCTGGTTCTGTTTTTTCACCTTTTTAGCAAAGCAATCTTGGACAAGTACTCTACTCAAAGCTACATTTTCCTTTAGTAGAAAAAGTGAAGTTGTAAGTGTATCAGCTTTACAGGATTGAAATAAAGGTCATACCAGAATATGCTAATGAAAATGCTTTGTAACCCATAAAGCAGTACTCAAAGTTTAGGTATATAAATGATAATAAGAAACATTTCTCTTAATGTCATTTTTTTGTTGTTCAATAAGAACGTTGAGAAGAGTTCCTGTTTTCTTTAAAAACTAGGAGGAAGAAAACAAGTATGATTTATAGATACTTAAGAAATAGCTTGTTCCTTAGGAAAAACTAAAATTATTATGGGTAAGACATAGACCTAACTGCTATTTATGTTTGTTAAAATATTTTTTTGGGACCAGCAGTTGGCATAATGGCTTTGTTGCTGGACTCCCATGTAGTTGACTGTGGTTCGAGTCCCAGACCTGGTGGCTTAAACTCATGTCAGGTGCATGTGCATGTGTGCCCAAGATCCCGAGAGGAGAATGGAGGAGAAGGGCTTGCGATGTGGCCATCCCCCTGGGGAGGTGATTTCTCGCTTTCTATCTCTCTGGCGAGCGCATGCGCCCTATAGCAAAAACCTCTCCAAAAAAAAAAAAAAATTTTTGTCTTTGGAAACTGCTAGTTTCTAGCTTGTCACTTGTATCCACTTCTTTTGTTTATTGTGTGCATCATAACTTGGATCTGTTCTTTTTTCCTTCTATCAGTAGAAGACTATCACGTATCTCTGCAGTCTGAAGCTAACCTATTTTTTCAAAGAGTAAAGAAGAAATGTCAGGGGGCCAGAAGGTAGTGTGGTAGTAGTTAAGGTGCTGGACTCCCACATGGATTACCAGAGTTTTTTGAGTCCTGGACCTGGTGCCTTGAAAATGATACTGGGCATGTGTGTGCATGTGTGCACAAAATCTCAGGAAGAGAGCGGAAGAGAAGGGATTGCATTGTGGCCATCCCCCTTGGGAGGAGTGTGATTTCTCACTTTCCCTCTTACTGTCTCTGTCTCTGGGGAGCTCACATGTCCTATTACATAAACCTTAAAAAAAAAAAGGAAATTTTAGGATTTATTAGTAAACATTCTTTCTTTCTCTCTCTGTGTATTGGTTAGCTTTTGCTGCATAACACTTTGTAGGCATATGACAACAAATGTTTATCGCTTGTATAGTGGGTCAACTAAGCTGTCTGCTTATCATTCCTGGCCACTAAATAACTTTTTAACTCTTTCCATACCTGTCCAAACTTCACTAATACTCTGCTGCCCACGTGATTGAACCTAGCTTTCATTCACTCATTTCATTCATTCTTTCATTTACTTGTCTGGTCTGCTGGTCTGGGAATCTGTATCTCATACCTTCCATGGACTAGTCTGAGCATGTCTTCATACCCAGGCAAAGTTGCAGGAAGGAAAGTTCCAGTGCATAGTCCCTTTTTCAAGCCTCTCATTGTGCCATCCCAGCTAAAATCCTGTTGGATGAAGCAACAAAAGCTGAGCCAGGAGCCTGGGCAGGTAACTCTGGTTGAAGGACAGTGTATATAGGGAGGAATGAAGCAATTAGGCCAAAGTATACACTATTCTTTACTTTTTTCCTGAATTTAGTTTCTGATATTTTATAATTTAAACAGGGGAAGTTTAATATAAAGCAGGGATTGAGAAAATTTTCTAAATAGTTTAAGATCAATCCCTTTTGCTCAGTACCAGTATCTCGTTCTAGTTGTAAGTATAGCTAATCAAGAAGGTTTGTCAGAGTATCAGTATTACTCTTGCCCAGTTTCCCCTCTGGTCTGTAGAAGGGTTGTATTTCTTAGTCACTTACCGTTTAATTCTTCCCAATTGAGCTGCTCAGCTTCAACTGGGCAGTTAGGCTGGTAAACGCCCTTTGTCTTGGCTCTTTATCCATAACAGAGTCATAGACTCAGCTACTAAGTGGGGCCAGTTGGCAGCACACCCTGTGAGGCAGCCCTGTGGGGACTGGGGCACACAGGAAGGTGTGTGCCCGGCTGTGGAGAGGGCACCCTCTGTTTATGCCCATGGGAAAATTCTTCCCCAGCATGACCTGAGCTTTGAATTTTCAAAGAGAAGCTGGAAATCAGACTTTTTAAGTCTCTTATTGTTCAACGAAAATGTTAAAATAACAGTGATTTTAACTATTTTAAATACGTGCTGGTGGCAGTCTTGCTCTCTAGATGTTCAGTTTCCTTGTCTGATTTAAACAAAATGGTTTCAGTAACTCAGGAGTCCCACTCATCTTTGTCCGTGCTGATGCCTTGTTCAATCTGGGGGCAATTGGAACAACTAGGAGGGGACTTAATTCTTCCTGCTCTTCTGGGACTATTACTATTTATTTTTTGTGTGTCAGCTAATGTAAGAGTTTAATTCCTGTGCTCATGTATAGGTAATACATTTATCTTAGGAGTTTGTGAGCATCAGTTTGGTTTCTCTGTAAGTTTCCTTCTTTATTTTTCTTTTATTTTAACATGTTTTACTTTTTATTTAATCTTGTAAATTGCCTCATTTATTTTAGAAGTGCTGTGGGTGTACGAGTCTAAAATAACTGTTTCATTCTGTTGTGAGACAGGGAGTTGCTAAGTAACTTTATTTTCTTTTGAAACTGTACTGATTTTTGAGCCGGCACATATCATCTGAGTAGCTACTAGTTTTTTTCTTCATATCTGAGCTAGCGGTCATTTGTGCTGCCTGGTCTTTCCCAGAACACGTGCCTGCTTGCTTCTTGCTTTATGGTATATGCACTGGTATATGCGATTCTGTCCTCCTCCTCTGAGGTGCTGGCTCAGGATGGATTCCTGATGAAAGGGAAGCAAGAATGTAGCCAGGCTGTGAATGCCAGGTTTCCCTTATGGAATAAAGGTGTGTGTGTGTGTGTGTGTGTGTGTGTGTGTATGCGAGAGAGAGAGAGAGAATATGAGTGAGTGAGTGAAAGGTAGTTTAAGGCAAGTTAACTTTCAGAAACTCAGTTTCCTTATCTGTAGAATGGGTTACAAGAGAGTTTAGATTGTAGGACTATTGTTAGGACTTGTTAATATATGTGACATGCTTAGAAGAGGGCTTGGTGCAGAGTGAGAGCTGTATAAATGTTAGTTGTCAATATTATTGCTTATGTTGGCTTCTACAGTGATGACCGCTACTGATACTGCCACTATTATCTTCATTAAAAAAACAACAATTTCTGTTTCACTTAAGCTAGTTAATGTGTGGTCTCTTTTACTGGGACTCAAAACTTTAATTCCAACCTTAAGAACTCCCTTTTTTTTTTTTTTTTTTTTAAATTCATTCATTGATTTTAATTTGGAGAGAGAGACACAGAGAAAGAGAAGGAAAGTGAGAAAGCAAGCCGCCAGGTCTGGGACTTGAACTGTGGTCAACCATGTGGGAGTGTCCAGCACCTTAACCACCACGCCACCTGCTGGTCCCTGAACTCCTTTATTTATTTATTTATTTGTTTATTTTTATTTGTCAGATGGCACGTCTACTCCTTGGAGACACACAAGAGGGAAAGTGAGAAAGCCCCACCCCTTCGCCCCCAGTGTCTTGGGGAATGGTCATGCAGTTTCTTCTCCATTTCTTTCTCTTTTGGGGATTTTGGGCACACATGCACACACACTCAGCATGCCTTTCAACCTTGCTGTCAAACATATGGGATCCAGCTGCCTTAACAGACAGGCCATGGGCTGGCCCCAAGAATACCTTTTTTACCAGCTTATTTTGCTTTTAGCAAAAATTTTAGCTCCACTGGGGTTTGCAAAAAGGGGAATAGTTTGTTCATTCAGGAAGAAGAGTACCTTTATTTAGTCTTATACCTTTCCCCCTACTTCTCTCCACCAACATTTACATGTAACAGGATAGTGGTTAAGAGATTGGGCTTTGGAGATAGACTTCTTGCCTGGATTTGAATCCTGGCTTTACCACTTACCAAGTTGCTTTACTTCTGAAAGCCTTAGTTTTTCTTGCCTATAAAATGGTGATAACAATAATAATAATGTTAGGATGAAATGAATTAGTATGCATAAAGCAGTGGAGAGATTAGCCCACAGAAAACTGTAGACCAATAGCAATTATTACAGTCCTGTATCACTTTCTGACAGTGCAAATATATAGTATACTTATATAAACCTACGACACTCCCAGGCTGTATGGCATAGCCTATTCTGATCTTCTTGAACCACTGCCATTTTAGACTGAAACAATGTTATATGGCATGAACTTTACTGTGCCTTTGAACAAATATAAGAAAGTGGTATTATACCATTTATATTTTCATAATTTTACAGAAGAGGTAATTAACAAAAATTTTGTGTTTTGGCTTGGTTTATATGTTCTATGTTTTGAGTCATAGGTTGCTTTAAGATTGTGGTTTGAATCCAAGCTTTTCTAGGTGTGTGTTTAACTGCTGGGAATGTCAATTAATTTATTTGCAAAAAAGAGAATACTTTGGGAACCAGCAGATGGTATAATGATTGTATCGCTGGACTCCCATGGAGTCGACAACGGTTCAAGCTTCGGACCTGGCAACCTAAAACTCAGACTGGCACATGTACGTGCATAACCAAGATCCTGAGGGGAGAATGGAGGAGAAGGGCTTGCAACATGGCTATCCCCCAGGGGGGAGGGATTTCTCACTTTCTGTCTCCGTCTCTCCGGTGAGTACACTTGCCCTATAGCAAACATCTTCTATTTTTTTTTTTTTAAAGGGACTACTTAGTTCATTTAAGAAATACATATTGAATGTGCCAGGTACTGTTAGGGCGCTGCCAGGTGAACAGACTAATCTCTGCCCTCAGGGAGGTTAGAAATTCTGCCTTGCAAGGTTGGTCTGAGGTTAAGGCACTGCTGAGATACTTCACTGTGTATAAAGCACCTGTCACACCTGGGTGCTCTGTACATGGTGGTTCTTGGGTTTGTGTCTTTGAGATTCTGACTTCTAGCTATGTGTTCCAGTTGTTAAATCTAGTTATATTTCTTCTTTATCAGTGTTTTAAAAAAACCTTTGCTGTTGACCTTTATTATTAAAATCGGCTCATTAAAATTTTATCAAAGAACTGTCTTTGAGTTCTTAGGCAAGAAAATCATTACCTTCTTCCTGACCCTTAAAATTGGCTGCACCAGTTTGCTGGATCATCTGCTGCTGCAATGTACGTAGTGTTAGGATGAAAGCCATTATTTGTTTAACTTATTAAGACAGGAAGGTTGAAAGCTGGAAACTACAGAGGGTAGGGGAAATATGTCACAGTTTTTGCAAGAAAAAAGTGTTGCAGATCCGCAGCCAGTGTTACACAGGACGCTAGACAGTAATTGACTTGCTCACCTGGGTCCTAAGAGTAGCAGTTCTTGTCTAATATCTTCTATCTTGTTTCTTGGATCTGCCTGGTATTCAATCCCAAATGCTTTGCAATCAGAGGCTTGTATCCTATGAGTAAATATGCTTGTCTAGCTACCGTTCCACTTACACATCCAGATTTCTTCAAGGAGTGATTTAACATAGCGCCTCTGCTCATCTACTTCCCTTTACACCCCAACATGGCTTCCTCCTCACTTGCACTGTTTAACTCAGACTGCTTTTGGCATGTCACTTAACTATTCCAAATGCTGCTTTCTAGTCCTTTCCCTATTTCACCTATCTCGTGTTTGTCTATCAGTTAGAGGCCAATCAGTTTCCCTCTAAATAGAGGCGACAGATTCCTCACAGTAATTTGAACATAGGGAGTTTAACATAGAGCAGGAGCTGGCAAGCTCTGTCCCTAGGCCAAATTTAGCCCACCACAGGCCACATCAAGCTACTCCTGCTCATTTGATAGTTGTGACAGACTATGTGGTTGAAATTATTGTAGGGTTGAAATTATTTACCTTGTGGGTCTTTACAAAAAAAGTTTGCTAACTAGGACAAAGGGTTATTAATAAAGAGAGAGAGAGAACTAAAGAATCTCTTAGTCTGAGGGAGAGCGCCCATGGGAGGTCTAAAGTGGGGGAGGATGGTCTTTCGCAAGCCTGGGATTTAGACCTCGTTGAAGAAGGTATGGCTAAAATTCACTGGATTTTGGAGAGACTCGTTGGGTTATTGAGGCCATACTTGGTCCACTGTCATTGGCCAAGCAGGGAACACTCTTCCTAGGTGAAGATGGAATGAGGGAGGAGTACAGGCAGCTGCAGTTGGGACTGATGGGCAGGAAACATCTTCACTCCATGCTAGTAGTCTGAAGCTGGGGCATTGACTGGAAGGGTACCTATGAGGTTCACCAGGAATCTGAGTAGCAGTTGGTGCTACTAAAACTTGACGGGAAGTTGTCCAATGGGTGTTGCTGAAGATCGATGGTGCTGAGTACCACTGGATGTCCTCCACGCAGGATGCTCTAACAGAGATGCAGCCAATGGAAAACACTAGAATCAGGAGGAGAAACCCTTTCCTCTTCCAGAGTCTTTCTAGCACTCTTTATGACAAAGCTTAACATTAAGCCAGTTTCCAAGGGGAAGTATATAAGGGGCCTACTCCTGTTTTCATAGAGCAGACAATGAAGGTTGATTTTGGTGCTGAGAAGTAAGAAACTGATAACTGGCAGCGATTCTAACTCTCATGTAACCTTTCATTTCATAACTTCTGTTATACCACATCCCCACTTTTCCACCTGCTGTATATTGGAGTTCCTTGGCAGTTTTCCCTTTTACCTTTTTTTACCACTATGTATTTTTTTTTTCTTGGCGGTCTCATCCACCCCTGTACTGAGAATCAAGTATTTCCTTAGACTTGTGTATTGAGTTGTCTATTAGACAATTTCACTTTGATATTTCCTCCTGTAATATACAGATGGGCTTTTCTCTCCTACCTGAAGCTTAGACATGTTCAACTTAGAACGTATATTCTCTAAAAGCTCTTCCTCAGAGTGGGTATAGTTGTGGGTGGGTGGTGTGTTTGGTATTTTTAGACATGGTCTATTTACTTTTATCTTTCACTACTAATGTAGTAATACTTTGGTAAATGATGAATGGATGAACCCATTTTAAGTATCCTTTTTGATTTTGTTTCTTTTTTTCTTCTTCTTTTACATTTTTGTCTTAAGGAGCATGCACTCACCAGAGAGACAGAGAAATATTGCTATTTCCCCACTCCTACTGCCTGTGGGGGGTGGATGGCCACTCCACAGTCCCTTGGGATTTGGGGCATGCACTTACATGCCTGGTGTGATATTCAAGCTGCCAGATCTGGGACTTGAACCACGGTCGACCATGTGAGAACCCAGCACCTTAATTGTCATGCCACCTGCTGGCCCTGATTCTGTTTCTTATGGATTACATCATTTACCAGTTTAATAGATTATATTATTAACGAACTTGTTGATGGACTGAATAGTTGATTTTGATCTTACCTGAAATAACCGAAGGGTTTGAAGAGATAAAATTATAGCTTAGCACTGATATAAAGAAGACAGGAACAACTGATAATTGTTTCTGTGTGGTAATGTTTGTTGGCTTTTTAACTTTTGCTGTTCAAGGGTGAGGCAAAAACTCTTAAGCCCTACAGCTATTAAAACAATGAGAAATGCCTTCTAAATTTTTAGCTTGGTTAATGATTAAGCTTAATCTAGCCTTCTCATCCCTCCTCAACCCCCTAAATATCAGCATCATTATCTCAAACATTACCTTTGAGATGGTTGCTTTGGACAGGATGGCCGAGGCACTTAGAGGCCATAGAAGCAATCGCCTACTTAACATGCACGAGTTACTCTTTGTGAAATATCATCCCTGATGCTGGGTGCTTATCTTTTATGGAACAGCTTGCAAATCCTAATTGTTTTAAACTGGCTCTGAGGAAAAGAGATTTGAGAATCAATAAATTACAGCTCTCATACATACAAATGTGCATTACTATAATGAAGACAATCTGATGGCTCTTTAGGTCAAATAACAAAGGAGGTGGTCTTGAGTTTGCAAAAGGCTCTCTGCCAGTACTGTTATTACAGGGTCTGAATGCAGTCTTACTCTCTGGTTGCAGTGTTCAGGTTTGCATATGTGCGTTTATTTAGATGGATAGATCCTCAGTGGGAGTGAATTGATGAGGGTTCATTACTTGCTCTGGTGGCTGTATGTCTTCTTTATAAGGTTCATTAAGGCAGAAGCAACAATATTTATGCCTTTAAATACTGATGTGTTGAGAGCAGCTAAATAAACTATTCTAAGAATTATACCATCTGCCTTTCAGACCCAGAACTTTCTCTAAGATCCTAGGGAATTTCATCCAAGGTCACCTATCTTTGTTCTCACTAGAGTCTTAAAAAACAGTGCTATTCCTACAGGTAGTAGTAGGCCAATTAAAGAAAATACCTTTCTCACCTTTAGCCAGAATTTAGGAAATTCAGTTTCTATAAATTGTTCCTCAAGAGCACCATTATTTTTTAGTTAGCAGTTCTTTCTATTTTTTGATCAAGTGTCATTCTGAAATTTCTAAAAATAAGAGTGGATATCTTTCTTAACTGTTTTCTTTTAAATTAAAAAAAATTTAAAAAATTTGCTGTAGGGCATGTGTACTTGAGAGAGAGAGAGAGATAGCGCGCGCGTGCGCTCGCGCGCACATGAGCGCAAGCTAACAAGCTGTGATGTCTGGGACTTCAACTCCAGTCAGCCATGTGGGAATCTAGTGCCTTGACCTTCACACCACCTGCTGGCTTTAACTTTTTTCTTTTAAATTAAAAATAAATAATGAAGATTTTCCTTGAGCATACATTTTTTTCACTAGTCTTAATAATAATTCTTTGAATTTCAAATTGTAATTGTAATTAAATGTTACTTATGAAACTTTAAAAATAATTTTCTAGCGAGTACATATTCTTGTTAGAGAGAGATAGAGTCAGAAAGAGGGAAAATGAGAAAGCATCTCACATGATGAATAGCCACACCGTGGTCCCTCATCCTCTGAAGTACTTTTATTTTTATTTATTTTCTAAGAGTTTTTTATTTAAAGAATTATTTTATTTAACTTTATTTACTTATTTTAATGTGACCAGAGAGGGATAGAGCGAAGGGAGAAAGGGAAGGAGGGGAGGGAAAGTGAGAAAGCAAGCCCCCAGGTCTGGGACTTGATCCTTGTTTGATCATGTGGGAGTCCAGTGCCCTTAACCATCATACCTGCCTGCCCCTTTTTAGAGAGAGTTTTGCTATAGGGTGTGCGCGCTTGCTGGAGAGACAGAGGGAGACTTAGAGACAGAAAGCGAGAAATCAGCCCCTGGTGATTGGCCATGCTGCAGTCCCTTCTCCATTCTTATCTTGGGATTTTGGGCACACATGTACGTGCACTTGGCATGAATTTTAAACCTCTGGGTCTGGGACTTGAACCACAGTCGACTATATGAGAGTCCAGCAATGTTAACCATTATGCCATCTGCTGGTCCCACCTCTGAAACATTTTTAATTTGTTTTCCAAAGTATAATTTGATTGTATAGTGATGCCAGTATGCATTAATATATTTGTACATAGTCCTTTCACTTTTAAGTTCATTCCAGTATTTAGACTGTTTTTTCAAATGAGTCAGTTTTTGAGTCTATTATTAACTGGTCTTCAGTAAAGCTACAAAGAGAGAATGACTACACAATTAAAAAAAAAATCTTCTTTTAGCTAATAAAGTCAAGATAAATAGTGTCTTTGGCCAATCAGTATTCTTCAGTATGAACCAGCAGAGCCTGGGTTTGCGATTCCGTTTCTTCAGCTCATCACTTCGTGAGAACTAGTGGTAATGATCCTGTCTCCACAGCTGTTGAGAGACTAGGACATAAAGTCAGGAAATTGCCAGGGAGGAAAAGGAAAAGGGTACCAAGAAAAAAGGAATTCTGAATGTAGAGCTTGTCTTTAAATTAATTTTCTGCTAATGTATTTTCCGCTTATTAGCTCTAAAGTTTTTTATTATATTTTTCTTCTTTTGGAATATACTTTATAGTATATTTTCCTTCCGATTGTATATTATTACAAATTTCATTGTAGTAAATTCATGGAAGATAGGAATGTTTAAAAAATAAGTCAGATGGCTTATTAACTGTTGATGTTGACATGTATAGTATTCTCAACTGGATTTGTCTGAGAAGTATTTCATGATAGGCAAAGTATTTGTACAAGCAAAATGAGAAATAGCAATTGACTGTTTTAAAAAATAATTAGAATAATAATAATAATGATTGGGGAAAACATAGAAAAGATATTGAATGTTAAAGTGGGGAGATTAATGTCTCTGTACTGACTGACATGCATGGCATTCCCTTTTGAAAAAGCAATGTAATACACTGTAAAGTTATATGTAATTCAATGTAATATAAAGAAGAATATGATGATAATAAAAAAAAATTAAAAAAAAAGAAAAAAAAAAGTCAGCTATTAATGCTGTATGATAAATATTGAGTTTTCCTCCCATTTTATCCCTGCCTTTAAGTTTATGTACTTGCGTCTACACATATAGATAGCATATTAAAACTGGACTTCATACGTTAATCCTTTGCTTTACCATTAGATGTTCTTCAGAAAGGGGATTTTTACTACTGTAATATTTCATGTTACATGGATATGAACTATATTTTAAATATTCTCCTGTATTTTGAAATTTAAGTTGTTTTTATTTTCCCTCTATTATAACTTCACAGTTATGTGTATAAATTTATTTATACATTTCTGTATGTATGCCAGATGATATTGTTAGGGGAAATTTTTAAAGGTACATAACTACTAGATTAGCAGTACAAACCATTCTTAACAAATATTACCTGCTAATATCCAGACTAGTTTTGCGAATTTGCACCTTCCCTTTAGGAAAGTAGAAGTCTTCTTTCCCGGATAATCTAGCTAACCATAAGCATTTTTATTTAAAAAAAAAAAAAAAAAAGCAATAGGTTAGAAAGGCGCCTCGTTGTTTAATTTACACTTCTTAGCTTATTAGGTTGAACATTTTTTTCAAGGTCACGCATACTTTCTTTCAGTACGCTTTTATCAACAGGGCAAAAAATGAATATGTGAGGTACAGTTTCATTAGGGAGAAGATTGTCAGAGGCCTGGTCAATTTCTATTAATGCCGATGATATTAGGATATACCATGCTTTTAAAAATTGCAGTCATGTGTCACTTAAGAACAGGAATATGTTCTGAGAAGTGAGTCGTTCGGTGTTTTCCTTGTGTGAACATCACAGAATGCACATACAATACGTAAAACTAGATGGTATAGTCTACTGCCCACCTAGCCTGTTGCTTTTAGGCTACAACCTGTGAAACATGTTACTATGCTGAATTCTCTAGGCAGTTGTAACACAATGGTAAATATTATATATCTAATGTATCTAAATATAGAAAAGTAGAATGTACAAATACAGAATAAAAGCTAGAAATGATACACATATATAGGGCATTAACCATGAATAGAGCTTGCAGAACTGGAAGTGGGTGAGTCAGTGAGTGAGGGGGTGTGAATGTGAAGGCCTGGAGTATCACACTGCGGTAGACTTACAAACACTGTATACTTAGGCTACACTAAAATAAGAAAAAAAATGTGTTTTCTTCAATAATAAAGTATCCTTAGCTTACTGTAACTTTTTAACACTACACAGGCTTTAATTTTTAAAATATTTTCACTTCTTTATAGTAACATGGAACTTAAAACATCCATTGTACAGCTGTACGAAAATATTTTCTTCCTTTGTATCTTTACCCTATAAACATCTTTGTACAGACACACGCATTATCCTAGGCCTACATAGGGTCAAGATCCTCAGTATCACTGGGTTCCACCTCCACATCTTACCTTGCTGTAAGGGCCATGATGAACAAAACAACGTGAAATTAAATCAAGCATGAGAAGATGCAATCAGGAGATATGGTAAACACAGGACATATGAAGCTACTGCTCCCAAGACACAGCTTACTGCTTTTTCTTTTTATAAGTGGGAGTACAGTCTAAAATGATGATTAAAAAGTATGGTACTATAGATACATAAGTAACAGGTTTATTATCATTATCGAGTATTGTGTACTGTATATAACTGTGTGTGCTATGACTGGGGAACAAAATAGATTTATTTGCACCAGCATTACCACAACTTGTGAGTGATGCATTATGTGACACCATTTTGATAGTTATGATGTCACTAGGTAAGAGGAATTACTTTTTCTTTTTTTAGAGAGATTTTTGCTATAGGTCACGTGCGCTCGCCAGAGAAAGACAGACAGAAAGCAAGAAATCATCCCTCAAGGGGATGGCCATGCTGCAATCCTTTTTCCTCCACTTTCCTCTTCGGATCTTAGTCACATATGCACACGTGCCTGGTGTGAGTTTGAAGCTGCTGGGTTCTGGGACTTGAACTGCAGCTGACTATGTGGGAGTCCAACAACATAACCATTATTCAATCTGCTGGTCCTGGAATTAAAAAAAATTTAAGCTCCCTCCCACCATGAATGAGGCAGACAGACAGACAGACAGAGACAGCATTGTCAAGAGGGTCCTGCAGCCATGATCCACTCCCAGCTTCATCCAGCTCTGGGTCATGGGCACATACATGCCTAGAGAACTCAGGGACTTGAACTTGGAACTGTCTCATGTGGGATGATTATCCCACGCAGCATCATGCTTTACTTTCACACCACCATATGGCCCCAGAAATAGGAATTTTTTTAGGTCCATGTAATCCTCTTTCTTTTTTGTTTTAATGAAGTTTTTTTTTTTTTTTTTTTTTTTTTTTTTTTTTTTTTTTTTTTTTGCTATAGGGTGTGTGTGCTTGCCAGAGAGAGAGAGAGGGAGAGAGAGAAAGAAATCACCCCCAGAGGTAATGTCCTTGCTGTCACCCTTCTCATCCCTCTTCATCTATTCTCTCTTGGGATTCTGGGTACTCATGCACATGCTCTCAGCATGTTTTTCAAGGTAAAGGGTCCAGGACTTGAACCATGCAGTTGACCATGTGAAATCTAGCCACCTTAACCTCTATGCCACCTGCTGACCCAGAAAACTGAAAATTTTTAACTGAAAAGAAAAAAAAAGCATCCCTTGCCAGAAAGGTATGTGGGTGGGCAGCTGTCAGAGGAGGACAGCTGCACTGGGAATAGGGCTGTGTTGCTTTTATTGTGGGGTCTGGTCATGAATATTTAGGAGGGAAGATCTGTCTTAGTAGCTGGCTCTTTTGTTTGAATCTTGGGCTCTTTGCTGCACCAGTGTACTTCTTGTCAGGTAAGAGTATTTATTTTTTTCACCTGGTTGGGGTAAAAAAATGTTGAGTGTGGACTCTAGAGGTATTTATAATTTTTATTTTTAAGTATTTTTTTTTATTCATGATAGAGTGTATACATGCGAGAGAGAAAGGGAGAGGGAAATAGGGAGAGGGGAAGGGAGGAAGAAGGGATGAGCACCCTCCACAGGTCTGCTCAGGGGTCTCTTCCCTTTAGTCCTCCAGTCAGATTTTGGGCATTTGTGCCCATCGTCAGATTGACCAGGCCAAGGATTTGAACCGCAGTTGCAATGTGAGATTCATCTTCTGTTGAACAGTACATTAGCACTTTGCCACAGTCTCTAGAAAATTTTATTGGACCACTGCTATGTATACATTATGTCGTTGACCAAAACATTATGTAGTGCCTGACTGTAACTTTAAATTTTACTATAAAATAATACATTGTTAATGATGAATGAAAAGTATATAATTGATACTGCTTTGTGCTTTTTCAATTGCTATATATTAAAGGGTTCTAAGGAACTATTTTCTTCACCCTTCGTACATTCTATCCTGTTTTCTGATTATGTGGTTTGAGCCTCTTGCCACGTCTAGCGGTCACTCCATCTCATCTGTTTCTCTCTCCCCCGATCAGCTCTGTCTGTGACTAATGGTGTTGGCTGAGGATAGACCAGAGTCTTCTGGTAAGGATAGAACTCTGCCACCACACCTTCTGTCTTGTGGCACTCAGGGTCAGATGCACTCTCACTTAGGTGTGGGAGTCATGTTTGACCTTTTGAATTGTCAGTAGTGACTGAGGAAAGTGCTAAGTTTTTATCAACAATGAAAATAATTTAATTTTAATTTTTAAATTATAATCAGATTCTTTAATTTTTCTTAGTGTGACATTTATGAAATTTATATAATTAAAATCTTTAGATGGTTGCTGAATGTTTCATATACTATGTACATTTCTCAACTATATCTCATCTTAAGTCTTGATACCTCTGCAGGAGTTCCATCAGACGCAAGAGTTTGAACATCTTTTATTGCTCAAAGTGATCGAAATTAGTAGCTGAAGACTTGTGTGTGTGTGTGTACTAGTGAAACTCATGCTGGAAAGTGTGATTCTGTCTTATTAAAAGTATGTAATCCTAGTGGGGGTAAGTGAGAGTTTTTTTTTTCCTACATTATGGAGATAATTTAGTTGGAGATAGTTTAGTTAATGTTCTTAATTTTACTTAATGCTGCTAAACTTTTGTGTTTCAGTTACTCCATTTCTTTCATTTACTTGTTCATAGGTTGATTGCAATGCATGTTTCCTAAAAAAGATATTGAAGTACTTATGCCTGTCATAACAGGCATAATGTCCATAACACATCCTGGAGGGTTGTACATGCTAGTGGTTATCCCTGGGGAGGTGGAGCAGAAATAGTACTGCGTAGGGTGTGGGGTGGGAGAGTTCTAAGACTTTGTTTATAATATTCTAAATATTTTATTAAAAATATTAGAAGTGTGCATGTCAGCATAATATTCGTTAGTTTCAAGTAGTAGATGTATGCTTCTTAGTCTTTGTATTATCATTTTTTTTTTTAAAGTTTGCTATAGGGTAGTGAGCTTACTGGAGAGAGAGAGAGAGAAGAGGAAAAATGAGAAATTACCCCCTCTCCCCAGGAGGGATGACCATGCCACAGACTCATCTCTTCCACATTGCCTTTTTTAATATCACCTTTTTAATTCTACTTGGTGATTTCTTAATTTGGTTTCCAGAACTAGGACTTATAAAAATAATAGTGCTTGCTTTGGCAGTACATATACTAAAATTGGAATGTTACAGAGAGGATTAGCATGGCCGCTGTGCAAGGATGACATGTCAAATAAAAATTGTGATGCTTTAAGGTTTAGAATTTTGATATGAAAGAGACAGATTCCAGGTATAATTATTTTCTGTCTGTACAGGAGACAATAGGGATAAGAAAATAGAACTTCTTTACTCTGAGGCCAATGGTTGCATTTGTTTGTTTTTTTTTTTTTTTTGGAGAGGTTTTTTGCTATAGGGTGCGTGCGCTCGCCAGACAGACAGAGAGAGACATAGAGACAGAAAGCGAGAAATCACCCCCCAGGGGAGATGGTCACGCCGCAATCCCTTCTCCTCCATTCTCCTCTCGGGATCTTGGGCACGCACGCACACGTGCCCGGCGTGAGTTGTAAGCCACCGGGTCCGAGACGCGAACCGCGGTCGACTACGTGGGAGTCCAGCAACATAGCCATTACGCTAACTGCTGGTTCCCAATGGTTGCATTTGTTTTAAGGGCTCTTGATTATCTGTAGCGTAGAGGGCCAGTCCTGTAGCCCACTGGTTAACTGCATTGGGAGCAGGATCCCACATGGCCGACTGTGGTTTGAATCCTGGCCCAGGGCCTTAAAAAACTGGAGGGGCACATGTACGTGTGTGCACACCCAAAGTTCTGGTGGGGTGGAGAAATGAAGGAATCAGGATGTGGCATCCCATTAGGGGAGTGTTTTCTCCCTCCCTCCCTCTCTCGTTCTCTGATGTGGGCATGTATCCTCTGGTAATTTAAAAAAAAAAGGAAGAAAGAAAAGTAGCATAGACATATCAACCTAGTTTCTCTCCTGGTTTCCAGTTAAAATTTGATGTTACTACTTGATAATCCTCCCTTCCTTGATATTTTTATGCTGACATGAAATGAGAGGGAGTTGAAGAGACTGAAGACACTTGTAGGCAATGGCCTGCTGCTGTCCTTAGCAATTTTTATTGACAGTTCACTCTTAGTATATAGTGAACACGAACACAGTATTGAAGAGAGAGAAGGCTGGCTGCCTCCTGGGTCTGCACGCTGGGTTTTCAACCTGTAATCACTGTGTGAAATTTGATTTGTTATCTTAATATTTGATTCTTAATACCTCTTAGTCTCAGCATCCTCTATACATTAGAGCAACAGTATTCACCTTAATAAGTTGTTATGAGAATTAAATACACACAGGACCTGGCCAAATAGCAGGTTCTCAGAGAAGGTTGATTCTTTTCTGCTTTCTTCTATGAGAAATGCTGGAAAGTACTTTAACTCAGAATAAGAGATCTTAGGCTAGGTGGCACAGATTTATGAGAAGTGATTTCCTGACTTTAAAAGGTGAACTTTATATTTAAGATTTCCTTTCTTCTTTTTTTTTTTTTTTTGAGAGATTTTCGCTAGAGGGCGCGTGCGCTCGCCAGACAGACAGAGAGAGACATTAGAGACAGAAAGCGAGAAATCACCCCCCAGGGGGGATGGCCGCACCGCAATTCCTTCTTCTCCATTCTCCTCTCGGGATCTTGGGCACGCACGCACACGCGCCCGGCGTGAGTTGTAAGCCACCGGGTCCGAGACGCGAACCGCGGTCGACTACGTGGGAGTCCAGCGACATAGCCATTACGCTAACTGCTGGTTCCCAAGATTTCCTTTCTTCTTGACTTTGTTCTTTTGGACTTGCACAATTGTAAACTAGGAAAAGCCAAGCCCGACGGTGGCTTTGGTCTTAGTTTCTCATTCATGTTTTCTGATGTGAGAAGGAGCTACGTTTTGGGCACGTAGGAAAAGGCAAGCAAGAACCAGAGAGGCACAGAGTGAAGCTGAGTAGCCTGGGCAGAGGAGAAGCATGAGTATTTACAGGAGGTTCTCCCACCTTGCCTAGGTAGTGTGAAGAAGTGCGATACTGCATTAATTTTTGAACTTTTTTCTGATGAGGGAAGAACAGATTATTTCATTTTGGAAAAGCTTACACTCACAGTAAAGGTCATTTGTTTATTTACTTATTTAGTTATATTTTATCTAATATTTTAGAAACATGATTGCTTTTAGTAAGTGCTCTCAGATCTATACACATTAGGCAAATTCCCTTTATCTTCTCTTAAGACATATAGTCATATACTTCCCGGAATAAAGATTCAGAAAGTCCAGGATATGTTGTTAATTAAAAAAAAAAAAGTTTCATCACACTATATTTAATAAGCTAGAAAAAACTGGCTATATAGACTTTAGGAAGATTATTAATTTTTTTTGTTTTGTTTTTTATTTTTTGTTTTTGCTATAGGATATACAAGATTGGTGAAGAGAGATAGAAATAGACAGAGAGAAAGGAAAAGTGAGAAATCCCCTCCCTTGGGGATGGCCACAGTGCAGTCCCTTTTCCTCCATTCTCATCTTGGGATTTTGGGCATGCATGCATATTTGCCTGTCATGTCATTTCAAGCTGCTGGGTCTGGGGCTTGAACCACTGAGTCAGCTATGTGGGATACAGCACCTTAATCACTATGCCGCTTGCTGGCCTGGAAGATTTTAACATTTAATGTTAAAGATTAAGCTAATCTTCTGTTAAGCAGAAAATAAAATCATTGGGATAGTCAATAAGCTTTCATTTTTGATCAAGTGAGTTTTTCTGATGATTCTTTGTTTTAAATACCTTTAGTTTCTTAAACTTCTATTGTTTTTTGGGGCTGGCCTCATTGCCTAGTGGTTAAGGGAGCTGGATCCCACATGCATGAGTGTAGTTTGAATCCCGGGTCCAGTAGCTGGAAAAAAAGGACAGATGCATGTGTGTGTATGCCCAAAATTCTGATGGGGTGGAGAAATGGAGGCAAAGGAGTTGTGTTGTAATCTTACCCCACTGAGGGGTGCTTTCTCCCTCTCCCACTCTCGGTCTCTCGGGTGATTGTATTGTGCCCTCTGGCAAATAAGAAGAAAGGTTTTTCTGAAACTTTGAGATTTTCTTGCATGAAATAATTTTCCTATGAATTTTATAGAAATTTTGAGGTAAGGATGGGAGTAAAACATGTTTAGAGAATTTTCTACTAAAAGAATTACACTTAGGATGTGTGTCTTTTTATTTTGGTGAAGATGTTGAAGATGCCACCCTCTAACATACATATTTTTGTAGAACAGTGGTTCCCAACTCTTTTGGTACCAGGTACCAGTTTTGAGGAAGACAATTTTTCCACAGACCAGGGGGGCAGAGATGGTTTTGAGATGATTCAAGCACATTAAATTTATTATACACTTGATTTCTATTATTATTATTATATTGTAACATATAATGAAATAATTGTACAACTTACCATAAGGAGCTCAACCTAGATCCCTCACATGCACAGTTCATGGTAGAGTTCACACTCCCGTGAGAATTTAATGCCACTGCTGATCTGACAGAAGGTGGAGCTCAGGTGGTGGTGTTGCCAGAGAGTCAGACAGACAGAAGGCAAGAAATCACCCCCTCCGCCCTAGGGGGATGGCCTCACCACAGTCTGTTCTCCATTCTCCTCTTGGGATTTTGAGCATGCACACACATGCACCCAGCGTTAGTTTTAAACTGTTGGGTCTGGGACTCAAACCACCATCGACTATGTGGGAGTCCAGCGATGTAATCATTGTGCCATCTGTTGATCCCTAATTCTACTATACTTTAAATAAAGATGTATGAGAGTTTTCACTGTACACTGAATGAGATTCTTTTATTGAAGGTCATGTTGTATTTTTATGTTTAAGGACATATACATTATTACAGTATAGTAGACATCAGATAAATATTGAGAGAATTTCTGTTTTTCTCTCTAATTTTAGAGAATATCTGCATTTCTCTCATTTACCTTATAGTGTTGTTAGGGAAGTGAGATACTCTATGTGAAAGTGCTTTTAAAATTTGGAAGCATTGCACAAGTCTAAGGGATTATTATTTGGAGTTGTCAATATGACTAAAATTATATTTAAGGAATTGCTTTTTTAAAACAGAAAAAGGAAGGGAAATTACACGGGGAAGCGACTTCTTGTGCTTTCAGTCTAAGTGTATAGAATTAGGACATGCCAAAGAACTAATATAAAATGACATTTTTAACTTAAAAAGATCAAAAAAGCAAATTGTTAATCTTCTTTTGTTCTTTTTCCTGTTTGATTAATTTTGACCTGCATTTATTTTTAAGGATCTGTGTACATCAATGGCAGAATCATCCAGTGATTCAGACCACTTCCGCTATCGTGACCGATTGAGTCGATGGGCTGCCAGATCAATTCACAGGGGAATTCGAAGTCATCCTACAATAGACGTCACTTCGAAGGTCAACACTATAACAAGTACTTTACAGGTTAGTTTAACAATGATTGCATACTAATAGCTTTTAAATAATTTGAGCTGACAGTTTCAGTCCATGTATTAGTTTTCTTGCTGTAACAACAAATGACCACATAGCTAGTATCAGATTTGTTGGTCTGAAATCTGACATGGGTCTCATTGGGCTGTGTTCCTTTCTGGATTTCTAGTGGAAAATTCATTCCCTTGCCTTTTCTGTCTTCTAGAGGTTGTCCACATTTCATTTGGTCCACCCAGTCACCTAAGAGAATCTTCCCATCCCAAGGTCTTAATTTAGTGGCATCTGAAAACTCCCTTTGCCACATTGGGTACATACACAGGATTTGGGGATTGGGACTTGGACATAACTGAGAGTCATTTTTTGGTCTATCATAATCAGTAAAGACATTTGAAATATGTGATAACTTGTAGAGAGTGTTTGGGATAAAATACTATTTTCTAATAAAATACTGTGGGGGAAATTACCGTAGTTTAGTTTCTTGTGAATGTGTACCTTTAGAGAAGTTGCTCAGATTTGCGTGAGATTACTTACAGGTGAGTAATATAGAGATAACCATTTTGATTTAGAAGCCAGCACTGGATAGCGTTTAGGAGTTTGAGTGGAGTAATTTTGCATCCTTTTGCATATAAAGGGGTGGGGAAAAAGGAGGAAGGAATAGTAGAACAGTCACAATTGAAAAGGAAAACTCCGAAATAGAATTTTCTTTTTACTGTTAATTCCTTGTTATTGCCTTAGTCTGGAGTAGCATAGATTTATTTATTTATTTATTTATTTATTTATTTATTTATTTATTTATTTATTTTTGCCATAGGGCATGTGTGCTTACTGGAGAGACAGAGAGAGAGAAAGTGAGAAATCACCTCCCAGTAGGGATGGCCGTGCCATAGTCCCTTCTCCATTCTCCTCCTGGGATTTTGGGCATGCCACCCAGCATGAGTTGCAAACCACTGGGTCTGGGACTTGATCCATGATCAGCAATGTGGGCATCCAGCACCTTACCACCATGCCACCTGCTGGCCCCAAATGTTGACTTTTAATTGCTTTGGATTAGTATACGTAGATAAGAATAGGATAATTTCTGATGGAGAAGCTATAATTTGATTAAAAATAAGAAGGCTTATTCTTCTTAAATTTATTTAAGCTAACATAAAAATGGAATTGTGGAGTGTGAATCTTTGTACTTTCCCACCATTCAGACTTGGTAGTGTGAATATAGTTTTGAAAGAAATGCCTCCATTGATCTCTCAGGTAAAACCTTGCATATTTAGATGGAAACCATTTTTATTGTGTTTAGAACTATTGGTTGTTTATAGCTTTTTTTTTTTTAGTTAAGCTTTCAAAGATATATGTGTGTGTGTGTGTATACATATATTTTATATGTATATATATGTGTATATATATATATATATATATATATATATATATTCCTTCTGGTCAAGTTCTGAGGTGAAGTAGTAATTGAAATAACATTGATTCTAATGATTTATTTCTCGTATATAATCTATACATTTATTACTAGGATTCTTTATACAGACGGCATGAATTAGTAGAGGTGCACAAATTGATTGTGAGCATTGTTTACAGTTTACAGTTTTGTGGCTGATTTACTCTGGAACCTTGAATAAGGATTTAAATTACATGCTTTGGATTCCACACAAGTAGATTAAGGATGGATTTGGGTTTCTCTCTCAGTGGTGTTAAGATTTGACATTTATGAAGTACTTTGTATCCAACTTAATTATGATATAAATTGTAACTTTTACAAACTGTTGACTTAGCTGTTTGGCATACTATTAAGACTGATTGGGAAAAACAGCATTGAAACAATTAGTAGAGTCCGTTTTCTCTTTTAAGGATACTAGTCGGAACCTGCGACAAGTGGACCAAATGCTTGGACGATACCGAGAATATAGTAACGGACAGGCGGGTGCTATAGAACACGTGAGAATACTTACATATGTTTACATTTTCTCTTAATCTTTTGAGGAATGCAGTTTTTGAAGAATGAGGAAGTGAGTTAAAAGAGATAACCACTGTGAATAGCACTTGTTTTTAAACTGATTTACTATTTTGTATTTTAAATTTGGGTTAATTTATCAGCTGAATCGCCAGCCAGCTTATATAGAATAAATTCTACTGAATCTGAAAGTTAAAGGTCAGAGAGGGAAAAATTCAGAACATGAATTAAATGGAAACTTGCCAAACTTAGGCCACAGGTGCCTTTCATGGGGAGATAAGAATTTTTTTTTTTTTTTTTTTGAGAGGTTTTTTCGCTATAGGGCGTGTGCGCTCGCCAGACAGACGGAGAGAGACATAGAGACAGAAAGCAAGAAATCACCCCCCAGGGGGAATGGTCACACCGCAATCCCTTCTCCTCCATTCTCCTCTCGGGATCTTGGGCACGCACGCACACACGCCCGGCGTGAGTTTTAAGCCACCGGGTCCGGGATGCGAACCGCAGTCGACTACGTGGGAGTCCAGCGACATAGCCATTACGCTAACTGCTGGTTCCCGGGAGATAAGAATTTTAAGGATGAGGCCAGTAGGTGGTATGCTGGTTAAGGTGCTAGATTACCACGTGGCTGACTGTGGTTTGAGTCCTGGACCTCGCAGCTTTCTTTCTTACTTTCCTTTTCTCTTAGGAATTTCTCTTAGGGTTAAATTAAAAAAATTTTTTTAAAAAAGAAGAATTTTAAGGATGTTATGTTTCCAAAATAGGAGTATAAAATTTATCTTAAAACACTCAGAAAGTTCTGTGTAATCAGGAATGATACAAGTTGCAAGGATGGTTTATTTTAAAATAATACATGTTTATTGTTTTTAAAAATAAAACTCTTGGGCCAGCAGGTGGCATGGTGGTGAAGGTTTTGGAGCCCACGTAGTCTACCATGTGATCCTGACACATGGGAAGCTTGAAAAACATTCTGGGCACATACCTGTGTGCCAAGTCCCAAGAGGAGAGTGAAGGAGAAGGAATTTGTGGCGCTTGGGGTGATACTTTCTCACTTTCCCTCTATCTGTCCCTGTCTGTCTCCTGCAAGCACTCGTGCCCTATAACAAAACTAAAACAAACACAAAGCTCTTCTCAGTCCTACTCCAAAACAGTAAACATTCAAAATTTTTTATATCCTTACAAATATTTTTTGTGCACATACAAAGATATGTTTGGTTTGAAAAATTGAATCATATAAAATGCAACGCTATACAACTTTTTCCACTTAATGATCTGTATCACTTTCCATAGGACTTTGTGTACCTATATCTCATTCTTTTGAACAGTTTGTTAATCTTTTGTAGTGTGGCTATGGCCAGCTTCTTCTGTTATGAACAGTGTAGCACTATTATCGTACACATATTTTGTGTAATTCTAGAAAAAAATGAGTTTTTTTTTTAATTTGTTATAGAATGTATATGCTCACCAGAGAGATTCAAAGAGGATGACCATATCGCAGTCTCTTCGCCTCTGTTCTCTTCTTCAGATTTTGAGCACACATGCACACACATGCCCAGTGTGTTGTCCACTGTGTTTTTCAAGCTGCAGGTCTGAGACTTCAGCCGTGCAGTCAGCCATGTGGGATCTAGCCATCTTAGCTATAACTATAGCAATGGCTGGCCCTAAAATGAGTATTTTTTTAAATTAGCGTTTTGTTAATTCTAGTTTTTCCTTCCTTTGGAATTTGAGTAGTCTTCTTCTATAAACTTTGGAAAACCGGTGCAGTTTATCCCTTCATGTTTCCACTTATGAATGTACAGTGTAGTAAGACTAATATTACATTTATATGATAATGATTGTTTTATATATATTTGTGCTGTACTGAATTGTCAAATAAATCCCAAGTTGTCATTGATGTCTTGCTATTTTCTTCTTAGAAAGTTATAGTCCTTATTATTCACTAGTATTTGGAAGCTAATTACTTGAACACAGGAAAACATCTTCTCTCCTCAAAGTTTCTACTGTTTTCATTTAGAAAATAAAACTTTGACATTCTTGCAACTTCATATTTTTTACGATTTTTAAAATATATTTGCAGATGGAGCTGTGGACTTTGTATATTTGCATAGCTCATGAACTGTTTAGGTTAATTAACTTATAATAAAATTGATTCCTTGCTTTTTAACTTATTAGCAAAACGCAGAAAACATGGTTAAGTAGTTCACAGAGAATAATCTTACTTTGTCCAGTTGAATATTAGATCCTTATTTACAGTAGCAAATTTCCTTTGAATTGGGCAATTGGGAGATAAAATTATGTACTATAAAAACTTCTGTGCAAATGCATTTAAAATACAAAATGTGTTCTGTGGCATTAAGTCTCTGTGGTCGGCCTAGCATCATACAATGTGGAGCTCTCTGTAGGAGTGGTTCTCAGTCACGGAAAGTAAACTCCACAGGTATTTCCATCTGAGTTATAAGTACACAGACTGTAAAGCCATTCAAAAAATAAGAGGCATGGAAGCAGGAGTCTGTTTTTTTGCTTCCGGCTATTCCTTAGTGGTCTAGAGTTTCCACAAATTCTTGTTCTGTTAAAACAGTGGCTTTCAGTGATATTTTCCCCTCCAGTATAGTAGAGGACTGTGTCACTCTTTGGCTTATTTTATATGCACTGAATACAGTGACGATTTTTATCTTGTCACCTAGAAGTTCCCTGGAGGAGCCTCTGCAATAATCTGTGGGAACTCAGTTTTTCTCATGGTTGATTTTCTTGGATCACTCATTGAAAATTTTATTTTTTTTTCTTTTAATACAACAATATGTAACGGTATGGAATATATCATTCCTAAGAGTGGGTATAAGTAGTGTCCCAAGTATTATGTGATTTATCTGAATCTTTTATTTATAATCTTCAGGTTCTGGAAGTAGATGGTAGGATTATCCATCTACTTATTGTTTTTTTTAAAGGCTTTTGCCATAGGACACATGCGCTTGCCAGAGGGAGACAGAGACAGTGAGAGGGAAAGTGAAAAATCACCTTCTAGGTGATGGACACGCCACCATCCCCTCTCCTCATGGGATTTTGGGCACTCACACACACACATATCCAGCATGATTTTCAAGCTGCTAGTTCTGGAACTCAACCGTGATAGGCCATGTGGGAATCTAGTACCTTAACCACTATGCCAACTACTGGTCCTCTAGCTTTTTTTTTGTTTTCTTCTTTTTGAGATTATACTGGAACTCATACTCTCTCTTGCGGTGCAACATGCTTTTCTTTTCTTTTTTAAAACATTCTGTAATAGGTTAAACTGTTTTCACCAATACTGAACTATTATGAAAATTTATCCATGCAAAATAGCCCCTGTTTAGTGAAATTAGCATTACTGTTTTAAAATATAAAAATACAAGAATACTTTATAGAAAAATTTGAATCAACTCTTTTGCTCTAGGGCCAACAGAAACTTTTATTATTAACTTAGATTTTATAAATGATTCTATTGCTAAAACCCAGGAAGTAGATATGAATTTATAGATTCACATATTTTATTTTTATTTATTTATTTATTTTTTAAAGAGAGGTTTTTGCTATAGGGGTATGTGAGCTCACCAGAGAGACAGAGAGAGAAGGGAGATAGAAAGAGAGAAATCACCCCATTCCCTAGGGGGTATGGTCATGCTGCAGTCCCTTTTCCTCCATCTCTTCTTGGGATCTTGAGCATGCATGCACACGTGTCCCATCTGAGTTTTAATCTGCGGGGTCCAGGACCCAGACTACGGTCAACTAGGGAGTACAGTGACGTAACCATTATGTCATCTGCAGATCCCAATATATAGCTTTTATATATAACACACTTTATTTATTTTCTTAGTGTTTACCTTTGTAAATGGAAGTTACCAATGGATGAGGAAAGTCTGGAAATATAAATGATGAGAGCAGTGTTTTCTTCCTGAGATCTCTTCCAATAAGGGAACTGTGAGAATTATTCTTACTGGTATTGTAAGGCCCATATGTCAAGTCATATTTGTACCACTCTTTGGCTACAGTTTTTGGAAATATACATGATTTCACTGTTTTTACCTTGAATCTTGAATTCCTCCTCTCAGGATTTTGGGCACGTGTGCATATGTGAGGAGAATGTTTTTCAAGCTTCTGGGTCTGGGACTTGAACCGCACCACTTGCCATGTGAGATCCAGCTGCCTGGCTGGCCCACTTATCTTTTCATAGTATCTGTGGAAATTCTCCATACGTTATCCCAGATACTTTTTATATTAACTCATTTAATTATCTCAGCAATCCTGTATGATAGATATTATTTTTACTTTTAAGATAAGAAAACTAGGTCACAGAATAGTCACTGACTTGCTTGGGGTCTCACAACTATAAATAACACAGCCAAGGGTAGGAAATTATTTCAAAATCCAGCATCAGGATTTATTTACGTTGCTAAGTCATGGGTACCCACATTTTTATGATGCTTTGAATTTGTATGTCTGAAAATTGAGATTTTGGATTAAAGTGTGAAAGATTGTACACTCATTGATAAACTAGAATTGGGAGATTATCTTAACTAATAAAAAAATAGAAGCCTACTGTGATATGGATTTTAATTTTATAGCTGTTACAATGTCTAGAATAAGAGTTAGATGGAAGGAATACAGTGACAGAATTGGGAATTAATCTGCTGCTGAGTTAGGATTGCCATTAAGACAGTTTCAGAGTTTGCAGTTCTCGTTGTTACATGGGCAGTGTGGTGGGTTCTGTGAGTTACCTGCGTCAGCACTCATTTTCTCCATCTTCCTAAGTTATTGTTGGTTTTTCACTAGCCTTTCTTGTAGCCATTCCAATGTATGAGACAGGTTTAGTTACGTGGTGTATCTTAGGGTCTTGGGCTCTGTGAACTGCATGACCTTAAGGAGGTATCATCCTGCAGTGGGATTGATCGACTTACTGTTTAGGGTACTTCTGGAACTGTGTGTTCCCAGGCATGAGAGAACAGGGTCTGTCCTTGTGCTAATGCTGTAAAAATGGAATGCCCTGAAGAAAGAGTATTTATTATAAAAAGTTAATAGCTCCTGCATTGTGAATTTGGACTGTAGCCGATGAAGCTGTAGTAGTTAATATTGGATATAAAAGACAAGTACAGTTCTCTTGATTCATATCAGTAGACTAAGTTTATTTTTAAGGTAAAGATGAACTAAAATATAGCAATATCAAGTTAAAATTTATAGACTTGCATTAATAGATCATTTTTCTTATCAAGTACTTTGATTAAAATTTCCCTTTGGGAGTATTAGGATCTTGCCATTTGGTGCATGAATTTTGGAAGAATGCTAAATGTTATGTAGTAAAGTCTAGGCTTTTCCTTGTATTTAATTAGTTTCAGTTGTCAAATGTACTTAGGGTTATCACAAAAGGATACTGTTAGTGGTTTAAGCCAGACGCCAGACACTTAAAATATCTTAAAAGTGAAGGTATCCACTCCTTCCTCCCTGACGGACCTTCACTAATTGTCCTGAAGATAAGAATTGTTTGGAATCTTTCAGTAAATTTAGTGTTCTTTAGTAAAGTCTAGGAGTAAGAAATTTTAATCAAAAATTATTTTAAGACCTTCTTTTTAGAAACATATTTTAAATACTGACAATTAAGTTCTGAGGGTCTCTTGTTTAAAATTATATTCTTGGGACCAGCAGTTGGCGTAATGGCTATGTAGCTGGACTCCCATGTGTTCGACTGCGGTTTGAGTCCCGGACCTGGTGGATTAAACTCATGCCGGGCACGTGTGCGTGCGTGCCGAAGATCCCAAGAGGAGAATGGAGGAGAAGGGATTGCGGTGTGGCCACCCCTCCTGGGGGGAAATTTCTTGGTTTCTGTCTCTCTGAATGTCTCTGTCTTTCTGGTGAGTGCACATACCCTATAGCAAAAACCTCTCAAAAAAAAAAAAAAAAAATTCTTGTCTCTCATGAAGGTACTGAACAGGAAAATAGCTCTTATGAAATTTTGCTCACTGAAAGATGGAAAAAGGTTATCAAGCAAAATGGGCAATACATATTTGATCTTTGTTCTTTATATACATAAATGATCTTTGAAAAACAAAAAGTACATCATGACTTTTTCGACAACCCAAAATTTAATTGCTCACACTGTTTTAGATATCTGTTAAACTTTTACCTTGTAATTGACCTGAGAATTTCCATCTTCAAACATTTGCTAAATTCTTATAAGGTTGGGTTGTCGGGAAAGTCATGATGCATTTTTGCATAGAAAAATATATCATGACTTTCTGGACAACCTACTAGACCTGGTATATTACAGGTACTCAGTATTTGTTACTTTCCTGTCCTTTACTTCACTGGGCCTGACTTCAGTTGCAATGTGTACCAATATGGCCATAAATAATATAGTGTGTTGCAACATATACAGTGATAGATGTATCTAATTATTTTGACTTCAAAGGATATGCTAAATTAGATGGCTTACATAGTAATGGTCTTTCTCTCCTCTTCTGTTTGCGAGTATATTATCTAGCCACATAAAATGTAATAATATGCTATTATGAAGAGTTCCCTGCATGGTCCATGAATGCACATTTATTCACATTTAAAATATAATGTGGAACTATTTTAAAAATTCTTTTTTTGTTTTCAGAGATTTTTGCAATAGGGTGTATGCACTCACCAAAGAGACAGAGACAGAAAGCAGAAAATTACCTCCTGGTGGGGATGACCCTGCCATAATCCCTTCTTCATTCTCCTCTCAGGATTATTATACCTCAGTAAAAGGTGGTGGAAAAAGCAAAAACAAAGCAAATTCTAGTTCCAGGTTAAGAGAGTTAACATACTCTTCAGTACATGGGGCTACAAAAACCTCTTCTGAATGCATGGAGCAGCTATTTGAGGACTCTGAAAAGAAAATTCAGGGAATCTTTGTTCAGTGTTTTTGATGTACATGAATTTCAGTGGAAGTTTAGTCCAATGACACCAGTTCTCAAACAGTAGAGTTCAAATTTCAGTTACTTCAGTATATTAATGACAGGTAATCGCATAAAGTACATCTTCTCCAGTTTGCTCTTCAGCCCATGCATCACTGTGTTAAGAACAGAGTGCTTCTTTTGCAGTTTGTTGATATTTGGTCACCAACAGTGAAATGTGTAGTTTGTTACCTTCTTCTCTCCTGATGATAAACCTATATGCTATTTTATAAAAATCAGAAAGGAATTGGCCAGTAAAGATGAAAGTACAACACAGAAGTGAAAAGTACTAATGCTGGAAGTGAAATTTGAATCATATTATGAAAGAATTATGTGTGGAGTTATAAGTAAAATATATTGACACTACCTTATTCAAGAATTTTTTTTGTCTTTTTGTACAGGTTTTGCCTTAGGGCATGTGCATTTGCCTGAGACATAAACAGAGATGGTAAGAGGGAGAGTGAGAAATAACCCCCAGAGAGGATGACCATGTTGTAATCCATTCTCCTCCCAGGATCTTGGGCAAACATGCATATGTGCCTGGTGTGAGTTTTAAGCTACCAGGTTTGGGACTAGATTGGTCAACTGTGTGGGAGTCCAGAGACATAACCATGATGCCTTCTGCTGGACCCATACCTTATTCAAGAATTTCTACATGTGCACTCAGAGATTTTCACAAAGTAAATTTTAGGGAATGACAAGCTCTTCTAAAAAGCTTCTCTGAAATAAAGTGTCTCATTTATTCATTTTATTTTTTTCTTTTGCATTTTAGTCACTGCTTTTAATTATAATATAAAAACTACCATTTACCAAATAATCCAATCTGCCCCAAGCATCATTCCAATTATTTTATATTGTCTAATTTCCTTCTCAAAATAAAATATATGAAAAAATTATTATTACCTGATGGGATATGAAAGATTGCACTGGAGCTGGAGCAGAAGTGAAAGTAGAATAACTGAGGAATGTATTGTCAAGCTTCCCTTTGGTCTTGTGAATCATGATGTTTTTAATCATGTTTCTAATTTGGAGTACCCATTGTTGCCTAGGTGATTTCCATTTATAAATCTGGCGTGCAATATAGTTAGTTTTTTGAGTTTTATATCCCCTTCTTTCAATTTTTGGTTAACCTTGACTTACATTTTGTTTCTAATCGGTTTTTCCAAATAGAGACATCATAGGGCTTAAATAGATATCTACAAAAAAAGTATGTTTTTATTTTAATGATAATTTAAAAACTTCTGTAGTTTCTTTTTCATTTAATATATTTACTCATTTCCAAAATAATAAGTTGGTTCCCTAGTATCCTCTCTTGGTGACCAATGACTTATTTCCTCTTGAATATCATTAACTCACAATTATATGCATATTTGAAGTATTATCCTCCATTGCAGTTAATATCTTTATTAATGCTCAGATTGTTCTTTGTTTTGTTAGAGAGAGCCTAGAAACCTGACTTTTAAGTCTAAAAACATATCTTCATAATTTAAGTAAACTGTCTTATAAACATGTATTGCCATTTATTTTCAATGCCAAAGTTTTATTTGTATTCGTATTGGTGCATGGGAATGCTTCAGTTTTACTCTAATATCAAACAAAGATAAAGGAATAGACTTTGACTGTAAAAGATGCAGTTCTATTAAGTCAAGATGAAAATATGTCACAGCATGTTCTATGATGCTCATTTTATAGTATTTCCAATAGAGAAAAATGGAATCATTACTTGTAATATTTTGAGGTGATCATACTAGATTCAAAAAAATCACTATT
This sequence comes from Tupaia tana, assembly GCA_026018925.1. Lineage (NCBI taxonomy): Eukaryota > Metazoa > Chordata > Mammalia > Scandentia > Tupaiidae > Tupaia > Tupaia tana. The sequence goes on along the minus strand of JAKSZU010000001.1, from coordinate 246,090,896 downwards.
ATAGTTAGTACCACAGTATCGAATTGAACATTGATTTAGTTTCAACAAAATAGCATCCTCTATCATAGAAAATTAATGTTAAATTGAGTTATGTTAGTATTATTTTGTCTTTATTTAATTTTAAATTCGGTTTGGCTTTGTCTGGAGCTAGGAGTTATAATCCCAAAAAATTTAAAACAATTTTTATGATTTTGTTACCTCATTATTTCTTTGTTTTTATCAAATTGTTTATCAAAATGGTTCAAACATCTTAATTAGATTTTGTCAGTGTGTTGTGTGTTACTACTCTAAATGTAGATTTTAATTCTGTTATGTTTTTATGTTTTATGTCTTAAGTGAAGTATCTCTTTTTGCCATCATATTCATAGGAATAATTTAAAAGAGTCTTTATCTAATCTTCTACATCTTTTTTTTTTTCTTAATTTTATTGATCAGCCTATTCATCCCCAGTGGCTTGGTCTATATCTTTTTAGAGTTTTAAAAATGACGCTGCCAAATACTCTTTCTTGCTTTTTATCTTATTTCTGAAATGATTTGTTTTCTACTGTTTTTTCTATATTTTTAGGAAATGTTTTATTTTTCTTGTTCTGCACTATTTTTCTATATGTCACATGGTGGCTATTTTTGTGTGGCAGGGCGTGTGTGTGTGTTTGTGTGTGTGTGTGTGAAAATTCATTTTACCCATTGAATTTTAGTTACAGCTTAAGATTTGTTAACAAATAAGACCACATAAAAACGATACTGGCAAGTTCTACTTTTGACATTGATAGATAAGATTATTTATTTGGATAAGGCATCTTACTACCCTAATTCAAAATATATTACAAAGTAGTGATAATCCAAACAGCATGGTTCTAGGACAAAAATAGACATAGACTAGTGGCCCAGACTAGAGAATCCATAAATAAGCTTCAAATCATACAGCCAACTGATCTTTGACAAAGGGTACAAAATAATGCAGAGGAGAAAAGTAAGTCTTCTCAGGAAATGGTGGTGGAAGAACTGAGTATCCACCTGCAGAAAAATGAAGCTAGACCCATATCTCGTACCATTAACAAGAATCAACTGAGAATGGATCAAAGATTTAAATTTAATGCTTAAGTCTATAAAACTTCTGGTACAAAACTTAGAGGAAATTCTTGAAGACATTGGAGTAGGTGAAGATTTCCTAAATAAGACCCCAAAACTTAGGCAATAATAATAATAATAAAATAGTGAGATTAAATTAAACTAAAAAGCTTCTGTAGAGCAAAGGGAACAATTAGAATGAAGAGAGAACCCTCAGAATGGGAGAAAATATTTGCAAATTATACCTCTGACAAGGGAAGATGACCACAATATATAGAGAGCTCAAGTGTCTCACCTCATTTTTTTTTAAAAGAGTAATTCAATTGAAAAAATGGGTCAATGAGCTGAATAGACAACACTCTAAGGAAGATGTACAAATGGTGAAAGGCATTTAAAAAAATGTTCAGTATCTCTTATTATAAGGGAAATGCAAATAAAGACCACAGTGAGGTACCATTTAATCCCAATTAGAATGACTGTGATTAAAAAAAAAATAAAGAACAAGTGCTGATGAGGCTGTGATGAAAAGGGAACCCTCTTACACTGTTGGTGAGAATGTAAATTAGTACAACCACTGTGGAAAGCAAGGTGGAGATTCCTCAAAACCTACAAATAAAACTATTATATGATACTATTCATCCATAAAAAACAACAAAACCCTGGCTTTTGACAGGAAGTGGATGAATGTGGAAGACTTACTGCTGAGTGAAGCAAGCCATGCTATGAAGGAGAGGCACTGTATGTCCCCACTTAATATATACCCAGTGTCTGCACTCTATGACTGAAACTAATTGTCTAAAGGATATAGAAACGCAGTATATAGATGTAAATACCAGATAGAGTGTGTGTGAAAGAGGAGGGTCTGAGGAAGGACATTTGGGGGAGAGACAGGGAGGAAAAGCATTAATGGCACAAAGAGGTGTGGTATTATCTGTTGAAGATATTTCATAGTTTTATCAACAGTACTAGGGAGAAATGTTCACCTGTTGAAATATCCATTTTGTAAGACAAATAATAATGTGATTGAATGTATGGAAGAAAATGAAATGAAAAAAAAATTACAGATCAAAAGTCACTCCCCAAAGAAAATAAATTTCTTCATGAATTCAATGTAATATATAAAATTCTGGAATGATGTTTAATTAAATATAAAAACTCATGTGCAAAAAAAAAAAACCACCACCACCACCAACAAAAAACTATTATATATGACCCAGTAATCCCACTCCTTGGTATTTACCCAAAGGATGGGAAAACAATCAGTTAGAAAGACACTTGCACATCCATGTTTACTGCAGAATTATTCACTGTTGCTAAATATGGAATCAACCAAGTTTCCAAGAACTTAACACTAAGTTGAAAAACCAGTTGATTCAAGATCCTAGTGACCATTGCTGACTTTCTGATAGAAGCAAAATCAAATCCCTTCTGGAGGATGCTTTCCTTTAGAATTTTAAATTATCTCTACAGTTTTTTATATATAATATTTGTCCCATTATTAAAAATATTTAGGCATAGAGAATATAAAAGGTGAACAAGAACCAAGGGAAAAGCAGACTATAAAAAATATATGGAGCACTAGCAGATGACATAATGGTTACATCACTGGACTCACATGTAGCCGACTGTAGTTCAAATCCTGGACCCAGCTACTTAAAACTCATGCTGGGTGTATGTGTGCATGTGCCCAAAATCCTAAGAGGAGAATGGAGGAGAAGGGATTGTAGCATGGCCATCCCCCCTGGGAGTGATTTCTCACTTTCTGTCTCTCTTTCTGACAAGTGCTATAGTGCCCATGCTCTATAGCAAAAATCTTCTCTAAGGAAAAAAAAAAAAATTGGAGAACAGCAGTCAACGTAATGGCTATGTCGCTGGACTCCCATGTAGTCGTCCACAGTTTGAGTAACGGACCTGGTGGCTTAAAACTCATGCCGGGTGCGTGTGCGTGTGCGTGTGCGTGCTTGCCCAAGATCCTGAGAGGAGAATGAAGGAGAAGGGATTGCAGTGTGGCTATCCCCCCTGGGGGGTGATTTCTTGCTTTCTGTCTCTCTGTCTCTCTGTCTCTGTCTGGTGAGTGCACGCACCCTATAGCAAAAACCTCTCCAAAAAAAAAAAAAAAAAAAAGAAAAAGAAATGAGATTATAAAGTAACTATGATGAACATATTCAAGACATTAAAAGACAAGATTGGGAACCAGCAGTTAGCGTAATGGCTATGTCGCTGGACTCCCACGTAGTCGACCGCGGTTCGCGTCTCGGACCCGGTGGCTTACAACTCACGCCGGGCGCGTGTGCGTGCATGCCCAAGATCCCGAGAGGAGAATGGAGGAGAAGGGATTGCGGCGTGACCATCCCCCCTGGGGGGTGATTTCTCGCTTTCTGTCTCTATGTCTCTCTCTGTCTGTCTGGCGAGCGCACGCGCCCTATAGCGAAAAAACCTCTCCCAAAAAAATAAAAAAAAGAAAAAAAAAAAAAAAGACAAGATTGAAGTTTGGTAAAGAATTGAAACAAGAAAAGAGCCAAATGACAATTCCAGAAACCAAAAAATAAGATAACTTAAGTAAACAAATAAGTAACCACCAACCTTCAAAAAACTTAAACAGAACAAGGCCTTAACAAAGTCCTCACTCTTCAATTTTACGATGGTTGAGAGAGGTGAGAAAGCTGCAGAAGAAAAATTTGAAGCGAGTAGAGGTTGGTTTATATGATTTAAGGAAAAGACCATCTTCATAACACAGAGGTGCAAAGTGAAACAGCAAGTGGTGATGTAGAAGCTAAGGTAAGTTATCCAGAAGACCTCAGTAAGATAATTGGTGAAGGTGGCTACACTGAACAGCAGAGTTTCATTGTAGACTAAACAGTCTTCTATTGGAATAAGATGCCATGTAGGACTTTTCATAGCTGTAGAGAAGAAGTCAATGCCTAGCTTCAAAGGACAGGCTTGAGTCTCTTTTCACATGCTAATGCAGCTGGTGACTTTAAGTAGAAGCCAATGCTCATTTACCATTTGGAAAATCCCAAGGTCCTTAAGAATGACATAAAATCTACTCTGCCTATGCTCTATAAATGGAACCACAAAGCCTGGATAACAGTACATCTAGTTACGGTATTGTGTACCAAATATTTAAGCCCATTTTTGTAGCCTTTTGTTCAGAAAAAAAAAAATCCTTTCAAATGTACCTGTGCATTGACAATACACAGAGTTCATGCAAGAACTCTGATGGATATGTATAAGGAACTTAATGTTTTTTTCTTTTTCATGCTAATGGTACAACTATTCTGCAGCCTATGGATCAAGCAATAATTTGGACTTGAATTATTTAAGAAATATATTTTGTAAAGCTATAGCGCCATAGATGGTGATCATGCTGATGGATCTGGACACAGTAAATTAAAACCTTGTGGAAAGGATTCAGCATTCTAGGTGCCATTATAAATGTTCACGATCCCTTAGAAGAAGTGAAAATACCAATGTCAACAGGAGTTTGGAAGAAGTTGATTCTAGTCCTTATAGATGATTTGGGGAGGTTGAAGATTTCAATGGAGGAAGTCACTGTAGATGTAGTGGAAACGGTGAGAGGACTGGAAGTGAAGCCTGACAATGGGACTAAGTTTCTGTGATCTCACTGTAAAACTTTCAATGAATGAATTGCTCTTTATGAATGGGAAAAAGAAGTAGATTCTTGAAATGGAATCTATTCCTGGTAAAGATGCTGAGAATATAGTTGGGATAACAACAAAGAACTTAGAATATTTTTTGGATCGAGGCCAGCAGGTGTCACAGTGGTTGAAGCACTGGACTCCCACATGACTTACTATAATTTGAGTCCCTGACCAAGCAGCTTGAAACTCATGCCAGGTGTGTGTGTGTGTGCGTGCCCAGGATCCCGAGAGGAAAATGGAAGAGAAGGGACTGACATGGCCATCTCCTCTGAGGGATGTTTTCTCACTTTCTTTCTCTCTCTGTCTCTTTCTCTCTGGCAAGTGCATACATGTTCTCTCAAAAAAATTATATATAAAATATCCAGTCATTTCAACATATAAGAATAAAAATTAATATATTTTTAAAAAAGGAATATTATGGGGTCATTGGGAAAGTCATGATGCATTTTTGCGTAGAAAAACAGAAGAACACATTATGACTTTCCCAATGACCTAATACATAAACTTAATTGATAAAGCAGTTGCAGGGTTTGAGAAGATTGACTCCAATTTTGAAAGAAGTTCTACTGTGCGTAAAATGCTGTCAAACAGCAAGCATACTACAGAGAAACATTTTCTGAAAAGAAAGTCAATTCATAAGGCAAATTTGCCTTATTTTCAGAAGTTTGTGCAGCTACTATGGCCTTCAGCAGTCACCACCCTGATCAGTCAGCAGCCATCAACATTGGGGCAAGATCCTCCACCAGAAAAAAAGATGATTACTGACTGAAAGCTCAGAGGATCATTAGCACTTTTTAGCAATCAAGATTTTAAAAAAATAATATCAGTACTTTTTTAGATGCATTGTTAATTGTGCACTGAATATACTCTAGTGTAAATGTAATTTTTCTTTTAATAGGGCATATGTGCTTGATGAAGAGAGAGAAAGAAAGAAAGAGAAAAAGTACCCCCACCCCATTAGATATGGCCATACTGCTGCAATCCCTTCTCCTGCATTCTCCTCTCAGAATTTTAGGCACACACACACACACACACACACACACACATATGCCTGGCATATTTTTCAAGCCAGAGGGTCAGGGCCTCAAACTGTGCAGTTGGCTATATGGAATCCAGTCACCTTAACCACCATACTACCAACCAGACCTATATAACTTTTATCTGCATTAGAAAACCAAAAGTTTTATTACTTGATTTATTGTAAAATTTACTTTATTGCAGTGGTCTGGAACCAAACTGGCAATATCTCCATAGTTCACCTATACTGATATACTGCTTCGTATTCACTATCTAAGACCTCCGGTCTACTTTATGTTATTTTAATTATATATAGATGAATCTTACGATAGACCTTGGTTATCTTGGGCCTTATGTCTATTCTTCAGTGGATTGGGAGTTTAGGTCCTCCAACTAGTGAATACTCAGGTAGAGTAGCATCACACATATCCTAACTTGGGGAAGCAGAGGACAGAGGATGTGAAATTATTATCCTTTTTGTAGTTCTATCTCTTTTAGTCCATATTATTTTAACCTTGGTTTACCAGAATAGCTAAATCTAAACAGCCAAAATAAAAAAAGGATTTGCTTCATTTGTGACATATCATTTCATCCCTGCTTTTCCTTTAATGAAAGCTACTTTATTTGAACAGGTTTTCCCATTATGTTCTCTCCTTAATAGGTGTTCACTCCTTAAGTGGTGTTCTATTTTTTTTTTTTTTTCTTTTTGAGAGGTTTTTGCTATCGGGCATGTGCGCTCACCAGAAAGACAGAGAGAGAGAGAGACAGAAAGCGCGAAATCACCTCCGGGGGGATAGCCACACCACAGTCCCGTCTCCTCCCTTCTCCTCTTGAGATCTTGGGCACGCATGCTCACGCGCCTGGCATGAGTTTAAGCCATTGGATCTGGGACTCAAACTGCGGTCAACTACATGGGAATCCAGTGATGTAGCCTTTATGCCATCTGCTGGTCCCAGGTGTTCTATTTTTGTGGTCTCAGCATCACTGAGCATTGTGTTACTGATGTGCCGCCGTGGCTGACCAGGAATCCCTGCCTTATTCATTCATTGTTTTGTTTTGAGATTCTATTTTTAAAAGTTATAGATAACTTGTTCTATGGGTTCATGTATTTTATTACTTTTATTATTATTTTTTTTCATTCTTGTGTGAGGTATCTGGACCAGAAGATTCCTAGCAACTCAGGGTTTGTTGATATTTCTCAGCTTTACTCTTTGTCCCCTTGGATAGTAATTGAATCCTCTTCTCAGATCTATAGCTGTGTATAGCTATGGACATTATTCTCAGTGTTCAATACGTTTTCTTTAGTTAACATAGCTATTTATTTAACATAGCTATTTATGTATAAAGAAGTGTTCTCCTTTGTCCCTTGCTAGCTCACTCCCTAATAATCTGAAGAGAGCTTTTGGACAACTGTAATTCCTTCTAACATCTGACCCCATAGTTTTCTGAAATTTGAAGGGTTTGGATGAATGAAAGCAGTGTTGAGATATAGGGAGAGTAGTATGTAGAATTGGGTAGTTTTCATTGTTTCATTAATAGCAATCCTTGTGACACGTGTTCACTTTCCTGATGGTTGCACATCTGGGGTCTCCAAAAGAACGTTTATAGGGAAGGAAGGCTTTCTGTCTTCTTTATTTATTTATTTATTTTTTTGTTTTTGTTTTTGGAGAGGTTTTTGCTATAGGGCGCGTGCGCTTGCCAGAAAGACAGAGAGAGACAGAGAGATAGAAAGCAAGAAATCACCCCTCAGAGGGGATGGCCACGCTGCAACCCCCTTCTCCTCCACTCTCCTCTAGGAATCTTGGGCATGCACCCACATGCGTGCAGCGTGAGTTTAAGCCACTGGGTCCGGGACTCGAACTGTGGTCGACTATGTGGGAATCAAGTGACATAGCCATTACGCTAACTGCTGGTCCCACTTTCTGTCTTCTTTGAGCTGGTTGGCCTGGTTTTGTTTCTCCGTATTAGTGGCGTAACAGTTAGACATCCCAATCTGGTTTTGTAAATTCCTAGTAGGCCTTTCTGATAATAGAAAGATGGAATAGGTAGTGACAGATACCGTTTAAAAGCAGGTATTAGCATTGACTCTTAAAATGTGTATGTTTCCTACTTTTATATTTCCAAACATAACATAGTTCAAAATTTACTTTGATGTAAATTTTCTTTTGGAAACAAATTTCAGAAATAGCTTTTAAAACCTGTAGTCAATTTGTATTTGGAAGTTGTTTGAAAAGAATAACTTTCTCTTCATTATATTCTTTTCTCTTCATTATATTCTTTAAATTAGTTAAAAGAAAGCTTGGAACAATCAATAGGCCAGCTGCGGAGTCAACGTTTATTGAGAAACTCAGGAGGGAGAAGTATTTCTGTTACGAGTCTGAGTGCAAGTGACCTCGATGGTGGCACTGTGGCAGGTAAGCTCTTTAGATGTTCTTAAAGATATTTCTAAAGTACGTATTAAATACATTTAATCTTTGGAGAAATACAATTCATATGTAACATCATATAGATTAGGTGTTAGAACATGCCATTGTCAAAGATTTTAAAGTGTGTATTTTGAAATATATTAAAGATCTTTGTAATTCTGAGCAATTAGTTTTTTTTTTTTTTTTTAATACTCTGTAGACCACATAAGCTTTGCCTGTCAAAATTTGGATTTAATTATCTGCTGCTAAAGAATTCAAACATAAACATAAATAAGACTTACTATGTGGTATACTTCATGGGTTTGAAGACTTATTCTAGCATAATAGTTTTTCAAATGTCTTATAAGATATCCTATGACACTTGTTAAGAATAGATTAATTTTAGCCTTGATGTACAGCTAGATGTCAATGGCTAGCTTAATGCTTATAACAATTTTAGTTTGCATGTAATTAATCATACTAATACTTTCCTATAGCACCAAATTAATATTTGAATTGAAAAGTCTACAGTGAAATGAGGTGATTGAGATAGATTGAGCATCAGTACATTGCATTGTTAATATTGCATTTGATCATGCTAATAATGATTGAAAATTGGACACTATCATCTATTTTTTATATAGGTGGGTTTTGTTGATTTTTATATAGTTCAGATTTTAGACTAATTAGTTGGTTATTCATATTAAGTCATATTAGGGGGGTCAGTTTTTGTTTTTTTTTTGTTAATCTAGCAATTGTTTTTATATGAGAAAATATTATTCCTCTTTTGTAAAGTATAGTAAATTGGAACTTCTGACACATTCTATATCCAGGTTATTTCTGTTTTTCACTTTATCTGTACCCCGCCCCCCCCTTCCCCAATTTGCCAGAAGACTTGTGCTCACCAGAGAGAAACAGAGAGACAGACAGAGAAAGGGAGAGGAGAAAACGCCCTTCAGTAGGGGCATAGTCATGCCTCAATCCCTTTCCCTCTATGTCTCCATCCTGTTGGAATTTGAGGCAAGCATGAACATGTGCCTGCTGTGTTTTTCAAGCTGCTGAGTCGAGGAATAGAACCACGTAGTTGGCCATATAGAATCTGGCCACCTTAACCACTGGTTGTGCTGACTAACTTCATCAGTTTTAAGAACAAGATTAGTGGCAATTTGGTACAACTTTATGGCCACAGCAAGACAATAGGTAAATAATCTGGGTTAAAGGCACATGTGTATAACCTTGTCTGGTATGCAGGAACTGAGTCAAATTTTAAATTGTTTTTTTTCCTCATGCACTATTTTAACTCTCTTTTTTTCTTTTAATTGTAAAGAGGGCCATCGCTTTCCACCTACCTCACCTCTCAAGGACTATGGGGATCCCCAGGGTATTAAACGACTTAGATCCAGAGCTGGTGTCCGGTTTGTTCAGGAGACTGATGATGTGGCCCAGGTACTTTGTACCATTCTGTAATTTGTATGTAGCCCTCCTCACTTTTCTATATAAATGACTGAAACTTAAACTTTATGGATAAATTTTAACCAAATTTTAGGAATTAGATCATCAGTAACTTTGTACTGATTTTTTTTTAAACCAAGTAATCTTCTATTTTCAATTTATGTATCAGCATCATGTATTTATTTTGAATTTTATTTAGGATCATATGTGGCAGAACATTTAAAAGTGTGTTTAGTAGGACATGTTTTGTCTCCTTCGTTCAAATGACTCCTTCTTTGGTGAGCCCTGCTAAGTCAGCCACTTTCTATTTTGCTAAGTTTGGTTTAATATGAACAACTTACTCCTTGTGTGGTTGACCTATTGATTTTTCCACCATTACTGTTTTCTGGTTGTTAAATCATTGATGGAGCTACTTCCTATTAAGTAAGAAATTCTATACTTCCTGTATTCTCTAAAGATTTCTGAGGTATTAGTTCTATGGGTATACAGTTTCTTTCTCTGTTCTTTAAAGTTCTCCATAGAGCTGATTAGTTTTTTTCTTTTTGGAAGGGGGAGTGTCAGCTAAGTTAATTAGCGAAGGGCATGACATCTTTGTTTTGATAGTTGTAGTATGGGGTGCTCAAAGTTTTTTGGAGTGTGTATTCTCATCTGCAGCTGTTGTTTATTATAGTTTAAGATGAAGAGATAACCAAATGTGTTAGAAAACATCTTGTAGAAACTTTTTCTTGACTGTTATTTTTTTGGTGGGTTCAACTTTGAAGCATGGATCATATGATTAAAGCTTAGACAGAAAACAATGTCTTAATGTTATTCATTTACTCTTTCATTCTGTTTATTTAGTGTCTGTTGTGAGGAAAGTGCTTAGGCTTGTAAACAGTGATAGCAACAAGAGTGCCTTTTCATTGAGTTTGCAGTCGAGAAGGGGAACTAGATATTAAATAAATACATAAACACACCTATTCTTATGGACTGATACAAACACTATAATGAAAAGAAACATAGGACTACAGGACTGTATAGTAGAAGGACCTGTCCTAGGGAAGACTTTCTGAAGGAAGGCTGATTGAGCTGAGGTCTGAAAGTTAAGAGTTACTCCAGGAACCAGCAGTTAGTGTAATGGCTATGTCGCTGGACTCCCACGTAGTCGACCGCAGTTCAAGTCCCGGACCCCGTGGCTTAAAACTCACGCCGGGCGCGTGTGCGTGCATGCCCAAGATCCCGAGAGGAGAAGGGATTGCGGCGTGACCATCCCCCCTGGGGGGTGATTTCTCGCTTTCTGTCTGTATGTCTCTCTCTGTCTGATGAGCGCACACACCCTATAGCAAAAACCTCTCCAAAAAAGAAAAAAAAGAGTTACTCCAGGTAGAAAATAATGGCTTGGTAGGAGAGAGGAGGGGATAGCATCTGTGAGCAATTTAAAGAAGGCTTGTAGCTACAAATATATGAAGGACTTCATAGAGTGTGTTGTTAAAGGGGTGACAAAATTATTTTGAAAAGATCAGTCAGGTATAGAAAATGGAGTCATTGTGGGCATACCAATTAGGAGGATATCGCAGTGTTCTGGGTTTGAATTAATGGTCACTCAGGTTGGGATACATGATGATGGAGAAAAAAGGGGTAGATTTAAAAGTTAATGAAATTTGACACATCTTTGTCTTAGTCTGTTGCTGCTTTGCTAACAGAAATACCTGAAAGTAGGTGGATTATAAAGAAAATAGAGGTTTATTTACAAAACTCAATATCCTGGTGCTAGAAAGTCCAAAGGCAACACAAAATGGTGGATGGCAGTACTTTTAGTATAGCTAAGTGTGGTCTGTATTCATGAGTTTCTCTCATTATGGTCTCGTTTCCTCTAATTGTACATATAGCCTCAAGGACTAATTCACAGGGGCCCTGCCCTAATGACAGTATCACACCCAAAGGCTCCCCCCTGGGATGTCAGGAAGGAATTAAATGTTCACCTAACACCTTTTCAATAGGGTCAGATCCCTATTGGGAGGACATCCCATTTGGGTGGACTCCCAAATTAAAACACATGAACCTTTGGGGGATAAGGTTATTTATTCGGAATTTTATTTAGGATCACATTTTATTATCATCCAAATCATAATAATCTTGGACATCTGATTGCCATAAAGGCAAGGTAGGGATGAGTGAAAAGGAGGCGTCAAGTGTGTCATAGGATTCTGGTTTGCAAAATAAGAAAAAATGATGGCAAACCTAAGTGGGTCATTTGTTAGCTTCTTTGGTAATTCACGTTTTTTACCTGATACTGTGTTTTTGACATTCAGCCTTCTTAATGAGTGGTTAGCAGTGATCATTTCATTTTCAATGTTGTATGATACTCCACAAGAAGAATAAACTGCTGTTTAGGGAGGAACTTTACAAAAATTCATGGTAAAATAAAATGATTAATTTAGGTGTAAAAAATTTTGAAATCTATGCATAGTTTTTTTTTAATGTACATTTTTCATGCACATTTGGAGATCTGTTGTATTTATCACCATTCTGCTCTTGATAGATGTTTGGTTTATCTTTAGTTCTTTCTAGCAGCGTTACTACTCCATACTCTCTTATACGTGATTCCAAGCGTAGAAGGGCAAGAGTTTCCCTAATAAGAGTTGGTAAGCTAGGGCATATGGGCTGTGGAATAAAATTTAATTGTCGCAAAGCCATGTTAACTCATTTATGGCTACTATCGCAGTTCAGTGGCAGAGTGGAATAATTGTGACAGAGACAGTACAGCTGGCCAGCTTGAAATATTTGCCACTAAGCTCTTTAAATAAAATGTTTATTGCCTCTTTTTCTAGAATATGGATAAGGAATCGGATTCCTATCCTACAGAGAATGTGATGGTTACTGTGTTATATAACTTTTAAAGAATTGTCCTTTCAACAAAATATTTCTTTCTAAATAGGTATTTATCTTACTCTTTCTTAGTAATGTTATAGGATTTGGTCCTTAATACAAAGAACAAGATATTAGTCTTACCTTTAGGGAATTTTCATGGAAAAATTCAACAAAATCCTGAATGGATAACTGTGTTTTGCTTTGCTAGTTTCATGCTTTTCATCAGTCCCTCCGAGACCTTAGCAGTGAACAAATTCGCCTTGGAGATGATTTCAACAGGGAACTTTCCAGAAGAAGCAGGTAAAAACAGAATATTGTTTTCATGGGAAGCATAAATAATTAAGGAGAATAAATTAGCTTTTATAATTGACATGTTTACATAGATATAAAAATATAATGTATATTTATACTGGTATTATAAAATTTATTAAAAGAACAGTTCAAAGCCCTTTGAATTTAGAATACATCATGACTCAATGTTAGACAAATTTTGTATTTCTAAAAATACCTTACTACAATGGAATGCTGATATTAAAGAGAGATACATTGTGAGACCTTAGCAAAGAGGTGCATTTGGAAATACAACGGAAAGAGAAAGACAGAGACTGGCTGGCTGATTGACTGTTGGCATTGCAGAAAAAAAAGGTATTTGGCATTTGTAAATGGACATGAGCCATTGTTGAATAATACTTTAGCTTTTAGTTGAAATCTTCAAAAGCTAGTGGCTAACATCTGCCCAGTTTTTGTGATTTTTGTCAATTCTGGTCTGTCTCCAAGAGCTTTTAATTTTTGTCATCAGCTGTGGCAGGTGGCTTTCTTAGGGAGGCCATTATTTTCAAAAAAACATCAAAGCTTTTTCACAACTGTTTAAAGAGCTACAATCTATATACAGCAAAGAGAACAACAAAGCTGACTTGAGATTTGTTTACCAGGTTTTCTTGTTAATTCCAGTTACCTAAATCACATCACATATTCACATCGCATACTAATTTTATTTTGTTGCACCAAAAAGGGCCCAAACAGTAAATGTTAAATCTATGAATATTGCATATAAGCTACATAACTTACCTGCTTTTAGTAAGGAATAAACCTGGAAATTTAATAATAAGAATTAAAGACTCTATTATTCCTATTCTTATGTTACTGTTAACTATATTATTGAGTACTTATTTCATGCTGGTTAGATTCAAGTTGAATTCTTACAACAACTATGAAGTAGTCATCATTTTCTCCTTTTTTTTTGAGAGGTTTTTGCTATAGGGCGCATGTACTCTCCAGAAAGACAGAGACAGACAGAGAGACAGAAAGTGAGAAATCACCCCCTGGGAGAATGGCCATGCCACAATCCCTTCTTCTCCATTCTCCTCTCGGGATCTTGGGCACACATGCACATGTGACTGGCATGAGTTTAAGCCACCAGGTCTGGGACTCGAACCGCGGTCAACCACGTGGGAGTCCAGCGACTTACCCATTACACCAACTGCTAGTCCCCATTTTCTTCATTTTATAAATATAAAAACAGGCATACAGAGTGATGAAATAGCTCAGCTTGCTAGAGACCAAACAGGAGGGATATAGTAGAGACAGAATTTGAATCTAGGCCGTAAGGCCCAAACTCTTGGTTCTTTACCATTTGTGTACAGTATACTGTAGTTAAAGATAATTTTCACCTGGGGACCAACAGTTAGCGTAATGGATATGTCGCTGGACTCTCATGTAGTCAACCGTGGTTTGAGTCCTGGACCCAGCGGCTTAAACTCACGCCGGGCACGTGTGTGTGCGTGCCCAAGATACCAAGAGGAGAATGGAGGAGAAGGGATTGCGGCATGGCCATACCCCCGGAGGGTGATTTCTCGCTTTCTGTCTCTCTGTCTCTCTCTGTCTCTCTGGCGAGCGCACCTGCCATATAGCAAAAATACCTCTCCAAAAAAAGAAAAAAAAAAAAAAGATAATTTTCACCTGTAGCTGACAAGTTGCTAAAATCAACAGAATGGCATTAACATTGTAATATAGTCCTTGGTCTAGAATGGTTTTAGTATACAGCTTTTACACTTTTGAGGAAGGTATAAATTTAAATACTGGGAACATGAATTTCAGCAAATAGTTATTCTATAAGAAGATAAAGAAGAAGTTGCAGAGATAATTTAGTTGATCAGTTTAAATGATGATTTGGATATTGAGGGTTGGACTGTGACTCTTCTTACTTATAGGCTGGTGCCATTGTTAGTAGTTTGTGTGACCCAGAGGCATATGTAAGACAGAGAAACTTTATTTAATCCAAAGTAGGAGTGAAGTTTCTTGTAGAGTGAGGTGGCTTAACTATGTAGATAAGTAAAAATTGGGGACCCAATTCTGCTTTACTTGTACCACCAATTCTTAATGCATGTTTATAAAAATACTCGGTAAGGGGACCAGCAGTTGGCATTATGACTATGTTGCTGGACTCCTGTGTAGTTAACTGTGGTTCAAGTCCTAGACCCGGTGGCTTAAACTCACGCCGGGCACATGTGTGTGCATGACCAAGATCTGAGAGGAGAATGGAGGAGAAGGGATTGCGGTGTGGCCATCACCCCTGGGGGATGATTTCTTAATTTCTGTCTCTCTGTCTCTCTGCCTTTCTGGCGAGTGCATGTACCCTATAGCAAAAACTTCTCCCCCTTAAAAAAAATACTAGGTTGGAAGTTACAAGATTTCACATTCTTTTTAATTCAGAAAGGTTGGTATTCTCATTAAATTACTAATCTCTCTCTCTCTCTCTCTCTCTCTCTCTCTTTTTTTTTTTTTTTTCTGACATTGCCAAAAAGTACACTAAATAAACAAAGTGTACTGGAGAGCAAGCTTTTGGAAAGAAATAAAAATTTAACTCAGAACTCACCCACTGTCAGTGCCATATGAATAACTGATTTGAAGAGGGTGAGTCAGTAGTTGTGTTAATATGTGAGAACTGAATGCTGCTTGTTAGGGTTATGGCAAGGGAAAGAAGAGCAGGAATATGTTTCAAGATTTTTTTTGGAGGTCAAAGAGACAGGATTTGGTAATGAATTAGAAAGGAAAATAAACTGAGAATGACCCTCAGATTTCCTATATGAATAACTGGCTAGGTGGTAATCCACTTCCTGAGATACGAAATACCAGTTGGGGTAGGTGAGGTGTAGGAATTAGGAATTTGTCTTTGGATATGTTAGATTTGAGCTGTTTGTAAGACATCTAGATGGAAATGTGAAACACATAGCTAGATATTTACTCTAGAGTTCAAAAGAGAACTTTCAGTTTGAGATACGAATTTAAGAGGTAGCGAGCATGTAAAAGTGGCATTTAGAACCACAGGAATGAGTGATAGCAAGAGAGAAACGCTAGGGAGAGCATCAAGGACAGGCCTGAATGCCAGGCAGTTCTAATACCGAGGAGTCTTATATCGCAGGAGAATTAGGTAGAGAAGGGATACCTAGTGAGATATGGGGAATCCAGGAGCTTAGAATATTTAAGACTTAGCATATTTAACTTATTTAAGGGAGATTCTTTCTGTGGAAATTACCCAAGGATATTTAAATAAGATCGTAAGATTATAGGAATTTATAGTTGTTAAGAAATAGTGGAACCAACCTAGGAATTCAGTAAAAATAACCTGAAAAATGACAGTCATATAGCAGGCCCAAGAAAGAGTCACTCCAAATGAGAGCGGGAAAGTAAGTGTCCTTTTTGAAGATTGTTGTCAAGAAGAGTGGTGTAGGTTGTTCATAGATGATTCACTAAGAAGTGGGAAGAAAGGGGCCGGTAGGTGGTGTGGTGGTTAAGGGTGCTGGACTCCCACATGGCCGACTGCGTTTCGAGTCCTGGGCCTGACAGCTTGCTTTTTCACTTTCCCTCTCTTTCTTTCTCTCTCTCACTCTCACTCTGTCCTTCTCTGGTCAAATTAAATTAAATAAATTAATAAATAAACAAAGTGAAATAAAATAACTTTAAAACAACAACAAAAAAGAAATGGGAAGAAAATACCAGTGGTATGGTACATAAAGATCAGATAATGCCGAAAGATAATGAGAAGGCCTAGATAAAAACATAAGGCGGTTATGATCCATGCAATGTGAACGTGATGGAATGTGAGCAAAAAACATCAATTTGACTATGATGAAATAATTCCTAAGTGTATAAATATATTATGTAAAATTATACAGGTAATCAATAGAAGTAGTAAAAATGATACTAAATTAATCCAGAATTGGAGAGGAGGATGAGTGAGTTAAATATTTTAAAAATAGGAAGTCAATTGAAAATGTCTAGAGTTGAAAATGATGAAGGTAACCAGCAAAAAAAATTAAGAATAAAAATAAATTGTTATGCATGGTTGCCAGAGGGGAGTGGAATCTGAGGTAAGGAAATGGGAGTGAGCAAGGCTTTTTATTATTATTTTTTTAATTTAAAAGTCTGTCTGTACTGTTTGATTATTTATTACATGTGTTGTTATGAGATGGTGCAAAAAAAGGTAACGGAAGATAAGCTAATGAGGATAGAGTTCTGGTAACACACACTGATGTAATTTGATTACAAATGGCTAGAAAAACAATGGGAAGTCAAGAGTTTTGTTCTCCCTCCGACATGCATTCTCTTCCTTTCTTCCTATTGAAATGAGAGCTACTACAGAATGTTTGTATTCTGAAGGCATTGTTCCAGCAGAATAGTGCTTTTCAGTTTATTCTCCAGGTCTGCAGCTTCAGCATCACCTAGGAATTTACAAAATACACATTTTTGGCCCTATTCCAGGTTTATTGATTCAGAAATGTTAGGGATAGAGCCATCAGTCTGTTTTAACAAGTCCTCCAAGGTGTTTCGTATGTTTACTAGTGTTCAATAACCCCTGTAGTAGAGTATTATGTAAGAACGGAAATATTACATTGTATGTTTCACTAATTCTGTATACTTTCCCAAATATCTAACTTAAAACCTTTTTCTTTCTTTGTTTAGGTCAGATGCTGAAACAAAAAGGGCTTTAGAAGAATTGACTGAAAAACTTAATGAAGCCCAGAAACAAGAAGTGGTAAGAATTCTTTGTTTCTAAAAAGTTACATATTTATGTAGATGGTAGGAGGTTGGCTGGGCTGGTCATAAAGAATCATAATGAGTCTTAGTACAAGTTTAGCCTTTTGGGTGGTATGCATGTGCCATTTTGTCTCAAAATATGTTCTTGTACCTTTCATAAAATATTCATAAATTTTAGGTATTTAAGTTTGAAATGTCAAAGTAGTAGTATATTACAGACAAAATTAACATTTGCTCTTATTTTTGGCTATTACGAGCATTTGAAAGATACTTTTTTTTTTTTTTTTTTTTAACAGAGATTTTTGCTATAAGGTGTGTGTGCTTCACCGAGAGACAGAGAGACAGAAAGACAGAAAGCGAGAAATCACCCCCCAGGGGCTTGGCCATGCCTTAGGCCCTTTTCCTCTATTCTCCTCATGGGATCTTCGGCATACATGCACATGTGCCTGGTGTGAGTTTTAAGCTGCCAGGTTTAGGATTTGAACCATGGTCAACGATGTGGACCTCCAGCGATATAACCGTTATGCCATCTGCTGGTCCCAGACACTTTAAATTTTACTGGCTTTGTAATTCTGTAACTTATATTAAATGAATTTGAGAAATGCAGAATGCCTTTCATAGCAGTTCTTTTTTTTTAATTGTAAACTTTATTTAAAAAAAATACATGGAATAACTACCAGAAGAATAAATTTTTAAAAATTTATTTAAAAAAATTTTTAATTTTTAATTAATTAATTTACATTCATTCACTGAGCATCGTTACAGCAAACAAAATGTGATTTCCCATCTGGAATATACTGGATATCATACATGTTATCATCAATAATTTTCCATTTCTAGTTTCATATATATATGTATATGTATATTTTCCTCCTATCATAGCAGTTCTGTAGCACACCCCGAGAAATATTTTCAGATTATCTCACGTAAGTAGTCACGATTGCTACAAAGACCTTCTTGCTATCTGTTTTTGTTTAATATTGTGCCAGTTGGAAAGACCCTTAATTACTAAATTTTATTCTCTTAGATTGTTGACACTTGTTATTTGGTGATTTATTTATTTATTTATTTATTTATCTTATCAGATTAGTACCCTTGGTGGAATTAAGGTAGAAAAATAAAGTGCATGTAGTGTCCATTTCTTTGTATTGCTAAAAAAAAATTTTTTTTGAGGAGACAATCAAAAGAAATGATCACTAACCTTTGCAAAAATGTCAGCCTCAGGAACAATATGTATTCATACATTTCTCATAATACCTTTTGACTTTTCAAGTTAAAGAAATTAGCAGGATTTTTTTCCTTAGTATATTTTATTTAATTTGACAGTTTCCTGGTAAAAGCTTAGTTTTTCTGTAGTTGTTGATTTTTTGTTTACAGTTTCTTACATAGATATGGTGGACCCATTATTGAGTTTAATTTATTGCATCATGGGCTGGCTCTATTTTCAGAGATCATCATGATTACTATTATTTATTTATTTAGTTTTTTTTTTTTTTTTTTTTGCTATAGGGCACGTGCGCTCGCCAGACAGACAGAGACAGAGAGACAGAAAGCAAGAAATCACCCCCACAGGGGGGATGGCCATGCCACAATCCCTTCTGCTCCATTCTCCTTTCGGGATCTTGGGCACACACTCACACACGCCTGGCGTGAGTTTAAGCTGCCAGGTCCGGGACTCAAACCTGGGAGTCCAGCGACATAGCCATGACGCTAACTGCTGGTCCCATGATTACTATTCTTTGCAGTGGAATTTGCCCATTGCAAAAATATGAGCAAACAGGGCCAGCTCAGTAGCACAGCGGTAACATGCTGCTTGAGCAATGCTGGATCCTCATGGAAGACTGTGGAGTCAGTTCCCTTGTGGACCTTTTTGTGCTTGTATATTCTGGTTGCATTTTAGCTTTTCCATTGCCTTAAAATATATTTTCATTTAAAATTTTCTAATTATTTTCAGTGGAAAAATTTATTTGAATATTCAAGTCTTTCATTTCTGGAAGTGAAACTCCTTGTATCTTTTAATGTATTATCAGAGTTCATCACTATGCTTGTTATTTCGTTTTTTTTTTTTTTTTAAGAGAGATTTTTGCTATAGGGTGTGTGTGCTTCCCAGAGAGAAAGAGAGAGACAAAGAGATAGAATTTGAGAAATCACCCCTGGATGGGGGTGGTGGCCACATCACAATCCCTTCTCCATTTTCCTGTTGGGATTTTGGGCATGTATGCACATGCGCCCAGTGTGAGTTTCAGCCGCTGGGTCCAGGGCTTGAACTGTAGTCAACTACATGGAAGTCCAGTGATACAACCATTACACCATGCTTCTTATTTCTAATGCCCAAGATTTTACTAAGTTTTCAGCTGTTGTATGAGACTTTTTCCACTTGATACATAAGACAGACCACTTGTGAGCCTGCTTGAAAAGGACTTTGGTCTAAACTCATATGTTTCCAATACTCTGCTGAGGTCCTTATAGGCCTGAGTGAACTTTTGTGATATCCAGTTCTGTCATACCAATTTTTTGAAATTGATCAATAGTTGAGATTGTTTGAATTTGGGGTTTGATAAGGATAATTTGCATTTTGTGCATTTATTGTTTTCCCTTTCACCATGTGACAAGAGAATCCATAATGAACAAAGGTATCATTTCATCTGGATTTTTTTCACATAGTAAGTAAAACTAGCAAGTATTATCTTACGTTTATTCTAGAGCTTTACTATGTATTTAAAATGTAGGCGCTGAACAAAAATGAGCAGTTTAGCTGAATTTGCAGAAAGGCTGAATTTATTCATGTCATCATTACCATGCATCAAGGATTCCTCCACATCAGATAAAGCTGTGATCACACAGCTGGATGTCACACCGTGTTTGTGTCCAGCTCATTGGTGTAATTGGTCTATATACCCTGCTAGTTACCCACTGTCCAGTGTATCCAGCTCATTCCGACATAGCCTTTTATATTGCCTGAACCCGGAAACTGTGTACATCTAATTGTGCACGTGGCTGAATTTTTCATTGGTCAGTTCATCACATCAAGTCATGATGTTAAAGTTTCTTTGTGCTTTCTGTAATTTGCTGTGAAAGTAATGTTGTCTCATAGCATAGAGGGCATTTTGAATCTCATGTGGGCGTGTGTAGTCCTGATTAAAAAACAATGTCTAGTACAAAACTTAAAATAATATTGTCGAATTTTAAAAGATATTCCAAAGACCACATGTTTGCTTCCAGTTTGCGCAAGACTTAATATAGATTTAGTGACTCACTTATTCCAACTGAAGTCAACATTTACATTTTATAACTGTTTGACATATTGTGTTGTATTTGTGAATTCATGATAGCATCCTGTCAGAGAAGATGCAGTTTTGTTATGTGAGTGTTAAACTTCTCAGAGGCTGCAGCTGTTTCTCCCCTGCAGATTTAAGTTTAAAATAAAATTACTAAAGTGATGCATGTTCACTGTGGAAAACTTTTAAATATTTTACAAATATATGAAGTCAAAATAAATGACTGCTCATGTCTCCTGCTGATTTTACTTTCTACTGGTAACCACTGTTAATCACATTTATTGTGTGTTATTCTGAGGCTACAATTGTTTATCATGTATTTTCTCAGTAACTGAAAAATGTTTTGAAAGTTTATGGGACAAATTTTTCTTTGAGGGACAAAAGTATTAGTTGCTGTCACATATGCCAAAGTCTGATTTGTTAATCCTTTGTGAAAGAAAGTTTTTTTTTTGTTTTGGAGAGGTTTTCGCTATAGGGCGCGTGCGCTCGCCAGACAGACAGAGAGAGGCATAGAGACAGAAAGCGAGAAATCACCCCCCAGAGGGGATGGTCACGCCGCAATCCCTACTCCTCCCTTCTCTCGGGCTCCTGGGCACGTACGCACACGCACCCGGCGTGAGTTTCAAGCCACCGGGTCCAGGATGTGAACCACGGTCGACTACGTGGGAGTCCAGCGACATAACCATTATGCCAACTGCTGGTTCCCCTTAATCCTTTGTGAAAGAAAGGTTTTTTTTTTTTTAATTGTTTGTTTCAAATCGCCCATTGGAAGGGACTAGTTTTATTTATACCATGATGTCATGGAAAATACTTTCTGTTAACACTTAATTGTGATAAGCAAATCAATATAGCATAGACCTCACACTGTAGGAGAAATTTCATTTCATTAGTTATCTAGTTTTTATTAGTTGAGTGTGATATGAGTGCCTATTAAGTTTGATTTTTTATGGAGAAAAAGTCAATTTTAGTTTTCTATAGGAGGACCACTATTTAAATGTAAATGTAGATCCAGCTGTTTTAGGAAGGCCTGGAAATTAATAGAATTCTAAGAATTCTGTCATCACTGCATTTAGGATAACATGGTTATTACATAGATTACAGAAGCTTGATATATAAAAAAGATTTATTTAAATAGATCTTAAGCCATCAGATCTAAAGAATAACCATATTGAAAAGCCACAATACAGATGCATAAATAAAATGGTTTTGCTTTGTTTTTAACCTCCTCTTAAATACTAAGTTTAAAGCCCATTCTAAGTTATATTGTTATTGTTTTGCTGTTTTTTTTTTTTAAATAACTAAATGGGAAGATTTGAAGCTTTTCTGATGACTTCATAATAACTATAATTGATATAGTATCCTGATGAAAAATGAATTTCTTAGTAATAGATGACCTTCTTAATGTTTTTCTCTTAGATTTCAGAAATAGAAAAAAAAGAAATATTGTAAATACATTCTCTAAGATAATTCTTATTGAGAATTAGCTCATCACTCAAAACTTATACAGACACACACACACATGGACATACACGTAAGTTGGTAGGTATCAGTGTTCATGCCCTTCTTTGACAGTCGTTTTTGCTTGCTCTTACTTTGGTCTTTTCTGCCTCAGAAAATGCCATCATGTTCTACCCAGTGGCTCCAGTTGTTCATTAGGCTTTATTTACCTTAAATTTAGTTTTTCATTCCATACTTCCATACCATTATTAAATCCTCTCCTTAGTGTCTGACATCTTGCTCAGTCCTTTCTCATACTTTCATAACCCATTATTGCTTCTCAATGGGTTCACTGCTGTGGCCTCTACTGAAATAGTCTTTCTACTCTCATATTTGCCTATGTGTGTTTTGCATAGTAGTAAAGTTATTTTTAAAAATCGTCATTATATTTTTAAAAAACCGTATGTCCTACTTTGCTGTTGTGATGCTTACATAAATACCTGAAACTGTGTTTTAAAAAGAATAGAGGTTTTTTTGACTCATGATTCTGGTGGCTAGAATATGTAAAGACATAGGGCCGATAGGAGGCCAGCCTACATCATAACATGGCAGACAGAAATAGGATGGTGGGCGTGCGCAGAGAGAGAGCAACCTAGGGGCAGCCATCTTCCTTCGTAACAACTTGCTCTCTGAGAACTAACTCTTAACTAGAGCTAAAATTCACCAGAAAGCATTACAAGGCTGCTGCCTCCATGATCCAATTACTGTGATCCAGTCGTCTCCCCCACTGAGTTTCACCACTGCCCACTGACATCGTGTTGGGGTTCAAATTCCAAAACACGAACTCTTAGGGCACAGACTCTTATTCAAACCTGGATTTTTTTTTTCTGTCCTAATTGTCTTACCATGGCCTCTAGTGCCTACATCATTTGGCTTTCTCCATATACTCTGAATTTGCCAGACTCATTTCTACCAGCATCTTTACACTGGGCTTTTCTTTTTCCCAGACGTTTACGTGACTGACCCCCTTTCGTTACTTCGGTCTCTCATGAAATGTGACCACGTTGTGAAAGACCGTTTTCTTCCTCTCTGTTTTTATGTGATTAGAATGTAGCAGGTTGCATACCAAACATACTGTTTTACATATTGTCTTTCTCACTTTTTTGAAATTTGTGTTCGTTTTAGATCAGTAACTAATGAAGCATTTTCTTTTTGTACTTAAAGTTTTCTGTTGAAGGAATGCCTCATGTCTTACTTAGCTAGTCTTATGTTGAAGGACATTTAGGTGGTTTCAGTCTTTTCCTTTTATGTAGAGCACTGAATTGCATTACTGATCTTACAAAGGAGCTATTTTGCACGTGTAAAAGATATAATTGACAAATAAAACGGTATATATTTATGATGTACATCTTGATGTTTGGATTTATGTTTACATTGAGAAAGGACTACCACAGTAAAGCTAATTACTATATCTATCACTTTACTTTTTTTTTTTTTTCTTTTTTTGTGGCAAGAACATTTAAGATCTGCCCTTAGTAATATTCAGGTATACAATATATTAACTATACTGTGTTTTGCAATATATTTTGGGAACTTCATTTGTCTAACTTAAACTTTGTATCCTTTCATCAAAGTCTGTTCATTCTACATCCTCATCATCTCTAGCTGTTGGCGACCATAATTCTCTTTGTATGAGACTTACTTATTTAGATTCCATTTGTGAGATTATGTAGTATTTGTATTCCTGTGCCTGACTTCTTTTGTTCACAGTGTCCTCCAGATTCATCCATGTTGCTGCAAATAGCAGGATTTTATTATTTTTTTAGAGTTGAATGACATTTCATTTTGTGTGTACTTATCTATATATCTTTACCCATTCATTCTTGATAGGCACCTTGATTGTGTCTATATCTTAGCTATTATAAATAATACTATAATGAATATGGGCATCTGGGTATCTATAAGGTGCCGATTTAGTTTCCTTTGGATATCGCAATGGTTAGTTTTAAGTTTCAGTCTGACTGATCTAAGGAATACTTACTCTAGGTATGTCTGGGGGAGTATTTACAGAAGTCAACATGCTAGTCTGAGCGAACTAGATGTTGAAGATCGCCGTTGGTGTGGGCTGTCATGATCCAGGCCTGAGAGGAATAAATACAGAAGACCAGTGGGTCTCTTTTGAGAGAGAGCAAGACAGACTTTTGCTGCTGCCTTGGATATCACTATTGTGTTGGTGACAGAAATACCTGAGACTGGGTGATTTATAAGAATAGAGGTTTATTTGACTCATAATTCTGGTGGCTGGAATGTCCAGAGATGGTCTTGCATCAGACCAGCCTACATCAGAACATAGCTGACTGGAGGAGATAGGATGGCTGCAGTATGCAGACATGCTCAAGGTTCCTCTACCTTCAGATTCCAGGGTTTACACCAGTGCCCCACCTTCTCACCAGGTTCTCAGACTTTCAGCCTCAGACTTCCAGTCGGCTTCCCTCCCTTTAGGCTTTGGCGCTTGTACTGATCCACACTACCAGCATCTGAGGATCTCTCCTTGCAGACAGCTTGCTGTGAGACTTCTCAGCTGCCGTAATCATGGGAGCTAATTCCCCAATAAATCTCCTCTTATATATCTGTACATGCTGGTTCTGTCTCCTGTGCAGATAATTTCCCAGAGATGGGATTGATGAATCATTTGGCAGTTATTTTTTATTAATGGTTGTGTTATA
The DNA here is from genome assembly GCA_026018925.1 of Tupaia tana. Classification (NCBI taxonomy): domain Eukaryota; kingdom Metazoa; phylum Chordata; class Mammalia; order Scandentia; family Tupaiidae; genus Tupaia; species Tupaia tana. The sequence goes on along the minus strand of JAKSZU010000001.1, from coordinate 246,065,964 downwards.
CAGCTTCTGATATGGGTCCTGATGATCCCTCCCTCCTTCATATTCATGTACTCATGTAATCCCCTTCCTTGAGCATAGGCTGGCTCTATAGGGATTGCTTCTAATAAAGAGAAAACAGCAAACATTGATGAAATGTTACTTCCATGATTAGATTATAAAACTGATTTCATACTTGTAAACATTTTTTCCTTTACTGGTCCTCTTGACTTGCAAGCTGCCATTTTTTTCCCCTAAGATGCTCTAGAGAAGCCACATGTTAAAGAAAGGAAATAGGCCTTTGCCCATCATGTTATGATGGACTGATGCTCAAGTCTAATACCTATGCAGAAGCAGAGTGAAAAGTGGTGGTTGCTAGAAGTAATGGGGAGGAGATGTAGACAGAAGCTACCAAGTTTCAGTTACGTAGGATGAGTAAGTTGTAGAGTTCTAGTGGACAGCATGGTGACTGAAGTTAATACTGCATCATATACTTGATATTTACTAAGATGGTACATACTAGGTTTTCTTACCATAACACACACACACACACAGAAGGTAACTAGGTGAAATGATGGATATTTTTAATTAACTTGTCCATGGTAATCATTTTATAGTGCATATGTTTACCATAATATCAAATGCATTTTACAGTGCATATGTTTATCATAATATCAAATTTACCATAATATCAAATTATGTTTCATTACAACTGTTACTTTAAAAAAAAACTTGGAAAAGATCCCTCCAAATATAGTATCTCTATCTTCACACATACCAGCTAAGAAGGGGGAAATTACTGCTTCTAAATAATTCTGGATCTTGGTTTCAGTATTTTGCTACTTGAAATATTTTAATTTTGATAGGATGCTAATAAACACAGCCTTCTTTCCTGAAATACAGAAGTCAGTTCTACATACTGAATTTAATTAGAGAAATTCTAATTACTCATTCAATGTTGTCTTCAATTAATAGCAAGCTTTTTTGAAGGTATATTTTGTGACACACCATGTTTCTTGCTGTATTCCTAGTGTGGTAACTAGAACAAATTAGTGTTTGTTCATGCTTAGTGAATGAGTCCATGAAAATGGACAAGATGCTGCTGGAAATGGAGGCCATCCCTCTCACTAATAGGTAAATGTGCCCATTTCTCTCACTAATGGGTATATGGTCTCTGAATAATAACTTATCTAAGGAGATAAGTCTTCTCTTTTGAATAAAATATTTGGATACAAATGAAAAATTCTTATATCTTAACTGTAGGTTTTATTTTTCATAATTGATTTGTACTTTTTTTTTAAAGAGAGATTTTTGCCACGGGGCACATGTGGTTCACTGGAGAGACAGAGAGACAGAAAGTGAGAACCACCCCTCCCCGCCCAGAGGGGTTGGCCACCCCGCAATCCCCTCTCCTCCATTCTCCTCTTGGGGTCTTGGGCATGGATGCACATGTGCCCAGCATGAGTTCCAAGCTGCTGGGTCTGAGACTCGATCTGTGGTTAACCATGTGAGAGTCCAGCGACGTAACCATTATGCCATCTGCTGGTCCCAGTGATTTGTACCTTTTGACTTGACAGTTCCACTTTGAGATTTTAATACTTAGTTCAAAAATGATCTTATATAGAAGTGTGTATAGTAGAAACGAAGTCTGAGTTCTGGACCCAGCAGCTTGAGAATCATGCTGGATATGTATGCATGCATACTGAAAATTCAGAGAGGAGAGTGGAGGAAAATGGATTTGTAGTGTGGCCATCCCCCTGGAAGGGGGCAATTTCTTGCTTCTTTTTCTCTCTGTTTTTTTGTTTTTTTTTTTCGCACTGCCTTATAGCAAAAACAAAAACAAAAATAAAACAAACAAAAAAAGATGCATATTTGTTGGAAAGTTGTCTGTTTGATATGAACTTCAAAAAAATTATAAAACACCATGATAATTCAATTTCTGCTTAGGAAGAGACATGAAGTACATATGCTTTTATATAATAATGCACATATGCATTGAAAATTTTCTGGAAGTGCTATATACAACAAAAATTAATATTTTTCTTGATATTAACAAGTTTATTTTTTTATCATTTATGTTTTATTTATAATTGTAGAAGAATATAAATAACATGAAGTTTAGCACCTTTATCATTTTTTTTAGAGAGATTATTGCTACAAGACGTGAACGTGCACAAGATAGTGAGATAGAGAGAAAGCGAGGGGGTATAGCCATACCACAGACCCTTCATAGAGAGAAAGCGAGGGGGTATAGCCATACCACAGACCCTTCTCTTCCACTGTCCTCTTGGAATTTTTGGCATGCATGTACACACACCTGGCGTGAGTTTGAAGCTGTGGCTCTGGGACTTGACTCATGGTTGGCCATGTGGGAGTCCAGTGACATAACTGCCACACCACCTGCTGGTCCCATCTTCATCATTTTTAATTGTGCTGTTCAGCTGTGCTAAATACATTCTTGTGTTTGTGCAACCTATATCTAGAACTATTTTTATCTTGTAAAGCTGAAACTTTACTTTCTTTAAGCAACCACTCATCATTTCCCTTCTCCCTCTAGTCCCTGGCAACAACCATTCTACTTTCTGCCTGTATGAATTTGAGGTACTACTCATGTAAGTGGAATGAGATGATATTTACCTTTTCGTGACTGACTGACTTGTTTTAGCATAATGACCTCAAGATTCATCCATGATGTAGCATGTGTCAGCATCTTCTTCCTTTTTAAGGCTGGATAATAATTCATCACATGTGTATACCATGTTTTGTTTATCCATTCATTTAGTCAGTGGACACTTGAGCGTCTCTTGTCCTTTGGCCATCGCTATTGTGAACAGATAGCTCTTTGAGACCTTGCTTTCAGATGTTTGAGCTTAAACCCAGAAACTGAATTTCTGGGTCACATGGCACTTCTATTTTTAATACTTTTGAGTAACAGTCATTCTGTTTTCCATAGTGGTGGCATCATTTTATGTTTTCATGAACAGTGCACCAGGGTTTCAATTTCTCCATACCTTCTTCAGTGTACTATTTTCTGCTTTTTGGTAGTAGACATTCTTGTGACTGTAAATGGTTATTACTAAGTTTTGATAAGTTTTGCTATAAATTACTTTTTATATTCAGAGTGAACAATAAAAAGCATTTCCATTTTGTAAAAATGGACTGAATTGCATTTTTAAAAAGTAATGATTCAGTATTGCTTTCTGTTATTAAAGGTCTATCAATATATTCATTTTGGATGCAGTAGTAATTTGTTAGCTGAGGTATTAGGGTAGATTACTAGGATAACAGAAGTTCGATGCTGATGAGTAGTTTGAGGTTTTAGTAAAGCACTGTGACCATCACAGTAAAATCTTGATTATTTTTCAGTACTAGAAGTTGGGTAGCCAAGACTTATCAGTCTTAGTAAATATGAATCTTGCATTTTTTGATAAAATACATTTTCCCAGCCTTTCCTCACTTATTAAACTTACATTTCTATCTCTATTTTTTTCCCTGAGAGTGTGTCTCAGTGTGTTGTGACTGTCTTATCCCAGCCTCCCAGTTAGCTAGGATTACAGGTGTGTGCAGCCATACCCAACGTGTTCAGGTTAGTCCAGGAACCAAACTCATGCTTCGCATAAGGCTTCTGTCTGCCTGTGGTGGGGCTATCTGTGTGCCACCGTGGCTGGATCTATTCTTTTTAAAAAACACCAGCTTGATTGACCCATAATTGACAATAAAATTAATTTGCTTTAAATGTACAATTTAATGATATATTGAGTTATACATCTATCACCATAATTCAGTTTAGGGCATTTCCATCATCCCATAAGATCCTTCGTGACTAGGACCTTTCTTGACTCGGTCAAACACAGAATAGGTAACAGAAGATTTCTTATAATAAGAATGTATTTATTCCTGCTTTAGTATCGGTGCAAAATGTCTTCTCTTCATTATTCTTTTACACAAAACATACACATTGTCAAATAGTATAAATTTTATTTAGGGGACTGTATAATGATTCACATGAAATGTATTTGAATTTGCACAACTTCTAGTAAGAGAAACCTCGTGTCAGAGAGAAAAAATCTTTCATGTTTATTTTAGAGAATCCCAATTAAACATTTTTTACTTTGACTTAAGTTTTTGATCTTTTACAGCTCATTTATTTTTAGCAGATCACAGTAGAAAAGATTGACAAGCTAATAAAAAGCCCTTTTAATTATCTGCTGCACATAAACATCAGTACCTTCTTAGGCAGGTCATGTTCATGGATAATAAAAATGAAAAAGAACTAAATAGATAGAACAGTTTATCATGAATTGGGTAATAAAATACAATTGTTGGTAAAATTTGTATTTTCCTACTTATTCACCAGAGGGCACTCTCTTCTAGTATATTGCTTTTAACTCTTATCTGTTGTATTATTTACTTAGAAAAATTTGAGGCTCTTTTGGAATCCAGGTGTGGATTATTTGGAAACAAAAAATTGTTTTGTTTTGTAACTTTCAGCCTTTTTTTTTTTTTTTTCCCTGTCAGCTGGTTTATAATAGTACCATTAAAATGGGCTCTCTAAACAAGCCAGTCTTAAATGCTATAGGCACTAGTGTATCCACCATAAAATACCTCCTCAATTTAGCCTTTGCTCTTTATCACTGTAATGCCTTTGTTTTTCTTTGAATTAAGGTTTCAGATCGGGTAGAGCGGCGGCTTCAGGAAATAGAGAGAGAGATGCGCACAGAAAGAGAGTTGGTGGAAAAACGCCAGGATCAACTAGGACTTATGTCCTTGCAGCTACAGGAGGTTTGTGAAAAATACTTTCCTAGAATGTAAATCTTGAATTTTGATACTAAGTTATTCATTATGAAAAAGATTATATTTCCTAATCAGTTGCATGTGAAAGCGTAATTCAACCAATATGAGAAGTAGTATAGGGTATTAGTTATAGTGCACTATGTAGAGTAAGACCTTACTGACTTATACTTGCTATCTGTGTGACCTTGGGTAAGTTCTTTAACTTTTCCAGGTCCTAGTTTCCTCTGGAAAATGGAAATAATAATACCATTTACCCACTCAGATTGCTGTGAAGATAGATAATACGGCTAAAGCACCTAACAGTGACTGGCGTGTACTTAAAGAATGTTAATTGAAGGTATAATTACTCTGAATAATTTTTCTGAGCATTCGCTAGACCAGGGATCATCAAACTATGGTGTGTGGGCTGAATGTGACCCACTTTTTTGTAAATAAAGTTTTATTGGAGCATAGCCACTCCTGTTTATGTACATATTGTCAGTGGGTGATGACACAGTAACAGAGTTGAGTATCTGTGAAGGAGATGGTGTGGCCTACAAGACATAAAGTAATGGTAGTCTGTCCCTTTACCAAAAAAAGTTTGCCATCCCCTGGATTGGGTTGTGTCAAATCAGTTCAAAGTGGAGAATGATTACTGTCTTAGTCCATTTGTGTTGCTCTAACAGACTATCTGAGACCAAGTGATTTGTAAACATTAGAGGTATACTTGGCTTTTGATTCTGGCAGCTGGAAAGTTCAAAGCCATGGGTCTGGGTCCCATTGCAGCATGGCCATCCCCCTTGCTTTCTCACTCTCCTGCTCTCTCTCACTCATTCTCTCTCTCCCCCTCCCTGGAGAGCCCACTCACCCAACAGCAAACTTTAAAAAACAAAAAAAATACACTTATGTGTTCACAGATCATTAACTTTTATTAACTGTCAGGTTTTCTTTTTAATTATTTAAAATTTATTTTTTAAGGAGCCTTAGGACATATTGCCAGTTGAAAACTAAGAACAAAATTGCAACCCTGAAAATATAATGTATGGTGATAAAAAAAATCTGCTTTTATTTTTATAAAATTCCATTTTCTTTGATTTCACAAAAGGAGGAATACCCTTGTTAGTTGGTAATTATTCTGAAGAGGATACTTTGTTGAATAATTAGATATAGTATGTGGGTAGCCTTTTTTTTTAACCTTGATTTTTATACATTTGTTCTCAAAGCAAATTGCATCTGGTAAGCATAAGAATAGTACTGAAGAGACAATTGTTCTTGTTGCAGGAGAAAATTAGAGAAATTTTCCATACTTATTTTCTGCTCTCTTTGCAGAGTGCACAAAATTACAAAGAAAGAGGGAGAGGAAAATTGCTTCCCACCCTTATTCTGAGAAACCAGAGACTGAATATTTGCATTGTAATTGTCATTTTGACTAAAAGCCTGATCTGTGATTTGGAATTCCATCTCTGACAATACAATAGAGGATCTCTATTGATAAGAAATGTTTAATTTCATATTTTATCACTTTAATATAAGCAGTGACCTATATGTTTTTAAAAGGGGTTTCGGATTATAAACAGTGCAGTAGAAAACTGGAAAAGATTAATTTAGGCTAATGCATTTTCCTGCTCCCAAGTTAAATGGCTTAGACTGCTCTGGAAAGGTCATGTTTAAGGAGAGAAAACACTGCTTTCTTTTTGATATTAAACATATACTTATGGAAATTCTTATACTGTATGGTAATAGGTATTGATATATTTTGTTTCTGGCTATTGTGGGAAATTGAATCCATAGATGAAAAAGTGTGCCTGGACTTTTAGCCACGGTGTGTTATTGCAGCCTTTCAGTGTTAGTAAAAATGACGACATTTAAAAATTGTTATTAGATGTATTCATTAGAAATTCCCAGATGTCAGAGATGTCTAGTATAATGCCATATTATAGGGAGGCAGTCTGTGGTTTTGTCTAAAACCTACTGCTTTTTGGTGATCTATTCCTATTGAATGGAAAACATAGTATTAATCATTGGAAGTTGGTCAAGGAAAAGGCACTCCTTATGAAGAGTTTATTTTTTTAAATTTAAAGAATTGGGCATTCTTTTCTTTTTCTTCTGGTTTGAGCAAAAGGAACATGTATGCTCTGGAATCTACTCTTTTTTGAGCTTCAACTGCTCATGTACTGTGGAAGTAACACAAATGCCAGATTTAAACTTTATTAGGACCTTTAACTGAGCTTCAGATTTCGTATATCATACTGTTTCAGTATTTCAGTAGACTTTCTTCTTTAGGAGAGAGAAGTATTTTATATTGGTTCTATGGTGATATTCCTTTCATATACTCTTTAATTTTGTATGGTTGTTCTAGTACTTGGAACTTTACTAATCTAATTCAAATATTAATCCAATAACTATCAGCCTTTCCTTGTTGCACCCTTGTACAAATGATAAAGTACTTATTTAACATTAGGGTACTTTACTATACTATAAACTTCTTTTGATTAGATGTTTGATTGTAGCCTACCTTTGATTAGTTAATTTAATGGAGTAGCAGTAGGCACAGGGTGTGGTAGTGTATCGAAAGAGATATTTACATTGTAAGCATAGTCCAAAATCTCCTGGGATTTACATGAAATCCTAGATAAAGTTTCTAATTCTTGACTACACATCTTGGAAATTGCTGTTTTTTTTTTTTTTTTTTTTTTTTTTTTTTTAAAGTTGGATTGCTTAAGTACAAAACACGAGATAAATGCTGGGAGTATATTTGTATGTGTTACTGAGAGCATTTGATAGCATATCACTTACTAGTTTCCTCTTCATGTATATTAAGAACACTTTGTGCATATGTCCCAGGGTGATTAATATTTTAAGAATATAAAAATTCTTAAATTTAAAGGTGTTTCATGGGGAAGTCTGTGGGGTGAGGGCATGGAATCTTAATCGGAGGTGATGAAGATTAAGTTAGGAATTTGTATGTGTTTAAGGTGGGACCCTCAGTGACTTCCAGTATGCTTTCCAGTAGAAAATCAATTTGTGACTCTCATAAATAACATAAGGTTGTATGAAGAAAAATTCATTGGTAGATTTTTTTCAATAGTTTTCTTTGTCTTTTGGCATCTGTACTAACTGAACAAACTTAATGAGAAAGTAGCTACTTATTCTTGCCTAGAAGTGTAATTGTACTTCCAAAGATGTTGAGTAATATGGGTGTTTCACTTCAGAAGAGTTTTCCCACTGTTTATTAATGTATTTAGCTTGGTTTCATTAAGTGAGAAACTTCTATGAAGCCAAGAATGTTTTGCTAATGTCTTCTTAATAGTGTTAGTTAGATTCTCCTCTAAAGCTCCTCTGATACTTTGGGTATCACAAAGTAGACGAGAATCTTATCAGGCAAATATTCTAACCTGGCTTCATTTACTTTCCTGAACTTCTTTTTGAGTCTTCTTTACTTTGTTTGGGGACCTGGACGCCTTTGTAAGGCTGGTAGACTTTGGATTCACTTTTACTTGCCTTTCCGCGCTAAATCGTACCACTTTTGCTTGACCTTCCATTTTATCCTCACTTCTTGTTTCCATAACTAATGCCCTCTTTTTTGTAATTATCTCTCCACATTTTCACTTATATTTATTTTATTCAAGCCTTTCTTTTCTCATGATATTATAGATGCTCTTTATATAAATGCCCATTCAATCACCTTCACATTGATCATCCTAGCAGTCTCCCTAAACTTTGAGAAAGACCACAATTCACAAGTGAGTCGTTAGCCTATAATGACGTTTAGGTCAGCAGTGGGCCACAATACATATACACATACAGGTTTATAATAGGCTATATCATATAGCCTAGGTGTGTAGTAATTATACCATCTAGGTCTGTATACGTGATGCATCTTTTTAATTTCACCGATGCTTTCTGAAAATTTCTGCAACTAGCAGATGTGGTTCCAAATCACTCTATTACTGTGGATAGAACTTTTATTATAATATTAATAAATATCACCAGATTATTTTTCAAGAAGGTTCTAATACTTCATATGTCTTTCAGCACTGGTTGAGTGGGGCCTTTTATCTACATTTCTACCAGTAGTGGTAGCTGTAATTCTTTAAAATTTTTGCTAGATGGGTGTAATGCGTTTACTCATTTTTATGTGTATTTGCATTTTATCATTAGTGATTTTGACCATCTTTTCATATATTTGTTGGCAATTTGCACTTGTACTTCTATCATTTGCCTATTTATCACTTATTCATTTAAAACTATTGAGTTATTTGGGTTCCCCTCTCCCAGAAATTTATTATGTTTTTAATGGAGCAAGAAGGGAGTCTAGGTTTGTTTTATATTATGAATCAGTTACTTCAGCACCGTTTTTTGATAGTTGTTTTTTCCTACTCTAAATGCCACTTCTGTTATATACATTCCATGATTCGTGTATGCTTCATTGTTAATCTTGTTGTCGATTCCTGTAGTGATACCATTCCGTCTTAATTATTAAAGCTGTTAGTATCTTTTGGCAAATGATAATGAAAATCCCTTGTCATATTCCCTGAAAAAATCCAGTTGGCATTTTGATTGTAATTGTATTAAATATATAGATTAATATGAAGAGAAGTTTTTTTTCCCTAATGTTTTCCAGTGGTTTTATTGTTGTCTATTTAATGGTCCTGTACATCTTTAGTTAGCCTTATACTTGTATATTTTAAGGATTTTTTTTTTATTTGTAATGAATTATTTTCTTTGACTACATCTTTCATTGGTTACTTATAGTATATGGGAGTACAACTGATTTTTTTTTAAGATTTATTTATTTAATTTTATTTATTCATTTATTATCACTTTTTTAATTTGATCAGAGTGAGACATAGAGGGAGAGAGAGGGAGAGGGAAAGTGCGAAAGCAAGTCATCAGGTCCAGGACTTGAACTGTGGTTGGTTATGTGGAAGTGTCCAGCGCCTTAACCACCACGCCACCTGCTGGTCTCCAGGAGTGCAACTGATTTTATATGTGACTATCATATATAGCAATCTAAACTCAATGCTTGTCTTTTTTGTTGAAACAAAAGTTTATTTCTTCCATAAGCACGAGAGAGAGAGAGAGAGAGAGAGAGAGAGAGAGAGAAGGAGACAGAGGGGGAGACATAGCACCCCAATGGGGTCCTGATGCTGTGCTCCATCCCCAGTTTTCAGCCGACCTTGGGTCATGGGCAAGTATGAGCCTGGAGTACTCATGGAGATCTCTGGACTTCAACAGGGAACCTTCCCACATGAGATTTTCTTCCAGAGAATCAAGTTTTACTTCTGTGTCTTCTAGTCCCTTTTGCTCTTATTAGTTCTTATAATTTGTTAATATATTATCTACTGCTTAGGTAATCATATCACTTAAAATTAAAGACAATATAGTCTCATTCTTTTTATTTCTTTTATTTCTTCATAGCCCTATTGCACTGGTTGGAAATGCATTGAAATGCAATGTTGAATACAAGGAAAGATAGCAAAAAGTCCTGCCTTATTTCTGTATTTGTATGCTTTTGATGTATTGACCTTTATGGTTTTTGTTTCTGCTTTTATTTTTTAAGAGAGATTTTTGCTATAGGGTTCATGAGCTCACTGGAGAGACAGAGAGACAGAAAGCAAGAAATCACCCCCTGGGGGGATGGCCATGTCACAATCCCTTCTCCTTCATTCTCCTTGGGATTTTGGGTGCACGTGTACATGTGCCTGGTGTGAGTTTTAAGCCATTTGGTTCAGAACTCGAATCACGATTGACTACGTGGGAGTCCTGTGACGTAACATTATGCCATCTGCTGGTCCCTGTTTCAGCTTTTAAGTGCCACTTTTGATCACATTAAGAACATTGCCTTCTTGGCCCAGTGTTTGTGGCACAGCATGCTGCTTGGTAGAGCTGGAGGCCACATGCCAGCTACAGTTTGAGTTACCAGACCAGTTCTTGAAAACATGCTGATTGAGTGCACATGGATCCTGTTGGGCTGAAGACCTGGAGAAAGTGGTTGCAGAAGGACCAAGCCTTGTAGAAGGTGTCTCAATCCTTCTCTCTCTCATGCATGCATACATGCCCTATCATGAATTTTAAAAAGCAAAAAAAAAAAAAAAAGAAGAAAAGGTCTAAAGCAAACAAAAGAACATTGTGGTTGCCAAGGGAGGCTTTTTTTTTGTATGTGTGTATGTTTATTTAAAAAATCATGAATATATTATTTAAGTTTGTCAAATACTCTTGCTACTGTATTCCTTTTTTTTTTCTTTTGTTATTTAAATGTGGTTGATGACTCATCAATAGTTGTTGAGCCCTCCTTGCATTCCTGAGGACTTTATTTAGTCTTGATATTTTCTTATATGGGGTCCTCGGAAAAGTCATGATACATTTTTGCATAGGAAAACATGAAAAGATACCTCATGGCTTTTCTAAAACCATTTTTGAATTAATTTTAAAGTGTTTTCTTTAGGATATTTGTGAATGAGATCAGTTAATAATTTTCTTTGCACTGCCCTTTTTTGTTTTGGCAGCAAGGCTACACTCATTTCACAAAATGAGTTAGTTTTTTTTTTTTTTCCTGTTTTCTCTGGTTCTGTTAAGAATTTTTTTTATTTGTGTGTGTGTGTGTGTGTGTGTGTGTGTGTGTGTATAAAATATTTATTAACAGACAAGGCCTACAGACTTATTTCTTCTTGGGCACACCCACGATATGGCCATGATGGCTGGTTGTCTTAGTGTGTTGGTCTCAGACTCAAAGGCCCCAGAGGCGGTGCAGCGCAGCCCTCCATGGGCCCTTATCTTCTTCAGTCTCTGCAGGTCTCTTGCAGTTTGTTATCTAGACTGTTGGCCAGGACTGGCTGTATTTTTCCATCCTTTACATCTTTCTGCCTGTTCAAGAACCAGTCTGTGGGACCAGCAGTTGGTGTAATGGCTATGTCGCTGGACTCCCATGTAGTCAACCGTGGTTCGAGTCCCGGACCCAGTGGCTTAGACTCATGCCGGGCACGTGTGCGTGCGTGCCCAAGATCTCAAGAGGAGAATGGAAGAAAAGGGATTGCGGCGTGGCCATTCCCCCTGGGGGGTGATTTCTTGCTTTTTATCTCTCCATCTCTGTCTGTCTTTCTGGCGAGTGCACGCGCCCTATAGCGAAAACCTCTCCAAAAAAAAAGAACAAAAAAAAAAAGAACCAGTCTGTTCAAGAACCAGTCTGGGTTCTTGTACAGGCATAGATTCTGCATAACAGTGATCACATGACCTACCTCATCTTCAGTGAGCTCTCCTGCCCTCTTGGTGAGGTCAGTGTCTACTTTCCTCGTCACCATGTGAGCATACCTTCCCCACGCCCTTAATGGCAATGATGGCAAACGCTGTTTTCCGCTGCTCGTAGATGTTGGTATTGAGTACTCGCAAAATGTGCTTTTACTTCTCAGGGATTACTAGAGACATGGCGACTGCACAAGTGGCACATGTAGGCCTCCTGCGGAAGAGGAGAGCCTGTATTTCTTGAATGTTAAAACTCTCCTATAAAGCCGTTTGTGCCTGTTCTCATTTTGGCACCTGAGATCTTCTATTTTTTAAATGTTTATGGCTTTGTATAACCTTTTTACTTATTAAGTCATTTTTATAATTTATGATTTTATAAGTTATCTATTTTTTGTTATGATCTTTGTTTAAAATAGCATTCATAGTCCTTTAATTATTTGTGTCTCCCTTTTTTGCTAGATATACAATGATTGAATTGCTTTTTTTTTTGAGAGTTTTTTGCGATAGGGCGCGTGCGCTCGCCAGACAGACAGAGAGAGACAGAGAGAAAGTGAGAAATCACCCCCGGGGGGATGGCCACGCCGCAATCCCTTCTCCTCCATTCTCCTCTTGGGACCTTGGGTATGCACGCGCACGCGCCCAGCGTGAGTTTCAAGCCACTGGGTCTGGGACGCGAACCGCGGTCGACTACATGAGAGTCCAGCGACATAGCCATCACGCTAACTGCTGGTCCCGACTGAATTGCTTTTAACCAGTCGTGTTTATTGTGTCACTAACTTTTCTTAACTCTTTTTTTTTTTTTTTTTTTTTTTCCTTACTTATGATCAAGAGTGAGAGGAAGAGAGCTAGGGATGGGCACCCTCCATAGGGAGTGTAGTTCTGCGATCCTTCCTCTAGTCCTCCAGCCTGTAGGACCATGGGCAAGTGTCTGCCATGTTCGGGGCTGACAGGGCTGGAGATTCAAATTGCTGCCATCATGGGAGATCTAGCTTTTCTTGAGCGGCACGTTATCACTGCATTGTGGAACTTTCTTTACTTTTTTGTCCCCTCTTTCCCCCTATTTTGGGATTACTCTTTCATTTTTTAGACTTACAAATGAAATAATTAATTTTTCTGTTTTTTAAAACCAATAGTGTAACTTTACCAACAAATTACCATGTATTTTGTTATTTTATTCTTTTGCGGCTGTTTCTTTCCAAATCTTTTATAATTTGTATGATGATTTCCTTTATAACTCAAGACTTATTTAGGAGTACATTTGGGATGTTCAAATATGTTTGTGTATACTTATTTTTTTAACTCTTCATTATTTATTTTAAATTTAATTCCTTTGAAATTTGTTGTATTTCGATTTGATCTTGTCTTATTAACAAATTTTTTGTAAGTACTTCAGGGTAAAAAACTCCTAAATATATTTTCTGTTTTTTAGATGCAGAATCTTAGTTTGTGTGTAAGACACATTCATACACGTGTAAACATTTAGTAGATCAAGTTTATAAATGTTGTTCTGTTCTCTATTCTTATTAAATACCTCAGTCTAAAGCCTCCCATTATGATGAAGATGGTATATCTTCTTATAAACATCTTTTGCTCTCCCTATAAACACCTTATAGCTGAACTTTAAAAAAAAAATCTCATCTGATAAATTTTTGGCTGTGTTAGTCAGTTTATACCTAACAATATTACTGATACATTTGGAAATTTTTATTATTTTGTGTTTTATTTAGCCTTTCTTGTGTTTTTTTTTTTTTTTTTTTTTTTTTTAAATTCTCTTTTCTGGTTTTCTATTGGACCAAAATGTATTATATAATAATTTTTATACTTTATTTTGATTTTGAACCTACATATTTTAATTCTTTTGATGTCTTTTCTAGTATTTCAAACATATTATTCTAAGAAATCTGTATCATAGCTTCATTGGTTTCTTCTCAGTGTCATATTGGAACATTTTTCTTCTGACTCAGCATAATTTATCTCTTCTCATTCTTCAGGCTTAATCGTTACCTTTCCTGCCCCTTCACCCTTCTAAAGTAGCTACCTTCTGTCCTGTTGGTCACTATCATGTCATATGTTACTTTTTGTTTTTTTCAGTACCTAGCACAAGCTGTAATGATTATTTACTTGTTTTCTTATTCTATCGTTCATCTTCCCCAGTAGAATGTAGACTCCATTGGCAGGGACTTTGTTTATCCTGTTCACCCCTGTTCCTGGGGTATGTAGTACTACATGCAAAATTGGATAACAAAATAGTCTACCAAGGTAGACTACTTAGTGCTTAGTGAACTCTTACTGACAGAAGGAATGTTGTTTTCAAATGTAAATGATCAGCTAGCTGCAGATAGCATTCTTGGTTAAAAATTTTTTTCTACAAAGGAAAATATTTCTACTTTGTACTGTGCTTTTTTTTTGCATACAAGAAAGTAAAGGTTAACAAATTTTAACTTACATGAAATTCAATATGCGGTAGTTTAAATATAATCAAAATCTCACGAACATTCTTGAATAATTCAATCATAGTTAAACAAAATTCAATTTTATAAAAAGGACATTTTTGTACAGTAGGTTTCTAGTTTTCAAATTATATTGAAAACTCAATAAAGACAGTTGGATTTCTGTTATCTTAATGTCTAACACAGAAAAAGAAATATAGAATTGGGTTACCCAGCTATATGAATTCTACTGTAAGACCTCTTTTAAACATTAATAATGGCTTTCTCAAAGAATGTTAATTCAGCCATGGGAATGTGATTAAACTGACACTTTACAGAACTGTTTTCTTTTAGGGTCCATTGTTTGCATTGACTCAAATTCAATCAGCCAATGACGATTGACTTCTGTTTTGAGACTTTGCAAATAATGGACAGAAGACTTTTTAGGATATTTTGTAGATACAGTTTTTTCCTTTGTATTTTTAAAGAACATTTGTAAGGGTAACTTTTTAAAAAGGGTGTTTTTTTTCAAAATTTATATATTTCAAATTTAATATGAAAGTCACGAAGACAGCATTGTTGAGACAGGGAGGTAGTGTTGTTATATTTTGATCAACTAGACCGGGGAGAAATGTTCATATATTGAAATGATCACCTTGTAAGCTAAATAATGTAATTGAATGTATTTAAAAAATGTAAATAAAAATTAAAAAAAAAAAGAAAGTCACAGGATTAATATTTAATAGGGAATTACATGCTTTGACCACTAGTCGTCAGTGTTGAACCATCAGTTTTGACTTAATAAGAATCATTTATTAAAGTAGCCAAACTTTGTTGAAAACAGGTTCTTTATAAAATATATATCCTCCGCTCTTAGGGCTTGTGAAAGTGTACTTTGCACAAATGTTGCAACTGAAAAGAATGTAGTTATTTTAGTAGATGCTATATGAAAATTTAAATTTGAAACTGTGTTGCTCTCCACTGTTGAAAATGACACATTGAATATTGCCTATTGAAACACCTGCTGTATTTTATACTAATATTGTCATTTGAGTGCTTTTTTTGTTTGTTTCTTTCATGTTTTCTTTCCTTTCTCCTTCTCTCTGAGGAAGAAATTTTTTAATATATAATAAAACAGAGACTGCAATTTAATATGAGAACTTATTTCACTGGAATCATGTATTCCCAAGCCCATTTTTACTTTTCACATTTATAAGCTGTACAGAAAGATACTTTCTTTACATTTTTATTTTATATAGACCCAAACCTCTTTGTCCTAATTATCATTTTTATCTCCTTAATAATCACTGCTTTTGGTACCCTGTTGTCTATCCACCCCAGTTATGATAATTTTTAATATTCATGTCCTATTTATTTTTCCTTTGGCTGATTTTTTTTTTCTTGATAGAAAAGCATTTTTTTTTTTTCTTCTTTTTTTTAGAGAGGTTTTTGCTATAGGGCGCGTGCGCTCGCCAGACAGACAGAGAGAGACAGAGAGATAGAAAGCAGGAAATCACCCCCCAGGGGGGATGGCCACGCCGCAATCCCTTCTCCTCCATTCTCCTCTCGGGATCTTGGGCACGCACGCACACGCGCCCGGCGTGAGTTTAAGCCGCCGGGTCCGGGACTCGAACCGCGGTCGACTACGTGGGAGTCCAGCGACATAGCCATTACGCTAACTGCTGGTCCCAGAAAAGCATTTTTATAGCTCTCTTATGACTTGTACTTAGAGTTAATTTATATTTCCATTAAGTACCCTGGATCTCTCTTTTTTTAAGAAAATACCAAAGTTGTGGTGTAAATTATTTATGCTCAAGAACTGAGAAACTACTTTAGATTATTTCTAATGTATTTTTGTCCATGCTATAGTCAAGTGTTAGAATAGTATTTAGAACTATAAGCTTAGTAGCTCGTCATTTGATGAACCTTTATAGTTGAGAGAAGATGGTTAGACAGTTTCTTGTTTATTGTCTGAGAATGCGATGCTGAAACCTTATTAACCAGTATTAAGTGTTGGATGAAAATCCAATTATGATGATAGAATGACTGAAAGCCACAAAACCTGGGCAGACTTGGGTCTCTGGAGCTCTGGATTCCCATTCCTTCCCCTCCTATCCCATGAACTTGTTTAGAAACGGCAAAATGTTATCCTTTGTGTGGTTTATTTAAATAAGTAGCTCATTTTTTTCCCTTAAAAACATCACCTTGATAACACAATGGTTTTAGTTTTACATTTTAAAAACTTTACAAATTTTCTTTATGTTCTTGCCTCTGCTTTTCTTCCATTCTTCATATAGAGTTCATCATTAAATTTTTTCAGCTCTATTTTAAAAATATTTTCTGAACTGGTAACTATTCACCTTACTATTATTAGTACTCAAATATATCATCCTACCATTACCCTGTCCTGTTTGGGCTAAAGAAGTAGCCTCCCTGCTGCCGTTTTTACCTGCTTACGGTCTTTTCCCCACAGAGCAGATCGTTTCAGATCTTTCTTCAAAAGCCTTCAGTGGTTTCTGTATCATAGCACAAGAATGAGATCTAAAGTCTTTAGACTAGTACAGAGGTTCTCTGATTTGGTTCCCGAATTCCTCTCACCCCAATTTCTGTCCTTCTTGTCAATTCTAGGGCAACGCCTTGGCTTTCTTGCTTTTCCATGGACATGCTAGACATTTCTTGCTTCTGAACATTTATTCCCAGAGCCAGGAATTTTCAACCCTGTAACAGTTGCACGGCTGGTGCCCACATCTCATTCAAAACTGTGCTGATGAAAGCTCTTATTTACTCTGGTAGCTAAAACATCCCTTCATCACTCCTCAGCACCTTCCTCTGGTGTGTTTTTACTTTGTAACACTTGATCATTACATCCCATTTGTCTGTCCCCCTGATTAGAATCCAGGCTTTGTGAAGGGAGGTGTTTTCATCTGTTTTGCTCATTGCTGCATTGCCAGCATGGAGACTGTGCCTGGCACAGGGTAGGGGCCTGGTAAGTATTTCTTGAATGAATGAATGAGTCAATATCACATACTGTATTGCCAGAACTATACCTAGCAAAATATTGATTTGGTCTATATTGTCCTGTACCTTTCATCTTCCAGGTAATGTGCTGGGGAGTAAGGATTTAATGATACCTAATGATGTCTTGCTTTTATGGGGGTCCCAGCTTTGCTGAGGAAGTAGAGATGTCAGCAGTCACTATAATTCAGTAAGGGCATTATTCTAGATTTGTCTAGACTCCATAGTAACCCAGAGTGGAAATAGTTACCTCTTGTGGATCTCTAGGGAAAATTTGGATGGAATAGGTAGTATTTTTTTTTGCAAAGACTTTGTGTTTTCAAATCATTTTAGGAAATTGTTTTGTGTGTTTATTTCTGCCTTACTGCTTATTGCTACATATTAAGTTGTTTACCAGTCAGTGACTGAAGCACTTATTTAAATTCTTGCTATAGTTTTGATGCACATGATTGCTCCTGGTCTTATCATCTTATACCATGGTAATTATTTTCTTCTCTCTTTTATGATTTTTTTTACCTGTGGATTATTTTATTACTTTATTTATTTATTTATTTATTTATTTATTTATTTATTTATTTATTGTTTTCAAGGACAAAGCTTGTGAAAGAACCATTAATGTCAACATACTCATGAAAAAGAAATAGATGGGAAAGAATGATGGACTATTATGGGATTTATCTTGTAAAGGTGTTTGAATGGGATTTGGCACAGCTTGAAATGTGCAGGTCCAAGAAATATCATGGGCTTTCGTCCTTAGACTTGTTGCTTTCCTTGTCTCTGTGACCTCCTTACTTAAAGTGTAGGTTATTTTCTTGGACTTTGCTTATTTCAGATGATACTAAAACACTTTTAGTATTCTTTCAGTAAAACATATATTTTCTCTAAAGACTTCTTGTAGAAGACAAAGTGCCAGAGATCTTGAAGGATGTATCTTTCATCCTTGTGCTTGCTATTTGAATTTCCATTTATGAAGAAAACTTCTTGGATGGTTCATGAATGCTGTCAAGTCTCTGCAAGTCACATTATCTTCCTAGTATTGGAAATTGCTGGTTTGATTAAAGAGTATTCCATTTTGCTCTTATATTTCAGGGGCCTTTTTTTTAATAATGATAAAACAAAAGTTGAAAGTTTATAAATGTATTTTACCTCGTAGGAGAAGTAACATGCCAAAGGTTGGTCTTTAGATTCCTTTGAAGGGTGCAGTTTTATGAGATGATGTGTAGATGTAAGTTGTCCTGAAAGTCTTGTAATCTCATTTCTATATAATTAGCACTTATGTCATGTCTTCTAAGGCTTTTTACTTTATTAAGATAATATTACTTAAGGCTATTAATTATTAAATGCATACAGTGCACTTTCCCCTTTTACCTCCTCATTTCAACATCTTTCTGGAAAGTTCTGTATACTAACTTACACTTTCTTATTATTCAAGAATTTTTGAAAACTGTGTTTTTCAGGATGCCTTTCTGGGTTGATCAATTTGCTTGGAGTTAATCCTCATATGATTTTCTTTGTCCCTCAATTTTTTTTTTCTCTGATCACTATTCTGATAATATTCACTTTCTAGGTTTGTGAAGAGGCATTGTTTATTCTCTTTATTATGGCCTCTGATTTTTTCTTTTCTTTAAGCATTTATAGGTGTGCTTGTGAAATAACTTAAATCCTGTTTGTAAATAGTTGAGATTTGCATATAAAATAAATACTCATATTGCCACCGTGAGTTTTGTATATGTTCGACATAGCTTTTAGGTTCACACCACCTATTACTAGATCTGAAAGTGTTGTTTACTCACGTTCATTTTGCTACGTGTATTTGTTCTAGCTAATGTCATTGTAAATTATAATCAATAAGGCCAGTTTGAATCTGTTTGAGCCCCTTTGTGCAGCACCATATGCAAACAGATAGTTAATGTTGTTAATGCTATGATGATGATGAAAAATGTCTGCTGCTCTTGTTGACTGAACAGCTGCCTGACAGTAGACTGAGATTTTCTGTGTGCGGGACTTGTTTAATTTCTGTGTTCTGCTTTTCTTGAGGACTGGAATGTTTCTATCTACACTTTCAGTGAATTTATGCTAGACCATCTGTTTATAAAGCCCTTTCCCATCATTATCAATTAATATTTATTGGGCAACTACCGAGTGCATAGTAATGCTGTGCAAACAAAGGCCAGTCTGCTGCACATTCAGTTACTCATTGGCTTGGTGCTGTTTTATTTTTATTAGAAAATAGTTGGAAAAAAAAAACACAAGCCCTAAAGTGTAAAATAACATCCTTTGACTCTGAACAATGAAAGATGTTGTATATTTACAGGGCTTTCTGTTCAAAGACATATAAAAGTGGAGAAATTCTAAATTAAATTTCCATAATGATCTATGATCTTCTGTTTGTCAACAATTCAGACTCAGTGGTCCTGCATTTAGAAAGTCAAATGAAGTATCATATTGCTCTTGATTTTGAGTAAAACTGTGCCTCTTTTTGAGAGGAAACTGCTTGGATAAAAGCAGACCCTCCACTAAGAGCATTTGCCTTTTGATTTTGAAGGAAATCCTGGAAAGTGCACTTGTTGGGCTCACATTTAACTTTACTTGCAAGATTTTTATTAAGTAAAAGATTGCATAAAAATATAATCTCTTCCAGTAAAAGCAATGGCATTTTAGGGAATAATACTCATTATCATTGTTGCTTTTGAATTAAACAAGTTAAAGATTTGTATGTCTTCTCAGCATACCAACTATTTTATGCAGTTAATTAAGATTTTTGCTTTGCAGATCAACAAATTTAATAACATTTGAAGAGTGAAATTCTGACACTAGTCAACAGGTTTTATTTTGGAGTTATTTTTATAGTCATGGTAGTGGGTTTTTGCTGATTTACCCATGGTCTCTGGCCTAGTCTTGTATGTGGCCTTCGACTAAGGTTTCTGATAAAGACTGGCATGGAATAGAGCAAAGGGAATTGGCTGCCATGATGCTTGAACCCATGACCTGGTGCCTTAAGCAGTCACAGAGTCCATAAATAGGAAATTGTGATAATGAAAAGTTTGCTTGTTTGTTAACCATGTCAGTAAAAACTGCCCATCTATTCTATCACAATAATTTCTATGAGAGCTTTTGTGGATTCCTGAAAGAATAAATACCATATTGTAAGAAAAGGGGGGAAAATAAGACACTGAGGTCATTTCAAAGTGACACTTTGAGTTTTATGTTTGAAAACATCAGATATCCTTAATGATCATTTTTAAGGATTACAGTTTCTATCAGAACTAATACTTCTGTTAAATCCTACATGATACTGGGTATTATACCCTTTAAACAATAGGAGTGGTTGGGACCACCCAAGATCCTGAGAGGAGAATAGAGGAGAAGGGATTGTAGCGTGGCCATCCTACCTGGGGGGTGATTTCTCGCTTTTTGTCTCTCTCTTTTTCTGGCGAGTACATGCGCCCTATAGCAAAAACCTATCAAAAAAAAAAAAAAATAGGAATGGTTGCATCTTATGACTTTATGCATCATGTGCTTATCACTTCTATCTAGAAATTACACAGAGTTCTATTGACAGCAAGTTTCTTGAATTTCTCTCTTACTTTGATATCCTCCATGTCTGTATAGAGTCATGATATCAATATTGGATTCGTTCTGAGTTGTCATGCAGTTTTTCTCTACTTTCAAAGTTTTGCTTTGTTTTAGTTGTAGCAGTTGGTATTGAATTTTCTTTCCTTGGTCATGGCTGAAAAATAAATTTATTTGAACAATTTAAGTAGAATCCACCCAGCTATTTTTGAGTTAGATATTGGTTCAGGGATTTAGAATATGAAGGCATTGTTCTGTGTCTTGAAAAGAAACTTTTTTTTTTTTGTTTTGTTTTGGTTTTTGTTGGCACAGAAAATCCCCAACTGGATGAACTTAAAGGCTAAAATTTTCCATGACTTTAGCTAGTTCTCATGGGGGAGGAATCTCTAAAACAATTGAGAATAAAAGAGAGTTTAGAAATTCACAGACCTTGAGAGAAATAAAATCCATGTTAACTAGTACTAGTTCTAAGCAGTAAGATTTTGCTCTATTTTGCATGTGTGTGTGTGTGTGTGTGTGTGTGTATACATATACATATATATATATATATATATATATATATACATATATAAATATAAATATAAATATATGCAACCATTCCTATTTTTTTTTTTTCTTTTTTTGGAGAGGTTTTTGCTATAGGGCGCGTGCGCTCACCAGACAGACAGAGAGAGACAGAGAGATAGAAAGCAGGAAATCACCCCCCAGGGGGGATGGCCACGCCGCAATCCCTTCTCCTCCATTCTCCTCTCGGGATCTTGGGCACGCACGCACACGCGCCCGGCGTGAGTTTAAGCCGCCGGGTCCGGGACTCGAACCGCGGTCGACTACGTGGGAGTCCAGCGACATAGCCATTACGCTAACTGCTGGTCCCCCTATTTTTTTTTTTTTTTGATAGGTTTTTGCTATAGGGTGCATGTACTCGCCAGAAAAAGAGAGAGACAAAAAGCGAGAAATCACCCCCCAGGTAGGATGGCCACGCTACAATCCCTTCTCCTCTATTCTCCTCTCAGGATCTTGGGTGGTCCCAACCACTCCTATTGTTTAAAGGGTATAATACCCAGTATCATGTAGGATTTAACAGAAGTATTAGTTCTGATAGAAACTGTAATCCTTAAAAATGATCATTAAGGATATCTGATGTTTTCAAACATAAATATATAAATATAAACATATATATATACACATATATAAATATAAATATAAATATATATATATATATATGTATATATATATATATATTCCTTTTCAAAATATGTGTTATTCTATTATGTTTGATGACTGTAGAGATATGTCCAGGTTTCCAAAGGGGATTTTGGAGGTATACACCAGATTTCTGTTGTTAAAACATTTCTGATTAAATGAAGTTCCCATTGTAGTGTTTCATACATACTAAGTACCTAATAAAGTTTTTGCCTGATATGCAATATAACAAATAGCTTTAAAATTATTTAAAAATTTTAATATATATACATATAAACAACTTATGACTTCAATTTATAGTTCATGTGGTCTGATTTGAATCAGAATCTCATTATATTTTGTGAAGCTTAATGTACTTGTTTGCTGACTTTATTTATTGCCTACGTGAAGAATTGGGTTATAAAAATATAGTAAGAGCAACTGTTCTAATTCTCAGTAACATAACTTCTTTATTCTTGATTGTTACAGGACAAAAAAAATCAAAAAACAAAACAAACGAACAAACAAAAAAAACACCTGACTTGACAGGTTGTACCTTCAAGTATAGTGATTCTGAAGTCTTGTTTAATATGAGCACAGACGTGTTTTTCTATAGTCTTGTTGATTTACTGGCGAATCATCTACATGTTCTTGCCCTTGTGACCAAACATATGCAACTGTGGCACTGCCGCGTGATTACAATGAGTTGGGTTAGTTTATGTTCATAGCCCTTCTCTGGGAATTTCAGGAGCCTTAACATGTGATCTGTATTTCATTCCACTGCATCATTCCTAACCAAGCTTGCCGGTCCATTTAAAGCAGACAAAGAGCCTTTAATTCCCTATTTGTTCTACATCTTTGGGTGTGTTATTTATTAGAGGCTTTTGGTAAACATGCCTGTTGTCAAAGTTGTAGGGGTTTTTATGGTTAGATGAGAGGTCTACAAACATTTTCCTTTTTTCCCTTTCCCCTCCTCTTTGGAAGGAAATGCTGTATTATTATTATTTTTGATTCGCTAGAACTGTGAGAGTTCAGAATTGTCTAAAGAACTGCAGTAGTACAATACTCAATACGTTTGTCTTTTTAATGGAAATTGGCACTCTTAAGGAAAAGAAGAAAAATTGTTGTTATTAAAGATTTAAATGTGCCCCAGGGACCCTCTATTAAAGCACAGTGTTGTTGCTGTGATCTTAAATGTGTAAAAGACAATTTGAATCCTGGAGCAGGGCACATGATAGCTTTATAGCTAAACGGCTCTTAAGAAAAAAACAAGCTTTAAAGGGCAAAATAACATAGTAATAGAAATTCATTGGCATGTGATTTTTTTTTCTCCTTTTATAATTGCTTTTACTGGGTTAGTTTTAATATAATTCTGGGTTGCTTAATCTAAGTCAAATGGAAAAGGAATCCAGTATAGACTCACACCCTTACAAAAGGTAGTAAATGAGTTAAAGTTTATTATTAAGGTTTAAAGAAATAGCTTGCACTTTGGATTCAGCTAATTTATAAAGTGTTTCTGAATGTTATATTTGTTTTCTGAAGTTTGAAGTGCATCAGTATATATTTAATAAATCTTTTTCTTTTTTGGAGAGGTTTTCGCTATAGGGCACGTGCGCTCGCCAGACAGACAGAAAGAGACATAGAGACAGAAAGCAAGAAATGACCCCCCAGGGGGGAAGGTCACGCCGCAATCCCTTCTCCTCCATTCTCTCTCGGGATCTTGGGCACGCATGCACACGTGCCCAGTGTGAGTTTTAAGCCACCGGGTCCGGGACGCGAACCGTGGTCGACTACGTGGGAGTCCAGTGACATAGCCATTACGCTAACTGCTGGTTCCGATATACTTAATAAGTCTTAAGAGTTAAATTTTTCTTCTTTGTCTTTCATTTTAAACTAGATAATATAGAAAAATTGGCTTAGTATTCTGGGCTAGATTATTGCATCAGTGTTTGTTTATTTACTGACTCACGGTATATAGAAAGCAGGGAGTGTGTTCAAACCTAATGATATTTCTAGATGAGAGAATGGAAATGTAGTAGTTTACTTTGGATCCTCAGTGCCACTCCTTTGCTCATCTGCTGAAAACAATAGAATTTAAGTTGTTATTAACTAAATTATTGACTAAATTTTCTAAGACTTACATATCCTTAGAGTAAAAAGAAAGGAAAGGAGTATTAAAGATTCAGGCAGCAAGTGCAGATACTGTAGGAAAGTATATTATTTGGAAAAGTGAAATTATAGATAATGAATCAGTTTTAAAGGTGGAAAATTAGGAAGAAAGGACTAATACAAGATTATTTTAGCCAATTCCTAGGAATCCAAGAAAATGAGAGTCTGTTATTCGACCAACTCCTATATAGAAATTTGGACCATGAGAAAAATAGACCATTGACTTTCAAAAGAATTATGTTGTTATAGAATATAATTCAATGTATTAGAAAACATAATTTGATTAAAATTTAATTTATAGATTTTTATTTCATTAACATCAAGTAAAACTATTATTTATATGAACTGTGATAAGAAGATTATAGTATATATCTATTGTTTCTTACTCTTTAAGGGGAATAGGTTTTGGTAACTGATGAGCCCTCTCTTTATGGGGTTGGTGGGAAGTTGGAATGTTAGGCATGGTTATGAGTTTAGGTGTTCAAAAGTAAAAACTGGGGTAGGAACAAATTGTCCTGTATAATTTCTACAGGGAGATTTAGAAAGCTGTGGGGTCCGGAAACTGCACAGAGACCTAATCATGTGCGTAGACAAGATGTAGGGAAATGGAGAAGCAGAGGAATTCCTGAGTAGTAGAGTTGTCCAAGAGAATTAAGAGAATAGATCTGTTTTGTCTTCTTTAAAACAAACAAACAAACCATTATGTTTGCTTATTTATTTATTGCCAGAGGGCATGTGTGCTCACCAGAGAAAAGGAAGAGAGAGTTAGAGATAAAGAGAGGGAGGGAGAAAGAAAGAGAAAAAGCACCCTTCCTCCATTGTGTGTGGGAATCACATCACAATCCTTTTCCCACCATTCCTTCTTCCTATCAGGATTTTGGGCACGTACATGTACCTGGCTTTTTTTTCAAGTTGGGGCTGGGATTTGAACTGAGGTTGATCATGTGGGATCAGGCTCTCTTAACTGCTGTGCTAAGGAGCTACCCAGCATGAATAGATATGTTTCATGGGGATTTGATGAGCGTACTCCATCTACCTATGTAGTCTGATGTAAGGGCTAGATCATTCATTAATGTTTTTGGTATGAACGGATTATTTTGGGGAGAATGTAAGAGGTTCAGCATTCTATGTACTGATGAACACCTGTCTGTAAATAGCTTGGTAGGAATCTGGGTTGTGTTAGACTATAAAGTATGAAGGGGGAAGTTTTTTTTAGGCAAAAGAAGATCAAAACACTGATACAGTAAATTCTGGTCTGGCTCTGAGCTAAAATTGGTGGGTGAAATTAACTATACTTGTATAACTTTAGTATCTCTTAAAATATTAATATTTGTCACAGTAGTGATTTTAACATATTCCAGCATATTCTTTGATACTTCCTTCTGGGAAGTGGAGCTTAATTCTTCATTCTTTGAGTGTGGACTTCACCTAGTAAATCTCTTCAGACAAATATATGGAAAGGGAATAATATCAACTTTGTGTGAGGAAAACTTGGCAAACTACATCTTACCTTAAGCAGGTACAAGGTTAACGTCCCTGGTTATGAGTCACATAGATATCTTGTACCTTACAGTGTGATGCAGTAAGAAAGGTACCTTACCTCTGAGAGGTTCTTCCCTCAAAATTGTAAGCTCCGTCTGATCATGAGGAGTCTGCAGACAGACTCAGATTGAGGGATAGTCTACAAAATACCTGACTCTAGTACTCTTCAAAAATATTGACATAAAAGACGGTGAAAGACTGAGATACTTTAAGGTTAGAGGAGACGAAGAAGACAAGCTGACTAAGTGCAGCATAGTATCATGGTTTGGATTTTGGAACCAAAAGAACATTAATGGAAAAATAATGACATGAGACGGAGACAGTAGGAGGGAAGGTGAGAAATCACCCCGAAGGAGGGATGACCATGCTGCAATCCCGTTTTCCTTCACTCTCCTGAGATCTTGGGCTCGCATGCACACACACGCGCCTGGCATGATTTTGAAGCCACTGGGTCCAGTACTCTAACCATGGTCAGTAAAATGTGCATCCAGTGACGAAACCAGTATGCCATCTGCTGGCCCCAATATTTTAGCTTTTTAAAAGAAAGTTTATTTATTTATTTCTTCCATGAAGAAGAGACAGAGAAACAGCACTCCCAGCAGTCTTGACACTACAGTCCACCCCCAGCTAGCCCCAGGTTATGAACATGTGTGTGGTCTCATTCAGAGAGGTCTCTGGATGTGAACCTGGAACCTTCACGTGTGAGTCAGCTTCACAGAGTGTTGCATTTTACTATTGTGCCAGTGCCTCAGCTTCTTAGTTTTGTTAAATGTACAATGGTTATTTGAAATGTTAATTTTAGAGAAAGCTGGGTGAAGGGTATGGGAGAATTCTATTTTTTCAACTCTTCATAAACCTGAAGTTATGTCCAAAAAAAAAAAAAAAAAGATTTAAATCCCATTTAGGAGATTTTTAAAAAAGAATTATTTAAATCTATTTATCGTGTTTATTTATTTTGACCAGAGAGGGACAGAGAGATAGAGAGATTGAGTGAGAAACCAAGCCACCAGGTCCAAGACTCGAATTTCTATTGGCCATATGGGAGTCCAGCGCCCTTAACCACCACACCACCTGTCTGCCCCAAGAGATTTTTTTAAGGCAAAGATTAAAATGATGAGTTCTGAAAACAGGAAAAGGTTATTATTTATTTGAATTAAACACAAAAACACTTATCTTCAACATCACTATACTACGATAATGGTTTTCCAAGAAAGACAACTTGATGCTTGTGAAAATGCAATTATTAAGAAAGATGGGAGAAATCTGGAAAGCCTGCTAGTATATGAAGGCCATGGTTGGCCAGTTTCCAGGTGAAATTGTTAGACATTATGTAGAGATATTTATGTATACATTCAGTAACATGTTTTCCACCTTATATGTGCCAAGTGCTGTCTTAGAAATAACATGTGATTGTGACAGAAGAGGTCCTTGGCCTTCTCAAATTTATACCTTAGTGACATGCAAGTTTTCTATTCCTCTTTGGAAATTAAAGCCCTTTGATAGTTAACTACTACTTTGAATCAAATTAGATCTTGAATGATTATTTTGAGTGTCTAATTAAATAAGTAAAATAAGTATATGCATTGAAAATATTTTTCAGTGTGTTTAATTGAAATAAAGTAAGCAAACACTGGGAATGTTAACATATCTTTGTTTTATCAGTATAAAATGTTTTAGGATTTTAATAATGATGAGAAATCATGCGAAAGGGGCATTAATGGATTAATTCTAGTTATTACACTGGAAAATTTCCTCAGTGAAGAATTTCGATGTTTAAATTCTTAAGTAAGTTAAACTCAGAGTTGCAGCATGAGGTTAGTCAGATTTAAAAGCTCCCCTGGAGACTCCTTCTGCTTATGTTACATAAATAAGCAGAGGACAGAGGTGCGAACAGTCTGGAGCATGAAGAGGTACACAAAATCCCATTGGAAGTTTCTTGAGTCTTCTGAGTTAAGATTTTGAACTTTGCTTTGTAAGGGAATGGCTTTTGTGTTTGGGACAGGCTCTTCTTACTTGAAGTTATTTACATTTCTGTCCTTTGCATGCTGTGGCCCTAAATAACTCACCTGATGTGGTCTGCCTAGATGTTTTAATCCAGAAGTGGAAATTGACTACTTATTGTTTGATGAAACTTGCCGACTGCCGGAAGAAACCTTCCTTGTAATCACCACTCTGTGAAAGGGCCCAGACTGGTTTTTAGTCCACATGAAATAAACATATATTTTAGTCCAAAGAAAAAGTATTGAAAAGATAATAAAATTTAACTCATTAAAAAAAAAAGTGGGGCTAGTTTGGAATGATGATATTGTGGAATAAGATAGTTTAAAATTTTATAAAATGAATTGATTTAAAAAATGTGGTAATAATTCCTTCTTTTTTAAAAAATAATTATTTATTTAATTTTATTTATTCATTCAATCATTTTCATCTGACCAGAGAAAGACACACAGAGAGAAGAAAAGTGAGAAAGCAAGCTACCAGGCCTGGGACTTGAACCGTGGTTGGCCATGTGGGAGTGTCCAGCGCCTTCACCACTACGCCACCTGCTGGCCTAAAATAACTTCTTTATATCTTTTTTTCATTCTCTCTCTCGCCCACTTACCCACTCCCCACCACCTCCTGCCCACATATACATACACACACACATATTGGTGCATTCAGTCGGGAAAGACCTGGAAAGAAAAAAGATGCTAACAGTAATTTTCAAGTTTCTAGGGTGATTTTATTCATGAAAAATTTATAAACACATCCTACTAGCAAAAATTGAATAATTATGCACACAGAATTAAGTGTTATTACAGATTTCACTTGCCTTATAATAAAGAACAAATATAAAATATCACAACTTGATTACCCAAAAAGCAATGATGATTTTATTTTATTTTTTTAAAGAGATTTTTGCTATAGGGTGTGTGCACTCTCTAGAGGGACAGAGAGACAGAAAGCTACAAATCATTCCCCAGAGAGGATGGCCATGTCACAGTCCCTTTTCTTCTACCCTCCTCTCGGGATTTTGGGCACTCACACACATGTGCCCAGTGTGTTTCAAGCCACCAGGTCCGGATGCAAACCATGGTCCACTTTGTGGGAGTCCAGTGTCGTAACCATTATGCCATCTGCTGGTTCCAACATTAATAATTTTAAATATTTTACCACTATCAACCATTTAATAATAATAGTTGTCTTTTATTGTTCATGGTTATGTGCCAGGTATGGCCCTATGAGCTTTTCAGGTATGGAAACAGTCATAGTATAGGCACTACCATTCTATACAGTTGATATTCTTATTTCAACATGGAGAGGAAGTGCCACTAAATGGCTAAGAGGTAGGAAGCCTGAATCTATATTCCGAATGTGTCACTTATTAGTTAAGGGACCTTGGGCAAGTTATTGAACTCCTTGTGCCTCAACTTCTCCCTGAATAAAATTGGGTTAATAATGACTCATAGAATTATCATGAGTATTAAATGTATATATTTAATATACATAATGTGTTTAATATATGTTAGAAGAATATCTGGGCATATTAAATATTATAAAAGTGTTATATCATTACTATATTCAATTCAATATTTTTATTTATTTTGTTGATATTTCTCTACCTTTTTACTTAGTAACTATTTTTACTGGTCAGAGTAGGAGCCATTTCAGATAAAGCTGGGTAGGGGGCCATGTCCTATTATATAAACATATATTAGTGACCTCTGTCACAATGCACGACACATGGTAAATGCATTTAGGAGATATTTGTGGTATATGTAAATTAATGAAATTGATTATGATTGAGTATACTTGCATCAAAGCAGTTTTTCTGTTTGCCTAAAAATCATTTGCCTATTGATCTTGATGGAAAAAACTTCCGGCCCCTTGGGTTTTCTTAGCTTGTGTGACCTTTACACATATACCTTGCTAAGTCTAAATGCTAGAATTGTGGGGGGAAAAAAATCAAACTTAAAGAAATGAAATACATTTTAGATATTATGAAAGATTGCTCCAAGAATAATTTTTTCCTTAAGTTTAATTTTGTTTTAATATAGAACAAGCCAAAGCAAACATTTTTGTGGTTAACTTTAAAAATCTGTATTGTCTTGAAGTTCTTTTCTTCCATTTTGATGAAGGAACTAGAAAAGACTGCTTTTTTTCTTCTACTTGAAATACAGTTTGAAGAGCCAGTTTTATGTTGTGATAAGATGTCATATATGTAATAATAATGTAACAACTATGTTTTTCTCTTGTTGATAATATTTTTTCAGAATTTGAAAAACTAATTTTTGGTGTTATGTCTAAATAGTTGAACAGATATATAAGTCTTAAATACAATGAATTTAAACAAACTATTAATCTAGAAAAGCATTAAGCTTTGTTTCCAAGGAAAGTGTTAGCTATTTAGACTTAATATGTAACAAATTTCCCAGAGATAGAGAAAATATGAAACTAAGTAAAAATTGATTAGGAAGATCAGTAAGTTGTTTATATTTTATCCCCATTAAAACCTTCTTTAATGCTGATGCACTGATGATGTATCGGTGAGTGAGTAGGTTGTAAATTCATCCATAGATTTTGTACAACTCTTAGCTTTGTCTTAATAAATCTTGTTAGTGACTTTCAGTGTTTATATATTTTGGAATAATATATTTTTTTCCCTACCTCTTTCTAGGCTCTGAAGAAACAAGTAGCTAAAGCAGATGAAGATGAGGGAGTAATAAAAATTAAGCTAAAACAAACAGAAACTGAGAAGAGTCAAGTAAGATTTTGAACATTATCATTCAAGTAATAACATGGTGTGGGGCCCATGATATTTGTAGTGCCTGCCTTGGAAAGTGAGTTTGAGATCTTACTTAGAATGCCCTTTAATGCCTTTGCTTCAGTGGCCATGCCATTCTTGATTGCTTGCTCTTAGAAATATATACACACATCTTTGCTACCTTGTCACCTATGGCTGTTCTTCTTGAGAGTCAAATTGAACTTCACCCTTTTCAGCCAGCAGGTGGTATGGAGGTTAAGGCCTCCCACATGGCTGATGGCATAGACCTGGCAGTTTGGAAAACACATGGGCTTTTGTGCCCATACCCAGAATTCTGAGAGGAAAATGGAAGAGAAGGGATTTTAGCTTGGCCGTTCCCAGGGGTGGGAGTGGTGACGATGTTTCCCTCCCCCAACAGCTAGCTCATGTGCCCTTTAGCAACAACTGAAACAAACAAAAACTTTATTCTTTCTTGGCAGAGTACATTTAAAGAACTTGACTTTATTGCAAAGACCAATTATTTAAAGGCTTTTGCATAACTGTTTTGGATTTATTTGTTTTTATTACAGAACATAGGTATAGTTAAGCAGTGTAATTTTGATAGCATTCTCTATTCTCATTAAATATTAAAGACCTTTGATGTATATTTGTGTCTTTGAATTCATAGTTTAGCTTTAGAAAGGAATTTAGAGGCCAAACAACTCTCCTTAATTTACAAATGAATAGGTTTAAAGATGTTTCCAAGGCAGTGAATAATGAAGTAAAAATTTGCCCCTGTTGCTTTTTTCTACCTGCTATTACCTTCTTTATTTTTATTCACATATCTATGTACAGTTAAATAATGCTCCCATGTTGCCTTTATGGTAAGGATGGTACTAGCCAGTAATCAAATTTGCTCTTGGGAGTAACCAATATGGTCTGCAGTTGATTTAAAGGTCATTTGACTAGTATGATTTTTTTCCCTCTTTCTTTCTTCATAGATATGAGTGAACTAGTTGAACAATATTTTGTGAAGTTTTTGTGATCTCACATATATTTTACTTTTTTTTTTTTGAGAGGTTTTTTCACTATAGGGCGCATGCACTCGCCAGACAGACAGAGAGAGACATACAGACAGAAAGCAAGAAATCACCCCCCACAGGGGATGGTCACGCCGCAATCCCTTCTCCTCCATTCTCCTCTCGGGATCTTGGGCACGCACGCACACGCGCCTGGTGTGAGTTTCAAGCCACCGGGTCTGGGACGCGAACCGCGGTCGACTGCGTGGGAGTCCAGCGACATAGGCATTATGCTAACTGCTGGTTCCCTCACATATATTTTACTTTTTGACGTATGACATTTTTATGTAAACCATCTGCATATTTTTTTCAAAATTAATGATTTTATTTTGAAATAATTCTAGAATTCATAGGACATTACAAAACAAAGTGTGCAGCCTTCACCCAACTCCCTTAATGGTAGCATTTCGTATAGTTGCCATTTAAGATCAAAACTAGCAAATCGATATTGGTATTTCCACAGAGTTCGTTCAGATTTTCCCAGCTTTTTGTGCACCAGTTGTCTGTTGAGTGCTTGTGTGTGGGTGGCAGGGTGGGGAGGGTTGTGAGCAAGGCTTCTCATGCTCCTTGGTAGTAGTCACACCTACCACATATGCAGTTTTTAGAGGACTAATATGTATGTAATATAATAATTTAAGTGAAATGATGATTTAGGATAAGTATTATAGATGTAAACACTAAAAAACATTTTAGTAAAAATTTGTGATTTTAAGAAACCACCTCATTGTTTCAAACTCCAAACAAGTCTAACATATGTAAGCCCTAAAATTTTAACAAACTTCCATCCGATCATGTTACATTTTTCAACCTGAAGTAAACTAGGCATATTCAGTTAGTATTTAGTCATGTAACTAGCCATGTTTTCCATAGATATTTATCTAATGGCAGTATAAGAAAAAATTTTAAATATAGTATTTTGAATTTAGAATACTAATATTAAAAAATTTTAGGAATATCTTATGACTATTAGAAATAGTTAGAAAGTAAGAAATCACCAGTTAGATGAAATGTACTTCAAGTCATTGGATCTCTGTATTATTTTATTCTCGTCTAGTTCATTTGATACTATGCACTTTAAGGGAAAAAATTGCTGTAGAATGTAGATTAAAATGATTTAGAACTGGAAGTGATTTCAGAGACCATCTAGTACATATGAAATCCTTATTTCAGAGAAAACAGTTATGCCTAGAACAAAAGATGTTAGTCACAGTTGAGACAGAACTGATTATATCCCAGACGTCCTGAAGCCTAGTCTAGTTCACTTTATGTTGTGCAATTAACATTATTTTAAAGGAAGCATTCATTTATGTGTATAGTGAGATTTTCATCACTTCATATTGGCTGTAAATATCTTCTGAAAACTTTCCCACTTTTTTCTTAAATAGTGCTCATAATAATTTGGTTATTTTCTTCCCCATTGGACATTTTTCTTTATCCTCTGTTAAAACTCTAGCTTGAACAGGAATTGGAGCTGTCTCGAAGGTTACTGAATCAATCAGAAGGCAGTAGAGAAACACTTTTGCACCAGGTAAGTCTATGCAAGCTACAATAATTTATTTAAGAAAATTTTTTAAGAGAGATTTTTTTTCTATAGGGTGCGTGTGCTCACTGGGGAGACAGAGAGAAACAGAGAGACAGAAAGCGAGAAATCACTCCTCAGGGGGAATGGCCATGCTACACTTCCTTCTCCTTCATTCTCCTCTCGGGATTTTAGGCATGCATGCACATGCATCTGACGTGAATTTCAAGCTGCTGGGTCTGGGACTTGAACTGCAGTTGACTACATGGGAATCTAGCAACGTAACCATTAGACCATCTGCTGGTCCCTGATAATCTTATTTAACGTCAAATCAGGATTGAATCACCTCCTCTATTACGTATCTTGGTGAAGAACGAAAAAATAGGTTTAGAAATTTTTTTTTCCTAAAAAGTGCATATTAGCACACATAAGCAAGTGATGAAATCCTTTCAGAAAGATTCGGAGAAAGCTGGTATGAAACGCCAGCCCGAATTCCCACTGTGGCAGTATGTCTTGCTAATTGCTGCTCCAACTTACTGCTTATCTCTCTTAGCATGCGCCGTGTAAAAGTAAGACTGGATATGTGAGATAAAATTTTCCCAGGAGCTTAATTTTGTTCAAGGAGGTATTGGAGCGTAAAGGAGGAAAGTAAAATACATAAAACAGACCTGTACATGTTCAAGTTACTTTGAATACATCATTGTCTTTTATTCATGTTTTCAAGATGCTACCTGGCTCCTTTTAACCAAAGATAAGACTTCACTTTTCAGTGTAACATTTTTGTAGTCCATTAGCTCATAATGGGAATTTGGTGCTTCTGGTATTTAAAGTTCAGTAACTTTAAATAGCCATCTTATGTACTTTGAGTAAGGGTTTCTACCTGCATCTCTGTGTTTAATATGAACCTAATTGTCCCTTCTTTTGTTTTGAGGTGCGTATTACATGACTCACCTACATAATATGCTTGGTAGGCAAAGATGTCAGGCATCATAGATGTTCAGAAGGGATATTACATTTTGACAATTGTTGCTGAAAATACACCATAGCACCTGTTTTACAAAACCTTTAAAAATGTTCTTTGACTTTGTTTTGCAGCCAGCCGTCACTTGGAGTTAATGTTGGCAGAATTCAGACTTTCTTTTTGGAAGTTTATATTTGTTTTAAATTCTTTTCTTTCTTTCTTTCTTCTTCTTTTTTTTAAACTCTCTTTTCTAATCTCTAATATCAGCTTTTTTCCCACTAATTTTTAGTGTTTTAAGCAAGAGATTTCTTTGTTTAGATGGTGATTCTGACTTTAGTTGAATCTTTTTGGCACTGCTCACTTGTTTAATGATCCTTTTGGAAGTACCTGCTATGTGCTTGTCTTCAGAAATAGGAAGATGAGGGGCCAGCAGTTAGCATAATGGCTATGTTGTTGGACTACCATGTAGTCGACCGTGGTTCGAGTACCAGACCTGGTGGCTTAAACTCATGCCGGGCGTGTGTGCATGTGTGCCCAAGATCTTGAGAGGAGAATGGAGGAGAAGGGATTGTGTTGTAGCCATCCCCCCTGGGGGGTGATTTCTTGCTTTCTGTCTCTCTGTCTCTCTCTGTCTTTCTGGCGAGCACACGCGCCCTTTAACAAAAACCTCTCCAAAAAAAAAAAAAAAAAAGGAAATAGGAAGATGGAAGATGAATAAAGTTTAAATAAACGTCAATGAGTTTAAAGTTTTTTAACAACATTTATTGTTTATTTTGAGCATTGTCTTGATACCAAAGTATGCTAAATCATGATCATTTCACTGGAGTTTAACAAGCAGTAGGCCATGGTGTACATGAAAGAAAATAGGTGAAAGATAGGAAAATATTATATAGTACCAAATTGGAGGTTGTTTGGGTTAATAGTAGTAGAGTAAACTGAGATATAATAAGAAACTTAAAAGAAAAAAGGTGTCAAACTCTTTGTCATAGTGGACATAAAGGAAAAAAAAAACATTCATTCTTTGTGGAAGGAATGGGAGGAATGAAGAAATGGAGTGGGCAACTATTCCATTGTGCTTGGTAGAGCAAGGAGAGTAACTTGCCTTTAACTTGTGTTTACAGTAGCCCATCTGAGGTTAATGTTTTCCTCAGGGAAATAATTTATAACAACTTATATTGATAGTTCCATAATTTTTCCCCTAATTTTTAAAACTATTAAAATTTATTTTTAACTGTATATTCTTAGGTAGAAGAACTGCGTACACAACTTACTAAAGCAGAAGGAGATCGAAAGGGCTTACAACATCAAGTATCTCAGATTTCCAAGCAGCAGTTAATCCATCAGGATGAACAAGGAGATGACTGGAGATTTAGGAGAGGTATATTTCTTTCTTTCTTTTTTTTTAAATTAATTTGTATGAAGTGCTTTTATTTTATAAGTCAAGTTGAATTAAATTCTTTAAAGCCTTTATCACACAGACACATGATCTGTAGCATGTAATAGGTATATATACACACGCTACACACAAACAAAAGATCTCATAGTCGCCTTTTTTTTCTTATTCTTGTTTTTGTTTACTTTACATTTTCTTATTTACATTTAGTTGCCAGAAATCTTTATGGCATACAGTGTGGGTTTCCAAAGCTTGTGTGCAGTATATGATAATCGAATTGGGTATATTAACTACATACATCATTTTCAACAAAGAATTTTACTTTTAATGTCTGTTAAATTACTTTCTGATCCCCCCTGCCCCCCACAATCAATTCCCCTCCCATACAGTCTCTGGTATTTATCTGATATCTATGCTTGTTCTCCCTACTGTTACGTCTTCAAATCATTCTATTTCTGCCATAGAGTGCATACAGAATATATTGAGTGGGATATACTGTGTTTGTCTTTCTTTTTTTTTTTTTAAAGTTATTTTATTTATTCATTCATTTATTTTAATTTGACCAGAGAGAAACAGAGAGAGAGAGAGAGAAAGTGAGAAAGTAAGCTGCCAGGTCCAGGATTTGAACCGTGGTCAGCCATGTGGGAGTGTCCAGCGCCTTAACCACCATGCCACCTGCTGGTCCCGTGTTTGTCTTTCATAGAGTGACTTATTTCACTTAGCATGAACTCTTTTTTAAATTTAATTTTATTTATTGTTATCATAATCTTTTTTATATTGCATTGAATCACATATATCTTTACAGTGTATTACATTTCTTTATCCAGCAGGAATACCATGCATGTCAGTCAAAACAAAGAGATTACTATCCACATCATCATAATCAAATAGCTTTTCATGATTTTATTCAGTTTATTATTATTATCATTTAAAAAAAATTCAATCAGTCCATATCATTTGGCTTATAAAAAGAATTTACCCAACATGAAATACATCTCAGACCAGTCCAGTTGAGCATACTATACATGTTATCAATAGGTGATAAACCATTTCTGTGTTCTACTAATGTCATGCCTCTCTTTTTGTTCTCTTGCAATCCTTCTCTATACTGTTCCCTTCTCCTGCCCCATTCCACACTGTCTTCAGCATCCATAACTATTACCACTGCTTTTATGCCCTCCAATATTTTGATCTTTACCATAAAGTGCAGATAGTCGGTGTATATTAAGTGAATACGTACAATATCTTTCTTTCATATCCTGGCTTGCTTTACTCAGCAATAGATCCTCCATATTCGACCACTTTCTATCAAATGTCAGGGTCTTGTTGTTTTTTATGGCTGAATAGTATTTCATAGAGTAGAACACTATTTTTCCATCCATTCATCTGTTTGTGGACATCTGGGTTGGTTCCATGTCTTAGCAACTGTGAATAATACTGCAGTAAACATTAATGTGCAAGCGCTTTTCCAGCTGAGTATTCTCCTGCCCTTTGGGTGGATACTCAGAAGTGGGATTGCTAGATCAAATGGTAGTTCTATTTGTAGATCTTTGAGGAACCACCACAGTGTTTTCCATAGTGTCTGAACCAGTTTACCAACAGTGTAGGAGAGTTAGGAGAGGAATACTTCTGACTTGTAAACACGTGGGGTGTTTTGATCTGTCCTAGAAAATACTTTCTGTTTTTCAGAATTGCATTCATTTTGTTTTGCTCATGTTATCCTGCTTCTTGATTTGCAACGAGATTTTCCAATAAGTTGATCATAATTTCACATGCATTTTTAATGTCTTCTGTGAGTGATTTCTCAACTCATTTTGGTTGTCAGACCTGCTTAGCTCATGAGAATTTCTCTTAGAAAGGGCCTGTCAAGGCAGAAGTGGGAATTTTTCCAGTTTCTTGTTCTTGTGCCTAGATGTGTGTTTCTGTGTATGTGTGCATTTACTTGTCTTTGTACTTATATTGTAAATGGTCCTCTATTTTTAAATTTCTTTTGTCCCAACTTTTAGTGTGTGAATAATTAAAATTAAGACCCTTATCTTCTTTTTTATCCAAAGATTGGTGACAAAAATTAATCATGTCCCAGAAGTGATCATGAGCCATAGTGGCTTTTTCTTTTGTGGATCAGGAACACCCTTTGAAAAGTGTTAGAATGACTTCTTAGTGGAGGTGTTAATTGTGTAAGTTAATGAATCTGGATGAGTTCAGGTTTAACAGAAATGGTGATGTTGACATTGAAGAAAAAGTTTTTTGTAAATAGTTACCTATTTAATTTTATTTATTACTATTATTTTAAAATTTCCTATAGGGTATCTATGATCATGAGAGAGAGAGAGAGAGAGAGAGAGAGAGAGAGAGAGAGAGAGAGAAGGAGAGAGAGACACACAGAGAGAAAGTGAGAAAGCAAGCCACCAGGTCCAGGACTTGAATCCCAGTCAGCCTTGTGGGAGTCTAGTGCCTTAACTCCCACACCACCTGCTGGCCTGATAGAGATTTTTATAATGATTTCTATTAAGAGAGTCCGGATTGCTCAGCTTGTAAATTATTACAGTAATGAGATATCCGATGCAAATGCCCAAATTATTGGAGAAACTCTTGTAAGCATTTGATGTACTATTAAATTCAGGGAAGGTAAATATTTCCCCAGGCTTTTCAAATATAACTCAAATGTTGTCTAACCTGGAGTTCCTGCACTGTCAGAAAATCTTTAATAGGTATTAAATTTTGACAAAGCTATCGTAATATATATTTATATGTCATTTAGTTTACTTAAGTTTCATGTGGTATTATTATTTTAAGTACCATTTGACATAAAAAATTTTAAAAATTAAATTCCTAAGCTATTAGATTATTCACTACATTTTCATAAAAATGAACATATGGAAACTAATTTCATTAGTAAAATATTCTGGCACTTTTGTTGTGTGTTTCAATACTTCATAAAATGTAGTTTTTTTTGGTGTAAGTCTTTGAGGACTTTCTTTACTATGTACAGGTTTTTTTAAAAAATGTGTAGAAATTTTATCTGTGTGATAATGGACTTCACATTCAGTTTTCATCTTTGAAGAATACTAGTATTACCTAAAGAACAATTCTATATGTGATATCGTAGTCATTTTCACAGTGCAGCTGCTGTTTGTTCGTCTGTCCACTCAAAAATAGGTTCCACTTCTGCTTCTAACATTTAGAAGTTCTTTATTAGTGAGCCCCTTCGTCAATCTTAAAGAATTCTTTGTAGTACTTAATCTACTGTCCCCTAAGTATTTCCTCTTCCTTCTTGCAACTCTTTTACTAAATTTGAGGTCCCTATGCTTTCCTAGTTCTGTCTTAGTTGTTTTCAATTTATTTTATTTGAGTCTTTTCACTTTGTTCACAGTTTTTTCTTCCTTCTCCTTTGTTTCCTTCCTTCCTTCCTTTCTTTTTTTCTTTTTCTTTTTTTAAATTTTGTTAAAATGTGCCTGTGTTTGCCAGAGAGAAACAGTGGGGATGACAGGGAGTGAGGAAGCACCCACATCAGAATTATTCCTCTCTCCTCCATCTAATTACTCCTTTCATCTTGTCTATTTATGCATCCTATTTATCTCTTAAGCTTGTCTTCTTTTTTTTTTTTCTTTTTATTGAGAGGTTTTTGCTATAGGTGTGTGCGCTTGCCAGAAAGAGAGAAAGAGAGACAGAGAGACAGAAAGTGAGAAATCACCCCCCCTTCTCCATTCTCCTCTTCAGATCTTGGGCACACACACACAATGTGCCGGGTATGAGTTTAAGCCTTCAGGTCTGGGTCTCAAACTGCAATTGGCTACATGGGAGTCCAGCAACATAGCCATTATGCCAACTGCTGGTCCTGTCCTACCTCTTTCTTATACCCACTACCCCAGCTTACATATGCTTCATGTCACTTGTACTGCCCTCTTATCTTGCCTTTCCTTATCCTGGTGCCTCCATAACCTGTCTTCTATACTGTTACTAAAGGGACCCTGCAGATATACCAACTAATCATGTTATCTTCTTGGTTAAAACTTTTGGTTACAATTTTTGAGTTCTTACTACAAGCAAAGCCTTATGTTACTCATTTTCCATTGTCTCACTTAATTCGTACAACTACTCCATGAGGAGTGTACTGGTCTTTCCGTTTTAATGATTAAAGATAAAAGAAAGATTGAAGGACAATGGATCAAGTATCTCACCAAAGAGCACACATGTGGGAAGCCATAGACCCAAATCTTTTCTTCCCCAAACTTGAGTGTGGTTTCTTGTTTTGTTTTGTTTTTGTTTTTGTCACCTATGGTAAGTGAGAGCTTCTTGGGTGAAAACAGCTGTTATCTCCCATGACGAGTTTTCTGAGGTTAGGTCAGATATTTGAGTAGGACCTAGTCATTGTAGATGCCAAACTCGAGCTCTTTATTGCTGTCCTGTGTTGACTCGTGTGTTCTCCAAAATGGAGTGTGTGAGACAATCCTTTAGATGTGGGTGAGAGTGTTTATAATACTACCTATATTTTATACTTTATATTTTACATATCTTAATTGTCGTAAATATTTGCTATATAGATATATGTATGTGAATGTATGTGTGTGTTTATCCATACTAACATTTTATATGTGAATATATATAATGAGCATACCAAAATATTATATATGTCTCCATTCTATATATATGCTTTATAAAGTATGCGTACACACACACACACACTGAAATTGTCTTCACATTTTATATGTGTCTTAGTAATGTTATATAGATCAGGAGACATCTCTCTATATATAGATACTATTGAGACATATGTTATATATATAGACATACATGTGCAAATAGGTTTATAAAATAAAATGCATATATTTATAAAATTAATGTTTTATAAATATTTATAAAATATTTGTAAATACTTAATGTTGTATTTATAAATCATTAAATCAACACATGGATCGATACATAGATTTTTAGGTTGGAGACCTACCAAGAGTGGCTAACACAGAACCTGTGGGCCAAACCTAGACTGCCACCTGTTTTTGTAAATAAACCTGATTGGAACATAGCTACTCCCATTCATTTGCATGCTGTCTGTTCTGCTTTTGTAATGCAATGACAGGTATGAGTAATTGTGGAGGAAATCATATGTCTGACGTATTTATTATCTAATTTTTTATAGAAAATGTTTTCTAACTTCCGGCCTATAGGATACATTGTAAATTCCCTAGCTGTACATAAACTCTGCTGACTCTCCTTTTCACCTTTGTATTACATGTGTTAGCTGTACAGAACTAGAGTTGTGCAGTTATCTGAACAGAAAATTCAATTTTGTGGTCCCAGTTCTCTAAGCTGTTTGTTTTTTTCTAAAGTAACACCTGACTCCATCCCCTTTGCTCGGTGAGCTTTTGTATTCATCCTTTAAATCTTTTTTTTTTTTTTTTTAAGAATTATTTTATTTAACTTTTATTTCTTTATTTTAATTCGACCAGAGAGGGACAGAGTGACAGAGAGAGAGAAAGTGAGAAAACAAGCCGCCAGGTCCAGGACTCGAACCACAGTTGGCCATGTGGGAGTCCGGAGCCCTTAACCACCATGCCACCTGCTGGGCCCCATTCTTTAAATTTTATTTAGTTCCCAATCCTTCCTCCTTAGTTTCTCAGTAAGATAGGGTTGATGCCTCTGTCCTTTATACTCTTTCTGTATAATGCTCATGTATCCTTCACCGATCTATTGAAATGCCTAATATCTTTCCTTCCAATATGCACAATTTTGAACACTTTATTTCTGAGTTAAGATATATTTTATGAACTATGTATGAATTTGACTTTGTTGCTTATCTTCCTCCTTTTCCTTCTTCCCTTCTTTCCCTCTTTTTTAAAGGAAATCACTGGAAAAACTATAATTTTAAACTAAGGCCAGCAGGTGATGTAGTGGTTAAGGCATGCTGGACTCCTATGTGACTGACTGCAGTTAGAGTCTTGGACATAGTGGCCTGAAACTCATGCCAGCTCCATGTGCATGTGTGCCCCAAACCCAAGAGAATGAAGGAGAAGGGATTATGGCGTGGTCATCTCCCCAGGGGGTGGCTTCTCATTTTCTCGCTGTCTCTCTAGCAAGCACACACATGCCGTATAGCAAAAATTTCTCAAAAAATATTATTAGTGTGTATTTAAGTTGTTGACATTTTAAAATTAAGGCAGTACTTTATTTATATCTTATTTTTGTTCTTGGAGGTATATACTCATTGAGAATGGGTTTTTATATTAGTCACCTTATCTTTGAAGAAGTGCCCTGTATATTACAGACCAAGTATTTCATGTTGAATTAAATATTAAGTCAATTGATATTGTTCAGCAATACCGTTTTACATGATAG
Source organism: Tupaia tana (assembly GCA_026018925.1). Lineage (NCBI taxonomy): Eukaryota > Metazoa > Chordata > Mammalia > Scandentia > Tupaiidae > Tupaia > Tupaia tana. The sequence continues at coordinate 246,024,052 of JAKSZU010000001.1, read as the reverse complement.
TCTCTAAAGTAGTAAATTGGTGTTTTGTATACTATCAGATTTAGCAGCATCATTGTTTATGTTGTAAGAAAAACATTTATTTGTGTAAACTTTTGTAACTAAATAGAGAGGATTACTTGAAAATAAGTCTAGTATTTTTCTTTTACTTTTTGGAGTTAATGTAGAGATATGTGAGGAAAGCTGTGTTGGATTTTCCTGTAATAAATTGTACAATAATCAGATAACATTTTCAATTTTAGTATTAAAGTAGACTAATATTGGATGGCATAGAAATGCGTATATTTTTGAAAACTGTTACTTTAAACAATAGGTTGGCAAAGTATGGAAAATCTTGAGTGGCAGTATCTATAAATGTATTACGTCAGGTAGAATTAAAAAGTATCAGGACTCAGAGCCATTTGAAAGACATTCTTCTGTGAATAAAGAACGACAACCACTAAGCTTTGCATTTTTTCTTTTAAGGAGTTGAGCGGGAAAAACTGGACATGGAGAAGCAGATGTCAGATTTGAGAGTGCAGCTGAACTTCAGCGCTATGGCCTCCGAGTTAGAGGAAGCGAAGCGATGCTTGGAGCGGAAAGACAAGGAGAAAGCACATTTGGCAGCACAAATAGAGGTGACTTTGCTATTTTTAAGTTGTATTTGAAAGACCAATTTTATTTCACAGAATTGTTCAATGAAATTTTGATACAAAAATGTTCTTTCGGGTATAGGTAATGTAAAGTTTTGTTAATCACTAATATATAGACATTCTTATGATTTTATTTCTCTTTCATTTGAGACCCAGAGCCAGGAACCTCTAATTAAATGTAAAAATACTTTTGTTTTAGTAGCAATTGAGCTCTTTCTACAGATGGAAGAGACCTTTCTTCTCTGAGAGAACAGTGAATTATTTGGGGGTGAAACTGGCAGAAGGCATAGTGAAAATTATTACTGAGCTTTCTTTTTGGAAGCTGTAAAGGTTTCCAGATCTCTAGCTGTTTTGGATGAGGTACAGGTGTGATGCCCCCATTAATTTAGACTTTTGCGGTAATCAGGAATGATAGGTCACCACGGATGAAGTGTAACTAGTTACTTAGTGTTCACTGCTTGCCTTTTATCCAGCATAGGTGAGGTAATTATCAGAATATATTAAAAATCAGAGGAAAAGACCTCATAAAAGGAAATGGCTTAATTCAAATTATAATTATGCAAATTAGATCAAACATGGATGACACATTTGAAAATAGATATGTATCAATTCTCCCTCTGTATCGGTTTTTAATAGCGAAGTTCTAATTATAGTAAGTTGCTGCATTTGGAAGATTTCCAAAAGTATGAAGAAAGGTAGAAAATTGGTGATAGAAGCACATAACTTTTTATAACCCAAAGGAAATATTTAATGTTACTCCAGTCTGAGTTTCTCTTTCATCTCGTCAGCCTGTCTATAGAAACTGTCTTTTAGATTTGGTTCAAGATTCAGATTGTAAAGATAATGAAATATTGACATACTCTTTATAAAGCCCTCTACAAATAGTCTCAGAGCAATGGTAGTTTTATGACTTTTAAAGTTTGCTTCATGGCTATTATTTTAGCCCTTGATCCTGCTGATAAAAGTGCTAAAAATGATTATTTTGCTGAAGTCCTTTTTTATTTTTATTAAAGTATGCCAATAAATTTTAAAGGTGGAGAAGCCCCTTTGCTAGATATTCATAACCATATGTTGGTTATCCCTTGTTTCTTTTTTTCTTTCTCTTCATTTCTTCTCATTTACCGGTTGTAATTTAAATGGAAGAAAAATGATTTTAAATATGTGGGCATTTAAAAAATTGCTTGTCATAGTGTATGCTCTCATTCAAGGATACTGGCTTTCTCCATGTCCTAATGTAATAAATCTTTTACATTTTATTTTATTATTATTTTTGGAGAGTTTTTTTGCTATAGGGCACGTGCGCTTGCCAGAAAGAGAGAGACAGAGAGATAGAAAGCAAGAAATCACTCCCCAGGGGGGATGGCCACCCTGCAATCCCTTCTCCATTCTCCTCTTGGGATCTTGGGCACGCCTGCACACATGCCCAGTGTGAGTTTAAGCCACCGGGTCTGGGCCTCGAACCGTGGTCGACTACATGGGAGTCCAGTGACATAGCCATTTCGCCAACTGCTGGTTCCCCTTTTACATTTTCACATCAGTTATAGAAAGAGCTTGAGTTTTTTGGGTTAGTTTGGATGATTTTATAGAGTTTGGATGTGTAAAAAATTGAGGAAAGGATTTTTACTCACACATCAAATATCAACTGTTTATTATATGCCAGGAACTGTTCTAGGTGCTGAGGACATAGTGATGGATAAAAACCAAGCCAATTCCTGTCTCTTGCAATTGACATTCAAAAATTGATGCAGAAAGTTCTCAGAGTTTGTCTTGCTTCTTTTGTTTCATCTTTTTTCTTTTTCTTTTTAAAATTTTCACATTTTCTTTTTACATTTAATCACTGTACATCTCCACAGCATAAAAAATGAATCCTCTCAATACACCACATATCAGTCCAAAGACAAGTACCATACACATTACTATTAACAGATAATTTTCCATTTTTGTGTCCATTAAATGTTTTGCTTTTTTTCCCCTTGATTCCCTCCTGCCTGCCCCCCATTACCCACCCTTCTCCAACACTGTCTCTACTATCCACAGTTGCTCTCTATGTTTTTATACCTCATGGTCTTTCAATTTCTGCTATAGAGTGCAGATATTCAGTATATATTAAGTAAAAACATACAATGAGTTTGTCTTGCATCTAAGGACAAATTCCTTTAGGCGATGAAAAGATTTTTTTTCGTAGTTGCCATTGAAAAATACATCACAAAAAAATGTTTTCATCTCTGGAAGATATTACCTTTACAAGCACATTTGTGCTAATAACAAATCAAAATCTGTTTCCACGAGAAGAATCTTCCTCTTGGTCTGGGAGACCAGTCCCTTCAAAGTGATATTCAAATAGGTCTAGAATGTCATTAAGTGGTCAGCAATGAAGTTCAAAGAGATTCCAATTGGTTGAAGTGTCTGGCTGTATCTCTCTTATCAAATAGCTTCTCATAAGGTCAGAATATCAGAGAGAGGTGTGCCTCAGATAATATGCCAGAGGCCCTTATTATCAGCTGTAAGTGATACTCCTTACTTCTGAATAATCCTTTTGTCTTTATCATTAGAGTGCCTTGGCATTCTTCAAATATTCTCTTAATCTGGGTGTGTTTCTTCAAAATTTCAAAATGGGCCAAAATAAAATAGAAAAGGATATGAAGGAGAAAGCCAGCTGCCCTGTCATCAAGGCAGATTGAAGTTGGCGTCTTACTTTGATGAAGATGTCACGTTTCAAGGTCTTGTTCTCACACATGGAAACTTGAGTTTTCTGTGTCCTAGAGGTAACGTGACCCAGGACATCATAAGAGAGCAGTGTATTAAAGAGTGCCAGTTCATTGATTTATCCTGTGGGTGTCCTATCTATCATTAAAACACTATTTTCTTGTGTAGGGCACCAATCTACCAATTTTCGGTACCTAGGTTTAGAATTAGTAACCAGAAAAATTGCTTAGTGAACGTGGAATTATAGAGTAGTGATGTCTAAAGGGTTGTTTGTTCATGACTGTAGTGAGGCTTCCCAATGTTTCACCTTCCTTTAACAGAGATCTATAACCAGGGAGGCTATTTACGTCAGCTAGATTCCTTCTATTCCTGGAGTGTGTTGAACTGACATCTCTTGTCTTTCTAACAATCTTCTCTTGTGTTTCCACTTTGATGTCCAACCTTACGTTTTCTGTTTCTTTTGATATGTTGCTGTGCACAGATATTGCCCTGGGCCATTTACCAGTATTCATTGATGTTATAATTCAGACTTGTAGCATTCTGGGAGCCAGTTAGGAATTAAAGGCTTCTGTCCCTTTTCAGATCATAAATGGATATGGGTTAAAAGCCAGATTTTATTTCTGTGTCTCCCTCCCTGTCGTCCCTCACAATGTCGTAAACGTGTCAGGTGCTCAATTAGTAATTACTGACTGATATAATATATTGTAGAAAAATTGTATGATTGTTTCTGAAAGCTAACATTTGTTATCCAGTCATTTCTTAAAGGCACATTCATTTCTGGAAGAGTCGTCAAAATTCAGGGGAAATTTTCACTCTAATTGTACTAGTTTTTCTTGATCCAGGGTATATGTTTTAAGCAGTTGTTTTGTACTGTGTAAAAACAGTAAAAATAGCTTTTAAAAGAAAAACAAAGTGGAAGGAAGGTACATTTGAATTTGCATAATTTACCTTTCAAATTGTACCTAGGGCCTTAAATCTGTGTATGCATAGAAAATACTAAGCATATTTTTTTTCCTTCTTCTAAACTCAAGTTGAACCTCATTAACCTTGATAGGCTATTTGTATTCATAAGAATTCCAAGCATCCTTGATCAATGATTTCCCCTGATTTAATCTCTGCCTCCATCTCCCATCAACTTACTCTTCTTGGGGAAAAAAAAAAAAACATTTTGACTTTTAAATTAAAGGAAGAACTTCAAAGAAAGAAAAAAAGGTGCTGAACATAATTTAGATTAAATGTTGGAAGTGATAATTGAGTGACAACTGACATGATTATTCATTAGTAGAAATTTGGGGCTGTAATGCCAAAATTTACTTTTAAAGAGAGGGTAGTGGAAAAAAGAAAAGATAATCAATAACATTTTTTTTTTTTTGATTATTCGTGCAGTAGAAAAAGAAGGATGGTTTGTTTTTATACTGTTAGCTTTAACTTTTCTTGTTGTTGTTTGTTTTTTATGCCAGAGGGGACATACACATAGGAGTGAGATCATGACAGCCCCCCAAACAGGGCCTAGTCAGATGCACTCTTTTCCTCAAATTCTCTGTTCTGTTAGGATTTTTCAATTTACTTGACTGGACTTAAATCCTGGTTGGCCACATGGATCTGGCATTCTCTGTGTAGTGCTTAACTGCTGCACTGTGGGGCTGTGATAGGCAGTTGGCTAGAAATGAGCAGGCAGCCCAAAGAAAATAGCAGAAGAACATCTGTCACTTCATTCATAGTTTCTCAGGAGTTACAACCATATCCTCTTGGAGAATTCCTTCTGGCTTCTGGCCTAAGGAAGGTTGTTATCTTCCCTCCTGCCACCCCAAATATACACACAGAAATTCACACTGGGATAGGATGCTGGGTCAACATCCTGATCCCCACTGAGGCAATAAACTAATCTGGCAGTTCCTGTATGGATGTTCGTACCTTTCAAGTCCACACTGGGCATGTGTGATTAGGTAAGTGAATTTCTCACCTGAGGGAGAGATACACAATTGCAGGAAAAGGCCCACAAGTTCCAAGCAAAGAAACAAGATACTATGACAGACTTTCCTTTGCTAAATATTCATTACCAACTCTTAGAACAAATATAACACATAACTCCATACCCAGTGCAGTTGCCCTTCTCTGGCAGCTCCCGTCTGCACACCTTTGTGGTGTGGGGGTGTATTTCTTTTTTATTAAAAATCTTCACTTTCCTATTAAACTTCTCTTTTCCTAATTTACAAGTGTTGTGGTTTTTCATTTTGTATCAGGGCAGGTCTCTAATTTTAGAGATCTGGGAAAGAACTGAGGATTTCATACAACACAGCTCAATTCTCCCATCCTGTAGCAGGACCTGCCCCATAAACTCTCTCTTTTCCTTCATTTCTTCTACTATTGTGCTATAATGATCCCTTCAGTACTACTTTTAGTAGCAAAATTCAACCCTTCTTAGAGATTTAAGGTCTTAGAGACTGACTGCATTTTCCCAATCTAGTTCATTGTTTAAATTTGAATAATGTCTTCTAAGTGCATGTTGTATGATAAGATATTACCTAATAACTTTTAATATCTAGATTTAGATTATAAAGAAAACAAATATTGGCAACAACACTTTATATAGAGTCTAAAATGATCAAATTTAGTGGAGATAAGGTCTGCCTCTGTCATTAACTAAATTTATTCTGATATTAGGGCAAATTACTAAGTCCATAAATACTGTATATTCTGTATTTTTTTTTTTTTTGAGAGGTTTTTGCTATAGGGTGCATGTGATCTCTAGAAAGTCAGAGACAGAGAGACAAAAAGTTAGAAATCACCCCCGAGGGGGAGATGGCTATACTGCAATCCCTTCTCCTCCATTCTCCTTTTGGGATCTTGGGCACGCACTCACTCGCACCCAGTGTGAGTTTAAGCCACTGGGTCCGGGACTCGAACTGCAGTCGACTATATGGGAGTCCAGCAACATTGCCGTTAAACCAACTGCTGGTCCCATACTCTGTATTTTTTATAAAGATGACTTGGCAGAGATGCTCTACACATAAAAACCTTAAAACTAAATAAGCCTTTATGTTTCATGGAAGACTTAGCTTGATTTCCATTCCTTTACCTGTATAAAAAAGTAGGAGTTTTGGAAGTTGTTAAGGAAGTTCTTTCTTGTAGCAATCATTGCATGAATATTTCTATAAAGCCAAAATGGAGTAGACTGCTTGTGGTATAATTACTATTTATCAAAGTTTATCATTTGAATGTAACCCATGAAGAAACAATTAGAAATAAAAATATCTATTTCCAAGTTTTTATGTTTTCTAAAATCATGGTATTTCTGCTTCGTGATAGGTTTCCATGATTCTTATTTTTTTGCTTGTACGTAGTTTGTGTGTGGTGGAGGGGAAAGAGGTAAGCAACTTAGGTTCCAACATAATATAAGAAATATTGATAACATATTAACTGTAGATTGATTTAATATCTAAAGCAATTATAAAGATTTAATATGGCTTTTAATTATTATTGAAGAACTTGCTATAGAAAAATGGGTGATACAAAATACATAAGCTACTGTTTTTGCAGTATCTAAGTAATTGATAGCTTTTCATTTCTTGACTACCACAAATACAATTAAAAGCAGGTTAGAAGACTTTATGATAAGCATATTTTAACTGTTCATACATTATTCCTTTAGTCTTTATAGTTACCTTATCTTTAGAGTGATTTTTAATTTGATAGCATATCATTTTAAGTAGCAAATGAAATTGTTTTTTAGATGTTTGTTTTCAGGTAGTTTTCTGCAGGGCATAAAAGGAAATTGGATTATATTTGTTCCTAAACAACGAGAATAGTTAACAGTGGTTCATTATACTCTTTAAAATGTTCAAAAAGTATGAATTATATCTTCAAAAAGTTAAATTATTCATATGCATTGATAAAGCGTTCTTTTACTTCTTGGTAAGTAATAAGTGGATAAAGTAAATGGAGCTCAGTGTTGGCAAGTTTTTTCAAATGCATTAAATGCTTTTTCAGTACTTCATTTGGATAAAGAATGTTTTTGTATCATATGCTATCTTATTTTGGGTGGATCTTACAATATCGGGTCGTTGGAAAAGTCGTGATACATTTTTGAATAGAAAAACAGGAAAAATACATCATGATTTTTCTGACAACATAAGATGTTAGAATGTAGTTCTTTCTTAGAGAATATTAACAAAGAGGCAAACTTTTGCCAATTCTGATTATAGAAGAGAAGAATTTTGTTTTTAATGTTGGCTTTTTGCATAACAGTACTCATACTGAAAAAAAAAGGAAAAACTGAGTAAGACATATATTCTAAATAATATGTCTGGGGCCAGCAGGTGGCATGGTGGGTAAGATGCTGGACACTCCCACATGACCTACCATGGTTTGAGTCCTGGACTTGGTGACTTGCTTTCTCACTTTCCTTCTCTGCCTCTTTCACTGGTAAAAATAAAATAAATGAATTAATAAATTTAATAATTCTTTAAGAAAATGTGGGGTCAGCAAGTGGTGTGGTGGTTAAGGGCACTGGACTCCCACATGGCCGACTGTGGTTCAAGTCCTGGACCTGGCGACTTGCTTTCTCATTTTCTCTCTCTCTTATCTCTCTCTCTTTGTTTCTCTCTTTCACTCTGTCTCTCTCTGGTCAAACTAAAAAAAGTAAATAAATAAAGTTAAATAAAATCATTAAAAAAATAATGGCTGAAGGCATCAGAGATCTATCTAGTCAAGGAGGACAGAAGTGTAGAATGATTTATTCTGACACTGATATTATTTCTCCCCTGAAATGTTTTCTGATACACATGTGCAGAACTTATGACAGTCTTAAGGGGCCTGCTGAAAAGGAAGACCTGGGTACACATGTCACACTTTCAGCTGGAATATCCAAAGGGCTAAACCCTAGGAGTCTGGGTGAATGGAAATATACTTAGTACTAACAAAAACTGTAGCATCATAGAATAGCTTTGGATTTGCCTTCATATTCTCTATCCCAAGTGCCCATCAAAACAAAAGTAGATCTTTTGGGAAGCAAGAGATCTCATGCAGGGCCTTATATTATTTCCAGAATTTGTCATATAGTGTTTCAAACAAGACTTAACAGGTGTGTTAGTAAACAACCATACTACCAAAAAGCATAAGAAGAAACAGGAAATAGAAATGTGACTGTCCACATTATTGAAGTTACTAGAAATCACCTTTAAATAATGGTTGTTAACATAAGAAATGAGATCATATCACATTTAATTCTAGCAAAGAACTGGAAATTACAAAAGAAATTCTACAACCAGGACTGGCTTCAAAGTGCAGTGGTTAAGTGGTAGGCTTAGGGAGCCAGATTACTTAAGGCTGACTATGGTTTAAATCCCAGCTATGGTGGCTTGGTAAAACACACTGGGTATATGTGTGTTTGTGCTCAAAATCTTGACAAGGTAGAGAAATAGTGGAGAAAGGATTTCAGTGTGGCTATCTATGCCCCATTGGTGTGTGCTTTTTCTCTATCTTTCTCTGCTGAGTGCACATGTGTGTTACCAAGAAGGATAGTTACCAAGGGAAAAAAAAGAAATCCTACAACCAAAATATATAATAGCTGAAATTAACAGCTGGATAGTAGGTAGGGTTTAATGGAAAAATAGGCATAGTTTTCTTTTTACTGTAAATAACTTTATAAGACCTCTATGAATATGCTTAGAGTATATAATTTGATACTTGGCTTTGTTTCAGGTGTTGTTATTTTTTTTTCTTTCAACCTTCTACTTGCCAATGAGAAAGAGAACTTATTACAGCCTTTTATTAAATAAATTTTCATGAAGGGTCTTTTGGCATTGGGTCTGATGCTAGATTCCAGGGATACACAAATGAAATTAACACAATCCTTGCTCTCAAACTCGCAATTCACTGAACTCACATTTAGCACTGAAGTGTTATTCACTAGGAAAGCCAGGGCCCCTTCAGCATGGATGGACAGTATTATGGACTGAATATGTTTCTTTAAAATTCATTATGATGGCATCTAATCCCCTGTGTGGTGGTATTTGGAGGTGGGAACTTTGGGAGGTAATTCAGCCACAAGTCTGGAGTCTTCATGACTGGGATTAGTGTCCTTTAAAAAGAGCCCACAGGGACCAGCAGGTGGTGTTGTGGTTAAGGCTGGACTTTCACATGGCTGACCGTGGTTCAAGTCCTGGATCCGGTGGCTTCAAACTTAGACTGGGCCCGTGTGCATGCGTGCCCAAAGTCCCAAGAGCAGAATGGAAGGAGAAGGGATTGTGGTGTGGCCATCCCCGCTGGGGGTTTGATTTCTTGCTTTCTGTCTCTCTGTTTCTATCTGGTGAGTGTATATGCCCTATCGCAAAAATCCTCCCCAAAAAAAATTAAAGAAGAAAAAAAAGAAGAGGCCAGAGAGATGGTTTACTCAATTTCTTCTGTGTGGGTGTTTAAAGAGAATTTGGCAGTATGCAATCTGAAAGGTCCTCACCAGAACAAAACCATGTTAGCATCCTACTTGAACTTCTAATAATAGTTTCAAGAACTATGAAAAATTTCTGTTGTTTATGAGCCACTGGTCCAATGGCAACCTGACTTAACAAAGACAGGCAGAATCGTAGTGAAATTTGAAATGGGAAATGGTATTTGGGGAGTGAGGGAACTGAACCTTAGGAAATGGACTGGGACTTCTCCATTTCTACTTCACCAAGAAAGCCTCTGCTTTCCAAGGACAGAGCAATATATAAAAGCAAAGACTCATCAGGAGTCTAACTAGCATGACATTTTAAAAATATAAATTGGTATTTTCTAGTTACAAATTTGCCGCAGTGTTTTTTTCAGGCTTGCTTGTTTTATTACTTCATTATTATGTCACATTTTTCAGGTTTATTTGTCCCTTTTAAGTTGCAAGAAATGGGGACACATTTAGGTGGGTGTTTAAGGGAACCAAGAAACTATCTTGACAGCTGCCCTGCTAGGTGTCCTGGTGAAAGCAAGTTTTATACATGTCAACACACTGACTTTGTATCATCATTGAGACTTTTTATTGCAAAGACTGAAAAACTTGTGCCATTTTATACAGTCATTTTGTGTTTAGTCATTAATCCATTGGTCTAGTCATCTATGGCCATGGTAGTTGAGTCACAGGGCTTTATTAGCACTCTGTTTTCATGTGAATTTGAATTTATTGTGTGTCAGTTGCTTTCAACCTGAATAATTTCTTTTGGTATTTCTTGTAAGGCTAGTCTATTAGCAACAAATTTTCTCAGTTTTTGCTTATTATTTGTTCTTTATTTTTGCCATTCTTTTAGTCCTTAGGATATGTTATACCAATGCTTCCTGGTCTCTGTTGTTTCACAGGAGAAGTCAGATATTAATTTTATTGGGTTCCCTCATAATGCACCTAAAGCACGCTTACAAGATTTTTTTTTCTTTTCTTTTTCCTTTTTCTTTTCTTTTCTTTTTTTTTAAATTTTACTCACCAAATAGAGAAAGAAAAAGGGAGCGGAGTAAAGCACTACCTATAGGAAATGGTCACACCTCAATCCTTTCTCCTCCATTTCCCTGTCCTGTCAGGATCTTGGTTGGCCACATGTACAAATGTGCCTGGTGTTTCTTAAGCATCTGGAGTTGAAAATTGAACCATGGTCAACCATGTGGGATCCAGCTACTGATGCATTGCACTTAATCACTGCACTATGGGGCTGGCTCTTATTTTAATATTTAATTTTATTTAATTTTAATTTAAATGTATGTATAAGTTAACAGGAGGCAATGTAATTGAATAATGTGAGGTTTGGTTAGGAGCCATGTCTTGAATTCCCATTTGCGTGGAAAACACACAATTGCTTTTTTAGACTATTGGATGACAGTGTTCATAGACTTTATTGAGGGGCTAATTAAAGAGATATCTCTCAAATCCACCTTTCCTATATCTATAGGAATCAAAAAAGGGATTATTATTTTTTATATCAAATGGATAATTGTTTTTTTAAAAAAACAAAGGTTCTCATTTAGCCTTCCTTACCTTCTGTTTTTCCTCCTGTCTAAAATAGAAAAATTGATTTCTTCCAAGCTCCCAAGGTTATTGTATCATGTAAAATAATGTGTCTGACTTGTTTCAAGTAAACTATAATGCTCTATAATGATGTAAGGCAATAATATTAGGTGTTATGTTACATTTAATTTCTCCTCCTCAATAAATGTTATGCAATTAGGAATAGCCTTATGTTTCTTTAGTTAGACTCTAATTTATCTTAATCTTTTCTGCTATGTCATTATTGGTAAGATGCAGGTATATGCCTTTCATTGATACTTGCTTTGGCCAGTTGCATTTCCTAGCAGATATATAACCAGGTTCTACTTCAGTCAAAAGCAGTCCCAAGTACCAATCTGTTTAAAGCAGAATAGTTTCGTCCTATTTATATTCAAATTTTCTTCTCCCAAAGTGCCTACTTTAGTTAAACTAACATCAGAGTTGCAGAGTTGAAATTATCAGTCTAATACAGTGTGAGAAAAATTAAGAAAACACAAATGTACTTGGAGATATGTGTGCCAGGGTCAGCATTTCCCTCACGTATTGTATGGGCCTAATGTTAATTATATGCTCCCTTGTGTTTTAAGTTAAACATGCTGAAGAAATGTGTATTTAAAATATTCCAAGGAGCGAATGTCACGGCTAATGAAATAGAAGTTAATACTTTATTTTTTCACAATGAGATGAGTTGTATTTAATTAACTGAACATTATTTTTCTGTACTTTGCTTAAGCTTAGAATTATATTTCATTGAAATAGTACAAGTAGTTGTATGAAGCCCATATGTTATCATAGGATTTGTGGAGGAATAATTATTTTTAATTACTTAGACTGTGAAACCTATTATTTAAGATTAATGTCCTTTATATGTCTGTTCCATTTGACAAAAAGAAAATAACAGTATATGTTGTCAGGATTAGTATTCCAGAAAAGACCGAAGGTTATGTTTTTTTTTTGTTTTGTTTTTTTTTTTTTGAGGGTGCGTGCGCTCGCCAGACAGAGAGAGACAGAGAGACAGAAAGCGAGAAATCACCCCCCAGGGGGGATGGCCACGTTGCAATCCCTTCTCCTCCATTCTCCTCTTGGGATCCTGGGCACACACGCACATGCGCCCGGTGTGAGTTTTAAGCCACCGGGTCCGGGACGCGAACCGCGGTCGACTACGTGGGAGTCCAGCGACATAGCCATTACGCTAACTGCTGGTCCCTCCGAAGGTTATGTTTTTAAAGGAAGAACATTTGTTACATGATTATTACAATGGCTCCTGGTATTTTATGTGTCTATTTCCTAACTTTTTAAGAGTTTCAACCAGTTTTTGAAAGATTGTTAATATCTGTTTTATGCTTATTAAAAAAATGACTCACATGTTTTAGGTATATATTCTACATCCAACCAATCACTACTTTGAAAATAAAGTTTGAAATCCTATAATCTCAATGAGTGATGGCCTAATTTAGCTTCATGCACGGTTATTTTGGGGTTACCAGCCTTGCTTTGACTGATTCTAGTTTTTTTATTGAAAGGACTTACCTTAGTTATTCTGACTCTGGAAAATTTACTATTTGTCCTCATGTATCAGTTCATGAAACACCTAAGTTATACAGAAATAAAGTTCTTTAAGACATGCAGGAATATGTCAAGCTAATTTCCCAGTAGAGGTGAATGGGGCGTGGCTTAATTGTGAATCTGAGAATTTCAGGTGAAATCTTATTCAATCTGATCTTTTGTTTATTTAGTAAAGGCAAACCTTTACAGTATCAACTAGGGTTTAATGTGCCATTTAGAACCTTTGTGGGTATTTTGTGCAATAGGCGTTTAAAATACTGTTGACAGACCTGGCCCTGCTTAGGCTTCTAAGAAGGACTGGGAAGGTGCTGCTCTAAAGTCCTCTTGACTTAGTACACAAGGAGACATTCACTGTAGGACAAAGATGATGTCTCTGTAACCTCGATGACCATTAGCAAGGATGTGGTCCCTGCCTCTTTCCACATTGCAGATCTCTCTACATTGCATCTAGTTGGCATGTCCTGATTTACACCCCACAACTTAGCCAGCGTGCTGAGTGTTGTTTTGTAGCCTCCACAAAGTAGGAGAGAACATTAGAAGGAGGTGGCCATGGGGACTTATTACTATTAGTCATGCACAACAGTGCCAGTAATTAGATTTTCTTTTAGTAGAGAAATAGGACCCTACCTTGCATATTTTTTATGGCCCCTGAACCTCTCCTCTTGTCCCTAGTTGGCATTCAGTGAATGTTGGTTGAATTCATGTTAATTATAATACCACATTTACCAATACATGTCTTTGCATTAGTGATGTTATAATCTACCTGCGGATTCTTTGTAGGGATTCTTTTTTTAAGCTTCCTAGTCATTTTAGTTTAATTAATAATAAATCATCTGTAAGTGCAATTCATTTGTCACATGGAAACTATAAAATGTTTTGGAACTCTGGAAGAGAATTTCAATAAATATAAAAATATATATAGAATCTATGTATTTTCTATTAATCCATCTTCCTCATTGTCAAAGGTATTTGTGTCCCATTTTTGGGTAGAATGTCCCCATCAGTATATATCTTGTCTCTGAAGAAAGTTATATTTTGGGCAGGGATTAGCTTAACCTTTTATTCATAGGGTCAGTATTAGAGATAATGAATAGAATTTTATTTATTTATTATAAAGCAAAAATTACAGACTGTTTTTCAACAGAGAACTTAACATTCTTTTGTCTGTTAAATGTGTCTTCCCTTTGCCCCTCCCACTCATCGTCTATAATTGAATTCTATTTCAATGGCATTCTACTTAAGGCTTTTCTACCGTTTAGTACTTTTAGTATTACTCTTTTTACCTTTAGAAAGTGTAAAAAAATTTTTTTTTAATTCATGGTAGAACTTATACTCTATGTCTTGGAGAGAGAAAGAGAATGAGAGAAGCACCCTCCACAAAGCTCTTTCATGCCTCAGTCCCCTTGATCTACCCTGCCCAGCCTGGGCACACACGTACACTTGGCATGTGTTCAGGCTGACTGGTCTGGTAACTCAAACTGCTGTTGGCGTGTGGCTTCCAGGTTTGAGGTCCAGTACACTGCCTTCTGCGCCACAGAGGCAGAGCCAAGAACTGAGTTCTACATGTCCATGTTTGAAATGTTGATTTTGTTTCAATGTAATATTCTGGTATATTCTGACAGTTGGTACTTTACACTGTACTGTGTTTCTAGAAACTGTGTCATTGTGTTTTGGTTTGTGTATTTTTATAGAAGAAATATTCTCATTAAGAATTATGTTACCACCAAGGATTTGTAACCAAATACTTATACTTAATATGAACTTCTCATTAATCCAAAAACGTAAAAACTTTTAATCTTTGTAAAAATTGAAATAAAATATTATGTTTTATAAAATGAGCATAATGTAAACCTTGACATAATTTTAAAGTATGCATATTTATACTAGTTTATAAATATAAAAGTACAAGTATTAATATCATATATTTGATGCATCCATAACTGATGGCTAACTATTATAAACTTTGAAATAAAAATTTGTAGTCAGTAAGCCAGTAGGTGGTAGAGAGTTTATGGCACTGGATTCCCCATATGAATAACTGCAGTTCGAGTCTTGGACTTGGTGTCTTGAAAATCAGGCCAGGTGTGTGTGTGTGTGTGTGTGTATTCAAAATCACTGGAGGAGAAGAGATTCAGTGTGGTCATCCCCCCCCGCCCCCGTGGGTGATTTCTCACTTTCCCTTTCTCTCTCTCTGGTGAGGGCATGTGTGTGCCCTGGGGCAGAAACCTTTAAAAAAAGGAAAAATTATAGTTAGACTTTTTCCCCCTCAGAATTAGAAGGGGATTTCTTAGAAACTATGAAACTATTCAGGAAAATTGAATAAATTGTACATGTATCTTTTTCTCTTCTTTTTTTTTCTTTTTGTTCTTTCTATTATTTTGATAGATGGTAAAAGTGCTCACTAGTATTAGACTGGGAAAGAGGAGGAGGAGAATGTATTCCTGCCCCCCCCCCCACCCCCCACGGAGAAGAGTTGCACTGTAATACCTTTTCTTTCATTTCTCCTTTGGAATTGTGGGAATGTCTGCACACACATTGCCATTTCTTGGAGCACTGGGCCTAGGACTCTATGTGGTAGACTATGGTCATCCCCACGGTTCCTTAACTATCCAGCCCACTCTTCAGTTATTTTTCAATAGTAAGTTGAAGCTTGACAAATACCATATTTCCATTTGACTTAGCCCTAATGTTGGATTATTCTTTTCAAATATTTCAAAATCAAATTCATGTGAATCCTTAGAAAAGACCATATTTGTGGATATTTGGTAGAGACGTCCTGTTGATCAGATTGCTGTTATCTTTTCCCTCTTTCCTGTTCTTTCGAACCTTTCCTCCTGGCAACATCAGTGTTAAGGGCACTGTGATTATGAATAAAGACACTGAAGGGAAACAGGGCAGGCGTCCTCAACATACTCTTGGCTTAGTGGCATTGGGAGCTGTTTAGTTCTTGGGTTGCTTGAACTAGGAGCAACCTAGGTTGCTAGGAGCACGTGGGTGCTCATTTTTTTCTCTGCTTCTCTCTCTCTCTTCACATTTTGTCTCTCTCTTAAATATTTGTATTAGCAACTGTTGGGTTCTCTTCGTTGGTTTAGTTACCATCAAATACTGTTAGCTCAGTATTCTTTTGAAGAAAAAAATCATTGTCAGAAAACAACATGTTATCAGATAAGGCACTGAGGAAAGGAATGTTGGTATATACTAGGCAGGATTTATTAGGGCAGGAGGCAAGATTTGCAGTGAAGAAAAGGAATTGCTCATCTAGATCACATTTATTAAGAACAACTGCCGATGTGTCTGTCTTGTCTGCTAGGCTGTATGTTTCCCTGGAGCAGTAGAACATGGAGCCATGCCATCTTATCATCCTTGGGTTTGCAAGTAGGATATTGGTTAGTTCAGTAAATGTTTATCGAATTGAACGGAAACATACATATATTTTTTCCCCATTCTCACAAATGCCACATTTCATTCTTATCTATTATATTGTAAGCTAGCTCAATTGAATTTGCTTGTTAAAATTGAATTCCGATGAGAAAAAAAAAATGTTTCTAAAAGTCCATTCCTGCTTAGAAAGGGTGATCTTTAATTATTTTTAATGTTGCCTTAATATTTTAGTATCCTCATGCTAGCATAATGTTTTCTGGTGATTCATCTTACTCAAGCACATATCTGATCATTTCATTTCCCTGCTGAAAGGTCTTAAACTGTGTTTCAGCATCCTCCTAGCTGAGTTTCTGATCTTACCATCTAGTCTCTTTTTAGCCCTCTTAAACTATTACTTCTCTTTGTAAACAGCCACCAGTGCCTACTCTGGCTCTTGGCCATACTTTGTGATGAATGCTCATATTCTTTCCATCAGTGACCAAATCTTTTCTTTTTACATTTTAGTTGCTTGTTATCACCTTCTTTTATCTCTCATTCTTTCTGAGGTCTTGCTAAAACAGTGGTTTGTCTTGGATCTACTTATTTAAATCCCATTTCTACCCGCTATCATTGATGTCTTTCCTCCTGCTCAGTTCTGTTCGTCCCAGTCAGTATTTCTCATGGAGTGCTTTCTTCAGTGCTGAGACTAGTTTCTTAGACATAGAAGGGAATAAGTTGTCTTAATCCAAGGCAACCTTATCGTATGATTTTTCTCTCTCACTTTCAAAAAAGTTCCAGATACATCTGTGCTTCAGAGAGTGTATAATTTCCATTCAGGATTTTCTTCTGTCTCTGGAAAGAACATATCAATCTATTTAGTTATTAAAGAGGCTCTTTGGCTAGTATCCAAGTCCTTAATATAATGCGATGGCTTATCTAACATTCAATATTAGATTGAATGTTAAGGAGCTGTGGCTAGTCCTTTCTTTGACAAAAACTACCTACATTATCTTGGATTGATCACTCTAAAATGTAGACATCGGATTAACTCTCTAATTCTAACATTGTCTCTAGACGGATATAAAAACCTTTCTTTGTTGAGTTCCTAAAATGTACTGGTCTCTCTTACTGGTACTTTATCCAAGTGGTCTTATGTAAATTACCATTCCTCTAAGAGGTGGATTTTCTTCAGTCCATTTATAGATGAAGTTGCCTTGGTTCACAGAGAAGCAACTCTTTTAAGGTCACAGGGTGGCAGAGCTGAGGTTCAAACTCACGTCTGTGTGACTCATGTACATCTAAGTCCCTAGACTTAGTACATTTGTGTCAATAGAATCTGGAAGTTTTGCCTTTTACCCATATAAACTTCTGCATGAGGAATATAAATAACTGTAGAGAAAAGTGCTTATTTAAAATACACATGATTCGCTGGGCCAAACAGGTGGCATGGTTGTTAAGGTGGTGGTGAGTCCTGGGCCTGGTGGCTTGGAAACCATGCTGAGTATGTGTGTGTGCATATGTGCATGCTCAAAATCCCTAGAGGAGAAGGGAGGAGAAAGGATTGCAGCATGATAATCTTCCTTGGGCAGTGATTTCTTACTTTCCCTTCTCTCTCTCTCTCTCTCTCTCTCTCTGTGTGTGTGTGTGTGTGTGTATGTGTGTCTGTGTCTGGTGAGTACTTGCATCCTTTAGTAAAAACTAAAAAAAAAAAAAAAAAAACTAAACTAAAAACATTATTCAGAGTTTTCTACTATATTTGGGGGCAGGTATTTAGTTTTTGATAGATGTCTTAAATGTTCACTGAGGTGTCCAGTGTCTTTTGTATACAGTGAATATAAGAGAGCTTTATATTATATTACATTTTAGTTAAATCAGTGAACCATCATTTCTTTCACTTACATGGTAGTCTGTCCCTGAAACCATCATGGAAACTGTTTTGAATGCAGACTTAGCAATACTTTCTCATGAATATGAGAAATAGATAAAAGATGTGTAGATGGATTTTTCTTTCTCTTTTCTTTTTTTTTTTTTTTTTGAGAGTTTTTTTTTTTTTTTTTTTTTTTGCTACAGGGAGTGTGCACTCACCAGTGAGACAGACAGAAAGCGAGAAATCATCCCCCAGCAAGGATGGCCACACCACAAATCCTTTCTTCATTCTCCTCTTGGGATCTTGGGCACGCACGCACAAGTGCCCAGCGTGAGTTTAAGCCACCGGGTCCAAGACTTGAACTGCGGTTGACTACATGGGAGTTCAGTGACATAGTCATTATGCTAACTGCTGGTCCTGATTTTTTTTTTTTTTGGAGAGATTTTTGCTATAGGGCGCGTGCGCTCGCCAGACAGACAGAGAGAGACATTAGAGACAGAAAGTGAGAAATCACCCCCTAGGGGGGATGGTCACGCTGCAATCCCTTTCTCCTCCATTCTCTTGGGATCTTGGGCACGCACGCACACGCGCCCAGCTTGAGTTTTAAGCCACCGGGTCCGGGACGTGAACCGCGGTCGACTACGTGGGAGTCCAGCGGCATAGCCATTATGCTAACTGCTGGTTCCCGATTTTTTTTTTTTTTTTTTTTTTAAAGAGAGAATTTTTTGCTATAGGGCACGTGTGCTTTCTGGAGAGACAGAGAGAGACTGAGAGGCAGAAAATAAGAAATCAACACCTGGGGGGATGGCCACGTTATATTCCTTTCTTTTCTATCTTCCTCTCAGGATCTTGGGCATACATACACATGCACCTGGCATGAGATTTTTTTAAAGCCATTGGGTCTGGGACTCGAACTGCAGTCGACTACATGGAAGTCCAGTGAAATGATCATTACTCCATCTGTTGCTCCTGGGTAGACTGATTTTATGTGTGCTAGACAGAGGTAGTTTCTTTTTTGTCTTTCTTTCTTTCTTTCTTTCTTTCTTTCTTTCTTTCTTTCTTTCTTTCTTTTTAATTTGACATAGAGCATATATGCTAACTGGAGAGAGACAGAGAGAGAGAGAAAGTGAGAAAACATTCCCCAGAGGGGATCACAAATGAAGAAATCCCTTTTCCTTCATTCTCCTCAAGGGAATTTTGAACATGCATGCATTCATGCCTGCTGTGTTTTTCAAGCTGCCAGATCCCGGCCTTGAACTGTGTAGTCAGCTACGTGGGATCCAGCCACTTTAACCTCCATGCCACCTGGCTGGTCTGACAGAGGTGATTTCTTTATTCTACAAAATTTTTCCATTAATCTCCTACTTTGTTCAGTTTTCCCATTTTTATAATTTTAAGTTGATAAATATCCTTTTGTAATCAGCATATGTGAAATTATAATCTTAGGTGTATGATTAATTTAGTTTGGATTTTTTTACTGTACTCTTTAATTATCTATTCCTTTTTATAGAATAGCTTCATTTTCTTTCTTTTTTTTTTAAGTTTATATCTTTATTTCCATTAGAGAGAGATAAACATGTGGAGACAGAGCAAGGACCCCTCAAGCAGGTCTTCATACAATGACCTACCCCTGGTCTCCGCTCGCCTAGATCACAGGCACAGGACCTCCACATTTGGGGAGGTCCTGGAACTTGAACCCAGGACCTCTTCCATGTGAGTTCATTTACGTTACTGCTGTGCCACTGCCTGACCTCTCTTTATTTTCCACCTTCATTTGAATGCTTTATTCATATGAATAATCTATGTAGTTTTTTGAACTTGAATACTAGCACCGTAGAAATTATTGGGTTGTTAGGAAAGTCACGACACATTTTTTCATAGAAAAACATTGAAAAATACACCATATACTTTCCCGATAACCTAATAGAAAGAGAGCCATTGACAACCAAAGCCAATCATAAAAGGAGAGAGTTTTTTTTTATTATCTTTTAAATGCATTGTTGAACAGTTATTTATTTTATTATTATTATGTTTTAATGAACTTATTTAGGGCTTGTATGTTCTATTGTTTCTGTCTCATTTTGGTCACTGTACTGCTGGGTAAAAAAAAAAAAAAAAAAGTTAATGGAGTAGGTCTGAAAGAAGTAGTCTAAGAAGGCCTGTTCACAAGATAGGGTTTTGGGTAGCATATGAACACTTGAATGATAAACAGTATAACCCTGATATAAACCTTACCCTAAATGATAATAAATGAGCTCAGTGTGCTTAGACTGTACAAGCAATGTAGTTTATAAAACCTGCTTTCCATTTTAGAGTCTAGAACATTGTTGTAACCGATGGAGCCTGAGTGACCAGCTCCTCATTAAAACCTTGGGCACTGGGTCTCTAATGAGCATCCTCTCATTGACAAATTTTACATGTGTTGTCAGAATTCACTGTCAGAGGCACTGTATAACTTCCTCGGGAGAGGACTCTTGGAAATTTGCCCCTAGTTTCCACTGGACGTCACCCCAAGTGCCTTTTCCTTTGGCTGCTTTTGCTTTGCATCTTTTCATTCTAATACATCTTAACATAAGTATGACTGTAATATGCTGAGTCCTGTGAATTCTTCTAGCTGTGACTAAAGCTGAGACCCTCAATATAACTACCCATCTACGTTTTCTTAGTTTGAAGAGAGAGAGAAAAATGTGTTTCTTGAATATAATTCAAATGTACTAAGTTTTAGATTTAGATGGATCGTTTGTAAACATTTTGGCAATGTAGGGGAATGAATTCTTGGTAAAAAGGAGGTTGCTGTGCTTTTGATGGTTTCTTTCTTTGACAGTGCTTATACAGTGAGAAATAAATAATGGACTTAGTTTTAAGTGATATAAAATTTCACCATTCTCCTTTAGTGGCTGAGATAATTTCATGCAATCTAAATATTAAAATTCCTTCAGGGTAGAAGATGCCTTCAGAAACATATCATAGTAATAATAGAACTGAAGATCATCATAATGAATAAATATGAAAAATGCTTTTCATTTAGCATTTTATATAGTGCATGAGGAAGACACTAATATTTAGTATTTGTGCCTGAATATTTACTTTAAGTACCATGAAAGCATTTGTCTGGAATAATGATATATTTGTATAGTGTATGCTTTATGTTTGTGTGTGTGTTTGTGTATATGAGTGTCTGTGTGTGGAATGAATTGTTACAAGATTGTAGTGTAATCCTTTGACAGAGGAGAAATGTTTATTATAATTAGATTTTTCTGATTGGTTATTTGAGGAAGATGGATTCAAGAAACAAAACAACTGAAAACAGCTGAAAAGGACCCTTAACAGAGATTATAGGAGATAATTCTATCATGGATTTTACCCAATGCATAATACAGATGGACAGAATCAAAGCAGTAGCTACCAATAATTTTCAAACTCAAGATCATTAAAGGTAGTGGTCATCTAGTTCAAATTCAGACCTGCTTTCCCATTAGCAACGAGAGTCGCAATTATTTACAGTAACATCTGGGCCCTTTTCATTTATGCTCACTCTTTATCTGTCATGTGATGTTTTCAATATTATTCTGTGTAGATTATTGTGTTACATGTTAATATGAAAGTCTGCAATTTTTAAATGTGAGAACAAAAGAGTTTCCAGCTTAAGCTCTGAGATTCTGTATCTTAATCCTGTGTCTATTGTTGTGGCTCTGTAATTACAAAGGGATAAGTAACTAACTTTATTGCTTCTTGGTTGAAAAGAGTTGCTATAGAAATCCAAAGACTTCTGTACATTCTTGGATCCATTATAAATTTGAGACTGTATAACTGGAAACTTATTTCTGTTTGCCATCTTTTAAACGTCTATTTTTTATTCATTTCCTCTTTCACTGAAGGTGGTTATTTCAGAACTTCTCATTGTTTTAATGCACAATTCTACCCTCATTTCTATCCTCCCTTACAGAGAGAGAATATACACATATTTTAGTAGGACTATATTTTGTTATGAGTTAGGCAGATGGTAAATTCACTTTTTTGACATGCTAAATTAAAGATGCTTATGGAATTTCTAAGTGTAGAATGTCATTATGTAATTAGATATTTAAAAACCTGGAATTTGGGAGTTTGTTCTGCCTTTGAATCAAGAGCCATCTATCTCTGTCTCCTTCCATTATTACATACCTACTAAGGATATTAAAAGCCAAAAGGTTGAAAAGAGTGAGGAAAGTAGATTATAAAAGAACAGGAAGGGGGCCAACAGATGGCGTAATGGTTACGTCACTGGACTCCCACGTAGTTGACCATGGTTTGAGTCCTGGATCTTGTGGCCTACAACTCATACCAGACATATGTGTGTGCCTGCCCAAAATCCTGAGAGGAGAATGGAGGAGAAGGGATTGTGGCATGGTTATCCCCCCTAGGAACGGTTTCTTGCTTTCTGTTTCTTTGTCTCTCTGGTATAGCAAAATCCTCATTTATTTATTTATTTATTTATTTATTTATTTATTTATTTTTATTTTTAAAAAGACTTTGCATTAAAAGCAGGGTTAGGTGAGGAGCTATGTGCAGGCCGGCTCACACCAGGAGAGTAGAAAGACCACCTCACCCTAATTCCAGCTTCATTGTTCACTAGCTGGGGGACCTCAAAGTTGCTACTCTACTCAGCCTTTTAAAAAGGGGGAAAGAAAGAAAGAACAGGAAGAAAATGGAGAACTAGTGAAAAGTAGTATTATGAAAATTAAGGAAGAAGAGAGACTTAAGAATGAGCAAGAGATAATTACTGGTGTCACATGCTACAATAAAACTAGTTGAATAAAGATTTTTAGAGTTCATTGTATTTGGCTACAGATGATCTGGGGATGAGAGCTGTTTGAGTATATGATTAGAAATAAGTGAGCTAAGTGAACTGGAAACAAGATTTTTTTTTTTTTTTGGGAGAGTATATGATAGGAATCAGAAATAAGTTAAGTGAGCTAAGTGAACTGGAAACAAGATTGTGAAGGCATCAAGTGTGGACTACTCTTATCTGGAGCTTAGCTTAAAAGGAAGAGGAGTATATTATCCTGGTTAGAGGATAATGGGCCATCAAATGGCATGGTGGTTAAGATGTTGGACTTTCATATGGCTAACTGCTGTTCGAGTCGTGGACCTGGTGGCTTACTTTCTTTTTGTCTCTATGTCTGTGTCTCTCTGATGAATGCATGTGCCCTATAGCAAATTATAAAGAAAATAATAATAAATAAAATAATTCTTTAAAAAAAAAGAGAAGATAATGTAGAATTGACTAACGTTGTGTGTTTTGTTCCTCCTTTTTATTTTCTGTTTAATCGTTAATAGTAGTTTCTGAGTTGTGAGAAGTAAAACAGAGTCATCCAGTAGGGAAGAAGCCCACATGATTGACCACAGGTTGAGTCCTGGACCTGGCAGTTTGAAGCTCATGCTGGGCGTGTTTGCGTGCATGCCCAAAATCCTGAGAGGAGAATGGAGGAGGAGGGATTGTGGCATGGCCTTCCACTCTGGGGGGAGGGGTAATTTCTCGCTTTCTGCCTCTCTGTCTCTCTCTGGTGAGCACATGTACCCTAGCAAAAAACTCTTAAAAAAGCACATGGAAGAGAGAATATGATTGACATAGTAAAGCCCTTGATAGATACAGAAGGAAATACCAGAGATTGGCTAGTTTGTTCAAGGAAGAAGTATCTTCCTTGGAGGCTAGACAAGAGAAGAGTGATCATTGGTAAGTTTCAGGATGGTATAAGCAGGGCATTTTTGGAGTGTCTTGCATGAACTGCCTCAACTTTACTTCTGAAGATTACATACTAAAAGTGAAAGAAAAGATGGCAGCATCAGAGGCAAGATATTTTGGAATGGCTGTTGTGTGAGCTGGATAGAGTTGTAAGAATTTCTGGATGCTGATGAGCTAGCTCTTTGTGCAGTCACTTCCACTAATATTCCTATGTGATTTCTCTCAGAGGACTCTGTAACCTGATGTAGGAATGAGGAAACTGTTTTAGTTCATCCAGAGTTGGTTTTGTTGTTAAAGTTCATTGGCTGAATAGTTTAAAAAATGAGTTTGAGATGTGAGCAAGAGAGTGGCTGAACTGAAAGAATGTAGATGGCGTTAGATTAGAGAGCCTGTGATTGAAAGCCAGCAAAGAATGTCAGGAGAGTGGTCATCTTGACAGTGAAGACCAGGTATAGCAGAAGGAAGAGAGTGAAAGAATTGGTTAGCTTGATAATTAATGCCAGAGGTGGGGTGATGAGAAACTCTTTTCTTCAAAGTTGATAGTTCTGGTAACAACACTAAGGTAGAACTATGAGAATGCCTTGGAGTTAGGGTCATCTGAGACTCTCATTTAGCAAAGGGTTGATAACATGGGCTCCGGAGTCACCCTAGGTCCAAATCCCAGTGCCTCACTTATTAGATATGGGATATTGGACAAGTAATTAACTGCAGCAGGCATTAGATACTTACCATTAAACTGAGGATAGTAATAGTCCCTTCCTTTGGTTTCTGTGGTAAGATTGAATTAGATCATCCATGTAAAGGAACTTTATCAACCCCTGGTACAGCTCAAGTGCTCAGTACATTTCATTGATAGCTTTAGTTTTATTATTAGTGTTGGCTCCTCCTTTACTGAAATCATAAAACAAACTTTCTACAGTAACACCATAGAATATAGAGCCCTTCAGGAAATTGTCCATCGTGTTTTAGCGCTAGACACTGTCAGTTGTTACAGTCAGTGGTCTTCCATGCTACAGGCCCAGTGTGTTCAGGTGGACCTGGAAACCCAACCCATAGCTTTTCTCTTATATGTGGCTCTAGGATTATGCAGCAATACCCTACCAACTATGCTTCTGCAGCTAGGCCATTTGTTTTCATTTTTGTCATAATTTCAAACCATGACTTTAATCATGAGAGAAATCATATTTAACTTTGAGACAAGGATCATGAGTAATGGAATCTGGATCTGAAAATTCTGCTGTTGAGGCCAGAGGAACTTCATAATGTTTCTAGTCTCTTCATTTGTCAGTGTCTTAGTATAAGGTAGGTGCTGTTTATTCAACTCAGCATCATCCTAGCTTCTTCAACCCATTCTTATTTGGATATTTGACCTTTTATGTAACTTTGGTACCTCTAGGTATTTGGAAACTAAGGCCCAGAAGGGACAGCTTTAGTGACACATCATAACCACTTTATTTATAAATTTGTCATTTTCTTATAAAGCTTTGTAAGAATGGCTGAATGTTAATGATTATAACATTCTTTTATTTGGGTAGCATTAGTGGAAAAGCAATGTCTTCTAATTTTTAAACTTAAAATAGGTATTTATTTATCTGGGACCAGCAGTTGGCGTAATGGCTATGTTGTTGGACTTCCATATAGTCAACTGTGGTTCAAGTCCTGAACCCGGTGGCTTAAACTCACTCCAGGCTCATGTGCATGCGTGTCCAAGATCCCGAGAGGAGAATGGAGGAGAAGGGATTGTGGTGTGGCCATCCTCCCTGGGGGATGATTTCTCGCTTTCTGTCTCTCTGTCTGTCTCTGTCTTTCTAGTGAGTGTACACGCCCTATAGCAAAAACCTCTTAAAAAAAATAGATATTTACTTATTCTCAAATTTAGATATATGTTAATGATGATGATTTAGTTTAATTTCCAAATAGATTAATGACCACCCTTTCTATAGGGAAGCTAGATATTAAGGTTTTTTTTCTTGATTAGGAAAATACTTCAATTAAATTTAAGTTTTTTTAAAAGTCTGTACTACAGTGATTCATGTTGGTTTGTGATAAGTGCAGTGCTTCAAATTATAACATTATATTATTTTAGCTGGAATAACCTATCTATGAACACTTTACTGGACATATTTTAAATGGACTTTCAAATATAGTGTTACTTATGCTGATGCCTCTGTCTTCAATGCTCATCTTGTTGTTACTGATTTTTATTTTATTATAGTAGATGTTGCATGTTGCCAGCAAGTGAAATGTTTTATATATATGATTGCTACTAATAATTCTCTGATTATCTGACAAATTTAAAAATATTGACACTTTTTTCAGTTAAACAAAACACTAGGTTCTTACTAAAACAATACACATTATTTTTCTCAACAGTGCCATCAACCAGTCAATCAAAAATACACATATTATCCCTTTTGGGATAATAAAATAGTCTAAGAAGTAATTATTTCTATATACATGTGTTCCCAATTAATATGATTACAAACTACCCAGAAAAGGGCTCATATTTTCTAGAATGATTGCTAATGAAATTGAATATGGATGATTTTTTTAAAATTTATTTTTGCATTTATATTTAATCACTGTACATCTTTACAGTGTACAACATGATTTTTCCCAGCACGGATATGGTGCATATTAGTCAAGTCAAACACATTACCATGTACATTATCATCAACAGATAATGTTTCATTTTTGTGTCTATTAAATGTTTTGTTTTCTTGCCTGATCCCCTCCCTCTCCTATGCTGTCTCTAGTGTCTACAGTTGACCTCTCTGCTATTATACCTTCCAGTCTTTCAGTTTCTGCTATAGAGTGCAGACATTTGGTATTTATTAAACAGGGACATACAATGCCTGTCTTTATAGTCTGGCTTACTTTGCTTAGCTTTAAATCTTCCACTTTATATCAAATGTGATTTTAATGATATTAGAGATTGTTTGATATAGTACACATTCACTTTTGACAAGAACTTGTTCCTAATGTTTCGCATGCTTTATTTCTAGAATTTAACATGTGAATTGGAGGGCAGGGAAAAACAGCAACTACAGATGTTGGATCGACTTAAGGAGATTCAGAATCATTTTGAGACATGTGAAATGGAGCGTAAGCGTGCTGACCTCCAGATCTCAGAGCTGACTCACCATGCAGAGGATGCAACCAAGCAGGCTGAACAGTACCTCAGTGAGTTCCAGCACTCAGAGGCCTTGCGAGAGGAGGCAGAAAAGAGGAGAGAAGACCTGAAGCTGAAAGCTCAAGAATCCATTAGGCAGTGGAAGCTTAAACATAAGAAATTAGAGCGAGCATTGGAGAAACAATCTGAAGCTCTTGAACAACTGACAGAGAAGAATAATCAGGTATAAAGGCCAAATTTCTGAGGACTAGTTTTTGTTGTAACTAATCATTCATTTATTCATCCTTTGAATGAACAGACACTTGGGTAGCCATGCTGTGCATACAGTCTATCTGTATGCCCTTGAAGGAAGAGAGTCTTTATGTTTTAGCTATTTCAAGATAAAAAGTTATTTAGGTTTTTTTTTTTTTTTTTTTTTTTTTTTAAGTCTTTTTAATAGTTTAAAATTATGTAGTTTTTCAGAATTGGTTTAGAACATAGGTTTACCCCTCCCTCTAGTTTGGCTTTAAGTTTCCTAAATTGAATTATTCTTTAAAATTCTAATTATCAAATGGCAGAAATTACTGAATCTTTCTTAGCATCATATGACTTTTTCCTCAGTGCCCATATTTCCAAATCTCATTTATTTGTATATTTCAGTTTAAATATTGGTTACAAAGAAACGTTTAAAAAATGCAATAGTTACTACTGGACCATTTTCTAGCAGCAACTATAATGGGGTTAGTTAAATTATTGACTTTGATAATCTCACTGACTGAGCAGTGTTACTGGCTCACAAGCCTTTTTAAGATTGCTTTTATGCTCTTTTGATGGCAACCACAAGCATTTCACGTATCTATGTATGCATTTCACATCCTCTTTTCTCTTGTATAATCAGTTACTTTAAATGGATTTTATGTTCTTATGCTGACTCTCAACTATATCTTTGGGTTGAATTAAACCCAGATGTTTATGAGATAATAAGCAGGAAAGTCATGATTGATTTTTATCCATGTTCAATCGTGGCTCATCATTTTTGCCTTGTCATTTGTCACTTGTCAAGAACTCTGAACATTCCAGAAGAATAACCATTTGGATATGACTTTCTTTCTGATGAAAACTAAATGTAGGACAATTATATTTATAAAATCAATTGTCAGCACTTAACAGTGACAGATGCTTATTTCAGATGAACTGTCATGGAAAAGATGCTTTACCTTTTACATATGAATTCCTTGGACATATAAGACATGAAGGAAGCAATCACTTTGCACTCTCTGTGTCGTGCTTTTCATTTTAACCCATCTGATGCATCCTGGGTGACTGGTTGCCCTCAGGCAAAGCAGTTCTAAAGTTTTCAGACTTCAGTCTGAACTGACTTGCTCTACCTTGATTATTCTGTTGGCAGCCTGGTTTGACACTGGTTCAATGAGACTGAATATA
Organism: Tupaia tana; assembly: GCA_026018925.1. Lineage (NCBI taxonomy): Eukaryota > Metazoa > Chordata > Mammalia > Scandentia > Tupaiidae > Tupaia > Tupaia tana. Next base: position 245,995,642 of record JAKSZU010000001.1, on the reverse strand, counting down.
AGGGAGGTAGCTAGAGAGAAGCCTGGTTGAGGGGACTGATTGAGAATCATCTGGGGATTTCATTAGAGGTAGTTTATAAGGGCCCATGTCCTCAGAAAGTATCCCAATCTTTGCTGCTGAGAGTTTTCTAGATTGAGTTTTAAGAATATTAAAAATTGTTAAATAATATTTTCTCAGAATACTCCTGAAATAATTATTTTGATCACTTAGCATTGCTAATGATAGGCAAAGAAGTAGTTTTAAAGTGATTGCCACAGTTAGGATAGTATCACAATTATCGCAGCAGGCATTGTAATTTCTCCTTTAAAAGCCTTAAAAATTAATGCAGCATGTTGTAGTTAGCAATAGTTAATCAAGGAAGAAAGGATAAGAAATGTTTCACTGCAGATTCAAGTGGCCAGTAAATCTGCGATGTGGAAATACCTGGTAAATAATTTTGGAAGAAAGTATTTTTATTTTACATGTATTTTGTATGTAATATTTTACTTAATATTACATCTAAGGAATGTTTAATGTATTTAATTTTTTTATAAGATGGAACAAGAATTTCCCTCTTTCTTTAAATCACATGTATATTTTGAGTTATTTTTGTGTAATCATGTGACTTTTTGGTTTTATTTATTTATAATACATTATTTACATACAATCATTGTACATCTCTATAGCACACAGCATGTTTTTTTTTGGACAGGTTTTTGCTATAGGGTGCATGCGCTCACCAGAAAGACAGAGACAGAGACAGACAGAAAGCGAGAAATCACCCCCCAGAGGGGATGGCCACGCCACTATCCCTTCTCCTCCCTTCTCCTCTTGGGATCTTGGGCACGCACACACACATGCCCGGTGTGAGTTTAAGCTACCAGGTCCAGGACTTGAACCACGGTTGACTACGTGGGAGTCCAGCGACATAGCCATTATGCAAACTGCTGGTCCCGCACACAGCATGTTTTTCAAGGTATGCATGTAGTATGTGATAATCAAATCATATATATTATCATATACCTAATTTTCTTTCCTTTTTTTTTTTTTTTTTTTTTTAAAGAGAGATTTTTGCTATAGGGTGTGTGCACTCACCAGAGAAACAGAAAGCAAGATATCACCCCCTCTGGGGGAATGGCCATGCCTTAATACCTACTCCTTCATTCTCCTTTTGGGATTTTGGGCATGCACACACACACACCTGCTGTGAGTTTTAATCTGCTGTGTCCAGGACTCGAATCACAGTCAACTAAGTGGGAGTCCAGTGGTGTAACCATTACGCCATCTGCTGGTCCCCATATACATAATTTTCAACAGAGATCTTTACAGTTTCTGTCTGTTAAGAGTTTCCTCCTTGTGCCCCTTCCACCCACCCTCTACTATTCACTTCTTTCCCATACAATGTCTGGTATCTACATTTGTCCTCCTTATCGTTATATCTTTGCATTGTTCAACTTCTACCTTGGAATGTAGACATTTGGTATATATTGAGTGGGGATATACAGTGTTTACTTTTCATAGTCCAGTGTATTTTCTTCGCATTAAATCTTCTATATCTACTTTGAAGCAGATGACAAGGTCTCAATATTCCTTATGGCAGGGTAGCATTCCATAGTGCATATGTGTCACCGTTTTTCAATCATTGGGCATCTGGTTTGATCCTATGTTTTAGTAATTGTGAATAATGCTGCAACAGCTCTGAGGAAGACATTCTAATGGCCAAAATGCATATGAAAAATATTCATCATCTCTTATTATAAGGGAAATGCAAATCAAAATCATAGTGAGATACCACTTAACTCCGGTCAGAATGGCTATGATCAAAACTAAGGCACAAGTGGTGTGCTATAAGGGAACCTTCTTACATTGTTGGTGGGAATGTAAATTAGGACAGCCACTGTAGAAAACAATAGAGAGGTTCCTCAAAAACCTAAAAATAAAACTACTATCTAATGTACTAATCCCACTCTTAGGTATTTACATCTATGTATGTATGTATGTATGTATGTATGTATGTATCTATCTATCAATCATCTATCTATTTATTTTTTGAGACAGAGAAAAAAAAAAAAAAAGATAACCTCCAACAGGTTCTTAATGCTGTGCTTCTCCCTGTGCTTCAGCCAGCCTGGATCATGAACATGCAGGTGGCTGGCATACTAAGGGAGGTACCTGGACTTGAACTGTTATCTCATATGGGTCTGCCTTGCAGAACATCATGTTTTATTGCTGTGCCTCCATCCAGCCCCAGAATATTTTATTCTTGTTTTTTTAATTTTTTAAATTTTTTAAATTTTAATTTTTTAAATTTTTGCTATAGGGCGCGTCTGCTCGCAGGCAGACAGAGACAGACAGAGAGACAGAAAGCGAGAAATCACCCCCCAGGGGGGATGGCCACGCTGCAGTCCCTTCTCCTCCATTCTCCTCTTGGGATCTTGGGCACGCACGCACACGTGCCTGGCTGGCATGAGTTTAAGCCACCGGGTCTGGGACTCGAACCGTGGTCGACTACATGGGAGTCCAGCGACATAGCCATTACGCTAACTGCTGGTCCCAGAATATTTTATTCTTAATAAATTATCCACTTTCCTTAAGTAATTACCAATACAGTTTATCCTCTTTTTGTTTTTTGGGAGTAATTATTTTCAAAAAGTGACTCCAGGATATATTTGAGAGTGTATATTAAAATAAAGATGATTCTGATTTACACATATGTCATATGAGGGTCTAAAGAATGACAATTATATAAAAGTAGTCTTATTAAGTATTTTATATGCTCACATGATGTGATCTTTTAATTTGCAAAATGGTTTTGTGCCTATTTCCATTTCTTCTTTTTTTTCTTAGCATAATTTTTGTTTTAAGATTTTTTTACTTTAAAAATATATTAAAAAGCCAAAGACTTTCATTCTCTTAAAATTGCTCTGGATTTATTCTTTCTTTTCTCCCACTTTATATATAATTTCTGAAATCTTAGTAACATTATCAAATATATGTCATATTGCAAAAGCTCTTATTATTGAAGGATAGGTAATATCAAACACATGGTATATCATTGCAGAAAAAAAGATTGTATACTTTCTTTAAAAGACAATAAATAATATGGATATTTATATCAGGAAATCATCATGTCCTTTAGGGATATGTAGATGAAGACATTGGGAGACCTAAAATGCTATATTATAGATACAAATATCTAATGGTAAATCCTGACACCTTTTTGTCTCTCTTTTTTTTAAAGAGAATTATTTATTTAATTAAATTCATTCATTTATTTTTTACTTTGAACAGAGACAGACAGACACACAAAGAGAAGGAAAGTGAGAAAGCAAGTCACCAGGTCTGAGACTTAAACTGTGGTTGGCCATGTGGGAGTGTCCAGTGCCTTAACCACTATGCCACCTCTGGCCCCGGTCTCTTTTTTTTAAAAAAGGACAGTTTGAAATCATTAGTTTTTATATGTGCTTTGAAAATGATAAAGGAGAAAAATTGAACTTGGATTCTGATTATAGTGTATACTTTTCTGAATGTTTGCAAACTTTTTTTTTTTTTTCCTAACTTGGTTAATAGGAATGCTTCCTAGGTATTTTTTCCCTGCTGAATTGACAGAATAATTGTCTTGCACATGCATTGAGCTTTTTTTTCTTGATAGTGTTTGACTCAAAGAATCTTAAATTGCCGTTTTTTCCTTCTGTGTATTTTCCTCCTGCTGAGTAAAAAGAGAGTTATATGTAATATGTGCTGTTTTGTATAATCTGAATTTTTTAATGGTTGAAAGTGAGAAATATCAGTGCTAAATTAGTGTATCAATTTTTGAATGTGTGTGCAGTCCTACCATATGCAGTTTAAGAAAGGCTGTTGATATATTAGGACAATCCAGCAATCTGTCTGCATTTTTCCCTTACATGCAGAAAAATAAAATTAAAAAAATTCTCCCTTTGTCTTTTAATTAATTCAGAAATCTATATAGTTGTTGTGCCTTAGAGGAGTTGGCACCTATTCCTTTAACCGCCAGAATTATAGTTGGCCAATATTATTATTTTTTTTCTTTTTGGGTTTTTGCTATATGGCGTGTGCACTCACCAGAAAGACAGAGACAGAGAGACAGAAAGAGAGAAGTCACCTCTCCCCTACAGGGGGGATGGCCATGCCACAATCCCTTCTCCTCCATTTTCTTCTCGGGATCTTGGGTATACACGCACATGCACCAGGCATGAGTTTAAGCCACCAGATCTGGGACTCGAAGCACTGTCGACTACATGGGAGTCCGGCGACATAGTCATTACTCAGACTGTGTGATTTGACTTCAAAATTCAAGTGAGCAACTTGATGAACTCTGTATCTTTAGATTTTGCCAATTTTTTACTTTATAGTGACTTTCAAATCACTCTACTTAAGCAACTAATTTCTGTGGTTACAATTTGTCTTCATCTGCAATTGTTCTATGTTTAAAGCTGTTCTTTGGGGAACCAGCAGTTAGCGTAATGGCTATGTCGCTGGACTCCCACGTAGTCGACCGCGGTTCGCGTCTCGGACCCGGTGGCTTACAACTCACGCTGGGCGCGTGTGCGTGCGTGCCCAAGATCCCGAGAGGAGAATGGAGGAGAAGGGATTGCGGCGTGACCATCCCCCCTGGGGGGTGATTTCTCGCTTTCTGTCTCTCTGTCTCTCTCTGTCTGTCTGGCGAGCGCACACGCCCTATAGCGAAAAACCTCTCCAAAAAAAAAAAAGCTGTTCTTTGTTTGTTAACAAAATCTCAGTCTCTTACCTTTCACAGTTATTGTGTTTCTTTTTTCTTTTTAAACCATTAACACCTTATTTCGGCCATTCCTCTGGTTCAACAGTCATTTCTTTGCTTTAGGTTTTTCTTGTCAGGTTGGATTCTATTAAAAGCTACTTCGATGACATCAGCATTTTCAGTTTCTTCCTCTGCCTCACATATTTTAATGATCTCTAATCTGGGATCTATTTCTCCATTGTTCATCTCTTCTGAACAGTACCAGCAAAAATTATAGAAAAATGTCAGTTGCCTCCTGTTCTGGTTATGGTTACATCTTTTCCCCTCCATCCATTCCATGTACTAATTAATCTAAACCAGTCAATAGGTACACTGTCCTAGCTGATAAATGAGTAATAAGCAGGAAGTCTGTTGGGTAGCTCCTGGTGAATGTTTATTCCTAAAAAAAGATACACAAGAAAATATTTCTCCCTCTTCTTCATATTGTTTGACTCTGTTATTATACCTGGAATGACTGAGAACTGTGTTGCTACCATCCTGAGAATGTAGCTTCACAAGAAGTTGGTATTACTGAGACAATGGCAGGAAAGTGGAGTGAGAGCTTTGACTTACTGTGGTCTGGAGCAGTTCTGTCTGGAATGATAATACGTTTCTTTATGGTTTAAGCGAATTTTAATTGTTTTTTCCTCCTAATCTCAGCAAAAGAGATTCAAACTGATATAAAATTTCAATTCTATGAATAAGAAACTATAAATAAAAGAACCTAAATTGTTGGATTGACTGAGGGAAGTAGGGCAGGGGGTAGGAAGGATCATACTATTTTAAAGGGAAAGCTGATAACCTTTGCTATGCAGTTGGTTAAACCCTTAGAAATCGTCTTTGGGGCATTGATGCAGTGGATCAGAACATGATATTAAATAACCACTAAGTTAGAAAACTTCAAGATGTTGGAGCAGTGTGCACATACTTTAGAAATATCCTAGAGGAGAGGGATAAGTTTAGGTTGAAGCTGGTTTTCTATTAATAAAAGCAGAGAGTGAAATATTTTTGGGATGAGAAGTCTGAATCTAAATAGAGTTAGTCTAAGTCTGATAATTTAGTCTTTTCAGGTTAGTCAGGCCAAATTATCTATGTAAACTGTTTAATCCAAGCACAAGTAGGAAGTATGAAACTTAGCAACAATAAAAATGAGATAAGAAATAGGACTTTTTCTCACAATCCTTTCAAGAACTTAAGTATTCCTGGCCAGACAAAGGGGACCCAAGTTCATCATTTTGCATTGCATCAAGATAAAGGGTATTCAACTGAGGGCTCCTGGGAATGTCCAGGGTATTGAGGCAGTGGTTAGGGAGACACAGACATTTTCAGACTCATAGATGATGTCTAGACAAAACCTTGGGCTGTAGTTACTAGCCAAGCAATTAACCAGAAAGAAATAGAGTTTACTTAGTTTTTAGTATCTGTATTGCCAAAAAAATTGCAAATTTGACCAACATAGACAGACTGTGACTCTTCACACTTTGGCTGTCACTTTGTCATGAGTTGATATGCTGCTTGGAACACTGAGAAGGGTGCAAAGTCTGGAGAATTGTGCAGTAGCAAATCCTAAGCTTTGAAGGACTTTTGTTGAACTACCCTATCTCCAGACTTCCTCTTGTGTGATGAGAAAAATAAATACCCTTGCTATTTATATTAATTTTGGAAAGATATAATATTTTGTAGTCAAAATTTTTCCTGATAGAGATTTATCATGAAGTATGATTTTGATTTTCAAGACTGCTAGAAGTTTAACTTATGGCCAGGGGTCTATGCTATTTGTTTCAAACATTAATCACTTTTTAAGCTACCTCCCTTCACTCAAAGACACCCTCACCCACTCCCCATTATCTTTACAACCCAAACTTCATTCTATTAGTTTTCCTTTTTTTCTAGAGTGGTAAGTAGAATGAACATTGCCACCCTCACCCCCAATAGATGTCTCACCCTAGTTTCTATAACCTGTGTATGTGATATCTCTCCCATGATTATATTATGTTATTGGGACATTGACCTACCTTAAGATAAGAGGATTATCTGGACAGACGTAATATAATCACACAGACCCTTAAAAAGATATCTCAGTCCTTATTGTATTGGTTATAGAAATACCTGAGACTGGGTGATTTTAAAGAAATAAATATTTATTCTGCTCATAGTTTAGAGGTCTAAGATCCAGGGGTCAGCTTCTTCTGATGCCACAGTATGGCAGAGGGCAAGATCTTGCGCAGAGCAGATGTCCATACATTTCTTCTTTTTTTAAAAGAATTAATTACTTTTACTTTTGTTATTTTTAAATTTGCTATAGGACATGTGTGCTCCCTAGAGAGAGAGAGAAAGAGAGCAAGCCACCAGGTCCAGTACTCAAACCATGGTTGGTCATGTGGGAGTCAGGCGCTTTAACCACCATGCCACCTGCTGGCCTCTGTAAGTTTCTTCTTGTTCCCATCTTTTTCTCCCCTCTTTTATACACACCAGAGCTCAGTCAGAGAGGCCCCACCCTATTGACCTTATAACACCAATGGGCCAAACTCTGGTCTATCATGAAGGATTAGGTTTTCATTTAGCACCTTTACATTTCAACCATGTCTCATCACGTGAATTTCTGGGAGATATTGTCATTACAGCAAAAGAGCACATTTTCTGGCAATTAGAAGAAGATCTGAGGTGAGAATGACTCATTATATAGTTGCTAGCTTGGTTGATGGAGAAATTCATGAGCTCAGGAATGTGTGTGGCTTCTAGAAGCTCAGAATAGCCCTCGGCCTAAACTAGCAGGGAAATGGAGACATAAGTCCTACAACTGCATGGAGCTAAATTCTGCCATTAAAGGAGTTTGGAAGTGAATCCTTCCCAGAGTTTCCAGATAAAAGCTCAAGCAAACTGCTCCCTTGGTTTTAGCCTTAGAAGACCCTAAGAGAATACTTTACCTGACTATTTTACCTCTTGGAAACAAATAGAGATAATAAATGGGCATTATTTTAAGCTACTAAGTCTGTTGGAAATTTTTATGTGGCAGTGAACAAATAATATATCTACCCTTAGGCTTTTCTGTCTTGCTACTTTTCCTGCCTTACATGGTTTGAAGAGCGAGCTCCTTCATCCCTCTGCCAGGCTCTCTCCACTAGGGGGACATGGCTCTATCACTTACTCCCTCTTTTCACAGTTTTGATTACTACCTTGCATAAATTTCTCCCTGAGACCCTGGTTCCTCCTTGAACTTAAATCCCCACCCCTGTTCTTTTGTATCCCCCTTTCTACCAATTTTCATCACAAGTTTATGGAGTAGCTGTTATTTGTTATCTATATGAAGGTAAATAATTTCATTATGGCTATAGATCTACTCATGACAGGATTCAGACCTAAATTTATTTTCTATGGTCAGAATTCAACCGCTTAATCACCTCTTTTTATTATTTTTGGGGGTTAGCTTTGAGTTCTTTCTTTCACCCTATTAAAATTGAGAAATTCGAGGAAACTAAATTTTTTAGAGTGATTGACTCACTACATTTTACTACAAATTATTTCACACTCATGTATGAATATAAAGTGTAGATGTATTTGCAAGTATTTTGTGTTTTGACTCATTATTTCTAATTCTAAAATGAGCCCCCCCACACCCCTCAGTTCAAGACATGGTATATATCTTAGTTCATTTTGTGGTGGTATAACTGAATAACACAGACCAGATAATTTATAAAAATCAAAAGTCTATTTGATCACTCTTTTGGAGATTGGGAAGGGATCTGGTGAGGGCCTTCTTGCATCATAATATGGTAGAGGGCATACCATGGTGAAACCGAGCAAGCCTGTGTCAGAGAGAGAAAGGGGGCTCTACCCACTCTCACCATACCTCAGTAAGTCATTAATAATCATTAATGCGTAAATGGCTCTCATGTTATTTGGTCCTACCTCTTAATTCTGTTACAATGGAAATTAAGTTTCAACAATTAAGTTTAAGAGGGTCACGTATTCATCAGTAAGCAGGCACAGAGATTCTCCTGGCTATCAGTGTTGAAAAGAAAATAATCTCTTGACTGCCCACTTTTTTCTTTGTGGCGATTGAGTGTTAAGCGTTTAAGGCCATGAAGATTAATTCTTGGCCTCTGTCACTCACTGTAATCCCTAACCTAAAGAGGCTAGCACAGGTTGATGGATGTTCACGCCCTTGGATTTTCCTTCGAGCCCCTTCCCAAACTCTTCTAGTCCTGATCTCTTTTCTACCTTTGTGGGGCTTCAAGACTCCTGGTTTTATATTTGAGGAAACTGATTTCTTGTGTGTTAACTACTGGTTATTTTACTGATGAACTGATTGTGCCATAACCTTTCTTAGATTGTATCTGCATGTTTCCCAGTGTTATTTTGTACTTCTTTTTTGAGGGTTCTCTTTTTGAAAGCATATCACTGAAATGCACGTTGTTGCTATTTTAGATAATGCTATATTATTTCACATCTGGTAAATTACCTTTATAATAGGAATCTTTTTCTTTTCCCATTCCTTTGCTCAATTTTTATCTTACATTTAAATAATTATTTAGGACGATGTATTGATAAAGGTTTTGGTGATTAAAATCTGAGACACATGTTCAGTGTGGTGCTGTCAAGGTAATTATATATTTTTCCCCCAGCTAAAAAAATACTTCTTATTAAAAAATGGAAAAAAATACTAAGTATTATTTGGTGACCTTTTCTTCTTATGGATTAAACTATTTTGTTATATAGCAGAGTCTATGGTGAGTTTCACAGTAACATTTTTTGCTTTATGTTTTTAATCTGATAGATTCTAAAAGAAAAAGATGAATTGAAAAGTCAGCTTTATGCAGCATTACAACAACTTGAGAGTCTTAGAAAGGAACTTAATGATGTCTTAACCAAGCGTGCCCTTCAAGAGGAAGAACTTCACTGTAAGGAGAAGAAACTAAGTGATGTTCAATCTCATCAAGCTGACCTTGAATTAGAGGTCAAGAATTCTCTGGACACCATCCATAGACTAGAAAGTGAACTGAAAAAACAGAGTAAGAGTCACAATCAGATAAAGGTTGAGAAATCTCACCTGGAAGAAGAGATTGCAGAGCTAAAGAAGAGTCAAGCCCAGGACAAAGCTAAACTTCTTGAGATGCAAGAGTCCATCAAGGACTTGAGTGCCATCCGAGCAGATCTCGCCAACAAATTGGCTGAGGAAGAGAGAGCCAAAAAAGCAGTGCTTAAGAACATCTCTGATCTCACCGCACAGGCGAAATCCAAGGATGAAGAGACAGCCACAGTCATCACACAGTTAAAGCTAGAACGAGATGTTCACCAGAGGGAGCTGGAAGATCTCACAGCATCATTGCAGAGTGTGAAAACAAAGCACGAGCAAAATATTCAGGAGCTGATGAAGCACTTTAAGAAAGAAAAGAGTGAGGCTGAGAACCATATTAGGACACTGAAGGTACCTGTGCTGAATTATCCTGATGATACTGAAGGAATTTTCCTGGTGGCTCATGAAGTTAATAAAGCGTAAACTTTTAGAGATCATTTTGTATTCCCAAGCACTGAAGGGAAGATAAAAGCAACAATAAAGAGGCTTGTTCATGCCTGTTCGGCCAGGTTGAAATGAGTTATAGCAGCCACCTGGGAGAACCTATTTCAGAGCATTGAAGCCCTGTAAAAAGATCATTTAGCTATTTGGGGAGTTCAGGAAAGGCAGAGGTGGCAGTAAGTCGTGGACCTGAAACGTGCCCTCATTCAACATTTATGACCTCCTAAAATATAAAAGGCAAAGACTTGTCAAGGCCATAGTCTCTATAACTGCAATCCTTATTAGTAGGGTAACTAAAGTGGATCAGCTTATGGGTGGTATAAACCCAAGGCTTTTGAGATTCACTCCTTCTTTTCCATATGAAATTTGCCTAATGAAGATGTTTAATTTAAGGAAATGTTTTTAAGACCTAATTATATTAACATTATCTCTATACAGGGCAGTTATTTTATAACATGGTTGTCAGGAGTTGGAGAAGTCAAAGCAACTCTTTGGTGCTTTATTTTTCCTTTATAGTACTTATCATATGATATAGGTTCCATATTATTTTTTATTCTTTATTAGAATGAAAACTCCATGAGGACTGGAATTGGAGTCTGTTTTGTTTATGGCTAGATCCCCAGTGCCTAGAACAGTTTCTGTAATATTGTAAATATCTGTTGAATAGGTAAATGAATTAAGGCATCTTCAAGGGTTAATCATAATTATTTTTTTCAAAAGTCCTTTAATTGCAGCTACTATTTTAAAAATGCGTATGAGGCAGGATCGAGTTACATTGGAATACTGACATTTATAGAAAACTTTACCCATTATATGAAGCCTTCTGCAGTCTGATATAACTTTCTTGAAATGGCCAATTTGGGGCCATGAACAGGGTTTGGCAGATCAGAATAGAGGCTGAAAAAGTAGGTAAGGAATCCTTACTAGATTTTGTTGAACCTAAAATCCCATCAGTTGTAAGATATGTCATTGTTATATGCTACTAAGAAAAAAAAATACTGCCTCCTGCTTGTGAAACCACGACTGCAGAACAACATCCCAAGTCAGAGATGTTAAAATGTGAAAAATATACATCTTAATATTGATTAAATTTGACACAGTAGTCCTTAGAGTTGTTAAGGACAAAAGTAAAATAGAAATAAAGATATGGAAAAGAACTGAGCTTAAAGAAAAATATACGTATTACAAGGTGATTGACTATGACAGCAATACTACTAGTAAACATGCTTTTTTCAACACTTTGTACCTATAACTATTATACAAACTTCACATTTGTTAGTCATTTTATACTCACACCATAACTGCAGATTGTGAGGGGTTATTTTCTTCCTGATGAGGAAACTGAGATAGAGGAGTGTAAGTAATTTGATCAAGGACTTAAAAAGTTGTATTATCTTCATCATCGCTAACTATTAGAGATTAGGTTTGAACCTAGGTAGTCCAGTACTCATTTTCCTAGCTACTTTGCTATCCTGGAGAAGGTTTAGAATCAAGTATGATACGTCATAATTTATGTGACTAAGTGGATTATGATGCTATTTGCCAACATGGAGAATACAGACAGAAATTCAGATTTGGACAGAACAGTGGCCTATCCAGGTTTTTAGCATGTTGAGTTAGGAGGGAGAGACCTTAAGATTAACCATAAAAGTGTAGGTAGAGGAGTTTAGTACCTAATGGGTCAGAGATTGAGGGGGATACTGAGATTAGACTGACATATTTGAGAGCCAATAAATTCACATGTGATATCTGAGATCATGAGATTTGGATGAGATTATGTAGGAGAAAGAGTATTACATTCTAGAGCATGCCAATGTTTAGAGAAAGAATTGAGAAAGAGATTCTAGAGATAAAGAGTATAAGATCATATGATAGACTGGCCCCATAGCCTAGTGATTAAGGGAGCTAGATTCCATATGGCCAAGGGAGGTTTGAATCTTGACCCTGGTGGCTGGAAAATCATACCGGGGCTTGTGGATGCATGCCCCAAATCCCAAGAGGGTGGAGAAATGGAGAACAAGGAATTGTATTGCGATCATCCCACATGGGGATGTGCTTCCTTCCTCATCTCTCTCTCTCTCTGTTTTCTCTCTGGTGAGAACATGCAGCCTCTGGCTATTAAAACAAGTAAATACGTAAATAAAGACCATATGAGAGACAGAAGGAGAATCAGAAGAGAATGCTATCTTGGAAACCTAGGTAGAACATTTCAAGAAAGGTACAATTAAGAGTGTTAAATGTGGCAGATGAGCTAAAAGAAGTTAAAAAAAAGAAGTGTTCATTCTATCTCACAGAAGCTGATGGAGAATGTCCATTAGATGTGAGGAGGATGGATCAAATATAGTGTATATGTATGTATCTATTGGGTTGTCCGAAAAATTATGACTCATTTTTGCATAGAAAATCATAGAAAAGTAAGTCGTGACTTTGCTGATGACCTAATATGTGTGTATTTATGTGTGTATATTCATGTGTTATATATATGTATTTTTATGTGTATGTTATGTAACATTCAGCAGCAAACTAGTTTTCTCTTTCTCTGAAGGTTTTGGAGGAAACCACTAAGACTAGGTTAAGTTTGACAGGGATGATCTAGGTGAGTTGAAGTGAATTTTGATGAATAGTCTCTTTGCTCTGTCTGAAGTAGAGTAGGGCAATAGTACAGGAACAAACTTATGTATGGTAAAGATGAAATCTGCTGTGGAAACTGAATCGCACTGAATGAGACTAGTCTGGGAACATGTAAAGTATGCTATGTGGCTGACATTGGAATAAAAATGTCATTGGCAAAGAAAAAGAATCGAGGGGAAATGAACCTATGGTGAGAGGTTACCTATTTGGTTGGAAATTCTTGAATTGCGAATTTTTAGAGGTAGGATCCAAGATGTGGTAATCCAGTTGTTGCTTTTGTGGGTGAAGATTATTCAAATAGAAAGGTCAAATAAGTTTGAGATTAGCTTGTTGGAGGGGCATGTGGGTATTTATGATACTATTGTTAAGACATGAATTGGACATATGCCAAAAACCCAATGGAGAGGATGATTGGTCAGTCAGCTATTGCCAACAAGAAAGAGGAGGAAGGAATAGTGTGCATATCAAAGGAAGGCAGAGTTTTTGCATGAAGAGATGTGCTTGTGATGATTATTAACAGTACTGGGCATGACCGTGAGAAATGAGTATTTTCAAGGAGTGTACAGTTTCTCATGAGAGTGTTGATGAAACTTGGGACCAGCAGTTAGCATAATGGCTATGTTGCTGGACTCCCACGTAGTTGACTGCGGTTCGAGTCCCAGACCTGGTGGCTTAAACTCACGCCGGGTGCGTGTGCGTGCGTGCCCAAGATCCCGAGAGGAGAATGGAGGAGAAGGGATTGCGGCGTGGCCATCCCCCCTGAGGGGTGATTTCCTGCTTTCTGTCTGTCTGTCTGTCTGTCTCTGTCTGGCGAGCGCACGGGCCCTAAAGCAAAAACCTCTCAAAAAAAAAAAGAAAAAAAAAAAAGAAACTAGACCGTTCTTTCCTTGTCACTGCTACTACTGTCTTATCACTGTAATTTAGGTGGTGTGATAATTTCCACATCATCAGGAGTTGGTAATAATTTATTCAGTTAGGGTAGGTTCAAGATCGTATGTATAAGGACATCACTTTTCACATTCAAATATGCTTTCTTGAATGGCAGATAAAGTAATGGAGTTACAACCTGACTCTCAGGAATTGCATTTGCTTATGAATTCATTGGTGTATGAACATTATATTAGGTGGCATATTAGAAAACAGGATGGCATCTTCTAATTTGGACAGATTAGCCATGCTTCTTCTGTATATTGGGTTGTCGGAAAAGTCTTGACACATTTTTGCATAGAAAAGTACGTCATGACTTTTACGAGAACCCAATAGCTTTCTTACTTCCTCTGTTCTTCTCCAGCTTCTTCCTTTCAGCTTTCAGGTAACACCTGATTCCTTTTGCTAAAACATGTATGTTAATATGTCACTTCCTGCTCAAAACCGTTCATTGATTATTTGCTATTTCTGGAACAAAATCTCCACTTTAGTCCACTCCTTAATATCACCCCACCTTACTTGAGCACATTTATTACATGCAACCATTTCCCACACATACTTTTCACTGCTTGTCCTTTACCTGGGTGGCCTTTTTCCAAATCTGCAGGAAGAAAAATTCTGCCTAATTCTTCAAAGCCAAATGATTTACCTCTTTTATGGATCCAATGAAGTTGGAATAAATTTCAGCTGAGGTTGGGCTAGGTCTCAATTGAGGTTGGGCTAGATCTCAACTGAGCTTTGGCCAAATATCAACTGAGGTTAGACTAAATCTCTCCATCCTCTGTATTTACATCACTTTTTGCTGGTGCTTCTGTAATAATATGGCTTGTTTGGGCTGCCTCGTGTTTTGGTTTATTGTGTGTCCCTTTGACTCTAGAGAGACAGGCATCAGGTCTTAGGCATTTTTGTATCCTCTTATGGTGTCTAGTGTAATGTCTAGACATACAGAAGATGTTCAGTGGTTGTTGTGAAAGGTTTAAAAAGCTGGAACTTGCTGCTTGCTTACTTCATGCAGAAAAGGAAAATTCATTACCTTGTCCTTTCTTAGGAAGTACTTTGAATTCATTTATAGTGAGATGACATTCAGACCTTAAGAAATTACTTGTGTGTAAATAATTTATAATTTAAAAGTGTTCTGTGATTCTTCTGAAACCTTTAGACTTAAAAAAAATGTTTTTTAAATATAGTCCTGAAACCTCAGGACTTTCGTGTCTTAATGGTATCCTCTAGCTATTAATATTATCAGAATATTGGGTTATCACCTCATTATAATTTCAACAGAGTCATTTTGTAGAATGTTTATTTGAATCAAAAGATGAAGATTGGATATGTATACTTTTTGCCTCTTACCGGCAATCTGATCTTGGCCAAGTTACTTCTTTTCTTTTTCTTTTTCTTTTTCTTTTTCTTTTATTTTTTCTTCCCTTCCCTTCCCTTCCCTTCCCTTCCCTTCCCTTCCCTTCCCTTCCCTTCCCTTCCTTTTCTTTTCTTTTCTTTTCTTTTCTTTTCTTTTCTTCTTTCTTTTTTGAAGGTTTTTTGCCATAGGGCTTGTGTGCTCACCAGAGTCAGAGAGAGACTGAGAAGGAAAGTGAGAAATCTCCCCCTAGAGAGGATGGCCATGCTGCAGTCCCTTCTTCTCCATTCTTCTCCTGGAATTTTGGGCATACATACATATGTGCCCGGTCTGATTTTCAAACCAGCACTTGAATGTGGTCAGCCATGTGGGAGTCCAGTGCCTTAACCATCTCACTACCTGTTAGCCCAAGTTATTTCACCTTTTTATGCCTCATTAATAAAATGGGAATAGTAATATCTTTCTATATTACTGAGTTGTTGGACTATAGTATCACTTTGTAAACCCTCAAAAGAAATGTAAATGTAATAAAAGTAATAAGTCAGCTTTTGGTCAAATTTAGGCATTGGTGTACTGGTAAATATTTAAAAATAAGCAGTCTTTGAGGGGGTGACTTACAGTATTTGCAAAGTTCAGTGGTATAAGTGTCCCCCTCTTGGCTGATTTAAGGCATCAAATAAGATTTTACTAGAGAAGGACAAAGGTGAGAGGAGATGAGTCCAGGTGACTCTATTTTTTTGAGAGTTTTTTTTTTTTTTTTCCTATAGGGTGCGTGCGCTCGCCAGAAAGAGAGAGAGAAAGCGAGAAATCACCCCCCCAGGGGGATGACCACACCGCAATCCCTTCTCCTCTATTCTCCTCTTGGGATCTTGGGCACGCACTCACACGCACCCGGCATGGCGTGAGTTTAAGTCACCGGGTCCGAGATTCGAACCATGGTCAGCTACATGGGAGTTTAGCCACATAGCCATTACGCTAACTGCTGTTTCCAGTTCAGGTGACTCTTTTTTTTTTTTTTTTTTGAGAGGTTTTTTTCGCTATAGGGCGCGTGCGCTCGCCAGACAGACAGAGAGAGACACAGAGACAGAAAGCGAGAAATCACCCCCCAGGGGGGATGGTCACGCCGCAATCCCGTCTCCTCCATTCTCCTCTCGGGATCTTGGGCACGCACGCACACGCGCCTGGCGTGAGTTGTAAGCCACCGGGTCCGAGACGTGAACCGCGGTCGACTACGTGGGAGTCCAGCGACATAGCCATTACGCTAACTGCTGGTTCCCAGTTCAGGTGACTCTTGAGAGGCTCTGTGAACTGGCTCCCGCACACCACTGACCTTACGGTGAACCTTAGTTACCTGTACATTTTATGGGACATAAACAAAAGTAAAAGCATTCTATTGAAATTTGAAATTGTAATTGAATAATTTTCCTGATGAGAGACTTTATTTTGTAAGTTTATTTTAGGGCCATGATTACTCATAAAAAAATAAATCAATTCCCTTGTTAGTTCAAAGTAGCATCTAGTCTTAGGCAAATTTTGTAGGATAAATATAGATTTTTGTCTGAAAGTCATAAAACTTCTTCCTTTCAGGAAGTTGTTTACAAGTTGTGCTCTTATATACCTAATTAGACACATATAATAAACTTATAAAAATGAAGGAAATGGATAGATTTTAGTCATTAGAACACACATACATACACACATTAATATTTTTAATTTGCTGGAGGGTGTGACCACTCGCCAGAAAGAAGAAAGTGAAAAAGCACCCCTGTAGGGGATGCTCATGTGAGGGATGGCCATGTGGCAGATAGTCCCTTCTTCTTGTAATCTCCTCTTGGGATTTTGGGCATGCATACATATATACCTGGTGTATTTTTCAATCCTCTGGGTGTGAGACTTGAACTGTGCAGTTTGCCATGTGGGATCCAGCCTCCGTAATCACCAAGTCATTGGCTAGCCCTAAAGCATTTATTTCAAACAGATTATATATAGTAGCTTAGAGAAAATTAGAATTGGTAAGTGTAGCCAGGTAGCATTGCAAGTTGCGCTCAGATAATTTTAAAAACTTAATGACATTTTACCTTTTGAGAGGCAGTGTGACAGAACAGTTGAAAGCATGGATGTTAGAAAAAAAAATTGCTCGGTTCAAATCCTGGCTCTGAATTTGCTCAGTCTGTACTCTTGGGTAAGTTATTAGTTTGACTCTGCTTCAGTTTCAGAAATGAAGGCAATGAGGCAATATAGTACCTCTTTGGTCAGGTCATTGTGGGAATTAAATGAGGAAAATCTATATAAAAAGATTTTAGAGCAGTGCATAACACCTAGTATATACATTGCTATTTAAAAGTTATGTAAGTACATATTCTTGGAAATCTTTATTGTGTCCTATGTAGAAAAGATTACTCCCAATTATTATTTTTTAGGTTGATTTTAGTTATATTACTAATAAAGATCCCTAAGCAGGTACTTTATTATACTGTCCATGTTGAAATGATCACTGGTAAATTCTGTGGCATCCCATCTGTAACTTCTTGGCTGTTACAATTCATAATCTTTTTGAGTCCCACAAGAGTGGTACCAATAATGACATTGTTTAAAAAGTAAATAATTATTTCATGAAAATGAGTTAGGCAGAACAAGAATTTAAGCTCCTTCCATAGATATCACAACTGGTCAGTTGCTAATATTACATTATGTCCTTTGTGTTACACCTCTCTACTAACTCCTTCCATTCTCAGTAGGGTTGGTGTCCCTTCTTTGGATTGCCCTTTGACTAGTACTTCTCCATCACTGTTGTCAAATTAATTGTTTCATTTATCTCTTTTTAATATTCATGTCTGCTATCTTCAGCACCCAGTACAGTGTCTGTCACCTATCAAATGTCCAGTAAGTGCTGAGGTATAACTGAATAAATGAAAAGAATATATATTTTCTTTGTGTATATTTACATGTCTACATATGAATGCTTTAGAAGAATTAAAGTTATAAAATATTTTCCCACTATATAATTTGCTTGATATAATTTGACTATGGCGAGCGGCCTTTCTCTTTGTCCTTTTCTTTTTTTCAGGCAGAAAACTTAGAAGATAAGAATATGGCTAAGGTTCATCGTTGTCAGCTAGAGAAGTTGAAATCACAGTGTGACAGACTGACAGAGGAATTAACCCAAAATGAAAATGAGAACAAAAAACTGAAACTAAAGTATCAGAGTTTGAAGGACCAACTAGAAGAAAAGGTAAAAATATTTGTGAATTCCAATATAGAAGATGTACTCTCATTTTTCCTAGAACACATTTTATGAATTAAGAAATGCCAATTGTAGTCTTTCACAGGAGAGTTGTTCTGGTTCTCAAAATATGATAGTTTATTAGAGTGCTATGATTTTTACTGTTCAGCCAACCAATCACCTTCTAACACATTTGATTTTAATCTTCTTTTGTGTCTCAAAGTAGGAATTGAGAGGGATGATAGGAAAAAAAAGGATGATCCCACCATGTCAGGCATTTATGCAAATGGATTTATACATATTTACTCTTAATTCTATCAACTTTTTGAGTTACTATTTTCATCTTTTTGAAATACTGTAAAAGAATGCTATAGATTAAATGGCTTAAAAACAAATTTATTTCTTACAGTTCTGGAGACTGGAAAGTCTAAAATCATGATGCTGGCAGAATCAGTGTCTGAGGGGGGGTTGCTGCTTTCTGGCATGGATTTCTGTGGTGTCTTCTAGTTACAGCCTTACATGACAGAAGGTGTGATGTAGCTCTCTGGGGTCTCTTTTATAAGGACATTAACCCCTCATTACCTAATCACTTCCCAAATACATTACATTGGGGATTAGGTTTCAATATATGAATTCTGGAAAGACACAAGCTACAGTAGTTAGGTCTTACTGATCCCCTTTAAACTATGAAGAAACCAAATAAAAGTAAGTAGTAAGTGCTCATTATGTACTAGTAGGCATTATAACTTTTAGTCATTATTATAATTTTATGACATTAATACTCTTGTTCTCACTTTTATAATTGTTGAAGATGAAGGTTTAGAAAATTCTGACTTTGATAGATTCCTACCAGGCTCATTGCTTTTCTTTTAGTAGATGGGTGAATTTATTTTAAGAGGTTGCTATGTATCATTTACATATATATATATATATGTATATATATATTGGGTAGAATGCTAGGGATTTTTTGAAGTCATTATTTTTAAGGTTCGCTTATGGCAAAAAGTCAACTAAGAGTAGAAGACTGAATATTTAATTTTGCTTTCTGTTTCTTCCACTGACTTCCTAAAAGGATTTGCATTCGAATATGATAGAAGTCATATATAAAAGAAACCATTAAAGTATGAATGATAGGATAAGACAGTATGGACATGGGCCAAATGAATGCTGTACTTGATCACTGCTACTAAAATCTATGATGAAGGTACTATTGCTGGGTGGGCTGTCTACTGTTTCTACTAATTCCCTTCCATTCTCAGTAGAGTTGGTGTCCCTTCTTTGGACTGCCCTTTGACTAGTACTTCTCCATCACTGTTGTCAAATTAATTCTTTCATTTATCTCTTTTTAATATTCATGTCTGCTATCTTCAGCACCCAGTACAGTGTCTGGCATCTATCAAATGTCCAGTAAGTGCTGAGGTATAACTGAATAAATGAAAAGAATATATATTTTCTTTGTGTATATTTACATGTCTACATATGAATGCTTTAGAAGAATTAAAGTTATAAAATATTTTCCCACTATATAATTTGCTTGATATAATTTGACTATGGAGAGTGGACTTTCTCTTTGTCTTTAAAAAAAAAAGTAAAACTTTTCATATGCATCTAGGAAGAAACTTTCTTAATGCTTTGCTCCCTCTTCTATTTGCAGTTTGTAAAATTTCACTATATTATGTGTACTTTTCTTTAAACCTTTCTCATAATTGTTAAAACCAAGGAAATAAAATGTAGGTTAACTTGGAGTTTATGATTAAATGTGTTTAAGTTGCTAAATTTAGGCCCACAATCTTGACAATAGGTATAATTTTGTTATTATGTCATGCTTTGTTTTGATTGTGTCTATTATTCACACTTATTTAATGTATCAGTTGCCAGGGTATAGTTTCTGTGAAGATAATGATAAACTTCCCAGCTTTTCCATAATTAAAATATTAGCCAAAAGATTGTGTTAACATATTTTATATTTCCTTATCTCTATTTAAGAGATAGTGGTAAAAACTTTTGAAAATATAAAGTTTATTTTACTCTACTTAAATATTCATTGAATCTATTCCTGATGTTCTAGATATATATGTGTTATCACACATTTATATTAATGGAGCATTTTGTGTAGAGCAGAGTTTGAAGAGTTCATGATTTCATTATATTGCAATGTATTTAGCATCTACTATGTGGCAGGCATTGTACTGGTTCCTGAGAGTAAGATATGGATAATTTAGCAGTCTGAAATTGATGAGCACAAAGTAGGATTATTAAAAACAATTTCTTTCAGTTATTAAATCTATACAGTAAAGTTGTGACTGCTAGCTAATGCAGAGAAAAAAATGGCCTTTATAGTCTAAAATGGTGTATTATTTTAAATGATCTTTATAGTCTACAATAGTGTATAATTTTAAAGATACATACATATAACTTTAAAGATACATACATGTATTTACACACATATATGTATAGCTTATATGCTTTCTTTTTTTCCTTTCTTTTCTTTATCTTCTGTTGCCAGAGTGTGCATGTGCTCACCAGGAAGAGAGACAAAAAGACAAACAGAGAGGGAAAGAGAGAAACTACCCCCCAACCTTTGGAGTGTGGTCACTCTGCAGTCATTTCTCCATTTCTCCATCCTGAATTTGGGGCTTAGATGCACACGTGCCTGCTGTGTTTTGTAAGCTGTTAAGGCTAGAATTCAAATTACATGCTTGCTTATGTGGGAACTGATTCCCTTATCCATGAGGCCATAGGGCTGCTCTGCTTGCTTAAAAAATATTTAGTAGACTTTATTATTATGTATTTACAAAAACATTTGGCAGAGGACACATGTGCTTGCCAGAGACAAAGACACAGAGAGAGGGAAAGGGAGAAAGCACCCCTCAATGGGGCATGGCCATGCTGTCCTCTCTTCCTCTCCATCTCTATCCTATTGAGATTCTGGACAGGCATGCGTACGTCCCTGGTGCATTCCTCAGGCCTCTGGGGACTGGATTCAAACTATGTGGTCGGCCATGTGGGACACAGCTCCGTTAAGCAGTAGACTATAGGGTCAGCCCTGTTATATACTTTTGATTGACTTAAGTCTGTCGACCTATTCTATTTTTCTTACTTTTTTTTTTTTTTTTTTTTTTGGAGAGGTTTTCGCTATAGGGCGCATGCGCTCGCCAGACATAGAGAGACATAGAGACAGAAAGCGAGAAATCACCCCCCAGGGGGGATGGTCACGCCACAATCCCTTTTCCTCCATTCTCCTCTTGGGATCTTGGGCACGCACACACACGCGCCCGGCGTGAGTTCTAAGCCACCGGGTCCGAGACGTGAACCACGGTCGACTACGTGGGAGTCCAGCGACATAGCCATTATGCTAACTGCTGGTTCCCTTTCGACCTATTCTTAAGTTCATTTAGCTATGAAACAAAATTTTGTTGCGATGAGCCAGCTTTGAGAGATAGCCTTTATGGTTATGGGCAAAACGGAGTTATGAGTCCTCTTCTTGGTGTGTCGCTTTATGCAAGTTACTTAAAACTTAGAGCCTCAGTTTTATCATATTTAAGACAAGTATAGTGATACCTTTATGAAAGGGTAAAATGTGAGAATGTATGAAAAGTGCTTTGCAAAGTATCTGAGGTCTAAGTTGGTAAGTATTGGTAGCCATCATTATTTATTGTTGTTTCCAGGTATGTGCCTATTAATGATTCAATCAAGTGATCAACCAATCAGCAAATATTAGTTACCTATGGTCTGCCTAATAATATGTCAATAATAATATTGGGTTGTCATAAAAGTCATCACGTATTTTTTATGTTTTTCTATGCAAAAATGTGTCATGACTTTTCTGATGACCCAATAGTAGTAGTAGTAGTAGTAGTAGTAATAATAATAATAATAATATTAATAATATGCTATGGTTTACCAGTAATAAGTCACAGAACTATGCTGATTGGAATGTTAGAACCAGATTGTGTAATATTGAATCATTTGAGACAGATGGTCCATAAAGGACGTTCCTATGTGCAAAGAGCTGATAGTTTTATCAAGTGGTATTGAAGGCACCTGTGTTAAGCAAACCAAACAAGTAGGCTGATTTACAATTATGCTTGCTATTTGAGAACACATCTTGGTTATTTTTCCATCTCCAAGACTAGGCACAGAGCCTGACACATAGGTAATTTATAAGTAAATTATAGAGAAAGGGGTGTGTGTGTGTACATTTGTATCATCTATATTTCTTAAAATATATACATATGTACATGTTTGTGTACACACACACACACACACACACACACGAAGTAGCCAGACTGTGGGAAATAAAACAAGGAAAAAACCCTACAAAATACCTTTTCAGTGGAGCACAAATGACTAATACTCTGAAGATAACTATTTAAACAATGCAATGAATTTTAAAAATAGGAACTTATTGATTGAAGTGGGTTTGTAATATGGCTCTGCTGTGATCAAAAGGCAAACTTTTCTTATTTGCTTCAGAAAGTTTTGGGTCTTCAGAAAAGTCATGACTTATTTTTCTATGCAAAAATGTGTCCTGACTTTTCTGATGACCCAATAGTATTCTTGCATTCCTACCCCCAACATAAATATGTCATGCTACTTTGGCTACTGATATATACACTTTTTAAAAAAAGTTTCCCTTTTTCTTTTTCTTTTTTTTTTTTTTGGAGAGGTTTTTCACTATAGGGCGCGTGCGCTCGCCAGACAGACAGAGAGAGACAGAGAGACAGAAAGCGAGAAATCACCCCCCAGAGGGGATGGTCACGCCTCAATCCCTTCTCCTCCATTCTCCTCTTGGGATCTTGGGCATGCACGCACACGTGCCCGGCGTGGGTTTTAAGCCACTGGGTCCAGGACACGAACCGCGGTCGACTACGTGGGAGTCCAGCGACATAGCCATTACGCTAACTGCTGGCTTCCCCACAGTTTTTAAGATCGTCCTCCTACTATTTTGACAATGTGCTTTGTTTTAGTTTGTATTTCTTGTTTTGTTATTATTACTTGATAAGCTAAGAAGGTGGTAAAACTACATCAAAATTCATAAAAGCATTAGCACCAGTGGTAGCATTAATCAGTGGTAGAAGATTGTTGTTAGTACATATGCACAGAATTGCTAACTTTAGCATATTTTCCTTATGTAATTTAGTGGTGATATGTGGTAATAAAATGAATTTTTTCTAACATCTGATTTTGCTTTGTCCCATGGTATTTTTAAATTTTACATGACAAAGAGAACAAGTATTATGCAACCCACAGGATTTTTACATATTCATTTAAGATGCTATTATGAACTTGTTACCAGGGAAAAAGTTCTCTCGGAATGTTACAGAATTTTCTCCCATCTAGAGCATCATTAAAACTTATTGTTCTTTTTGCTTAAATTTTACAGAATTTTTTTTTCAAAAAGATCTTATGATATTAATCTTTTCATTCTCCTGGCATTTACCTGGAAATTCACAATACTGTTTATTTTTATCAGAAATAATATTTTTATTCTGCAAATCAGCAGGAGTTAGTGAGTGGATAATAAAATCATTTATACTTAGCAAGTCAGCATCAAAGTTTACATAGTAAAGTTTATATAGTAAAGGTTTTATTATTTTATCATTTTAAAGCTCTTTTTATGCTATATATATATTTTTTTCAACAGACAACTTTATTTGTCTGTTAAATGTTTCTCCCCTTTGTGCCTCTGAGATATAAAGATCTGTATACATCTGATTTTTTAAAGACATTTTTGCTATAATGTGCGTGTGCTCTCCAGAGGGACCGTGAGAGACAGAGAGACAAAAAGTGAGAAATTATCCATGTGGAATGGCCACACTGCTATCCCTTCTCCTCCATTCTCTCCTCAGGATCTTGGGCATGTACTCTCATGCACCTGGCATGAATTTAAAGCCGCCAAGTCCGGGACTTGAACTGCGGTCTACCTTGTGGGATTCTAGCAACACAATCGTTATGCCATCTATTGGCCTCAATTTTTTAAAAAAATTATCATTCAAATAGGTATGAGTTTATTACTAATACTGGCTCTCTTTGTAGAGATTTCAGGTAATTTTGTAGTAATGTATTGAAAGAAAAATCGATTTTTATTTTGATCATATTACTTGGAAATAGCTGGTGCCTGGCCCAGTCTCAGTGGCACATGGGGCTAAGATGCACATTCTGCTGATTGGGGCCACGTGGGAGGTCAGGGTTCGATGGTCACCTCAACCTAAAGGCTACGTGTTGTGGCATGTGGCTGTAATTCCAGCAACCCAGGAGGCTGATGCAGGAGGATTGAGAACTCGAGGTTGTCCTGGGCAACAAAATAAGGCCCGTTCTAAAAATGAGCGGGGCTTGGTGGTATGTACCTATAATCCCTGTTGGGAGACAGATGCAGGAGTATTGCAACATGGAGAGACACTGTCTTAATAAAATGGGAGAATTGCTGGTTTCTTAAAATTAAGACAATAGTATTTTCTAGATCATTTTGTTCATACTATCTATATTCTTTTTGCCCTTGTAAGTGTGGCTATTTAATCAGAAATACATGTAATAGTTGGTAAAGGTATTTATAAGAAATGAGAAGTATGGTATATACAGAAAATGACAGAAATAATCTAAAATAATTTTCTTGAGTCCAAATAAATGTAAAACAATGTAATAAACACATCTATTTTACAAAATTAGTGAAAGAATAATTTTACTTCTGATATTTATTTATTTATTATTTATTTTAAAATTTTTGAGAGAGACTTTTGCTATAGGGTGTGTGTGCTTGCTGGAGAAACAGAGAGTCATAAAGTAAGAAATCACTCCCCGGGAGGATGGCCATGCCTCAATCCCCTTTCCTCCACTCTCCTCTCAGTATCTTGGGCATGCAAGCACATGCTTCTCGTGTGTTTTTAAGCTGCTGGGTCCAGGACTCCAACTGAGGTCAACTACATAGGAGTCCAGCCATGTAACCATTATGCCATCTTCTAGTACCATTATGCTTATTTTAAATATATAAGAAAATGAGAAATTACAAGAGAATATATTGTTCTGCATTGTAAGCATAATTATGAGAATGCTTGCTGTTTCTAGGAATCCAAATTTGGAGGAAGCTAGCAGGACCTACTCCCTCATTTTACTTTTCTCCTTTAACCACCTACACTTACATGTGTGGAACTTTCTCTGATACAGGAGGTTGTCATTGACTGCTGTGCCCTTTGGTAAGATAGCCACAACAGGGACCAGCAGTTAGCATAATGGCTATGTCGCTGGACTCCCATGTAGTTGACTGCGGTTCGAGTCCTGGACCTGGTGGCTTAAACTCACGCCGGGCGCGTGTGCGTGCGTGCCCAAGATCCCGAGAGGAGAATGGAAGAGAAGGGATTGTGGCGTGGCCATTCCCCCTGGGGGGTGATTTCTCACTTTTTGTCTCTCGGTCTCTCTCTCTTTCTGATGAGCGCATACACCCTATAGCAAAAACCTCTCCAAAAAAAAGAAAAAAAAAAAAGATAGCCACAACATTGTTGGGAGATTCTTCAGCAGAGTCCAAGTTCTTCTGCCTCACCAAAAAAGTCTGTGTATCTGTTGTGAATTGTCCCTGATGCCCCTGACAGCCCGGCTCCTTGTCCTCTTCCCTGCCCTCTCAGGCTGATGTCTGGTGCAAGTTGAATCACAGTAAATTATTTGATGGTCTTGGGTAAAAAAAATCTGTGTGCTAGTTTTTGTTGAACAAACAAAAGAGTTTACAAGAAAGTAGTAGACTATTGAAACAAAGGTGATATATTCTAAAACATTTGGCATTAATGTAATTGTAATTTTTTAAAAAAAAATTACTTAAAAAATTTACATTTAATCACTGTACATCTTTATAGCATGCAAAATGTTTTTTTTCCAGTGTCAATACAATGCATGTTATCATTAACACATAACTTTTCAGTTTTTTTTCTGTTAAATGTTTTATTCCCCCCTGATCCCCTCTTTTCCACTGCCTATTATTCCCTCTTTACTGTTTCTAGTATCTTTAGTTGCTCTACCTGCTATTATACTTTCCAGTCTTTCAGTTTCTGGGTGTGAGTGCAGACATTTGGATGTATTAAGTGGGAATATATCAATACAATGCCTGTCTTTCATAGTATGGCTTGCTTCACTTAGCATTAAAACTGCGATATTCATCCACTTTGTATCAAATGTCAGGGTCTTATTGTTCTTTATGGCTGAGAAGTATTCCATAGAGTATAAGTGCCACATTATTTCAATCCATTTATCTGTTCTTTGACATTTGGGCTGATTCAGTGTCTTAGCAATTGTGAATAATGCTGGAATAAACATGGATGTGCAAGTATTTTGCTGACTTTTTCCCGTCCTTTGGGTAGAAACCCAGGAGTGGGATTGCTGGGTTGTATGGTAGTTCCATTTGTAGGGTTGCTTTTTATCCCCCTTTATTCTCTTCTTCTTTTTCCTTTCTTCTCTTCATTTAATCATTGTACATCTTTACGGAGTATAAAATGATTTTCCTCAGCTTGAATACACTATATACTGCATATTACTCCAAACATATTACCATTCACATTATCCTCATCAATTTTCCATTTTTGTGTCCATTAAATGTTTTGCTTTTTTTTTCGCCCTTGGTTTTGTCCCTTCTGCCCCCCCCTCCATTGCCCATCTTCCTCCCATACTGTCTCTAGTATCGACAGTTGTTCTCCATGCTTTTATACTTTCTTGTCTTTCACTTTCTGAAAGTGCAGGCATTTGGTATATGTTAATTGGTGACATACAATGCCTCTCTTTCATAGTCTGGCTTGCTTCACGTAGCATTAGATCTTCCATATTCATCCACTTTTTATCAGATACTCAGGGTCTCATTGTTTTTTATGGCTAAGTAGTATTCCATAGTGTATGTGTGCCACACTTTTTCATTCCATTCATCTGTTCATGGACTTTCGGGTTGGTTCCATGTCTTAGCAATTGTGAATAATGCCACAGTAAAGATAGATATGCAAGCACTTTTCTGACTGAGTGTTCTCCTATCCTTTGGGTAGATACCCAGGAGTGGAATTGCTGGATTATATGGAACTTACATATTGTTTTCCACAGTGGAAAACCTACATATTTGAGGAACCTACATATTGTTTTCCACAGTGGTTGCACTACTATACATTTCCACAGTGTAGGAGAGTCCCTTTTTCCTTGAGTTTCACCAGCACTTTTTTTTTTTTTTTTTCTGTTTTGACTCTTAGCCATTCTGACTAGGATTAGGTGGTAGCTCATAGTGATTTTAATTTGCATCTTCTTTATGATAAGGGATGTTGAGCATTTTGTCATATGCTTTTTGGCTGTTCATGTGTCTTCCTTGGAGAGCTGTCTGTAATTGTAAATATTTTATTATTTTTTAAAAGCTTTTTTTAAAGAGAAGGAGAGGGAAAGGAAGAGAAAGCGGGAGAGAGAAAGGAGAAAGAGAAGGAGAAGGAGAGGGGAGGAGAGGAGAGGAGGAAAGTGATAAAGCAAGTCACTAGGTCCAGGACTTGAACTGTGGTCAGACATGTAGAATTCCAGCACCTTTACCACCATGCCACCTGCTGGCCCCTTGTATATTGCAATGTTTTAAAAGGACTTAAACATCATCAAATCCTGACACCTTATTTTATAGATGAGGTTCTGGGCCAATGAGTGAATGATTTACCCAAGAGCTTCCAGCTGTCCTTGGTAGACAGAGAAATACAGTAGAACTCAGAGAACTCAAGATTACCAGCCCTATTCTTTCCATTGTATCAGAACTGATAAGAACAGTTTTCTGGCCAGTGTAAAGATTATATTGGTTATCTAAAGCACTTTTTAATATTTTATTTAATACTTGCTTATTTCAGTAGTTGTACTTTGTTCTCTTTAGAGGACCTTTTCTTTCAGGAGTTCTTTCAGAAGATATGAATAGCTTTGATTAAATAATTAGGAGAGATCTTTAGACCACAAATTGTAAGACATCTGAGGTGGTGATAATTCATAGGAACTTAAGTGTTGAATAGATCGGGATTCATAGACAGGTGTTTTGTTCATTTTCATGAAGTGCTTTATTTAAATTGTTTATGAACTGACAACTACTAACATGTTTTAAAGCTATAGCTATGTTGGATAAAAACACCTGCAATAGTTTTCCAATATAAAATGTAAAGTTGAGATAAGATATTGAGTTGTTCAACATTTCATAGAAATGTGTGGAAACAGGATATAAGCACAAATTCCTGTATTTGGTGCTAGCAGGCAGAATTCTCTGGTTTTAATTTCAATCAATTCTCTGATTTTTCCAGAAGAATGAAAAAGAAGTAGAAGCAAATGATCTTTTGACTTCTGGCATTTACTCTTATGTTTACACTTTAGAATGTTTTAAGACTGATTGCTTTTTCTTTGATACTTTGTCTATTATAAGTTGTCTGAATAGACTAAAGCTATATCCACCACACTTTAACTTAGAGGCAAATTTAACCAAATACTTTAAATAAGTACTAACTAGGATGTTACAATTAATTCTTGTAAGAGTCCTGTCTTCTTAAAAATAAAATGATAAAAATAATAAAATGGTCAAATTTAAGATAAAATGGTAAAATTTGTGGTTGTAATATATAGTGTTTTTAATTTACTCATATGTAGTTATTAAGGTCAGGGTAGTCCTTGACATTTACCGGCAAGTGGCTGAAACAATAGAGTGTTACCCATTTATGAAGCACTCTCAGCTGTTTAAAAAAGTTTAGGACACCAAAGTGAAGTGCATATCCAATGGGAAGAGAGAAAAGGCATTTCTACCTGCAAATGTGGTGGATTTTAAATAGATTCCTGGAATAAAGTCCAAGTTTGCCAGTCTTGTCAGCCCTTGAAATGGATTCAATTGAGAGGCCTTCCATTTAATCTTTAACTCATTGAGTGGTTGATAATTGGGAGGACCTAGAGAGAAGAGCAAATCTGGTGGGTACTTTTTACTAAAATCCTGTGCTATTGTTACTGGCAAGTTAAGTACAGCTGCTTCTACTCATGGTCAATGAAATGAGAGAGGCAAATGCTGGTGAAGGGAGTTTATTTCTGCAACCAGGTGACAGGGAGACAGACAGCAAGCTCCACCAAATTGTCTCAAAAAGCTAAGTATGTAGGGAACCAGCAGTTAGCGTAATGGCTATGTCGCTGGACTCCCACGTAGTCGACCGCGGTTCGCGTCTCGGACCCGGTGGCTTAAACTCACGCCGGGCGCGTGTGCGTGCGTGCCCAAGATCCCGAGAGGAGGATGGAGGAGAAGGGATTGCGGCGTGGCCATCCCCCCTGGGGGGTGATTTCTTGCTTTCTGTCTCTATGTCTCTCTCTGTCTGTCTGGCGAGCGCACGCGCCCTATAGCGAAAAACCTCTCAAAAAAAAAAAAAAAAAAAAGCTAAGTATGTACTTAGTATTTATAGATACAAGTACAAGCATATACAAATCATTCTTCACTGCAAAGTCAGTCACTTTTCTTTGAGTAATTATCCTGATTCTTGTTTTTCTTCAAGTACCTGTTCCTGGTTTCTCATGTAACCATACCTTAATCAGACCTCTCTCATGATTCAGCACTTGGTCAGATCTTTCTCATTAAAGGCCTTTCTTTTTTTTTTTTTTTTGGAGAGGTTTTTGCTATAGGGCACGTGCGATCGCCAGACAGACAATGAGAGACATAGAGACAGAAAGCGAGAAATCACCCCCCAGAGGGGATGGTCACGCCGCAATCCCTTTTCCTCCATTCTCCTCTCGGGATCTTGGGCACGCATGCACACGCGCCCAGCATGAGTTTTAAGCCACCGGGTCCGGGACATGAACCGCGGTTGACTACGTGGGAGTCCAGCGACATAGCCATTACACTAATTGCTGGTTCCCAAGGCCTTTGTTAATTTAAAAACGGCTGCTGTCCTGCTAAACTTCAAGTTGGCCTGCTTCACTATTTGATTTCGTTTACTTGTGCAGTTGTGATAGATCGCCATAGTGTAGGTATTTAAATAATAGTTCATGTGATTGGTTGTAGTATGGAAAACCAAGTGAAGAATGAAGAATTCTCCGTGTGAAGAATTTTGTTTTACATCTGTTTCAGTGCTTTGTTTGAAGTTAAGCCTTCTTAGCTGGCTTTGGTTGAGCCTAAAGGGAACATAAAATGAATATATAGGTTGTTTTCATTGAGTTTTTCTTTCATCACCATTTGTAGTTCTTACTGACTCAACCATTTTGTCATTTAATGTTGAACAAGCAATATTCTGTATATTTGAGGAAAAAGATGCTTATTGTATAAATGAGTTATACTTGTAGATTCACTCTGAAACTTTTTCATATTCTTTCATGATGATAATTGTATTCTTAAGTATAATTTAAGAAAAAAATTAGGAAAAATCTTGATGGATATTTAAAGACAGTGTAAGCTTATAAATATTTTTCTTGACATGAAAATGTTTTTGAAATTTTTTGAATTTGTTTTTGAAAATTAAACATTTGTTCCAAATGCATAATTTGAAACTCTAGTCGTTTTTTTCCTTGTCTGTATTTTGTTCCAGAAATAGAAGTGCATCAGTAGTTGCCGATTTTAAATAACTAATGTTGATTTTGTTTCCAGGCATTTAACTTAAGAGAAATATGTAACAATTACGAAATGGTCCTAAAATTTAATAAATGCATAAAATATCTTTTGGGAGATATTTTTATGTCAACTTTGAATATTAATTTCTAGGATCCTATCCAACACATGTCCTAACACCTCTTGATTATGCTGCTAATGATCTTTGTATTACTCAATATTCTCTTAGAAAAAGATTTTAAAAGCCTGAGACAAGAATAATTGCTTTAAATGGGGTTAAAAGTTGAAATCTGAATTTCCATATTTTGGATTCTGTTTTATGGATACCTTGCAAGCCTGCCTACGGCCAGGTTATGTATTGGAAGGTCTTTTATAGCCAAGATTTAAAATGCGTCAAATCATATAGTTGGTGTTCTGATATGGTTTTTTTTTTTTTTCTGTTAGCTCTATTGTTTTACTATGGCTCTCAGATCTTACTCTTTTTTTTTTTTTTACTATAGGGTGCGTGCGCTCGCCAGACATTTAGAGAGACAGAAAGCGAGAAATCACCCCCCAGAGGGGATGTCCACGCCGCAATCTCTTCTCCTCCATTCTCCTCTTGAGATCTTGGGTGCGCATGCACACATGCCTGGCATGTTTAAGCCACCGGGTCGGGGACTTGAACCACAGTCGACTATGTGGGAGTCCAGCGACATAGCCATTATGCTAACTGCTGGTTCCTCAGATCTCACTCTTAACACACTAGGAGTAATAACATCTTTTGAAGGAAATAGTGTAGAGCTTCTATTTGATAGAGAAGGAAGAAAGTATATCTAACTCACAAACTAGTAGCATATTTGTTTTAGACAATTATCTTCTTGTAGGAATCGCATTGTTCTTTTGCTTGTTCATCACTTACAATGAGCTAACCCGTTCTTTCACACAGACCTACCCTTCATTAATTAGCAGATCTTATTGGCGCTACTGAAAATTGATTCTGCATCTGTTACTTGTAACCACTTCCAAGTTCTCATTTTTGTATATTCTCTTACTTTTATCAAGTTTCAAAAGCCTACTACTGATAAAATGATTGCCTTCAATGAGCTTAGTAATTAATTTTAATAATTAAAAAACAAGTTCAATGAAATATGAGTAGTTTTTGAGTTCAGAGATTCTCTTTTTTTCACTATTGTTTAGTTGGGGTTGACTATGCTTGATACATAGAAAATTTACTAAGGAGTGTTTGTGAAGGAATGAAAAATTAAAGATTATTTATGGTCCTGAAACTTAATGAATGCATTAAAAAAAACCCTTAGAAGATATTTTTGTCGCTAATTTTGAATATTAGTTGCTAGGAATACATCCAGTACGTGTCCCAACACTGATTATGTTCTGAATGAATGCAGAAAGATTTTACCTATTGACTGCTATATGAGACACTCCAGTAGTGCTGCAATATTTAAATGAAGAATAAAATCTGGTGAGGAAACAAAAGGCAGACATAGTAGTGAATGGCAGAGCGGAAATTTGTATTAAGTACCATAGGGGCACAGAGAATAGGTATTTGATATTTCCAAGAGCTTGGATTGATTATCTGTTGTTCAAATCATGTGAACTCTCTTTTTTTCTTTTTTTGGAGAGGTTTTTACTGTAGGGTGCATGTGCTTGCCAGAAAGACAGAGAGAGACAGAGAGACAGAGAGTGACAAATCACCCCCCAGTGCGGATGGCCACACCGCAACCCCTTGTCCCTCCATTCTCCTCTTAGGATCTTGGGCACACACGTACGCGTGCCTGACGTGAGTTTAAGCCACCGGGTCCAGGACTCGAACCACAGTCAACTACATGGGAGTCCAGTGACATAGCCATTACATTAACTGTTGGTCCCAAATCATGTGAACTCTTGAAGTTAGTATTACTGTTGCTTTGTTTTTTGGATATCAATACAAGTATTTAATATATAGCCACGCTTTGAATTAAGAAACTCACTGTTATGTAGACTCTATTACTAAGGAATAAGTTTTTAAAAAGTAGTTATGATATAACATTACTTGATGTGTTATTATTTAATTTTTAAATATTTTTTGTTCTTTTTAATGAATTTCTAAAAACTAATTATTTAATTTTATTTATTTTTACTATTTTTAAATTTACAATAGGACACATGTGCTCACCAGAAACAGAGAAAGAGAGAGAAAATGAGAAAGCAAGCTGCTAGGTCCTAGATGCAAACCGTGGTTGGCCATGTGGGTGTCCACACCTTAACCACCACATTATCTGCTGGTCCCTTTGTTGCCCATTTTTCAAGACAGCTGGAACTAAAGTGTAGTGGCTTCCCATATTAAAATCTTTCCCAATTTCCTGTAATATCTATGACAGATCTCTTGTTTTTAAATCACGGTATTGTTTCCACCTTGGTTAGCATTTCATGTATCTTAACTTGCTTACTACTAAACAACTATTGGGATAAGTAACATGCGCCTACATTAGAAAGTCAGATAAAAGTCTTTCAGATCCAGTTTTCAGAATAGTGTCATAATTTGCTTTGTAATGCTTGTGTCCTGGATTCAAAACTTATGTAAATACTTTTCTTGAGTTCTGGATATAATCTTCTTCAAAACTTTTTAGTAAAACATGCAGGTCTGTAGTTTCAACAAGCCATACCTACAATAAGTTTATTTTTAATTTTCGCCCTTGATATTATTTGATCTCTCTTCTTTGTGTTCTATCTCTACCCATCTCGTGTTGATATATATATTTTTTTTTTGAGAGGTTTTTGCTATAGGGCGCGTGCGCTCGCCAGACAGACAGAGAGAGACATAGAGATAGAAACCGAGAAATCACCCCCCAGAGGGGATGGTCACGCCGCAAACCCTTCTCCTCCATTCTCCTCTTGGGATCTTGGGCACACACACACACACGCCGGGCATGAGTTTTAAGCCACCGGGTCCGGGACGCGAGCCATGGTCGACTACATGGGAGTCCAGTGACATAGCCATTACGCTAACTGCTGGTTCCTGTGCCCAGTGTGAATTTAAGCCACCGGGTCCGGGACTCAAACTGCAGTCAGCTACGTGGGAGTTCAGTGACATAGCCATTACGCTAACTGCTGGCCCCTCCTGTTGATATTTTAAAGATGGCCTTGGAGCACAGACCTTGTTGTACTTGCTTGCTTTGTAAATTAACGATTTATTTAGTCATGTGAGTGTGTTTTATGTAACATAATGTTTATGTTAAGGTAGGTGATGAAATATTTCTGTAATAACTGTATTGGAAATAAAGTTGCATTTCTAGAACTCTTAGACATTGAAGGAATCTCTTAAGCTTTTATCAATGAGATATTGTTTTGGACATGTTCTAGTTTTATTGAAGTTTTTATATTTCCATTAATATTGTCTACTTATCATCTTTAAGGCTTTTGGGAAAGTAAATGTTCTGAGTTATAAAGAGCATAAATCTAATTAGAACAGCATTTCCTATTTAAATTTTAGATC
Source organism: Tupaia tana (assembly GCA_026018925.1). Taxonomy (NCBI): domain Eukaryota; kingdom Metazoa; phylum Chordata; class Mammalia; order Scandentia; family Tupaiidae; genus Tupaia; species Tupaia tana. The sequence goes on along the minus strand of JAKSZU010000001.1, from coordinate 245,961,217 downwards.
AGTTGATGAATTCATTCAAAAATGTGTATATAAGTATGTGTATATGTTTGTTATGAGGTTGTGAACATTCATATTTTTTATTTCCTTTAGCCATAAATGTCAACAGTATAAACCTTTCTTGTTCTCAGATGGAAGCTTCATAAAACCTTGGCTGGCAGTACCAATAATTGGCGTAATGGCTATGTCATTTGACTCCCATATGGTCGACCATGGTTCGAGTTCTGGATCAGGTGGCTTAAACTTGTGCCGGGCATGTGTGTGTGCATGCTCAAGATCCCAGGAGGAGAATGTTGGAGAAGGGATTGTGGTGTAGCCATCCCCCCGGGGAATGATTTCTCACTTTCTGTCTCTTTGTTTCTCTCTGTCTTTCTGGTGAGCTCATGCACCCTATAGCAAAAATCTCTCCCCCCAAAAACAACAACAACAAAAAAAACTTTGTTGTCTTGAAAATAGAACTGTACCATACTTGGTGTGTAATTGGTATACTTTTTAGCTAAAATCAGCCAAGAGCAGAAATTTTTTTTTTTGTACCACCTCCAGCATAGGTGACTAGGCCTAGAAGTTTTGGATATTGTGCACATTCTGTGTGCATTTTTATGTTTTGGATTCTATACTGAATATGTCAATATGTCATATACTGAATATGTCAATATGTCATATATTTTTACTGAAAATAAGGCTCATTCAGAACTCATTTATTTATCCTTTAAGATCGTATTAGTCCCCACATAACCTACTGACAACTTTTTTGAATTTTTCACTTTGTCTTTCTTAAACTCCAGTTTTAAGAACTTGGCTCTTCTGGCATTTTAGCAGAAAGAACCACTAGTCAGGAAGTCAGGGGACTCAAGTTGTGGGTTATATGTTCATTGATTTTAGTCAAGAATACTTGGTTTGTCTGGGGTTTGTTTTTCTGATTATAGCATTAAGGGCTGGATGTTCTTAAAGTTCTTTCTCAAATAGTTACTGTCTCGGATGTGTTTCTTATTAAATTTCATAGACTGGTGTGGTAGCTTCATGTCTCTCCTCCCCTCAACCCCCAAGGAGGTTCCTTATATTTCCTATCCCCAGGAATTTGTGTCTATTCACTGAGAAACATTGAGGTTAGACCATGTCTTCCATATTTCTAAACACTCTTTAGAATACTGTATTTTGCTTCTGGTTTTCTAGAAATATGGTAGCTTTTTCCTCGTCTTACTCAGTTTGTACAGCTACAGAGTTAATTCATTGAACACCTTAATTAGTGTTTTTTTTTTTTTTTTTTTTTTTTTTTTTTTTTTTTTTTTTTTGAGAGGTTTTTGTTATTGTGCGTGTGTGCTCGCCAGACAGAGAGAGACAGAAAGCGAGAAATCACCCCCCGGGGGGGATGACCATGCCACAATTCCTTCTCCTCCATTCTCTTGGGATCCTGGACATGCATGCACACGTGCCTGGCGTGAGTTTTAAGCCACTGGATCCGGGACTTGTACTGCGGTCGACTGCATGGGAGTCCAGCAACATAGCCATTACGCTAACTGCTGGTCCCTTAATTAGTGTTTTAGTAGATATTCCCAAGTTAGAAGAAAGGGACAGTACAAAAGTGATGAAAATTTTCGTGGAAATTTATTGATTCTAAGAGAATAGGAGCTTGTCTGTATTTATTTTATCTCTAATGCATAGAAGAATGTCTTGCCTAGAGTAGGCCTTATGTTAATATTTGTTCAATAAATAATGAATCAAATTACAACTGGTTAAGTACAGTGTAAAAGCACTTAGTTAACACTTTTATTTAAAGTCTTGGAGCACATGCAGAAGATGGAGACCAGTATGATACAGTGTCTGAAACCTAGTTTAATAAAAAAATAGTGGGAAAAGATCAGGAATCTTTACTTGGAAGTTTAGGAAGTTTAGTTGGGATGGAGGATTTGTTTGTTTACTTTAATTCTTGAGAATAGCATTTAGAATAATGGAGAGAATTTAGACCTTTGTCAGGTACTCTGTCTCTTAAAACTTGAGATGTCCATATAGAAGTTGAATGCCCACCTGCCAGAACTGTCAAAGAAAGGAATTCCTGAAGGAGCATGTGTTGTACTCTTTGGACTCAAAGGTCTATGTGTGCCCATGGTTCTGAGAGTTTTATGTCAAAGAGAGATTGGGCATGGTATGCTGTTTCCAGAGGATAATGAAGTGGATGTAAAAATTTCTGCTTTTGCTAAAGGGATTGGATTTATAGAGTTTTATCCAACATATCAACATTCTTTTTTTTTTTTTTTTTTTTTTTTGGGAGAGGTTTTTTCGCTATAGGGCCCATGTGCTTGCCAGACAGACAGAGAGAGACATAGAGACAGAAAGCGAGAAATCACCCCCCAGGGGGGATGGTCACGCTGCAATCCCTTCTCCTCCATTCTCCTCTCAGGATCTTGGGCACGCACGCACACGCGCCCGGCGTGAGTTTTAAGCCACCCGGTCCGGGACGCGAACCGTGGTCGACTACGTGGGAGTCCAGCGACATAGCCATTACGCTAACTGCTGGTTCCCACATATCAACATTCTTAATAGTGAAAGATGGAAGTAGTTTTGTACTCTTATTAATGAGAGATGGGTAATGGAGACCACAGAAAAGTGATAGTAGATAAAAATGAGGTATCTGTGAGGGAAGTGAGGAAAGAAAAATGAATTAGCAAAATCATTTGCTTGGGTTTAGCACATGGACAATCTTCTAATATGTTGGTGACCCCTGATAAATGATTTCTTTTTTAACATCGTACCAGTGAGAACACTGTAGTCATCTGGAGGCCTTATGTGTAGTGGGAAACCTCCTAGCACACCTTGGTAACCTCTGAGAGTATCGATTTACATGGTAATTCATGAAATCATCTTTACAATGTTTGAGTATGAGTCTTCAAGAATGTTCAAGAATGTTTAAATCTTTTTTTTCCTGCAAAATTGAATAGTTTAAAGATGATTATAAACTTGTAGTCTCTTGAAATTAGCAGTTCATTGAGGGAGACAGATGTACAAACACCTAATTATATTACAACTTGATAATATATATTTAAACTATGGTATAACTAACATGCTGTAGGAACAATCTGCTTTGGGAGATTAGAAACGAAAGCACACTGGATCCTGAGAGGTAAACTTTGAAGGATAAAAAGTATAGGTGTTGGGTTCATAGGAACAATAATAGAAAGATAAGACTCTGCCCTTACAGACTTGGTGAAAAGATTAATGTCTAATAAGTTAGTTATAAAATTATCAAATGTTCAGGGATAAGGTGTTAATTTTTCAGAAAATTCTTTAAATGGGAGCGGGAGGAAGCAGAGTTTGGGATAAATTGAATGTGGAGCAAGGACATGTGTCAGTACCCTCCAGTCGAACAAATATCCACCTCCGAGAACGGAACACTCCTGCTGTTGTGGTTTGTAAATCCCTGATGTGGAGATGGACACAGCAGGCTGCGATTAGCCTGATGCCATTTAAACACAGCCTCATAAAACAAACTCTCCTTATTGTGGTTTTTAGACCAATCTACAGGGAAACATTGTACTGGTTATGCTGATAAGAGCATTCTGACCCATATGGCTGTTACGATTCTCATTGTAAGCTAATGTAGTTAATTGAATGGCATTCCAGTTGTACATTAGTTTCTTGTGAACTTAATGTCACTCTTAGGCTGAAGATGGCTCCACCCAGAGTACAAAAATAAAAGAAATTCAGTTTTAGGTTTAGAAAGCTAAGATTCAGACAGTGGACTCAGATGAACTCATCAAGATAAAAACTGTTGGGGACCAGCAAGTGCTGTTATGGTTAAGGTGCTAGACTCCCACATGGCTGACAGTGGTTTGAGTCTTGGACCCAGAGGCTTGAAAATCATACCAGGAGTATGTGCCTGCATGCCCTAAAATTCAGAGAGGAGAATGGAGGAGAAGGGATTGCTCTGTAGCCATGCTCCCTGGAAGTGATTTCTCACTTTCTCTCTTACTATCTCTGTCTCTCTCTTGTGAGTGCCTAAGACATATTGCAAAAACCTGGAAAAAAAGGAAAAGAAGAAAGATAAACACCATTTCTAGCGAGTAGCCTGACGTTGCAGTAATGCAACTTCAGAAAGAATTGTACAAGTCACATACGGTCAGGGGAGACATATGTAGACACTTTGAATAACTGCAAGTACTCAAACTATGAGGGTGGAAAGGAGGAAGAAGAGGCTGCAAAGGAGGATAGAAGGCGGGTTGTGAAAAAATGGGTAGAAGGTGTTTCAGTCTTTTTTTTTTTTCTTTTTTTTTCATTACAGTAAGTTGAATTTAAAGGAAATATTTGTGTTTCTGTTGGTAAAATGTTATTTGACTTTTTGCTATTAATATTTAATGAGCAGATCTCCTTGTTGTTTTAAATCCACTCTGGATCTGTGATCCACATAATATTCCTTAATTGTATTTAGTAGGATAAAGATGATTAGGTTGCTGTGTATTGACTAAAGGCATAAGAGCCAGCCACCATGACTTCGGCTCACTGTTTATATGTACAATTCTACTGCTTTGGTTATTTTATTACAAGCCCTGTGCAGTACCATTTTGAATTTCTCTAGTAATGAAATTGTGTAATCATAATAATTGAGAATTGTTTTGTCTAGGAGAGGTTTCCCAAGTTCTTGTAATCTCTTAAAAGCTCTCTATAGACCCCCTTTTTATTTAGTATATTTGCTTACTTTTAAGGTGCTTTCATCTTACTTTTATCAGAATTTCATGACTCTTAAGCATTTATGTAGTATGATTACATTTGAAAACTTAAGACTTTTTAAAAACTATGCTTGTGTGAGATAAAGGTAGTAGCATTTATTTTCCTCAAATGAAGAATGTAACAACTTCTTATTTGATAGTTTTTATTTTCTATTGTTTTACTAATGCTTAGTGAAAACTGAAAGGTAGTTTGTGATACCAGTTTTTACTCTGATCCATGAATGGCAATATGTGATTAGAATGGTACAAGATTTTTAAAATCTTTTTTCTCCTCGTTTACTGTATTATTGTAATTTCGTTTGCCTAGTGTCTGTTCCACACTTCCCAAACTTCCTTACATCTGAATTTTCTGTAACTTTACTTCAGTTATTGAGTAGGTAGATGATTTTATTTTGGTAAGGTAAAGAGTCTGACAGATCTTTTGGGTGGTTGGAAAAGTCATGATGTAATTTTTCTGTTTTTTTTTATGCAAAAATGCATCATGACTTTTCTGATTAACCAGTATGTTCTACTCCAGTTCTGTGAGTTAGTTGTGTAGATAGTACAAGTGTTTCTTGCTTCTACTTAACAATTGACATCTGTTTTATTTCTTATCAATACCTTAGGAAAAACATATAAGCAATGAAGAAGAGCACTTAAGGCGGATGGAAGAGGCCAGATTGCAGCTCAAGGATCAGCTTCTTTGTTTGGAAACCGAGCAGGAGTCCATTCTTAGTGTGATAGGAAAGGAAATTGATGCAGCTTGTCAAACTTTCTCCAAGGACTCAATGGAGAAATTGAAAGTAATTATAAGTTCTTATTTTGCCTTAAATTTTTTATTTTCTAATATATAACTATAATGGGAGTTTAAAGAATGTTTACATGGTAGGTATATTTTTATTCCAGAACATTTCATGAAAATTAACTTCTTGCATTTTTTTTAAAAAAATGAGACACTATTATCTGTTGCACAGTCATGGTGAGGAAAAGTATAGTGTTATTCCATTGAATTGTCTATATCTCACTCTGTAAAAGAAAACATGTTGTGAGAAAGAGGCAGCAGTTCTGACGGAGGAAAATATTCCGGGAGTTAAGATACCTGGACTTTGAGTTTTTCGTTATTATAGGCTATTCTTGTTAGTATATTACTGGTTACCATCTGTTGAGTACTTTATTACAGGTATTATGGTAAGTGTGGTATTTGCAATCTCTTCCTTAACCCCTAAAACAAACCTATTTTTTAGGTACTCTGATTAAATCCAATTTAAAAAGAAAGAAAGGAGGCCCGGCAGATGGTGTGGTAGTTAAAACACTAGACTCCCACATGGTCGACAGTGGTTCAAGTCCCAGACCTGCTGGCTTGCTTTCTCACTTTCCTTTTCTCTGTTACTGATCAAATTAAAATAACAACAACAACAACAATAATAAATAAAATAAATAATTTTAAAAATGAGGGAAAAAAATTAAAGAAGTTTCTTTAGAAAAAGAGAAAGGAAGTAAAGTAGGTTTTAGAGGAGTTAAGTAACTTGCCTCTGGCCATGCAACTGGTAACATGCTAAACTAGGACTTCAAACCTTGGAGATTTAGCTTGGACCCTAAACAAATATCTACTATCCTATTTACCTTCCCTATTTAAACAAATTGTATTTAATTTTTTTATTCTGTCTTTTAAATGAAATATTGCTACTCAGTTTGTAGTTGTAGTGAAATGATAAATAAAAGCAGAAGTGATCATGGATGCTTTGAATTTCTTGAATGTAAACACCCATATCAACTGTAGGTTCTGGTACTGTGTGTATTACACGCAGAGAGCATCACATTGCTTTGATATGGTTTGACATAACACATTACACTTCAGCATCATTTTCTCTTGTAGTTCCTTCATTTGATGTTATCATAGTACTTACATTATGATATTCACGAAGTGTTTTTTATTTATTAGGTGTTTCTTTTTCTTTTTTAGTTTTGCTGTGGCATGTATGTGTTCACTGGGCAGGGACACAGAAAGATACAGAGCGGGAGATGGGGGGAAGTAAGAAAAAACACTCTGTGGGGGATGGCCACACCACAATCTACTCTCATCTATTCTCTCAGGATTTTGGGTACACATGCCCAGTGTGTTTTTCAAGCTGTTTGATCTGGGACTTCAACCTCATAGTCGGTCATGTATGGTCCAGCTACCTTAACTACCACACCATCCACTGGCCCCTGTTTCTTCCTTTTGTTTTATCATTCATTTTCTTCCTCATCTATAATGACCTTCCCTTCTCATACCACTACATTCTCCTCTTTTTCTTGCGCTTTCTCACCATATGTTTTTTCTTTGTCTTTGTTTTTTAAGTTTCTTTCTTTCTTTTATGAGAACGAGAGACAGAGACAGACACACACACACACACACACACACACACACACACCCCAGGGATTTGTGCTAGATTCATGGGCACATGTATATGCACTTGATGTTCACAGGTCAGTCTGGGAAAGTGAACTTGCAATCCAGCATCCTTGAGTTGTTTGTTACTGCTGTGCCACTGAACCAGCCCTTTTTTCTCTCATTAGTTGTGTTTAAAATAAAATAAAACTAAACTCTGCTCTTGCTTTCACAGGTTTCTTAGGATTTGACGTTAATAACTTTTTTTTTAACTGATAGAATTTGGTAAAGTCAAGGACATTTTTACATTATGCTTGCTTATAAACTTTTTTTAAATTATTTTTTTTGCCAGACGGCATTTACACTGTCCAGAGTGAGATAGAGACAAGGAAACTGAGTAATCACCCCCCCCCCCCCCCAGGGAATTGGCCACATTGAAATCCTTCTCCTACATTCTCCTCTCAGGATTGTGGGCATGTATGCATGTGTACCCAGCATGATTTTCAAGTCTCTGGGTTTGGGTCTTGAACTGTGGTCAGCTATGTGGGAGTCTGGCACCTTAACAACCATACCACTGCTGGCCTCCCTATATATGTATTTTTCCCCTCTGGAGAAAGACTAGTTTGATCTAAGTCATGGGTAGGAAGTAAATAAAAAAGAATGGACATCTGATTATTATTATTATTATTATTATTATTTTGTTTAGAGAGATTTTGTTGCTATAGGTCATATGCACTCACTGGATAGACAGAGGGACAGAAAGCAAGAAATTACCATGTAGGGGGGATGGCCATAGCACAGTCCCTTCTCTTCCATTCTTCTCTCTGGATTTTGAGCACACATGCCTTGTGTAAGGGGTCTGGGACTCGAACTGGGTCGATTACATGGGAGTCTAGTGACATAACCATTATGCCATCTGTTGGTCCTGTAATTATTTTTTTAAGAGTCTACATTTTTCTCATTGTGGATGTCTTTTCATTAGTACCATCTGTTGTTTTGTGCCTTGAAACCTGAAAAAAAAACCCTGAATACTCAAAAACATAGCATTTGCTCGCTCTCAAAGAAATCATCAAGGGGTTTGATGATAAAATTGATCGTTTGCTTCGTAGTTTATAGTTCTGTGAAATAGTGTCTGAAGAACCATGTGAAATGTTTTCAAAAAGGGAATAATTTTACTTATTTTTTTGTAATTCTTTTGACTTTTTTTTTTAATGAGGTTTTTGCCTAGGGCATGTGCATTTGCTGAGTAGAAAGAGAGACAGAAACAGTGAGAGGGAAAGTGAGAAATTACCCCCCAGGGCGCTGGTTACCCTGCAATCCCTTTTTTCCATTATTTTCCCAGGATCTTGGGCATGCATGCACATACTCCTGGCATGATTTTCAAGCCACTGGGTCTGGGACTTGTGCTGTGGTTGGTCATTTGGGAGTTCAGCAACATAACTGCTATACCACCTTCTGGTTCCAATTTTTTTATTTTTGTAATATAGCTAATGACATTTGCAGCCATTGTATTAGGGAGTTACTATACTATGGAGTAGATTAAAAATAATAGATACTTAGCAAATAAACTTGGTTTTGAAAAGTTTGGGGAATGTTGATATTATTTCTCATTATACTTTTCCCAATTACCATATTTTTTACTTATTCTACTTTAGTTCATGCATGTAGTGTTTGAAAACTTAAAGACAGATGTACAATAGACTACCACCGTTGCAAAACAATTAGAAAAGCATCTGAATTAAAGATATTTCATTTGTACAAGCCAATCTTTGATAATTCAAGAGCCCAACTAAATAGAGTAACTTTACTTCTAAGCTTTGTTTTAGTCTCTCTGTTCTCATACACTTGGTCTGAATAGGAAATCATTTCTGGAGCATGAAGAAAATGAGGTTTGGATCCAGTCTTGAGAAACTGGAGAGAAAAAGCCTCTTTCACTAGAATCTCGGTGAAGGGTCAGAAGAATGGAAGACTAGAGCAAGTTCGGAGGACATCCTGGGCCTGGAGAATGGTGCCGCAGTGAGACATGATGCTTTCGGAGGCAGACTCATATAGAAGGGTTCTGGATTCCCACACAGAGACATCTCTGACTATGACTGCCATACGTGTGCCTGTGATCTGGGCTGACTAAAGCTCACTGTGGCTGGTGGCATCAAGGCCTTGCTGGGGATCTTCTATTTTTCTGTCTCCTCTTGCTGCTTCTCTTGCTTGTGGAAGACATAAACTTTAAAAAGTTGAAATAAATAGAAGGACATTGTGAGAATATCTCAGATGAAAACAAGGAATTTTTCATTGAAAATTAAAAAAAAAAACATGTCATCTTAATTATACTATTGCAAAGAATTTGTACTATGTCTGTCCCTTAAGGCTTTATAGAGTTCTGAATTAAGAGTAATGAATATCTGCTGACAGAATTTTCAAAACAAAATATCACAGTTATTTACACAAAAGACTAAGATACTGGGTGTGCGTAAGTTTGGATATAAGGATACAATATTATAACACTGTTGTATACAGCCTATGGAAGGCACTCAATATGTGTTCATCATAAGTCTGAATAATTACCTAATGTTCCTAACAGAAGTAACATGTATATTCGTTGAGAGGTATGCAAGTATTTGAGAATAGGAATAAACATCTTTTTGCAGAGAATGGGATGTTTTTAAATGGCATTTCTTGAAAGAGGTCTTACAAAAATATACTATCACAGGGTTAAGAGAAAGTAGGAATTGAGGAAAAACATCTTGCATTTACATTTTTAAAGTCATTGGTAACCCTTGAGTACAATTTTACTTCAGTAATTAGGCAAAACCAGATGGCAACAAATTTTATAAATGAGCTGGTGTGAAGGAAATCAGGGCAACTGTTATTGACAACCTATTTACTGTAGGATTTCGTTGCTATCTTAAAATAGGAAGCAATGTTAATAGGATGTTAGTGATGAGTTTCTATCTGTGTGTCGCAACCAATAATGAGACAAAATGCCCCTCATAGTATTAAATTAAAGAAGGATAAATGAGACAAAGAATTAGTTTTCTTTGTAATCACATCTAACCTCTTGTGAAATACATTACATGGAACAAGATAGGCAAGAAATAAAAGAAATGGAGTAAACTGACTTTAATTGAGGCTTATTGTCATGGAGACCTTCCTGGAATCAGCCTTGATAGTTTTTAGCAGGGATAGCTCTTACAGTTCATTTTCCCAGCTCTGTATATTTGAGTTAAGTGTTTACTGTCAACACGTACTTACATTGGCTTGTAAATAAATGGTGGTTTGGAGTTTGTTGTACAAAATTTCTTTTGTTTAAGTTTGGAGACTAAACTTCTGGATGCTCTGGTGAAGAATTTCTTTGATGTAAGTTCATGTCAGAGAAAAATCTACTTCTAATATATTCTTTGCTCTTTTTTGTAGGTTTTTTCATCTGGTCCCGATATACATTATGACCCACATCGTTGGTTAGCTGAAAGCAAGGTAATTAATCTTTGAATCCTGAAGTTTCCCAATAGTTATGAACTCCATGGCATCCTATTTGGTTTAGCTGTATATTTTGTCATATAGCTGGGTATATGAAGCTGTAATACTTCATTGCAGGGAAAGATAGCACTGCAATGCACTTACGAAACCCTCTTATTTCTTATTGTAGCATTTAAAGATTAGTTTGCATATATAGAAATAGAATGAAAGCATAAAGGCAAGTAAAGCTGTTGAATATTAAGAACTAAATTCTCACCAACTCTTCTGCCATTTTACTTGGGATAAATAAAGCTTGTGTCTCTCTGGAATTGTGGAAAGGTCATGCAGCTTGAGCTGATCTTTATTTTACACATATATACTTAATATCTTTTGCTCTTTGAGGGTAAGCCCAAAGCCTGTCAACTCTGTATTGCTGCAGTAAATCGCTTTATTTTTTGGGTGTTTTCTTTTAGAAAATGAGAGAGTTAAACTTTATGTTTTTTTTTTTTTTTTTTTTTTTTTTTGAGAGAGGTTTTTACTATAAGGGCTCATGCGCTCACTGGAGAGACAGAGAGAGAGAAATCACTCCTCATCCCGGGGAGAACCGGATGGCCATGCTGCAGTCTTTTCTTCTCCATTCTCCTCCCAGGATTTAGGGCATGCATGTACATGTGTCTGGTGTGAGTTTAAGATGCAGGGTCCAGTACTCAAACTGTGGTTGACTATGTGAGAATCCAGAAACATAATCATTATGCCATCTGCTGGTTCCAAATTTTCTGTTCTAATGGTAACTTTTATACTATATGTTTCCCTGGCATATGATTACAATTTTATGATAAATAAGCAAAAATAAATATAGCTGAACAAATTTTAATTTTAGCACAGAGATTCATCTACACTGGGATAAGTACCAAGTACTTTCATGTGTAAGGTCAACTTGGAAATTCATTACTAAAATATATGGAAAATTATAACCAGATAAAGTGCAGATATCTATTTATTCAAGTATTAACAATCCTGTACTTGCATTTCTTTCTAAGAGTAGTTTTTCCTCAGCTTTATGATACTAAAATTAAGAAATCTCAATGATATAAGAAAACCTGTGTAGATAAGTTGACCAATTGTTGCCCAATATAGGATTTTATTACAAGGATTGTAGGGGTTGGGAAAGACAAACTCAGGAAGAAAACATTTAACAGATGCAAGAATAAAAGTTCTTTGTTGAAAATGATATATACAGTATAGCTTTGACTTGATTGACATGTGCATGCTTTGAAAAATCATATTGTTGGCACCAGCAGTTAGTGTAATGGCTGTGTCGCTGAACTCACATGTAGTCGACCGCGGTTCGAGTTCTGGACCTGGTGGCTTAAACTCAAACTGGGCGCATGTGCGTGCGTGCCCAAGATCCTGAGAGGAGAATGGAGGAGAAGGGATTGCGGTGTGGCCATCCCCCCTGGGGAGTGATTTCTTGCTTTCTATCTCTCTGTCTCTCTCTCTCTTTCTGGCGAGTGTACGCGCTCTATAGCAAAAACCTCTCCAAAAAAAAAAAAAAGAGAAAAAAAAGTCATATTATTTACTATAAAGATGTACAATGAGTGAATGTAAATAAGAAATCATAAAATTAAAAAAAGAATCTTTAAATTTTGTCCTTTATATTTATTTAAAAATATGAGAAAAATAAAGTTTCAGAGAAAGAATATGATTTGTCCATGCTACAAAAAATAAGATTATATGTCATGTCTGACTCACAATTAATGTCTTGCCATTCTGTATATTGCCATCTAGATTTTATTCATTCATCTAAAGATTTACTGATTATATACTTTTTTTTTTTTTTTTTTTTTTTTTTTTTTTTTTTTTTTTTTTTTGAGAGGTTTTTGATATAGGGCGTGCGCTCGCCAGAAAGACAGAGAGACAGACAGAAAGTGAGAAAGCACCTCCCAGGGGGATTGGCCATGCCACAATCCCTTCTCCTCCATTCTCCTCTCGGGGTCTTGGGCACACATGCACACGTGCCTGGCGTGAGTTTAAGTCACCAGGTCTGGGATTAAAACCATGGTCAACTACATGGGAGTCCAGTGACATAGCCATTATGCCAGCTGCTGGTCCCATGATTATATACTTTTAATCAGACACCAGGGGTATAAGAGTTAATAAGCCATGGACTTGCTCTCTTGTAAAATCTAACAGGGAAAATGATATATAAACAAATTTTAAAAAATCTTGGATTATGTTACATTATTAAAGATAATATGTGAACATTGACAGAAATAGAGAATAAGGAAGAACTAACTGTGATGTTTGTGCTGGGAGGACACAATGTCCATAAAAAGCTTCTGGAAAAAAGTAGTATTTGAACTTGGTTTTTCAAAAAGCATGGAGAATTTCTATAGTTGGCTTACTTTGGGAAGGCCAGTGGCAAGAAAAGGAGAATGTTTGAGTAACTGTAGATAAGGCACTGAGATTAGTGAGAAAGGAATAGGTGGAAAGTGGTAGAAAGACAAAGTTCACTGTTATTGGCCAACCATTCTTTAGGGAAGCCTCTTAAAAAGAAAAAAAAAAGGCATTGGTAATAAGAAAATAAAAGTATTGTGGTTAAAGGTTAGAATTGACTGGGACCAGCAGATGGTGTGGTAGTAAAGGGACTGGACACTTCTACATGGCCGACCAAGGTTTGAGTCCTGAACCCAGTGGCTTGCTTTCTCATTTTCCCTCTCTCTCTCTGGTCAAATTAAAAAAAAAAAAAAAATGAATAGATAAAATAAAAAAATCCTAAAAGAAAAGGAAAAATTACAACAAAAGATTAGAATTGACCTAATCTTGTACATTTTCTTTGCCTAATCTTGTACATTTTCTTTTAAGGACAGTGATACTGTGTTTATTCCTAAGCATTCTTATAAGGACCAAATGCAAATTTTATTATGTAACCTGTACAGGACATTTAGAATATAAATGTTTTGCTCTCTTGGAATTTTTTTTGGCCATAAAGTTCTATTGTGTTTTCATGTAACATTTCTCTTTTTTTCTTTTCTCTGACTCCACAGTTCTGACAACAAGAGCAATGTTCTTGGCATTTTCTTTCAAGTTAAAATCTTTATCATTTCTGAACAGAGAGCTTTCACTGTTCTGGTGCAGTTAAATTATGAGAGCCAGAGATGACTCTTAATCATAGCTCTTTAATTTGGGAACGAGTGGGCAGTTTTCCCTTATCATTTAATGGGATTGAACTTCTGATCAGACCAGTTTTAATACTGCATGAGACAACTGTTCTTTCTACAGTGTGAAAGTGTTGTGATAAAAAATACCATGCTGACCAACTGACTAAGGAAGAATTGAATCTATTTACTAGAAAGATGGCTTGGATTATTGATGGGCTGCAATACTGTAATTCCCATGAACTATGACTGGACAGTTCTATAAGTATCAAAGATAAGATCTGAAATCAGAGGACAGAAACTATATGGAAAGTAGAATTGCTATTCAGCTAGTTCGTGCTGACATCTTACAGTATTAGAAGGACCTCTGAGGGCATTCAGTAATTGTTTTCATAAATCTGCCAAATGAATTTCTTTTGTTAGTGTTAATTCTACAAGAACGAGAGGAATGGGGGATTGCCTTTTTGGCAGATGTGGCATAACATAAATATGAACTCCGGCTGAGACTTGTACCAGACTCACAGATAAAATGACCCGTGACCACTAGTACTAAGACTTTACTGGAAAAAAGAGGGTGGAGATGGTCACTGTGATGTGCCAGGCCAGAGTTCCTATAAATTAGGCATTTTTTTGTTAATTAATTATTTTGCTTTTTTATTATTGTAAGGTTTTTTGCCATAGTGTGTTCGCCAGAGAGAGACAGAAAGACAGTAAGAAGGAAAGTGAGAACTATGCCCACCTCCCTGGGGAATAGCTATGCTGTAATCCCTTCTTCTCCATTCTCCTCCTGGTATTTTGGGCACCCATGTATACATGACTGGTGTGAGTTTCAAGCAGCCAGGTCCCAGGACTCGAACCGTTATCAGCCATGTGGAAGTCCAACGCCTTAACCACTATGCCACTTGCTAGCGCCTAATACAGTTTTTTAAAATTTAATTAATTGGTTGTATTGCCAGAGAGCAGGTACACTTGAGAAAGAGAAATGGGGGGGAGGGAGAGAAAGGGCCCTCAATGAGGCATGGTCAGGCCATAATACATTTTCTTTCATTTATTTGTCCTGTTCGGATTTTGAATACACATGCATACATACCTGGTGTGATTTTCAAACTACTGGGACTAGGATTCGAACTGCAGACAGCCATGTGGGATCCAGCTTCCTGAGCAGTGCCCTTAACTGCTGTACTATGAGACTGACTCTTTCATAAATCCTGACAGAGTCTGTAGGCTCCAATTTCTATTGAGCTGAACAGAGTTTACTAACTACGATGTTCCAGATGTTATGTTACATGCCATGGGCATTAAAGTGAGTAAGACACAGCTCTGGAGGAAATTGTTTCTTTAGAAAAGGTAGACTTACATGCAGATACTTTTAGTGTTATATAAAAAGTGTGATAGAAGTATGCAGATGCTGCCATGGATGTTGGCATCTCAGATGGTAAAGAGAAGAGAGACCATGCATGCAGAGAAGACAATGCTAGGAGTGGCAGAGGGGACAGCAATGCAAAGAAAGGCCCAGGGATTTAGTGATACCAGAGTAGGGCAGTGTGAAACAGAACGGCAGGGGCAAGGCTCCAAGCAGAGGTAGAGACAGAGTTCATCAGGAAGAGTACTGTATGGCATTTTTAGGAGCTTGGATTCAGATACTGTTTTCACAATAGGGATCCATATCAAGAAAGCCCTAGACAGCAAGGCCAAATGGGTAGTAAGGACATATGCCCAAATAAGAGTTTGATTCAAACCATGGAAATGGAAATGGAAATAGCAAAGGCATTTTAATGAGACAGTAGGGATAACTTTTCAAATCTAAAGCAGGGGAGCACCTGCTGGCCTCAGGATGGACTAACATACCTGCGAGAATCACTGTTGTCCCAATGTTGTTTTGGTGACCTGGTACATTCTAAAAAATCCTGTTCTCTTTTCTTATCTCTGATTATGGAACAAACACTTTCTTTCAGAATTGTTTTTAGAGTTTTGACAAAGGAAGCATAGTAGTTAAATCAGCAAAATTAAGGGCCCTGATGTTATTGCTAGTTTGTGAGCTATAGTCTTTTAGTTAAAATTTTGTTTTCCTTGACTTTTAGCTTTGAGTCACTGTCTGGTCTTTAGTATTCATGTTATTATGCTAAATTTGTTAGAGGATTCTCACAGATTAAAAGATCATTTTAGTAGTTTTATTAGGTACTTGGGAACATTCTCGTTTAATTGCAGGTTGCCAACTATGAAGGTAAAAAAAAAATGCTTCATTTAGAAATTCTTTATTTTGGTTTATTTAGCAATACATATTGATATAGTTATTAAATGAGCCTATTATGAAATCTGTACAATGCTTTTATGAGTGGTTAATAGAATGGTTTTTGCTCTCTGATTAGTAGTGTTGTCTTCTAATTATTGTTTAGAATTGTTAGTTATTCTTGTACTGCTTTGCAAACTGATTTTTCAAGGTAATGAAGATACTGGGAAGCTATCTAATAAACACTGATTCTCATATTCTCATATTGGTTATTGGTTGATCAAATTTCTTTTTTTCTTTTCTTTTCTTTTTTTTTTTTTTTTTTTTTGAGAGGTTTTTGCTATAGGATGCATGCACTCTCCAGAAAGACAGAGAGAGACAGAGAGACAAAAAGCGAAAAATACCGCCCCCCGGGGGGGGGGGATGGCCATGCCACAGTCTCTTTTACTCCATTCTCCTCTCAGGATCTTGGGCATGCATGCACATGTGCCCAGTGTGAGTTTAAGCCACTGGGTCTGGACTCAAACCATGGTTGACTACATGGGAGTCTAGCGACACAGCCATTATGCCATCTGCTGGTCCTGATTATTGGTTGATCAAATTTCTATAAATTGATATTTTATTTTGCAGAGTTAATAATATATTCTGCATACATTATAAGTAGCATCTAACTATAAACTATTTTTAATTTTGTTCAACAATGAAATAAATGATTCATAGGAATAATCCGATGTCATAGGTCATATTGTATTAGTCTGTTTGGGCAGTCACAACGAAGTACCATATACTGGATGGTTTAAAGAAGGTTCATTTTCTTTTTCTTTTCTTTTCTTTCTTTTTCTTTTCTCTTTTCTTTTCTTTTTTCTTTTTCTTTTTCTTTTTTTTTTTTTTTTGAGAGGTTTTTGCTATAGGGCGCGTGCACTCGCCAGAAAGAGACAGAGAGACAGAAAGTGAGAAATCACCCCCCAGGGGGGATGGCCACACTGCAATCCCTTCTCCTCTATTTTACTCTTGGGATTTTGGGCATGCACGCACACACACCTGATGTGAATTTAAGCCACCGGGTCCAGGACTCGAACTGCAGTTGACTACATGGGAGCCCAGCAACATAGCCATTATGACAACTTCTGGTCCCTGAAGGTTCCTTTTCTTACAGTTCTGGAGACTGAAAAATCTCAGACCAGGTGCCAGATTTGATTCTGGTGAAGATTCTCTCCCTGGCTCACAGGGGGCAACATTTTCTTTCTTTCTTTCTTTTTTTTGGTAAAGAATTATTAATTTAATTAATTAATTATTATTACTTTAAATTTGATGAGAGAGAGAGAGGTCCACCAGGTAGGTCCAGGACTTACACTGAGTTTCGGCCACGTGAGAGTACACCACCTTAACTACCACACCACCTGCCAGCCCCTGAGGGCTACATTCTTTCTGTATCCTCTCTTGGCCTTTCTTCTGTGCCTTTTTGCAGAGAAAGAGTTATGGTATCTCTTTGTCATCTTCTTTATTTCTTTATCGTTTTTCCATTTTTAGTTTTTTTGCCATAGGGCACATGTGCTCCCTAGAGAGAGACAGAGAGGGAAAGTGAGAAATCACTCCGAGGGGATGGCCACACTGTAGTCCTTTTTCCTTCATTCTCCTCTTGTGATTTTGAGCAGGTGGGCACACACCTGTACCTTGGGTGATTTTTAAGCTGCTGGGTCAAGGACTCAAACTGTCATCTGCCTAGTGAGAATCCAGTGCCTTAACCATCACACCACTTGCTGGTTCCTCTCTTTGTCTTTTTATTAAGACTCCAGCCACATCAGAGTAGGTCCCCACCCTTAAGACATCACTTGACCTTCCTTACCTCCTTAGAGGCCATATCTCCAAATTCAGTCAAGCTTGATAGTTAGGGCTTAACTTCAATTTTAGGATAACACAATTTCATTCTAACACATATCAAACCTGATTAATAATATGTTTCAGCAATTTTTTGTTATTGTTTTGTTTCTTCCCAAATCAACAGGATTATCGTAAGATAATGCAGATTTGTTACTTCCTCATTAGCAATAATGGTGACTGAAGATAGTCAACAACAAATATCAAAGATTGTGGATAGAGTAAGGAGGGAAGATTGCAGGAAGGAAAATGTGAAGTTATTTTCTACATTTGCATTCGAATCACTAGATTAAGAACAGGTTAAACTGGAGGATTATAACTGGTGGCCCATTTTGTTTGGACCTCATTTGTTTTAAAAAAGTGAATTGGTGAGGACAATAGATGGAGTAGTATTTAAAGCATTGGATTTACAAATGGGTGACTGTTGTTGGAGTCCTGGACCTGGTGGCTTACAACACACTGGATGGAGTGCATGTGAGCCCAAAATCCCAGGGGAGAATGGAGGAAAAGGGATAGTGGCATGGCCATCCCCCTCTGGGGGTTGATTTCTCACTTTCCCTCTCATTGTTTCCCTTTCTTGTCTCATGATAAAAATCTTAAAAAAAAAAAAAAAAAAAAGAAAAAAATTGGTGAGCTGGCTCCATTGTCTGGTGGTTAAGGTTGTTTGATCCCACATGGCTGACTGTGTGGTTTGAATCTCAGACCCAGGGGCATGAGGAACGCACTGGCTGTGTGTGTGTGTGTGTGTGTGTGCCCAAAATTTTAAAAAGAGGGAGAAATTGGGGAAAAGGGATTGACATGTGGCCAATCCTTGTGAGGATGTTTTCTCCTTTTTTTTTTCTGACAAGCACATGTGCCCTCTAGTTTACAAAAACAAAAAACAAAAAAGGAAAAAGGAAAAGAAAAAAATTGAATTAGTTATAAACACTTTATTTATTTATTTTTTTTGGAGAGGTTTTTGCTATGGGGCACGTGCGCTCGCCAGAAAGAGAGAGACAGAGAGACAGAAAGTGAGAAATCACCTCCAGGGGGGATGGCCACGCTGCAATCCCTTCTCCTCCATTCTCCTCTCGGGATCTTGGGCACGCACGCACACGCGCCTGGCGTGAGTTTTAAGCCACCAGGTCTGGGACTTGAACTGCAGTCGACTACATGAGAGTCCAGCAACATAGCCATTACGCTAACTGCTAGTCCCAGTAATAAACATTTTAAAACGCAATCACGTAACTAGAATATGGATTTTTTTCCTTTGAGATAAGAATAGATCTGATAGATCTTGTGCATGTGCTAGAAATCAGTAGAGCTAAGACAGTCCATGGGTTTGGCCACATGGTAGCAGGCATGTGCACTATAGTTGACAAAGTTCCTCCCATTCTTTATCAATTCTCAACATGGAAGAAATGTCTTCTTTACATTTTTTCGTTTTGCTTGCACTGTTATTTTTTTTTTAGAGTACATTTAAGATAAACAGATACATTTCTGTGTCCTTGGATAGTTCAAAATGGTAAAACAGTGACGTGACATCCTAAATGATATCATCTATCAGTTTCTTTCATTGATGTTTCCTACCCGGCATCTGTAGCTATTTACATTTGCCCTCTCTGATGTGAACTAAACAAATTAGTGAAACATTATCTAACAGTGACTTACTCCTCTTGTGGTGGTCTTTCTATTGATGAGCGGTTAAGAAACTGACTTTTGACCTTTTTTTTTTTTTTTTTTTTTGCGCTTTCCTCATAAAACCTCATGTACTATATGATCAGTGGTGAAGCCATACTTTTTATCAGTCCATATTTAATTCATTATATATTTTAAGTGAATTCTTAAGATTTTTCCCTTTTAAAGTTTATCTGGTGGATATGTATTTCTTCTGTTTAGCAGTATAGTTTCATTTCATGTATGTATGTATGTATGTATGTATGCCAGAATATACTATCATGCATTCATCAGAGAGGGAGAGAGAGAAAACACACCTACTGGGCATGGTCATGCTGCAATCCCTTCTTCATTTCCCTATCCTGTTGGGATTTGGGGCGTATAGGTGATGAGTCTGACTTCTTTTTTCTAAGCCACTGGGGCTGGCATTCAAACTGTGTGATCAGCCGTGTGGAATCCAGCTCCTTTGACTACTATACCGTAGGACTGGCCCCATTTTATACTTTATTTAAAAGCAGACGGTTACCTTTGTCATACTAATAATTTAATATTCTTAAATCAAGTCACTTGTAATATTAAATAATACCTGATCTCAGATCATTCTTTAGAGATCTCAGCTATGGCATATTTTCATCGGTACTGGTCACATAGTTTTGAAAATATACTTTAGTCTCTTGGTACTTCACGTTTGAAATGTGAGTTTTAGGGTTATAGATTTCCCTTTTGCCCAGCTTCTCTAGTTTGTGAAACATAATGGTTAATACGTAGATTCATGAAGCTACATGGTAGAAATTATGTTATAAATATTATACAAAACTAGTTGAACAGGATCAGTCTGTAGCTTTCAAAATGCAATCAGAAAGCTGTTGTTTAGGCCTGAGCTTAAACGGTGTAGACTTACCAGGACTTATTCAGGTATATTTTTCTAGCCCTTCTTTTTGGTTATGTTTGCAGTCTGAGTTGATAGTGTTGTTTCTAAATGAAATACTTTTGAAAGTTTATTAAGCTTTGTTAATATAATACTACTTACATTTTATTTTTAATTTAAAAAATTTTAAGATACTACTTTCTTTTTGTTTTACTGCTTAAACACAAGGTGCTATCTTTTAGAAGAATTTAGCAGCAGCTCATTTTTAATTTAGTTGCATGTTTTAAATCATTACTATGTATAGAACTTTGTGCTAGTTGTAGTGTGTCTGTGCATTCGTGTGAGTGTGTGTGTATGTGTTTGCATCAACCCACACATACCTACTCACAGGGAGCTTTTAATTAATATATTTTGGAGAAAGACTTGAGGATTTAATATTCTAAATTATTTAATATACACAGATGAACATGTGTATATATTCCAGGTTTCAAACAGCAAAAAGATTTGGTTGGTAATAATCACTGGGACTTTTCAGTTTATTTATTAACTTTTTTGAGGTAATGGCTAGATTTGTTGAGGTTGAACAAAGAGCATAGTCTTTAGGTTCATGCTGTGGTTTAAATATTAAAGCAGGCAATAATAGCATAAACTTTCTCTTATTTTGCTTAGTTAACATCAATTAATAAACTAATAACTTCAGTAATAACATTTTAGAGTAATTTTCCAACCAACCCATATCTAAGATTAAAATTAATATTAATCTAAAAGTAATAAAAGCTTTGTTATATAATGCATTGAATAAATTATCTTTTTAGTGATTCTAATAATACAGGAAAAAGTAGGATAAATTTTGAGTATCCACCATCATCTCCTTTTTTATCTTTCTCTTCTTTGTAGACATCATCACCAAAAACAGTTTTGCATTCATATTTTCAGTCTTTGGCTATTGTGTCATTGGAAAAGTCATGATGTATTTTTGTATAGAAAACAGAAAAATATGCCATGACTTTCCTAGTCTAATAGATGAAGTGAACTCCAGTTACTTTTAACAAAAATGTACTTTTTTAAATTGCAAAATATAGTTGTCTCTGTAGATAGTCCTTGACCCTGAACACATCCTTCTTGTTGTAGTATTTTCTTCCTGTGGGTTCTGCCAACCTAGGATTGGATTTCCACTTTTTCAGTCATTTCTTCTTAGCTTTATTTTCAGGCTCATCTTCTGTTCATCTTTTCGAAATCCTCTGTTGTCTCTGTAGTCACTGTCAGTGGGCCATCTTATCTATTCCTATGCTTTTAACTTTCTCCATGCCGATTATTTTTCAGTCTATCTTTTGAGCTTTGATCCATATATCCATATAGTCATCTGTGCTTCCATGGTGCCTAGGCCTAACAACTTTAGTATTTTCCAATCTTATGTTAATTTCACCTCTAACTCTCTTTCTTCTTGGCTCAGTTTCACAGTTTTGTAAGTTATCAACCTGACCATCAACACGGATTTCCCCTTCTGTCTTACCATAAGGTGTAAGGAATTGTCAAACTTCCAATATGTATACTTGGGTCCATCCCTTACCATTTTTCCTTACTTGGAGTGTTATAACTCCTACTTGATTTCCAATCTCCATCTAGTACATGCACCACTCTGCATGTAGAGCGTACTTTTTTTTTTTAAGTTTATTTATTTCTTCCACAAAAGAAAGACAGAGAAGGAGAAACATACACACACACACACACACACACACACACACACACACACGAAGACCCAACAGGGTCGTTGTGCTGTGATTTGACTTAATTGGCCAGTATCATGGTCATACACTAATGTTTATAGGGACACCTTGGGATGTGGACCCAGGACCTTCCTATGTGGCTTCACCATTGTGAAGTATTGTTATTGCTGTGCTTGCATAGCCAGCCATGTAGAGTACCTTCCAAGAACAGTCCCAGTACTATTGCTGATAAGGCTGATTTTTTTCCTGTGAAATTATTTAAGCATCCTATGAAATTATGGGCACTTATGTATGGGCTTATTTCTAGATCATCAGTCTTATTTCATTGATCTATATGTCTATGTGGTATGCCAGTGACACACTATATAGACATATATATGTGTGTGTGTGCTTTTTTTTTTTTAAGACACTATCTTGCCATGTTATGATATTTCTGCCTCTGCCTTCTAACAGGGATTATTGATGTATACCACCATTCCTGGCTCTTTATTTAGAAAGGCTCTTTCTGTGCTGTTCAGGCCAGCCTTGAACTTGTGGTCTTTCTCTTTCAGTGTTCTGAGCTGATGGAATTATATGTGCATACCACAGTGTATAGCCTTTCAGATGGACTGAGAAGTGAGTCTGGTCCTCCTCTGAAGTCCCAGCCTACAGAGCACAGTACTTTAGCAGTGTGTACTGCTGCCACTGGGCCCACGCCATCTTGATTACTATAGCTTTATAGTAAGTTTTGAGATGGGTGTGAAACCTCCAATTATTAATTAAGAATTACAATTAATTTTTACATTTTTTCTAGTAGGTTTCTTAATGGAATCATTAGGGTTTTCTCGTGTGGGAGCCTGCCATCTGCAAAGAGATATGTAGGGACTTCTAAAGTTCATGGGAAAATGGAATTAGAGAATTAATTTTGATGCAAAAATTTTTGAAGTGCATATTCTTTATAATATACATCTTCCATAAACTTTTTGAAGATGTCTCATATCTTCACCTCTTTCTTTTCAATGTGGATATGTTTCATTTAAGTTTTTTTTTTTTTTAAGAGGTTTTTGCTATAGGGTGCATGCGCTCGCCAGATAGACAGAGACAGATAGAGAGACAGAAAGTGAGAAATCACCCCCCAGGGGGGATGGTCACGCCACAGTCCTTTCTCCTCCATTCTCCTCTCGGGATCTTGGGCACACACGCACAAGTACCCGGCGTGAGTTTTAAGCCACCGGGTCCGGGACGTGAACCGCGGTCAACTACGTGGGAGTTCAGTGACATAGCCATTACGCTAACTGCTGGTCCCTCATTTAAGTTTTCTGCATAATTACCCTATTTGACCTTCTAAGATAGAGGTAAGAGTAATTGTCCATTCTTTTTTTCTGATCTTATATAAAGGAAAACATTCAATTTTTCAGTATTGGGTATGATAATACCTGTGAGTTTTCTATAAACTTAGTTTTTGAGTGTATTCATCATGAAGTGATGCTAAATTTCATCATTTTTTTTTTTTTTTTGTATACCTTTTGATATAATGGTGTGGGTTTTTGGTCTCTGATTTTATTACTGTGGTGTATTACATTAATTATTTTCATATCTTAAACTGACTAGCATTCATGGGGTAAGTCCCAGTTGGTCATAATGTGGAGACTCTTTTAGGCCCGAACACGAGGGTATAGGCAATAGGGCACTGCTACACATTACTGGAGTCACATGTGAGGCTGCATTCAGATCCCAGGTTGACCAGAACGTGCTGGAGATATGCATTCATGCCCATAACTCTGGCTGGTGTGGTGAGATCTTATTGAAGGTACCTTTTTCTCTAGCTCATGAAATAAGTAAACAAAAACTTAAAAATAGTTGACCTTTGCATATTTTGTGGGATTCTATTCATTTGTTAGTTGAAGATTTAAAAAAAAATATTGAAGATTATTATTCATTTTGTTGAAGATTTAAAAAATATATTCCTAAGGTATATTTATGACCACAGCTTTATTATAAGCAATCTGGGAAAATGCCTTTGGGGTCCCAGTATTCTCAGCATGCTGCCCTTGGGTTAGAGTGACCACCCTAACTGTGGAGCTTTGGTGGAAGAAGAAATTCCCAATATAGGGGTACACATGCCCGGAATTTAGCCTATGCAAAGTAGAGCTGTGGATATGAAACATTTTGGTGGCCTGATTTTCTAGTAAGCTATCACATACCTTGACCGTGACCTGGGAATTCTGTCTTCTTGGCCACATCATTCTAGAGTGAGAAATGGAGCTTTCTGAGGAATGGGAGGAAGGACCAACCATTTGCGTAATGGTTATGTTGCTGGACTCCCATGTAGGTGACCGTGGTTTGAGTCCCAGACCCGGTGGCTTAAACTCACGTTGGGCGATTGTGCGTGCATGCCTAAGATCCCGCCGAGAGAAGAATGGAGGAGAAAGGGTTGCAGCATGGCCATCCCACCTGGGGGGTGATTTCTCACTTTCTGTCTCTCTGTCTCTGTCTTTCTGGTGAGCTCACGCTCCCTATAGGAAAAACTGCTCAAAAAAAAAAAAAATTAGCTGGACCCATGGAGATACGCATTTTTAGGAGTCATAATTAGAAGTTTTGTCTTTTTAAAAACTTCTTAAATAAAATTCTATTTTTATAATAAGTTCTATTCTGGGATGTTTTTGATTTTCACATGCCCATACCAGACTGCCTCCTATATCAAACCAGGAAACTGCGTCATGACTAGAAGTTTAATGGGTCAAACTTTTCTGTGGTATTGTCTTTCTAAAGGTGATAGAGTATACCACATATTTTATTGAAGTCTGAGAATGTCATGTTAATTTCTGAAACAACTTTTAACTGATATAAACCAACCTGCAAATTAAAACACAAGTATTTTAAAAGTTGGCTTACATTTGGTAGCTAGTGCGCATATTTTTCATATTTTTATGATGGTACTTTTTATTTTTCCTATGTTTTCAAATGCTCCACTTTCTGGATTTTTGTTTTGTTTTAATTACACATAAATGCCATTTTTTTTAGACTAAACTTCAGTGGCTCTGTGAAGAACTGAAGGAGAGAGAAAACAGAGAGAAAAATCTGCGACAACAGCTGATGCTCTGCAGACAGCAACTCAAGGATCTAACTGAAAACAAGGAATCTGAGCTCCAGTGTCTCTTTGAACAGATAGAAAGACAGGAGCAGCTTCTGGAAGAAATACATCGGGAGAAACGAGGTATGTTAGTTGCTCCTACTCTTTCTTTTCTGTATTCGTGGACTTGGGGGAGGGCTTGGGAACAAAAATCCCTAATTCTAATATATCCAGTTTGGATTCTTTCTAAATCTGTTTTCTTTCCTTGTATCTTGTCTCTTTTGTTTCTTCATTTTTGAGACTAACAGAGAAAACTATTTAGCCCTGAGAGCTTTTCGAGCAGCCTCAGTGTCCCTTCTGTGTACGTAGCACTATGTCTGTTGGCTGTTAGCAGGTATTCATCTGGTAAGACATGCTGCTTCTCCCTGGTACACTGCCAAACATTACATTCCCTTCATTAAAATGTCCATGAATTCATTCAACGAGTAGATATCTTGTGCCTGTTTTGTACTGGGCACTTTCCTGGTTGCGGAGGGTACATTAGTGAATTCCGTGGAAAGAAGCCCAACCTTATTTAGCTTACCTTTTACTGATGACTGCGTGATGTGACGTACATGTAAGCAATAGGTAAATGATGTAATATGTTAGAAAGTCGTAAGCATAGTGCTAGAAAACAATAAAGGAAGGAGAATAGGAGGCGGAGTTCAGTACGTAGGCAGTACTCATCTTTTACAGCTGGACCAAGAGACTTGGAAGACTACACTTTTCCTTTCTCTTATACTAAGGTTGCATCATGATGAGAAGAAAAGCAGCCGTACGTTTAGGGATCTCTTGTGTGTCATGTGCTGACCTTAGGCCATTGTTATATTGGTCAACTTTGTTAACTTAAGAATTGAAAGAGGCTTAATATAAAATCCCATTAAGAAAACCTGAACATTAGCATATGACAATCCAAAAAAGTTTAAAATGCATTTTCTGTTTTGCATTTTGGTAGTCAGTATTATTTTTTCTACCTGTGTGACTGTCCTGCAATGATTCTAACTTTTTCTGATATCAAGAGTGTACATTCCTAAAATTTTGGAGAACTCTAGAGTTTTTATTGATGTGCATTATGTATACTGATATTTATTGCATTAAAGATTGAAACTGAGAATTTGAAAATATTTATTCATTTAGGATAATGATTATAAGTCCATTACATGTTAACATTAAAATGAATGAAAGTTAGCTATTTTCTGTTTTGGAAATAAAAGAGTGAAATTGTTTTGCATTTTGACAAATTTCATCAGTTGTGGGCTTAAAAGAAGATAAACCATATTCTTAATTTGCCTCTATGTTTTATCTGTTGTTATATCCCATATCGTGTAACATCTGGATAAACTATACATTTGAGAGAAGTTGAGTGTTTAAAAAGGCAAATAATATCTTTGTATTATTAAGGAATCTTGAATGATACTCAGACCACACTATAGGTACTGCTGCTTTATTGCAATTGAAAGATGCAGACTGGGCCCAGCAGATGGCATGATGGTTACATTCCTGGACTCCCATACGGTTGACTGTGGTTTGAGTCCCAGACCTGGCAGCTTAAAATTCATGCCTTGTGGGACCAGGAGTTAGCATAATAGCTATGTCGTTGGACTCCCATGTAGCTGACCGTGGTTCGAGTACCGGGCCCGGTGGCTTAAACTCACGCTGGGTGCGTGCGCATGCGTGCCCAAGATCCTGAAAGGAGAATGGAGGATAAGGGATTGCGGCGAGGCCATCCCCCCTGGGGGGTGATTTCTCGCTTTCTATCTCTTTGTCTCTCTCTTTCTGGCAAGCTCATGTGCCCTATAGCAAAAAAAAACAAACAAACAGAAAAACCCCCAAAACTCTCCAAAAAACCCCCCAAAAAACTCATGCCTTGTGCATGTGTATATGTGCCCCAAACCCTGAGAGGATAATGGAGGAGAAGGGATTGTGGCGTGGCCATGTCCCCAGGGAATGATTTCTCATTTTCCATCTCTATGTCTGTCTGTTTCTCTGGTGAGTGCATGCATCCTACAGCAAAAATTTCTAAAAAAAAAAAAAATAGAAAAATGCAAACTGTTCCCTTAGTAAATGTCAGTGCATGGTCTTGTATTTTTGATAGTACAGTAGTATGTAATTATGGAATTTATAGCTAAAACATTGTATGGTCTGTTACTACTCAGTAACACTAGATTACAACTCAGTTTTATTTTTAGTAACTATTAATATTTAATTGAAAATAATTTCTTCATATAAGCATTAACACAGTAGTTTATGATATAGTACATGAAACCATCAGTGGGGGAAAATCCCAAAGAATTAATTATTGTATCTTTGATATATATATATATATATATATATATATATATATATCTATATATACACACACACACACACACATATATATATATACGCATATATATATATATGCGTATATATATATATATATATATATATATATATATATTTTAGAGGGTTTTGCTATAGGGCATGTGCGCTCGCCAGAAAGACAGAGAGAGAGAGACAGAGAGACAGAAAGTGAGAAATCACCTCCCGGGGCGGATGGCCACACCACAATCCCTTCTCCTCCTTTCTCCTCTTGGGATCTTGGGCACACACGCACACGTGCCCGGCGTGAGTTTAAGCCATCAGGTCCGGGACTCGAACCGTGATTGACTACATAGGAGTCCAGCGACATAGCCATTACGCTAACTGCTGGTCCCATATCTTTGATAATTATATTAAAATAACCATTTTTTTCATAAAAGCTTCAAAGAGCTAAGGCTATGAAGTTTCTTATCTTTCACTGTGATTGTTTTTACTTGCATTTTTTGAATTGAATAATATTTTTATTTGCTTTGTTTCTATAAAACATTTAAACCCCATGCACATTTGAATATCAGTTTATCAATTTTTTGGAAGCACCTACTGGTATTTTGATAGGATTGTGTGAAATGTATAGATTAATTAGAAGTGTGGTGGGCATTTTAATGTTGAATCTTCTAATCCATGGACATGAATTATTAATTTATTTCTCATGAATGTTTTGTAATTTTCGGCAAACAGACATCATATACTTTTTTAAAAAAAAGACTTATTTATTGAATTTATTTATTCATTCTTTTTTTCTTTTTCTTTTTTCTTTTTTTTTTTTAAACTTGACCAGAGAGAGACACAGGGAGAAAGCAATAGGGAGACAGAGAGAGAGGGAAAGTGAGAAAGCAAGCTACCAGATCTGGGACTTGAACCATGGTCAGCCATGCAGGAGTTTCCAGTGTCTTAAGCACCATGACACCTGCTGGTTATGACATCACAGACTTTTGACAATTAACTAATTTTTTGTGATTTGTGATTCTATAATAAATGGCATTTTAAGGGACCAGCAGATGGCATAATGGTTATATTGGTGGACTCCCAGGTAGTCAACCACAGTTTTAGTCCAGACCTGGTGGCTTTAACTCATGATAGGCATGCGTGTGTGTGTGCCCAAGATTCCAAGAGGGGAATGAAGGAGAAGGAATTGCTATGGAAATCACCCCTGGGTGATTTTTTGCTTTCTGTCTTTCTGGCGAGCACACGTGCCCTATAGCAAAAATCTTTCTTAAAAAAAAAAAAGGCATTGTAAAATTTTAAATTTTCCCTCAGTAGTCATTGCTAGCATATAGAAATTGTATTTATTTTTGCATATGAACATTGTATTTTCAAGATTGCAAAGTCAGTTTATTAGTTCTAGTAGCTCTTGGTTGATTTCTTAGTCCTAGTGTTTCCTCATACATGGTCACTTCATCTGCAAATGAAGACATTTCTGCTCCTTTCTGTTTTCTTTTTCCTGAATCAGTTGGGGCCTCTAGGAAATATTAAACTAATCATGCAGTCCTGGGATAAACTCCACTCTCTCATAATATAATTTTTCATTTACCTATGACTGGATTTGGTTTATTAATAGTTGGTAAACAAAAGTTTGCATCTATTTTCATGAAGTGTATTGATTAGTCGATTCTGTTTTTATATTGTCTTTATCTGATTTAAATGTTAGTGTGACAGTGACTTCATAAAATAATTTGAATCTTAATTTTCTTTTTATTTATTAGTTTTTTGAGGCCTTTGAACCAAGTCTGTATTATTTCTTTTCAATGTATGTTGAATTTATCAGTGTAGCCACCTAGACCTGTAGTTTTCATTTTTGGGGGGGGGGGGTTAAAAAATGTCATACTTAAATTCTTTAATAGATATAGGGCTATGCAGAACTTTTATTTATTTATTTATTTATTTAATTTATTTTATTAATATGTTCCTTTCAAGGTATTCATTAATTTTATATAAATTGTTGGATTTATTGGCATAAAATATTTTATACTTTTTTCTTTTTAATTTGTTGGGTGTATGTTCTTGAGAGAGAGAGAGAGACAGACAGACAGACAGACAAAGCAAGAAATCACCGCCCATGGGGATTGGCCACACCACAGTCCCTTCTCCTCCATTCTCTTTTGGAGTTTTGGTACATAGGCATACACACACCTGGCTTGTTTTTCAAGCTGCTGGGTCTGGGACTTGAACTATGAATCAGGCATGTGGGATCCAGCTGTCTTCCACCACTTCCTGGTGGCCTCTATACTACTCTTTTTTCAATCTTTTTAATTTATATAACTCTGTATTGATGCCTCCTATTATATTCTTGAGATCAGTAATTAAAAAAAAATTTGTTCTTTATAGTTCTTGCTGAGGGTTTTCATTAATATTTAAAAAGTAAGCTTGGATTTTTAATTTTCTTCTGTCATTTGTCTTTCTATATTTTGTTGATCCTGCTATTTATGTCATTACTACTTAGTTTGTGTATCATTTGCTTTTTCTTGGTTCTAATGTTGGAATATTTATTTTAGGTCATTTTTAGTTCATGCACTTGAAAAGTAAACTATCTGCGTCATTGTAAAATTTCTATAAATGTCATATTTTACAGTACTTTACAGTATTCTATGTCCCTGTAATTTCTATATCCCTATTAATTATTTTTTATTTCAATCAGTAACTGAGAGAAGATTGTTAAATATTGAACCATTACTGTCAATTTCTCTTTTTTCTTTTGTTTAAGTATTTTTCCTGCATCATGTATTTGAAACTCTATTCTTAGATTCTTAGTATTGATTGTAGGATATACCTACTTAATTGTTATAGTTTCTATGAGAGGAAAAGAGGGACGGAAGGAGTTTATTTGTAGTGGAATAGGAAAATAGCAGAAATATAAAAGGTATTGTGGAGGACTTAGCACTGGATCATGTAGGTGAGGAATAGAAGACTCACATGAAACATGAAGGTCTGCATTGTTTCGCCATTGGGAGAAATGGGAAAGTCTTAAAGTATCTCTGGTGAGGATGTGTGTCATTCTTTTTTTCTGCTTTTTTCTTAAGATCATAAATGGGGGGAAAGAAGTACTGTGAAGGCCCACACTTTTGTAACAGGAAAGTGATAAGTTACCAGTTATAGCGTTACTTTATATGTGTGAGATGTTGAATTAAGAGCTGACTGGTAGAGGGGCCAATGGATGGCATGGTAGTTAGAGTGCTGGACTCCCACATGGCTGATCACAGTTTGAGCCCTGGACCCAGTGGGTTCGTGTGCATGTGCATGCATGCCCAACATCCTAGGAGGAGAATAGAGTAGAAAGGATTACAGTGTGGCCATCCCCTCTGGGAGGTTGATTTCTCACTTTCCCTCTCTCTGTTGCTCTGGTGAGCACACAGGCTCTCTGGCAAGAACCTGAAAAAAAAAAGGAAGAAAGAAAATGTTGTTGGAATACCAACACCATGTTTTTTGGAGAAAAGAGGAGTATTGATTATTTTTGTTGCAGTCCACATGGGGATTTTTTTTTTTTTTTTTTTGTGGGACATATTATTTGGATATTGAGTGAGATAGGATTTCTATAAGGAAAAGAGGGGGAAGCAAGATTCTCTGCAGAATTGATCAGCATTGTGGTTATTTTTTTTAGAATTATTTAATTTCATTTATTTGTTCATTTATTTTAATTTTATGTGAGAGAGAGAGAGAGAGAGAGAAAGTGAGAAAGTGAGAAAGTGAGAAAGCAAGCCACCAGATACCAGATTCGGGACTTGAACTGGGGTCAGCCATATGGGAGTGTCCAGCGCCCTAACCACCATCCCACCTGCTGGTCCCTAATCAGCATAGTGTTTTAAACTTTAGTGTATAATGGTTTACATAGAAGAAGTGAAGGGCAGCAAAACTAATGTTAAGTTTAGGCATTTCTCAAATATCAAAGTTAATTGTTAACTTTAGCAAAGGTAATTGATTTCTTTCCTCATTTTAGAAACTTATCTATTAGGTAGAACAGGATTAACTTACCTGTAAGTGAACCACGACACAGATACTTCTTGTGTTTTAGAATCAATGTCGTTCTCAGAACTAATAATTTTAGTTTGATGCAGTGTCATATGTATTGGCCTGGCCAAGTTAACTAAGGCTCAGGGACCAGGGGTTTCCATCAGAGATTGCTACTAGATTTGTGGATCTCACTGTCTTGCACTTTCTGGGCTATTCTGGGCCTCAAGGTTTGAGCTGGAGTCTTACACACAGACACACACACACACGCACACACATGCATGCACACACAAGAGATCATCTATTAAGGGGTTAATGTTATGGACCCCTTAAAAATTTAATAATTGACTGAAGAATTCTTTGTTGTTATGGGTGGCAACAAAGACAAGAATAAAGAGATGTAAGCTGCAGCCAGAGCATTTAATTATAAGAATATTTTGAAACTATGAGATTTACTAAAAAACTAACGTTTATGTGGAAGTTGCAAGGATTAATTTTTCTCAAAGGTCTTCAGAAGGCAGGGCATCTGCAGAGTATAGTTTCATTCTTGCCGATCGGAATACTAATGAATATGAATATATATAGGAGGCAATGCTTTTAACTTTTTTTTTTTTTTAAGTAAAACTGTGACTGTTATTTAAACAAGGGACCAATCTTGCTTTCTAGGTAATGCTGTTTGTGGCTATAGCTATTCATACATAATTTTTCTTCCTAGAGTAATTAGAAATTGACAGGGGTCTGAAATCTTTTTTTGATCTCAAAGACAAAATTTGATCTTCTTTTCCTGTTTCCAGTTTTGGGTAGGTGGTATACACATCTGGCTTTGTTGGGTTAGGTGAGATCTTCAGTTTTCCACTGCCCTGGTAATATTAGTACAATGTATTCTGTTGTTGGAAAAGTCATGCATAGAAAAATATGTCACGACTTTTCCGACGGCCCAATGTAAGAAGCAGAAAGTACCAGAAGCATGCACTGTACCAAGGCTACCTGTATCTGTCCCTTCTGTGGTCTCTCACTTATTGGGAGTGTACGTGAAAGGATGATATAAGCCATTGCCATGGTTTCTTTGTTAGGGAGTTAGGTTTTCTGAATAGCTATAAAAAGGCAAGTCCTCATAGGACTTGGAAGAAAGGCACTTGCCTTCCAGCCACTTGAGAAAGGAATTCCTTTGCAGAAGACTGATTGCTCAGGCTGTTCTGGTTAGCTCTTGTGCTCGCCCCTAAGTAGGCAGTGGAGGAAATACACATCATTTCCGTACAATTTTGTTTCAGTTCAGCCGTTTTAAGTTTTAACTCAGCAATGGCTGTGGATTTGGTGAGCATTTAGAGACCTGTTCTGTCCTAGAAACATCTTATTTATTGCCTCAGTGAATTTTAGGCAGACACCAATTGAGCAATGTGAAGTTGTATATATCAACTAAAATCGAATCCCTTGAGGGCAGTGATTTTTTTGATGTTTTGTTCAATGTTATATCGCCAGTGACTCCAAAGACTCTACTATATAGTAGACTTGTCAAATATTTGTTGAATAAGTGAGTGAATGAGTGAAAGAACACTAACAGGTATGGTTAATAGGGGTGCCATAACATTACTATTAGTGAAAAAATAAATGACAGTTTAAAAAGGAAGCTATAATTGCTCTCTGAATTTTATGTAAAAAGAAAAAACAGAGTTGATATCTAGCCATTAGCCCAAATTTCTTTTCCTCCCTTTTTGAAATTTCCTTGAGTACGTATTAAGTTCTACATTACCAAAAGTCAAATCAGCAAGTATTTGGTTGGAAGTTGATTAAGTAATTTAATTGGGCTGGTTTACATTGTGTTTCTGGCACTCTGGGATTAGGTAACAATATTTGCCTTTCCTAATATTTCAGTTATGTATTGCATTTTACAGTAGCAGGACTTAAATGGTTTACATTTTTATTCCTTTCTTGACACTATTCTCCAGGATCTTCCTGATTCATTTAGGGATAGTATAACGTTATTAGTAGTAATTCTGGTGCCATCTTATACTACGATTTGAGTTAACTTTCTAGTAAAACAGGTGTAAAACATTCAAAATACCTGAATATCAAAAAAGCAAACAAGGAATATTTAACATGTAGGTTAGACATGGGATTGCACCGTTTATGTTTTGCTTATACATTATTCACTCTCATTCATTTATTACTTGTCCTTAAATTATTTCAAACAGTTTTTCATGCTTATCTTATTGAAAGAAAAATTTGCAGTCATTATTTATAGGATAATTATCCTTCGGTCCAAAAAGAAGGAAAGCAATGTGTTGTAGTCCACATTACAGTGTAGTATCTAAGGATGACGTTTAAATGTAATCTCATTGATACATTTGTGTTCTGCTGATTTTTAAAAGAAATCTATATAGCATCTCATTGGTGTGAATGTTTAAAATATTCTCAATCCTTAAGAGTAGAATCAATATAAATTTTGGAGTATTATCTTCTGTGGGCTACTAAACATAAATAAGCTTGAGAGTGACTGTAAATATTGAGTGGAAGGAGCCATGGAAGGGAGAGGTTGAGCAGGTGAAAGTAAGTTTAATCGCAGAAGTAAGCAGGATCCCAGAAGATATGAGAGGATATCGGGTCAAAGGGAAGGTAGAGAAGTGACTCTTGGAAAGAACAAGTTGGCAAAAGAAAGCTGCATCATTTCCCTATGCCTTGTTTATGCCCACAGAAAAGGATAAGCCTTTTGGTGAAAAGGATAGAAAGGATGAGAGACAGCCACTGGATTTGCCATGTAAGACTTGAGTGATTTGTTTTGGTAGAGGACTTGAGGGTTTTAAGCCAAATTGTAGAATCTTTTTTTATGATATATATGTTTTTTCTTCTTGCAACTTACTTCCAAAGGATAATACTTGTCATGTTATTAATATCCAAGGCATAGAGCCAGTTTAGTGATGATTCTGGTATTATAATTATTCTAGTCTTATATATGGCCTTGAGGATGAGTTATTTTGCCATGTAACAAAAATAGAATTTTTTCCCAGTGTTTTAAAATTGCTGTGCTGTTCAAAGCATGTGCTTCCAAAACTTTACATTTGTCTGTTTTTTCTCTATTAATGACGATCTCGACATTTTGAGTCCCCTTTCCCCCCTTTTGATTTCACTATTCCCAGTGTTTTGAGTAATTTGTTTCAGTTGATTTCTCTGATTTTTTTTTTTTGACAGTTACGACGAGTATGCACTCATGTGAGAGACAGAGAGAGAGTTAGAAAGAAAGCATCTTGGTAAGATCTTGTCACTTTGTGATCACCCTTCCCCAGTCCTCCAGCTCCTTGGGATCCTCGGTGCACAGCAAGTCTTTCATGGCAACCCAGGATCTGAACCATGGCCGCTCTTAGGCTTCTAACACTGCAGGTGCTGGGTACTCACCACTGTGCCATGGAGGAAGGCAGATTGCCCTGTCGTTTCTTGCTCTTCTCCATTTCTGTGCCACTTCTGCAGCTGGTGGTTGATAGTGGAACACAGGATAGTTTCTTAGAATTTATTTATAAGATAGAAACAAGGAAAGGGCTCTTGAACTATAGGCATCTTTCTGAACATGTAGATTGGACATGGAATTGCACCATTTATAATTTGCTTATACATTATTTTTTGGCTTATTTTTCTAGCCACCCACTCTCATTCATTTATTACTGCTCCCTTTCAGTTTTTCATGTTTGTCTTATTGAAAAAATAATAATATACAATCATAATGCTTCTTTATCCTTTAGTCCAAAAATAAGGAAAGCAATGTGTTGTATTCCACATTGAAGTGTAATGTCTAAACATTCTGAAGTAATCTGAGGGGTGATTTCTAAATGTTATATCATTGATATATTTGTGTTCACTAATTTTTTAGCATCTTATTCTTACATTGTCACCAGCCTGTTCAACAGTTTAGTGATGTTCATCATTAGAAATGTTGTAAGATTATTTTGATTGATAAATTAAAATCATTGTTTAAACTCATTAAAGTGCTATTTTGTTTAATATGAAATTACCCCTCCCTTATTTTATTTTCTACTCTCATCATAATTGGTTTTATAAATAAATTGTGAAACAATAGTTAAAAAAAGACTTATGCTTTCTGTTAGCTTTAAATCATAATTTAAAAAAATATGCTT
The DNA here is from genome assembly GCA_026018925.1 of Tupaia tana. Taxonomy (NCBI): domain Eukaryota; kingdom Metazoa; phylum Chordata; class Mammalia; order Scandentia; family Tupaiidae; genus Tupaia; species Tupaia tana. The sequence goes on along the minus strand of JAKSZU010000001.1, from coordinate 245,925,661 downwards.
TACGCTTAGTCTCGTTTTGGTTGTATATGTTTCCTTACAGTAATTTTATTTCTCAAGTGTTTCATGTTAACGTTACGATTTGAAATCGAGCCCAGGTCCGCAGGAATTGAAAAATAAACCCCATTGGTTCAGTATTCTTTTTTTTTTTTTCTTTTTAGAGGTTTTTGCTATAGGGCGCATTCGCTCACCAGACAGAAAGAGACAGAGAGACAGAAAGCGAGAAATCACCCCCCAGGGGATATGACCATGCCACAATCCCTTCTCCTCCATTCTCCTCTCAGGATCTTGGGCACACACGCACATGCACCCAGTGTGAGTTTCAAGCCACTGGGTCCGGGATGCCAACCGCGGTCAACTATGTGGAAGTCCAGCGACATAGCCATTACACTAACTGCTGGTCCCGGGTCAGTATTCTTATGACCAATTAAATAAATTAGTGATATGCCTACTGCTTCTGATAAACGGATCTGTGTATGCCTCAATGTCTACTGAATGCAAAATCTCCCCTCATGTTGTTACTGAATAGATGACAATGGAAAGCTTGGACTTACTATTCTTTTGTTAACTCTGAGTATCTCTGAGCCCTCCCTCATTGCCTGTCTGTTTTATGCCTTAATGTTTCTACCACTTTTATTGGTTGTGCTTAATTTTAGAGACAAATATTTTCAATATCTCCGGTAATATACTCAGTGGGCAACAGGCCATTCCTGGCTGAGTGGAAGTATAGTTACTTAAAGTTCATACTTTTTTGTCTTGGAAAATATTGCAGTGTGTGTGTGTGTGTGTGTGTGTGTGTGTATGTTTGTGTGTGTGTACCTGTACTCTCCAATATATTCTGAGAAATTCAGAAATGTTAAATATATTTTGTAAATACTTAGCTTTTTTTGCTTCATTATCTTATAGATTATTTGTGTACATTTCTGCTGTTTCATAGTTCAATAAAGCTGTTCTGCTTGAATGTGAATTATAATCACAGTTAGGGAGAAAACTACAACAGAGTTGCATATGCTAGAACAGATTTGATATGAGTTTTTAGTAAGTAAGTAGCTTTCACAAATTTCAAAGCAAACACAAATGTTTGAATTCTTTTCAGTTTTATATCAGAGTACCTTAAAACAAATGTAAAAGGAAAATCTGCACATTTTATTTGCTGACAGGGAAGTAAATTCCTGGCAAGTGGTTTCTTCTTTGTTGATATGTAAGAATGAACATCTTTTCTAATATGTTGCTTACAAAGTAATAATAATGGCAGACTGCTTTTCCCCTCTGCCACCAAAAAGATTTGCATATCCTAAACCCAGAATTTGTGCATATGTTACCACATGGGGTAAAGGGGATTTTGTATTTGTCACTGTTTTAAGGTTTTAGAGATGAGAAGAGTGTCCTGGATTATCTGGGTGGATTTGATGTAATCATAAGCATTCTTAAAAATGAAAGAGGGAAGCAGAAATGGATTCAGTGTGAAAAAGAGTCAACTCATGATTGCTGACTTTGAAGATGGAGGAAAAGGGCCATGAACCAAGGAATGTAGGAAGCTAGAAGTTGGAAAAGTCAAGGAAATGGATTCTTCCCAAAACATCTACAGAGGAATATAACATTGATCACACTTTGATTTTAGCCCAGTGAAACCTGTATTAGACTTGTAGCCCATAGAACTGCAATATAATAAGTTTATATTGTTTTAAAGCACAGACTTTATGATAATTTGTTACAGCATCCATAAAATAGTAATACAGCAATATACTGGGTTGTTGGAAAAGTCATAATACATTTTTGCATAGAAAACCGTAGGAAAGTATGTCATGACTTTCTGACAATCCAATAATTATGAAACTAGAGATTTGTAACAGTTTTCTCTGCTAATTGATTTCCTGTATATCAAGTGATTCTCCAGCCAGCTTGAACCTCTTTGGTTATGTGCGCTCATCTTTGGACATTTGTCAAAAAGTTAGGAATAAACATCAATTACTTTTTTTTTTTTTTTTTTGGCCATAGAGAATGTGTACTTGCTGGAGAGAGTGAGAGAGACAGAGAGAGAGGAGAAGTGAGAAATCACCCTCTACAGGGTATGGGCATGCTGCAATCCATTCTCCTTTTTTCTCCTGTTGGGATTTTGGGTATGCTCACACATGTGCCTGATGATATTTTCAAGCCTCCAGGTCCAGGATGGAATCTCAATCAGCCATGTGGGAGTCCAGTGCCTTAACTACTATGCTACCTGCTGGTCGTCCATAAATTACTTTCAGTCTACTAAAATTTACCTTGAAATGCACTGATCTAATTCTTCAAATGTGTGAAATGTAGTATTTTCAAAATAATTTTTTTGCACCCACATATATGTATTTGTTACTTTTCATTTAAATGTAGCAAGAAAATTCAAAAGAAATTACAGGGATTGTAAATGAACAAGAAATGTAGGTGGTCCTTATTGGCTTGGGCTATCATAAGGCCTTTGATCATATATAGTCATATTTTCACATTTTATTCTAACATTTTGAGTTACAGCATAGTGTTAAAATTCACATTTATAGAATCCAAAAATAAAGCCACAGAAAAAATCGAGGAAAAGAGAAATAGTGACCCAGGCCCCTGAAAGAGGTGATTGTGGTTTACCCCTTAACTTAATTCCGAGTTTTCTGATACCTAAGATGAGTACATGTTGGGTCACATGGTTCTTATCATCTTAAAGGGATCATGGAAACTCCTTAAGAGAAGCAAATTTATTTGGAAACTGACTTTAAGAGGAATGCATTATATAGATCTTTCTACAGCAGTATAACAAATAATGTTTCCAGTTATTATGTTAGACAGTAATAACAGCTAACATTTATTGTTATATGCTAGACACTATCTAAGTGCTTCTTGCAATTTATTATTACATTTAATCTCTAGGTAGGTGCTATAATATGTCTCTGAAAAAAAAATTACAGTGTTTCAATTTTTTTTTTAACAGAAATACTATAAGGTAACTAGGAGTTTTTATGACTTTCGAAGGTCCTCAAGACCTTTGTGAGCCCTTTCCTCCTTTAAAAAAGTTAACTCTGGGACCAGCAGATTCTAATTCTTAGAATTTGTGAAATGTAGTATTTCCAAATAGCGGTTACATCACTGGACTTCCACATGTCCCACTGTGGTTCAAGTCCCAGACCTGGTGGCTTCAAATCACTCCAGGTGCATGTGTGTCCATGCGCAAGATCCTAGGAGGAGAATGGAGGAGAAGAGAATGCTGTGTGGTTATCGCCTCAGGGGGTGATTTCTCCCTTCCCTCTCATTGTGTCTGTCTCTTTCAGGCAAGTACACATGCCCCAAGGGGCAGGGGGTGGGGTGGGGGAACAAAAAAACAAAAACAAAAAACTTCTTAAAAAGAAAGTTAACTTTTTACCTATGCTAATATGAAGACACATATCACATATAACCAGTCTGGATTTATTACTATATATTCATTAGCATACTAATTTTTTTCCTGATTTTTAAATAAACTAAAACATTTTCCTTGCTTGTAGATAGGTGCCTATTGTGCCTTATAGAGAAATTGGCCTAGGCTGTGCTAGAAGAGCATGTGGCAGGAGTGTGGGATGAAGGAGGTGTTAGGTCAGGGTTTCTCTAGAAGGTGGTACCTAGGTCAGCCTCTGAGGGGCAGTCAGTAGTGTCCCACGCTGCAGTGCTGGAAGCTAATGCCCACTGTGGTCCCAGTCATTAGCCAGGGTCCTGCTGGACTCAGGAAGGGAACTGTGGCATGACCCAGCCTGTGGAAGAGGTTTCTCCTCCACCTCCCTCTCGTCATGCACATGCATGAGTTCAATCATGAATTTAAAAAGTAAATAAAAAGAAGGAAGACAGAAAGTGATGTCTGGCATTCACCAGGTAAGAGGCAGTGAGTGGAGTTGTGTCCACAGCAGGAACAGTGCTGGAAGGGCTGAAGTGGGAACAAGCTTGGCTGGAACCTTGAAGGAAGTTGAAGTGCAAAGCAATGGAAGTACAGACAGAAAGGTCGTGACTGGTCTAATGTTATGTACTGAGTACATTTAATCACAATGATCTCTGTCCCTACAGCAGGTTAAATTTTCAAATGACGAGTGCACCTTTGATAAGTATCCATCTTCAGTTTATGATTAATTCTAAAGGATTTGAAGTTTGATTATTCTTTATAATTGATTAAGTTGGAATCCAGAAATGTTTTTGATGCCAGATGTGGTTGCTGAAAATAAGCATATGTATGTCATGAAATTTAAAATGGAAATATTTTAAGATGGAGAATGGCAACATATTGTATATAAAGCTTATATTGCCTTATAGCCATGAAACTTCAATTTGAAACTCCAGGGACATTGTTCTTAATTTATTAAAGTTTTTCTGAGAGCATTGAAGACCTATTCCTATACCTGTGATTTGAAAAAAGAAAAAATTGCATTCTCCCACTTCTTAGTCCTCTACAACTAGTAATTTTGTCAAGTTCTTCCTTGCCATTTTTCATAGAGTAGCTCCTCCTTCTCTGTTCAGACTAAGTGGATTAGTCTGTTATCAAAGAACAGAACTAATAGGGTGTGAGTGTGTGTGTGTGTGTGTGTGTGTGTGTGTGTGTGTGTGTAAAGTAAGGAATTGGCTCATGTGCTTATGGAAGCTGAGAAGTCCCAAGATCTGTAGTCAGCAAGCTGGACATCCAAGAAACCCAGGAATATAATTTTAGTATGAGTCCAAAAGCCTGAGAATCAGGACAGGTGATATTGTGAGATCCAATCTAAGTCCCAGGGTAGAAGAGGATTGATGTCCAGCTCTCATATAAGCAGAGTGTGAATTCTTCCTTGCTTACCCTTTTTGTTTTCTTCAGGTTTCAGTATGTTGGGTGAAACTCACCCATACTGGGGAGAGTAATCTGTTTTAGTTATTCTACTGATTCAGATATCGATCTCATCCAGAAACACCTCCAGGGACACCCAAAATAATGTTTAACCAAATATTCGGGCACCCTGTGGTGCCATCAAATTGACACATAATATTAACCACTACTTTACTTCTGTCTTATTCAGCTCTTTGTTGCTTCACACCTAAAATCATGGCAGGGGCTTTTAATTTATAAGATTTTCTTAACTTTTATAATAGTTTTCTGCCTTCTGCTGGACTGCTCTTTACCCCAGTGTACTGTTGGAGCCCAAGCAGATAACTTTCTCACTCCCGTGGGTGTTGTCAAGATCAACAATAATTCTCTGTGCTCCAACTGCCTGTTTCTTCATCTCTTTTTTGGGCCATCTAGTGAAGTATTTGTTAAGGGTGACCTCCTACCGAAATAACCTTGAATATGCACAAATTAACACACAAAGAGAAAATCATTCACAAATGTTGCTTTGCATTTTTTTATAATAAATTACTTACAACACACCCACAATTGACCTCTACCTAACTGTTTCATTGGCGAAACCACACACATGAACACACACAGCTGCTGTTCTAATCAGTTCTGCCAAATGAATCTTCATTAAACACAGCTTTTTATCACAGCTCCCCAGCTCAGGAATCTTCTTTAGCTTTCTCACTGCTGAACAAATAAAGTTCAAATGGGAGCCCCACCATTTCTCCCCTTCTCTTCCTATGTGAAGTCTTTTCTTTTTTAAAATCACCCTTGCATGCTGAAATGTTTTGTTTTAGCACTCTATTACTATTAAACGGATTAATATAATTACATGACACGTGCTGTGTACTATGGTTTTCTCTTAACTCATACTGTTCTATTAGGTTTGGATCTTTTGTTTTATAGGTTCTTGTCTCCCCATTGCATCTGGTTCCATGTTTCATATTTAACATGAAGTAAATGTATTTAATGGGTGTGTGGTTGTGTCGGCAGATGGGTGGGTGGGTGGATAAGTGAGCAGCACAGATTTAGCCTCTCACCTCTTTTTCCCATTTTTTACGGTGTCTTTAACTGAAGCTATACTCCCTTCTTATCTCTATACCAGGTATGTAGGTCTCTTCTAGGAAATAAAACAAATGTTGATATTGATTTATCTTTTCTTATTTCTGATTGTCCAAGACACTGGAGCAATTACGAAATACCTAGGAATAACTGAGTTATCCCATCAAACTGTTCTGATAACATCTTTTATTAGCTTTGTGGTTTTCACTATACCCTTTGAAACTATGATACTTGACAACAAGAGAATCCTTCTTTTATTTATTTTTCCAGAGTAAAATCCTTCTGCTTCTCCCTAGTAGTTACTGGAGAGATTTTGATTCATATGTTCTCCTTCCTAGATCAATTAAATCACATTAACCATAAGAGATGACATATCTGCCCCCCCCCCCCCCCCCCCCCCCCCCATTAAGACTGTTTGAACCACAGTCAGCCATGTGGGAGACCAGCATCATAACCATCCCGCCACCTGCTGGCCCTGCCTATAAAGTTTTGAATAGCTGACAGGAACATCAAACCTCAAGACTCAGTTAATGAAGCTCATGCTAATGTTTTGGTATACAGTCTCTCACTCCTGGAAACGGGAAACTAATATCAAATGTGTTCTTATGCATGCCTCCATTATGAAAGTGAAAGCTAGGGGCCAGCGGTGTCATAGTGGTTAAGGTGCTTGACTTTCTCACTTTTTCACTGTCTCTCTCTGGGGAGCACAGACCTATGGCAAAAACCTTTAAAAAGAAAAAGAAAGCCATAATCTTTCCTAATTAATCACCCAAGGCCATACCTTTCTGTTGGTTTTTACTATTCAGAGTGATTAATGGACACTGTAGTTTTCAGGAATACTAATTAGCTTTCATTGTGATCTACATAAAACTATGGAACAATTATTTCTGTGAATTATTATTATTATTAACAATTATTATAATTATTATTGACAGTCATTTCTTCCTGACAATTTTGTTGTCATGAGAAATTTGTCTGTCTGCAGTTTTCAAAGTTCACCGGGGTTAGGACAGATATCTATATGATTTACGATCCAGGTACTTCCTTCTTTTCCTCCTTAAAACGGTCATATCTTCTACTAGGAGGTAGGTCTGGTGGTGGTGTAGCAACCTCAGGTTAATGTTTCTCTCTATCTTCTCCTGTTCTGAGTATGGAATGACCCAACATACCTAAACAAGGAAGCACTTTCATCTTAAGAAAAAAGTGATAGCTGGGAGGATACAGATAGGATATAAAAATATTTTGAAACTGTGAAATTAAGTGAAATGACAATGTCCGTGGAAGTTGGGAGGACTCCTTTTTAAAAGATATTTAGAAAGGGAGATGTGTAAGGGTCCTTCAAAAAGTTCATGGAAAGATGGAATTAAATATGAGTTTATTTGGGTGCAAAGAAATCCGAGATCTATGACTAGCTCTGTCATAATGTATATTTTACACAAACTTTTTGAAGACACCCTAATGTAATTGTGATTTAGTTACAATGAAATGTTAATCATTATGCACAAATATATTAGACTGTTGGAAAGGTCATGACATATTTTTCTGTGTAAAAAAATGTATCATGACTTTCCAGACAACCCAATGGAAGTAACTTCCTCATTTTTTAAAACATTTATACTGTGAACTGTTTGCTCTTGCTTTCTGAGCTGTCTGTGCTATGGACATATGTATGCCAAAGTAACACTGTCTCTTATTCTTCTGTATCAGTGTGTCCTCTGTTGGGTACTCTTTAATATTCATGTTTTTGTTCATGCTGAGGTCAGCCTGACAGTACAAGGGAGAGAAAATAGCTGCTGTGTGTGATATGTCTTCCGAGATACTCCCTGGACACACCATTACTCATAATATTTACTAAATATGCTTATCATAATGGTGTTTGTTCAGGGAGATAAAGAGAGGCCACACAATTTCCTTTTCTTTTTCTTTCTTTTTTTTTTTTTGAAAGCTTTTGCTTTAGGGGGCATGTACTTGTCAGAGAGAGAGAGAGAGAGAGAGAGAGAGAGAGACAGACAGACAGACAGACACATTGTGAGAGAAATTAAGAAATCACCCTCCAGGGGGATGCTGCAATCCCTTTTCCTCCATTCTCCTCCCAGGATCTTGGGCACGCACGTACACAAACCCGGCATGTTTCAAGTCTGCAGGTCTGGAACTCCAACCATGGTCAGCCATGTGGGATTCCAGTGATGTAATCATGCCATCCACCGTCTCTGGGGCCAACACAATTTCGAAGAAATATCTATTTCAAAGCAAATATTCTTCATGCAAAACTTTTTCTTAAAAAATAATCTGGGGGCTGGCAGGTGGCGTGGCGGTTAAGGGCGCTGGACTCCCATATGGCTAACCATGGTTCAAGATCTGGACCTGGCAGCTTGCTTTCTCACTTACTCTCTCTTTCTCTTACTATGTTTCTCTCTGGTCAAATCAAAATAAATAAAATAAATAACAAAAAAGTTAAATAAAACAGTTCTTTAAAAAAGGAAAAAAAGCCCTCCATTAAAAAAAAAAAATCTGTACAAGCAGAGTAAAAGGACCCTTTTCTTGGGACCAGCAGTTAGTGTAATGGCTATGTTGCTGAACTCCCATGTAGTCGACCATGGTTCGAGACCTGGACACGGTGGCTTAAACTCACGCTGGGCGCATGTGCGTGCGTGCCCAATATCCCAAGAGAAGAATGGAGGAGAAGGGATTGCAGCATGGCCATCCCCCCTGGGGGGTGATTTCTAGCTTTCTATCTATCTGGCGAGCGCACATGCCCTATAGCAAAAAAACAAACATACAAAAAAAATCCCCCCCAAAAAACCCAAAATGGTAAAAAATTAAAAATACCAGCCTACCTTGTGACTGTGGTGGAAGCCATTCTACCTTATGAAGGGGGCAGTGAGAAGAGTTGTATGTGTATTCTTGGTGATGACTGTAACTGATAGGGCTAAGCAGCAATTTGCATATCCTTTGGCTCAATGTGGGTGGCAGAAAACAGCAAAACCTCCCCCAAAACCCCAACCCTGCAAAAAAACATGTATTAAAAGAGGAAAGATAACTAGTTAATTTGTGATTTCCTTTTAGTTAGAAAATGCAACTCTGGCCTAGTATGTTTATACTCTTCTGTGATATTGATACGTTTATACTGATTTTCTACTTAAGTCTAAAAATGATCATTTTTGACCTCAGTTAGAGAAATAATCTAATCAGCTATTGAGAGAATAAAACTACTAAGATTGAAATACATTAAGAATAACAGTTAATATATAAGAACTTGGAATATCTTTCTGCCTCTCAGGTTTGAATTTAATAGTACTACATTTTACAGTTTCTACAGAGATGTATACTTGTACCTTTTTCTCTCCTCCTTTTGTAATCTATGGAGCAAATATTTAAAATGTATTTTAAGGCAATTGGTTGCTTTAGTATTCGCCTCTTTCTCCACCTCTGCATAGCTGCCTCCGACTTCTAGAATGGGCTGGGATGAATATCTGCTTTCTCCTGATGCTTCTCAGGAGCACAAAAGCTTTTATATTTATTGATTGGTTTTTTAAAACTGTACTATAAGTTGACCTTTATGCCATCTGAAACGAATATACCCTCCTACTTATCTTCTTTATGATCCTCACTCCCCCTCGTTGAACTGTCACCTTATTTTTGTGTCAGTCTTGGTATAAGGTCAGTGTTAGGCCATAGTGTTTGGCCTTGGATCTTGGGTACGTGTGTCCATGTAAACCCACCTGAACTCTTTCCAATGGGGATTGCACTGGTCTCTCAATCTCCACGCCTCCATAACTATGTTCAGGTGACTAAGCTTCTTATTACTTTTCTACAGTTCTAGCTCCTTCCCAATTTCTAGTTTATTTTTCACTTGGGAATTTTATGCAGTCGCCCCCCCCCCCCCCAAGTCAATTTTCCTCTAGGAGCACTTTGAAATGCTCTTGTTCCCTTTTATTTCTGGTTCTCAAATATTTTATTCACCTTCCACCATCTCGGTCCCAAAGTCTGTTTTGTTTACGAATAAATAAAAATTGTGTATCTACTAAATTATGCTCCCTTTTTTTAAACTCCTTTACCTTGCAATATCTATGTATGTATATTGCTATGCAGGCAGAACTGTTTGATGAGATCCGGGGCCACGTCGTGTACATTTTTATTTGGCTATGTGATTTTAAATTTTTGTCTCTATGTTTGTTCAGTTTGTGTTAATGAAAGTATTTGTCTTGCTCAGGAGAGCTCTAGGAAAGATAACGTGACTTTTTCAATAACTACCTATTAGCAAGCATCTTTGGAATTCCACACGTGAAAGAGGCATATTCTTTGCTTTTAGGGAATTTAAAGTTTTAATTTAAATAAGGATTAAGATAAAAACTTACTCATAAAGCTATGGATTTGGTAGATCTTTTGTTTTTGTTTTTGTAAAGCGAAGTGTTGATGATAGAGTAGTTCTTATTCTACAGGGAGAATAAGCTGTGTATATAAGGTGTTTTTTTGGTTGGTTGTTTTTAATTGTCAGAGGGTCTGTGCAATCTTGAGAGAGAGAGAGGGGACACACTTCTCAATGGGGTATGGTAATGCTGCAATCTCTTCTCCATTTTTCCTTCTTGTCGGGATTTTGGACACCCAAGTACACTCACACTGTGTGTTTTTCAAACTGTCGGGACTGGGAGTTGAGATTGGGTTGGCCATGTTAGATCTAACTCCCATTACCACTAGGCTATAAGGGCGGCCCTGGGGTTCTTTTTGAATGTAGTTTTTGTGCTTCCTCCACTGAAGGATCTTTTGTTCTGTTTTTTTATGACTGAAATGCTATAAATATTATGAGGGAATATAGACGGCAGATTATAAGAACACTCATAAGTTTTTCATTGTGCTATTTGTTAATAGTAAGATGTTAGAAGCTCCTGTTGTTTTGGCAGAGGGCATACCATGACCGTCATGGTACTGAGACAGCAGATGTCTGTTGTTGAGAGTAAAGGAAAGAAAATAAGCATTTCTGAGGCGCTTTGGAGTTTGGGAAGGAAGAGGAGACATGGACTGATTGCCTCAAAATGATTCTTTTAGGGGTTTGAATTGATTTTTATGGATTGTACCTCATAATATTTCTTTCCTCTTTTTGTGCCAGGTGAAGGAATAGAAAAAGTAAATGGGCAGAGCATTTACTGGGGCAACATTATTATTTTTGGGAGAAAGAAGTTTTTTTTAGATCTTATTTGCCCCATTTGTAGTTCCTGAAGATTTGCAAATTTAGCTGACAAGTACCAGTGTCTAATTTATTCCATATAAATTAACTGAAATTAATACCATTTATAATTTCTGGGCTTTTTAAAGAAAATGCTGCTTATTTTCTCCACAATGAGATTTTTCTTTCAGATTTTTAACTTCATAAATTATAGTATTCTTTGATCAACAGACCTCCCTCTTGTACTAAATTCTAGTATATTGTAATTCTTGGAATCAGAAAGTGTTTCCTGTTTATGTTTTCAGTTTTCATCAATTTTGGTCATTCCTATTAGAGAGCATTTGAAGTAGAGGGAGTTTGTATTTTGGAGCACGTAATAGAGATAATGGAGGAGTAAGTTTCCTTTAGTAAGGAGCCTTGGGAAAATTAGAATGAGGTAAATCTCAATGTAAGAATTGAATTCTAGTGGCCAATAGAGAAAAACAAAACAAAACAAATAAACAATCCCCCTTTGGTGTATAATAGGAACATAGAGATGGAATTTAACAAGAACAGGCATCTCTTTTTTTCTTTTTCTTCTTAGAAAGAGTCATAAAATATGTGCTTAATAAATTGTTGATAAGTAAAATAATGTGAATGAACAAGGAGCATGTAAGAGTAGAGAGGCTAAACTAGGTAACCAGAAAGTATGAATCGTATGGGGAACTAACTGAAGAAAAAAAATAAGCCTCTCTTTACACTTTTCTGTGACAATAAAATAAGACAAATTTATAACTATCTTACTAGTATTTCTAGAAGAACGTCTGCAGATGCAATTGAGCACTAGATGGTATATGGAATTCAGTAGTAAGTACTCACTGTCAAACCCAAATGTATGGGGGTCATTGGAAAAGTCATGACACATTTTTGCATAGAAAAACATAGAAAAATAGGTCATAAGTTTTCCAGTGACCCACTATAAAATATCACTCATTGTCTTTTTATGTCTTTATTCTTAATGTGAACATAAAATAATTGAAGTGTTTCATAGGTTAACTCTGGATCTTTAATTTTTCTTTTTCCTTAGATTTTTGAATTTCACAAGTAAAAGTTGGTCTTCTCTGTTTTTTGTTTGTTTCATAAACTGTCACAAAGTTGATAACAAATTAATTCACTTATAATTATTCTAAGCTGGCTGTTCTTTTAATGTGTGTATGTTGATAAATTATTTATTATATTATTAATAAATATTTAACTGCTTGAGGGTGAAGATAATTTTATTTAATGCCTTAAATATAAACCATAAATGTTGGGTGGGTAAATTCATGTATAATTGAATTGTTCTTTATCTTTGCAAACGTAAATGTAGACTGTGGTACACTTGTAGAAAGTAAACAAAACTGTTAGTAAGTAGCAATCCTCTTGAATTTGAGGACATGTTTCCTGGGACTTAGGAGATATAAGGAGATATAGGTAAATATTTGAAATCAATAGCACATTATAGGATAATTACAGTACCCCATGGCCACAAAGCTTGCTAACTTGTTCTGATATTCAGTTATTGAGTGAAACCTATTTTGTGTTTTAAAAAATATATTTATTATTTACATTTAATCAATGTACATCTCTGCAGTGCACAGCATGGTTTTTCCCAGCACCAATGCAGTGTATGTCAAAACAAAAACATTGCCATATACGTTCTGTCTTTTTTTTTTTTTTTTTTTTTTCTTCCTACACGTTAACTTCATCCTCTCTGGGTTTTATATTATGGTGATGGATAATTGTGTCCCAGTCTCTGTAAGTTACTATTTGGTAAAACTTCCCAGAATGCTGTTTAAGATTTCTGCAGTAGCTTCCAGTTAGCTCTTCATCTGTTCTCAAGTGACCTGGCAATCTCACCCTTCTCTGTGAAGTGAGCTTTGTATGGTCTCCCATTGCCTCGGCCAATTAAGACCTTAAAATTAGGCTTTGAGGAACCCTGCTCATGCTTCCAGGAACATAATAGCACCACTTTTCATTGAAGGAGATGAGAAGTGTTTAAGTTTGGCTAATGAACAAAGCAAGGATAAAAACAAGTGCTAAAATCATAATTAGCCCTGAATATTTTAATGCAAAAAGGGTGTCAGTTTTTGGATACTATTCCACTATTATCCTAAATTTTCTTCCATAATTTATGGTTCACAGTTTTTCACTTCTTATAGTGCCAATTGAATTATATAGTAATATAATTTGAAAAGGGTGCTACATCCTTACTTTTAAGGCAAATAGCCTTACTACCCTAGATTTAAGCATGGATTAAAACACTTCCGTTGCCTCAAGCCTGAATCAGATTCTAGAATGTAAGTTCTTCAAAGGATCTTTCTTTGATTTGGGTAAAAGAGAGGAGATTTGACATCAAGTTCTGACATTTTTATGTATTTCAAACATAACTCAGAAGTTATTGTTACCAAACAGCGGATGCCTTTATTTCTGTTTGTAGTAGTTTGACTCATTTCTCCTTTAAGGATTCTAGCATTTCATATTGAGCAGTGACAATCTTTGGTTCATGTTACCATTCTGGATTGACAGTATCCAGAAATGCTGCCAAATGACAGTTTTTTAAAAATTTTATTTTAATTTTATTTTTGTTTTATTTTCTCTTTCTTCTTTAGCTTCTCTATCTTTGGTTATTTGCCAGTTGAATCAGATAAGAGAATGGCATGATTGGTATTCCTATTTCAGGAACAAAAGTATTTGTAAGGGGAAATTTAATTTTTTCAAAAGAAGCTATTTGCTTACATATGGACATTTTTGTTTTGTAGTTATCTAGTTCTTCAAGTAACATATTTTTTTTCCTCTGAGAATGACAAAGTATATTATTATTGACAAACTATATAAATGCATGTGAGATGCGTGTGTATTTTATATCCCAAAGTACAAACACAGTTTTGTGTAATCTTATATTGATAGCACTCTTAGAATAAGGTCTTGAGAATGTTTGGTGAGTCTCTAGAAATCAACCCAGTGTTTAGGAGTAAGCGTCAGAAAATAATGACTTGATCTGTATTGCATTCTACTTGGTGACGTGACACTGGGTGTTTCTCATTAGCAATACTGTGAATAATTGGAACTAGGCATTTTCTGTGGCTCAGGATGCCTTTACACGTTGAAGGGCATTTGTTTCTCCTGGGCCCCAAATTCTAGCATACTATGTATGTTCTGAAACAAGAAGAATACCCTCTTAGCATCTTTTAGAGAACTACTAGATGCCTTTCTCTGGGAACTAAAAATGCTTTGTTGCACTTGTTTTATTGTTGACATCCTTCTGTGAAACTATAAAGAAGAGGGCTAAGAGTTGGCGCAGAGGTTAAGGCAGCTGGATCCCACATGGCTGGTAGTGTGGTGCAAGTCCTGGCTGGACCCATGACTTGAAACATACTCAGGATGCCTGTGCATGTGAGCACAAAATCCTGAGAGGAGAATGAAAAATGGAATGTGGCATGGCCATCCCCGATGGGAGATGATTCCTCACTTTCCCTCTCTCTGTTTCCTTCTTTCTTTCTGTCTCTCTCTGGTGAGTGCATGTGACCTATAATAAACTAAAAATCAAAAACAGGGCAGCAGGTGGCATGGTATTAAAGTGCTGGGCTCCTACATGGCTGACCACAGTTTAAATCTTGGACCTGGTGTCTAGAAAATCACATCAGTCACAAGTGTGCATCCAAAATCCCAGGAAGAGAATGGAGGAGAAGAGATTGCAACATGGTCATCCCTATGGTGGGGGGGGGGGGGGTTCCTCACTTTCCTTCTCTCTCTCTGTCTTTGGCCAGTATATACACCCTATGGCACAAATCTAAAAACATAAACAAAAACAAAAAACTGTAAAGTGGGGCCAGCCTTGTATTACAGTGGTTATGAGAGCTGGATCACACATGACTTGAGTGTGATTTGAATCCCAACCCCAATGATTTAAAAATATTCTGGGTGCATGTCTTTTTTTTTGGAGAGGTTTTTGCTATAGGGTGCGTGTGCTTGCCAGACTGACAGAGAGAAACAGAAAGACAGAAAGTGAGAAATCACCCCCCAGAGGGGATGGCCATGCCGCAATCCCTTCTCCTCCTTTCTCCTCTCAGGATCTTGGGCACACACACACACGTGCGCGGTGTGAGTTTTAAGCCACCGGGTCTGGGACGCAAACCGTGGTCAACCACATGGGAGTCCAGTGACATAGCCATTACGCTAACTGCTGGCTACCACTCTGGGTGCATGTCTGTATGTGCCCCAGATCCTGACAGGATGGAGAAATGGAGAAAAAGTATTGCAGCCTGGCTGTACCCCATTGGTGAATATTTTGTTTTTCTTTGTCCCTCTAGTGAGTTTATGCACCCTCTAGCAGTAGATTAAAAAAAAATACAAGCATGTAAAGCACATGAGCCAGCAGCCTTGTCTCAAATGTATCGGTATTCAATAATATGACCTAGCATAATTTGTTGCCCATAGCATTTAACTTAATACATGTTTATTCATCAGATGAAATACTAACTTAAACATTTACCAAATTATTTAAACTTAGCATTTCCCTCAAGCAATTATTAAGGGATATTTTCAAATAATTTAAACGTAAATATCATATTAGGACCTTTGTGTATTTATTTATCTATTCACGTATTCATTTGTTTGTTTATTTATTTATATCCTGACTTATTTAATTACAGATTTACACAGAGTTGCTTTCATTAAAATGTACAACATTACAGAACAGTGCTGTCAAAGGAAATATAAATAAATATAAATAAAATATAAATTTGATTTATATGGGTAATTTTAAATGTTAGTTTTAAAAATATGAAAAGATATGAAGCTAATTTTAGTAATTTCATTTATCTAGCTCATTATATTTTAACAATGATCACGTTGTTTTGGAAAAAGTTTTCTTTCTTACTTCCATGAGCTTGAGAGACAGGGACACAGCACTCCCAGCAAGACCTTGATGCTGTGAGGCACCCCCATCTCATCGGGCCCCAGAACACGTGCATGTGCATGCCTGGCATACTCAGGGAGGTGTCTAGACACGAATCGGGAACTTTATCCTCTTTCTCATTTGAGTCAGCTCAAAGGCTATTGGAGTTTACTGCTATGCCACCACCCTGCCTCTTAACTATGATCATTTAACATATAATCCATATGGAAAATTACTGAGATATTTTACACTCTTTTTCCACATAGAGCCTTCAAAATTTTGCTTGTAGTTTAACCTCAAAACACATCTTAATTACAACCAGCCACTTTTTATAAGCTCAAAAACCACACGTGGTTCCTGGCTATATAGAGGACAGCACAGCTTCGGAAGACCTTCTGTACTGTCATGGTTTAATCATCTGTAGTGGGACTGCCAGGATTGTTGGAAACTCTGTGAGTCATCCAAGATGGTGAATGTAGACATCCTATAGTCTATTATCAATTGTAGTGGGTTGTTAAAAAAGTCATGACGTATTTTTCTATGTTTTTATGTAAAAAGCATCATGACTTTCCTGATGACCCAATATTTATGAAAAAACATTATATCTAAAAATTATTTAAAGCCTCTTATAGTAAAGACTTTATAACCACAATACCAAAATATAGGAAGGGAAACTAAAGATGCATAAAAATTATTTGCACAGACTATTTGAATTTTCTAAACTTCTGTACTTTTTAAAAAAAAGAATAAAACAATTTTATGGCACCAGCAGGTGGTGTAATGGTTACGTTGCTGAGCTTCCACGTAGTAAACTGCAGTTTGAATCCCGGACCCAGATCCTTGAAACTCATGCTGAGCGTGTGTGCATGTGTGTCCTAAATCCTGAGAGAATGGAGGAGAAGAGATTGCAGTGTGGCTATCCCCTCTGGGGGGGTGGGGGGAGGTGGTTTCTTGTTTTCTGTCTCTCTGTCTCTCTTTGTCTCTCCAGCAAGTACAGGCACCCTATTACAAAAATCTCTCTTTCTAAAAAAAAGAGTAAGACAATTTTTTTATGCACTTAAATAATATAGCCTTAGCAAATCAGAATGAAGATTTTAAGAGCATTTATTGATTTTCCTGAATTTTCTTTATGTTATACAGATTATGGTAGAGATTTTGAATGTTTATTGAATTCATTCTTTGGAGTACACAACTTACTGTCTTTGGTTTAGAGCCTTGAGCTTAGTAAATATTTTGCTAAGGTCAGGGTTATTTTCCATTCAGACCACAGTGTCTATATTGCTTAGGCATTTGGTTTACACTACCTAGACCAAATTGTTTGGTTCTGATTTTTATGATTTTAAATTTAGCACCTGCTAAATAATTTAGAATTTTTTAAAAGATTCATTTAATTTTATTTATTAATTCACTTATTTTTTTTAATTTGACCAGACAGACACACACACACACACACACACACACACACACAGAGGGGGAGAGAGAGAGAGAGCAAGCAAGCCACCAGGTTTGGGACTCGAACTGTGGTCAGCCATGTGGGAGTGTCCAGAGTGTCCAGTGCCTCAACCACCACACTACCACCTGCTGGTCCCCTGGAATGGTTTTTAGGAGCTACAGGAGAAGTAAACGAAAAGGGGCTCTAACATTATCTGACTATGAACCTCATGCCAAACATTATATTAAGATATGTTACATAATTTCTCAGCTGATCTTCCATTGAGGTCAATATTTTTATTTTTTATTACTAAATAAATTGAAACTCATATAGAATAGTTAAGTAATAAGCTTGTGAATCCATGATTATTTTCTTTTTTTTTTTTTGGAGAGGTTTTTGCTACAGGGCGCGTGCCAGAAAGACAGAGAGAGACAGAAAGTGAGAAATCACCCCCTAGGGGGATGACCACGCCTCAATCCCTTCTCCTCCATTCTCCTTTCGGGATCTTGGGCACACACGCACATGCACCCGGCGTGAGTTTAAGCTGCCGGGTCTGGGACTTGAACTGCGGTAGACTACGTGGGAGTTCAGCGACATAGCCATTACGCTAACTGCTGGTCCCTGAATCCATGGTTATTGAAGAAATTTTTTTGTAGAATGTGGCTTGTCTGGGAATGACTCTGTGTCTCCTTATTCACATACACTTGTGGCCCATTTATGTCATTTTGTAACATAAACTATACCATCTAACTTTTAAATGAATGATGTACTTAGAAAAAAAATAATCCTGGTTCTTTACCATGATTTGCGACATCCCTCGGTTTAGCTCCTCTCTGGCTCCATCCATTTATCTGTTCAGCTTGAGCATTAAGTTCTCGACACATTTCACACTGGCCTTATTTTCGTTTCTCTTACATGTTAAAGCCATTTCTGCCTCACAGCTTTCACACCTGTTTTTTCTCCTTTACCTCATACTCTGCACCTTCTGCTCCCTAGTAGGTGGCTTTTCTCCACTCTTTTAGGTCTCTTTAAATGTCATCTCCTCAGGGACCTTGCTCTGTCACCCTGTTGGAGTAGGTGTCTCCCAGTATTTCTCTCAATGCACCCTATTAATTTCCTTAAGAGCACCTTTATTTACATTTAAGCTCCAGCATATTTGTATATTGCCTGTCTTTCCCACTAGACTGTAAGTTCCTTAAAGCCAGTGGCCTTATTTGTTGCCCTTGCCTTGGTGGATGCGCAGTAATTACTTGTTGAAAACAAATATTTGTCTATGAATACTCACTTGTCTGTTTTATCTTCTAACAGTGCCTAAGTGTAACAAATATAAATTGACGTTATGGTCCTTTGCGGCCCTTCTTTGTTTTTTTTTTTTTTTTTTTTTTTTTTTTTTTTTCTTTTTTGTGAGTTTTTTTTTTTTTTTTTTTTTTTTTTTTTTCGCTATAGGGCGCGTGCGCTCGCCAGACAGACAGAGAGAGACATAGAGACAGAAAGCGAGAAATCACTCCCCAGGGGGAATGGTCACGCCGCAATCCCCTCTCCTCCATTCTCCTCTCGGGATCTTGGGCACGCACGCACACGCGCCCGGCGTGAGTTGTAAGCCACCGGGTCCGAGACGCGAACCGCGGTCGGCGGCCCTTCTTTGTTCAAAAGAACCCTGTTTCCTGATTCACAAGAATGACTCTAGAACCAGGCCTGACTTGGCACTTCCCTTCACCACAGGGTTGTTTCAAATGATGCGATTGAGATCAGGCCAGTCTAAGTCCCGCCTGCACTGAAACTTTAAACTTAAACTGTTTACACTTTTGTATGTCACTAAAAGGTTATAAACCTTCATAGAGGCCATATTCCATGCCAAGTGGTGCAAACCATCTGTGATAGCAGGAGAATTATGTCAGCACTCAGAAAACAGTGACGATGTGGGGCAGAAGATGGACCTGGTACTGTCTAGCCCCTGCACTCGTTTGCTCTGCTGCTTATCAGATACAGCACTGGAGTTCTCCTCTTAGCTAAGTTGGTTAGACTTGGCTCTCCTGCACTTATAAGCATGGTCCTGACACATTAGAGCTCCTAGCCACATCCCTCAGTACACACAGCAGGGGCTGTCAGGATCCTTTTTGTTTTCCAGTGCCATTACTAAATTCTATTCAGTATCACTGCAAGATCACTTTAAAGTAAGTCTATTTCATTTGGAAATGATTGTTCCACCTTTTTTGCTATTATGTATTCTGTATTCACAGTTCTTACTATTGTCCTTTCAATTTCTGAAAACCTAGAGAGGTGAAATACCTATGCATGATAAACATATTTATAATAATAAATGGTGTGCACTTGTAGACTACGTGATTTTATTTCTAAAATTATTGTCTTTTTGTGCCACATAAGTTTGGGGTACCTTATTAAAACTAGTTGTTTAAAATTTTTTTGACTGGCAGGTGGCATGGTGATTAAGGTGCTAGATCCCCATGTGGTCGACGCAGTTTGAGTCCTGGACCTAGTGGCTTGCTTTCTCTCTCTCTCTTAATCTCTCTCTCTCTCTGGTGAGCACAAGTGCCCTATAGCAAATTTTAAAAAATAATAATAAATACAATTAAATAAATAAAAAATTTTGTCAGCATTGTATTAATAGTATTCAGAAAAAATGTTATACATACAATTTTACTTTTGTTGAAGAAACAAAAGTGATATTACTGCCTATTAATGTGAAATCTTTAATATACAAGAGTAAAAGAATTGGCATTGATAAATTTCATAGACCTTTGTTTGTATTTAAAGTTTGTTTATTTCCTGAGGCAGGAAAGACCACCAGTACCCTCGACAGGGTCTTCCCACCATATTCCTCACCTCCAACCTTGTAGCCGTTCAGTATGTTCAGGTAGACCATTGACACTAACCTGGAACTTTCCCATATGGCCTTCAGCCTCACACAGAAGTGCTTCTATAGCTGAGCCTCCATGACTGCCATTTTGGACAGATGTTTATTTATACAAGTAAATTAATTGCTTTGAATTGTATATTACATGAAAATGAGGATTAGGAGGTGGGGGCTCTAAGAAGACATGAAATGGCATGGCATACTGAGTTAGATCATTGATCCATTTGACCCAATATTCTGATTCTAAGAATGACGTCAAATAGATGTTTTGGGGGACCAGAAGTTAGTGTAATGACTATGTTGCTGAACTCCCATGTAGTCAACTGCGGTTCGAGTCCTGGACCCGACGGCTTAAACTCACGCCGGGCGCGTGTGCGTGTGTGCCCAAGATCCTGAGAAGAGAATGGAAGAGAAGGGATTGCGGCATGGCCATGCTCCCTGGGGGCTGATTTCTCGCTTCCTATCTCTCTTTCTGGTGAACACACGGGCCCTATAGCAAAAAAAAAAACAAACCAAACCAAACAATAAAAAACCTTTCCAAAAAAAAATATATAGATGTTTTGGTAGAAGTACAGTCCTTTTGTTTCATTTAATCATTTTCTTCATTTTTAAAAAAACAAAATTTACTATTGTCATGAAAGAGAGAAATAGAGACAGATAGGCAAGTACCCCCCAACATGATTCTAACCCTGTGACCCACCCTCAGACTCAGTCTGTCATGATTGTAGGTGTACAGGTCCCGGACATATACAGGGAGACCTCAGGATGTAAACCTGGGATCTTCCCACGTGACCTCGCCATCATGGTGCGTGCATTGCATCTGCACTACCATGGCTGGCCAGTATTGTATCATTTTCCGCTTTTAAGTATTTACTCTAAATGTGTGTAATTAATTAACTGATTAATTCATTCCTTTCTTCCTTCCTTCTTTCTGTTTCTAGTTTAGTAGAGGGTGCATGACCTCCCTGGGGAGAGACAGAGAGAGAAGAAAAGTGGGAAAGCACTTTCCACGGAGTCTGATCATGTCACAATTTATTTTCCTCTGTTTCTCCTTTCAGGCTTTCGGGCATACACGAATACATGCCCAGGATGCTTTTCAAGTCACCAGGTCCAGGACGCAAAC
Source organism: Tupaia tana (assembly GCA_026018925.1). NCBI lineage: Eukaryota > Metazoa > Chordata > Mammalia > Scandentia > Tupaiidae > Tupaia > Tupaia tana. Next base: position 245,904,241 of record JAKSZU010000001.1, on the reverse strand, counting down.
TGCACAGTTGGCCATGTGGGAACCAGTCACTTCACCACCACATTACTGACTGGTCCTGTTTTTTCCCCCTTTTTCGCTATAGGGCATGTGTACTCACCAGAGACAGACAGACAGAAAGAGAGGGAAAGTGAGAAATCACCCCCTGGTGGGATGGTCACACCACAGTCTCATCTCTTCTGTGCTCTCAGGATTTGGGGCACACACACAAATGTGCCTGGCATCTTTTCCAAGTCTCTGGGTTAGGACTTTAAACACGTAGTTGGCCATTTGGGATCCAGTGCTTTAAATACTCTGCCACTTGGCTGGTCCCCTAATTTATATTTTATATTAACTTTTAAGGCTTAAAATGTCTTCTGATTGTCTTTGTATTTTCAAATATAAACTCATGAAGTGAAATTTAGTCGTTATTCTCTGTAGGAAAAAAGTTCTAAACATTACAGCCTTTCATTTGAATAAAAGATAATGGCACTTTCTTCTTGCTTCCAGTTCTATTTTCAGTATTTTTCATGTTTTTAAAAATATCAGATTTCCAGTTTTCCTAGTCACTGAGCAAGGCACAAATACCATTCAAAATGAGCAAAGGCAGAATCTCTGCCCGTAAGAGCTAACAAATTTCGTGAGCCACCATGACATACTAGATGTGCCAATTGTTTCTTTTTCAATTAACCTTGGCTTTGCTTAAAGTATTTTGCTTTGCTCCTGGAACTCAATAATGAAATGACAAACAACCCAATTAAAAAATGGGTAAAGGTCTGGAGAGACAGTTCTCTAAAGTAGATATAAAATGGCTAATAAGCACATGAAAATGAGCACATTAGCCATGGGGAAAATGCAAATCAAAATACAGATATACCCTACTTCAGATACACTAGGACAGCTCTCATAAAAAAGATAGATAATAATAACTGTTGGAAAGGGTTTAGAGCAATTTGAACCCTCACACACTGCTGATGAAAATATGAAATGGTGCGGACCCTTTGGACAACAGCCTGACGGTTAAGTCAAGTTCAGTTACCATATAATCCAGCAACTTTTAAGTACATGCCTACGAGAGATGAAATATGAATCCACACAATAATTTGCACACACTTGCTCATAGCAGACAGTAGTCACAATAATCGAAAAGGGAAGCAATGCAAATATCATCAATTAATGGACAAAGAAATAAAATGTAGTAAATCATACAGTGGAATATTATTCAGCAAAAAAAAGGAAGGCAGAACTGGTAAATTTTTTTTTTTTTTTTTGAGAGGTTTTTGCTATAGGGCGCGTGCGCTCGCCAGACAGACAGAGAGAGACAGGGAGACAGAAAGCGAGAAATCACCCCCCAGGGGTGATGACCACACCGCAATCCCTTCTCCTCCATTCTCCTCTGGGGATCTTGGGCACACATGCTCACGTGCCTGGCGTGAGTTTTAAGCCACCGGGTCCGGGACGCGAACCGTGGTCGACTATGTGGGAGTACAGCGACATAGCCATTACGCTAACTGCTGGTCCCGAACTGGTTAAATTTTACAACATGCAACATGGATGAACCTTGAGAACATTATACTTAGTGAAATAAGTCAGTAACAAAGGACTAAGACTTCTACAAGTTATGGAAAACTTGAATTAATGTACAAGTCAATTTTGGTGCAAAAATTTTTGAAGTCCATGCATACTTTCTTCATAGTACACATTTTCTGTGAACTTTTTAAAGACCTTTGATAAGATTTCATTTACAGCAAATGTCTTAAATAACCAGATCTTTAAACATGGATAGTCACACTATATTATCAATGAAAAGAAATCATTTTGGCTGATAGATGTGGTTACTAAACTGTACAAATCCTAGAATGGAGGGGATGAGTGGTATAAGGCTTCTTTGCAGGGTAATGAAATATTCTAAAATCAACTGTAGTGATGGTTGTACAACTTTGTGAATATACTAAAAGCCATTGAATTGTACATTTTGTTTGTTTATTTATTTATGGAGATTTTTGCTATGGGTGTGTGTGCTTGCCAGACAGACAGACAGAAAGTGGGAAATCACCCTTGAGGGGGCATGGCCATGCTACAATCCCTTCTCCTCCATTTTCCTCTTGGGATCTTAGGCACATGCACCTTGTGTGAGTTTTAAGTTGCCAGGTCTGGGACTCGAACCGTAGTCTACTATGTGGGAATCCAGCAACATAACCATTATACCATCTGCTGGTCCCACAGTATTTATAAATTGCTGAGGGCATGCACACTCACCAGAGAAAGCAGACGAGTGAGGAGAGAAAGAAAGCGCATCCCCCAGTGGGACTTAGTTATGCAGCAATCCTTTCTCCATTTCTCCATCCCATTGGGTTTCTGGGCATGCACGCGCGTGTGCCTGGAGTGTTTTTCAAGCCACTGGGGCCAGGATTCCAACTGCAGTTAGCTATTGGAACCTGGTTTCCTTAACATTAGGCTACAGGGCCAGTCTAAATTGTACACTTTAAATAGTTGAATTATACAGTATGTGAATTTTCTTCAATTAAAGTCAGTTAAACACTAGGAGTCTCATTTAATTGTAGCCACTCTTCATTTAATGACATTCAGCCACCACTGGGAACAGTTCTTAGTCTGTGTCAGTCTTGGTAATCCCCTTTCTCAGTCTTCGTCCTGCTGTTGGTTCGTAGTCACTACAGGAAGCATTCATGATCTCCTAGGACTACCTATTTCATTTATAAATTTGCACTTTATTATGCACCCATAGTAGTATTCAGAATAAGTAAAAACAATTGTGTGGGATTTATATCATTATGTTGTGGTTTGTCTTTTTGCTTTCTGGCGCTTATGTAATGTGTACTTTTTATAGACAGAATTACATTATTCTAGTGTGGGGTTGCATTAATATCTATTGAAAAATACATACCCTATGGTTCTACCACACACCAGAAGATGTCAACCTTTAAGCTCCTCACTTACTGAACAATTCACTTAACAACCTAGTTGTAGGAATGGAACTCAGTGGTAAAGTGAGGCATGCCTGTTTTTTTTTTTTTTTTTTTTTTTTTCCTCACTCTGTATATTTAATCCAGTAAACGGTCCTATCAGCTCTAAACAATATTCAAAATCTGCCCCATTCTGTAATCTTGGTTTGAAATTGTCTTTTGCATGGACATTATTGCATGGCATCCAGCTGGTCTCCCAGTTTCCTTTCTTTGCATTGATGAAGCTATTTATTTCCTCTGCTAGCTTGAGTGATTATTTTTAAATTAATGGTTATATAGATAATTTTTAATGCTGATGTTGGTTGTTTAACACTTATTTCACAATATATTGTGCCAGGCACTGTTCTAGACAAGAGTGTGAGCTTACTTAATTTTACCATGTATCTATGAGGTAGATCTATTGCTGCCCCCAATTTTTTGTCTGGGGTACAGAAAGGTTAAGTGATTTACCCGTGGTCACAAAACATGTAAATGACTTATTAAAAACATATCAAGGCATGACTGTGATTATTCAGACTCCAATAAACCACTCTTACACCCTTGTTCCTCTTTCTACTAATTTCCATTCAGCTCAGCTCATTTTTTGTTTTTGGCCATTTGTACTTGTTCCGTCTGTTTGAATTTCTTTTCCCTAGAGTTTTCTTCCTTCCCAGAATTCCAGATTTCTGTGTCATCTTCACAGAGAAACTACCTCAATAATTTCAACTTTCTCATATTTCATATGTTTATCAGTATTTGAAATTATCTCATTTTAAAATTTAAATAGTTAATGCTTTCATCCACAGCCTAATAAAAATGCCTGGCAAATAGTAAGAGTTGATAAAAACACTTGTTTACTGATTGACTGGAAGGTAGGATTTTATATCTTTCTCAAATTATGATTGAGGTCGATGTTGAGAGAATTAAATATTTTCTGGAAGGCAACTTTGTGCCCTGACTTAAAACTCATTGTAAGCCTATTTTTATGATTTTATATTTTATTATAATTACTTTTGAATAAATAAAATAGTTGTCTGTAATCGATATCTCTCCAAGTGTGATGTTGGCCTTCAGTTAATTTAAGGTGTGAATCGGCCTTTATATAAAATGATATTTTCATGATTGGAAAATATTGTTTCTCTTAAATTTTTTCTTTTGGTTTTTAAGCCTTGGTCTGCTGCTTCTAGGGTATGATTTTATTATTCTTAGGTGTGGGTTGTGGGTAGAGAGTATGAAGTGTGGGGACAGTAGTTCTTGGCTGCTTGATTCATGGACGCTATGAAGTGACGTAGCCACAGTAAACCAGGAGAAAATATGGGCCATTTAAGATTTGGCTATTAAAGAACTTGGGTAACTTTTCCAGCTCTGTTCTTGTCTGTTATTAATTGATTCCAAGTTAACATTGAGAACCCTGCTATATCAGTCATGCCTTTCCTTTACTTGGACAGACACACATCACATGCTCACGTGTGCATATACATATGCACAGAAACATGCCTTTGTGCTCCATTTACATAACTGTTTTCAACAATAGCCTCCCTTCTATTATTTTTCTATTGCCTTTCCCAGTTTAGAAGGTGGTGTTTTTTTTCTAAATGAGAGTAATAGCCTCGAGCGTGTGTGTGTGCCCACTTGCACGCGTGTGTTTGTGTGTGTGTGAGAGAGAGAGAGAGAGAGAGAGAGAGAGAGAGAATGTATGTGTGTTTCCTTGAATGGGTGATTCAACTCAGGTGGACTCATGAAGAAAGTCTGAACTCCATTTATAAATTTGGAAAAATCTGGGGTGTGTTTAGGGAAAAGTGTATTGTACAATTAGATGTCTGAGATTTACATTTGATAATTTGCTTGCCTGTGCTGTACTGAAAAAGAACACGATATTCAGTTTATTCTTACAAGTAGCTTTATTTTTTTCAGATATTAAAATTGGATCCCATGTGCATAAATAAGATTCAGAGAATTGGATTCTCTAACTTTTCACTACTCAGCAGAGCGAGAGAGATAAACACTATATGCTGAAAAATAAAATGGAAAACAGCAGCACCGAATGGCTAGGCTCCAGTTGCTTTTACATGGTTTCTAATAATCAAGATTTTCTGTGCAGCTGACTCTTGATTCTTGGTGTAAATAGGCTAGTTGTAGGATAATAAATATAATCTACATAAACTTAAAAATTAAATTACTATTTTCAACTTTCTCTTTTTATCTAATACTTGTAAGTAATGCTGAACAGAAGTTATTCTGTTTAAAAACATTTTCTGCTTTAAATACATACATAAGAATAAACTACTAAGATAGTCACACTTTATCTGCGTTTCACTTCTGCAGTTCTATTTACTGGTGGTATAGTACAATAAGATATTTTTAGAGACAGATACCACATTAATTAGATGTTTATTATAGCCTACTGTTATAATTATTCTATTATTAGTTGGTATTAATTGCTTATTGTAACTAATTTATAAATTAAACTTTACCATAGATATGTTTATGTGGAAAAAAATGGTATGCAGAGTTTGATACTATCTATCTGTGGTTTCAGGCATCCCTGGGGGTCTTGGAATGTATCTTCTATAGATAAGGGGGAAGTATACTGTGTGTGTGTGTGTGTCTGTGTGTGTGTGTGTGATGTGACATAACCTCCTATGTCAGTTTAAAGACCACACACTCTAAAGGGAATGTTCTTTATCCTTCATGGGACATTGAGATGACAAAGGGCAGGTAATAGCAGACAGAAGTTAGGAGAAAGGTCTCCTAAATGTTTCATTCTCTTTATATTGCGTCAGTCCAACATTTAACTCAGTCTATAGAAACAATGAAAATCATTGTTTTTTGAAAGCAGAAAAGCAAAATGAGATAGCTTCTCATGTAAGCTGAAAGAACTGTTTTGTTTGTAGCTGCCATACTTTGTTTCTCTGTGGAAAATGAATATTCATTATATTTGGTGAGTTACAAGATTTGCTTTAATGCTCTAGAGTGTGCAAGTTAATGATTTCAGACTATGGTTTTTGATATCACTTTAAAGAAAACTATTGGACAATTTGGATATCAGATGGCTTATTTCCAAAATCATATTATGATCTTAAAATTGTTCTGGGTAAATGTTTTCTTGGAGTTTGCACATTGTCAGTTCTTATTATTCTAAATTACTTATGATTTTGTTTTTATTTGTTTCAAGAAAATATCCAATTAAAGTCAATAGAATGTACATACTATACAATTCTTGACTAGTTACAGGCTATTGGGAAATGTTGATATCTGGAACAAAGAACAAGGGGTTAATTTTATGGGTTTTTTTTTTGAACAAGAACTTTATGTGACTTGCTTTATTTTATATTCAGGTGTATAGAACTTAATGAAAATATTTAAATATGATAGATATATTCCTTCAATATTTGTAATATTCTAAAAGAGCTGTAGAAAAGCCTGAGAAGTTAGGTTTTATGATATAGATGAGTTGCTGTTACTTTTTTCACAACAGTGTATTTTTATTACTTTGATGGGTGGTACAGGGCTATGTATAAATTCAGTCAATGTCAAAGTAGATAAAAATAGATGTATTTTATTTCCTTTTTGAAAGTTCAATCAGAATTTCTTTACTTTTCCTCGTTCCTGTACTCAATGTGCTGTACTTATTTCATGCTATAATTATGGAATCTTTCGTGAGGAAACAAAGTCAATAATATTTATTTTCTATTAACACATCAAGTAAGACAAATATGAACAACACAAGAACTTTTCAGCCTGTGTTAAAAATTGTACTCTTTGAAGACATGGTTTTATCATACTAAGGTTGTTCATAACTGTTCTTAATAAACAGCTGTCTTTTGCAAACAGCTATAGGTATAGAATAACTGTTTCTGTCCCAAAGGGCCAGTTTAAAAATAATTAGGATTTAAAACTGTTAGGTTATCGGAACCAGCAGTTAGCGTAATGGCTATGTTGCTAGACTCCCATGTAGTCGACCGCGGTTCACATCCCAGACCCGGTGGCTTAAAACTCATGCCGGGCACGTGTGCATGCATGCCCAAGATCCTGAGAGGAGAATGGAGGAGAAGGGATTGCGGCGTGACCATCCCCCCTGGGGGGTGATTTCTTGCTTTCTGTCTCTATGTCTCTCTCTGTCTGTCTGGCGAGCGCACGCGCCCTATAGCGAAAAACCTCTCAAAAAAAAAAAAAAAAAAAACAAAACTGTTAGGTTATTAGGAAAGTAATGAGACATTTGTACTAATTGTACTAATGTTTTTCTAAAGAGAATCCCTTATTTATTTACTTATTTTTTTGGCTATTCTCTTGTTCTAATTTTTCTCCTAGTTCTTAGACTTGCCATATTGCTCTGTTGTGTGCCTAAAGACATTACAGTCTAATCATTTGCCATTTTATTTGCAGCTATCAAAATTACTGATACTAAATAACTGAAGTAGTCAGGAAAAAAGTATTTAATTGATAAAATGAAAAGAAAGATCTCATTTTGCAGTTGTAGGGAAAGTAAAATACCTAGGGATAAATAGCCTTATTGAGAAATTTCAAAATCCATGTGAAAAAAGCTTTAACACATCTGAAAGACATAAAAGTATGATGAGGTCCAGCAGTTGGCATAATTGTTATGTTGCTGGACTCCCATGTAGTTGACTACGGTTTGAGTCCCAGACCTGGTGGCTTAAAACTCACGCTGGGCAAGTGTGTGTGCGTGCCTAAAATCCCAAGAGGAGAATGGAGAAGAAAGGATTGTGGTGTGGTCATCCTCCCTGGGAGGTGATTTCTCACTTTCTGTCTTTCTGGTGAGCACATGCTCTCGATAGCAAAAATCTCTCTTTAAAAAAAAAAAAGTATGATTGAAGAAAGGGAGAGCATTCCATTTTCTTGAACAGGAAGACTAAAACATTATAAGGGTGTCATTTATTACTAAGTTAATTTAAAAATCTAGTGCAGTCCCAATATACACACAATCAAGTATATTAAAAAAAGAACTGGATTTTGAAAGCTGATTATAAAATACATTTGGAAGAATGAAAAAGCAAGCATATCCAGCAGAATTCTAAAAAAGAAGCACAAGGGAAAAGATGAATTGTATCAGATAGGCCACTTGGTAGTGTGGTTCTTAAGGCAGCTGGATTCCACATTGCCTACCACACAGTTCGAGTTCTGGACTAGTTTCTTGTACAACATTCCAGGTGCATGCACACGTATATCTAAAATCCACCAAAAAAGGCAGAAATGAAGGAGAGGGGATTATGGTGTGACCGCCCCTCCTGATGAGATGCTTTCTAACTCTTTCCCCTGCAAGCACACATGCCCTCTGACAAAATTAAAAAAAAAAAATTGTACCAGATATTAAAACATAAAACTTTTATAATAAAAATATGACTAGAGAGCCCAATGGAACAGAATAGAAACCCAAGAAGTAGACTCAAATACTTAAAAACTTTATTTACAATAAAATTAGACTTTTAAATCCATGGGAGTGGGTCAACTGTGAAATAATTGTGCTTTGATAACTGGATAACTGTGGAAAACTATGTAAATTATGTTCCTCCCAGACATTATGAAAAAAGATTGATAGATTTAATTGCATAGACATTTTAAAATGTCAGAAAACATCTCTACCATAAGTAAAATAAGACAAATTAGAAACTGGGAAAATTATTTGTAAGTCTTATCACAGACACAATTACATATCCCTAATATACAAGCAATATATATATATATATATATATATATATATATATATATATAGATGACTATACATCTTTACAATGTACAGCATGACTTTTCCCAGCATGAATACAGTGCATATCAATCAAGACATATAAGCAATTTATTAAAACATTCAAATGTGTGACAGTGTCTGTGAGTCTAGGAACGGGGGAAATTACCATTTTATAGACTGCTTATGGAGATGCAGAATTGTGCAACTTCTTAGAAGTTGACTTTGAATCTATTTAACTTCATAGATATATTTTTTGATTACTTAATCTTATGTTTTGGAATGAATTTCAAAGATACAGTGGAAACAATATAAAAAGCCCAATAAACAAGGCCACTTATTGCAGTATTTTATTTTATTTTCATAATAAGAGACTAGAGTAACCTAGATGCACATCATTAGGGGAATTGAAGAAAGAATGGTTTATCTCTTCAGTCATTGAGAAAGTCATGATGTATTTTCCTTTGTTTTCCTATGTAAAAACCTGTCATGACTTTCTGGACAATCCAGTAGAATTTGTAGTAAGAGGACGAATAAAAAGGAATTTAAGTATCTCTACATATAGTGGCAGATTAATCTGTAGGATATACCATGGCAAGAAAAAAGGGTGTATAATATATGCTACCATTTATTTATGAAATAAGAATATGTTTAGAGCTATTTAAGTTAAGAAAAATGAGAGGATAGGCTGTAATATTGTTAAAATAATTTTTGCTATAACAGAGAATCAAAATACATATAATATTTTAAAATACTATTTATTTTTTAAATATATCTTTTAAGGTTTTTTTTTTTTTTTTTTTTTTTTTTTTTTTTTTTTGCCATAGGTCATGTATGCTTGCCGGAGAGAGAGAGAGACAGAGAGAGGGAAGGTGAGAAATCACCACCCAGGGGAGATGTCCATGCCACATTTCCTTCTTCTCCATTCTCCTCTTGGACTTTGGGGCATACATGCACATACTCTGGGACTCGAACCGCAGTTGACCATGCGGGAGTTCAGCACCTTAACCTCTATGCCGTGTGCTGATCCCATATTTTATATAATTTTGAAACAACATTAATGTTAAACAGGAAAAGTAATAATGAAATGTGTGTACCCAATTAATGGTATAACCACAATGAAGAAATTTGTATAAGTGTTTTTAAAAAATAATACTTGAGGGGGTTAGTAGGTAGTACAGTTTTGAGTCCCAGACCTAGTATCTTAATTTCTCACTTTCCCTCTTTCTCTCTCTCTCAGTAAAATTATAGAATAAAAATAATGGTAATAATAATAAAATTAAATAAAATCTAAAAAAAATTACTTGGATAGGTATATATTCTTAGTGGGTTATACCTTAAGGACCAAAAGAACTGTGAAAACGTAAATGGATTTTAAAAATCATATTTTAATTAAGTTATTAATGGAATTTTGAAATTATTGTGCCTTGAAAGAGAAATAAAATGATTAATTATATATATGTATGTGTGTATATATATATATATATATACACACACACACATAACTGAAAACTGTAATATATATAACTGAAAACTGAGATTCAGAGTGTGACTGAGAGAAGACAGATTATAAAGTGAAGCCAAAATCCTATAGTGTTAAATTTGAATTATGTTATTATGATCTCATGTACTTTGTTGAGAGCAAAATTTTTTTTGGTGCTACAAAGTGTAACATTTTTAGAAAAATAAACTAGTTCAGTGACAATGAACATTCATACCACCCAGATTGTGGTATTTAAATACCATTTCTCATTAGAAGATAACAGAACTCTTGGGAAAATTACATGATTTCAGTCAGAGGTAAGAGTTTATATGGTAAGCCTAGAAAGTGATATTTCAGAAACCAAAGATGCTATCAGAAACTAGGCTTATCTTATTTAGCTCCAGCTGATGCTATTGGGAAACTTAACAGATAGGCCAAGCTGACCACACCAACATTATAAAGTCACTAAAAATTAAACTGCCATTGGAACCACAGCCTATCCAAGTTAGTCAAGAGTCACATATTAAGCCTACAGAGTGAGAATCTGTTTAAATGTTTAAATTAGTATATTTTTAAATAATTATTTTATTTAACTTTATTTATTCATTTATTTATTTTAATTTGACCAGAGAAGGACAGAGAGAGAAAGAGAGAATGAAAGTGAGAAAGCAACCCGCCAGGTCCAGGACTCGAACCGCAGTCAGCCATGTGGGAGTCCAACACCCTTACCACCATGCCACCTGCTGGCCCCAAAATGTTTAAAGTAATATTTAATAGATTCCAGAGTCTCCTAACAAATAAAATGTCTAGGATACAATCAGTAAAATTGCTTCTTATACCACAATCAGGAAAACGAGTAAGACAATCAACGGACACCAACTTTGAAATGAGTCAAGTAGTAGAAATATTAATATAGATTTAAAAGAAGGCATCATAAAAGTTGTTCAATATGTTTGAAACAAATTAAAAAATAAAACAGAATTTCTCAATGAGAAGATAGAAGTTATAAAAAAGTTCTCAATAGCTAATCTAGAAAAAATTTAATGGTGGGCTTACTAGTAGAACAAAAATGGCAGAGGATAGAACTAACAAAGTAGAAAAAAGATTTCACCCTGTTAGAACAACAGAAAAATATACACATATGAACTGAGACATACTCAACCTGTACAACAGTCACAAAAGACTGAAATCACGGAGGAATAGGCCTACACAGGTGATACATTCTATAGAACTTCAAACACACACACACACACACAAACACACATACACACATATAAGTAAATGGGAAATCTCAGTAAGGGCAATAAATTGTGGTAAAGTCAATATAGCCCTTGCAATATTATGTTATACATTTGCAAAATACTACCCTAGAGGAAACTGGGCAAAATGTACAAAGAATCTGTAAAATCTCATTGTTCAATTATGAAAATGCTGTGAAGCTAATTATCTTGTAAAGTGGTAGATTAAGGGTAAAAATCAAGCATTAACCTGCTTCATCTATATGATCTTTTCCTCAGAGTAACCAATAGTTGAAGGGAAGTTTCTTTTTATAAAAGCATCCCAACTAATAAATGAATAATGAACATACAGATAGAAAATCATTAGTTTGTAATTTCTCATGTATTAATTTGCTCATGATCACCAGTATTTCCTAACACTAAGAGAAAGACATTGTGAATATATGTACCTCCTTATTACTATCTAACAGCTCTTATACCTGTCACTATTATAAAAATTTTAAAACTTGGGAACCAGCAGTTAGCGTAATGGCTATGTCGCTGGACTCCCACGTAGTCGACCGCAGTTCGCGTCTCAGACCCGGTGGCTTACAACTCACGCCGGGCATGTGTGCGTGCGTGCCCAAGATCCCGAGAGGAGAATGGAGGAGAAGGGATTGCGGCGTGACCATCCCCCCTGGGGGGTAATTTCTCGCTTTCTGTCTCTATGTCTCTCTCTGTCTGTCTGGCGAGCGCACGCGCCTTCTAGCGAAAAACCTCTCAGAAAAAAAAAAAAAAAAAAATTTAAAACTTAAGGACCTAACCATTTTATAAACTTAGAAGACTTGAAAATGTGCTAATTCGACATGCAGGCCCTTCACCACAGCCCTTCAATTTCTCTTTTACTTCTCAGTGGGGAAAGTGTTGAAGATTTTTACATGTTTTTAAAACTACTGTGTTCATGAATTAGGCTTGCTCCTTCTCTCCCATATATACAACACAGTTTTTTTTTTTTTTTTTTTTTTTTTTTTTTGAGAGGTTTTTGCTATAGGGCGCATGCGCTCGCCAGACAGACAGAGACAGAGAGACAGAAAGTGAGAAATCACCCCCCGGGGGGATGGCCACGCCGCAATCCCTTCTCCTCCATTCTCCTCTCGGGATCTTGGGCACGCACGCACACACGCCCAGCGTGAGTTTTAAGCCACCGGGTCTGGGATGCGAACTGCGCTCAACTACATGGGAGTCCAGCGACAAAGTCATTACGCTAACTGCTTGTCCCCCTACAACACAGTTTTAAACCCACATCTGATCGAACCTCTAGATCTCATAAAAAATTTATAGTAAATACATAGAGATCATTTTAATCAGAAATTATGCTGTGTGAAAGTTTACATGACAAAAGATCTGTTTTCTTCAACTAAAATAATTGCAAGTAGAATGAAAAGAGTTGAAGAGAGAATTGTAGATTAAGAGGGATTTAAGAGTCCTATCAATCAATACAGCATAAGAATTTGCATGGCTGACTGCTAATATGATGATGTTCTATTAAGGAATTATTAATTTTTAAGGTGTGATAAAAGTATTGCAGTTATGATTACACAATAACAATTATTTTAGAAATACATATATAAATATTTACAGATAGTATGATGTGGGCTGATATTTGCTTCTGAATAATTGGAGTGAGGTGTTAAGTGGTTTTGGGTATAGGTGAAAAAGATTGTTCATGCATTGATATTACTTGAAGCTGAGTAACTGTATATCAGTTCATTATACTGAACTGCTTTGGAATAAATTTGAGAATTTCCATAGTAAAAAAAGTTTTAAAAAGAAGGAAAAAATGAGGCAAGAAAGGAGCAGGGAGACAGAAGGCAGCGAGGAAGAAGGGGAAGAAGGAAAGGACTGAGGAAGGAGGGGACAATCAGTGTCGGTTAAATTTTGTCCCAATTCAGTATCATTGCTATCTTAATTTTATTGAAAATTAGAGTCAAAATACTTCTCCATTTTCCACACATAAAAATGTAGGCCTAAAATAGTTCTGTGAAGAACGATAGTAGAACTCTACATTAAGAACAAATTCTTGGCTAGTCCCATTACCTAGTATTGAAAGGAGCCAGATCTCAGTTGGCTGAACATGGTTCAAATCTTGGCCCTGGTGGCTTGAAAAACACACTGGGCACATGTGCATCCTTGTCCAAAATCTGGACAGGATGAAGTAGAGAAGGTATTGTAGTGTGACTGTACCCCACTGGAGGTGCTTTTTCCTTTCTCCTTCTCTTTCTCTCTTTAGCAAGTGCACACACCTACTTGGCAACAAAAAATAACAATAATAAAACAAACTTTTTTGTATGTTGAATTTTATTTAGAATGTTAAGTTCTTTTCCTCTTAGAAAATAAAGTTTGAATAGTCTTTTGGCTAGAGCATTAAGTTTTGGGATTGGAATGTTTACTATGGTTTTCTTCTCTGTAGATGAAAACTGGCTTCTTAAATCCCAATTTAATCGTAGTAAAATCTTCTAATGATCTAAAATTACATGTGGAAATTATTTCCCTGAGATACTGTCATTTTAAATTTAATTCTGTGGTAAGGAAAAAAAATAAAAGGTTTATATTTTTATTGTTTTTTTTCCCCCCATTATGTAAGTATCTGTCTGACTAATCTAAATAGTTTCTTAATTCTAGTCAGTTTAAAGTTTTATCAATAGCCATTTGGTGGGTTGAATCTAAATTAAGATGCTATTGCTCAGATAATTTTCTTTGATTTGCTTTTATCTAAAATAAAATAATGAGAAAGTGAAGACTGAATGTAAAATGGTAAGATAAGAGATCTCTGTGATGAGTCTCTCTGGACTTTATTGGTTTCCATACAAATCGACATATGAGATAAAATGGTAAATAGCATGAAACTCAATACACACAAAAATAAGTTCAGGCAAATATGGATGATATCCAAATTAGGTTGGGATATTTTATAAATGTCAGTTTTTTGATTATGATATTAAATGGCAGTTATTGCAAAGTGATACTATTGAGAGAGCTATGCAAGGGTTACAGGCAGTTGCTATTATTTCTTACCATTTGTGTAAGTCTGAAATTATTTCACAGTAATAATCTAAAAAAATGATGTGGATGGCCAGCCGCTGACATATTGGTTAAGGTGATTGGATCCCACATAGCCAACTGTGCGATTGGACCCAGTGGCTTGAAAATCATGCCAGGTACATGTGGGTGTGTGACCCAAATCCAGAGGAAAATAGAGGAAACAAGTACTTGGTATGGCCATTCTCCCTGCCCCTTGGGGGTGCTTTCTCATTCTCTCTCTGTCTCTTTTCCCCGCTTTTCTCTCCCCCCCTCTCTGGTGAACACATGCAACCTATAGCAAAACAAAGTAAAACATAATAACCCTTGGATTTCAATATTTTGAAAATTAATGGTAGAAGAAAACCAGATACCAAATCTACTTTATTTATTGGAGAGATGTTTGCTATAGAGTGTGTGTACTCTCCAGAGAGACAGAGACAGAGAGACAGAAAGCAAGAAAGCTAGAAATCATTCTCTGGGGGGGATGGCCACACTGGAATCCCTTCTCCAATCACTTCTTGGGATTTTGGGTGTGCGCGCGCGCACACACACACACACACACACACACACATACACCTGACATAAGTTTTAAGCTGCCGGGTCCAGGACTTGAACCACAGTTGACTATGTGGGAGTTCAGCAACATAGCCATTATGCCATCTGCTGGTCTCTCTGCTGAACATTTTGAAATAACTAAAGCTTCATTAATGGGGTCGAATATTAAGGACAATGTTGTCTAAAAGAAGATGTTAGAGAATTTATGTACAAAACTCAGTTGGATTTAGGTAAATCATAGTTAAGAACTAGGGAGAGTTCCTTCATACTTACCGATCTTAAACACTTTTATGATAGATGAAGGAATGGACCAGAAAGGTTAAGTGATTTTCCAATGTTCTCCTGTTTTAACAATACAGTGGTTGATTTTGCCTACTTTTTATCTTTGGCTTTCTTTATCCTGCCTCATCTGCTAATCTGACTATTTTTTTCCTGCATTATAAGAACTTCCTATTACTTCCATTTTCTCCAAATTTGTTATTAGAGTAGTAAAAATAATCTTTTTATTATACACATTTTAAAGACAGTATCATCTACCTGATTGAAAAAACCCTTCTATGCTTGAGTATTTTAGATAGTGTGTTGCTTTATGTAATTCTGCATGCTGTACCTCACCTAGAAATTTGTTTTTTTCTTGATTTAAAAAAAAAATATTGCTCTTAATGTAATGGAGTGCACAAATAAGGCAGTTGTTGCAAGTCCAAGCAACTTTTGGAAACGCACAAGGCTCATGGTGAAGTTGAAAGCAAGGGCTTCGAAGTTACTGTGCCTGGTTCGAAGGCTGGTTCTGCCAGAGCATGACCTTGCGGTGCTCTCCCAGCCTCATGTACTTCAGTTGCCTCATTCATCCAGTGGAGTTGATGGTTTTGTTTACCTGGTAAGTTTTTTGTGTCAAATGCTCTGATAAGTGTAAAGTGATTACACAGTAGCTAGCAAGAATTAAAAAAACAAACAAACAAACAAAAAAAAACACACAAAAAAAACGTTAACTGCTATTTTTACACAAACTTTATAGTTTTCTTTGGACTCTGGACATCACTAGTCCAGAGTCTGCAATGGGCAAAGGAAAAGGGTGACAATAAGAATATAGTGAAGAATTTGTGCACGAGGAATTGATAAATCATCTTTGAGCATGTCTCATGTGACATACATAAATATATAGGGAAGATGTGATTTTAAAAATTTGACCTGTATGAGACCAGCAGATGCTGTGGTGGTTAAGGCTCTAGACTCCCACATGGCTGACCTGTGGTTTGAGTCTTGGACCTGGCAGCTTGCTTTCTCACTTTTCCTCTCTCTTTTTCTCTCTTTTCCTTTGTCTCTCTCTGATGAACATAAGTGCCCTGTAGCAAATTTTAAAAAGTAATACTAATAATAAATAAAATTAACTACATCTTTAAAAACAATTTGGTCTATAACCTGATTTTCCTCTTGAATCTTTTTAAAAATAGCATATTACTTTTATTATTTATTTTTGTTGTTTTTGTAAAAGCCAGAGAGAAAGACAAAGTGCAAGAGCGCTTTCTATACACCATGCGTCATGCTGCAATCCCTTCTCCTCTCGTGATTTTCGGCATGCACAAACACGCACCGAGTCCGGCATGTTTTTCCAGCTGCTGGGTCCAAGACATGAGCCATGAAGTTGGCCATGTGGGATCCAGCCACCTTACCTACCACAGCACCTGGCTGGCCTTCTTGAATTTTGAACCTTTGGTTATTCATTCTTTCAATAAATATTTGTTGAATGCCTACTGTAATGCCGAGTTCTATTTTGGGAACCAGAAATATAACAGTGAATAAAATACACACAATTCTCTGAACTATGCTGCTTACATTCTGTTGGTAGGAGACAGTCATTGAATAAAAACAAATCATAGGGGGCTGGCAGGTGGCATGGTGGTTAAGAATGCTTGATTCCCACATGCCAGCCACGGTTTGAGTCCCGGACCTGGAGGCTTGCTTTCTCACTTTCCCTTTCTCTCTCTCCTTGCCTCTCTCTGGTCAAAATTTAAAAAATGATAATAACAACAAATGGAATTAAATAAATAAATAAATATTTAAAAAAAAAAAGACTGTCAACTTCTTAAAAAAAAACCAAAAAACAAGAAAAAAACCCAAATTATAGCATAGGTTAGAAGATAATCGACATGGGTAAAAGCAGGGTCCTTGAGGGGGTTTAGGAGTGGGAGCAAAGGTGATGTTTAATTTTAGATGAAATGAGAGTAGGCTCCATTGTTTGTGTACAATTGGAGCAAAGAATGAAAGAGATCCATCCATGTGCATGTCTGTGAGAAGAGCATCTCAGGTGGAGAGAAGCACCAGTACAAAGGCCCTGAGGCCACAATGTGTCCAATATGTTTGAGGACACACAGGGAAGTCATTGTGGCTGGGGCAGAATTAGCAGGTAAGGGTGAGTTGTGGGATTTGAGAGCAAAAAAGTAGTCAATGATGGTGGCAAAGCTTTTGGCCTCAGCAGTTGAAACAGTGGAATTCCCATTTCTGAGATGATGAGTCTGATGGTGGAGCAGGAACAAGAATCAGCGGTAAGAGTAAACTAAACATTGGATCTTGTTTCACACTTAAAACAATTTCTTGCAGTCTGTTTTGGGCCAGGCAAACTATCTCTCGGTTAACCTTCTCAGTGGCTAGCAAGAGGACAGCTTATGCATCTTTGAGGCAAAAGAGAAGACTCAGATCCCTGCTGCCTTTCATCTCTGCAGTGCTTCCCTGTAGCACTGGCTCACTTGATCTCACCTCCTCTCCCACTGCAGCCCTTCACTCCTCTGAGACTTGGCTATGTGGCCAGCTTGATTGCACAGAGCCATGTTCTGTAGTCTCTCTCCCTCCAGCGTGATGGCATCCTCTCGGGAGGGTACTCAGCCAGATGCTCAGCTGTCTATGCTACTCATAGACTCCACAGAAACCAAAGGCTGATCAGCAGATTAAACCTTGGACCTTCTCTTTCCTGCTGATGCTCTCCTGCCAAGATAGATGGCTTTGTTGTCAGTGGCAGTCTGATTGGCAGTCTTTTTTCAGTGCACAAAATAAGGACCAAGTAGCTAGAGCACTGTCCTGCCCTCAATTTTATACCCTTGCTAATCTAATGAGTTTCCTCCTCTCTAGACAGAGCACAGAGAAGGGAAAATCAGTCCACATGTCAGCAGTCACATTCTGCTTCCTAGCTCTTTCTCACCCTCCTTTGAAACATAAAAGGAGCACACCCTCCCACATGTTATATCCTATTCCTGTTTGCGTATTTCTTCCATTAAAGCGCTATAGTCACTCAAATAAGCTTCTGTGTCCCTTGATTTGCTAAATTGGAATATAAAGAAACAGTATTTTTTTTCTCAAGTTGATAATCTGATTTACAAGCCTGTCTTGCTCCATAAGTCCTATTTAGCATGCCAAATGCTGACTATATCTCTTTGCATGTCTTAAGATATAAAACGCTATATTACTAATCCAAAACAAAGCTTTTCTCTTACTAATCATGACCTCTGCTCACACAGATGCTTGGACTCTAAGACAAGATCTGTGTACACAGGAAGAAAAAAGAAAGAAAAAGATTAACAAGAAATGTTTAAATTAAACAAAATATGCGTGGCCTCCAAATTATCACCTCTCTCTCCCGGCTCCCTCCCTCCCTTACATCCTTTCATCAACTGTGGAGAGCAGCTAGTCTAAAAACATGTGGTGAAAACATGTGACCTTTAGACACATAAAAACACTATCTGCCTGCTGTCAATGGTTATTTTCCTGTTGTTGTTGATACCCAATACCCCAATACTGCCCAATATCAGGGCTAAAGGAATTCACATGATGTTTATCTAATTGTCCCCCCCAAAAATCAGAGAAATTATATGGTGCCAGTCATTTTCACATCTTCAAACGATCTACATCCAAAAACAACTGGCTTTGCATTCCATTTCCTCCTCCCCTATTCTCTTTCCATTCCACTTCCTTCTCCCTCATTCCCTTTACATCCCATTTTCCCCTTCCCCCATTTTCTGCCCTTTAAAAGAATAAACCTGAGGCTGATTCTGGTCACAACTTCTCCATCAGAGAAGCTGTGCTCACCCAATCCTCACTTTTCTACGTTTATATATTTTTGTTTGTTTATTATTACGTCTATTTCTAATCCACAGCCTTCCCCATTCAAAAAAAAAAAAAAAATTTGTTCATGCCCAACTAGTCCCGACAATCAACAAATAAAGGGTAGATGTAACAAGCATCCCAGAGGATGTGCTAAGCGTTTTATCACTCATGGTAGATATGTGCCATTTTTCTGTTTACCCATTTTTGTTCTATTTTATACTTTTCAATAATTACCCATTGTGTGCCCATCTGCCTTATCACCCTGTCCTATGACAGTTGCAGAAGCCATGAGTCTTCCCTGGTAGATAAGTGACTTAAGCTTAGCCAATCAGCAGCTTACACCCAGAACACAGTATCTTAAGCAAGCAAATATGCATTCATTGTAGAATTGGGGCAGCCCATGAAATACACTATTCTTGCAGCATTATTTTGGTAATAGTCCCAAAACAAACTCCGAGATTTCTATACTGTGTGTGCTGAAATACACCATTATTAAAATTCACAAGTGTATGCAGCCTTTTCTGCTACTATTGGGGCATGGATTTCAATTCATGGATACCCAAGAGTTGAAAGAATCAGTGGCAGGGTTTAGGTACTGAGTCCCACTTCCACTCCTCCCTGCTTAGTGCCTTCTTTACTCATAGAAGCGTCTGTCCTCCCATGGTAGAGGTTGTTAATGCTTTGCTTGAAGATACAGCCACCGTTTTAGGAGATACCTTGCAAATATAAATTAGCACCCTGCTTGGACTACCCCTGTTCTTCTAAACCACTAATTAGAATTAGATTGTTTTAGCATCTCCTGGGGGGAAATTAGGAAGTTCAGTCATGGTGAAGAAGGGTTACTCTTTAAATAAATTGCATACCTTTTCCTCACTTAAGAAAGTAGTTTGGGATTTGTAGATTTCCAGACTTTTTTTTTTTTTTTTTTGAGAGATTTTTGCTATAGGGCACGTGTGCTCTCTGGAGAGACAGAGAGACAGAAAGCGAGAAATCACCCCTCAGGGGGATGCCATCCCTTCTCCTCCATTCTCCTCTTAGAATCTTGGGCATGCCTGCACACGTGTCCGGCCTGAGTACCACGTCCCTGGGTCCGAGACACAAACCGCGGCTGACTACGTGGGAGTCCAGCGATGCAACCATTACATCATCTGCTAATCCCAGATTTCCAAACATTTTGACCTTGGAGGTCGGAATGAATGAATGATTAAATGGAATCTTTCAACTGCTGGATATAATTCTAGTATTTTTCTGGCTATTAACACAAACCTTGACTAAATGGTGGCATATTCTAAATGAGATTACAGTGTTAATAATTATGAGGGAAGAGTTGAAATGCTTTAAGAAATAGGTATGAATATATCCATTTGTCTTGAAAGTAACTGTGTTCCATAGATAAGTCAAAAAAACCCTCCATTGGGAACCAGCAGTTAGCGTAATGGCTATGTCGCTGGACTCCCACGTAGTCGACCGCGGTTCGCGTCTCGGACCCAGTGGCTTACAACTCACGCCGGGCACGTGTGCGTGCGTGCCCAAGATCCTGAGAGGAGAATGGAGGAGAAGGGATTGCGGCGTGACCATCCCCCCTGGGGGGTGATTTCTCGCTTTCTGTCTCTATGTCTCTCTCTGTCTGTCTGGCGAGCGCACGCGCCCTATAGCGAAAAACCTCTCCAAAAAAAAAAAAAGAAAAAAAAAAAAAAAAAAAAAAAAAAAAAAACCCTCCATTAACCAGATACTATAAATGATGGTTTAAAGACATTCAGTGTTGATTTAAATGTAAGACTTTAAGCACTGTTTTGGAAACGTACCTTACTGGTCATGCTCTGTAGTTCCTGGATGGTGACAAGAGATGCTGGGATAGGAGGAAGGGAGAATTGGGGCTGGAGCTAGGGACCCCACTGCTTCATTCTCTGCTCGTCTCGTCATTATATTATACCTGGAAATAGTGAGTTTTTTTAGGTACCCATAGATTAGATTGTGGTGCAGAGTTTGATGAATTCCTAAGGTATTATTTTTAATGTATACTCTGTCTGACAGGAGAAATAATCCCTTTTGCTTTTGATTATCAGATCTGTTTTATTTCAAGTCCACAAATAAAATTGTAGCATTATTTCTCTCCATCTCATTCTCTTCTCAAGACTCTGCATCCATGGTTTAAAACTTTTATTTTTTAAGAGAGATTTTTGATATAGGGTATGTGTACTTGCCTGAGAGATAGAGAGAGACAGAGAGACAAAAAGCAAGAAATCACCCCTGCAGCAGGGATGGCCATGCCACAATCCCTTCTCTTCCATTCTCCTCTTGGGCTCTTGGGTACGCGCTCATCCAGCATGAGTTTCAAGCTGCCAGGTCTGGGACCCTGTTGACTACCTGGGAGTCGAGTGATGTAACCATTATGCCATCTGCTGGTCCTGGTTCAACACTTTTTAACTGCAGTTTTGCCTCTTTTTGAGAGTTATTTTGGCATCATTTTTAGGATATTCAGATTTACGACCACTCTACTTATCCAGAATGACATGAAACAGCATTTTAAATTAATCAGTATAGCTCTTCTATGTGACACAACCATTGTGGTGTGGGCTGTGTGGTCCAGGGCTGGTGTGTGATGCCCGAGGCCCTGTGAGAGGGCTGCAGGTTTTCTTCCCAAGTGTACCTGAACACACTAGGCTGCTGTGGGTTGGCCTGTGATCCTGGCCAGCTGCAGGGCTGAGGAGAGGATTGTGGCATGGAACCCTGTCAAGGGTGCCTCCTCTCCCGCAAGGAAATAAATAGATAAACTTTTAAATAGTCATTGATGCTTTAATATATTTACTTTTTTTCATGATGAGGTTTTGGGACTACTTCAATTTATCACTACTGATCTTAGAAATCACCTTTATTGGCCTAGCCTGTGGTGCGGTGGCTGAATCTCACATGGCTGACCCTGTGGTTCGAGTTCCCGACCTGGTGGTTTGAGAAACACATTGAATGTGTGTGCATGCATCTCAGAATCTAAAAAATTAAACTGCAGTCGAATGACTGTCTTACTTTTTGAAAGGTGCAGGCTAAAGTAGTGATTAACTAGTAACCATGAACTGTTATTTTTCTAGACTTTCAGTTCAGTAGACAGGGATTGGTATTTGGCTCTGCTGCATACTACATGGTAAATAAACCTTTTTGAGTTTCTGTTTCCTGAAAATCTCTAAAATGGACATTGACTCCATTTCCTAGGATTATTGTGACCAGCACTGATTTAAAGACTCATGTGCTTTTTAAATTGCTTGGTGCATGGTGGGCATTTTCACTATTTGAGAACATATAATGTACTTTGTAATATTGTTTAAGTAGTCTCCCTAATAATGTTTGAATACTTAGGTCAATTTTTGTTAAGTAGAAACCTGTTTAAATCAACTAAGAGCAGTATAGAATGTTTAAGATGAAAAATTTATTTAAAAGGTGAATATTCTACTTCAAAAAATGAAATAACTAAAATAAAGTATTTTTGAAATATAAATAAGTGTGTCATAAAACATTTTCAGAAGTTGAATAGAAATTTTTTTTTTTTTTTCTTTTTTTGGAGAGGTTTTTGCTATAGGGCGCGTGCGCTCGCCAGACAGACAGAGAGAGACAGAGAGATAGAAAGCAGGAAATCACCCCCCAGGGGGGATGGCCACGCCGCAATCCCTTCTCCTCCATTCTCCTCTCGGGATCTTGGGCACGCACGCACATGCGCCCGGTGTGAGTTTAAGCCGCCGGGTCCAGGACTCGAACCGCGGTCGACTACGTGGGAGTCCAGCGACATAGCCATTACGCTAACTGCTGGTCCCAGAAGTTGAATAGAAATTTCATGATAAATCTAATGTAATAGAAAGTCACAATGCCAGAGTTAGGGAATCATAAACACTGACTAGGGCCCATTGATTAGTTTATATTTTATACTGAGACTAGAATATGAGGATCAACATGAAATTCTTAAAGGAATTTTTTTGTATCCAGATTTCTTGTGAGCTAGTTTATATACATATATGTGTCTATAGAGGTGCTGCATACACATATACAGACATTTATGTTCATTGCCAAGTTATCCCCAAAATGTTGAAGTATGTCTGATTTTCACCTTTGGGCTTATCAACTCTTTGTTCAGTGAATCTTCCTGTAATCTTTCCTAAACTTCTGGTTTAATAAAATGAAACAAAACACATGTAAAACCTTATTTGATGTATCTTCACATTTTGAGGTAAGCAGATGGAACAGATGTTACAGTGTAACTTCCTCTATATTTCTATTTAAAATTGTTGGCCTGATTTCTATTAATCATTTTCCAAGTTAGCACGAGTTATTAAAAACAAAATGTACATACAGGCAATAAAGAAATTGACTATGCCTTCTCATTTTAAGGATAAAATCAAATAAGCCTTTCAAATGTGATTTTGATAGTATTAAGATTAGAGAGTGAAAGATAGGCCATCTAGAAAATATTTCATTAAAAATTCCTAATCTTAGATATTTCAAAAGATGTGTTTGAGGCATTCAATTGAATGACTGTTAGATATACTTTGGGATATATAATTATGGCATGAAAATAGAAAATCAATTACCTACTCTTTAGTACCTCTAAATTATTTTTATTATGTAGGGAGAACAACCATTATACTTCTAGTTCATCGATAAGATATGTTTTATATAATGATAAAGCTAAAATTAGAGAAGGAACCTTGTATCACAGAGAGGTCAAATTGTCTTATAAATTTCCTTGCTTTTAATGTTAAGAAAGCATTTTTACTTCTTTAATTTCAGTTGCTAACATGTATAGTTTGATATGATTTAAAGTCAAAGAAACTTCTAATATCAAGGAGTATGGTTTTAAGTCAAATCCAGATGATTTGTACAGCTGGCTGACAAGGTTTCAGCTGAAGACAATCTTCCATCTTTGCTATTAAGTGTTATCTCTTACTTCCTCGGTTATCCTCACTCTCATGTGTGTCTTCTTACTTACATATTTCTGTTTCCTTCAGTACACCAAAATGCTCAGGTCTGTCCTTTTCAAACAGATAAGTAAACACAAAACATCCCTCTTGAATTTTATACCCAATCTAGGTTCTACCTTATTTTATTCTACTTTTATTTAAAGGTCTCTTAAAAACCATCTTACTTGGAACAGCAGTTAGCGTAATGGCTATGTCGCTGGGCTCCCATGTAGCCGACCACATTTCAAGTCCTGGACCCGGTGGCTTAAACTTACGCCGGGTGCGTGTGCGTGTGCGTGCGTGCCCAAGATCCCGAGAGGAGAATGGAGGAGAGGGATTGTGGCGTGGCCATCCCCCCTAGGGGGTGATTTCTTGCTTTCTATCTCTCTGTCTCTCTCTGTCTGTCTGGTGAGCGCATGAGCCCTATAGCAAAAACCTCTCCAAAAAAACACAAAACAAAACAAAACAAAACAAAACCATTTTGCTCACTGTTTTGTTCTGTTTATTTTTTTTATTGTTTGTTTGTTTTAAACTCTGCCATCCTTTGTTTAACCTATTGAAATTTCATTTCTCCTTTTATTACTTTTATAAAACACTGTCTGTGATTGGTGATGATATCCTAGTTGTCAGATACAAAGGCTACTTTTTAGTTACTTGTTATTTTTTTTCCCCATAGGTCTTGATATTGTTGGCTACGGTCTTCTCACTGCTCTCTTTTTTTTTTTTTTTGAGAGATTTGTCACTATAGGGCGTGTGCGCTCGCCAGACAGACAGAGAGAGACAGAGAGACAGAAAGCGAGAAATCACCCCCCAGAGGGGATGGTCTCGCCACAATCCCTTCTCCTCCATTCTCCTCTCGGGATCTTGGGGACGCACGTGCCCGGCATGAGTTTTAAGCCACCGGGTCCAGGATGCGAACCGCGGTCGACTACGTGGGAGTCCAGCGACATAGCCATTACGCTAACTGCTGGTTCCCCTCACTGCTCTCTTGACACCACTCTTCTGTACTTATTAAGTGCATTTCTAAACATTTTCCTCCTTCTTTATTGGGTCTTTTTACTCTATCTTTTCCTGAAATTTTGTTTTTCAAATATTGATTCTATACTCTCTTACATTTTAATACTTCATTTACTTCCTGGGAGTATCATCCCAATGCTCATGACCTCCAGCTGAAAATTCTTGTTCAGAATTCAGGTTGAATTCTCATTTTGGGTATCTTACTGTCTCTCATCACAATGACATTTCAGTCAACAAACTGCATATATGAAGGTAGCCCCACAGGAGCATATTGACTACAACATGGAACCTCAAGGCGTAGCGATCTGTACTACTAGGCTCGTGTGTGCATACTGCGATAGTCACACAGTGACAGAATTGCTTGATGATGCATTTCTCAGCATGTATCCTTGCCACTGAGTGATGCATGGCTGTATGTTTGCTCGGATATCCTACAGGTTGTTCAAATACATTGTGTCTGCGTCCGAACATAGTATTTTTTATATACTACTTGTCTTACTTTACTCCCAATTTACTTACTCAGCCTATCTAGACACCTCCAGGTCTTTCTAGTCTTTTCCCACAGTCCTCCCAACTCAGTAACCAGGCAATCACTAAGTGGTTCTGATCAACCTTTCAAAGCTTGAAAAATTTAAAAATTCATACCTCCTCCACCACTTTTTCTTTTCTTTCCCAGTGCTCTAGAATTTCCATAATCTATGTATGGCATGTAGAACACAGTCTTCTTCTTCTTCTTTTTTTTGAGATCTGATCTTTTTTATTTGTTTCTCTTATAAAAATCTTATTTTTGACTGTATTCAGACCTAGAAGTAGCTCTCAGAGAGGACAGCCTGCATCTCTTCATAATCTGTCCTTGGCATTTATCTTTAGTCTCCTTCATTCTCTTGGCCAAAAGTTTAGCATGTTCTGCTGCCCCTTCCTTATTTTTCTTGATACGTTGTTTTTTCTTGAGCGCAATATGCTGGCATTTGTGTTGCAGGACACGTGGAGTCACAAGACGCTGAATCTTAGGTGCTTTGGTCCTACGTTTCTTACCTTCTTTATTTAAGGGCTTTCTTACAACATATTGGCGTACATCTTCCTCTTCAGAGAGATTGAAAAGTTTTCAAGTCCTGCTAGTTCTCTTAGGCCCCAGGCCACGAGGCACTGTAGTATCAGTAAGCCCTGGAACATCCTTCTCTCCTTTTTGAACAATAACCAAGTTGAGAACACTCAGATTGGCATCCACAATGCAACCCCGAACAGATTTGTGCTTTCTTTCTCCAGTTCTCCTTGGTCTGTAACAGGAAATGTCCCTTACTCAGTAGCAGGTGGACACAGCCAGTGGTCAAGACACCCTGCTTCAGCAGGGAAACCTTGTTTGTCGTTTCCACCCCTGGTTCGGACTACATAACCCTTCCATTCTTCACCCAAAGTGTCAGCAGCACCTTCTGTGGCCATAGGCTTCTCATAAAAAGTACAAAGTTTGCATTCATCGTCCACTTCAATGAGTTTCTGGCAGCCAGTGGCAAGGAAGGAGATATTCAGCTTCATCTTGAAGCAGCAGATCTCTTCTGAGTCGCCACGAAAAAGAGTAGAACACAGTCTTCTCATCGTCTAATTTACTCTCTAAGATGCCAGAGTGTTTGATCCATTAAGAAATCTGATGATGTTTCTTCCTGTTTAAGTCCGTTTCATAAGATTTTGTCAAACTTTTCTTTTGAAGAATAAGGGATACATTGTAAGGAATGTGAACTCTTTTTATCGACCCATTGAAAGCCAATTAATACTATTATCTTCCAACCCCAGCACTTTGGTATTCCCAGTGATACCAAACTAAACATTTTTTGAACCATCCTGCAATTTTATAAATTGACCTTTTTTTTTTCTTTATGTTCTTGCATGAAAGAGACAATGTGTGTAACTGCTCCCAAGACCCCACCACGGGGTGATCATACTGCAATCCTTTTGTCTCCAGTACGCACCCTCTCCCCCCTTGTGTGTGTTAAGCCCCTGAGGCTGGAACTACAACCCCAGTCAGTCCTGTGAATCTGGCTTTCTCTGTGTAGCACGTAGCCAGACCATATCTTGACCTTTTGGAAATGCTTTTTCTCTGCTTCAAATTCCATCTTTAACTGATGGCAAACTATTTATTTCTGAAAGTTCAACATATGTGTCGCCTACTTTCTGAAACAATTCCAGGCTCCCAACTTCTCTCTAGATCAATGGAGAAATTTCTGACCCAATATATATCTTCTCCTTCATGAAGTATGTTTTTGAACATTTTTTACTTACTTAATTACACATTTTTCTGCTATTGACAACTTTTTTCTCAGGGGCGTAAATAGAATCCCTGCAACAAATTTTCTTCTTTCCTTTCTGTTCCAGATTTTGCACTTACAGACTTCTCTGCCTCCTTTGCTTTCACTACTGTTTATTTATTAACTTTAATGATATGATTTACTTCATGGTTTAAACAACAGACAATCCTTATTTATGTAATTCTGCAGAAATTATGCAAGTGAAATCTCCTGTCTTAAGAAAAAAAAGTAAGTTTTGAACTGAAGTCATGGAGCAGGAAGAATTTCAAGTACTTGTGGGAGAAAACATAGAAATCCCTGTTATATTTATTAATCCTCATTTTATATATCCTGTTTAAAGCAGTAATGCTTAAGATAAACTGAATGTGATTTCTTATTTATTTGCAGTCTTTTTTCCTTGAAATGATTGGTATTTTGAAATGTATATCTGTTTTGACAAGGCAAATAAAATATTTCTACCAAAGTATTACTTTGATTATACATTGTGACCTGCATTATGACATTTTTTTTTTTTTAAGGAGTTTTTTTTGCCTTAGGGCATGTGTGCTTCTGGAGAGAGAGAGACAGTGAGAGGGAAACTGAGAAATCGCCCCCCCAGTGGGGGATGGACACACTGCAATTCCTTCTTCCTCCTCCTGGGATTTTGCACGTGCACCTGGAGTGAGTTTCGAGCCATCCAGGTCCAGAACTCAAACTGTGGTTGGCCATGTGGGTGTCCGGTGACATAACTGCTACACCATCTGCTGGCCCCATGACATCATTTTTAAGTGGGAAATTATTTTCTGAATTTCGAAGAACTGCCTTATAGACACACTTAACCATATTAGTAGATATGGAGCTATCTCTTTGAATATTTTCACGTTTTAGATTTCATTTCATAATATTCAACATTTTCTTACTCTCTTTTTTTAAATGAAGAAGTATGGCCGATGATCCTTGCCATATAAAGCACCTTTAAGATATTTGATGACTTATTTTCTTCTAAACAGAAATAATAGTGCTAGTTTATTGCTAATGGACAAAAATAAATTTCATATGGAAAAAAATTGGATTTCAATTGAGATGTGAAAGAATGCATTATGTCATATTGAGGAATAAATCTAATTTTTTTTGATGACTAAATCATGACTATCAGTACTGTTGTTTCTAAAATAGAACATTGTGGTTTACAGCCTGTATTCTCTGAGAACTGCTGCGCAGATGACATGTAGAAGTGGTTTTCTTTCTAATTGACATCATTAAATTGTGGCTGTGAATTGAAATATTAACAGTGGAAAAGAAATTGTATCTTTTTTACAGAGGAATTGAAAACAAGTTGAAACCGGTAAATATGCTCTAGATTTTGTGTAATATATGAATATTTCATCTAACTATTACTCCATAGGCTCTAGGAAAGCTAGTTTAGACTGCTGCTTTTTTCAAAGATGCTGATATTCAAGAGTGTCTCAGAGCTTTGTTACCCAAAGGTATATTCTCGGGAAGAGCAGCATTTGCATCACTCAAGAGCTTGTTAGAAAAGTAGAGTCTTAGACTTCCTCCCAGAGCTCCTGAATTAGAGTCTGCATTTTTTTTTATGAATTAATTTTTTCCTTTATTCATGATAGAGCACATGAGTTCACACAAAAGTGAGTGTAAGAATAAGAGTGAACTTAATAAAGAAAGGACACCCCAACTGGGCCCACTCACCCCAAAGTCCTTTCTCCAATTCTCCATCCCATCAGGATCCTCAACCTGGGTGCCTGTACTTGGCATGTTGCCGTTAGGGCTGGACAGTAACTGCAGTCATCCATATGGAATCCAGCTTCCTCTGCCTAGCACTTAACACTGCTATGGGACCAGCCCTGGAATCTGAATTTTAAACAAGACTTGTAGTGATTGAAATTCATGTTAAAGTATGGGAAACACTGAGTTAGACTACTTGGATATTGTTTCATAATTGGGGAAAGATGGGACGCCTTATCAAAAGGGCTCATGGGAATTCCAAAGCACCATGTGAGCAAACTTATCTTATGGAAAAGTAGGGTATAATGTGCTGGTCTGGAAGGATCCTTAGAGATTATTTAATCTAATTGTGTTTTTTTTTTTTTTTTTGTTATTAGAATCTAAGGCCTACAGAAGTAAAGTTAAATACTTATTGAATATAGTTTGTGAGTGTTTGAGATCATAATCTATTTAGTATAGTCCAGAATAATAACTGGGCACGTACAGCACTTACTGACTACGTACAGGGGAGGACATTCCATGCTTTGTGCTTCTAATTCACCTGTCCCCAAGTTTCAATTTTTATTCTATCATATGACCTTTCTTCCAAATGTTATGTTAATGCCAATTTTCTTGCAAATTACACCTGTTTATATTTTTAACATTCACAGTACACATCCTTTCTTTAATATGTATCATAATAGCCATTGCTTTGAATGATTGAACTCAGTAGGTTAATTTTACTTTCGAGGCGTGTCTTTTTCTGCTCATTCCACCAACTCTTAAAGTTATTTTACTATTCCCTTCATTTAACAACCTGCTGATGGACCTACACGTGAGATGAGCATGTCCTAGATCTTTCTGTCATTCCAACCATACTTAATTGTCCCCTGAGAGTCCCAACCCATGTGGCGTGGAGCAGATTGTGGTGTAGCTCAGGTTCTCTTTTGACATTCTCTTATGACATTCTCTTTTTCTCTAGGCATCATCATCACCATTACTTCTCATTAAATAGGAATTTACTCTTCTCAATATCATTTGTCTTTGTTAGCTTACAGTAAAATTTAACAGGATTTTTTTTCTCCATTTAATGAAAGAAAGTAAAGGTGTTCTTAATTTATTCAAAAAACTGAGAAGTGTTTATAGCAATATTTATTGGTCTGTGGATTTTAGAACAAAATTTCCATGTTAATACAGGTTTCAAAATGAGATGATGCTGTAAGTATTTACAGTTCACACTGAATGTTCTAACTGAATAAATAAAACTTTATGGGATTATTTAATATTCTTAGGGTAAAGTTCTGTCTTGATAAGAAAGACACTGTAATATTGACATTTTATCACAAATATTGTTAAGAATATATATTTTTTTGGTATGTTTTAAAAATCTGTGGACATCCTTAAACAAAATTTTTATCCCTACTATTGGATATTTATTCTTAATTAAATTAATTGAAACCTTTCTTGACACACTAATTCCTCTTATTTAGCATGGTGTTAAGGGTGCTGGACTCCCACATGGCCGACCACAGTTCGAGTCCCAGACCTGGCAGCTTGCTTTCTCATTTCCTTCCTTTTTTCTCTCTCACTCACTCTGTCCCTCTCTAGTCAAACTAAAATAAATAAAGTTAAATAAAATTATTCTTTAAAAAATAATAATACAGGATTTTAGGATACTATATATTGAAACTATATACTGAAATGATTTTGAGTTTCATAGTGCATTCTGAGTGATGTGTGGATTAGGGATACCAAACACTCTCACATTTGAAAATTGGTGTGTAACTGTTTTTTTAAGTTTTTTTTTTTTTTTTTTTTTTTTTTTTTTTTTTTTTTTCCCATATAGTACAAGTTCCCTTGCCAGAGACAGAAAGTGAGAAATCACCCTCCAGGGGTATAGCCAAGCCACAGTGCCTTCTCCTCCACTCTCCTCCTGAGATTTTGGACCTGCACACATGCGTACCTGGTGTGAATTTTAAGCCACTTGGTTTGGGACTTGAACTGTGGTCAACTATGTGGGAGTCCAGCAACCTAACCATTATGCCATTTGCTGGTCCTGGTGTGTAGCTTTTGACTCTCCAGAAATTTGACAGCTAATAGCCTATTAACAAGATGAATCATGTTAGTACCTATTAACCTGAAGCCTTGCCAATAACATAAACAGTGAACACGCATTTTGTATGTTGTACATATTATATACTATATTGTGACAGTAATGTAAGTTACAGAAAAGATAATGTTAAGGAAATCATAGGGCCCTCTCTGTGTACAGTAGGCATATGCATCTTAGGAGAGGCCAGATCCCACGTGGTGACTGTGATTCCAGTCCCTGGCTGAGTGCTCAAGATTCAACTACCTGAGTACTGGAGGGGAGGGATGGTGACATGCCTGGACCCTGTGTGGAGTGTTTCTCATTCTCTTTATCTCTCTCTCACTCCAGATGTGCACACATAGGCTCTATCATGAATAAAGAAAAAATAAAATAAACCATAAAAGATAAAATACTTTTATAGTACTGTCTGTTTATACATACTGTAAGTTTACTTTATCTCTCTATAAGATGAATCATGTTAGTACCTACATGATGGTAATCAATATTATTTTATGAAATAAAACACTGTAGATTGTTATCCATATTACTAGCACTAGACATCAACAGTGTAAAGATAATGGGGTCCCATGGTGTTAGTCAGAGTTATGGTATTGCACTAAACACTGGAAGTTACACGAGAACCAAAAGAGATTACTTTTTCTTCTGATATGCAGTTTACTGGAGCCATGAGCTACTCACGCAGAGATGATTAGTGTCATCTGGTATTTTAAGTGGACAGTCACAACACTTGAGCTTTCTGCAATAGCCAGAGGAGATGGCTATGAGTATTGTTTTAAGGATTATTTCACTCACAACTATAAATGTAAATATCTAGTATCGTATAAAAAGATAATAGATAATGGTTAAATTGGCTTTGTCTCCAAATTACAAAGATAACTTATTAGAAAATTTATATCATTTATCAGATTACCGGATTAAATGAGAAAAATCACATGATCCTGTGGATAATTACAGTAATAGAGTATTTGATTACTTTCAACACAAACTTGTAGTATGAGATAATTTTTAAGCCTGGTATATCTGTGGGGGAAAAAAAACTTGAAAACATTTAACTAGGGAGATGATAAGATTTAAAAAATTAAATACAAGGAACAATACTCATTATCATCACTTTAACCATATACTTTTAGCTACTAGCAAGTGCAATGAACTATTGAATAAAAAAAAATATGGTATAAGCTTTGTAAAGGAGGAAATAAAAGTGCTATGATTTGCAGATGATCTAATGTCTAAAAAGTGGGGAGGGATCTACAGAGACAAATTATTAAAAATATAGAAGTTAGCATGTGTCTGAATGTAAAATTCACTTGATAAAATTAGTTACACTTCTATGTAAAACAGCAGTGAACAATCAGAAAACATAGCTTTTAAAGTTCCTTCTATAAAAGTTATAAAATAATAAAATAATTTGAGTTACGTCTACCAAAAGATGTGTACAGTGTACATACACAATAAAGCATTGTTGAAATATTTTAAGTACTTTAAATAAGATCTAAACAAATGAGC
Source organism: Tupaia tana (assembly GCA_026018925.1). Taxonomy (NCBI): domain Eukaryota; kingdom Metazoa; phylum Chordata; class Mammalia; order Scandentia; family Tupaiidae; genus Tupaia; species Tupaia tana. The sequence goes on along the minus strand of JAKSZU010000001.1, from coordinate 245,871,587 downwards.
TATCTCATGTTTATGAATAGGGAGTCTGTTATATCATAAAGACACTCAGTTCTTATCAAAGCATTCTATATATTCAGTGACGATATGGATTATAATAAAATAGCAGCAATGTTTTTTTTATAGAAGTAACAAGCTGTCTATAAAATGTTTAGAGATGTGTAAAGGGACACATTTAACCTAGAGAAATTCTGAAGCAACAAGACTGGGGTCTTATACTGATAGATACCAATGCTCATTGTGAAGCTTTAGTAATCAAGACTAGTGTGCTAATGCTTTACAGATAAACAACTCAGAAGCAAACTCAGCAACAGAGGAATATATATACAGATATATGTATATATACATATTTATGTGAGTTTGAAATATGACAGAGTTTACAAAATGGAGAGCTATTCAGTAAGTGTGATAGGGAAAAATGGTTGTCCATATGGTATAAAATGTAAATATTCAATAGATCCCTTATTCATTGACAATTTTTACTGTCTTAAAATTAAATACTTCTGGGGCCAGCAGGTGGAATATAGTGGCTAAGGTACTGGACTCCAACTTGGCCAACTGTGGTTCGAGTCCTGGACCCAGCGGCTTGGAACTCACACCAGGTGCATTTGTGCATGTTGCCCAAATCACAAGAGGATAATGGAGGAGAAGGGATTGTAGCATGGCTATCCCTCCCTGGGTGGAGGCGGGGGAAGGTGGTGGTGGTGGTGATGGTGGTGATTTTTTGTTTTCTTGTCTCTCTCTGTCTCTCCAGTGAGCATATGCATCCTATAGCAAAATTCTCTCTCTCAAAAAAAAATTACATATTTTCGCTCATCAAAAGTTACTTCAGAAAAAAAGAAAAAGCAATTCCTGAAGAGACCAACTATAGATTAAGGGACAGATGTGTCTAAAATTTAGCTTATTAAGCATTAATATCAAGAATAAGTGAATTCCAACAAAGCAAAAAGAAAATGACAGCTCAATCAAAAATGAGCAAAAGACATTAAGAGACATTTCAGATAAGACACATGGGTCCAGTAAACATAGGAAGGAATATAATGTAATTGCAAGTCAGTAATACGAAAATCCTGTTCTGTGCCTATTTAGCATAATTTAGATCTTAAAACATCAAATGTTGGTATAAATTATCAGTGGCTCATGAATTATTGGTGTAGTGTGATTTATATATCCTATCTTGAAAAAAATTATGAAGTGAAACAATCACCTTCCATATGTTCTAGTAATGTTACTTTTAGGTATTTACTCCCCCAAATCTCCTTGCATAACTATATCAGGTAGTGTGTCCAAGAATGTTCAAAAAATCATCATTTGTAATTGTAAAAGTCTGGGAAAAACTCAGATGTTCCTCAATACACTCACATACCAAGTAATTATATATTACTCTCTACTTCTGTATATGTTTGAAATTTTCCATAAATATGAAAGAAAGAATGAATGATTGAAATTAAAAGGCCCATGTGTGGCAGCAGGGAAAGTTAAAAGAAATGGGGGTGATTATGATATTAAAGCAAAATGGCTGTAATTAAAAGTGTATTTAAAGAGGAATAGGATTTTAAAACATTTGCATATAACAGGTCTGTCCTTTAAATAATATATAAGTAATATGGTTCACAGAATAGTGTGTGTATGATTTACTGGGAAATTGTAATTGATTGTTACATTTATGCAATGAAGTAAGATGTTTGGGTCACGTTATTGAAGGGAAATATGAAATAAGCCATTTGTGACCGTTTTACCTTAATGTCTTCTCTGTAATCATTGGTAGAGGCAAGCTCAGTGGAAATGCATATGTTGGAAATAAAATGTAGCAAGTTAGGTAGGATCCACACATATTCTGGTAAACATACAAACACACACACACACACAATCATTTTTGAGGGCTAGTTTTTTTCATTTAAACACATATAAAGGTTTCCTAAAACTCAATACAAACATTTTTAAAAAGGAGACTAAAATGAAATTATTAAATATTTTCTCTCTCTCTTTTTATTTTTAATTTTTTTAAGTTTTTTGGCTTGAGGGTAAATGTGTTCACCAGTGAGAGAGATCTAGAGAGAGAAGAAAACACCTCTAATGTAGTATTATCATGGTAGTCCCTACGCCTGTCTGTCTCCCTCCTTGTATTGTAGTGGGCATAATACACACACGTGCCCCTGGTGTATTTCTCAAGCTGATGGATCAGGGACTTGAACCGTACAATTGGCCATGTAGCATATGGCTTCTTTAACCCCAGGATATAGATCTAGACCTTCTTACCTGTTTTAAAAATGTTTTGCTTTTAGTCAAGTATTTTCAGAACTTCAACATTGTGGAAATGATGGGATATGTCACAGATTTTGAGTACTGCAGGATCCCTTTTTGGCGAGCAAATTGGAAAATCTTTATACACGTGTGATCTCTACATTCTGTAATAATGACAGCAGTGAATACTTACAGAAATAATTACTGTTATATCAACATTATTTGTGGACTGCTTACTATCCACTAACCATAGTGTTAATTGGTTTTAGTAATTCTTTCAGTTGTCCTTTGATTTAGATAGTGTCATATCCTTGGGTTTAGGGATCAAGCAGTTGCTATGTATCTGTCAAAGCCATCATTGGAAGCCAGGGATTCTGATTAAAACCTTTCACTTTTTACCAGTTCTCTATACCTAAAATATGTACTTTTTTTAGATCTGGGAAAGAAAATGGAATGTGTTTACATGAGACTTTATAAAAAATTCTTTTGTCTATGAAAAGAAAGGCAATTGTACCTCTTTTTCCCAAGCCTTTTTATTATTTTAAATTTTCTCTGTGGAGCTGCTTCAAAATTTACCAGAGTCAATATTTCTTATAAAAGACCCATGTTTCAAAATCCTTTATTTATTGTGTTTGTAGTGAGGATAGCTTATTTTTTAATTTGTTAGTTGATTTCTGGGTCTTTCTGAGGCTTATCTTTTCTAGTATTCTAATGCTAAAAAAAGAACAAAAAGAAAGAAAAAGGAAAGCCATATATTGTGTTGTCGGAAAAAACATTACATAGTTTTGCATAGGAAGACAAAAGAAAAACATGCTATGACTTTTCTCAACATAAATACTTCAGGAAAAACAAAGATAGGCCAGGATTGAATGTTGTAAGTAATTTTACATTTTTGAGTATGATCTTCTTTTATTTTAATTTAAAAAGTGCTTATCAACCTCTTAATGAAACAATAGTTTTAGTGAGACAAGAAATGATAATATATTTCCTTTAATAAATACTTCAGCTTCTTTTAACTATATAAATAAAATACGACAAATGGTTCCTTTATGATTTCAGAATTGAGGTTTTTTTGTTTTTTTTTTTTTGTTTGTTTGTTTGTTTTAGAGAGATTTTTGCTATAGGGCACGTGTGCTTGCTGGAGAGACAGAGACAAGAGACAGAAAGTAAGAAATTACTCCTTAAGGGGATGGCCATGCCACAATCCCTTCTTCTCCATTCTCCTCTTGGGATCTTGGGCACACATGCACACATGAGTTTGAAATCACTGGGTTCGGAACTCAAACTGAGGTCAGCTATGTGGAATCCAGCAATGTAACCATTGGAGGGGAGTGATTTCTTGCTTTCTGTCTCTTTCTGTCTCTCCAGCGAGTGCATGCACCCTGAAGCAAAAATCTCTCCAAAAAAGAAAAAGAAATGTTAGAAGAAATGAGACAATAAACTGTGCTATAGATAATGGGATGAATACATGTCTATAATTGAAAAACAGGGACCTAGAAAACTGTTAAAGCATCAGAATTTTAAGATACGAGGTGTCTTTAACAAGTTTATGGAAAATGCATATTATAAAAAAGCTACACATAGCTTTCAAAATTATTTTTGTACCAAAATAAACTTGTACTTCTTAATTTTCACAACTTTTTTTTTCTTTGTTTTTGGAGAGGTTTTCACTATAGGGCGCGTGTGCTCGCCAGAAAGACAGAGAGAGACAGAGAGATAGAAAGCGAGAAATCACCCCCCAGGGGGAATGGCCACACTGCAATCCCTTCTCCTCCATTCTTCTCTCGGGATCTTGGGCACGCACGCACACACGCCCGGCGTGAGTTTAAGCCACCGGGTCTGGGACTTGAACTGCGGTCAACTACGTGGGAATCCAGCGACATAGCCATTATGCTAACTGCTGGTCCCTTAATTTTCACAACTTTTTGAAGTTCCCCTTTATATTTGGTTTCAAGTTGTTACGGCTGCTATACATACACCCCCCCACACACACATACACACACCCGCCCACTCACCCACCCACCCACCCACTATAGCTCAATATTTACCTGAAAAGACCTCACTATGTTGGATTTGTTGGCTGGTTATCTTTTTGATTTTTCTTTTTTGTAGAAAGTAAATATTAACAAGTATTTTAATATACTGAGTATAATATTAACAATTCTGTGATTTTTTTTACATATTTGTTTGCTTTCAGTTCACTATTTTTTGTTGCTTAATAAGTAGTTCAAAATTTGTATAGTCATAATGTAAAGTTAATATCAGGAAAGAATAAAAGGAAATTTTTCTACTTATAAAAATTCTTTAGAAATATTTCTAGTTTGAGGGTCTTAATTTTTAATACATTGTATAGACTTGTTTACTTCTAGTAGCTGCCTTATATGTTCCTATTGCTATTGCCACAAATATAAGACTAGAAATCTATAATTAATAATTGGCAGGCCTCTAGGCGTCAAGGTCAAAATTTATATGTGTCATCACTTTGGTGTAAATCTTTGTTTTTGTTTTACAGAATTGGACTTGTGAAAGGTGCTTTTAAACTTCAAAGGCCTGTCAGTTTTGATATGTGAGGATAATTTTGATGATATAAAAGTCTCCCCCATCTGTCCCCTCTGTTCTTTTCCCAAAAAAATAAAAGAAGAAGAAAACAGATTACTATATATAGACAATACAATAAGGAGATCAGTGATTTGTGAACAGTAAACCATAAAGCAACAACCCCTATAATCAATCAGTTTTTCTCCATGGCTCATTAAAGTAAGCCATCCAATATACCCAGCTTGCAAAAAGAGTGGTGAATTTTCAGTTCAAACTATTTACATATGCAAACTATTTTTAACCTGTTATTAGTAGATTGCCTGCATAGTTCTGCTCATTCCTCAAGCTTATCTTTGGCATAGAAATTATTTAATTATTTATAAAGAATAGAAAAAAAACTGTTTATGGGTCTTATTTAATTGTAGGGACAGTCATGGGTAGTGATTTGACATGACAGAGTTTCAGAATGACTGAACTGATCTTAGGTTGGATACTCTTTACTAGGTTTGCCTTGTGATATTTTGTTAATGATGAGCTGTAGTTGATGAGAAAGCCTGCCAGAAAACTTGACATTTGTTTAGAATTTTTTTTTAGAGATTTTTTTGCTATAGGGTGTGTGTACTTGCCAGAGACACAGAGGGACAGAAAGCAAGAAGTCACCCCACTGGGGGCTGGCCATACCACAATCCCTTCTCCTCTATTTTCCTCTTGGGATTTTGGGCACGTGTGCACTTGCCCTTGGCATGAGTTTTAAGCTGCCAGGTTCGGGACTCGACCTGTGGTCGGCTATGTGGGAGTCCAGCAACCAACCATTACACCATCTGCTGGTCTTATATGGCAAAAATTTTTAAATAACAATATTTATCATGCTTAAATAATGACAGTGATGACAATGATGATAATGGTGATGATCATTACTATGGCACAACTACTGTTAATGATAACTAAAATTGAATACTTACTATGTACCACATTGTTTTAAGCATTTTACATGAAGTAACTCATTTATTCCTTGCACAATCCTCAGAACAATTTATGAGGTATGTATTTCTAATCTTCTGGCTGTACTGATGAGGAAATTGAGACATGATCAGGTTAAACAGCAGCCTAAAAGAACACAGCAGAAGAAATTCAAACCCAGGCATGTCATCTTCAGAGCCTAACAATTGAGTTATATCACACTGTCTCTTTGAATGTAGGAATATAATGCATTAAAAATCCTTCCTGAAAGAATAAGAAACTGGGAAACATAATAAGGCAAACATAAAACAAAATTTTTGGCTATAAAGAGAAATGTTCAGAAATCAACTATATTGTTACTCAAATAAAAATTAAGTATTTGGGATACATTCTGGGCCAGACAAAATAAATTAGAAAGCTGTAAGAGAGCAAGTACTGGGGAATTCTCTGGGAGTGCAGTACAGAGATACAACGAGACTGTTAAAAATAACATGAAAGAGCAATTATGACACATGAAAGATCAATTGAGAGTTCCCAGTAGTTGGTTATTAGGAGTTCCAGAAGAGAAGAAAGGTAAGGTTAAGATTCAACGTAAGATGAAGTAATACTTGAAAGTTTGAAGAACTAAAGAAAATGTGAATTCTCAGATCTCGAGTTAGCCTGAAACATAAGGTAGGATTAATAAAGAAAAAATTTAAAAAGAACCCACATAAACATCTTAAAGTGAAATCAAAATCACATCAACTAAAAAGTAACCATCTTAAAGGCTATAAGAAAGAAACAGATAATATACAGAAAAGGGAACAAAAAAGACTAGATAACAGCAGATTTTTCTTCAGCAACAAATAAGTCCCAAGAGATAACTGTGTAATATTTAAAAGACTTAAAAGATAAGTTAAATTGTATCATGGAACTATATTATATACTGTTTATTCTCATAAGAGAATTATACCACCCCACCCAGATGACACTGAGCTGTTTAGCTATAACCGTTGAGATGAGAAGGGAAGGGACAATGCTTTAAGAAACATTTTGATCTGCCTTGGTCTTTGCTCTTTGCCACAAAAGTGGCATGCTTTAAACTGGGGCTATTCTAGCTTGATTCCCACAAGCAGCTGACCTAAAGCCAACATACAATGGGATCAGAAAATATACCTTGGTTGGTTCGAGCTATAACAAAAGAGCAAAATGAAGAAATTCCTAGACATATACACACCAACAGAATTTTCCTTCACTGAAAGGAAATGAAAAGGATTATTAAATAACTTATAAAAAAAAAAGGACAGTACATGAGATGTAAGAAATGATAGTAGCCTAAAATTTCTAAAAATTGGAATTAGCTACTGAGTCTTAATAAAACACAAAACCTATTGTTGATTTTTTTCTTTCTTTCTTTCTTTTTTAGAGACAGGGTTATCCAGACTGGCCTGAACTAGGGACTCTCTTGCTTCAGCCTCCCAAGTAGCTGGGTTTACAGGTGCATTCCACTAAACCCAGCTTATGATTCTTTCTCAAAAATACAGCAAGAACAAAATCTATACCTTGGAAAGCATCAAAGAGGGAAAAAGAAAAACAGAAAATATTATTAGCTAGGGCCAAATAATAAAGAAAAAAAAATGAACGATAACAAACAGCAATCACTATGAGATGGCAGAAATAGTCTAATTATTACACATGATACATACAAAGGAATTAAACTTGCCTATTAAAGACATTCTTTAAAGTTGAACAAAAATTTGCAGCTTAAAAAAAATCCCATCTAAGGCAGTGCAGAGCTCTAAAATTAAATTGATGAGAAAAAATGTAGCAGAGAATTCCAAACCACAAAAAAGCCATGTGGCATTATGAATATCAAACAAAATATATTTCAAGGTTAGTATAAATACAGAATTAAAAAAATGCATAAGCCACAAAAATATATAACAATAATTACCTTGGATGTATCTAGCAACAAAGAATCAAAATAGTCAAAATAGTGAAAGTAAAAACTGTAAGATTTACATCCATACGTATAATTTTATAAGGAGATTATAACATACCTCTATTAGAAACAAATAGATTGAGCAGAGGAAAAAGAGCATTATTTATCCAGAAAATGTAGGAGACGTGTATAAGCTTATTTCAAACCTCTTTCCCTAAAGAATTGCAACCTTGATTTGACCAACATCTTCACTGAGATAACATTTATTAATAAATCAAAGGCTGATGTTTATTTAGAAATTATTTTGTGATGACTAAGATAATCAAGTGAATTCAATTAAGTTATTGATTTTCTTCCAACCTCATAATACAAACCTAGAAAATAAAGCTTTCCAAATCTAGGGGAAAAAATGTTACTGCTCTTTTATTCCCCAGCTTTATTGAATTATGGTCAACAAATTGAACTTATTACATATTAAAGATAGAGTCTTAGTATAAGGCATCTTGTGGAATGATTTCCACAATGAAACTCATTAATATTGCCATCATCTCACATAGCCAAGTCTGAATGTGTGGCAATAACACAAACTACTTACTCTCTCAGCAAATTTTAAATATGCATTATTGTGGAGGGCACTGCATATGGAAGCCATCTTGAGCCACCCAGACAAACTTCCGTATGCAGTGCCCTCCACACATTATTACTAGCTATAGTTACTATGGCTGGAACATACTCATCTCCTATTTATTTGTTTTCAGACAGTGTCTCATGGTCGAGATCCTTGTGCCTCAGCCACTGAGCTGGGACTGCAGGTGTGTGCCACCACATCTAGCCCTTTCTCAGACAGGGTCTCACAGTCAGCCTTGAGTTTGTGATCCTCCTGCTTCAGCCTGTCCAAGTAGGTGGCAGTTTAAGTACATACCACCATGTCTTTAGATTGAGATGGGAATTGAACCCAGGCCTCCCATGTGGTCCCAACCTGAGAAACACAGTGTCTTAGTAGCACATCACTGTGGTTGAGCCTGTACTCAGCTTAAAATTGAAAGGTTGTACCCTCTGACCAACATCTCTCTTTATTTCTCTCTCCAAGGCCCTGGCAATCACCATTCTACTATTTTTCTAAGTATGACATTTCTTAGATTACGCTTGTAAGTAGCATCTTGCAGATTTTGTCTTTCTGTGTCTGGCTTCTTTCATTTAGCATAATGTCCTTCAAATTCACGTGTGTTGTTGCAAATGGCAATATTTCGTTCTTTTTGAAGGTTGAATAATATTCCACAGTGTATGTGTACCATAGTTTCTTTATTTTCTTATATATCAACAGAAACTGAGGTTGCTTCCCTATGTTGGCTACTGTGACTAATGCCTAGAACATGAAAAAGGAAACATAGCTTTGAGATAATCATTTCATGTTCATTGGCTATATACCTAGTGTAGGATTGCTGAGTCATGTGATGGTTTCTTTTTAATTTTTGAGGAACCTCCAAACTACTTTCCATAATGGCTATACTATTTTATAATACATTCCCTTAACAGAACAGAAGGATCTTTACTTCACATCCTTGCCAACATTTGTCAGCTTTTGCTCCCTCCCCTCCCCACACACTTTTTTTTTTTTTTTTTTTTTTTTTAATGCCAGGACACATGTGCCCATGAGAGAGAAGGAGAGAGGGAGGGAGATAGAGCAAGAACCCCCCAATGGGGCCTGATCATACAACTATCCTTTTTTCTTCCATTCCTCCCTGCCACCAGGATCATGGGTATGTGTACACACATTCCTGGCATGTTTCTCAAGCTGCCGAAGATGGGATTCAAACTGCGATCAGCCCTGAGGGATCCGGCTCCTTCAGCACAGAGCTTAACCACTGCACTGCAGGGCTGGCCCTCTCGTCTTTTTGATCACAGATAGCTTAAAATGTATAAGGTCATATTCCAATATGTTTCTGATTTGCATTTCCCTGATAATTAGTGAACATACAGCATCTTTTCGGATACTACTGGCCTATAGGTTTTCTTTGGAAAGAAGTCTATTGTGGTCTTTTGCCCATTTAGAAAAAAAATTCCCAGGACTTGTGAGCTCACCAGAGACAGAAAGAGAGAGGGAAAGAGAGAGAAAGTACCTCCTTGATGGGGCCTGCTCATGCTGTAATCCCTTTTTCTGCATTTCTGCATCCAGTCAGGATTTTCAGCATGTATATTTATGTACCTGTCATGTTTCTCAAACTATTGGGGCTGGGATTCAAACTGTATGTTTGGCCATGTGGGAAATGGCTCTCTTAACCATTAGTCCACGTAGCTACCCCTGCCCTGTTTTCCATATGGTTGTTTTGTTTTTTCTTTTTGCTATTGTGTTATATAAACTCCTTATACATTTGGGGTACAAACTCCTTATCAGACATATGGATTTGCAGATATTTTCTGATTCTGTATACTGCCTTTTGTTTTCTTGACTGTATTCTTTGCTGCAGAGAGGCTTTTTAGTTTGATGTAAAGCTACTTATTTTTACTTTTATTTCCTGTGCTTTTGATGTCATGTCCAACAGCAACAAAATTATTACCAAGAGACCAATGTCAAGGACCTTGCTCCCCTCCCTATATACTTCTTCTAGGAGTTTTATAGTTTCAGGTCTTATATTTCAATCTTTAACTCATCCTGAGTTGAGTTTTACATATTGTATAAGAGTACAGTTTTATTCCTTAGCATGTAAATATCCCGTATTTCAGCACTATTTATGTAAATAACTGTCCTTTCCCATTGGGTGTTCTTAGCACATTTCTCAAAAATCAGTTGACTGGGTATTTCTGGGTTCTCTATTTTGTTCCAGTCTGTGTCTATGATATCATCATATTATTTATTAATGTCATTTTGAAATATAGTTTGCAGTCAGGAAGTATGAGGCCTCTATCTATGTCTGTCACACATTCATTGAATGGAGGAATTCATGTTGCCAAAATGCCCACACTATTGAAGGCAAGCTATAGACTGAATATAATCTCTACCAAAATTCCAATAGCATTTTGCTAAGAAACAGAAAAAAAATCCAAATATTTATATGGAACTACAAACGACCCCGAATAGCCAAAGTAATCTTAAAAAGACCACTGCTAAACTGGAGGCATCACTGCACCTTTGATGTAAGAGAAATAATTATCACAGCAAATTATTTTTATGTATTCCAAGTTGTAAGCAGTTTAGAGAGGGAAAATTTATTTTTAAAAATAGCAACTGGGAGTTTAGGAGTTTATAAACATGCCCTGTTAAACTTTATACTATAATCAGAGGGACTCAGGAATATTAAACATGCAAAAATTTGGAAATAATCAAGTGGAAATGCAAGTACACCTAGTGAATGCGGTCAGTGCTATTGTATTTACATAAAGTCCCATTCCGGCAAAATGAGACACTGTGTTCTGCTATCTTGTATACTTAATGCTTTCCTGTATTGTTGAGGCTTTGTTTCTTGAGAAAAAAAAAGTCATCTTGATGCTGTTTTTAAATATAGGAACATAACTCTTGCTTACTATTTCCCAAGGTTCTTCATGCATTTATAGCTTCCTGGTGCTCAGATTTCTACCAATAAAAAGTACTTTAAAATAAAAAATAGGTGTAGAAATTTTGGAAGAACATGGCTATAGCACAAGATTATTCAATTTCACTGTGAGGTTAATAAAAAGGCACAGGACATATGCTTCAGTGAATCTAACCTACAAATGTTCTAAGACAGAACTAAATCCCAACAATCCAGTGATATTTTTAATGATCAATATTTTCAAAAAGGAGTCCCACTTTATTTTTTAAAAATAATATGCACCTTAAAATTCTTTTTTAAAAAGCTGTATCAGTGAGGAAGATTCTATACTGTGCCATCTTTATATAAATTTGGTGCAATGACAATTATCTTAGGCTGTAAGAGAAGTGTCATAATTTAGCTGCTTTAACTTTCTTACTTTTAACTCCTACTAAACCTGATTATCTTTATTTAAGCCAATAAGGCATCAGAGGAATAACTACAACCATTTGGTGACTCTAGAGTGTTGTTGAAAACTAGATCAAACACAGACTTAGAAAGAGTGTTGGGATTTGTTACAGACTTCTAGTATATTATCAGATGGTATGTTATCAAATATAACACACTGAACATTTTGAAGGCTACACATTTCTACCAGGGAAATAAAAGGAAATAGATTTGTGACAGGAAGTCTATTAAACTAATTAAGTCTTTTAAAATTAGAAATAAGTCATGAGGCTACAGATCACTTCTCCATAGTCAAGTGGTACTGGATTGGAAGTAAGGTCTTAGAGCTGTTAAAAAATCCTTAACAGGAGGACCAGCAGTTAGCATAATGGCTATGTCGCTGGACTCCCACGTAGTCGACTGCGGTTCGCGTCCGGGACCCGGTGGCTTGAAACTCATACCAGGCGTGTGTGCGTGGGTGTCCAGGATCCTGAGAGGAGAATGGAGGAGAAGGGATTGTGGCGTGGCCATCCCCCCTGGGGGGTGATTTCTCGCTTTCTGTCTGTCTCTGTCTGTCTGGCGAGTGCACGCGTCCTATAGCAAAAAACCTCTCCAAAAAAAAAAAATAAATAAAATAAAAATCATTAACAGGGACCAGCAGATGGGGTAATGGTTATGTCACTGGACTCCCACATAGTTGACCACAGTTTGACTCACTCACTCACTCTCTCTCTCTCTCTCTCTCTGGCAAGCCTATAACAAGGATCTCGCTCTAATAATAAATAAATAAATAAATAAATAAATAAATGAAAGTTTTTGCCATAGTACCTTATAAAAATAACCTGAAGGAAATTTATTTCTGAATAATTATTTCGTTGGCTAGATTTTAACCATTAGATTTTTTTTTCAAGTATTTCACAATCGAATTATGGGCCAGCCTCATCACTCAGTGGTTAAGGAAGCCTAATCCCACATGGCCATCAGCATGGTTCAAATCCTGGCTCCTGAGATGTGCAAAATACACAGTGTGTGTGTGTGTGTGTGTGTGTGTGTGTGTATGTGTGTCTCAAGTCCCAGCAGGATGGAGAAATGGAGAAGAGATTGTGACCTAACTATATTCAATTTGGGGGTGGGGGGTGATTTGTCCCTCTTTTCTCTCTCTCTGTGTCTCTCTCTGGTGAATGCACACATCCTCTGGCAATTAAAAAAAATGCAATTTGGTTTTAAAACTCATTTTTATTGCTGTTTTTTTCACTCTTTCTCTGGGCTCCCTATTCACTGCATTAACAGTTTTATAGTTATCTCTAGCCCACATCATCAGATCATGATTTATAATTGCCTTGGCATTCTTTCTTTTGGGAATTTTTTACCTGGTTTCACATTCAGTTAGTGAACTCCTTAATATCTCTTGTTTCTTCCAATTTAAATGTGGTCTGTGTCCTCTGTTCCCCTTGGCCTCACAGTACTAGGCTGCCTTAGGCAGCATTGTCCATCAGCCACCTTTCTACTATTGGTAGTACTACCCCAAGTTTCTGGCTGTCAGCAGAGAGCCTGAGCCCGTTTCCCTCTCTGAATGAGCACTTTTGAGACCATTTTATCCTGTCGCAGTGGATTCCCTGTCCACTGTGTGTTTCACACTCTGGAGCCAGGTGGAGGGTGGCTTTGGCCATGCTCATCACTGGAGGGCTGAGAGGCTTCATGTTCTTGGGGATGTTTGCCATTTTTAGGACTCTGGAAATGGTTTTTTGGTTTCCTGTTTTTTCTTTCTTTTATTTTTTTAAAGAATTATTTTATTTAACTTTATTTATTACTATTGTTTTTCAGTTTGATCAGAGAAAAAGAGAGAGGGAAAGTGAGAAAATAAGCCACCAGGTCCGGCACTTGACCTGCAGTTGGCCGTGTGGAAGTCCAGCAACTTTAACCACCATGCCACCTTCCAGCCCCAGTTTCTGGTTTTAATATGTTACATTATATTTTGGGGGTAAAGAGGGGCAGTCAGAGACTAAACTTACAATGACTTTTTTTTTAATATTAATTTTAATTTTTGGAGAGGTTTTTGCTATCGGGCACATGTGTTCGCCAGAAATACAGAGAGAAACAGAGAGACAGAAAGCAGAAAATCACCCCCCAGAGGAGATGGCCATGCCACAATCCCTTCCCCATTCTCCTCTTGGGATCTTGGGCGTGCACGCACACGCACCCGGCATGAGTCTAAGCCACCGAGTCCAGGACTCAAACCACGGTTGACTACATGGGAGTCCAGTGACATAGCTATTAGGCCAACCGCTGGTCCCTACAATGCCATTTTGATTAAGTTTTTTACTGCCTACTTTATTATTAATGTCTTTATTATTTCTTTTTCCTACTTATAGTGAGGTTGATTTTGCTCTTAGTCACTCATTACTTACTATTGCTTGAAGCCTGCTTTAGTACTTTCTCTTGGGACTCATAGTTTTTTTTTGTTTATATGTTTATTGGGGTAATTTTTTTGTCTTCCCTTTTCCCACTTGAATCTGTGCTTCATGAGGACATTACTTTATTCACTGCTATATTAACATCTTTAACAGTTCCTATTATTTATGTACTTCAAAAAATTGTAGAATCCATGAATGTTGGTGGTCTTTCCATCCTAAATTGTTTCATCATTGTTAGATTTTTATTTAATGTATGCAAGAGGGCTTCACAAATTCTGTGAAAATGTACCAAGAAAAAGCTACACATGGGTTTCAGAGTCTTTTTGCACCAACATGAATTTGTACTTCCATTTTCCCATATGCTTTTTGAATTACCCTTGTGTTAAGACTCTCTGTTTACTTCTCAGTAAGTAGTGGTTCTGAGTGGGAGAGGAACAGGCTGTGTGACCTGTGTGTGTTGCTGATTTTCTGGGAATTAAGTCTAATTTCTAATTCTTTTGGGATGTAAATTACCAAGACTTACCTTACTCTGGCTCAGAATCAAGTCTATGGTGTTCGAATGCCTTAGGCAGGGCAACTTCAGGGTTTGTCTGAGACTCAGAGGCTGGAGTCAGGGACATTCATACCTTTGTTTCTTCCTCCACTGTCCGCAAAATTTGGAGATTTAATCAGTGCTTGTCCTTTTTTTCTTGTCCTTTTATTGTTTTATTTAAAATAGTTACTTAGGGTTTTATCTTGGGGGCACATCACCCCTCTGCAGCGCATTATAAGTGAACTTGATTGGATAAGCTAATGGAGTTGTAAAATTAACTACCCTGGTTGTTCTCTTTCCTCAGTTTTTAATAATTGTCTTACTCGCTGTTGGCAAAGCCTTGGAATTGCTCATACCTCAAAGGTAATTGTCTCCTGTCCCTTTGTTTATGATTGTTCTTCTCTCCTTTCTCCATTATTTCAATCCCATTGGCTTTAAATGTTGCAATATTTTTTCTGGTTAGTCTATGGCGTACTTTGTGGTTTCTAGTGCTAGTATAGCTGTACTTCTTTCTTTTTTTAAAATTTTATTTCATAACTTTCATTCTATGAGTTTGGGTCTGACTCAGAGAAAGATGCATTTTCTTTTTTTTTTTTTGGAGAGGTTTTTGCTATAGGGCGCGTGCACTTGCCGGACAGACAGAGAGAGACAGAGAGACAGAAAGCGAGAAATCACCCCCTGGGGGAGATGGCCACGCCACAATCTCTTCTCCTCCATTCTCCTCTCGGGATCTTGGGCACACACGCACACTCGCCCTGTGTGAGTTTTAAGCCACCGGGTCCGGGACGCGAACCACGGTTGACTACGTGGGAGTCCAGCAACATAGCCATTATGCTAACTGCTGGTCCCAAGATGCACTTTCTTGATTCAATTCTTCCACTCAGGTTTTTGTAGTTCTTTAATAAAAGGATCTTTCTGTATTTGTTTGTCTCTGTTACTTTCTCCCTGGGAGAGACTAGGGATACAGAGGAACCTATTTAGACAGTGGTTCTGGTCATTTGGAAGATGGGAATTGCTTGCAACTATCACATATTCTTCATGCTTAACTCGTGAATTACCCTTTTTCTTTTTATGAAGCTTGAAAAAACTTTAGCTGTTTGCTACAAAGGTTAAAAGCGTGTATGGTAGCGTGAGTTTGATTGTACCCCGTCACAAGTCATAGTGCCCTACAATAAAGGGGTGAGAAGTGAAGCCAGGAGAGTCAATTAAATCTAGAGTCCCCTTTTTTCTCTGTCAGTCTCTGCTATCTACCCTTTCTCCCAAGTTAATTAACTTCCATGCCTCCTGGCCATCACCAGTTAATTGGATCTTCTTTTCCTGTACCCTAGCCTTTTCTTGGTAAGTTTTGGCTTTTAGTACCATCAGAGGATGCTTGCTATTTGTTCTAAAGTGTGATGAGGATTCAGTACTGAATCACATGCTCGACTGACCTCCATAAGTAAAGCAGAACTACCCTTGATTTTGCACAAGGGAAGTATATTCTCTGTGACACTTAGAACAGGGAAAGAATTTCTTCAAGCACTTGAGACCTAAGTAATTCTAGCAATGAGCTTTCTGACTTAGAATGAGAAAGTTTCTGTATTTTCACTGGGAATTTTTGATAATTAAGTATAAAAAATTCAACTCAACAATTTGTGAAGAACAGTAGGAAGTCTGACTGAGGCAGGTTGAGGAGGCCGCAATGTGACCTAAAATCCATCTTGAGTTGACTTTTCATGTGTGTGGTGTTTCTTACTGTGTTCTCTGGCTTTAGACCTTTATTGCTGGGAGAGTGTTTGCTTATTGGTCTTCAGTTGTTAAAATAAATATATTTTAAGGCGTGGGTATGTCACTGATTACATTAATTTCATACACTACAATTACATAGTTAGTTCTCCATCATTCATGCTTGTGGAGAGGAAATTGAGAGTGCAGAATCTAGTATTCACCTTTCCAGAGTTAGTTCTATTAATATGTACAGGCTGGAAGGGAAACTTGCCATTGGAAAGAGTTTCTTAGCATCAGATAAGAAGATAAATTGTGTGGTTCTGATTTTAGGCATGTCCTTACTGCAATTAGCAGGGATTTTTTTTTTCTTCTTTCTTTTCAAATTTTTGCTCTTCTTTCCTTTCCTTTCCTTTCCTTTCCTTTCCTTTCCTTTCCTTTCCTTTCCTTTCCTTTCCTTTCATCTGTCTTTCCTTTTTATTCATGACAGAGTATTTACACATGCATGAGAAAGAGAGTGTTGGAATGCTCTCCACAGGGCTCACTCCCTCTACCATTCCATTCCGCCATTCCCCCAGCCTCCTAGGACCATGGTCATATGAGTCCATCATATTCTCAGACTGGGGACCCAAACCATGGTTGGATATGGCTTCCTGCTCCACAGTCTAGTATGCTACCAACTGTGCCATCAAGGTTGGGCCTCTTTTTTTTTGAGAGAGAAAGATTTGCTTTAGAGCACATGTGCTCACCATACAATCAGAGAGACAGAAAGTGAGAAATCACCCCCTGGGGGGATGGTCATGCCACAATCCCTTCTCCATTCTTCTCTCAGGATTCTGGGCACACATGCACACGTGCCCAGCATGAATTTCAAGCCTCCAGGTCCAGGACTCAAACCACAGTCAGCCATGTGGGAGTCCAGTGACATAACGATTGTGCCATCTGCTGGTCCTAATCCACCTGTTTTTAAGTCCTGCAAAAAGTGAATTTGGACATGAGCTTTTGTCTGTCTCTTCTAACGCCTGCCGCCAGAAGACTTTGGCGCTGTCCCTTCACCATCTTTTCTGGGCATCTAGACTGAAGGGCATCTACTATTTCCAATTGTTAGGTATTACCTAGAGCACTGTTTATATTTAATGTCAGGCCATATTCCTTGCTGAGCAATAATGAAAAGGGGGTAAATAGACCGCAGAAGTATGTTTTCTAAGTAAGGTGGTGAGAAAATTGATTTAGTATCTTCCTTGCTGTGGCAGATATGGGTGATCATTATATTGGTGGCTGCTAAGAATCTCGGAAGTCTAGAAAGGTAGAGGGTATAGAGTTTAGGGGGTTACCAGATAAATTTGGCATTATGGTGAGAAAAGAGCAACCCTGATGCCAGGAATAGGGTTAACAGTGCTATATTGTGGAACAGTAACAAGACATGAGATCAGTCCAGACCCAGCCATCCAGGAGTGTAATTGGGCTCTACAGTTCCCAGCCCCCTGGCTGCGGACGTGAGCCTCAGCTCCTGGAAGCGATGCCAGCCTCAGGGACTGGTCTGAGAATTCAGTGCTGTCAGTTTGTAAAGCACTTATGGCAGTGCCTGGCTAGGAGGCGGAATTTGGTAAGCCCTGGTGTTACTGCTGCTTTTTCTATAGCTTCTGTTTTTGTTGTGATTGTTGTTACTGTTAGCGGAAGGTAAATGGGAAAGATCTGATTTGCGGACTCAGGTGTTTTATGTCCTCAATTTGATAAACAATGTGAAACAAAAGTTTCTACAATCTAGATATATTTACTGACCAAAATAAAAGTTTTATCCTTGTGGTAAATGGTATTATTTTGAAAATTTTTGCTGTTGCTTTCTAGAGGATGATTTTATGGTCTGGTCTCTCTACCATTAGTGTACCCATGTGAAATTAGGGTCCTAATTTCAATAAAATCAAAAGAGGTTGTATTGGGCTAGCCAGTATTGTGGGTAAGATGGCTGGAATCCACATGGCCAACTGAAACAGTTTGAGTCCAGGACCTGGCAGCTTGAAAAAACACGCCAGGTGCATGTGCCTGTATGCCCAAAAATCCTAAGAGGAGAAAGGAGGAGAAGGGATTGCGGAGTGGCCATGGCCACAGGGGGTGCTTTCTCACTTCCTCTCTCCCTCTCTGTCTCTGTTCAGTGATTATGTGTGTGCCCTCTAGGGGAGAAAATAAAATAAAAAGTCATGCTGTTTTTAACAAAAAATGTGGGTAGAAGTGACTGATGTTATTATCTTTAAACAAAACCTTTAACAGCCCATTGTAGTCTATAGTTTTTCTCTTTTTTTTTCCTCTCCTGTCACGAGGATGACAGTATCCTCATGAAAAAGGCACTGTCTCGAGAGAGAAGCTGCCTCTCAGCCTGGAACCTAGAATAAAGACTGCTCAGAACATGACAGAAGGTCATCTTTGGTCACTCAGACTTTATTACTGCCACAAAACCTAACACAGTGGTAGGATGCTCATATATTATGTACTCAGTTTTAGTGTTGAAAAGAACACTAGAGTGTTTTTTTGAGGTCTAGAACTGCTCTTCTAGTACAGAAACACCTAGCCACCTGCAGCTGTTTACTAAATAAAATAATAAATTCCAGTTCCTCAGTTGCACTGCCACTTTTCATATGTTCAGTAGCCACATGCGGCTAGTGGCTTCGGTATTGAACAGTTCAGATCTAGAATATTTCTATCTTTGCAGAAAGTCGGGCTGGACAGCAGTGGTACTGTAGAAATATTAGCGGGGTCCCTAAGGCCTATATGAAAGGGGTTTTAGCTCAAGGGGCACAACTAATGTTTTATTGTTCTTTTCTCAGTTTTCAAAAAATATATGATCCCATCATCTGTGATCTGATTATCATGTATGGAAAAATAATAGGGTATGTCCTAAGTTATAGAATATAATTATGTAACTCACTCATTTCCCCCCTTTTTTTTTTCTTTCCTGTTTTGCAATTTTACAAAACCTCTGTTTAGCCTTACACTGTTGAATTAAGGGCTGGGCACATGGCTGTATCTTGCTGATGGATGAAGTAGACTGCTTTGATAGTCCATCTTGGCTTTTATTAAGGCTAAGGTCACAATGAGTAATAATTCTTCAAAGTCATTTGATTTTTAAAGAAATTCATAGTAAACCATTAATTTAAAAGGTGGAAAATAACCATTTCTAGCAACTGTAGTATTTTTTATTACTTAAGTAAATTTAAATTCAGATTTATAAAAGTTAAGGTCAAAAGTATGCTGAATACATTGTATTCTAAATAGAAACAACCAGATTTAATACAATGGAACAATAAGTCAGCTATTTCCCATGGCATAAACTAGTTAGACTAGCTTTCCTAAATATTTCATTGCCCACCAATAAGGTACATAACCTGTTTTCATCAGTTAGCATTGACTGTTTCAGCAAGTGCCGTCCCTGACATGAGGGTCATTTGAAATGTCACTGCTGTTTCTCATGCATTCAGCAGAGATCAAGTTGCTCATATCTAAAAATCCTGTAGTCCTTTAGCAAATCTGGAAAAAGCATTTGTCTAAGCAGCCAGAAAGCTTCTATCTCTGCTGATGAAAGATTTAATAGAAACTGAGTGATATTGTTTCAGCTCAATGTATTCTGTATAATTAAGCAATTGATGTTCTTTAGTTCATTAAGCAATTTCATTCACCCTCCCAACACTACTTTGCATTCATATTTTTTTGGTTATTTGATCATTTTGTAAGTCTCATTAGTTGAAGTTGAGAGACAACATTAGTGGAAAATTTAAGTTATAAAGCATAAAGCATTTTGGGAAAAAGTACATATATTGCTTAATACATACAGTAATTTGGAATCAGATTGCCTAACAAATACCTGTTTTAGTGAAAAGATAGGAATTATAGTTTTACAGTATCTTTTTAAAAACAGTGCTGGGCTGTGTTAATAATTGATTTATATTGTGGCTAGGTAGTATGTGTGTGTGAAAGTCCTGCAGTTGATCCCCAATTATATAAATATTCTTGAAAACAATTTCCATTATTTTTATTATTGTAAATTTTTTCTTATTTATTTATTTATTTATTTATTTTTAGCTTTTCTATAGGGTACATAGTCTTCTGAGAAATCACCCCCCCCACCCCCCAGAGACAATGGCCCTACTGTAGTCACTTCTTCTCCAGTCTCCTCTCTAGATTTTGGGAACACATACACATATGCCCAGCATGAGTTAGTTAGTTTCTTTTTTCCTTCCTTCCTTCCTTCCTTCCTTCCTTCCTTCCTTCCTTCCTTCCTCCCTTTCTTGGAGAGGTTTTTGTTATGAGGTGCAGGCGCTCGCCAGAAAGATAGAGAGAGACAGAAAGCGAGAAATCAACCCCAGGGGCAATGGCCACACCACAATCCCTTCTCCTCCATTCTCCTCTCAGGATCTTGGGCACGCATGCACACGCGTTTAAGCCACCGGGTTCGGGACTCAACCATGGTCGACGATGTGGGAGTCCAGCGACATAGCCATTATGCCAACTGCTGGTCCCCCCAGCATAAATTTTAATTCACTGGTCTGGGACTAGAATTATGCGGTTAGCCATGTGGGATCAAGCATCTTAACCTCCATCCCACCTGCTGGTCTCCTATTTATGAGTGAGCCTTCACTTTAGGCCCTACCTTAAGTAGGACTATATCTTCCAGTTAAAAGATTTGGACCTCAAGCCATTAGGCAGAATAACTTCCCGCTTTCTCTGCGGTTGGCCAGGGCCTCCTGAATCTGTGAAGTATTCCTTAAGTGTATCAATTACAGCACTAAGACCTAGGAGTGGCATGACAAAGTAGAAGGCTCTTCACCTTTAAACAGATATTAAATAATGCCATGGAGTTATTGAAAATGGAGCAGAAGAGGAAAGACTGATACTACTGCTTTTTATCGTAGAGTGTATATTTTTTTATTTAATACTACATTTATAAAACTCAGTATTTCCATTTTCTAAACTCATATTTCTGTTTCACTGGGTGACCACGCCCAAGATCAGGCAAATGAACTTTGATTGAGCAACTAAGTCTTAATTGAAACTTGTTTAGTGTTAGGCACTGGGCTGGTTTTATAGAATTCCTCTTGGTCATGTGTTGAGGGGTCTATGGAAAGATCTATTTAAGGCAGTGGATAAGAATATGAATTTTTATTTTTTTGGTCAAAGAATTCAACTAGAGCTGTTCAATAGAACTTTTTTCTTTCAGTGTAAAGTTGATAATTAAGGTAAAATGTCTCTATATATCACCAGATATGTGCATAAGGATGATGCCTCAGTTGCTGTGTGTGTGTGTATGTGTGTGTGAATATGTATTTATATGTATAGCCAAATAACTAAAAAGCAGACTCGCTTGTACTCTTTCTTTGGGAGTATTCACTGAAGGGGAAAATCTTCAAAAGTTCATGGAAAATGCATGTTATGACAAAACTACGAATTGATTTGCCTTTGTTTGTACCAACATCAATTTATTCTTTAATTCCATTTTTTCCACAGATATTTTTGAAATCCCCATGTATAAAATTTATAACCTCTAGTTTTATTTCATGTGGTTAACAGTAACATTAAGTACCTTATACTGTTGTGAGGAGTAACTATACAGAGCATAGCATAGAACCTGGACATAAGAAACATTTGGTCAGTGTTATCAAAGCACTGTAGTCAAAATAGCAATGGTCTATTAATCCTTTTCAGTAGTTATTTAGCATGTATCTATGAATATACCTAAATAGATGTAGGCTGTAATTGTTATTAGTTATAGACTCTTACAAGTTTATCACTGCCATTCTAAGATCTAATAAAAGAGCTAATTTTACAACGTCTGTGATTGCCAACTAATCTCATATAGTAAATGGCATATAACTCAATAGTAACAGTTTTGGGGGTCTTGCTCATTTCATATGTTTCTCAGAACTTGTTGAGATAGTACTCAAGAGTTTTTAAAAATCCATGGAAGGCATATATTATGAAAAATCTATGCCTGGATTTCAAAAACTTTGGTACCAAAATAAACTTGTACTTTAATTCCATTTCTTTTACAAACCTTTCCAAGTTCTCTCATACAATAAGCAAAGAATATTTAAAAAAATTAGTTTACATGTTAATATAAGTGATATGGATAGAGGATTTTAAATTTTGGATGTACTGTGGACCCTATCCTGTTATTTAAACTTTTTCACATCTCAAAGTCAGATACTTGTATATTTCTCAGGGATTTAGAGTACAGGGGTAAAGAAGGATAGAGGGGGAAAAATAAACTCCTGAGAGACTGAGCATGTTATAATTTGATAATTTATAATATCTTTTATCTGTATAAAAGTTCTAACTCTTCTTTTATTAGCATTTGCCACATACCTCAAATCAGGGACTTTTGATAGTCTTTAACCCATACTCTCTGATTCCAGGAATATTACAGTTAAAAGAACCAGGATTCCAAGAAAGTTTAGGGTTGTACCTCAGTTAAAGGCTTCAGACTCCTGATAAATGGACATGAGAAGGGAGAATCCATCACAGTAATTGAGACATTATAAGAATTGCTGATTTGTCATGTAATTGCATATATGACTTAGAAAATGGATATTATCATTATTTAGAAGAGTTTTACAGGAATTTTTAAAAGCAAATGTTGCTAATGAAAAGACCCGAGTTAGTAGTTTCCAGTGTAACAGATTGGTACTGGCCTGGTCTATTGGTTAAAATGTAAATGTCCCTGTTTTGTTTCAGTAATAATACCATAATTATTTAGATCAATAAGTACTTTTCATTTTGCTTGTTATAATAATTTCAAAATTTTAAAAGTGAGAGAGCTCTCAGCTGTAGACTGAAGAACTATAGATTTCACTAAGGCTTGTTTAATGAAAGAAAACCATAAGTGTTGGCAGTAATTCTGTGATTCCCTCCCCCCCCTCGCTTATGGACCTGTGTGCTCACCAGAGAAAGAGACAGAGACAGAAAGAGAGAAAGAAATCACTTGCTATAGGGAATGGTCACATTGCAATCCCTTCTCTTCCATTTTCCTTTGTGATTTTGGGCTTATATCCCAAAGCATGCATATCCTCATTCACTTAACCAATATCTATGAAGTATTTGTTATATCTTGAGCTCTGTGCTGTCAGGAAGCATATATACCTATGGAAATGACATACCCGTAACTGATGATAGAAAAAAAGTACAATGCTTATTAAGATAAAATTATTTTGATACAGAGAGACCATTGTAGAATATGTATATTCTTTTTTTTTTGAGAGGTTTTTTTCGCTATAGGGCGCGTGTGCTTGCCAGACAGACAGAGAGAGAGACATAGAGACAGAAAGCGAGAAATCACCCCCAGGGGGGATGGTCACGCTGCATTCCCTTCTCCTCCATTCTCCTCTCGGGATCTTGGGCACGCACGCACACGCGCCCGACGTGAGTTTTAAGCCACCGGGTCCAGGACGCGAACCGCGGTCGACTACGTGGGAATCCAGCGACATAGCCATTACGCTAACTGCTGGTTCCCAGAATATGTATATTCTTGACAATTTTTATTTTATTTTATTTTTTTTTTTGCTATAGGGCAACATTATTACCAAGTCTTGTCACTTTTCTCTAGAATGTCTTTTCCAACTAAACTATGACCTATTTATACCTTATGATTTTTGTCTTAATTAATAATGCCTTTTCAGTTAAAAACTCTACCATTTTCTTGAAGATAAGTAAGATTTTTTTTTTTTTTCTTTTTTTTGGAGAGGTTTTTGCTATAGGGCGCGTGCGCTCGCCAGACAGACAGAGAGAGACAGAGAGATAGAAAGCAGGAAATCACCCCCCAGGGGGGATGGCCACGCCGCAATCCCTTCTCCTCCATTCTCCTCTCGGGATCTTGGGCACGCACGCACACGCGCCCGGCGTGAGTTTAAGCCGCCGGGTCCGGGACTCGAACCGCGGTCGACTACGTGGGAGTCCAGCAACATAGCCAATACGCTAACTGCTGGTCCCAAGTAAGATTTTTTAATAATTTTGTTCCTTGCAGTCATTTTAAAGCTGTCATAGTACTCTTTCCACTGCCTTTCTTTACATGTCTCTAAATCTGTTTTCTCTAATAGTCACAGACCATGTTTATTAAACTTTCTGCCCATGTGGGTCAGTCACATTGAAACAATAGTTCTGTTGTTCAATCTGGTTGCTCTTTATCTCCTGTCAGCAGTCTCATTAAAGAACTCTAAAGGGCATTGCATTAGGAGCTAAGTCCTTATTTAGGATGGTAGAAAAGCTTTATAGCTGGGGGCCAGCAGGTGGCATAGTGGTTAAAGCACTGGACTCTCACATGGCTCACCATGGTTTGATTCCTGGACCTGGCAGCTTTCGTTCTCATTTCCCTCCCTCTCTCTCTGTTTCTTTCTGGTGAATGCGCATGCCCTATAGCAAATTGAAAAGCAATAATAAGAAAAATAATAAATAAAATTAAATAATTGTAAAAAAATAAAAAGGAAAAGCTTTATAGCTAGTATGATTTTTGCCCATCGTGTTCTCTTATCAAATAGTTCCTGAAATAGCACATGAACCAGGTTCTGGCCCTGCTTGTGCCTGTTTTAAACTCTTGATCAGCCATAGCTCTTCTGTTTAGAGGGGTACCACATTTGTCATACCTGTTGTAAGCTTTTTGGAGGAATCTGTAGCATTCTTATTTTAAGATGTTAAAGACATTCTATATCTATAGAGATGTTTTCATGGTTTGTATTACTTGTTGCCTTGAGCCTTAAAATCTCAACACTGATTATCCTACTTTTGTAGAATTGTTGTTGGGATATAGTAATAGTTAATTTAAAAATAAATAAATATGAAAGCTGCCTAGGTCCAAGTGACATACTGTGCCTCTTAAAAAGAGGAAGCTGGCAACTCTTCTAGAAATCAGATCATGTCCCTGGGCCAAGAATTGGCTTTGATATATTTATTCATCGGGGAGTGTGGATGAACAGCTGCCTTTCGAATGTAGCCAAGGGAAATTTGCTGACAAGCATAAATATGAATAGGGCAATAAAGCTTGCAAACAACAACAAAAGAATGT
Source organism: Tupaia tana (assembly GCA_026018925.1). NCBI lineage: Eukaryota > Metazoa > Chordata > Mammalia > Scandentia > Tupaiidae > Tupaia > Tupaia tana. Next base: position 245,846,278 of record JAKSZU010000001.1, on the reverse strand, counting down.
TGATGCAAAACCTAAGAAGACTCAAAACCAATTTCTTCTCTCTATCATTTTCTATATCCATGACCATAATTCTTCTACAGTTGCCATGCCCATAAGCAACGTCAGATCAGAAATGACAAATTACCTTTCTAAAACTTGTACTAGGTGAATTAAAAACCAATTAACTTCTAATTTTTTTCCCATGTTCTTGGAAGATCTAAATTATCAATCTAAAGTACTGTGCTTTGGTGATAGCTTTAAAAAACTTAAAGAATAAACAGTAACAGGAGACAGGATGTTCAATGAGACTTTGAATTTAAACTTGGTTTATTCAAGTCTTTGCTTTCAAAAAGGGTTTTTAAAGGTACTTTTCATTGTCCTGCTTAACACCAGTAAATATTACCTGTTAGTCTTTTTGTTACAGAGGATTTCTTGTTCTTGCTACAAACTGATCTTTAGATGTCTAAATGAAAAGAGTTTCAGCCTTCCCTTTTTCCTTCTCTTCTTTCCATAAAGCATTTACATGTTTGTTCTCTATTACTACTGGGGATTAAATGTATAAATCACACAGTAAGTGGAGCTACTTCTTTATAACCTTTCTGTAAGAGCTCTTTTCATGGCTACTAAATATAAGGTCAAAACAGATTTCTGCCTTTTGAGAAAAATTAGATGCCACCATTAAAAAAAAATAAAAGTTTAGTTCATTCTTAGAAGATGAGTGGACTTCCAGCTAATAAAACATGACTGGGAGTTCTATTAGTGTATCTGGTGCAGTTCTACTTATACCACATTAGGGCTGAGCCAGCACAGCTTAGAATAGGAAAGGTCTGTGTGAGTGAGCCTAGGAGGACCTAGGCTGAATAAAAGGAAACGGGAATCTAGATGTTAGGTGGTGACTGGAGGAGGGGAATTTAGTAATCCACTATAAATATTAATTCTGGTCTCTTTCTTGGTCATGAAATGTTAAATTTAGAGTTGGTTTTCTTTTGACTTTTTTTAAAGAATGGTATTCACAAATCTCCCATTAACTTTGGGTAGAATAGAACTAAATTTATTATTCTTTTAAGGCAACTTCGAATTTTGTACATTTAATTTTCAAGTAATTCAGTGGGTAAGGAGGGGGTAAGAACCTTTTAGCTAGAGGAAAGAACAAGGAGTTCCTTTTTTTCAATCCTCTTTGTTTCCCCCTGGGCTCTAATATCTATTTTGGTGGCGTGTCCTTGCTTTCAGTGAATGTAAGTGTGATCTGTAACTCAAGCTATAGGAGGAAGAATGTAAAAATAGGAGAGCTATTGGCCTGAATGAGTTTTCGTCTGTAAACTTGAGTTTATCAAGAAATTTGAAGATCCTAGACCATCAGCAAGGATTTCTAGAGTAGATCTTACTAGTAGGGTCCTTTCAGTTGCAACAAAAAGAAAATAGACTCAAACTGGCTTAAACAAAAATCTGGATTTTCTATGGCTCATGTAACTCAAAAGTCCAGGATAGGTCTTTTGCTAGAAATCTGTCTTCATTTCTTTTCCATTTTTTTTCTGTGTTTATAAAGCAAGTTCTTCCTGAATTGTGACAAAGATCATCCTCCCATAATAATCTGTCTTTCTGTCAGTCAAACAACCCCAACAAGAAAGTGTCTTTTGTTGAAATTTACAAAAAAGTTGTCTGGTTTATTCAGCTGTCTTCCTGGGAACCATGAAGTTCTGACTAGGAAGTGGTTGTTCTTGAATGGCCCAGCCTGGATCCTGTGCTCAACTCTGAAGCTTCTGAAGAGGATGATACCAGACAGACAAAAAAAGTGGACAGAGAGGAAGAAAATAGGGAAATTACAGTGGAATACACATTGTTAAAGGGAAGGCACGTGGTGGGTGGCTGGTTAAGCTAGAAGTGGAAAAAGCAGGTAGATTATGAACAACCTTTATTGTTAGCTAAGATTTTGTACATTATTTTAAAAGCAAGTGTTGAAGGGTATATGAGGGGTATGACATTACTAGAGTTATATTTTAGTTAAGATTACTCCGGTGGCAACGTGAAGATAGATGGATTGCTAGATATAAATAGATAAGGACAGAGAGATATGGAAATTGTAATAGTTTATTCTTGAATCCTGATGTGTAATTGTGTGTACCTCCTATTTTACTGGCTTGGTGATTAGTATCTAGATATGAGATATGAAACAATAAAGCTTAAGCAAGGATAGAAATAATACAAACAGATTAAGGGATTTGATGTGAACCAATTTGAACGAAGTATTAATAGGAATTGCCAACTAACTTTAAAGGAAAGAGAAAGGAAAGGGACATCTAGACTGTGTAACAGAAAATTCTGATGATATTTAGAGAAATATGATTTTGGTGTCAAGTAGATGATTATTTATGCGAGTTGCATTCCCAGAACAATTAGAACAATAGCTAAAACTGTGAAACTCAAGTTTGGAAGAGCAGTTGCAGGTATAGATTTAGATAATGCATAAAAGGATATAGTTAACATGGTGGGGATGTATGAAAGAAAAAAAGAGTCAAGAATCAGACCCTGAAAAATACTAACATGTCAGGATAGGTGAGGGGAGTAGAAGGAAAAGATAAAAAAGACAAGAAAAGATTGATCTGAGGGATGAGTATAGCAGGAGAAAGACTTGAAGGAAAGAAAAGGTGATTATATAAAATACTTTAGGAAAGTTAAAGGTAAAGATTGAGAAAAAAGAGGGACCAGCAGATGGCATAGTGTACTTTGCTGGACTCCTACATGGCTGACTGCAGTTTGAGTCCTGGACCCAGTGGCTTAAAAATCATGGGTGGCGTGTGTGCATGCATGCCCAAGGTCCGGGGAGGAGAATGGAGTAGAAAGGATTGTCTCTCCAGCGAGTGCACGTGCCCTGAGGCAAAAATCACTTAAAAAAAAAAAGACTGAGAAAAAAGAAAGGATATTGCATTTGGCAACTAGGATTCCTACTGATATTTAAGAAATTATTTCAAACCAAATTACAGGAGTGAAATAGATGAAGAAAGCAGACAGAACAAGTGCTGTCTACACTTTTGGAAAGTTTCTGGTGAGAGGAAAAGTTCTTTCTTTATATTTCTCCTAAGAGACCTCATCTACTTCCGTAATACCAACTACCATACGATTTCTAAATCCATCACTCTAGCCCAGTCTCTTGAAATCCAGCCTATCTACCACCAAATTAATTTTCCTAGAGTTATTTTTGGATTATGTCTTTTCTTTCTAAGGAATTTTTTTTGGCTTCCCATTGCTAAAGATATCAAGACTAAATTATAAGCCTGAGTTCAAGAGATCCATCCAGAACCAACTTCATTTTTGAATGTTAACCTCTCACTGCATCTCTGGGTGAGCATTATGTTCTTCTACATGCTTCCATTATTCCAGCCAAATTGAACTTAATGCTGTTTCCCAATCATTTCCTGTGCTCTCCAGTTTAGCCAGTGTAGACTACATCAAGTGTTCTGCTTTTAGCAACCTCCATTCATTCATTTTTTAATTTCTTGGAATCATTAACTTAGCAAACATTCAAATGTTTCTTGAGATAGGGGGAGATAATAAATAGATGGGTGATATACAGGAAATACAAAGATTAGAGACTCAGTCATTGACACAGTGAAGCTTTGTATTAATATCATGTTCTCTCTCTGCCATATCTTGCTTCTCAGTCTGGGTTTACAAAAGTATAGAGAAGGAATATTCATATTATCTGCTTAACGAGACTGGATATACTATCCACCCTAGAAATATCACTTTGTTTCTCTTTCCTTGAAACTGTTTATCATAATTCTTAATTTTGATTTATGTATTTATACATTCATATTAACACACAAATATAAAATATACAAATATAAAATATACAAACAAGTATATTAGAAGATATTTTTATCCTCTGATCATTTGTATATTATTCCATTATCCCATTTCAGACATGTTCTGAGTCTTAATTATATTAATACTTCCTATTGTAAGACATTTCAAAAGCCATGTCTTTTATAAAGTGTTTCCCTATTATCCCTACCAGTCTTTTCTTCTCCCTCTAAATTTCTGCTGGAATTTTTCTCCATCTTTTATGATACCAGTCATATTCTATTATCATAATTATTATTATAATTTTGGATGTCTTTCCTGAAATAGAACTTCTTTAGGGGTGAGGGCCATTTCTTTCCTTTTTTTTTTTTTAAGGTTTTTGCCACAAGGCATATGCACTAGTTGGAAAGACAGAGACAGTGAGAGGGAAAGTGAGAAATCATCCCCCAGGGGTATGGCCATGCCACAATCCCTTCACCTCTGTTCTCCTGCTGGGATTTTGGACTCTCATGCATACACAGCTGTGTTTTTTAAGCCATCAGGTCTGAGACTCAAACCAGGATTGGTCACGTGGGAGTCCAGCGTCTTTACCACCACACCACCTGTTCGCCCCAGCCATTCATTCATTCATTCATTTATTTATTTATTTATTTATTTATTTATTTATTTATTTATTTATTTATTTATGATAAGGGACTGTGAAGAAACTGTTCAACAAGTGAGCCTCTTTGGTGAAATTTTTAACATTGAACTCATCTTCTTTTCTTAAGCTTTGCACAGTCTTTGGCCTTTCTCCAGGTTATGTTCTGTAAACATATTGGGTCATTGGGAAACTCATGACACATTTTTGCACAGAAAAATATGTCATACCTTTTCTGACTACCTAATATTTAGTTAAATTGGATAGTAACTCATGTAATCTCTGATTTTAAACTTTTCTCTTACTTATATACCTTTCAGGTCAAAATCCTCTTTGGCATTTTCATAAAGATCCCACCCAATCTTTCTTCCTAGTAATAATGGCATTAATTCTTTTCAAAATACAGGGATTGCATTTTGGCTTCATATGTTTGGTTCAGAAATCGAAATTCTTTTTGCTCTATATCACCAATGTTACTGGTTCTTTAGCTTCCATGTCCCTTTATCATTTAAATATCCTTAACTTCCGCTAAAAGAAGAAATGAAAACCTATATCCTAGGCCTTATAGCTTCCTATCATGGGCTTTAATCACTATACATTGAGTGAGAAATCATCCCCCAGGGGTACATTCCATTTTTCTCCTGACTCTATTGTTCATGGTCAAGTGAGTCAGAAGTAATAAATACCAACCTGTAGATCTGGTAAACTATCAAATCACATATCTGATATCTACTTAAGAATATATCACATTTTGATTTTCATGTCAGCATACAGTAGGAATTCACCCATAGCAAATGCTCATTTCTTCCTTCTGAGGTAGAGAACTGAATTCTGCACACTTGCTATGAATGTTTCTTATTGTACTATAAATTATAGCAGGAGTTTTTACATTTTTTTGACCATGACCCTCCATAAGAAACGCATCACATGTCACTACCTCATGTGCATCTGAGTAGCAGTGGATGCATATACACACATTGCACACGTATTTATGATTGAAATGAAAGTTTTATGAAACAATACTTTTCCTTATGCCAGGATACGATTTTTAAAAATACTATGCTGTGTTTTTCTGTATCATTATAGGATGGAGATACTTACTGATCACAGTAAATTGATATAATGATTCACTAATGAGTCACATCCCAGAATTTGAGAAACTCTTCAGATGTGATTTGGAAAATTGCTTTTCAATCTGAAGAACTAAATTCACTTCTATTCTGGTGATTCTGAAAGTTAGCATACATAAATATTTTCTAATTTCAGACTTTGGACCCTATTCCTAAGAGATTTAGATTGTGTTATTCCAAGGCAGGGCCTTAGAATCACCTCTTTAATAAGTCCCCCGAGTAATCCTGCTCTAAGTGACCTGGGTTCCACACTTTTGGAAGCACTGCATCTCTCTGAGATACTGCTTCTTCTCACCTTTTGTCTCATTCATCTACTCTTTATGCTTTTTAACAGGCAGTTTTCTCCATTGCAGTAGCATCTTTATTCCTTTTGGGCTTTAATTTTTAGTTAATTTAAATCTCATATGTCTCTAGCTATGGCATTCTTTGTCATAAGCTAGAAATAAGAGCCATGATCTTAAACCTTTTTATTTCTCCCAACCTTTTACATGTACCAGAGAGATTAGTGTCATTTAGAACAAGTGAGCTTGTGGGTGACCTCAGAGGACAAATGTAGCGTCTGCCTCTTCTTTGTATACCTGTAAGTTGAGGGGAGAAGATGTTGAGGTGAGGGCTAGAACTTGGGGAGTGTGTTTTTATGTTTGCCATTAGCCCACCCGTCCCACCCAGGACACCTGATTTTCTTCTCTCCAACCCTGTGCATTTTCAGGAAACAACTGTCGCATCTTGCCTGGTGCCCAGGTTTCTTTTTTCTTTGTTCTTTTTAACATGTTTTTTATAAAATCACCCGAGAGAAAAAGACAGGGAAAGTGAGAACCCGACTCCCACTCCCCACCCCCTACCCCTGGCCATTCTGCAATTCTCTCTTCTCCATTCTCCTGAGATTTTGGGTGCATAAGCGTGTTTGCACAGGCATGCATGCACGCAGACACACACACACAGACACACAGACACACACACACACACACGGCACAATTTTTAAGCTACCAGGCAGGTCTGGGACTCCAACAACAGTCAGCCATGTGGGAATCCAGCGCGTTAACCACTATGTCACCTGGTGGCCCCACAAGTTTGTATAAAACTTAAGCTTTGTTACTTCTAATTTGTTGTTAATGTAATGTCAGTAGTTTAGACTTTCTTACATTAGCTAGATTTACTCAGGCTCCTTTGATCTGAAACCCTTTCAAACTCTAGAAATTCTAAGTCATAATGGAAAACCACCTGGTATTATCTGTACTTTATTGTAATCTGCTTACATTTTACAATAACACTGTTCCCTAGTTGCTAGAATTAGGTGTTAGTTCTCCTCATAGAAATAATAAGGTCTCAGGGGCAAGTGTATGATGAGTCTTCAAAAATTTAATGGAAGGGAATCAGCAGTTAGTGTAATGGCTATGTCGCTGGACTCCCACGTAGTCGACCACGGTTCGCATCCCGGACCCGGTGGCTTGAGACTCACGCTGGGCACGTGTGCGTGCGTGCCCAAGATCCCGAGAGGAGAATGGAGGAGAAGGGATTGTGGCGTGACCATCCCCTCTGGGGGGTGATTTCTCGCTTTCTGTCTCTATGTTTCTCTCTCTTTGTCTGGCGAGCACACGCACCCTATAGTGAAAACCTCTCCAAAAAAAAGAAAATTTAATCGAAGATGCATTTTATGAAAAAATTATGCGTGGATTTGAAAAAAACTTTTTATACCAAGTAAACTCATACTTTAGTGATTTTTTTTTTAAATTATGAAGTCCCCTTGGATTTTGTACATTTTCTTTTGATCCATTAGTGTTTAATACAATTTCATATTTAAACTAATGTTTAATGAATGTGATATGTTGAATGAGTGAATGAATAAACAGATGAACTTCTACCACTGATGTTATTCAAGTTTTTAAAACTTTGCAAATATATAGATATTGTTCTTCTGACTTCTTTTATTACTTTAAACTAATATCAATTTTTAATAGCATAATTGACTATCATCTCCTTATCATACTGCTTTCATTAGGGAAAAGTTGAAATAGAAGTAATGTTAAAAAATTAAGTGAAATACAGCAAAAGAGGACTAGTAATATGATTTTAGTTTGGTGTATACATTATTGAGTTCCATCTCTGGCCTCTATTAACTAGATGCCACTAGCATACTGCCTACCTCTGTCATGACAGTCAGAAGTGTCTTCAGACATTGCCAAGATGTATCCGGTTGGGTACCGCTGCAATAGTCGGTCTCAGAGGGGATGATTGAGTCTTGATAGTTGTTGCCTTATTAAGGATCAGTAAAGGAAGAGAAAAATCAATGCAGAGTCTATTTAAAAAATACTGTAGTTCAAGGGAAAGAAAGTAATACCTAAAGAATCATTGGAAAAACCCAACTTTGAAAATGATGCACTTGGAGTTCACAGGAAAAGAATTGTTTTAGACAATTAGAGGTACTCAGCAGAATGCAAGACCACAAATGAGGGAGCTTAATGAATGGGACGAGAAAGTCATATGAGAAAACAAACCATCAAAATGGTATGGAAAGACATCAGAGGTATTAGGTGGTTGTGAAAGTCATGACATATTTTTCTATGCAAAAATGTGTCATTACTTTCCAGACAATGCAGTAGATAAGCAGATTACAAGAAATTTGAAAGGTCTTCATTTTAAGATGATAGCAATACATATTTTGTATTAGTAAGTGGTAATGACATAGGTATGCTTAAGCATTCCATAAATAGTTCTGGAATGCAATTTACATATTTTTATATATGAATATAAACATATAAGTATACATTTCACTTGTAAGTACATTTTACTTACACTTATATATAAATATATATTTCACTTATAATTAAATATCTATATTTGTTACTTGTATATATGTTTATATATATATATATTTACAAGGGAAATATAAATATATGTGTATTTCACTTGTAAGGATATATGTGTATATATATGTGTGTGTGTATTTCACTTGTAAGGATATATGTATATATACACATATATGTATATATACCCTTAAGTATATGTACATTGTGTACATATACATATGTATGTATCCTTATAAATGAAAGTATTCTTTGACCCAGCATTCTACTTCTCAGAAATTACTATTAGAAAAAGAAAAAGAAAAAAAAGATATAAAAATATTTATATACATGTGTATTCACCTGAGTTTTGTAATAAACAAATAAAATCAATATATTGGCCAAAATAGAGAAAGTCGGATAATTGATGGTACATCTGAATCATCCCTGGACACAGTAGATACTCAGTAATATTTGTTAATGTGTTCCTGGATGTATTTAATGGAATATTATGCATCCATTTTCAGTGATGACATTAAGTATTATTTAATGACAAGTAGATATTCACATAAAAAAAAAAAAAAGAATGTTACATGTATACTCTGGTCCTGTGTTGTATCTTTGTGAGGTTACGCACACACACACACACACACACACACAAGAAAACATTCTATTCATTAAAGATAGCTTTATTATTTATTTATTTTCTTTTTTTGGAGAGGTTTTTGCTAGAGGGCGTGTGTGCTCCCCAGAAAGACGGAGAGAGACAGAGAGATAGAAAGCGAGAAATCACCCCCCAAGGGGCATGGCCACGCCGCAATCCCTTCTCCTCCATTCTCCTCTCGGGATCTTGGGCACGCATGCACACGCGCCCGACGTGAGTTTAAGCCACTGGGTCCCGGATGCGAACCGTGGTTGGCTACATGGGAGTCCAGCGACATAGCCATTATGCTAACTCTGGTCCCTAGATAGCTTTGGTATTGATTCAGAAGAACTATGTGTTTTGACTAGTCTGAACATCACCTGAACCCTTAATAGTCAATGTGCTTTTCTAACTTCATGCCTTGGGGTTTATCCCTTGGTATTTTCCTGGAATATTCTTTTTCCCGTAATTTTTGCTATTAAAAAAAAAAACAGACTTTATATTTTAGAGCAGTTTTATATTCATAGCAAACATGAACAAAATTGAGGAATTATCCCTACATCCCTTTTCTCCACACATGCACAGGGTCCCCCACCATCAACATGCATTCCAGTGTGGTAAATTAGTTATTATCAATGAACCTGTTGACCATCATTATCACTCAAAGTCCGTAGTTTATATTAGGGCTCATATTTGGTGTTGTATTTTTTATAGATTTGAGCAAATGTGTAATGACATAATGTCTACCATTGTAGTATTCTGCAGAATAGTTTTATTGCCCTAAAAATCCTATGTACTACTCCTGTTCTTTACCCCTCCCCACTAATCTTTGGCAACCATTATTCTTTTTACCATTTCCATGTGTTGCCTTTTGCAGAATGCCATATAATTGAGGTTTTACAATATGTAGCTTTCTAAGATGGTTTTCTTTCACTTAGTGATAGGCATTTAAATTTCCTCCTTTTTTTTTTATGGTTTGATAACTTATTTCTTTTTCACACTGAATAATACTTCATTGTCTGGTTGTACCGCAGTTTATCTACTACCTTTCTGAAGGACTTCTTAGTTGCTTCTAAGTTTTGGCTATTATGAATAAAATTGCTGTAAATATCCATGTGCAGGTTTTTGTATAGACATAAGTTTTCAGTTTATTTGGGTAAATATCAAGGAGCACAACTGGTGGATTGTTATATTAAGAATATAGTTAGTTTTTTTAAAACTGCCAAAGTATCTTCCAAAATGGTCACACCATTTTGTATTTCCAACAGCCATGAATGAGAGTTCTAGTCACTCGATATTTGTACCAACAAGTGCGTCCTTAGTGTTCTCTGCTTATTTTAATGTCTTTCCATCTTAAATGCCCAATTCAAGTGCTACATACTGTGTAATATTGTCTTAACCTGTCAAATATTTAAACCTCCCACTTCATAGTAATGCATCTTCATTTTTCCCACTCATTTAGACTAACTGCTGATTTTTCGTCTTATTTTGGTCATTACAACATTGATGACAGCAGTCATTTTCTGGAAAATATAAACATTAACTTTTATTGGCTAGAAGATTTGGGATTGTTTTCACATGAAATGATTTAAAAGGTAAATCCATTTGGAAATGTACTCATAGAACAATATATTTCAATGGCTTCTATTTTTGTTGTGTAGTGGATAATATAGCATTATGTTTACATATAGTTAGTTCATTGAGTTAGAATGAACTAACTTATTAGAATCAAAAGGAGCATAGTTGGGAACCAGCAGTTAGCGTAATGGCTATGTCGCTGGACTCCCACATAGTCAACCAGGGTTCGCATCCCGGACCCAGTGGCTTAAAACTCACGCCGGGCGCGTGTGCATGCGTGCCCAAGATCCCGAGAGGAGAATGGAGGAGAAGGGATTGCAGCGTGACCATCCCCCCTGGGGGGTGATTTCTTGCTTTCTGTCTCTATGTCTCTCTCGGTCTGGCAAGTGCACACGCCCTATAGCGAAAACCTCTAAAAAAAAAAAAAGGAGCATAGTTGATCTTTTAATTTATTGATGAATTTATTGATGTGGAAACTGGGATGTAGAGTGTTTTGGTAATCTAGGCCATGTAACATAGACAGAATTATGTTATGTCTCCTTTATTTGTAGTCTTTCCTCAAAACCGTGTTATTTTTCTCCCATTTTTATTGAGTAGATAGGATTAGTTTGTTCTGTGAGAATGGATTTATTTTTCTAGGAATTGCAAATTGGTAATCTGAGAACATATTATTGAAAATTTTCTACTTCATTAAAATAACAATGTGAGCTATGTATGTTCCTGTGCCCCTTTGTACCTTTATTATCTAACTAATTAGTTCACACATTAAACATTAACTAAAGGCCAATTGTCATGACTTAAATCCTTTTACTTTACAATGAGCTTAATTTTATAGAATTAAAGGGTAGTTAAATTATTACCTTAGAGGTATTATATTAATATATATTGCATTGCACTGGATTGAATATTAACAGAAGAGATTAGTGTTAATAATCATCACTGCCAATCACTTCTTTGATATTTGAGCTTTGATTTCTTATTACTTTGTGTATCAGTGAGATTTCTGAGAAAACCAGAGATACCTTCTTTTTGAAACAACCGAAATAAGTAGTGGAAGGAAAATGTTAGACAAAAAAAGGTAGGCTGTATTTCTCTGGGGAGTAGAAAATCTCTGTTTTATTAGCTTTTGTCCTTACTTGCTTTTGCAGGTCCTACCCTTACAGCAAATTATTTTCTCTTGTTATTTCCAGTACTTGGGGGAATCCTAAGTGTCTCCACGTGCACATCCTTCTGCTTAATTAGTAACACATAGTGTGTTAGTTTTCCAGGGCTGTTGTAACAAAGTACCCCAAACTAGGTGTTTTAAAACAACAGAAGTTCTTTCTCTTCCAGCTCTGGAGAATAGAAGTCAGCCGTGCTTCCCCTGAAGGCTCTAGGAAAGAATTCTTCTTTGTCTCTCTTGGCATTTGCTGGTGGCCCGCAATCTTTGGCATTCCTTGATTTGCAACTTCTTCACTCCAGTCTCTGCACCTGCCGTTTTATGGCCTTCCCTGTGTGTTTATGTCTCTGCATCCAAATCACTCTCTCCTTTTTCATATAAAGATTCCAGTCGTTTGATAAAGACCCTCCATATATCTAAGGTGATTTTTATCTTGAGATCAGTAATTAAAAGGGATTGTGGCATGGCCATCCTCCCTGAGGAGTGATTTGTTTTTCTTTCTTTCTTTCTTTCTTTTTTTTTTTTTTAGAGGTTTTTGCCATAGGGCACGTGTGCTCGCCAGACGGACAGAGATAGAGAGACAGAAATGGCCATGCCGCAATCCCTTCTCCTCCATTCTCCTCTCGGGATCCTGGGCACTCATGCACACGCGCCTGGTGTGTTTCAAGCCACCAGGTCCGGGACTTGAACCGCGGCTTAACTACATGGGAGTCCAGCGACATAGCTATTATGCTAACTGCTGGTCCCTGAGGAGTGATTTCTCACTTTCTGTCTCTTTCTGTTTTTCTGGAGAGCGCACATGCCCTATAGCAAAAATCTCTTCAAAAAAAGAAAGAAAAAAAAGAGATTTTTTTTTTTTTTTGCCATTTACCCCATTCATATTCAAAAGAATTTAACTATCTTAATGATTACATATTTCTTCCAAGTTTATTTCAAATCTTTGTCTCTCTTTTTTTTTTTTTTCACAATAGACAATACATGCGTGCACATGAGAAAGAGGAAAGAGAGAGAGAGAAAGAGAGGCAATCTATGTAGAGTCTCATCACACCACAAATCCCTTTCTCCAATTCTTCAGTTCCTCTGAATCCTGGGCATGTTTTCAGGCTGTCCGAGGATCTGATCCTGTGATTAGCTGTGTGGCTTCCATCCAGGCCACTTTTCCTATACCATAGTGGCTGGGCCTCTCTCTCCATTCTCAAGTTACTGATTTCTCTCCCTGGTTTCTGGACTAGCAATAAATCCTAGTTACATATCCCATGTATTACTAAGACTTACTCATTTTAATTAATGAGATTAATTTCATTAATCTCCAGCTTTAGCAGTGGACAAAGCTTGATTCCTCTCTTTTCTTAGGATGAGGTCTTTCTGGAAGTCTCTTGTTTTTTAAGCAATTGCATCTTGTCATGTCCTTCTCTTCCTACTGCTCAAATATCTCTGGACTGATATGAATCCCAACAGTTTGTAGCTTAAGTTTACAGCAATGCTAGCTCCCTATCTCTCTGTATTTCTCCCTTCCCAAGGGTATATTACTAAATTGAATGGAATTAGAGTGCTTAGTTCTTCAGACATGGCTATTTTAATTATTTACAGCAGTACTTATACAGTTGAGATAAATAGTAATGAGCAGGGAGGAAAAAAAATCCTTTTTGACCTTTTAATAGTACGATTTCATTAGGGGTTCAGAAAGCAATCTCTCTCTCTTTTTTTTTTTTTTTTTTTTTTTTTTTAGGTTTGCTACAGAACACATGTATTTGCTAGACTGGGGGGGAGAGGAAGAGAAAGAGAAAGTAAGAAAACACCACTCCCACCCTGAGAGATGGCTACTCTGCATCCCTTCTCCTCCACTTTCCTCTCAGGAATGTGGGCATGCATGCACCTGATATCTTTTTCATGTAGGCCAGGTCTGGGACTTGAACAATGCAGTTGGTCATATGGGATCCAGACATCTTAGTCATCATGCCACCAGCTGGCCAAAAAGCAGTTTACAAGCACTTTATAGATAGGTGTTAAGCTATGTAATATTTTAATTTAAAAAGCATTCATTCTTTGTGTATTTGACACCAGGTGTTGCTTGAGACTCTTAAGAAACAGGTATAACGAGGAGTCAAAATGGTGAGCAGGTCAGCCGTTTCAGCGCATAGTATTCGAAAATAATTTTACAGTGCTGCAGGATTCAATAAACTGGGGTTAATGCGAGATGATACAGTATATGAGAATGAAGATGCGAAGGAAGCCATAAGACGACTGCCTGAGCATCTTTATAATGACAGGATGTTTTGCATTAAGAGAGCCCTGGATGACCATGAGGCAGCAGGTCTTGCCTAAAGAGCAATGGGCAAAATGTGAAGAGAATAATTTCTACCTTGAACCATATCTGAAAGAGGTTATTCAGGAAAGAAAAGAGAAGAGTGGGCAAAGAAGTAACTAGGTTGCAATCATGGATATGTTTGTCCTTAAAGTATTTTTATGAAGTTGGAATCCAACCTGAAACATTTTAATTTAAAAATAATTTGGTCTGTAGGTGTATTACTTTACATAAATATCTATTGTAAAAAAAAAAAAAAGTAAAAGAAAAAGGTGTAATGACAGGCTTTGTATTTTGATAGACCACATAAGCAAGAGCTGAGAGAAACTGCGGTACTACATCAGTAGTTTGTGACTGAAACATTCAACACTAGGGAAACCGGCACTTGGTAAAACTCAAAGAACAGATGGAGGCCAGATAGAAAAGACAAGTGTGCCCCATGCCCAGAATATAAACCATTAGCTTTTAGACATCAGACCCGGAGAATTGTTTATGTTTAGAGGCATATACAAAGATTCCTTAGAAGCATGGATATAAATAGATAGTTATGACAGAGAATGATAATTTCATCTAAAATGAGAGCAGTTATATATAAGGGGGTAAATAGTGGAGACTTGCAGATGGTGGAAGGTCCAGAGTCTATTACTGAATGATTATAGATACAAAAAGAGTGGGAGAGTTCTAGAATGATTCTCAGGTCCTTAGATAGAGACTAGAGATAAAGAACTAAATTTGAAGACATTTTTATGAAGGGCGATTATATCATGAAATTTTATTTTTGTAATAACACTCATTCAAAGTAGCTAGGAGTCAATTCTCAGATAATATAAATAATTTAATTGAGGCTAAATAACCTGGCAGTGACACAGCTATTTATTTGTCCAGCTCTGAAACTCATGTTGTTCTGCTTCTGGGAGGGGACAGGGATGCTAAGTTTAGGCTTAGATGTTGTGTTTGAGGACTCTTAAAATATTTAGGTCAACTTTTAACAGAATAGTAGGTTTTGAACTTAAGCTGAGAAAAGGGTGAATTCTTTTGGGTGAGCCAATGTAGGAATTGTTATATATGAGTACTTGTCCTACTTGTCATTGTCCAGAGGGAGAAAGAAGAGCTTTAGATGAAACCGTGGAGAACATAGCATTTAAGGTGACAGTAAAAGATGTGAATCAGAGAAGCATACAAAGAAATGTGGGTTCAGAGTGATAAAAAGAGAATGTTGTTATAAAATAATAGAAAAATGTGAGGAGATGGCCTATGGTATCCTGTGCTACAGATAGGTCAAGTTAGTTATTTAAAATGTTCATTGGACTCAATAGTTGGCAGAAAATTGGAAGTGGTTTTAAGAAGAGATATGAGTCCCTTTATGGTAGCTTGGAGAATTCATAGCAAAGGAAATATGAAGAGAATATGAATGTTCTTTCCTCTGTGAATATAGTAGTCTTCATCCCTTATTCATAAATATTTTTGTTTTGATAATAATGATAGTGGATTTAAACAAGCTAACCAATAGTAGGCCCAGTCTTGGTGCCCTGTGCTCCTAAGATACTGTGCTTTACAGATTGGGACCACATGGAAGGCTAGGATTTGATTTTTAGTCCGACTGAGGGTAGAGCACGGTGGTACCACCTGTAATGCCAGTGCCTCAGGGAGGTTGAGTCAGGAGGATTGTGAGTCTGAGGGCAGCCTGAGCACTGCAGTGAGACATATGGCTAAAACAGAGCCAGGGACGGTGGCGTGTTCTTGTTGTCCCAGCTGGGAAGCTGAAGCAAGAGGATTGTGTGATAGTAAGGGCCTTGTCTTACAAACGGACAAATAAACAGATGAAAAATTATCTCTCATCTCAGATTGGTTCCACCTTTCACTAATGATATGTTGTATATGCTAGGGGAAAAAAAATGACAGTACATTTTTTTGAGGGGAGGGCATTTTCACTATACTGAGCATGCACTCACCAGAGAGAGAGAGAGAGAGAGAGAGAGAGAGAGAGAAAGAGAGAGAGAGAAAGAGATAAAGTGAGAAATCACGTTGGGGGGATGTCCACATCACAGTCCCTTCTCCTCTATTCTCATGATTTTGGGCACACACGTGCACACACCTGGCGTGTTTTAAGCTGCTGGGCCTGGGACTCAAACTTCGGATGACCACGTGAGAATCCCACTCCTTAACTACTACACCACTTGCCAGTTGCTAACAGTGCATCTTCTACATGTGAATCTGACTTAGTTATATTGTGATCTAGTTACTTGAACTAATTAATCACAAAGAGATCTATCACATTGGGAATAAAATTCCATTACTGAAATAAACTTTGAAAATAAAATAACCAATGTGTTTCTATATTCCAAAGGGTGGATGTTTAAAACAGTGCCTTGTTCCGGTTGCTATAAATTTGATGCAGTGAGTGCTTTCTTTGGTGTCAGTCTATGGAAAAGCCATTTTCTATAAGGCTGAACTTGATCGTGTGTTACTTGCTTTTGTTTTTGGAGAGAACGAGTTAAACCCCATTGTTTATTCTTTGATTCTGACAGCACGTAACAATTACTGGTCAAATCCTCTTTGTGATTCCATTATCAAAACTATTGCTCAACTTAAGGTTATAGTTCTAATCAAAGGAGTGGGGAAGTTTGCATTATCTCTACAATTTCTCTTTTTTACCCCACACAGTAAAGATTAATCATTACAAAATGAAGATAATCAACTATTTCTAAGACATATAAAATATGTTTCCCAGTAATGTGTTAATTTTAGATGAATTATATTAGAGTTAAAGGATTTGGGTGGTCCAGAGATTTCATTATAAGGGATCTAACAAATGTCAACAACAAATATATTTAAGAAGTGCATAGAATACTTTATTGTCTTTTAATTATAATAAAGACAATGAGTTTTCTTCAGGGACACATTGCTGGGAAGAATTCCAGTTGTCTTAAATTTGTATTTTCTCTTTTTTCACATTCTTCCTTCGGATTGTATGTAAATACCCTTCTTGGTCTCAGTGGAACATATTGGTGTTTCTTGCTTCAGCAGTTCTCTTTTGGTAACTTAGCCCATATGTTTGTTAGCCTTTGCATAAAATTGTTTTGTCTGAACTCATCTTCTGAACCATATCTTGTATGTATCAGCCAGAATGAAGATTGTTAGAATGATTTTTGTGCAATAACTTTATAATCAAATGTTTTAGTTATTTGAAAGTAAAATGAACTTCAAACCTCATTTGTGGAAATAGATAAAAGAGTATAATTTTAGTATAAATTAGGTTCTTGGTTAAATACCATTTACTAACTTAGCTTACTCCACTCTCAATTTGTCATTGCTTAACTGTTGCCTGGAATATACCCACACAAACAATAGAGAGTTAGGGAACTGCGTGTCTTATTTTTATTCTTTTCATCTCCAATTTTAGAGCTTTCTTATGATGGAATGAAAAACAAAGAAAGACAATATATTTTCTTAACCTCTAAATGGGTTATCAATGTGCCATTGACGTCTAAATCTTATAAAGAGGCCATCAGAGTTAGATTCTGGGGCTTAGTGAAATTCAGAGTTAGTATTTAAAATGTTAGGAACTACCATTTTTAATTACCTATGTTCAGAGTACTTAGTCTCATAAAACTAATAAAAATATTGAATATTAGGCATTTCCTTACATTCAATCCTATATTCGGTAAATATTTATTGAAATCCTCCTATGTGATAGTTACTGTCTCTGCTCTCTTAGGATTTACCATGTCATTATGGAAGGTAAGAGACATTAGACTCCAGAAGTGAATTAGGTGGTATGAAAAATGAAAATGTTATGGAGAAAAATAAAGGGAGAGAAGGAAGTAGAGAAATGAGAAGAAGTTATTTTTAGATTGGGTGGGCACCTAAGGCCTTCCAGATAAGGTGACAGTGGGACAAACAGCTGAGGGAAGGGAAGGATGGACCCCTGTGAACATTTTGGAGAAAGGCATTCCAGACTCATTTTGCCTATAAATTGTGCTCAGTTTTAGGGACATCAGGAAAAATTAAACACAAAAATGCTCCTGTAGGATAGTAGAAAAATTTCCCTATGGGTTTGCAAGTCCCAAATTGCAAAATTCTGTAGGATTTACTCCATTTATCCACAGATAGGAGTGATTTACATGGGCTGTAAAAATTCAGAGAATGCCTCATGGAAGAAATGGCATGGAAGGACCCACAAGATTTGGCTATTTATTGTTACTTATTCAGTGGATACGTATTCAACATGAAGAGAAGGAAGATGGCTTTGCACAGAAGAAATGATTAGAAATCCAAAGGAGCATATAGTAGTCTTTCGACTACTGTAACAAATTACCAGGAACATGTTGGTTTAAAAGAACTGAGAGTCGGGCCACCTGGTGGTGTGGTGATTCAGGCAGCTGGATCCCTCATGAGTTTGAGTTCTGGACCCAGCAACTTAAAAACTACTCTGGGGCCACTATGAACACCCAAGATCCTCAAAAGAGGGAGAAATAGAGAAGTGTTGTCGTGCGACCATTCCCCATTGGAGGGGTGCTTTTTCATTTTCTCTCTTTCTCTTTCTTTCTCTCTCTCTTTCTGTGTGTCTGTCCTGTGAGCACACATGCCCTTTGTCAAAATAAAAAAAAAAAAAATAAAAAGGCCAGTTATTTATTCTTTCATTGTTTTAGAGGCCAGGAGTCTGAAATCGGTTGCACTGTGCCAAAGGGCCTCCCTTCCCCTGGAGTCTCTTAAGGGAATCCATTCCTTCCCTATTCCAGTTTTGGGAGCCTGCCGGCATTTCTGGACTGTGGCCACATCCTTCTCCCATCTCTATCTTGGTTGTTACATGGTCTTTTTTTCTCTGTGTCTCATTTCTGTCTTCCTTTTTTTTCTTTTTTTTCTTTTCCTTTTAAGACTCTTGTGATGACTTTTAAGATTCATCTAAATATCTACAACAATCTTCTGATCTCAAAAAAATTTTTTTTAAATTTATCATGTGCATTTGCTCACCAGAGAGAGGGACAGAGAGTCTGTATGTGTGTGTGTGTGTGTGTGTGTGTGTGTGTGTGTGAAGAGGCTATGAGAAATCACTCCCCCGACAAGTGGGATAGCTATGCCTCAATCCTTTCTCCTCCATTCTCTTCTCAGGATTTTAGGCATGCACACACTCCTGGTGATATTCTCAAGCCACCAGGTCTGGGACTTGAAGTGCACAGTTAGCCATGTGGGATCTGGGGGAAGGGAAGGAGGCAGCCCTGTGAACATTTTGGAGAAAAGCATACTGCCTTAAGCTCTATGTCACCTTGCTGACCCTCAAAATTCTTTTCTTTCTTTTTTTTTTTTTTAATTTTTAAGAGGTTTTTCCCATGGGCACGTGTGCTCACTGGAGAAGAATAGAGACGGTGAGAGAGAAAGTGAGGCCATCATCCCGGGGGGTGGGGGGGGGGGATAGATACACCACAGTCACTTCTCCGTTCTTCTTCTAGGATCTTGGGCATGCACACATGTGCATCCGGTGTGATTTTCAAGCCACTGGTTTCAAGACTCAAACTGTGGTCGGCCATGTGGAAGCCCAGTGACATAACCACTATACCATCAGCAGGCCTTGACCCTCAAAATTTTTAATTACAGGGGCAAGCAGGTGGCATGGTGGTTAAAGTGCTGGACTCCCACATAGCTGACCGCAGTCATGTTCTGGACCTAAAGCCTTAAAAATCATGCTGTGCGTGCACATGCGCATGTGTGTGTGTGTGTGTGTGTGTGTGTGTGTGTGTTTGTGCTGCAAACCCCAGGAGTCAGTGGAGGAGAAGGGATTATCGTGATTTCTCACTGTTTCTCTCACTGTTTCTCTCTGCCTCTCTCTGTTGAACACACACCCCTTATTCAAAAAACTCTAAAGAAAAAACCAAAATTATACCTTAATAATTCAAGGGAACCAGCAGTTAGCATAATGGTTATGTCGCTGGACTCCCACGTAGTCGACCGCAGTTCGCATCCCAGACCCGGTGGCTTAAAACACACTGGGCGCGTGTGTGTGCGTGCCCGAGATCCTGAGAGGAGAATGGAGGAGAAGGGATTGTAGCGTGGCCATCCCCCCTAGGGGGGTGATTTCTTGCTTTCTGTCTCTATGTCTCTCTCTGTCTGGCAAATGCACGTGTCCTATAGTGAAAACCTCTCCAATAAATAAATAAATAAATAAATAAATAAATAAATAAATAAAATTCAAGATAATCTTGTCTTTCGTGATCTTTAATCACATCCACAAAAATATGAGCATCTAAAGTAATATTTGTAGATTTCAAAGGTATGACTTAATTTCTTTTGGAGGTCACTAGTCTGTCCACCATAGAGAAAAATAATAGGCTTTTTAAACAATTCAGAGACTGATCTGTTAAAATGTGGAGCTCCTAGGGCCAGCAGATAGTGTGGTGGTTGAGGCACTGGACTCCCACATGGCCAACCATAGTTCGAGTCCTGGACCTGGTGGCTTGTTTTTTCATTTTCCCTCGCTCTCTCTCCCTGGTCAATTAAATAATAAAAATAAATAAAATTTTTTTAAAAATATGGAGCCTCCTATCAGAAATAGTTCCTTCATATAACTAGAAAATATTGATTGTCTTCATCTTTTAGAAAATATTTACCAAGTGTCTACAGTGGATATAATGGTAGGCAAAAACAAAGCAAATGCAGCCCTTGACCTTATAAAATTTATAAATGAGATTAAAAAGTTGGCAAAATGAGATGGGTTTAGTTCTCATCACATTGCATCACTCTGACGTCCTTGCTTCTGTCCTCCCTTCTCTGCTCTTTTTTTTCCTTCTACTTATAAGGACCCTTCTGATTATGTTGGGCCAACCTTGTAATCCAGAGTAATTTTGTATCTGGAACCCTGATGATTCATATCCTTAATTCCATCTGCAACCTAAATTCCCCAGTGCATGTAACAGTTACATATCACATTTTTAGTATTTAGGATGTGAACATCTTTGGAGGCCATCATTCTGCCCCACCCTTGGTAGGTTAAAACTTATTCAATACTTTACTTTTATTTTAAGATGCCTGATTTCAGGACTTTCAGCAGGCTTGGAATATATGGTCAGATTTATGTTGTTTTTATTCTCAGAACATGTGTGCTCTCCAGAGAAATCGTGAGAGAGTGGTGCTGGTCACACTGCAGTCTTTTTTCCTCTATTTCTCCATCTTGCCAGGATTGGGGGCATACACGCACATGTGCCAGGTGTGTTTCTCAAGCCACAGAAGCCAGGATTTGAGTCATAATCTGCTATGTAGGATCCAGCTCCCTATGCATAGTTCTTAGCACTGCACTGTGGGTCTGGCCTCAGATTGATATTTTGAGAAGTTAACTTAGACTGCAATGTGGAGAAAGTTGGGGCAGAGATGGGATTAGAGAAGCCACTTAAGAGACTATTCTAATTCCAAGAAAAATATAATATTAACTTGGAATAGTGGTAATGGAAATAGTAAGAAGCATGTACATTGAGAGTTTAAAACAGAATGACCTTGGGATAGATTAGAAATTTAGGGCTCATTTTTGCATGTAAACTGAAAAACTGTGTAGTGTTATTCAGTAGCAGAGAAAGCACTGGGAAAGCACACTCTTTGAGAGATGGACATGAAGGATAACATGTCTTTGCATTTCCCAACGGTAATTATAGTGAAAGGGGTGAAAACCATGAAACCTAGAGACATTTTAGAGTAAAGATTGACACAAGTTGATAACTGTATAAGGAATAGAGCAGTTATCTTCACATGCTATTTAAATAGGCTATATCTTTAAACTGTGAAACAATTTTTTCCTGAAGTGCTTAATGTCAGGGAGTAGGTTGAGAGGTGATTGTTAGGCTAGAAGGTAGCATTCTCAATTGCTTGAATAGTTGTAAGTCATTAGCTTTCTAACATTCCATGCCACCACCTAGTAAGCAGTCGCTGAGTATTGTACATACATGTAGATCCTGTTCTGTGGAGTAACATCAAAAAGGTGAAGGACACAGTCATAGCCATAGAGTATTTCAGAAAAGAGAATAGCCAGAAGTAGTAGGAACCTGATAAAGCACCAGAATTAAGTTTCTTTACCCATTGATAAATAGGCTTTTCTTTCTTTCTTTCTTTTTATTTTTTTTTTAGAAGTTTTTGCTATAGGGCATGTGAGCTTGCCAGAAAGACAGAGAGAGACAGAGAGACAGAAAGTGAGAAATCACCCCCCAGGGTGGAGCCTCAATCCCTTCTCCTCTTGGGATCTTGGGCATGCACGCACATGTATGTGCCCTTTGTGATTTAAGCCACTGGGTCCGGAACGCAAACCGCTGTTGACTACATGGGAGTCCAGCGACGTAGCCGTTATGCCAACTGCTGGTCTTGACTTTTCCTAAGATAATACCTAACATATAATATATACTCATTAAATGAATGGATTGATTAACTTATTTCAAACCTACACATGTCTGCCTTTGTCATTGTAGTCTCTAAAAGTGTTCTTGCAGTTTCAAACTCTTAAATTTTTGTCTCAGAGACTATATGGCAGTGAGTAAGTACAATAACAGAGTCATGTTTAAGTGGTCTCAGATGACAGTGGAAGAGACTGGGTCATTCTGGTGGAGTTGGAATTTGGGAAAAGATTGGTGTTTACACAGAGATAGTGATGAGGTCAGATCATCCTATAAGGTACTATGCATTAAATTCTAGGCCAAAATCGAAGGGCGTGGGGTCCAAGAAAAACATTTTGATGAATTTTTATTGACAAATGGAGGCAGTGACTAGAGTTGTATGAGATAAAACTAGCAACCTTTTTTTTTTTTTATTTTTATTTTAATTTTTTTTTGAAGAGGTTTTCGCTATAGGTCGCGTGTGCTCGCCAGACAGAGAGAGACAGAGAGACAGAAAGCGAGAAATCACCCCCCAGAGGGGATGGCCATGCCGCAATCCCTTCTCCTCCATTCTCCTCTTGGGATCTTGGGCATGCATGCACACGCGCCGGTGTGAGTTTTAAGCCACTGGGTCCGGGACGCGAACCGCGGTCGACTACATGGGAGTCCAGCGACATAGCCATTATGCTAACTGCTGGACCCCAGCAAGTTTTATTTTTTTTTTTTGAGACATTTTTGCGATAGGGTATGCATGCATTCACTGGAGATACAGAGACTGAGAGACAGAAAGTGAGGATGACCACTCCACAATCCCTTCTCCTCCATCCTCCTCTCAGGATTTTGAGCATCCACGCATACACACTCAGCATGAGTTTTAAGTTGCTGTGTCTGGGACTCGAACCGTGGGAACCAGCGCCTTATCCACTATGACATCTGCCGGCCCCATCAGGAACATTTCTTTAAGGCTGTCAAGAATTAGACATTATAGGTAGGTAGAAAGAGGAAGCCAAATGAAGAAATTGATCAGAGGAATCTGGCTTCAATGAAAAGACGGAAGATATTTTAGAAAATACTGTATTATGAATTTGGAAACCTTGTGGGTTGGAAGCAGGGTCATATGTTAATGGCATGCCACAATGTCCTGGTGAGTGCAGAGTGATAAAATATGCAGTGGGAGTACAGACTGATAAGCCATGCAATGGAAAGCCATTGATAGTTCTTATCTAAGAGGGAAAACGTTATGAAAATTGTATAAAGGAAGTTATGATGTCTGTGGGATATTAGAGTGGAAAGAAAATGTAGATAAGTAACTGAAAGCTTTTGTGGCACTCCAAGCATCAGGAGATGGGCTAGTGTGGGAGCTGTGGAAATTAAAGAAAACATGTGAGTGACATGCTAGGAGAGGATGGAAAGGTAGGGGTGACAGGGAGAGATGAAAGGTAGTTAAGATTATGAGGTTGTCTTCTCCAAACTGGAAGTCGGAAAGAATTAATTTCCAGGATAAAGGAACAATAACAACTTCAGTTCCATTTTCTCATTTATACAATCTGGAAAAAAAAATACCTAAGTTTAATTCACCAATTGTGTAATAGAAAGTATCGAACAGTTGCACAATTAAAATATTACTTTGCTTTTCTTATTTTCTGCTTCTTATAGATGTCTCCACAGAACTTCTATACTGACATGTGCCATTTCCAAAACATTTTAAATCGTCATATATGTCCTTGGAGAACATTTTCATTGCTTTAAAACTTCCCAGCCAGAAATGCCCTTCAGGAATGTGGCATCAAAATCCAAAATATGTTCCTAAGAGGAAAAGATTAAAGGCGCACTAATCTATCTATGAGAATGTAGTCAGTGTTAAATCAAAGTTGGCATTATAGGTTTCCAGCAAGAAGCCTTATTTCTCAACAGTTCCTCATCTGTAAAGCATTTAGAAGGTCATCTGAAATGCCAATTAATCATGATTTCCCTAAACTTAAATCTTGCAGTGGTTGTTTTCACTTCCTTTCTGAATTCACTAACAATCTGAATTCAATAGCACAGCATGTAGGACCCCTAGTGACCCAAATTTCTAGTCTTATCTCTTTTCTCCTTCATATTAATCTCCCTAGCCATGGACAATTATTGATATTTCCAGTATTAGGGAAGATACACATGGCTCACGTATTACCTATCCTAGACATGCATGCGTAGGTAAGACTCCATGGCCAAAGATAGCTCTGTAGGTAGCCCTTACCTTGATAAATGTACCGTGATTCAAGGAAGAATAAATGAATTCCATGGAAACAGATTCATTTTAAGTAGGAAAATGTAGTCATCCATTTTATTACTTATTGAAGACATGATTTGAACCAGACAATGAATCAGGCAAAAAAGCCGTTGTAGTGAATGTGGTGGGTCTGACTCCCAACTTCATGAAACATACAGCTCAACTGGTGGGTAGATGGAAGTACATAGTGAGAAGTCTTGCTTGCTCTAAGTGTTGGGCTAGGGGTGCAAGTGACAGATTGATTATTGAACTTTGAAGTCTCACTGGAAAATTGAAAGAAGTTCAGTTTGGAGACCAGCAGATGATGTAATGGTTATGTTGCTGGACATCCACATGGTCAACCACTGTTTGAGTTGTGGAACTGGTGGCTTGAAACTCATGCCAGTTGTATGTGTGTGTGCATGCGTATACGTATATGTGCTGAAAATTCTGAGAGGAGAATGGAGGAGAAGTGATTATGGCATGGCCATCCCCCCAGGGGGTGATTTCTTGCTTTCTGTCTCTCTGTCTCTCTCTGTTTCCAGCAAGTGCACACACCGTCTAGCAAAACTCTATCCTAAAAAAAAAAAAAAAAAAAAAAAAAAAAAAAAAGTTTAGTTTGGTTTCGGCATATGGGAGAGAGAGAGAGAGATGATAGATAGACAGACAGACAGACAGACAGGCTATGATAGAAGAAGGTGGAGAAGGCAGGGCCTAGTAACGAAACCAAGAGAGTTTATGAGCCTTCCAAGAAGTACTGACTTGATCTTAGGGCCACTGTGGGATCTTTTATGCTTTAAGCAGTAGGACAGTGATATGATTAGATTTATATCTTGATGTAAAATGTTACAGTGAAGTTTTTACAATGAAAAGTGTTACTATTAAACATGGTAGACCCATTTGCCAATGTATCTTAACCCTCGGAAGGAAAGTTGCACAAAAGCAAAAAAAAAAAAAATATTTTTAAGCAGACATTTTTTTTTTTTCTTAAAATGTATAGTAATGGAATGAGGACCAGTGTGACAGAACTGTCATATATTCTTAGGTTGTATTTATAAATTAGTACAGGAACACTAGAAGATAACTCAGCATTATTTTATAAGGTTGAATGTATGCTTGCCACATGACTCAGCAATTCCACTCTGAGGTTCAAGAGAAACTATCATACCCCTGAACTAGGGGATAGGTTCATGACTATTCACCATTAGTAATTGCAAAAACCTAGAAAAAACCCACATAGCCATCTGTAGAAGAATTTAAAAAGATGGTATATTCATAGAATGGGGTATCAAAAACTATTAAAATGAATATATTTATATATAAATATTGGTAGTATATATAGAGAGTCTCATGGTATAATATTGAATATGAATTACAAGCCCAAGAACACATACTGTGTAATTCTATTTATATAATATTAAAAGACAGGAGAACATAACTATCCTGTTTAGGGATAAGTATCTGTATAGAAAGCTGTAAAGAAAAATGCTAAGTAATAATGGGCATAATACCCACTCTTTTTATTTCTCTAATTCTTCTATGTTGATTATTATACACTAGATTTGCTGTTGCTTTTCAGATATATAATTTACTTTATAGAAAAAAACACAGTTTTTAGTCAGGAGGTTGATAAGAGGTCAAAGCATAGAAGAGCTGAGTAACATAGGGCTAAGAATATGGACTTTGGAGTCAGACAAGTCTTGGTTCAAATGTCCTTTCTTTTAGTAATTAATTACATTTTCGTTCTAGGCACTGGGATATATCATAGAGCAAATTAACAAAAACCTCTCATGCAAGTTCCATGTTAGCTGTTGGAAATCAATTTTTTATGAATTCCCCATAACATGGCAAGCTCCCTGGAACATGGGTTTTGTGTTTTATTTACCTTTATCTATCTGATATCTAACTCTGGCACACAGTAGCTATATTTGTTCAATAGAATTGATAAGAATGTTTCTCGTATTGAATTCCATTGCATGAATAAATGAGCATTGTATTTTTATGGAAGAGTGAAAAGTGCAAATTGCTTTTGTCAATCCCATTTACCACCTCATATCAATGATTAGCCTTTTGGCCCTTCAGTCATTGATGTTGGCAGCCACTCAATCATATATAGTGGGTTGTCGAAAAGGTCATGACGCATTTTTGCAAAGAAAAACAAAAAACATCATGAAATGGTTACTCCTTTAACAGCTTTCACAGTTAAGTGACAATGAGGTTTTTACATTTTGTACATTGTGTGTTTTTATATGTGTATGCATGCATGTATGTTATAGAAGTAAACCATATGCATGTATTTCTGGGGAGAAAAATTCTTAGTATGATAACTAGGGGGAGACAATAACTAATCTCATATTGCTGGACATTATAGTCTATAGAATATAGGATTATTATATATAATAATATAGAATAGCAATGTGTAGAATAACAATATTTGCACATATATAATTCTGTACACTTCTGTTACATTTATTTTAAAGTGGAATTATAAACTTTCAAGTTTCCTTGTATAAAAATAAAATTACCCTTCAGAAAGTTAGCATTACAGCTTTTCTTTTTTTAAATAATTATTTATTTTATTTTATTTATTCATTCATTTATTATTATTTTTTTTATTTTATTTTGACCAGAGAGAGACAGAGGGTAAGAGTGAGAGAGAGGAAGTGAGAAAGCAAGCCACCAGATTCAGGACTTGAACCCTGGTCAGTCATGTGGGAGTGTCCACCACCTTAACCACCATGCCACCTGCTGGTCCCTACAGCTTTTCTTTTACATTTTTCTGTAAGTAAAAGATGGAAACCTACATGACATATTATGGACATATCTTTGACAATGTTTGTAAGATTATTACCTTGTTTATACTTTATTAGATTATGCCCCAATAGTGACTTTCTGTGTTTCTAGGTTACCCTAGAAATGTATTGGTTTGTCTGTTTGCATCTAGATTGGATAAATAATTTCATTATATTGATTCATCTTTATACAATAAAAATTTGCATAGATTCTGACATAAGAACAAATTATGGGAAATTAGCAGAAATATTTGTTTATTGGCTTAGGGAGCTGGAGTTTTTTTGTTGTATTATTCAGAAAGAATGTATTACTGTAACAAGTCAACTTTTAACTTTTTGGTTTTGCCATGTGACTCAGTTTCTTACAAAAGTTCATTTTTGGCTGTTTCTTCAGCTCCCTTTCATAAGCTAAAGAATCTTTCATAATGTAAACCATTGCATTGATTACCTATAAAGCACTCTCCAAATGAATTCACCTTATATCATAGTGTGAACACTAAAGCTGATAGATATTTTAAATATTATGTCACATTACCATACTACTAAATCTTGGTAATAAATTTTCTAATTGCTTTCAGAATTCCATTATTTTTCCACAGTCACAGCTTAGATAGTTTACAACAAATTGTTTTGAGTTTATAGAATCTAATTTTCACTCATAAATTAATGCTGGTGCTGGAACAGACAGGGACACCTGTAGACCAGAGGACCAGAAGTAAGGTTCTCGTCACTTGCCACTTAACAAAAGCCAGTTTTGAAGGACCAGATTTGGTGACTAAGGAAAGGAATTTATTCAGTGATGCCACCACAAGGAAGAGAGTAAACTGGAGTTAATAACCGTCTCTCTTGTACTGAATGAGATTCAAAACTCACAGAGTAGAAGGGGTCAGTGTGAGCGTGCATCTACAGACAGGTTACTCACTGGAGCAGAATGATGGGGAGATCTGGTTTTTGTCTTCAGGCATGATCACAAGGAGACCTGAAAACTTCAGGGGAGTAATCACTGCTAGAGGGGCAGTTTTACATGTGGATTTGCTAGGATGAATGACAGGTTTCAGTTTTCTGCAAGGTGCTTAAAGATAAGCAATGATCAACAAAATAACAGATGCAAAATTTAGTCAGTTAAGACAACTCTAAGATCTTATTTTAGAAGAAAGAGTCTCTTTGGCTTTGCAATGCTTAAAGCTTCTCATATGGGAAGGAGCTGGTGTCTTTTCCCTTCCTATCTTCATGGTATGCTACCAGCAAAGACTACAAGGTTATTGTTAACTTTCATTAGTTAAGCATTATGCCTAAGGGTTAATTTATTAAAATAGACTCCCAAGATAAAGTATGATAAGGAGTCACTTTGGTTTTTGTTACTTTTTTAATTTTATTTTTATCTTTTGCCATAGGGATCCTGTGTTTCCTGAGAGAGACAATGAGAGGGACTGTGAGAAATCACTCCCCTAGGAGGATGGCCATACTGCAATCCCTTCTCCTTTTTTCTCCTCCTAGGATTTTGGATGAGCACGTACATGGGAACAGCATGATTTTCGGGCCACCAGGTCTGGGACTCTAAACACAGCCATGTGGAAGTCCAGCACTTTAACCACCATGCCACCTGCTAGCCCCACTGTTTGATTCTCTTACAGCTCAATTAGAATAAAGTTTCTATAAGAAAAGTATCTACCTCAGATTACTTTCTAATCATATGTGAATATTTAAGAGTAATGGTTGATGAGTTTTTAAAATCATCTTTTAAACCACTGATACTGCTATGTCTTCATTGACACTGCTAGAGTAAAACTGAACACAGCAGAATTTTTCTCTTGAGGGTAGATAATAGTTATATGAAAATGTTATCTAGGTTGAGTTTCAAGGGAAAAGGAAATGTTAACATATTCTAAATTTTTGTGCCAGCTGACACTAAAAAATTCTTTAGGAATTTACGTTATTTGAATTCATCATGAAGTTTCTTGTTTGGGTCAGTGACTAGCAAACCACATAATTAAAACATATTAAATTCTATCTTAAATAGATTCATCTACCTAAAGTGAACTCAAAATGTTTTGTTGCCCAGGATTTCTAATTCTCTTTTTGTTCCTAGAACTATCGTAGACTAGGAATATATGACTCAAAAGTTACAGATGCTCAGACTGAGTAAATCACTAATGGAAAGAAAAAAAACATGAAGCAAAACCCAAAACCTCATGTCAATGAAAGAAAAACAATAAAAACCACAAGAAAAACTTGTGTGCAAATCTGAGGCCTTTCTAGACTATACTTCATATTGATGTACATTTAAAAGCTTCTGCTTATGGGAAAGAATTTTACTCAGATTTTTTTTTTTTTTTTAAGAGAGATTTTTTGCTGTAGGGGTGTGTGCACTTGTCAGAGAGACAGACAGAGGGACAGAAAGTGAGAAATCACTCCCTCCCCCTCCAGGTAGGATGGCCATGCTGCAGTCCCTTCTCCATTCTCCTCCTGAGATTTCGGGCACACTCGTACATACTCTTGGTGTGAGTTTCTAGCTCAGATTCAGGATTCAGATGGTATTATCTGTTAAAGATATTTTGTAGTTTTATCAACTGGACTAGGGAGAAATGTTCACCTGTTGAAATATTTATTTTGTAAGCTAAATAATGAGATTGAATATATAATAGAAAAAGAAATTTAAAAATGTGAAAAAAAAAATTGTGGTCAACCATGTAGGAATCCAGTGCCTTTAACTACTAGGTCACCAGCTGGCCACAGATTCTTTTTTTTGTTTGTTTTCTTGAGAGGTTTTTGCTATAGGGCACATGGGCTCACCAGAAAGACAGAGACAGAGAGAAAGCAAGAAATCACCCCCTCCCCGAGGGGGCATGGCCACGCCACAATCCCTTCTCCTCCTTTCTCCTCTTGGGATCTTGGGCGCCCGTACACGCATCAGGTTTGAGTTTAAGCCACTGAGTCCGGGGCTCGAACCACAGTCGACTACATGGGAGTCCAGTGATATAGCCATTATACCAACTGCTGGTTCCACCCAGATTCTTTATTAATGACCAATTTCTAAAATTTGATTTCTCAATTCCTCAATGTAGGGTGTCCATACCTTAAAAAACAAAGTTTGTAATTGGCATGTTAGAGATGACATTTACCTTTTCAGTTTGAAAACCCTTTCTTGGAGAAACCTTTTTGTCATTCCACCCATGAAATACGAATAAATATATAAGTCCCACTATTTCTCCAAAGAAGAAAAGGAAATGTAATTTACCAAGTGTATGCTGTGCTAGACATTTAACACACTGTGTATTTAATCTTTGCCACAACCATACAAGATCCATTTTTTTAATGAACAAGAGAAATATTGAGTTGTCAAAAAAGTC
Organism: Tupaia tana; assembly: GCA_026018925.1. Lineage (NCBI taxonomy): Eukaryota > Metazoa > Chordata > Mammalia > Scandentia > Tupaiidae > Tupaia > Tupaia tana. The sequence continues at coordinate 245,815,519 of JAKSZU010000001.1, read as the reverse complement.
ATGAAGCATTTTTTTAATAGAAAAACACAGAGAAAAAAATACATCATGACTTTTCTAATAACTCAATACATAAGTATTTTTGATAGAGTCTCACCACATCTAATCCTCCTCCTCCAACCTCCCTGCCAGCTTGTTGGCTAGGACTACAGGTGCATACTACTGTACCCAGGCTATTTAGGTTGGGCTAGGAACAAAACCCAGGCCTCTCATTGCCTCAGCCACCATCTGATGGTGCCTTCCGGCTGTGTCACCAAAGTTTACTCAAGATGTGTATTCTTATGTGTATTTTACAGGTAAAAAAAACAACCTCAGAAGACTTACTTTAAAAACTACATGACTTGCATTGCTAAACTAGGATTAGAATTCAGGCCTCACTAAGGAAGTCAAGGCCCATTTTTTTTCTATTGTTGTTAAATGATAAAAATCAATTTCATTTGGAAATAAAGTACTGAATTTTAGGAACTATGGTATCAATCTGGAATCTTGGTTGAAGTGACATTGAACTTTGCTTTATAAACTAGCTTAAGCTAAAGGGAAAGCGAGGGTGGTATTTATTGATTTAGGAAATAGAAATACGCCAGTCTACCTATGGCATAAGAAAATCCAATATTTGTAGCATCCAAAAATCTTACGTCCTCCACTATCAGCCCTTGTATATTTAAATCTTCCTTTCAGTTTAACTTCATTCTCTGCCAGGCTCTTTAAAGGAGATAAAGACTCACATCCTTGTAGTTTCAGTCAAGTACTGAGGCTGATACTCCTTGATTTTCATTTACCTGATCAGATACGTTACCCTGGTTTACATTCCATTTTGCCAGACGGTTGTGGTATTCATGATCAGGTTCTAGTCATTTGTCCAAAGCTAGAACTAGACAGTGGGGTGAGCCCTATTAGAACTTCATAAGGTGAGAGAGGTAGAAGGTAGAAGGGTGGACACTCTTAATAGAGAAAAGGCGACAATGGATACTGGACACACAAAGCAAGAGATGTCCAGTGTAGCTATACTTTACATTGGGAATTGAGCTTGTTAAATAATGCCATGTCAGTTTATATTTTGAAATTGATTTGAATGGATTGAACAACATTCTTTTCTCTAGTTTTTACTGCATGTAACCATTTTTGCAGAGCACTTCTAATTTGAAACTTGGTGGTATATCTAAGTATACTATATCTAAGATCAAGTTAATAACTGTACAGTGTGTTACAATATACAGATTCCAATAAACAGAATAAATTTATCTGTCTCAAAGTATGGGAAAGGCAAGGCTTTAATATCCACATTTAGTGTTTAGGATAACTGATGCATTCGTCTTTGTTTTTAAGTAAAAGCTCAAGTATATATGTCTGAAATTAGCTACTTACTATTCAAATGGAAATTTTCCATTACGGGTTAGTTTGACGTGTCAACCTACCATATGGTCTGTAATAGTATATAGTTCCCTGAATTTTCTGTCTGCAGTCTAAGCTTTTCACTAGTATGGTTACTCCTGAGAACTGAACTGCCATCAATAGAGCTGTGCTGAGGAGTTTTTTGAATTGGTTTAAACATACGCACAGCCTGAATGAGGTAAATGTTTTATGCTACTTGAAAAAGTCTTAAGAGAAACTGAATGCAATCTCTGGTAGGGGACTTTCATTTTATAGCCTAGTGTGGTTGCTGCTCTAGTTCTGTTATGTCTAACACCAAAAATCTGAGTGAATAGAGTGTTTTTGACTTTTTAAAGCTTTTAAAAAATGAGCTTTTTAGTTATTATTGCTATTTTCATTTCTTATTATATTTTTTCCAAACCTTCTCTTGAACAAAATAATCTCTAGATATTTTTCTTAAATACAATCTAAATAAACATAATTTATTGTACTGCTATTACTATGTCAGCAAAAAAGAATATTCATTCAATGTGCTATTCAGTCCTGAATTTGCCCATCACAGGTAAATCGAACATCTGCAATGGACTTTATAGTATCTTACCAACAGCATTGATAATGGTAATGAAGTGCTGTTTGTTTCAGGTGATTGATGCTTACTGCTTACATCCTTAAGCATGGCTTTTTTTTTTTTTTTTTTTTTTTTAAGAGAGTTTTTTTTTTTTTTTTGCTGTAGAGTGCATTTACTTGCCAGAGAGACAGAGGGAGACAGAGAGACAGAAAGCGAGAAATCACCCCCCTGGGGAATGGCCACGCTGCAATGCCCTGTCCTCCATTTTCCTCTCAGGATCTTGGGCACTCACACACACACGCCTGGCATAAGTTTCATGTCGCTGGGTGTAGGATTCGATCCACATTCGATTATGTGGGAGTCCAGCGATGAAACTAATATGCTATCTGCTGGTCCCAAGCATGGGTATTTTTTTAAAATCATGTCTATGAGTCTTCAAATAAGATTCTTCCATTTTCTTATTTTCACTTGTATTCTTAAGCAGAATACACTTAGCCTTTATTTAATGACTTGGGACAATTGTTCTCAATTTTAGTGACCATTTTCTGATGTAATAATTGCCCTTAGCATCAGCTGGAAATATAGCACAATTTTTTTTATTTTTCTAATAGATTTTTGTCATAGGGCACATGCGCTCACTGGAAAGAGACAGAAACAGTGAGATGGAAAGTGAGAAATCACCCTCCAGGAAGTGCAATCCCTTCTCCTCCTAGGATTTTGGGAACACACACACACTCCCAGTGTGATTTTTAAGCTGTCAAATCTGAGACTCGAACCACGGTCATCCATATGGGAGTGCAGTGCCTTAACCACTACACGACCTGCTGATCCCACAATTTGCTCTTATGCCATTGATTCTAGACTACCATGCTCTAATATTTCTATGTCTCTTCCCTTATTTGTGATGTTGCTTTTTCCAGAATTCAGGGTGCTTTCTGTTACCAGTTCTCTAAATCTCCATATACCCAATATGATATGCTTCTTTAAATTTGCTGTGGTCTAACAAATACTTGACCAGGAATGTGTGGAATATAAAAGTTATTGAGTTATGAGAAGAGCCCTGAGAGTTTCACCTGGGAATTAAATGTCTGTTTAAGATGCATAGACTTTAGGGCATCCATTTTACCTACTCATAATCTTTCTCCATATTTCTCAAATTCACATTCATATATGTGGTAGGGAAAGTAAAATGGGACATCTTAGCAGAAGGTATATGGCTTTCTTTTCATGACTGTAATCTGAAAGTTGAAGCCACTAGGTATGTGACATTTTAAAAACACTCATGGCATTGTGATAACGTCTAAATTTTTTTAATTGAATATTTTTAGTTTGAGACACAACAAACAAAAACTCACATAATCATTCAATAAATTTATTTATAGTATTTGTATTAGAGAAATTTTGTTTTTCACTATGTTTGTACATTTCTTTCGTTTTTGAACACAAAAACATACAATTCAAAAATCAAATTTTCCATACTTTTATTTCCTAAACACCAGAGATTAAGCTCAATAAAAATTAAGGTGGAAGGGTGAAGAATGATAGAAAAAGCCACTGGGGCTCAGTGGTGACACATCTGTGACGCTGAGGCCACATGGCAAGACCTTAGGTGTCCCTGTACTTGCTGGACGTAGGCACACATGCTCATCATCCTAGCTCACTGAAGCTGGGTGTATCAGCATGAAGATGCTTTTGGGGTGCTTCCTTCTCCTTCATGAGAGAGAGAAACTTTAAAGGGTACAGATAGGTTAATACCGATGGCAGCTATGATAAATAATTCCTGTTGGAGTTTCTTATTGTGATCATGCAAATTACCATACACTTGGTGGCTCAAAACAACATAGGTTTATTCTCGTGCAGTGATAAGGATCACTGTGATTACATTTAGTACCCATTTTAAATAATCCAAGATAATCTCATCTCAAAATCCTTAAAATCTACAAAGTTCCATTTGCCATCTGAATGAAAATATTCCCAAGTTCCGGGAGTTTAGAGACCTTTGGGGGCCAATATTCAACATATCACACTTCCTATTTAGTATTTTATGACTTTTAAAACTAATACTGGTCTACTTGATATTGGCATAAATGTGAAGAGCAACCTGATATCTAAAAGTTTCTCTCTCTCTCTCTCTCTCTGGTAGGTGCATGCACCCTCTGGCAAAATTTTAAAAAGAAAATGTGCAGGGCGGGCCCATACCTCAGCAGTTAAGGCAGTCAGATCTGACATGGCCAGCTGAGGTTCAAATCCTGGCCCATGCCCCAGATCCTGACAGGATGGAAAAATGGAGAAGAAGGGATTGCATTATGACCATGCTCCATTGGGGGGTACTTTCTTCCTCTGCCTCTCTCTGTCCCTCCATCTCTCTCTGGTGAGCACCTGTGCCCTGGCAATTAAGAAAAAGAAAGCATACAATTCAGTATACTGTATTCGTAAAGTTGTGCAACAATTACTACTATCTAGTTCAAGAACATTTTCATTACCCTTAAAACAAACTTTGTACCCACCAGCAGACCTTTCTCATTTCCTACTCCAGTAGCCCCTGACAACCATTGGTTTACTTTCTGTCTCAGTAGCTTTGCCTATTCTGGACATCGAACATAAATGGAATCATATAACATGTAGCCTTTCATGTTGGCTTCTTTAGCTTAGCGTTGGGTTTTCAAGGTTCATCTATGTACCAATATTCCATTCCTTCTTATGGCTGAAAATATTGTATTTTATGGAGATATTATATATTGTTTATGCATTCATCACTGCCTATCAGTTTTTAAGCCCTTCTTAATTTTGTTAAATTAAAAATCTTCCTTCAAAAGATGCACAAAATAATGAAAAGACAGCTCACGGACAAGGAGACAATACAGAACACCTGCCTGATAAAGAACTTGTATCCTGAATATACAAAGCATTCTCAAAACTCAGTAAGAATATAAAATGAACAACACAAAAGAAAAATGAATGTGAATTATAACATTTTATATTTCTAACCAGAACTGATGAAATAGGAAATAACCAATTCTTTATCCCTTGAAAAAAATGAAGTTGGTAGGGAAATGTGACATTTTCGAGGTCTGTTTCAATGAAACATGAAGTCTTTGGAGATGGTCTCTTTGTCTTAACGGTAAGAACAAAAAGTACAAAACCACTCCAATGCATATACTTATTTTTAGCTGCATAAATAATGCCATAAACAACTCCCTAAAGCCTATCGTCACATCTGTGTGTTCATATTTTTCTTTTTCCTCATTGTATCTGTCTCCTTCAATTTTAGAAGTTATCCAGGCAATTCTATTTCTCTGACTTCTGCCCTTATGCTGCGGCCTTACGAGAAGTGAGCAGATGGGATGGGGGGAGGTCACAGCCCATACCTGCCTATGAATGAACTGAAATCCAAAAGGTCTAATTTTAGCCTTCATTCTCATGGGGATATCATAACAGTGATTAACAGGAATTGTTTTGGAGTTAATAAACAACATACTGTAAGATATGAGTCATTAAAAATAAAAGAAACATGATTTTCATGTGATGTTGAGTGGAAAAAGAAACAAGGAACCCCTTACAAACAGAATAGGACTTGAGTTATTGGTGGAAAATGCTGAGGTTAAAGATTCTTTGAAGCCAAAGAAGAAAATACACTACAGCAAATTTGGAGCTTGACATTTGAGGAACAAGAAAGCTAATGAACCTCCAAGCACTATCTAGAATGTAACCCATTTTTAATCTTTCTGATTTTCCAGTGTGCTATGTTTTAAGATATTTAACATATTACAGTAGCCCTATAAATAGTTTCACAAAGTTTGCTTGGTTTGTGGAATTTGCATTAAATCTCATTTAACACCATCTCTTATTCATTAAGCTCCACTCTGACCATTGGTGCACTTTTCATTCAAATAAGAACACAACATCTTGTATTTTTTTTTTTATTATTTTTTTATTGTTGTTTTATAACAGAGATTTTTGCTACAGGGCATGTGCGCTTGCTAGAGAGACAGAGACAGAAAGTGAGAAATCACCCTCCAAGGGGTATGGCCATGCCAGAATCCCTTCTCCTCCATTTTCTCAGGATCTTGGGCACACACGCACACATGCCCAGCTTGAGGTTTAAGCCATCAGGCCCGGGAATTGAACTATGTGGGAGTCTAGCAATATAACTGTTACACCATCTGCGGGTCCCAACAACATCTTGCTATCTGTAGTTTTAATCTTAAATTCTTAAACAATCAAAGAATCTTACACAAACTAAACAAAGGGATTCTGGAAGAAAGAGAATATGTGGTAGTCATTTTTCAATCTGGTTTTCACTGGACTTGCTACTGAATAAATTTAGCCCACTCATGACTTCTTTTGGAAAATAAATATGTGGTGAGAGGTTTATTTTCCAACTAACTGAACTTCTCTTTTTTAAGTTGAGTTAGTTAAATTTATTTGCCTTCTTAAATCATCATGAAGCTTTTCACACATATAGAACCTGCAGAAATAAAGATGTTATAAGTTCATATATGCAAAACTAAGATTTAGAAGATGGTAACATTTTGCCTTGTTTGCATACATAAAAACACTGCCCTTGTGCATTGCTAGGAATCTTTTTTTTTTTTTTTTTTTAGAGGTTTTTGCTACAGGGCGTGTGTGCTCGCCAGACAGACAGAGAGAGACAGAGAGACAGAAAGCGAGAAATCACCCCCCAGGGGGGATGGCCACGCCGCAATCCCTTTTCCTCCATTCTCCTCTTGGGATCTTGGGCACACACGCACACGCGCCCGGCGTGAGTTTAAGCCACCGGGTCCGGGACTTGAACCGCAGTCAGCTACATGGGAGTCCAGCGACATAGCCATTACGCTAACTGCTGGTCCCAGCTAGGAATCCAAACATAGCAATTTCCCTTACCTCAGTCTTCAAGTTGTGACCATCTGAACTTGACATGTATCTTTTTTACATGTGTTATACTTTCACAATTTATGTATGCATCCATAAAGTTGTTTGAATTTTCTATATATTGGGTTGTTGGAAACGTGATACGATTTTGCACAGAAAAAGAGAAAATATGTTATAACTTTTTCCAATGACCCATTATTTTTCATCTCTGTATGTTTAGAAGTAGTATATCTCTATTATTTCAATAGGTACCCTTAAAACTATAACATATCTACCTGAGTTAAAGTGTACAGTTGTTTGGTATCTCTTCCCTCAAACATTAATAGTACCTTAGGATCGGTTTCCTTTGTACTCAAGATTGTCATTTACTAGTTCTTTCAATGAAAAATTCTCTGTCTTGGAAATATCTTTATTTTTACCTTCATTATTAAATGGTTGTTTACTTGGGTATTGAATTCTAGGCTAACAGTTATATTATCTCAACACTTGGAAGATATTTTATCAAGGTCTTTGCTGCTGTTAAGTTATGTCAGCCAAATTTTAATTTCTTATGTACAGACAAATTGTACCTTTCTTATCTTTCTAAGAACTTTGTGCCCATGGTATCCTATACTTTTGCTATTTTGTATATTTAGGATAGACTTATTTTTATTTATTTATACTCCTTTGTTCTCCTTGTGATTTTTCTTTCCTAGGATTCTACCTCTAGAAGATTCTAATCCATTACGTCTCCTAAAATTGCTTCTCTCTATTCTTTTTTTTTTTTGAGAGAGAGATATTTTGCTATGGGGCACGTACAGTCTCCAGAGAGACAGAGAGAGGCACATAGAGACAGAAAGCGAGAAATCACCCCCCGTGGGGATGGCCATGCCACAGTCCCTTCTCTCCATTCTCCTCTAGGGATTTTGGGCGTGTATTCACACACGCCTGGTGTGAGTTTTAAGCCACCAGGTCTGGGAATCAAACCGCAGTCAACTCCATGGGAGTCCAGTGACATAACGATAAGTGACGTAACCTACTGTTCCCAGGCTCCCTCTATTCTTTCATTAGTAAACTACTAAAACACGTGTTGGTATTGCTCATCCTATCCTTAATGTATCTTTACTGCTCTTTAATATTTCTTAACTTTTTATCCTCTGTGTTGCATTCTGTGTAATTTCTTTAGGCTGTTTTTTCAGTTTACTATTTCTTTCCTCACCTGTGTTTAATCTAAAACCCATCTATTAAAATTTTGGCAGCAGTCCAGCCTGCCTGCCTTGTGGTTACATTAGCTGGATCCCACTTGGCCAGCCTTATGGTCTGAATTCCAGCAACTTGAGAAAAACACTGAATGCAGGTACGTGGGAGTACAAAAATTATGAAAGGAGAGAGATGGAGACGGGATTGCCGTGTGACCATTCCCCATCGGGGATGCTTTCTCTCTCTTTCTCAGTCTTGGTCTCTGTCTTTCTCTGGCTAATGCACTGCCCTGTTACAGATTTTTTAAAAAAAATTGGTAGCAGTGACTATTATTATTCTCTCTTTTTTAAAAACTGTTTTCTATTTGTGTGCGTATCCTTAAATAACTTAAAACGTTCTATAGGTCTTTCAGTTCTAAAGTTTTACTGATACCAGCCTTCCTGTTTATTATTTTTGTAGACTCTTGCTCATAAACATTTCCTTCAGTTTTTAAATTATTAGTCATAAGTTATCTAAATGGAAATTTCACATGATCTGGCTCATGAAAATTTCCTTACAGAGCAGTCTTGTGTTTACTTCTGTATGCCTCAGAGGAATCCCCAACCCAGGATCAATTTTTCTGTGTTAATTCCTTAGGCGTATCACTCTTGTTCTAGCCAGTATAGATTTCTTTTTTTTTTTTTTTTTTGGGGGGGGGGGGGGGTTGATACAGGGCGTGTACGCTCACCAGACAGACAGAGACAGAGAGACAGAAAGTGAGAAATCACCCCTCAGGGTGGATGGCCACACCGCAATCCCTTCTCCTCCATTCTCCTCTCGGGATCTTGAGCACGCACGCACACGCGCCAGGTGTGAGTTTTAAGCCACCGGGTCCGGGACGCGAACCACAGTTGACTACGGGGGAGTCCAGCGACATAGCCATTACGCTAACTGCTGGTCCCAGCCAGTATAGATTTCTAATCTAAGCCAATTCACAGGATAGGGACCCTGATCAGAGAGTTTTCTTATCATGTCTGTGGTCGAGGGGAGATAATATTTAGAGTCCTTTTACTAATAATAAAGGACTTCATTAGAACAGTGCTACTCAAAGTTTTGTTTTTGGACCAACAGTATCAACATTACCTGGGAGTTGATTAGAGGTGCAAGTTTCCAGACCTGCTTAATCAGAATCTCTGGGGACAGATTGAAGAATCTGGGTTTTAACAAGTCCTCCAAATGATTCCTACAAATGTTAAAGTCGGGAAAGTATGGATGTGAGGCTCCCACCTTCATACAGGAAACTCAGTTTCAGTTTCCTATCTTATTCAAAATGGATCCCGGCCTTACTTCCTGTTACTTAATGGGTACTAAAAATGGGCACTTAAATCTAGCTGTTAAGGTCTATCTTCAGATTGACAGGATCTCCTCCCCAGCCCTATCTCCACCTCAGGGTCTGCCACAGCAGCAACTCGTTTGTGTTACTATGATTTTTATTTAACTGTTGGTGCATCTAGAAACTTTTTTTTTCTTCTTGTGATTGTAACTGTCTTATCTGTTTTATTCAGCATCACAGTGTGTATATAGTAAGAGGGTTTCTAGCGCAGCTAGAGTCATCTCCTTACCAGAGGCCTTAGCTAAATCATTCACATTGTATATTGATATATCTTGAATGGCAAATCCACGTTGTGATTTGTTTTACATTTATAAATACAATTCTGAGAGATACGTTGTTCTCAGTTTCTTTGCCTTATGATAGATTCTTCATTGTAATGTCTACCTTAGTTATCGGATGTCCACCAGCTCTTTAAACGTCCATCAAATAATGGTACGGAAAGAAATTTAAGCACAAGGTGTTGACATGAAATGTCTTATACAGAATAAAAAATGAGAATATTGAATACTCATGTTTCTTTCATATAACAGAATGTTATCAAAATAATTCTTCTCATGCTTATTATGTCTTAGGATATAAGTGTACTTTACACATATTCTGTTATTGAATCTTTAGAAACAGGCTATTCCTGTTTTATAGATGGGAAAGCAAAAGTACAGAGACAGTAAGTATTTAGTATCAAATCACATGGCTATTAACTGAAGTGGGATTTGAACCCATGCATCCCGCTGCAGAGCTAATGCTTTAACCAAGTAAGCATTTCTTCTTAGGAAAGGACCACAAGCATTTTGAACAAACATGTTTTGTATGTCATGCAAAGAACTTTCATATATTTTCTCTTTAATGCTTTTGACAGTCTGGTTAGTACTTAATATCAGTCCCTCCCACCCTTTTATGTTTTTTAAGAGTGATGCTCACAAAAATTAAATGACTTGCCCCATTGAATTAGAGAGTTAAATTTGAACCCAGATCTGCTTATTGTCAAAGCAACCTCTATATAATAACCGGGCCAGTTTAATTTGTTTGAAATTTCTTTTTCTGTGGTTATAGTATAGCTTATTGCTTCTAAAATTTTCAGCCCAGTCATTGGAAGTCTTTTGTTTAGGAAACTAAATAATTTCTACTGGGGTCATATAATTTAATAGAAAGAATCACTGGACTATAAAAAGTCTCTGGTCCTTTTTCTATGACTGATGAATAGTAGGGCCTTTTATCTCCGTGTTTCAGCTCTCCAGGACCTTTAAGTAGCCTTGTAGTTCTGGTATTCCAGTTTAACACCAGTCGTGATTATAATTTCGTTTTTAAAACTAGAGAGAGTTGGGCCTTGATGATTCGATATCATTTTGCCACTTTTCCCTCAGTGAGACTCCATATGGTACTTTGTGATGTATATCGTCGTGAATTTGCAACATCCATTACTGATGTTGGGAGAACTAAAGTCAATCTGGACATCTTACCAGACATTCCTGCTGTTTGCTTCTTCTGAATCCTATTAACATCATTCACCATGCCTAGGAATGTGAACACTTGATTTTAAAAGTACTGTATCACAGAAAGAAATCATTTGAATTTGGGTAATTTAGTATATAACAGAGAAAAATACAGTTTCAGAAGTCAGACCTGGATTAGATTTCTAGCTTTGCTAATTCCCAGTAGAGAAGGCAAGTTTCTCTCTCAACCTGTTTCCTCCCTGTAAAATAGAGAAAAATAATAGTCTCTCTATAATTGAGTGAAGATTAAATAAGAAAATGCATGAACACCTTTAGCATCTGGAGTGACTGGAGTACAGTAAGCGCTCATAAATTCTAGCTATTATTATTGTCATTGTGACTATGATGATTCCTATTAAGCATCTTTCCTTTGTATTATAGCTCTCACCGAATGAACTATCAGGGAAGTAAAAATGTAATACTGAAATTGAATGGAAATTTTAAAGTTTTGTTAAATAGTTATTTCAGTCTAGTAGAAAGGCAATTCCCTATTACTGAGAGGGAAAATGAACAGGCCACAAAAGACCTTTAACCCTTTCTAAGTGAAACACATATGTAGTTAGTCCCATGGGTTCGGAGCTGCTGCTATTATGCGTGTAGCCCTTCTGTATTTAAGCATCTGCTGTTTAGCCTTCCAGGCTGCTGACTGTTCTTATGTAACGTGAAACAGTCTATCTCTAAATCTTGTATACCAGTGAGCCTGTGTGCTGCTGTCATTTTTTTGTAATCCACTCATGAAGCTGTGCTTGCCATGTCCCTGTTATACTTCCTCTGCACACTTGGTTCATGTCCCCATGGCCGCTCCATTCACTATGGGGCAGATAGGTTAGCTGTTCCATTTTCATAAAGCCTTTTGACATGTTCACTACTAAGAAGTTGAGTTATTTAGCTACTGGTAGGTTTCCAAACTGTGGATTTTACTCTTAGAGATATTCCATGGCTGTCTTATAAATCTGGCTAGGCCAGAAGATGGTACAATCAGGAAAGTAATATGTGATGGACCCTCATCGTTGCCTAGATTTTAAAGCCAAGCTTTCTATATTTTTGATTCCCTGGCAGGATGGTTATTTAACATATTTTTTGAATCACAAATTTCAGTTCTATACTGTCCTAAGTTTGTGTGACTGTAGTGTTTTCCAGTTGTAATCTATATACTTTTTTGGGGGGGTAGAGGGTTTTGCTACAGGGTGTGTGTACTTGGCAAAAAGACAGAGAGAGACAGAGAGACAGAAAGGAAGAAATCACACCCCAGGGGGGATGGCCATGCCACAATCCCTTCTCATCCATTCTCCTCTTGGGATCTTGGGCACTCACGCACACGCGCCTAGCATGAGTTTAAGCCACCAGATACAGGAATTGAACCGCGGTTGGCTACATGGGAATCCAGCAACACAGCCATTACGCTAATTGCTGGTCCTGTCCAGTTGTAAGTGATATTTGATCTTGGTATTGTTTAAAGAAAAATCTGAGACTTGTTAAATTTAACATTTAATTGGGCAAGAGAGAGTTCTGGAACCAGATATCACTCCTGACCAAGGTCTTTCTGCTTATTAAAAGTATCTTGATCTATTCTATTGGTACTAATTTAGAAACCAGTATCTTGGCCATGCTTCTCTCTCCCAAACATGCTTTTTTATTCTTTGCCACATGGCCAAGCTGCAAAATTTTCAGATTTTCCCACTCCACTTCCATTTTTATTATATATTCTGTCTTGAAGTAATCTTGTTCTTCTCTCATTTTGCTAAATGCAGTTAATAGTAACCATGCAGTTCCTTCTGAATATATTTTGTGTTGAAATCTCATTTTCCAGATCTTTATTATTTTTAAATTCAAAATTGAACAAAGCATTAAGATATTTTATAGCCAAATTCTGCTTTAGTGTGATATGGATATCTTTTCTCCAATTTCTACTACATAGTCCTTACTTTCTTTTGAAAGCTCTGAAAGATAGCCTATACTATCCAAATTCTTATCCATAATCTGGTCACTGTCATTTAACCACTCTCCAAGTTCCAGTTCATTTCCAAACTATTCTTTTTCTGATCCTGCACTGGAATCTAGGCTTTTCCTAGCCTTCTGCTACTTGCCCACTATCTAGTTTCAAAGCTACTTTCATATTTTCAGGTATCTATAGCAACACGATCCCAGTCAGCTACATCAATTTCTGTCTTAGTCCATTTTTGCATTGCTAACAAAAATACCTGACTAAAATACTCGGTGATTTATTAAAAAAAAAAAAAAATAGGGATGTATTTGTAGTACTCATGCATCCGGTGACCAAAAAGGCCAAAGGTATCACAACATGGCAGAAGGTACAACTTTTAGCAGAGCAGAGTGTTGTCTGTATCTGTAAGCTTTTTTCTCTTATTCCAATCTCATTCCCTCTGCTTATAAACCCATCAGAATGCAACCACAGGGGCCCTGTCCAATGCTCTTCTCACACTCATAGGCCTCACCCTGGGCCATCATGAAGGGGTTACCTTTACAATGCAGTCATGTCCCAACATGTGACCTTTGGAGAACATTGAAACTGTAACAGTGAAAGAATTTAATTATCCTTTGATATTTTTGAATTGAAATTCTGGTTAACTCTCAATTGAAAAATCATGGAGCTTTTATGTGAATAAGACTCATAATGTTTTGAACTAGTTAAGACTCTAATATGGTAATGACCAAGGGCTTTCTTCATAAGAGGAGTGCATTGATCATTTTAATATGATCGTCCTATATATCTGGGCTATTCCTATACTTTGCATTTAAAATTCTTCCTTTATATTCTTGTGTTGTGTACGCATACATATTTTCTATGTTCTTTTACCCATTCACCCCTTTTACTAAATCATGCTGAGCTTCTTAGATAATGTTAACATAATTTCATCACAGAAAATAAAAGAATTCAGAAACCTTTCAAGTATATTTGACCAAAAAAGCTTACCATTGTTTCAGATTAGTTAAAAGGCAAACTAGCTTTCTGTGGCTTGTGCTACTTATAACAGTAAGATGCGAGTCATTATTATGTTTTACTATCATGATACTACTGTGTTAGTAGCAGGAACTTTTATATCTAAACTTTTAAGAACAATAGTTACTAGTTTCTCTTATATTTAAGGTATCTAATATTCTCTTATCATTTAACTCTGAGGAGTACTTGAAATAAAACTGTAATTCTATTAAGATGTTTTTCCTTAAAAACAACCATAACCTAAGGTGCTATGACATTTGTGATACATTGAATTATCCATATATTAAGATGAGGTACATTTTGCTAGATTTTACTGCTGATTTACTTCACCATAATTCATAATGCACACATAATTTTTACTGCAAACTAATATTTACCTTAGACTTTAAAAAAATTATTATCTTTTTTTTTGTGTGTTTCTAGATGCTAGTATCTAGTTTACTTTTTTTCCTTTAAATAATTCATGGTAATGTAAGATTCTTAATATTTTCTTTTTAGTCTTTGAATATTTAATAAAGCTGAATTAAATAATTTAATAACAAATGTGAAATCTCTTTACCTTATATTTCTTCAAACATAATATGCTTTCAATAAATACTTTATGTTTTACAGTTGATTCAAAGGTTTAAAACTAAAATGATACATTGGAGGATTTATTTAAAAAATCTTACTCTCACTGCTATTCCTTTGTCATCTATTTTTACAATCTTGTTTTCTTATATATCCTTTAGGAATAATTTATGCATATATAAGTAAATAAAAATATGTATTCTTTTTCTATTTATTCCTACCCAAATGGTGGCATACTACACACTGCTTAACATTTTGCTTTTTACTTAACAATTTCTTGAAAATTTTTTATATTAGTGTATAATGAACTTCCTTATTCTTTTTAACAACTCTGTAGAAATTCCAGTGCATGAATATACTATAATTTATTTAACAAGTTTCCCTACTGATAGGAATTTAAGATGCTTTCTGTTTTTGCCATAACACTGCAGTGAATAACTACATCCATAAGTCATTTTGCATGAGTGAAAATACGGTTGTGGAATAAATTCCCAGAAGTAGAATTGATAAGTAAGAAGGTATATGGATTGATATCTTTAGTAGGGTTTGAGTAATTTTCTTCTATAAAGTTGTATCAATTTACACTTCCACTAGGAATGCATTAAGATCTGTTTCCCCATACATATACCAATATTGTGTTCAAACCAAGGATGTGTTATCCCTATATTATATGTAAAATTCAGGATTAAAATTCAGTATTGGTACAAGTACCCCATGAATTGTAGTTTTTAGTATTCATAAGATACCACATTTAGCAGTTTATGACATTGACTACCTGGTACATTACTAGATATTTATATTTTTAAGTTGTCAAAAACATAAAGCAGTGTTAAATCAGTGATAGTAAATGTCTAGAAAAGCAGATTATTAAAACAATAGCACTCCTGGATATATGCTTAGTCACATACAGAGTTTAGTTCCCAATAAAGTTTCATTTCAACTGAGTTTGGAAAATATTGGTACTTCTGTAAATGGCTTTAGCCAATAGTAATTTTGGGGGGAAAATAGTAAAAAATTACATGTGATCCATACTGCACTGCTTTCAGCAGAATAAATTTCAGATGGATCAAAGATTTATACATTAATTGAAAAACAAGTATGTTACTTGCTCTTTTTAAAAAGACAGAGGAATGACTGTATTCATGCACGCATACAGAGCAGATGAACACAGTAGTAGCTGGAAATAAAATCTAAAAGTGGAAAGGACATTGACTACTGAGGATTCCTGAAAGATAGAAGGGCAGTATTTAAGTAATAGTAGGGAATGAAGGTTACTTTCCACTGAAAACTTTTTGTTTTTAATGTTTTGATTTTTTTTTGACCCACATACATGTATAACTTTTTAAAAAAATTATTTATTATTATTATTATCATTATTTAATTTGACCAGAGAGAGACAGAGAGAGAGAGGGGAAGTGAGAACGTAACCTGCCAGGTCTGGGACTCGAACCACAGTCAGCCATATGGGAGTCCAGCTCCTTAACCACCACACTACTTGCCAGCCCCACATGTATAACTTTAAAAAAAAAAGAAAGAAATCAATATTTCTGTCCTCTTTTAGTCCAAAAAAATATGAGTCCAGGTGTTTCCTTCTCATTGCATTCTTTCCAAAGGGACAAATTTCTCCTCAAATTGGAGTGTTATGCTATTTTTGCCTGTTATTTACATTGAGGTTAACTCTGTTGGTTAGAGTGTACTGGTAATGACACCAATGACATGGGTTTTATTTCCATGTGGTTCAGTTAACTTTGGTTTTCCACTGCCACAGGCTGCTCCCGTAATTATGTCTACAGTGTGTTCTTGGCCCAAGGGAGACCTGATGAAGCAAAGTGCAAGTCCATCACTATGTGGGAAAATGGACACCCAGATCCTCACTCAGCTAATGGGGAGAAGGGCAGGCAGAGGGGACCAGCATAATGGAATCCCTAAATTCACATCTTAATGATTCAAAAAATTCTTATTGTTTATGCTATAAAAGTTCAAGATATCTGGTTTAATTTGTCATTTTTTAAAATTCAAGGTTAGTTATAGGCAACAAGCTCGATTTATAGGCAAATCTTGAAATATTAACCAAGATTACTTTTGGAGAAAAAAAAAAAAGTCATGCCTAGCCCATCCCAATTACATAATATTTACTTATCCGAATGCTTTACCAAGTTTAAAATTTCTCAGTCATATATTTGAAATTCCATATAACAAATATGTGATTATGCAGTTTATTGAAAATGCTCTACTATAGATACTTACAACCATCATCTGCATATCATACTGTCTCCAGTAATTTCAAGTCATGTTTCAGAAGTCTCTCAAATCTTAAAAAACAGTATAGCTTAATTTTTAATATACGTTTATAGCATATCCACGTGGTCAGTATCCATTTAGTGTTTGCTGGTTTCCAGGTACTGTGTTGCGTAAGTACAAGGACACTGCTTGCAATTTCCAAGGAGCTCTCAAGTAATGGGAGGAAGGAAAGCAGATAAATAAAAGACAACTATTATTTTCAAAAATAGAATTAAAGTGCTGTCTTAAGGCAAGACGTGGGGTACTGACTGTAAGATCAATTATTTAGAGTATCTAACCTTTAAAGGGAAAGCTTAGCTAGATCCTGAAGGACAAGTAAGAATTAGCCAGAGTAAACAAAGTAGGTAGGGTACTCTAGGCAGAAGCAGCACTTGAAGTAGAGGTTGAAGGAAGCATGATACATTAATGAACTGCAAATAGTGTGACTAGAATTTAGAACATAGAAATAGATGGTGAAAGGTGATATTGAAAAATTAAACAGAGTCAAATCCATAAAAAGCTCTTTAAATCTTGCTAGGAATGTAGATTATATTCTAAAAGCGATGAGAAATGATTAAGATGTTTTATGTGGGCTAACCCATGGCATGGTGGTAAGGAGGCTGGATCCCACAGCCAGCTGCGTGGTTTGAGCTCCAGCCTTGCAGCTTGAGAAATACCCCACTTTGCGCACATGTGTGCTCAACATCCGAAGAGAATGGAGGAGAAGGGATTGTGGTGAAGCCATCCCCTCTGCAGGGTTTTTACGCTTCTCTCTTTCCATCTCTCTCTCTCTAGCTAGAATACATGCCCTATAGCAAATATTTTTTAAAAGACTTTTTTTTTTAATTCAGAGGTTTTCATACTCTCTGGAGAAAGAGAGAGATAGAGACAGAGATAGTAAGAGAGTAAGTGAGAAATCACCCCTGAGGGGAGATGGCCACACTGCCATCCATTCTTCTCCATTCTCCTCCTGGGATCTTGGATACACATGTATGTACACTGGCATGATTTTCAAGCCACTGGGTCTGAGATTCGAATCGTGGTCGGCCAGATGAGATTCCAGCAACATAACCACTACACCATTTGCTGGCCCCTCCAAAAAAGTTTTAAGTGATGTTGGGTTATTGTTGGAGGAAAATGAGGCTGTGAAGTGAGATGTGGTTTGTGTTGTATAAAGTTCAATTTTGCATTAGTTGGAAGAATAGAATTGATTCTTTCATTCAGCATGTATTTACTGAGCTCCTAGTATGTGCCCAACACAGTTCTAGGTGTTTGAGATACTTAGGGCCCCTAAGAAGTCAGTGACATCATTGCACTTCCATGTTAGTGGAAAGAAAAAGACAAAGCAAGTTAACAAATACATAGATTATGTTCTCAGTGTCTAAGAGTACTCTAAAGAAAGTCAAAGCAGGGTGAGAAGGAAGGGATACAGAGGTGCTGGTTTTAGATCTTTGTAGGTCAGGGAAGTTCATTCTGATAGGGTGACATTTGGGCAGAGACCTAAATGAAGTGACAGATTGAATGGAAACTGCTCTAGGCCAGAACTGGGCGTGGTAAAGACCTTGAGGCTGAGACAGTGTTAATGCCAGGTTCCTAGAAAAGCAGGGAAGGCAGTAGTACTGCAGCTGCGATTACAAGGAGAGTCGCACTAGGTGGGAACAGAGTACCAGGAAAGGTCTTGAAAGGGTTGCTGGATACATGAGTGTGTGACTTAAAAATGAGATCTGTTTTTTTGGAAGAAAAAGAGGTGTTGTATAATCTGTGAAATGTAGTGTTGAAAATCCATTTGTTATTAAGTTAGTCAATGTTCCGATGCCTTTCTTTCAATAAAATTGAGAAGTAGCTGGGCCTATGGAAATCTTCCTTCTCTCTGTACTTCCCTGCACCTGCCATTCTGAAAGTAGATGCTCTTTCTCTTAAATTCCTGAAAGCTTTTTGAACCTATGCCCAGGTGATTAAATTGCAGAATGGTTCTTTAAAACATTAACAGCATTTTGGTCCATGTAGAACTTGGTAAAAGAATTAGAAAGCCTTTGTAGTCATTATAACACACCTTTGATAGACCATATGTCCAGCTTGGTGCTTGTGAACACTTTAAACTCTTCTCTTGAAAGATAAGAGTTGTCTTATAAATCATATTAAAATGAGATCTTTCTCTTGAAATTCAGCCTGCATTTTCTTTTATCATTTTTTTAGAGGACATGTGCACTTCTGAGAGAGAGAGAGAAAGAGAGAGAGAGAAGAAAAGGAAGGATGCACTCTTCATGGGCAGTGGTCCTGCTGCATTCCCTTCTCTTCCATCTCTCCTTCCTTTCAGGATTTGGAGCATACACACACACGTACTTGGCATGTTTGCAAGCTCAGGTCCAGGACTCAGACTGTAGTCACCCAAGTGGAATCTAGCTCACATAACTGCCAGGCCATAGGCTATCCCTACATTTTTCTTTCAAATTGTTGTTTTTTTTTTTTTTCCAAATTTCTCATTCTGTCTCCTTCTTGGTCTCCCCCCCTCTCAATTTCATGTTATTTTGGTTGCTCTGTATAACTAGAGTTATTTATTGTGTAATGTTGGTCTTAGTATATATTTATTTTCTGTAGAGTACGTATGTATTTCGAAAATGAACTGCATGTGTTTTTCATTAGATACAGCCTGTGGTATTGCTGTTAAGTGTGTCATGTATTTAAATGTCTATATAATGGAATATTTATATACATATTTAATGTACATCTATTTATAAATACATATATATACACATAGATATATTTATCAAAGAAGGGTAAGAATAAAGACAATAGGGGGACCAGCAGTTGGCGTAATGGCTATGTCGCTGGACTCCCAAGTAGTCAACTGCGGTTCAAGTCCCAGACCTGGCAGCTTAAACTCGCGCCGGGCATGTGTGCATGCGTGCCCAAGATCCCAAGAGGAGAATGGAGGAGAAGGGATTGCGGCATGGCCATGTCCCCTGGGGGTGATTTCTCGCTTTCTGTCTCTCTGTCTCTGTCTTTCTGGCTAGCACACATGCCCTATAGCAAAAACCTCTCAAAAAAAAAAAAAAAAAAAAAAAAAAAAAAAGACCATAGGGATAGCAGAGTATGAGTGTGTTTTACATATTTTTAGATCATGGAGTTCTTTAGGTTATGATGATATTTGAGCAAACTTATGTATCATTTATATACAATATTATATGGTTTTCTTCTTCTCTCTATATGTATCAGTGTTGAAAATGCTGGAGAAACAGATTGCTGTATGAGTCGAACCTTTGAGGTCTGTTGTAAACTTATAAACCTGTCTAAACTTTAGGGATTAGACTACAAGTTCAGTACTTTCTGTTTCCCAAACAAAGGTAACATTTTTCTACTTTAGAGAATCTAAACAATGAACATTTTCCTTTTCTATCCTTGTCTTGGAAACCTGAACTCCCCTTAGCCCGTCAGTTATGATTATATGTACCATTCCCAACTAATGCAAATAAGAGAAGCTGCTGATGCAAAGGGGAATTTTAAAGGGACTTCGAGAAGTATTGTGGCAATATGAAACTGATTTAATCAGTGTGCTGGTGGCGTGCACAGAAAGTCTGGCTTCTCTGTGTCTATAAGTCATCATCACCATCTAATTTGAGATCTACATTTGTTTGCATTTCCTGGATCTGTTTTTCAAAATGCTGTAGATTCAGAAGCAGAAAAGGGGAGGAAAAAAAAAAAGCCTCTCTTAATGACCAAGGAAAAGAAAAGTTAATTAAAATCTATGAGAATGAAACGAGTAACCTTTAAAGATAGGCAGTACAATGTGGCCAGTGTTAATATGACAATTTGTTAATGGACCAGGCCGTTGTAATCAGTGTTAAAAATTACTTGAGGCTTTTTATGTTTAGAAAATGCTACTAATTAAAGGAAGCAATGACCTGTGAGATTATCCATGAAAACCATTTGCCATCTGAACATAACACTAAATAAACATTCATTTATAATTTTTCTTTCTATGCTATAATCCTACATTGAGGATTAAAGATTGATCTTTAATCTTACTTTTATTTTTATTTTACTTTTATTTTTCTGTTACCATTTGAGTATTTTTTGAGTCTCTTGTGCTTAAATGAGACATACATTATTAATTTTTATTATTAGTAAGGGGCCCAAACCACAAGAATCCCAAACTTTTCTATATATGAATTGGGTATAATATGCTTGACTGCCCTTTAGAAGTTGTCTAATGGCTGTTTTGGGTGAAAGCTGTCTTTTCAAGATGCTGTCTTATAATTTTTTTACTTTTATTCCTCAACACTGACACAAAAAGAAACTGATCTGGTATATTAAAGTATTTGAGTTATGTAGTTTGTTTGTGAAAAAACTTTATTTCTACTGTTTTTCTCCTTCCAGATGAAACAGTGATTTAGTTTGTTTATTGGAATTTAAAAGGACTCTGGATAAGAAGATATAAAAGAATTACTGTAATTGTGAGGATTTGAGGAACAAAAAAGAAGATCCGTAATTATCTAAAGGGTATTTACTCTGTGTATAAAAGAAAACAGAGAGATATTAGAGGTGAATGAGAATGAATTTGTCACATGTTGTTATTATCTATAAACAGCCCTAACAATGAGAATAATTAAACTAAGTGAGGAATCTGTTTGCATTTCTAAAAGTTTTGGATGAGTGTCATCCATATTAATTCTGAATAATTATTACTCATACATACTGAGTCAGTCAACTGAGAGAAAACAGCATTTAGACACCAGGAAACAATCTGCCAAAGTACAGTGCTTAAAATTTCAGTGCTACAAGAATTTTTGTAATAATCTAGTAAATAATCAAACAGAATCCTGTTATTTTATTGATAAGATTGTTGTGGCCAAGAAAGCCCAAGTTTCCATGTTTTCAAATTTCCTGGGGCCAGCATGTGGCATAATGGTTAAGGTGCTAGACTCCCACATGGCCAACCACTGTTTGAGTCTCTGACAGGTGGTTCGAAACACACTAATTGCATATGCGTGTGTGCCCAAAATCCTGAGAGCAGAATGGAGAAGGGATTGTGGTGTGGTAATTCCCCCTGGAGGGTGATTTCTTGCTTTCTGTCTCTTTGTCTTTGTGGCGAGCTCATGTGCCCTATAGCAAAAATCTCTCTAAAATAATAATGATGATAAAAAACATATTCTCAAAAGCATAAAACAGATTTATCTAGTTAACAATAATAGTGGACAAATTAGAATCCAGGTCTATTGACTCCCATACTCTGGTATTTTTTTCACCATACAGTATAACGTTTTATGAATAAGCTTGACAGAAACTTGTCAATGAACTTGCACATTACTGATTAGCCTGTGAGCCATGGGTTTTGTCATTATTGTCCTAATTGTCAAGTTATCCCAATTTCAGATTCCTCTGACTTTTTTTTTACCTTTTCCAGAGAATAACTATTTTTAATTTTTTCCTTTTCTTTAAGTTTTTGCCATAGAGTGTTTGTGCTCAGTGGAGAGAGACAGAGAGACAATGAGACATTGAGAGGAAAAGTGAAAAATCGTCCTCCATGGGGGATGGTCATACCCCTCTCCCTTCTCCTCCACTCCCCTTCTGGGATTTTTGGGGTGCGCTTGCGTACATACACACACACCTGGCATGAATTTCAAACCACCAGATCTAGGACTCAAACTGCAGTTTGTTATATGGGAGTCCAGTGTCTTAACCACTGCACCACCTGCTGGCACCGAGAATAACTCTCTCTTTTTGAAAGGGAGGTAAGAATTATTTATTTTATTTTATTAATAATAATAATTATTATTATTTAAATTTGCTAAAGGGCGTGTGGATTCACCAGACATACACACGCACATACACACACACACACACACACACACACACACAGAGAGAAAGAGAGAGAGAGAGAGAGAGAGAGAGAGCACGAAAGGGAAAGGGAGAAAGTAAGCTGCCAGATCTGGGACTTGAGCTGCATTTGACCATGAGAATAGGAAGACCGAGGCATCCCCTCATGGCATAGTGGTTAATAGAACTGAATCCCATGTGGGTGGCCATGTGGTTCCATCCCAGCACTTGAAAATCCAGTACTGAAAAACACCCTGGATATACATGGTACAAGCCCAAAATCCTCACAGGATGGAGAGATGGAGAAGGGATTGTGGTATACAGGCGGCAGTAAACATTTCCTTTCCTCTCTCTTATATCTTAATTATGTGAACATTTGTAAGAAATGTTTCTTTCAACCCATTTTTTGCTATGAATTTTTTATTTGGTCTGGAGAATCTGTGAGAAAGCATCTCCCATGGGGAATGGTCACACAGCAATCCCTTCTTCTCTATGTCTCCCTCCTTTTTGGAATTTTGAGCACACACGCACAAGCTGCCTGCCCAGGATTTGAACCATGCAGTCAGCCATGTGAGATCTAACTGTCTTAACCACTACTCTACTCTACCTGCTTTGTTTTTTCTTTTTTTTTTTTTTTTTTTTTTTTGAGAGAGATTTTTGCTATAGGGCGCATGCACTCGCCAGACAGACAGAGAGAGACATAGAGACAGAAAGCGAGAAATCACCCCCCAGGGGGGATGGTCATGCCGCAATCCCTTCTCCTCCATTCTCCTCTCGGGATCTTGGGCACGTATGCACACGCGCCTGGCGTGAGTTTTAAGCCACCGGGTCTGGGACGCGAACCGCGGTTGCCTACGTGGGAGTCCAGCAACATAGCCATTACGCTAACTGCTGGTTCCCACCACTACTCTACCTGCTGACCTTCTGGGACCTTTTTGAAGTCCCCTCCTAGAAGTAGAATATATAGGATTTGATGGTATCATTGCTTTTCTGAAAGTTTTAGTAAACAGCTTTTATTTTTGCCCATAATATCCTCTTGGAATTTAATAAAACTGTATTGTTTTACAATATTCTATTGTATTAGTTCTCCACATATTCAAATGAGCCCCAAAACACTTAATTTCCAGTTTATAAGTTATAGGGAGGGAGAGATTATGCAATAATATTGTACAATTCATATACCAAGCAAATGTTTCTTAAATATAGAAAATATTCTGAACTAGAGCCTCTGAACATGTATTCATCAAAGAGCTTGAATCTAGTGACAGATGCAAATGCATAGCATTCAACTGTAATAGGATAAATACAAAAAGTAGAAACAAATCAATAGGAACACAGAAGCAGCAGCAGTAATACCTCCAGGAATATTAGTATTGGGGCATGTTTTTGAAAGCTAACGATAGATACTTGTTTTTTGAGTTGGTATCAGAAGACTAGTTAGTATTTTCTAAAAAAGGCCAGAAAAGACATTGCAATCAGTGTAAGATGTTGCAACAGTAATAGAAGATAATGCTTTTGGAAGTAAATTTGTAGACTGATCCTTAATAAACAGCATGCAAAGAAGCTTAGACTTTCTCTCAGCCTGCGAACTACTAGACACACGTCACTGTTCTTCCCTGCTGCCATAACCATGGAGGACATCAAAATGGAATTCAGTAACTTTTTTCCATTGAGCTCAAGTGCATCCCTAGAATACTTGATCACATGTGTTTCAGGAAGGGATGATCTATTGTAATACAGGTACAATCCAATAGTATGAACAGTTCAAAGTTACAGAATGTCTCTGGACAAAGAGTGACAGAGTCATATCTGTTTTAGATTCATAACTTTGGGGAGTAAAAGGGAAAGATAGGAGTACTAAGAGACTGTAGTGGCAAGGAATACAGGATATTTTGTAGTAATTCAGGTGCGACTTTCAGGGGTTGCTTTTACAAGCAAGTTTTTCAAAAATATCATGAAAAAATGTGTATTACATAAAAAAAAAAAAAAACTGTGCATGAACTTCAAAAATTTTTTGTACCAAAATAAACTCACACTTTAAATTCCATTTTTTACCATGAACTTTTTATTTTGTCTGGGGATGCATGTGCTCACCGGAAAGAAACAGAGAGAGTATGTGAGAAGGCATCTCCTATGGGGAATGATAACACAGCAATCCCTTCTTCTCCATTTCTCCTCTTTTTTTGGAATTTTGAGCACACATGGATATGTGCCCAGCATGCTTTTCAAGCTGCCTGCCCAATGCAATTAGCCATATGGGATCCACCCACCTTAACCACCATACTGCTGACCCTCTGAACTTTTTGAAGTCCCCTCCTAGAAGTAGGATGTATAGGATTTGATGATATCATTGCTTTTCTGAAAGTTTTAGCAAACAGCTTTTATTTTTATCCATACTATCCACTTGGAATTTAATAAAAATTGCATTATTTTACAACATTCCATTATATTAATTCTCCATATTCAAATAAGCACCAAAACACTTAATTTCCAGTTAGTATGTTATAGGGAGGGAAAGAGTCTACAATAATATTGTAGAATCTGTTTTTAGAACAGAATAAAATATCCAAGAGAATATTGATGGCTTTTATCCTAACAGTTTTTCCTCAATTATTTTTTTCTCCTTCCAATCAGAGCTCTCTAATCATCAACACATAATTTATCATTGATAATAATAATAATTATCACAATGTCCTCATATAGGTATGATGAGTTTTCAGCCATTATTCCTTCAAATATTTTTCCTCTCATTTTCTCCTCTCTTTGTAGGAATCCCATTATGCATATGTTGTGTTTTAAGGTGTCCCACTGCTGTCTACCTGTTCTTTTCTTTATCCTCCTTTTTCTCTGGTAAGATAATTGGCCTATCTTCAAGTTCTCTCTTTTCTTCTGCCTGTTCAAGTCTAGTTTTAAGTGAATTTTTTCATTTTCTTATTGTACTTTTCCATCAGTATTTTTCCTCTTATTTTATTTATTTATTTTTAATGCCAGAGGGTATCTGCATGTATGCATGTGTGCAAGTACAGGGGGTAGAGGCTGGTGGAAGGAGAGATGGAAAGAGGAGAGAAAACACCTCCCAATGAGGCCTAATCATGCTACAATTTTCTTTCCTTCCATATCTCCTTCCCATCAGGATTTTAGATATACCTGAAGATGTTCCTGGTATATATTTCAAGCTGCCAGGGCTAACATTCAAATAGTAGTGCTCGTGTGGGATCTGTCTTTCTCCACAGCACTTAACCAATGTGCTACAGTTCTTGCCCTATTGTGTGTATCATTTTATTGAAATTCTCTATTTTGCAAATCATGTTTCTCAGACTTTCTTTTGGTTCCTCAAATATGGTTTTCTTTATTTTTATTTATTTATTTATTTGGAGAGATTATTGCTAGAGTACAAGTGCACTCACTGGAGAGGCAGAGAGAGAAAGTGAGATATCAATCCCTGGTACAGCTGGCCAGGCTGCAATCCCTTTTCCTCCATTCTCTTCCTGGAATTTTGGGCACACATGCACACACACCTGGTGTGAGTTTCAAGTCACCGGGTCCAAGATTCGAACTGCGATTACCATGTGAAAGTCCAGCATCCCAACCACTACATCATCCACTGACCCCAGGTTTCAGCTTCTATAAAATACATTATTTGAATATCTGGACTTCCTTCTTTTCTTGCTTTTTAAAAAATAGTAGAGTGTCTTATTATATGTGAGGATCTCAAAAGGTCATGGAAGATGCATATTATGAAAAAAACTATCATGGAAATTAAAAAATTTACATAAAAATAAACTCAGTTTGATTCTATTCTTCTGTGAACTTTTTGAAGTACTCTTGTACTTTTGAATTATGGATAATTGCAGTAGTCTATAGAAAAAAAGAATGTTACTTTTTGAATGAAGGTGTTAGTAGTTAACTGGGCAAGAAAGGGCATTAAAGACCAGTATTTAAGTACTGGTCTCAAAGAGTAATTAATTAGTCAATTCTATTTTAGTATCCATTATTGGAGGATAATTGTTTTGTCCTCCAAATTTTGATATATTGTGTTTTCATTTTTATTTAGTATTTTTAATCTCCTTTGAGACGTTCTCTTTGACCCATAGATTATTTCAAAGCATGTTGCTCATTTTTCAGTTTTATTTGTTATACCCTTGCTTCTGTCAATATATATCCTTGATGATTTTCTGTGTATCCTTGATGCTTCTATATATCCTTGATTGTATTCTGTGTATTCTTCCAGTCATTGAGAAAGGAACAGTGATGTCACCTACTCTAAATTTTAAATTTGTCTACTTTTCTCTTAGTTTTGTTATTCTCTTTATATATTTTACAGGTTTATTTTTTAGTATGTATGTATTTAAGATTACTTTTTTGTTGTAAATGAACTCTTTCATAAATATATAGTGTCCTTTTGTGTTTGTAGTAATTTCCTTTACCCTGAAATCACTTTATCTGATGTTAACATAATTATTTATATTTTTAAGTTAATGTTTCATGGTGATTCTTTTTCTATTAATACTTAAATTTACATATTTCAATATTACTTCATGTGAAGTGAGTTTCTTGTAGACAGTATATAGTTGTGTAATGTTCCCTAACTGACTCTGCAAATCTCACTTTTAATCAGTGTATTTAGACCATTTTCATATAATAGTTATATATACAGTTATTGATATTAGGATTTAAGTCTACCATTTTTTCCTGTTTTTTTTTTTTTTTGTTTATTTCCCTGCATTTTCCCACTACCTTTGAATACATTATATAAACTTTTAGAATTTTATTTTTACTTATCTGTTGTCATTTTGAATGCATCTTTTTGTGTAAGTTCTTATAGTTGCTTATAGGATTACATTAGGTATACATAGCTTATTATAGTTTACTAGAATTATCATTTTACCTATCTAAAGCATAAGAAATTCTCTCACTTTTTTATACTTTCTACTCTTTATTGTCTTAAATGTTTCTTCTACATAGATGTGAATCCACATCAGGTATTGTTATAATTTTGCTTCAACCATTAGCCATTATTTAGAAAACTCAATAGAAGTCTATTCTAATTACTTTTTAAATTTAAATTTTATTTTTTCTATGTTGTCCTTATCTTTTAAGATGCCTTCTTCTGTCATTTCCTTTTTAAGAATTTTCTTTAGTCATTCTTTAATGTTCTGCTGGCAACAAATTACCCTAATTTTTCTTCCCTGGAATGTCGTGGCTTGACTGTCATTCCTAAAGTATATTTTCACTGGATGAAGGATTTTCTATTGTCAGTTCTTAATTTTCAGTCTTTAAAAAATGTCATGACAGGTCAGCCTATGGTGTGGTGGTTAAGGCAGCTGAAACCGCCAGGTCAACTGAGTAGTTCAAGTCCTGACCTGATGGCTTGAAAAACATGCTAGGTGTGTGTGCATATGTGCCCAAAATCCTGGAAAGAGAATGGAGGAAAAGAATTGTGACCTGCCATCATCCTTTGGTGGGAGCTTTCTTACTTTGTCTCTCTCTGTCCAGAAAGCACACATGTTTATAGCATTTTTTAATTAAAAATATTGCATATATATATATAAAATGTGGGCCAGCAGGTGGCATGGCAGTTAAGGCAGTCAAATTCCACGTAGTTAAGTGTTAGTTAAAGTTCCTGACCCAGTGCCTTAAAAAACATACTTAGATGCATGTGTGTGCATGCCCAAAATCCCAAAAGGAGAAATGGAGGAGAAAGAATTGCTTCATAATCTTGCTACTCATGTACACTCTGGCAAATGAAAAAAGAAATAAATAAAATGGCATTTTTTTTTTTTTATGAGCTCTGAGATTTCTGATGAGAGACTCATCAGTCTAATTTTTTTTTTCTTTTTAACTAAGGTACTGTTTTCTCTCTGTTTTCAAATTTTGTTGTCTTTGGTTTAAAGAACATTGACTATGAAGCATCTTAGAGTGGGGTTCACATAGCTTCTTCAATCCCAGGTTTATGTTTCTTGTCAAAAGTCAGAAGTTTGGGGACCAGCAGTTAGCGTAATGGCTATGTCGATGGACTCCCACGTAGTTGACCGCGGTTTGAGTCCCGGACCCGGTGGCTTGAACTCACGCCGGGAGCGTGTGCGTGCGTGCCCAAGATCCCGAGAGGAGAATGGAGGAGAAGGGATTGCAGCGTGGCCATCCCCCCTGGGGGGTGATTTCTCGCTTTCTGTCTCTCTGTCTCTCTCTGTCTGTCTGGCGAGCGCACGCGCCCTATAGCAAAAACCTCTCCAAAAAAAAGAAAAAAAAAAGTCAGAAGTTTGCATGTGTGTACATAGGTGCTTAGCCATTTCAAGACGAGCACCCATTTCTGTGAAGATTCCAGTCCTTGCTGTGGTGCCATACAGGCTTTACTTCGTGTTGTGTTATAGCCGGTCACTCTTGTATTGCTACTCATTAGGTATCTTCCTTGACTTACTCTTTATATGTGAAGCATACTCTTTAATTCTCATTGCCCACTGTGAGTGAGAACAATAAAAAGTTTGTTAACATGAATTTGCAAATTCAGTGCAAAAGAAAATTTGGAAGTTATACTATTAAGTTATTGGCCTCTCCATTCTGATAGATGACATCAAATAGCTTGTTTGATACAGTCATTAATCATTTTCTTCCTTTTTTTTTTTTTTTTTTGGAGAGGTTTTTGCTATAGGGCGTGCATTCTTGCCAGAAAGAGAGACAGAAAGCGAGAAATCACCTCCCAGGGGGGATGGCCAGGCCGCAATCTCTTCTCCTCCATTCTCCTCTCGGGATCTTGGGCACGCATGAACATGCACCTGGTGTGAGTTTAAGCCATGGGTCTGGGACTTAAACCACAGTCGACTACATGGAAGTCCAGCGACATAGCCATTACGCTAACTGCTGGTCCCATAGTCATTAATCATTTTCTTACAGATATCTTCATTATTTAAAGAATACTTATGCAGGACCAGCAGCCGGCATAATGGCTATGTCACTGGACTCCCATGTAGTCCACCACAGTTCTCCCAAGAAGAGAATGGAGGAGAAAGGATTGCGATGTGGCCATACTCCCTGGGGAGTGATTTCTTGCTTTCTGTCTCTCTGTCTGTCTCTGTCTTTCTGGTGAGCTCATGCGCCCTACAGTGAAAACCTCTCCAGAAAATATTAAAAAAATACTTATGGAAGGATAGCATGGGCCAGCTGCAGGGCCAATCACTAGCATGGAGAGGTGACCAGTTCCTACCCTGGAGGGATTACATACCACAGCGTACCTTGGATGTTAACAACAGCTCATGCCTTTTACAGGGATGTCTGTA
This sequence comes from Tupaia tana, assembly GCA_026018925.1. NCBI lineage: Eukaryota > Metazoa > Chordata > Mammalia > Scandentia > Tupaiidae > Tupaia > Tupaia tana. The sequence goes on along the minus strand of JAKSZU010000001.1, from coordinate 245,785,767 downwards.
TTTTATAGTTTTGCCCATGTAATTGCTTCGTAGCCTAGGTATAGCAGTAGGGATCATTTATGGAACTCAGAACTTTTTAAGAGGCTGAAAGCAGGTGTGCATCATTCTTTCAGTGAGGGAATTAATAATCTTGGATTCAAAAGTGATGACAGGTGTTATATTGAGATTTTTTTCACTAAGGATCATATCTTTACTGTTCTTCATTGTTACAGGTTTCTTTTTTTTTTTTTTTTTTGAAGAGGTTTTTGCTATAGGGCACGTGAGCTTGCCAGAAAGACAGAGACAGAGAGACAGAAAGCGAGAAATCACCCCCCAGGGGGGATGGCCACACTGCAATGCCTTCTCCTCCATTCTCCTCTCGGGATCTTGGGCACGCACCCACACGCGCCCGGCATGAGTTCAAGCTGCCAGGTCCAGGATGCAAACCGCGGTCGACTACGTGGGAGTCCAGCTACATAGCCATTACACTAACTGCTGGTCCCATGTTACAGGTTTCTTCACAAAACTTTCATTGAATTACATGAATCCTATGTCTCATGTCATGTACCATGTGGTGGACGTTTTGATTACCAGCTTCCATGAGTGAGGGTAGATGCAATGTGCCCTTAATATTTCTTTTAGTAAAATTTATCACTTAATAAAACTAAGGTGTATTAGTTTTTCATTGCTGTCTAATGAATTACTGCCACTAAAGTAACTTAAACAATACACATTTATTAACTTACAGTTGGAGAGGTCAGATATCAAAATGGGCATCACTGTGTGCAATCAAGTTAGCAGAGAGCTACACTCCTTTCTGGAGACTCTGTGTGTGAATCTGTTTTCTTGCCTTTTCTAGAGGCTGCCTTTATTCCTTGACTCCTGTCTTCTTCTTTTTTTGGGGAAGGGTTTTTGCTATAGGGCACGTGCGCTTGCCAAAAAGATAGACAAGAGAGACAGCAAGAAATCACCCCCCTGGGGGGATGTCCACTCTGCAGTCCTTTCTTCTCCATTCTCCTCTCGGGATCTTGGGGACACATGCACACGCATCCAACATGAGTTTAAACCACCAAGTCTGGGACTCGAACCATAGTCGACTACATGGAAGTCCAGCGGCATAGCCATTATGCCAACTGCTGGTCCCGACTCCTGTCTTGTTTCTTCCTTTTCAGAACCAGCAACCAGCTGTGCAGTCTTTCTAGCTTATAAAATATTTTATGATCTAATGTGAAGATTTTTCACAGTGCCTTCTGTTTTTGTTTGTTTTATTTTTTGGTTTGTTTGTTTTTGTTTTTGTTTCTTGGCTACAGAGCGCATGCACTTATCAGAGAGAGACAGAAAGAGGGAAAGTGAGAAATCAACCCAAGGGAGATGGGCGTATTACAATCCCTTCTTTTCCATCCTCCTCCTGGAATTTTGGGCATATACACACATGCACATATGCTTAGCATGATTTTCAAGTTGCTGGGTCTAGAACTAGAACCATGGTAGGCCATGTGGGAATCTAGAACCTTAACCAACTTGCCACCTACTAGCCCTTCACAGTGCCTTTTGGTTACATTGGACACACATGAACAATTCGAGATCATCTTTTTATTTTAAATTTATCTGATAAACAACCTGAAGTCCTACTTTCTTCCTGATCCCATTAATTTCTCTGTGAAGTGAAGATTCAGTGTGTTTCAAGGCTTTATGAATGAGGAGACTGAGACAGCAGATTTAAATGAGATTTAAGTCCACCTAGAGGTAGATAGTGAAAATGTTTTTAAAACTCATTATAGTGATTTCTCGCTTTCTGTCTCTCTCTGTCTGGTGAGCGCACGCGCCCTATAGCAAAAAAAAAAAACCTCTCTCAAAAAAAAAAAAAAAGGAAAAAAAAAACTCATTATAAGTCCCTTGCTTTTTCTGAAAGTCCAGTGGATGAAAGAGTAATATCATTTATGTAAAAAATCTTCACATTAGATCTTAAAATATTTGGTGAGCTATGAGCACTTTGAATAGAGCTGAACTATGGTCTCTAAAATGGCTTCACAGTGGAGAGAGATGAAGAGACAATTCAACATCATATATTAAAACTTGAATTTAATTTTATAGCTTAAAGTTTTCTTATTGAGTTTTTTTTTTTTTTTTTTTTTTTTTTTTGAGAGGTTTTCGCTATAGGGCGCGTGCGCTCGCCAGACAGAGAGAGACATAGAGACAGAAAGCGAGAAATCACCCCCCAGGGGGGATGGTCACGCCGCAATCCCTTCTCCTCCATTCTCTTCTCGGGATCTTGGGCACGCACGCACACACGCCCAGCGTGAGTTTTAAGCCACCGGGTCCGGGATGCGAACCACGGTTGACTACGTGGGAGTCCATCGACATAGCCATTACGCTAACTGCTGGTTCCCTCTTATTGAGTTTTAAAATTAAATTTTAAACTTCGAAATTTTTCTAAATTTTATATCTCCTTTACTGTGAAATATTTTGTTTTGGTATATAGATCCTACATATACCAAAATCTTTCCTAATTTATTTACTTCCTAAAGGACTTTATCAATATACTTGTTCAAATTGGGTGGTGAAAAAAACACTGATATTTATGAAGATTCTGAAGGAGATTGCCTCTATTTTAGCCCAGGAGATATTTATACTATGATGTACCAGATATAAACATATGGGAACATGTTGTCTGTGTGTGAATCACCAGAGGAGATACAACTCATATTTGCCATTGAGCTGTAATCTGTAGCAAGGAATACTGTATAGCATACCATTATTCCATTTCTGAAGTCTCTTCTACTCTCACATCGTAAAAATTGCAGAAGCTAGAAAAAATTCAGATTTAGTTTTGATCTAGAGTAGACCAGAAACCTGGAAGTACTGATGCCTATAGCTCTTGTTCAGTAGTAAGTACATTCAGCAAGTAGCACACACTTTTGTAGCTTCTTGTATAAACAAGAGATGTTTATACAAGTCAACAAGTCAGATACCCAGGACTTATTTGGGTGCACAAATATATACCCAATTGCACCTTATGAGTCTAGAACCAGAACAAAGTTCAGGATAAATTTCCTTCTAACTTAAGGAATTTAAATAAAAGCTATCTTTTCATTAAGTGAGAATGATTTAGAAATAGTATGTGTAGGAAGAAATATTATTTTATGCCAAGATTTAAGCGTATGAAACTTATTATTGAAGTGCTATTTACAAAAGATCATAAACTTCTCTTGCTCATTTTGCTAATTGTCACATGTATTCCTTTTGACCAAGACAGTCCTTAGATCAATTTAGGATAGTGATTTGTTTGTAATGAATATATTACTTTTTCTAATAAATCTTTTTTCCCCCTTTCCTTTTTAATGAGAGAGAGTGAGCAGAGAGAGTATTTGAGAGAGGAAAGGAGAGAAAGACACACACACACAGAGGCATATTTTGCCAGGGTCTCTCTTTGTTGCATGCTCCTTCTGCCCCAGTTTTCCAGCCAGCTAGGACCATAAGCACATGCCACAGCAACCAGCCTGTTTTGATTGGGTCTGGTATCAAACCCAGGCCTCCTGTGCACCCAGTCACTATGCAGCAGTGCCTTCCCAGCTGCACAATTGGCAGATCATGACAAATATATATTTTTTAATTGCCATATGCATGCTTACCGGAGAGAGAGAAAAACATGGGGAATGGAAGGGAGGAGAAAGCACCTCTAATAGTGTGTGGTTACCACAATCCCTCTCCATTTCTCCCTCCTGTTGGTATTTGGGCCATTCATGTACATGTGTTGGCATGGTTTTCAAATTGCCAGGACCGGTATTTGAACCATCCAGCTGCCTTAATCACTAGTCCAAGAGACTGGCCCACAGGGTGTGGTTTTCAAGCTACTGATGCCAGGATTCAAACCACGGCCAGACATGTGGGATTTGGCTCCCTTAAGCACTAGGCTACAGGGCTCTGTGTCAAAAATCGTAATAAGTTGACAGAGTCAGACTTTTCATTCTATATCTTGATGTTTCTCAGTGCCAAAGATAGAATGGAATAGATTATTGTGTTGTTGCTGTACTGCAGCAGTTTTGGGGGTAGGAGACTTTTAAATCTCTATGGTTGTCAAACTGGAAAGTTTCACCAGAAATGAATTAACATCAAATAAAACCATGAGTACCTGTATTTGGATGTTTTACCACATACCCAAGACAGACAGTAGACTATAAACCTTTCATTTATTGGACCAGTTGGGCTCCATCTGTAGACCAGTATGTTGTTTCAGTGTCTGAGGCAAACCGCAAGGGATAACCATACTTTTGGAATGTTGTTTTTCATTTTAACCCATCTGCTTTCTGTGTGAAGAACCTGACAGGAAAATTCTAACTCATCATGGATATCCAGATATGTACCAGTGGGTGGCAGTAGATGTGGCAGAGTTAAATAACATATCTTTCTGTAACAAATGGAATCTAAAGGAAGTATACTGGAAGGCCTATTTTGCTTATTTGTTTTAAATTATAGGTGACTATTTTTCATGTATTTTTCTGATTTTAGCAAGGATATTTAAACATGATTATAAAATAATAATAACCTGTGTGTGTGTGTGTGTTCTTATTAGAGGAACACCTCAGAGAAATTGCAGTTTTGGTTCCACACCGCTGCAAGTGAATATCACCATGAAGAAAGTCACAAGAATTTTTCTGGCTTTCCAGTACATATAGAAGTTATATTAATGCTATACTGTAGTCTATTTAGTATGCAATATCATTATCTCTAAAAAGTGTACATATCTTAATTTAAAAACACTTTATGGCTAAAAATTGCTAGCGATTATCTGAGCCTTCAACTTAGTTATAATCTTTGTGCTGGTGGAGGGTCTTATCTTGATTTTGATGGCTGCTGACCGATTAGGGTGGTGGTTCCTGAAGATTAAAGTGACTGACAATTTCTTAAAACAACAAGAAGGTTGGTGCATAAATTGACTTCCTTTCATGAGCGATTCCTCTGTAGCACATAATGCTGTTTGAAAGTGTAGTAGAACTTCTTTCAAAATTGGAGCTAGTCTTCTCAAACCCTGCCACTGTCTTATCAACTAAGTTTGTGTAATATTCTAAATTCTTCATTGTAATTTCAACAATATTCACATTTCACCAAGAGATGATCCTATCTCAAGAAACTCCTTCCTTCCTTCCTTCCTTCCTTCCTTCCTTCCTTCCTTCCTTCCTTCCTTTCTTTCTTTCTTTCTTCCTTTCTTTCTTTCTTTTTGGAGAGGTTTTTCCTATAGGGCTCATGAGCTCACCAGAAAGACAGAGACAGAGAGATAGAAAGCGAGAAATCACCCCCCGGGGGGATGGCCACACCGCAATCCCTTTTCCTCCATTTTTCTCTCGGGATCTTGGGCACGCACGCACACTTCATTATGTTTGAGGTGAAAAGAATCATACTAGTAGATTTTTATCTTATTTACCTTTAGTAGTATGATAAATTAGAAAAAGAGGGAATAAGTAGTTAGCGTAATGGCTATGTCGCTGGACTTCCACATAGTCGACTGCGCTTCGCATCCTGGACCCGGTGGCTTAAAACTCACACTGGGCACGTGTGCGTACGTGCCCAAGATCCCGAGAGGAGAATGGAGGAGAAGGGATTGCGGCGTGACCGTCCCCCCTGGGGGGTGATTTCTTGCTTTCTGTCTCTCTGTCTCTCTCTGTCTGGCGAGCGCATGCGCCCTATAGCAAAAATCTCTCCAAAAAAATAAAAAAGAAAAAGAAAAAGAAAAAGAAAGAAAAAAAGAAAAAGACATTCCTGGAAAAAGTTATAGTAAGATGAGAAATTATTCATTCAACTATCATTTGTTTTTGTTTGCTTGTTTTTTCTTTCATTCTTCTTTTTTTTAAAAAACATTGATTCCCTGTACATGTTCATAGCATACAAAATAAATTTCCCCAGCATGAACACACTGCATATTAGTCCAGCAAAGTTATTATCAAACACATTATCATCAGCAGATAATTTTCCATTTTCATGTCCACTAAATGCTTTGCCTTCCCCCCCCTTGATTCCCTCACTCCTATAACTACCCCTCCCATTGCCCACCATCCTCCCACACTATCTCTAATGTCCATAGTTGTTCTCCATACTTTTATACCTATCAGTTTTTCAGCTTCTGCCATAGAGTACAACTACCCTTTTTTGTAACGGATTTCTTTGTAGTTTCTGTATGCTGTATGTTGAATACATTTTATTGCAACAATTGTCTTCTCTAGGTTCTGGGTATTTGCTTTTCATCAAAGCTATGTTTTCTAAGGTCATTTCTCAGATTGAGGAATTTTAGTATGGGCAGCCAGTAACTATAGGTCTTCTCATAGACTAGTTGCACAAGTGTGTTACTGAATGGCATTTCCTTCCACTGTGGGATCGCATTAGAAAATGTATAGGCATTTATGGTAGAACTTGGAATACTGTGTCATCTCAATATACATCTTTAAAGGCAAATAGGGCAGTCACTGTTTTGTGGAAAAATGAGTACTGAGCCCTGGTCCACTTCAGAAGCCCTGGGTTTAGATTCCTGTGCTTTCCTTAGCCAACTGTGTTGATTTGATAGTCATTTAATCTCTAGGAACTCAGTGCTTGTCTGTGAAATATGAGGAAGTTAGATTGAATCAGTGGTTTTCATTCCGTATAATGGGGAACTTCATGGTCCCACCATGACATCATAGAGATCTACCCCAAGACAGAAGGAAAGTGGGCAGGCTGTCGTGCGGGCCTGCTATAGCTCCCATCAAACAGCTCCCTTCCAGCTGCTTAAATGATTTCTAATATATATTAAAAATTGTTTTATGATTTCACTGATAACAGTGAATTCTACTTAAAAAAATATGCAAACTCTGGGATTAGATTATTTCTTTGTTCCTTTCTGTCCTTAAAATGTCAACAATTCCAATAACTGTATGGCTAAGGAAGAAAATGGGGAACTGACCATTGACTTCTGTACGGAACTAATATTAGTCTTAAGTATTTCTGATGCAACTATGGAGGCTAAGTCAATATCTTTTATGGCCTCTTAAGGGTTAAAGTGTGCTGTTTTATTTTATTTATTTCATTACACTACTGTCACCCACAAAGAAGAATGACCCTAACATTTTTTTTTTTTTTTGAGAGATTTTTTATTTTTGCTATATGGTGCTTGGGCTGGCTGGAGAGACAGAAAGAGAGACAGAAAGTGAGAAATCACCCCCTGGGGGGCAGAATATGGCCATGTTGAAATCTCTTTTTCTCTATTCTTGGGATATTGGGCACACACACACACACATGCATCTGATATGAGTTTTAAACCGCCAGGTCTGGCACTTGAACCACTATCAACTATGTGGGAGTCCATTGATGTAATCAAGATGTAAGCCATCTGCTGGGCCTGGCACTAACTTTTTAAAAAATAGTGAATACCCTGGAGAATTACTATTCTTTCTCGTTTATGGTAAATATCAACCTACATGGAGAAGTATTATATGGAAGCATGGAACTAAGTGAGTTATGGGAACCAAAATCTGTATGTTTTTCTCAAAACTATGGTAATTCAACATATTCTGCTGCCATGCTACTCTGTCTAGTGATGCCACAAAATATCAATGTTGGAAGCTCCTGTTTCTACAGCTTCCTCTCCATTTTCAGCTGGGCTAAGTTATTATATGGATGGAATATTTTTTTAGTAAGAGGTAAAGGCAAAATAGTCATTTCTCAACTTGATCTTTAACCTTTTTATGAAAGGTCAAATTACTAGATAGGTGTGCTGCTCATGTACACCTGGACATGATTCACCTTTTAAAGACAAATAAACAATCTATCTGCTTCCTTGGCTACCAGAAACTAGAATCAACATAAAAAAGTGTCAAACTTACTTAAACAGCCAGACCACTGGTTACAAAGACTGCAGAGGAAGTGGCACAAAACTACCTTTGCCAAAAACACGGTGAAGATATATTACTCTAAATGTGCCAGAGAAATAAACGCGAAGTGGAAAAAACAAAACAAAACAAACAATGACATTCTCCAATTTTATCTATGATGTTCTTTTTTTTATGGAATTTTTCCTCCTCTAATGACTATCTGTCATAATGAGTTAGTATCAGCTCATTTAAAAAATTGGAGCCAATCAAAGGAAAACACACAACACTGCTGCTCTTTTCACGAACGATCTTTCATTAACTAATGTTGATGGAAGCACATTTAGCCACAGAAATCTGCATGGCAGTTGAATTGCTGTTTGTGTTGAACAACAAACCAGAGAATAGTAAAGGAAAACACCAGCATGCTAGTGGAAAGCAAAGGAGCAGAGCAGTCCTTCAGCTTTTTCCCTGCTGATCATTTGTTCTAAAGTTTTTAAGAATGGATAAGATTACTCTCATTGTTAAAACAAGGAGCACTACTCACATGCAGTGCATTGTTACTTTAGCTCTCTGAAGGTCTCACCTTATATTTCCCTATCTTGCATCCATTTGCAATAGAGTAGTGCACTCAGTGATGTCAGTAGCCATGTTTCACCAGCACAGGTTAATAACCTTGTTCATCATTGCAAATGTATGCATTTAGCGATGCACCTAAAAAGTAAGCAATTGCATAATACAGTGATATAAGTGAAGAAGGCAATTTTGGAGATCTAGGTGAAATATGAAATGTAGGAAAACAGTGGTTAGGGAGGATATGGATATAAAAACATGGAAGCTCTGATAAAGCAAGTCAGAAGAATATAAATGTGTACATTAAACAAAAAAAGAAAGAAAAAAACAAAATGAAGAGGAGCATAATTAAGTACTGAGTAGTCCAAATGAGAGCATGATATGACAGAGCAGAGGGAAGCAAAGCTCTGGATGTTTTATACTAGCCATGTAATCTGAGGCAAACTGTTCATCTTTGACCCTCATGTCTTCATCTAGTTATTGGAGAATAAAATGTTTCAATGTGGAGTAGAAAGTTCTTTCCAACTCTAAACTCTCCAAGTTTTTAAATAGAAATGAGTAGGCTCAACACAACTACATCTTCAGAGGCTTTATAGTTCATTACCTGTTGATGATGACGTGTATGGTATTCTCAACTGGACAGGTTAGAGAAGTATTTCATGTTGAGTAAAGTCTTTACAAGAAAAAAAATTTATGAGACAGAAATGGATTATTATCTGTGCTGAAAATGTTATTGTATCCCCAAGTGGACTTGTGTGAAATGCTTTCATACTGAAAAATTCACTTTACTAGCTAACTGATGTATAATAATTGAATGTATAAAATAAATTAAAATATATTAAAAAAAAAAAAGTTAAATGGAACTCTCTCAAATCTCTCAAAAAAAAAAAAAAAAAAAAAAAAAAAAAAAAAAAAAAAAAGTAGCAGTAAATCTGGCCAGCTGGTGGTATGGTGGTTAAGGTGGGTAGAACCCACATGGCTGATGGCACAGTTTGAGTCTCAGACCCTGTGGGTTAAAGAACACCAGGCACATGTGCATGGATGGCCCAAAGTCCCTGCAATGTGGCCATTGCCTCTGGGGGATGTTCTTTCACTTTCTCTGTCTCTCTCTTTTCCTGTTTCTCCAGCAAGCACATGTGTACCCTATAGCAAAATTACACACACAAAAAGTGAAACCTTTAAGGAAAAAAAAGGCAGTAATTCAACTGAAGTTAACTTAAGCACAAGAAAAAAAAAATTATATTAATTTGTTGAAGTCCAGGAGTTATGTGGACTTCATGTGAGGGTGGATAAAGCCCTCATCTGACTGTCTTAGTTCTGATTTCATTTTTGCCAGCTTCATTATTGAACAACGTCCTTCAACATAGGAAGAAATAGACTTAGGAGCTAATAGAAGGCTGATTAAAAACTTGTGGAGTCAAAGGAAGAGAGAGTCTCTCCAGGTTTCAATATTAATCCCTGAAAAGGATGCCAGCTGGTGTTGCTTAGTTCCTTTGCTCAGGGGGATAGGTTGCCCTGACTTGCCAGCTTGGGTCTGACCTACTTCTATTGCAGAATCATTGAGTTGGGTCTCTCCTCGACTTAAAGTTTCACAGGAATTACCTGGAAAAGAGGAATGGGAGGTTTTCAAAGCTAGGAATATGGCACAATACAAACAAAAACAGATGTCCATTCGTACCCTTTATATGGACTAAGCAGGGGATCATTGGGGGGAAAACAGAAGGGAATTTTATACGTATTTTAAATGCCAATTGTAGGAAATTTTCTAAGTTTTTTTAATTCAACCATCCCAAATTAAGTGCTGTCATTAGCATCAGAAGAACAAAGTGACCCTATGTATTTGGAGAAAACTGAAAACATAATTTTTAAATTGCTATTATTTTATGAAATTCTGAAGGTAGACTGAACTTCACATCTATATTATATCAGCTGGGTGAGTTGTATTTGGCTTTATAAGAGATCCAGTAACCATTAACTATTGACTAAAGTTTTAGCTGAAGCATTTGTTGTTTAACACACTAATTTGACTCTGAGGGGAACAAGATTAGTTTTCTTTTTCATTTGATGGACCTTACTATGTATCTCTGCAGGTCCACTGGACCTTCTGACAGTGTAATTCATTACAAAGGAACTAAAGGGCCACATTCCCACAGGGACATGGCAGTGATTGTCCCTCTCCTGAGGGGGCAAAGATGACTGAAAGCAGCTAGAGGAAGGATCTATAGTTGTGGCCTTCCTGATGTCATCCTTCCTTCTTTTGTTGACAGCACTCTAATTTTACATTTGGAAGCCCTCTTTTCTGCTCTTTGTCCAATTCTTTCGAGATCATCAATGTAAGTATACTTTGCCCCAGCCAAGCAGGAGGCAAGAAATTTGAGCAAGGCTCATTAGCTGTTTTGTTTATGAAATTTTATCTTGAGTGGAATGACACAAAGATTAGAATTGTCATTTTCTTCAGATTTCTGATCCTCTTTCCCTATGTATCAATCAGTTACTCCAGATCTTTCTTAGCATTCTAAATACTCGTTCATTTAGCAACTCTTTGTTACCAGTTGGAAAGTGCTGGGTGCCAAACCATGTCTAAATTCCATTTATTTAGCTCATAATTTTGTAAGTTGAAGTTAACACTGGACTCACCTGGGCAATTTGTAGTCACCTGTAGGTCTGCTGGGCAGCTCTGCTTCTGGGTATTTGCTTGCTGCTGGCTTAGACAACCTTTAGTGTGACAGGGGTGGGATAGTCCTGAGCCCTGTGTCTCTTGCCATCGAGCAGGTTGTCCTGGGCATGTTCAGATGGTGGTGACAAAGTACCAAGTAGAAAGTGAAAATTTGTGAGGCCTCTTGAAGCTTGCAACTCAGTTCAAGCGCAGAGTTTCTTCAGCTATTTTCTATTCACCAAATCAAGCCAGGAGGCCAGTCCAAATACAAGAAGTGGAAAAGTGGACATGTATGACCTTTTGATGGAAGAAGCTGCAATGTCACAATGCAAATGAGTAAGGCTGTAGGAAGAGGAATCAGTGAGTGCCCTGAAACAATCTATCACATCTCAAATTGACTTCTGCACCTTATAGCTAAAGAACCTATATACCAACCAAAGATCTTTTTGAAAATATATTCTAAAATACTAGCATGTTCCTCTAACTTTATTGAAATAACTGATTATGGGAGATTTGGGAGTTAAAGCCCATTCCTCCTCATTGCACAGATTAGAAACTATTTCTTATCCTTAGTTTCAGCACATTATGTCTTGAGATTACTTGTGACTCTCTGTAGCCCTCTTAGCCATGTGGTCTCAATTATATCATCTTCCAGGTCTCCTGAAGTGTCATTGTATATCTTTCCCAGTTTTGACATATACCAATGTTATTACCACTTCCTGCTGTATCTAGTGTAACACTTGCTAAAAATACGTGCATTTGCCTTTCTAAGATATATATTGAAGTTTTTATAAGTTATATTTTCCTTTTATGTAACATAGCCTCTTGGTAAGCTATATCAATCACAGAATAAGGTATATGCTAATATTAATGTATACTGCTGTAGGTGTTACATGCCAATTTTCATCCAAGTTTTGACTCAGTTTAGTCCTCTTTAGGTTGCGAGATCTAATAAGATCGTAGCACAGTGGGGTATAGCTGCAGGCAAAAAATTCTGCTTCACAAATATGTTTTCTTTTACAGTAAGTTCATAAATTAGTGCAGGGCACTGAGACACTATGGCTCTATGCATGCATTATGACAAAACTCTCTTTAGTTGACTACCTTCTTTTCAAGCTACTAGGTTCTCTGACATTGTGCCAAACTCTTGGTCAGATGTAGCTTCAATGCATCCCACCCGCTCAGTGTGAAATGATAATTAATATAACTTCATAGTTGAGGTGGTGTTTGACTTCCATTAATAACACCCATTATTCTGGGGTGTTTTAATTTGGCCATAAAAATTGACTCTGGGGGTGGAACTTGGCTTGGAAACTTATTGTAAGAGCAACTGGTTTGTTTCTATTATAATTTTTCTTTCAAAAGGGAAGGTTTCTTTTTTTTTTTTTTCTGTAGAGGAAATTCTCTGTTATTTTTTAGTTATATAAGCATTAGACCAAATTCCTAAAATATTGGTATGGTTTTAGATTTGTAATTGATTTGATATTATTCTATGGTATCTCAAATAAGCCCTCAGACCTTCCACGGCCTCTCAGCTGGCTTGGGTTTGGTAGGATTCAGAGCTCCTCCACATCTCACTGGTTGAGATCAGAGGATATTTCTTTTATACTGCTTCTTATACTTAAACATTGAATTCCCTTCCCAGCCAACAGTTTCTACAAGTTATCGACTCTATTGCATTTGATGATGAAGTCATCCATTTTTACATTGTGTTTTGATGGATATATTACTTTCTTTTTGTAGATCTTCTGGAAGAGACCCAAAGAAAAGATGTAGAAATGGAATCTCTTCAGGTAAAGTAAATTCTTAAATAGTGCAAGTATTCTTGTTTTTTTGCTCCATTATCTTTTATTATTGTCATATTCATATTGCTACAATGAGTAGAGTGACAAATATATTATCAGAACTTTAAAGCTAAAATAGGATTTATTTCCTTTAGAAGTCATTGAGAGCACTTATAATCTAAACCAGGAAGCCAGCTCAGCCTCTCTGCTACTCTTGGAAGGAACTTTTATTCCTTGGGGTAGCTTAACAGGTACTGTAGCATTAGGAAATGAAGACAACATCTTCTCAGTTATTTCCTCAAAAACAGCCCTGATGAATGAGGCTGAATTCATGGAACTACATTTTCAAGTGAAAGTCAAAAGTATCCTGAATCTATGGATGCCATCTATCAATGACAAGCCAAGAATGTTAACACATATATGGATTAAGATTTACCTTGTCTTAGAGCCCCTCAACTTGCTATGGTTTTATACATATTACATGAACTAGAAAATTGTGTTTGAAAGATTCTGCTAGAACTTTAATTGACATTTCCTTGGTATGAGCAATTGATGTTTGGTTGACATCCAACAGAAGTTCTCTCTTCCTTTTCCATGGGGCTGACTTACAAATGGGTAACTCAAATGTCCATCTTTATTAGGGAAAACATAATCAGTTATACTCACATGACAGAACCAATTCATTTAACATCACATTGGAGATTAAGAACAGTAAATACTTTGGACATCTAGAGTTCTTTGTGGGCCTAGAGCTACATGGTAGGACTGGAGAGTGATATAATGAGCTGACTTGAAAGTTTTAGAGGTAAAGATGTTTGCTTCTGGCAAATGAAGGATGGGTCAAATAAAGCCCAAAGAGCAAGAAAAATACAAAATTTTCTTTGGTTTGGGATTGTTTTATTTGATGGTGGACCCATTAAGGGGAAATTCTATAATTGATCTGAAAATGCTCAGAACACATAGTTTGATGTATAATAAAAGTGGCATATATTGGGAACCAGCAGTTAGCGTAATGGCTATGTTGCTGGACTCCCACGTAGTCGACCGCGGTTCGCGTCTCGGACCCGGTGGCTTACAACTCACACCGGGCGCGTGTGCGTGCGTGACCAAGATCCCGAGAGGAGAATGGAGGAGAAGGGATTGCGGCGTGACCATCCCCCCGGGGGGTGATTTCTCGCTTTCTGTCTCTATGTCTCTCTCTGTCTGGCGAGCGCACGTGCCCTATAGCGAAAAAAATAAAAACCTCTCAAAAAAAAAAAAAAAAAAAAGTGGCACATATTTACTACAATGTTGTACCAGATTAAATTCTTTTAACAACTTGTGCTATACTCAGGTATGAAAAGAAGTATTGGTTGATACAATCTGGGGCTAGGAAAAATCTCAAGTGTATTCTCACCATGCCTATCTTTGTAAAATATCAGCAATTCTTATAGTTATGAAAAAGAAAGCTCTATGTACACTAACTAGTATATTGAGTAGGTAATAAGGTCTTTTTTGAGACATCTTGGTTATGTGTTACATTTGCCATTGGGCTCAGAATACTACATATAAACACATTTATTGAGTAGGTATCTGGCCTTTTGAAATGGCAGCACAAATATTTTTTAGTTTATTTTTTGCACCGTACAAGTGTTGGAACCAGTAATCCCATTACATTTAATAGCCTATGTTGCTTCTCAAATGTTTATTAAGACCTGGCATCATTTTCTACCAAAATGTTCATTCAGTGCAATAGAATGGCAATTGCCAACCAGCTATGGGCATTTATGGATGTAGAGGATGTAATACGATGTCCTATAGTAGAAGAACTAAGTGGTGGCATTTTGTTAGCTCCTGACACTAACACTCTATTAAGAACAGAGGGAACTGACACATCTTAGAGTGTATGAGAGTGCAGAGGTATATCACAGAAGGCCTTCAATGTAAATGCCTACAGGAAAATCCAAGAAAAAGTGCCTGTGTTCCTGAATTTTTTATATTCAAATAAAATATCATAGGTGATAGTTTGGAAAAGTCTGTTATAGTGTATAAAGTCAAAGTCATGCGATAGTACTTTGGGTAGAAAAGACAAAGTAATTTTTGAGTTTTCAGTTCTAGCTCTGCTTCTAATTCACTGGGTAACATTGGGTAACTCAACTTTGCTGTGCCTGTTTTCTCATCTGTTACATAAAATTATAAAACTGTTTCTAAATGTTCAGTGTGGATTAGATCATCCCAGGAGGGAGAGCTAAATATTTAATTCCAATTTACAATGTTAGCAAATCCTCATGTATACAAATTGGAGTCAATTTTATTTATTTGTTATCATCTCATAATTACATATTATAGACATTCTGCATTTAATGTTACTCTCTTTAAGGGTAGGGGGTGTTTTATTTATCTCTAAACACTTTACACTTTCCTATCATATATATAATCAAAAAGTACTCCATTTACTCATCGAATAGATATGTTTTGAGCACCAATTCTATTCATGACACTCTGGTATGCACTAACAACACAAAAGCAAACTGCATACACTGTGTAGTTTTTTGCCCTCTACACCAAAGCTAATGAACGATGACTATTAAATAGGTGTTTATAATAAAATATTGAAAAAATGATATTAATTGGCACATGTAAGTTACTTTGGAACACATAGTAAGAACACCTGTCCTTATTTATTGGTGGTCAGAGTAGGTTTGGTTGAAGTGAGGAGGGGCTAAGTGCAATTGAAGGTAAATAAGCTGACCTGGGATGGATTGAAAATACAATTAGGCTTCCCAAAGAAACCAATATTTCAATACAATAGAAGTTAACTAGGCAAGTTTGAGTTGAAGATAAGGAAACTTGTAAGTGGTGGAGATGATATGAAAAGACATAGGGTAAAAGACAGCACAATTTCACATTTAAGAAACTTGAAGTTCAATATGATAAAATGTACCATCTGAGAGTAAAGGGGCAAAACAAGATATAATAAACTGAGGTCTAAAGGATCTTCTAAAGGAAGAAGATCAGATAGTTTCTTTTTTTTTTTTTTTTTTCTTTTTTAGAGAGAGAGATTTTTGCTATTGGGTGCATGCACTTGTCAGAGAGACAGAGACAGAAAGTGACAAGTCACCTCCTTTACTCCATTCTCCTCCTGGGTTTTTGGATGTGCACATACCCATGCCTGGTTTGAGTTTTTAGCCACCGGGTCTGGGACTCGAGCCATAGTCAACTATGTGGGCGTCCAGTAACGTAACTATTATGCCATCCGCTAGTCCCACATTGGGTAGTTTCTTAGCATGTTTTAGGATATAAAAATCCACAGAACTTTGAACTTGGCTATTAGAAAAAAAAGAAAGTTAAGAATGGTTCTTGGGTTTCTTGATTGACAACTTCATGGGTGTTTTTGCTTTTTGTGAGACAGCAGGAAGTTTATTAGTATAATTTTTGATATTTTAAAATATCCAGGTGGCAATGTCAAGTATGTGCAGGGGCATCTTTATCCCATCATGAATTCAGAGTGTAGGAGGGTTTGAACTGAATTTGCAGAATTCGGTGTCATCAAAGCTGATGTCTGTTATCTAATGGATGATTCTAAAAGTGATTAGGAACAAATGAGAACTCACAGGTGAAGTATGTAGAAAAAGGAAGTCTAGGCCAGAAATATAAGGAGCACCAACATTTAAATAACACTACAGATGAAAGTCCTGCAAAGGAATCCAAGACATAAAGAAAATAATTTCAGGAGAACATGGTGTCATGAAGCTTAGCAAAAAAAAAAAAAAAAAAAAAAAATATTTTAAGGACAAAATAATTAACAAAATTAATAAATATTTGTTAAATTCTTGGATCCATTTTTCCATGGAATTTGTTTCACATCAAAATTTACCATCCAATGGATTGTAATTTCCTATCATATCTGTGAAGCAACTCTCATGCCTCTTACTTTCTCAAGTATCTACCACTTGGCACAGTAGCTCACCATAGTATGTATACAGTAAATTTTGGTTGACTAAATAGATAAACTAATGCTACCCTACTGGTCTTTATATAAACCCTCCTGATATGTAGTTCTCCTCAACGTCCATCCATTAAAATACAACATCCATCATTGTTCTAGAGTTCATTTTTTTTTAAGTTTTTGGGGGCAGATGTCCAACTTCTCTCATTACTGTACACACCCGTATACTTTCACTCTCTCCTTTTTCCCCTCTCTTACTTTGCTCTTACCCCTGTTTGAGTGTAGTATTGAAACAAAAGGTCAATAAGTGAGAAATTTGGCATGGTAGGAAGCAGCGGAAGTAATGGAAAAGGATAAAATGGTGGGAGAAGGGCATGGGCAGCAGAGAATAGATTATTTTCAATTTTTCCAGGAGTACAAACAATGAAGGCAAGCATATTTGACAGTGATTTTTACAATGCAGCTTGTAATTACCAAAATTCTTCATTGGCGCTTAATATTGTCTGGCTTATTTTTTGTGTGACATTCATTTGCAGTTACATGCGTCCTGCTCTTCTTAAAAACTGAGTGTTGTCTTTGACTATAAATGTGTAGTGCAGTATCAGAGTTCTATTTGCATATGGTTTGAGGTACATTGAAATAAGCAAATTCTGTCTTTTATCCCTATGAGATCAACTGAGACATTTAAAATAGACATAAAAGGCAAATGTATTCAGTGACTTGACACCTTCCTTGTGATGGCTGGTGGTGGTAGGTGCTGCTGCTATTTTTTCAGTTTTTAAATAAATCAACCTACCTCATCCACCTTTTGTTGACATCTTGCTTTTCTCTGTTTCTTTGTGAACTCCCAAATGCAAAGCACACCAAAAGAGTTAGTGTCATGTTTAGTTACTGAATGTTTTAGTGTTACCTATGAGTCACTAAACATGGTATCTGGGAAACTTATATGCCCCTCTTTTGTAATATATAGTCATCTATTTCTCTTTTCATTTTACTTGAAATAAGTTAAAACTAGATGATTATGAACATGATGTTTCCTATTTATTTTCCCTTTTTATCGGGATATCTGTAGATTATTTTGAGGCAGCATCCATATCTATATAAGGACAGTACTGATACTGATTTCCAAGAGCTATCGAAAGGATTAACTGTTATAAGAAATATAAAAACCTTTGTGCCTGGCATGTTCTCAATAAATAATAATTCTACAAACTCTTTATTTGTACCTATTTTTTGCCCAATACCATGGGCTTGTAATAATGCAGGGAACCAACTTAGGAGGACTTTATCTTCATGGAACTTCTGGGCTTTCCCTCTCTCTTCCACCCTCTTCCTTTCTCTTTTCCCACACTCTTCCTTTGGACAGCCATGAAATCTAAGTTCATATTTAGGTCAGATTATGCTGAAGGAAGTATCATTATCTTTTTTTTTTTTTTTTTGGAGTGCTTTTTGCTATAGGGCATGTGTGCTTGCTAGAAAGAGAGAGACAGAGAGACAGAAAGCGAGAAATCACCTCCCGGGGGGGATGGCCACACCGCAATCCCTTCTCCTCCGTTCTCCTCTCAGGATCTTGGGTATGCACATGCACCTGGCATGAGTTTAAGCCACCAGGTCCGGGACTTGAATCACGGTCGACTACATGGGAGTTCAGCGACATAGCCATTAAGCTAACTGCTGGTCCCAAAGTATCATGTCTTTTAACATCTATTAAACATAAGGAAGAAGTGAAAAAAAGGCACAATGTGGCAATAATGAGAGTGATTATCTTTGAATATCAATCTCATTATCTTTGGAGAGAGGAAACATTTTAGTTGTAGGACCTATAAACATTGTCACAGACATTTCTGGACACATTCTTTGGTATTATTAAAATTTTCTCTAGAAATGAGTTAAGTGCTTTGTTTAATTTTTTAATTTAAGTTTTTTTTTTTTTTAACAATACATTTTTCTGTGGCATTTCAGAAGCCATGCCCTTGGCCTAAAAGATTTTAAGTGGCATCAGTGATGTGTTTGTTATTTTTCTGACGACTGATAATTGCGTTTAATTTCTCTATCATTTTCTGATTGAAAATGATATGATTTTTAGAGATTGTGGGTAAAGATATAGGATGGGGCTGCTAAGAGTATCTTTCAGGCTTATTTTCAGAAAGGGAAAGAGGATGAAGTGGATGTTCTGTTCTATCATTGGATCTCCAAAAGAAATGAAGCAATTCAGAAACTGATGTTCTTGACAGATTAACTAAAATACATTTTTCAAGATGCAAATTTGAATAAACTATTAAATAGGAATTAACATGGTTAGATTTTTATTAAACTACAAGATAATGTAATATCCTGTTCACCATTAGGATGACTCACTAGAGTTCTAATAGAGCATCTGTAATCTATAGAAACATAAATGTAATGCATACCTACTTATTCTAAAATGCATTCCTCAGAACTTAGGCAAATAATCACTTATCTCCATTTCTTCTTCAGATATATGATTAAAAATTGTTCTAAGTAATAACAACAACAATGAAAAGATACAACAGGCAATTTTTTTGGAGACATTTTTGCTATAGGGCTCATGCGCTACCCAGAGTATCAGAGAGAGACAAAGAGACAGAAGGTGAGAAATCACCGCCCCCCCACCCCACAGCGGGGTATGGCCATGCTACAGTCCCTTCTCCTCCGTTCTCCCCTTGGCATTTTGGGCATGCACACACATGTGCCTGGTGTGAATTTTAAGCTGCCAGGTCCGGGACTTGAACCATAGTCAACTGTGTGAAAGTCCAGTGATTATGCCATTTGTTAGTCTCAGAGGTGATTATTAAGGATGAAAAGTTGGGGGGAACCAGCAGTTAGCGTAATGGCTATGTCGCTGGACTCCCACGTAGTCGACCGCGGTTCGCGTCCCGGACCCAGTGGCTTAAAACTCACGCCGGGTGCGTGTGCGTGCGTGCCCAAGATCCTGAGAGGAGAATGGAGGAGAAGGGATTGCGGTGTGACCATCCCCCCTGGGGGGTGATTTCTTGCTTTCTGTCTCTATGTCTCTCTGTCTGGTGAGCGCACGCGCCCTGTAGTGAAAACCTCTCAAAAAAAAAAGAAAAAACAAAACAAAACTCACGCCGGGCACATGTGCGTGCGTGCCCAAGATCCCGAGAGGAGAATGGAGGAGAAGGGATTGCTGCGTGACCATCCCCTCTGGGGGGTGATTTCTCGCTTTCTGTCTCTATGTCTCTCTCTGTCTGTCTGGCGAACGCATGTGCCCTATAGCAAAAATTTCTCCAAAAAAAAAAAAAAAAAAAGGATGAAAAGTTGGGCAACTCTTTGCCACTCTTAGAATGATGTGATGTTTAATGCCATTATGCTATTTGCTAGTCCCAGGGGCTAGTGTTAAGGATGGAGAGTTGCTCAACTCTGCCACTCTGAGTGAGGCTATGTTTAACGGCTCAATAAAATCTCTTATGTTTCTCAAAGGTGAAGAACTTTCCAAGCTTTCAATTTGTATGAGATCTCAACAAAGATAAAGCATTCTGTCTTGGGGTCAGGCAGGGTCTCAACCAATTAGATCTGCACACTTCAATTTATTATGTTAAAAAGCCTCATGAGAGCAGGGAACCAAGCTTAGTAAAATAGATTCCACTTGAAATTTTAGTGATCATTAAATTTTATCACCCTGTTTTACCTGAAATTTGTAACTTAATTTTAATTCCAAATTTATGACAGCATTAAACCTGAAAATAGAATACCCTGAGAGAGAAGTATTCCTGTGTCTGAATATATGGAAGTTGATTGAGCAGGTCATTTTCTTTTGCGAATACAAGAAATATAATAATGTGCCTGGTTCTGTTTATCTAATGAGATTAAAAAGCAGACGTCTTCAGGACTCAACAGTCTCCTTAACTCAAACTTTTGATAAAAACCTCTAAAAACCGGACAGCATTTGAAAACATTTTAAACATGCAAGACATAATATAATCTTTAAGCTCAGAAGCCCAAATTCTACTCTGTGACAGAAAGTTTATTAAATATCTTGGCAGTGAAAATGAAACTGGTGTGTTTTACAGATTTTGGTAAATTGCTGCCACAAAGGAGAAAATTAGTTTATGTACTTTGTGCCTTTCCCCTTTGCAGTTGACTTCATAGAGAGCAATACTTCAAGGAAACATCTTCTGGTGCCCCTTGGAGTCCAAGCTCGGGGCTCCATATGCATTTGGGCTGATGTAAATAGCAGCATGTTTTCTTATGAAAAAATGAGAACCCATACCAGCCTATTATGATGTTTCAGAGTGCTACACTTATCTGGCAGTTTCTTCCAGTTTCTAGAGTAAATTACCAACCCAATTTCATTTGGATTATAGAATTTAAATGATCACTTTAGGATCATTCTCCATAACATAGTATACAACTGTTGATGTTTCTCATGTCACATCCCTGGCCAAGTAGCCATGTCAATCTGTCTTGCATCTTTTCTTAACAATGACAGTTGTATAAAAGCACTATTCTAAGTAATGACTATAACATAGAAGAGATTTTGAGTCAAATGTATAATAGTAGTAGCATTCTGGTTAAAAATAATTTCCATTGTCTCACAAAACAAATTTCTGATGTTTTAAGTATTAATAGGATGTTATTGAAAGAAACTGTAGTTATCACTTCTAAAGCTGTCTCCCCTCCCAATCTCTGTCAGAGTTTTCAGAGTAGAAAGAGCCACTGGACTCACCTAGATGGCATAGTCCATGGCATACTGGACTGCAGTGCTGGAAGCCATATAGCTGACCACAGTTTCGAATCCATAGGTCAGCCTGAACACACACCAGGCATGCATAGCACCCAAGATCCCGAGTTGCTGGAGCACCGGAGAAAGATCTTGGTGTGATGCTATCCTGTGGAAGGCACTTCCTCTTGGTCTCCCTTTCACATGCATACATAGGTACTCTTTATGAAAAATATTACAAATGCATATACATTTTAAAGAAACACTGCAGAAGGGAATTCACCAGTCTAGGATATTGAAAATTAATATTGAAAATTAATGCAGTCATATGTCACCTAGCAATGGGGATATAGTCTCAGCAATGTGTTGTTAGGACATTTCATCGTTATGTGTGAACATCACAGAGTATACTTACAGAATTAAAGCCTACTGTTTACATAGGCTGTATGATAAAGCCTGTTGTTCCTAGATTACTAATCTGTACACCATACTATTGTACTGAATATTGTAGGCAGTTACAGCAAGTATTTATGTATCTAAACATAGAAAAAGTACAGTAAAAATATGTTATAAAAGACAAAAATGATATGGCTATGAGGAAATTTACTATGAACAGTGTGTACAAGACTGAAAGTTGTTCTAGGTGAGTCAGTGAGTGAATGTGAAGACCTAGGTCATTACTGTACACTACCGTAGAGTTTATGAACACTGTATGCTTAGGATACACTATATTAATTTTTAGAAGTCTCCAATAGTAACCTTAGCTTATTGTAATTTTTATAAGCTTTAATTTTTAAAATTTTTGGCTCTTTTATAATAACAGATTATACAGCTGTACAAAAATATTTTCTTTAGATCTTTATAAGCTTCCATTTAAAATTTTTAAAATTTTCTTTTACTTCTTAAATGTTTTTGTTAAAAACTAAGACACCAACCTACACATTAGTTTAGGCCTATACAGTGTCAGAATTATTTGTAGTAGTGTCTTCTACCTTTATTCCCTTGTCACACTGGATGTACCATGCTGAACAAAGCAGTAATGAGATCAATTTAAGCATGAGAGAAAATGATGCAGTCAGAGATGCAGTAAACACAAGATGTATAAGGCCAGCATAATACTGCATACTGTTATAGAGTAAACTTTTTTAAAAAATATGAGTAGGAGTATACTCTCAAATAATAATACATAAACCAGTAACAGTCATTTATTATCATTATCAAGTATTATGTTCTATGCATAATCATACTTGCTATACTTTTGTGTGACTGGCAGCACAGTAGGTGTGCTTAAATCAAAAAATCATAAACACCCGAGCAATGTGTCCTGCTAGATTTTAGGATGGCTGCAGTGTCACTAGGTGATGGGAAATTTTTCAGTTCTATTATAATCTTACAGGGCCACCTTCATTTATGTGACCCATTAACAACTGAAATGTTTTTATGTGGCACATGACTGTATTATGCTCCAGTCTACTAACAAGTACTTATTTAGCATTTGTTGATTGCTGTCAAGATTGTGCTAAATTAGCCCAAAAGCATGACGGTCTGCATTTCAAAGGAGATAAGAAATTTTTCCTCTGCATTTTTAGTAAATGACATTAATATCTGCTGAGCGATTCTTCATATCATAGACTATGCTAAAACTTCTAAATAGGTGTCATTTTCCCCCTCATAACAGTCCTATAAGGTAGATAATAGTATTCTCATTTTACAAAGAGCAATAGTAGAATTCAGTAAGTGGCAGGGCCGATACTTGTATTCAAATTATGTCTAATTTCTGTACTGTTGTACTTAAATACCATCAGTACTATGAAGCACAGAATTTCTGTACCTTTTATTTTCTTTACCTTTCTTTTTTTAGGTCTCTGACTTTTCTTTATTAAAATTTCTTTGATTATATTTTATTTTAGCCAGACAGAACATGTGTTTGCTGGAGACAGAGAGAAAGTAAGAAAGCAACCCCCATGGGGAATGGTCACGCTGCAACCCCCTTTCCTGCATCTCTTCCTTCTTTTTGGACATTGGACATTCACATACACGGGCTTCGAGTATTTCTTGAGTCTCCAGGTCTGGACTCGAACCATGCAGTCATGCCATGAGTGGCCTCATATTTATTACTTATATGAGAATAATTCCCTAGCAGACATGTGAAACATTTAAGTGTGGTAAAATACTGACTCCTACCTCCTTAAAAAAAAAGAAAAAAGAGAGTATGAGAATCTATATAATATTTAATCTATATGCTTTTAGGTACTATCCTTAACAAGTCAAGTGATACTGGGGACTTGGGACTTAAAATTAGTTAAACGTCTTTTTGCTGTTCTATAACTTTAAAACTCCCAAGTTTACATACATACGACAACTGAGACAGTTTGGTACTAGCATATGAGTAAAATTTTAATTCCTGGGGCAAGATTATGAACAATCCAGTAATCCCAAACATTTCTAGGAAGGGAAAGGGATCATTTTTCTTTTTCCATTCTGCACCTTTTCTTTTTGCATACTCATCATGTTTTAAATAAACAGACTGAAGAAAGTTGTTATTAAAGCCCTCCTCGGGCTTCTTCAATTTCAGTTTTAAACCAAGTTCAAAATATTCTGGCAAAAAATAAAGACAACATTAGAATGTTGCCATAAATTTTAAATTTGTACAAAAAGTGATAAAACCAAAATGAGATTAAAAAAAGACCAATAAACATCTCTGCTTATATTTTTATCTTTTTTCATTATCAGTGATTTTTAAAAATTAATTCTAAATTACAGTCCTTTTCTAGAATCTCTGCATTACACCTATTGTTCTAAATAACTGTGTTAGAAGTTTAATGTTTACTTTTTAAAAAGTTTATTTTGTTCAAGATAGAGTGTACACACATGCATGGGAAAGAAAGGGTGAGAGAGATAGAGAAACACTTTTGACAGGGCCTCATCACACTGGGATCTCCTTTCTCTAGACCTCCAACTTGTCAGGATTCTGGGTTCATGTATGCATGCACACACACAATATTTCAGGCCAACTCAGGATTCTATACGTGTAATCAGCCATGTGGCTTCCAGCACTACATTTCCATTTACTACTGATATGCCACCAGACTGGGCCAGTGTTTTAAAAGTGTGAACACCTATTAGCATTGTTAATAAAGAATATGTCGGGACCAGCAGTTAGCATAATGGCTATGTCGCTGGACTCCCACGTCATCGACCGCAGTTCGCGTCCCGGACCCGGTGGCTTAAACTCACGCCGGGCATGTGTGCGTGCATCTCCAAGATCCCGAGAGAAGAATGGAGGAGAAGGGATTGCGGCATGGCCATCCCCCCTGGGGGGTGATTTCTCGCTTTCTGACTCTCTGTCTCTCTCTGTCTGTCTGGCGAGCGTGCGCGCCCTATAGCAAAAACCTCTCAAAAAAAAAAAAAAAAAGAATATGTAATGTCTGCATTTGCTCACAAAGCGGAACAGAAAATATTGCTGATCAGAGACTCCATTCCTTTACTCATTCTGGTTGTCATTGAAGTCATTCATTTTCATTTTAGAAAAGAACTAATAAATTTGTTAGGAATGAAATGGGGATCCCAGAGAACAGGCCACACTTTGGCATGGAGATGAATCCAATCCCTTGCAGTGTAGACCAGAGGAAGTGGGGACCAGCACGATGGGAACTCTCATTTAATAGATAGTTGCTTTTCTTTGCCCTTTTTTTATTTTTTGCTATTTCTCCAGTGATACTGTGTGTACTTCAACTAGCCTAATGTTGGACCCAGAAGTAAGAAGGAATTGCAACCACCTTTTAAAAAGGCTTATAACGGGACCAGCAGTTAGTGTAATGGCTATGTCGCTGGACTCCCGTGTAGTCGACCGCAGTTTGCGTCCGGGACCCGGTGCCTTAAAACTCATGCCGGCACGTGTGCCTGCGTGCCCGCCCAAGATCCCGAGAGGAGAATGGAAGAGAAGGGATTGCGGCGTGGCTAACCCCCCTAGGGTGTGATTTCTCGCCTTCTGTCTGGCGAGCACACGTGCCCTATAGCAAAAACCTCTCCAAAAAAAAGGCATATGGCAAAAATATAATCTCCTTCTTATTAAACAGTAATATAAATATAAAAATGTGTACAAATAACAGTTTTTATCCGAGCATTAAATTTTATTATGATGTAGTATGTATTTTATTACACTGTTACCTGATGTCTATTAAAAACGAGCTTCGGGAATGCCTTTCTGGCATAGGTAATTTCAAGAAGGAGGCTCCAGGGCCTTGCTGAGGTATGTGCTTTATTAAGATGCTGCGACTTCTCAAGCTGAGGCCACATGGGAGGCCACAGTTGTATTTGTAGCACTCCCTAAAGGCTGGGCATGGCGGTGTGTACCTGATAGTCTGAGCTACTCAGGGAGCTAAGGCAGGAGGATCATGACAGAGTAAAACCTTGTCCAAAAAAGAAAAATATGTATATTTAAAAAAAGAACAGTTTGCTAGATCATCTTCTAACCTTCACCATGCAATCAAAATATCCCTGATGCTAATTTAAAAAAAAAATATATATATATATATATATATATATATATATATATATATGTGTGTGTGTGTGTGTGTGTGTGTATGTGTGTGTGTGTCTGTGTCTGTTTGCTCATAAAACTGCTCTGTCAGCATATGGTATTTTTATTACCTCCATTCTGAAGAAGGTTAAAGGGGGAAACACACACCTGCGTACACACACACACACACACACACACACACAAAACCTTTAATTTGTTCTTAAGAGTTAATACAGATCCTTTGTGTCAGGTGGACCTGGATTGCAGTCCAAACCTCATCATTTAATCACAATGTGAACTTCAGTACATTTAATATCTTTGTATCTGTTTCTCTGACTTTAAATGAATGAAATTAATAATATCCTATTGGGAATTTTAGTGAGCATTAAAAATAAAAACATACGTTAAAAGCACAAATACAATTAACAGCTACAATACACATACCAACATCCTTCTTGTTCTTGAAGTTAATGGAACCCTTTCTGCCCCAGAACCTTTGTATTTGCTACCCTTCTCTGTAATACTTTCCCCTTAGCTCTTTGAATGACTGGCTCATTCTCATCCTTTAGGTTTTAACTCAGATATTTCCCCTTCAGGGGACTTAATCTGACCAGTGTGTCTAAAATAACCCTGTGCCCTCATCCATAGTCACAGTCCATGGATCTCTTTATTTGGGCCATTGTCTTCTCCTTTAAATGTTAGCTCCACATGGGTGGAGAGATTTCCTCTTCCTTGTTGATAATTGTATACCCAATGTTCAACTCAGTGCCAATGTCAATAAATATAAACAATTGGAAGACTCAATGAAGTAAATAAATGAATGGAATGGGAGGTGAGTGGGAGGGAGGAAGAAAGAAAGCAGGAAAGTAAGAAAAGACACTGGAAGGAAAGGAGATGATAGATAAATGGAATAAAGAACATAAGAAAGAAATGTATATGGCCTGAGGAATGGTTTGTCTTCTGGATATATGTATTTATGTATATGCAACTTTTAAATTTAAGTTGAAGTTTAAAAGTTAGATAAGAATTGGGGCTGGTGGGTGGCATGGCGGTTAAGGTGCTAGACTTCCACATGGCTGACCACAGTTCTAGTCCCAGGCCTGGTAGATTGCTTTATTATTTTCCCTCTCTCTCTCTAGTCAAATTGAATAATAATAATAAATAAAATTAATAATTAATAAAATTTTAAAAACTTAGGTTAAAATTGTGTGCTTTTTATCCTCCTTTTTAATCTTATCTCTTTCTTCCAGAAGCCCACAGGTTTTTTACAGGGAAGTTTTTGTAGAATTCAAAAATTTTTGAAGAATACCAACAGTTTAGAACTAAGTATTTTCAGGTTTGCCAATTTTATACTCTCTTGCAACAACTCAACACTGCATTGTAATCTGAAAGCAGCCATAGATAATACATAAGTGAATGATGAAGAAATGATCAAATAAAATTTTATTTATGGACACTGAAATATGTATTTATTTAATTATTTTATTTATTTATTTATTTTTGCCAGAGGGCACATATACTTGTCAGAGAGAGAGGAAAACTGAGAAAGCATCTCTCAATGGGGCATCGTCATTCTGCAATCCCTTCTCCGTTTCTCTGTCCAGTTGACATCTAGAGCACACGTGCACATGCACCTGGCATGTTTTTCAAGTCTTTGGGGGTAGGATTCAAACCACAGCTGACCTTATGAGATCCAACTCCCTTAACCACTACATAATGGGGCCAACCTGATATTTAGATTTTAAGTAATTTCTATGTCATAAAATACTATCTTTACTTTGATTTTTGTCAGGAAAGTAGAAATATAAAGATAATTTTTAGTTCATTAGCCTATAAAAAATAGGTGGCTAGCTGGATTTGGTCCATTTCACCTACTTTTCTGACCTCTGCTTTATAATGAACTAGTTTAATGGTTATCAATTTCAAGGATGTTTGTCTTTAAAAGATGAGCTGGCATAGGAGAAGACCAAGAATAAATGTTTGAGTTCTTCCTCAAAGAATAAATTTCTGTTGGTAGAATTTTAAATAATTTGGCAAATGGAAGGAGTGTATTATTTTGAATAATCAGACCTTCCTGAACTCCTACAGTCACATGGTTTAAGCACTCCATTATCTACAGGTAAGGCTGTGAGTGCTAAGAGCAGCTTTTATTACTGGTTAATACTGCCCTGGCATGACTGTTAACAAGCTCCCATCTTATTTATTCCTTCATTTCTTAGACTTTAGAATTTGGGATCAGTTACCTCCAGGGATGATTTTGAAAGCAAGACATTTGAGGAACTTTGAACTGAATCACTCCTCTTTGTTTATAATCCTAAAGGTGAAATGTATTCAATTTCAAGTAACGATTTCCCTAACATTTGTTACTTTATTTTGGGTAAAAAATTATTTTGGAGATCATTTTAAAAGTATATATTATATTATTTTCTCTAAATATAAAAATTTGAAAATGAGTTTGAGATTATTATGGTATTATGAGTGTTATTTTAATAACTATTACTATTTATAGTGCTTTCAATTACTTTAAGATGGTAGAACTTTCCGACTCTTTTTTTATAACTCACATCTCTCTTAAACAGCCGAAGCTACTGCTTAAACTTCCACCTTGGGAAGATGTTAGTCAAACTGCAGTGAGAAATCAGAATGAAGCTCAATTTGAAGAAAAAGCAGTTAAGTATTTCATAGGTAGGAATACTTAAGTATTTCATAGGTAGGAATACTTAGGATATTGAAATTGAGTAGTCAAAATTCATCTGTTTTATTTTAGGGCATTCAGGATAAGTAAGCTTCCCTTCAGATACACTTCCCAGAAGTACAACTATTGGTAGAAACTAAAGAGTTGGGTTGTTTTTTCTCTTACTTTTTGTAGATAGAGAGAAATAATCATCATTGGTTATAATAAGGCAGATGTTCTGAGGTAAACTTGAAGTCCTTTTACCTTTCCCTTCTTACCTGTGCTAAATATTAGGAAATGAAAATTAATAATAGTTTGGATCTAAGTTAACCTCAAGTAGGAAGCAAAAAAAAAAAAAAAAAAAAAAAACCTTAACTCATGTTAGCCAAATATATTATTTTAAAACTTTCTGCTTAGGCCTTGATTATCTTTATCAGGAGTAGCCCCTCTACTTTAGAATGCTGAAAAGTAATTTAACACAGATGCACTCAGGAGTGTGGGAATGAGGGGTGAGAAAACATGTCTTTAATTTAGTGTTTGTTATGCTTTAGTTCTGGAAAAGTGTTGAGTAAATGACTCTATATGTAAATCAGAATATGGATTATTGGAATTGCCCAAGGTAAGCAATCTAATTCACAAGATGGACTGTTTGCTTAAATCATTTAATGGCATGCTTTGAGACATGCATGGTAGTCATCAACAATCAAGTGCTGTAGCTCAAATATTCAGGAGCAAAGCGCTTGGCGTGAAGGAATCTATGGTTATATGGGTTTCTCCCTGCATATTCTTCACCTAAAAGCCCAGATGTGTTGCCCTTGAGGGAAACAAAGGAGATGTCATCCCCAGGGAGTCTCATTAGACCAGATACGGTGGGTGACAGTCAGATGCACACCCCTTTGTGTACCTGAAAATGATAGTGTATTGTTTTCTACAAGTTCTGCCTGATACAAGGCTGCTCATAAATTATGCCATAATCACCCTTGCAATCCATTTGCATAGGAGTTGAGAGCATATATAGTTGATCTATGACTAACCTCACAACTGGAGACATGTACTTTATATATATATTTTAATATAAATCCTTCAAAAAAATATGGTCGTTGGTTTATGAGTTGTTGGCTTTCTTCCCCTACTACTCAACTCCTGTTTCTGCGTCTCTTTTTGGGAACAGTCAATCTTTGAAATCACATTAGTTGTCATTTGCTTTGCTTCTAACCATCATCATAGTTTTTATTTTACCTGCAAATAATTTTTAGTTGTTCTTCAGTCCAGATGTCACTCACTGAACAAATACCTTTATCATCGACAGTTTCACTGTGGACTTGGGCAGTCATAGGAGAACGATAATTCTGTGACTTTTGCCTCTCATTTTGTTGGAGTCACATGCTATAGGCACATGCCTGCTATGTACTATATTATAATGTACTTTAAAGACTCTTGAACTGATTCTTCATTTTAAAGGAAAAAAAAATATCTCATTGCCTTGCTTCGTGATCTGAATTATAAAGTAAATCTGAAATTTTGGGGTTTTAGTTTAATACAATTGACTGGAACTATTTTCTTTTTTTTGTAATTTAACTTTATTTATTTATTTTAATTTGACCAGAGAGGGACAGGGCAAGAGAGTGAGAGCGACAGAGAGAGAAAGTGAGAAAGTAAGCGTCAGGCCTGGGACTTAAACCACAGTTGGTCATGTAGGAGTCTGGTACCCTTAACCACCATGCCACTTGCCAACCCCAACTGGAAGTATTTCAGGGACTTTAGGCAAAATCCCTATCTAACTTCTCAGGCTGGAATTAGTTTTTTGCTTTTTCAAATTTTTGTTTGTTTGTTTTGAAATTACACAATTTCTGTTGTATATATAATCAACATATATCTTTGTGGATTATGGAATGGTTTTTTAGGCATACATATAGTATACAATAATCAAATCAAGGATTTATCTACATTCATCTTCCAGATTGAACATTACACTATAGTATGCACATTTGTTAGTAGCTCAACTAGTTTTTTAAAAAATATGTATTAATTGCCCTTATTTTTTATTCTATTGTGATACTAGCCTCTCTCTCTTATTTACATGCATTCTTGTGTCCCCAAATCTGCTGAAACAAGCCAACAGAGCTCCATAGACACACAATTCTCTTCATCCTTCTCCACCCCACTTGCATTCCCCACCCCACAAACCCAGACATATATCCCATTTCAGTATAAGGATAACCTCAGCCTTTCCTGAACTGTGTCAATGTGACATAATCGTGCCCATCCCTATAAAATGGCTTTTCTTGATAAGTCAATTTTTTTTTTTTTAATTGACAAGCTTTTAAACAAAATGATGCCTTGCTTTAGTGGTTTTTCCCCATTATTTTTATTTTTGTTTTGTTGTTTTGAGCCTTCAAATAGGATGTTTGAAAAGCAGATGACATAAAGGCACATAAGCAGCTAGTGAAATGAGTTAACAAAAATCGACCACAGATATTTAATGATAGCTAAATGGAACACTGGGTGATTGTGAAACTAATGTAGGCTGCTCTGATGCCACCCAGTCTAAAGATTTTAAGTGTAGAGTAACTGTGTGACTTTCAATAGATGACATGCAATTTTAGGTGTAGGTCATTGATGTATTTGGTGTATTTGAGCCAACTCATCCTATATTTAAAAGCTTATTTGATGTTGTTACATTCAGATTGTGATTTTTTATCTTCTTATTTATTTATTTATTGAGAGATTTTTGCTAGAGGGCGTGTACACCTGCTGGAGAAACAGAAAACGAGAAATCACCCCCTGGAATGGCCACACCACAGTTCCTTGTCCTCCATTCTCCTGCTGGGACTCTGGGCACACACATATACGCACCTGTTGTGAGGTTTAAGCTGCCAGATCCGAGATTCTACCACGTGGTAGTCCGGCACCTTAACCACTACACCACCTGCTGGCCACTTTCCTTATTTTGTTTTAATTGATTTTTAATGTCCAGCTTTAGAAAATATTTGTTTATATCATGAGAGATAGAGAAAAAAGAGACAGGCACCTCTGACAGGCACCATGTCATGATCTTTCCACCCCCACCAGCCAGGATCATAGTCGCACCAGGCATTCACACCACCCCAAGATGTAAACGTGGGGGCTTCCCCTGAGGCTCATGCAATGTTGCTTTACCACCTGTGTTGAGCTACTCATTTGCGTGTGTGTGTGTGTGTGTGTGTGTGTGTGTGTGTGTAGGAGGGGGTGGTTAATCAAAATCTACTCTTCCTTTTCTGTGTTGACATATGGAAAAGAATACATTTGGAATGATTTCTAATTCTTTTAATTATTGAAAACTGACCAGCACATTCTTCAATTTAATGGACCATAATAGAAAATACCTAGAAGAAAAATGTATATATTTGCATTGGTTCTATATCATTAATATTGAAAGTAGCGGGTAAAGTATGTGTTGATTAAACAGAGTTGACGATGACAGTAAGATCACCACCATGCAGTGACTTTTGGAATGAAGCTAGGTAGATTTTTCTTCCAAGAAAGAGGCATTGTGCTTTAGAGCTATGATGGAAGAGAATCCTCATTGTGGGTTTTTCTTTTTGTTCTTTATGGCTCTTTAGTTCTGGAGAAGTTTCAAGAATTGGCATATATTCTTAAAGCTTCTTATATTTGGAGGGGACCAGTAGTTAGCATAATGGCTATGTCACTGGACTCCCATATAGTCGACTGCAGTTCGAGTCCCGGACCCAGTAGCTTAAACTCACACCGGGCACGTGTATGTGCGTGCCCAAGATCCCGGGAGGAGAATGGAGGAGAAGGGATTGTGGCGTGGCCATGCCTTCTGGGGGGTGATGTCTCACTTTCTGTCTCTCTGTCTGTCTTTGTCTTTCTGGTGAGCGCACATGCTCTATAGCAAAAACTTCTCCAAAGAAAGGAAAAAAAAAAAACTTCTTATATTTGGAAAAGATGAACTCTTGTTATATTTTTATACCCGTATTGTGCTTTTTCATATGCTAATGATGTATTTAAGGCATTCTTGGGAAATGATGTATTATTGTGGTAAAATAGTCACTAGACCTGTTGAACTGTACTTACTAGAAGCAGAAGAATTCTGATTATGTATACCTATAAGCTTCCAATTTATCTCAGCTGTGATGGATCAATCAGTGCATCTACTTGATTGGCTCAGCTGAATCAAAGAACAGTCAGTGTTCAGGTATTCAGATTCTGTTGCTATTTAGAATTCATTTCTCAACTTAGCCTACACATTTTTACCCATCTCCAATGATTCTGATGAGTGGGCTGAGGTTCATTCCTAAGTATTAATGTCCACCCCATTGTGACCAAAGAGCAAGTGAATATAAACAGCTTGAGGCAAGCCACTAAACTCATCATCAAAGGTTAAAATACGTCTTTTTCATCACATATATTGTTGTCTTTTCCCAAAATATAATTCTACCTACTTGATGGGCCAAGCCTAGACTAAATTAAAATATGATGTCTAGAGCATTATTTTCACTTAGGAAGTGGTAAGAACAGCTAGTAGCATTCTCCACTGCATCTCCATGATTAGCAGTAACTACATGTACAGTTATTACAAGTAAACATCAAAGTTCCCATTTTAGATGTTCCTTAAACTTTCCCTTTCTTAGCTAGAACTAAAGAATAGTGGAAAAGGGATTACCCAGTACCAACAACAAAATAATAATAGTGACAGATCACATTTTCCCCCAAACAATTTTTTCTTTAGAATGTTTAAAGAACATTCTCTTTGATATTTTTTGTTTAACTTTTCCCTCTAACTTATGAGTTTTATTTATTTACTTCTGCCCTGGACTTTTATAATATTTTTTTCTTTTCTTATTATCGATGTCATTTATCTAGAAATATTTCATAAAGAAAAAATAGTGGTTTTTTTTTTTTTTTTTTTTTTTGGAGAGGTTTTTGCTATAGGGCGCGTGCACTCGCCAGATAGAGACAAAGAGGCAGAAAGCAAGAAATCACCCCCCCGGGGGGATGGCCATACCACAATCCCTTCTCCTTCATTCTCCTCTCGGGATCTTGGGCATGCACACACATGCGCCCGACGTGAGTTTAAGCCACCGGGTCTGGGACTTGAACTGCGATCGACTATGTGGGAGTACTGCAACATAGCCATTATGCTAACTGCTGGTCCCCAAGAAAAAATAGTTTTAACAAAGTAAGTTTAATAAAGTAAATTTTAAGACAGGTCATTTAATTGGTAAATAGTTGTAATTAGATTATTTTGCTATTCTAGCATTTTATTTCAGATGTTTATGCTTGGAATAAAAGGATTGGGAGGCTTATAGGTAGGCATCAGAAAGTCTGATTTTCCCTAATAATATATCTGAAATTATATGTATGTGTTGTATATAATTTATTTTTTCCTGGGCAGAAGATCAAATTTCATCCGACTTTCAAGTCCCTGACTACAAAAACAAGGACCAAAACTACCTGAAATAGCACGATTACAGGAATGACTTCAGTTCTTCCAGAGGTTGTCCTTCCTCTCAATTCCTCCCACTCTTACTCTTGCTTTCAGTGTTCTAATGGTGCTTTTCTTTTAGTATACACACTTTGAAGTATGTGTGGAGCAGACGGAGGTACAGGTTGTAGGGGCCGTATTGAGCCAGCAGTTCTTAAAGATTATCTCTAATGAAATAAAAATTGAAAATTAATAATAATTTAAAAAAAACCCTGCAACTGCAGTTTTTGGTAGGGTGGGAGCAGTTTAGGAAGATACCATTTATTTTGGTGTAATTATATATTCATTCTAAGACATATACTAGCACTTTTTAATGGACTGTATCAAAGCCACAATATTGCTTAAATTGCCTCTATTTAATAGCAAGAGCATGAGAGGAACCATGCACATATTTTTTCTTGATAATGAAGTTGTATAGTAACCTAATTATTTTACATACAGGTATATGATAACTGATATTGTCTGCGAAAAACAATGTCAAGTACAACTGTTTAAATTTCCAAAATGCATTCCTCAAATTTTAAGATCAAGTTATCAGTTCAAAAAGACTGGGAGTCATTTCTTTATAGCCTGTAATTAGGACTGAAAAATTTTACAGTTTGGAAGGAGCTCACTAATTCACAGCAGTGGCTGGTACCTTATTAGCTATTGCTGATTGTCAAATTGAATTATTGCAATTCAGATTGGTGAACTGAATATCCTGTTTTCCTAAACTCTTCTTTTGTTTACCATGTATATTTTTCATGTGAAACTAATCTTGGTTTTAGAATGAAGTAGGTTATAGACAAACAGACATAAATACATTGCGTCCAAACATGTTGTTCATTGACATCTTTTATCATTATTATCATTACTGTTGGGGAGGGGCATAAGGCATGTGTGCTCACCAGAACAACAGAGAGAGAGAGAGAGAGAGAGAGAGAGAGAGAGAGAGAGAGAGAGAGAAAGAGAGAGATAGAAAGTGAGAAATAACCTCCCAGGGAGGATGGCCATACCACAGTCACTTCTCCTCCAGTCTCCTCTTGGGATTTTGGGCATGCACACATGTACACAAGGTGGTGCTGGGTCCAGGACTCGAACATTAGAGTTGGCCCTGTGAGATCCAGTGCTTTAACCATCATGCCATCTACTGGCCCAACATATTTATATTTTAGCAGTAGAGTTGTTTAGACTATAGAGTCCATTGTTTTATAGACTAGGCACCTATTTCTTTTCAAATCAGACAACATATATCTAAAAACAATGAAAAATCTAATACATAAATTATAGTGATATCAGTTTATTTTTGCCAAACACTCAGACATGAATTAACACAGATTTTAATTCAGTTTTATTGTTTTGACATCACTTACTTCAAACTAGTTTTATATGTACTTTTAAAGTAAGTTCATTTTATGTAATACCAACCTATAAACCTGCATGAGAAAAACTTAGGGCCCAAACAGGGGCTATAAATATTGAGAACCTTCCAAAATGGTTCATACAAATATTATACTGTCCAAAAGGTGTTTTTGTCTATATAAAGGATCTAATGAGGTTCTATTCAATCTGAAAAGGATGATCAAGCTTTGCTGAATGGTATCATCCCAGATGTATTGTGCACAAGATGCCTGGTAACGGATCAAAGCCCACTTGAGGCATCGTAGGCATTTATTGTAAAGCGCTCAAATGTGACAATGCACCAGCCTCCAGCAAAATAGCAGTTATTTTATGAAAACTATGAGGATGAGATTCACCCAAGAATGCCAGCAAAATACAGTTAAACAGACTATTTTGCTAAAAACAGTCTGTTTTGGGCTGATTTTGCATAATATATTAAATTGACTTGTGTCCACCTAGCCAAATGTTTACAGTATAGAAAAGTTGGACTCAGTTTCCCAGTATGAGGTTTGGAGGAAAGGTTTCAAAAGTCCTCCTCACAGGTGAGCCCTCTGTTCTAGGTGAATCTGAGAAAATACAGTGAGAACCAAGTCTGTTGTTCTCCTTAGGGTCAGAGACCATGTGGATCCTTACAGGAGACCTGAACTGAGTCCTTCCCTTCTCCATATCTTCCCTTTATTTCTTAGGATAAAGCATTATTTAATTTGATTAAGCAAACAAACAATCCAGATTCCACAAATTATCTTCAGTTATTTAAAATGATTGGGGGAAAAACAAAAACAAAAACAAATAGCCTTGACTCTCCTTAAAAGGTTAGTTTTCCAAGACCTTCAATCTCCAGAATGTTTTCTTGCAAGTTGTCTTCTTCACTGCCCCCCCTTTTTTTGCAAAGACTTCCTGTTTAAAATTGTAAATTATATCACTGTGTTAAGTATTCATTAAGTTGAGTACTGAGCTGAGAATACAAGCATTTTCCTCAACATTTATAGCTTTCTAAGTAGTCTTATCAATGACCCCTTTTGAAAGAAGTATTTCCATAAACCTCAGATGCTATAGATAAGAAAGTCCTCTCTGGACTTGGAACTGGCTACATGTGGATATCTTTCTAATTCATTGTTCTTCCTTATTTTCATTTTTTTGATTTGTTAATTTGAATTGACAGTATTATTCTTGTGTCTAAATTCTCATATTTTTCACTGTATACCTAATTCAGAGTTAGGTACTCAATTCCTTTTCTATATCATTACTATTAACTATAGTTCAAATATTCAAATCTAGCTAATTTTTATATATTTTATATTATCGATGCAAAAGTGATAAGATCTCTTCCTTTCAATAACTAGATCTGAATTTATGGTATTTACTGTTAATGAAACCTTGTGATGCTAACACTAAATGAATTATGGGGAAAAGTATAGCGATTCTTTTATGACTCTTTCTATTTAAAACATCCTGTGTAGGAATTTTCATTTTTACTTTTAAAAATAAATTATTACAGAGAGATGGTAAATAGAAAGCCTGAAAATTAAGTAAACTTGAAATGATTTTTAATTGCTTGTTTTGTAATTATATATTATGCTTTATTTGCAGGACCGTGTAATTGCGCTAGAAACGGTAAGTTGGGACATTTTCTTTCTTCTTAGAATTACTGCTGTCTCCTGGTTTCAGAGCTCACCCAAGCAAGCAGCTCCTGAAAGCATTTCTAAAATAATATCTAAGATTCAAAGGGAGAAACAAACCAACCTATATCTAAAAGGTATATACATAGGGGTTTTTAAAATGGGAAACAATTGAAAATGAGAGCATAGTTAAGTGGTCACTGCTGTCTCGGGACTGATGACACCAAGATGTTCTAGTTCATAGAAAGCATACTTAGTTTAAATATAATCTGTACTTTGTGTATTTGTTTTTGTCTTTCACGATCATTTAATGTACTGGTTAGTAACACACTGAGATCAGGATGCTGATTCTAATTTGAAGTCCAGGTTTGTAGCCGTTATATGTTTTTTAAGTTTATTTAGACATATGTTTTGAGAAAGAGAGAGAGAAGTATTCTCAATCTCAAAGATTCTCAACCCATAATCCCCCATTCCTCAGCACTTCAGCCAGCCAGGATCCTGATCACATACCCCTACACCCCCAACTCCCATCAAATGCAAGATATAAAATCATGTGTACTTTAATGACAATATATAGGCATATATAAAAAGAATAGAAGTGAGTGAGTAAAAGTCATAATAGTGATTTATTAGACAAAACTTATGGGTTGTGATTTTTGTTCCTTTCTGTCTTTCAAGTTTGTAAAGGATAGTAATTTTATAAACATTTCCTAATAAAGACCATGTGAATTGGAAGAACAGTAAATTATTATAACACTGATGAAAGATTATATGACCATAAAAAGTCATATTTTCAAAAAATAAATATTGTCATTCTTTTATGTGAAAAAGTGATATATAAGGGTATATAGAGAATATGATGCATAAAACAAGTATGTATAGTTTTACAGTAAAAAAAACTTTAAGGAAATACATAAAATACTAAGAGTGTCTTGGGAGTACTAGTGATTTTTTTTTCTTTTTATATTTTTAATGAGGAGAAAAAAATTAAAATCCTTTAAACAATAAGGTTACTAGAGAATAAAATTCTGGGGCCAGCTGGTGGCGTGGTGATTAAGACAGCCGGATACCACATGGCTTGACTCCACAGTTCAAGTCCCAAATCTGGTAGCTTGAAAAACATGCATTCTGTGTGTGTGTGTGCATGTGTGCAGGTGTATGTATGCATGCCCAAAATCCTGAAAGGAGGAAGAAATAGAGAAGAAGGGATTGCGACATGACCATTCCCCGAAGAGAGTAGTGCTCTCTCTCTCTTCCTTTCTGTGTCTGTCTCTCTCTCTAGTGAGTGTACACATCCCCTGTCCAAAAAAAGAAAAGAATAAAATATTTATTTTGTGAGTGTGATGAATGAAGATCCTAACAGAGTACATTTTATTAATTGTAAGCAAGTGATTTTGATTGACAGTGTCCAGACCCTACTAGGTAAATAGTGTCTTCTCTAGATTTAAATGGACCATTTGGAAAGTACACTGACCTTCTCAGTTTCAGTATGATGACATTGTAGATGAATAAAATATTTAGTGTTCCTCCACATATATTTTACTTACTCCCAGAAAGTGTCTTGCCAACAGGATTTGGCTTGTGAATTAAATGCTCTTTTAAAAAGTATGAACAAAAACAGAATTTTTGAGTTTGAGGACCTGGATTCAGTGTATAAAATGCAACATATAAAATAGTTAGCAAATACTCCTTTCTTTATTTCTTCATCTGTAGAAAGGTTTTAATTGAAGTGATGTTGCCAGTTTCTAGGAGAGTTAAAATATATAAAAATATTTAGAACCAAACAAATGTTAGATTGTCTTATCATTTGTTATTGCTTATTATTTCTTATTAGTTTTTTAATTGCCAGAGGGAACATGGATTTGCCAGAAAGAAAGATAGAAGCAGAAACAGAGAGAGAAGGAAGAAGGCATCCACAGTGTGGTGTGGTCATGCCACAACCCCTTTTCTTCCATTTCTTCACCCTGTCAGAATTCGGGCATGGCAGCCCGAGTATCCAGCTACTGGAGCTGGGATTCAAACTACAATCAGCCATGTGGTATCTGCCTACCTGAACCACTAGACTACATGGTTGGCTCTGCCTGTTATTTCTTATTTAATTACTTGAGTTATACCAGTATGCTGTACAAAACAAAACTTTATTAATAACAAGTCACCCTGTAACTTTAATTTGTGCTTGTTAGTCTTATTTATATAGTCTCTTTATTAACATAGTACTCTGGACTAGAATTTAAAGTGCTTTATTCTAAGCATCTCCCTAGAAGTAAAGGTAAAAATAAAAAGTCATCATGAGAAAAATAAAGTTGATTAAATGGACTAGGATTTTATAGTAGCAGTTTTCTCAAGGTAGTATTAATTTGAAATAATTATCAGAAGTAAAATCATAAAAATTAAAATGCTCAGTAATAATGTTAATGCTCAAATATTATTAAGTCCTTTGACTTCACATGGCATTATAAGGAACAGAATTAATACATTTACTAGACTATTCAACTAGTAAAATATTTTATAGTTCATAAAATCAAATATGCTGAAAGCAATCTCAAATTCATTTATTATTTTCTCGCAATGCAGCACTTAAACCATAGAAGGATGGGAGGGGTCCATATTTTGTTGAGTTTGGAGCAAATTAAGTGTGGTATGTAGAGTATATAGCATAATGACTCATCTTCAAAAATGTTGCAATTTTTGTCATTTCCTTAGGTGTATATATAATAAATTGGTTTTGAAGGTTTAGTAGTCATAATACCTGAAAATAAGATTGTCTTTTTATCATAATCAGAAACTTGATTTGTCTTATCACCGATTATCTAGGTGCTTAGGTCATGAGCATGTGTCCCCCCTCCCCACAATTTTTCTCTCTCTTTGTTCACTAGCAGGTAAGCTCCTTAGATTAGAAATTGCAATTTTTGGCTAGTTCTCTGGCCTAGTGCTTAAGGAAGTCAGATCCCATACAACGGATTACATTTCAAATCCTGGCCCCAGTGGCTTGAAAAACGTGCTGGGTACATGTGCGTACATACCCAAAATTCAGACAAGGTGGAGAAATGGAGGAGAAGGGATTGCAGCATGACCATACCCCACTGGGGCATGCTTTTTCCTTCTTTTTCTCTCTGCCTTTCTCTGATAAATGCATGTACCCTCTGCAGTTAAGAATAAATGCAGATGTATCCCCAGAGGCTGTCAAATTTTCTCATATATAGTGAATAATCAATAAATATTTGTAGAATCAAAGAATGAAGGTCGAACTGAACATACCTTATTCTTGTATAAGATCAAATTTAAGAATATAGGTGTAAATAGTACTAGTCCAATAGCTGAGGCAAAAAATTTCCCCAGAAGCACATCCATTAATTTTTTATTTCCTAGTCTTTCTGGTCAATACTATACTTTGGTATTTCACAGAAGCTCTAGCCATCTTCACTAAATTTTAATGTAAATTTTCCTGGAAGAGAATCACCTTCAGTCAAAATATAGCAGTTTATTCCCCAAATAAAGCTAAGTGATTGATTACCTGGAAAGTAGTCTTGACTGAGGGCCTTGGCTTATGGGCGATGTATCGGCTTTGCAGTGGCTATTGACTGGGCACTCTTTAA
This sequence comes from Tupaia tana, assembly GCA_026018925.1. Classification (NCBI taxonomy): domain Eukaryota; kingdom Metazoa; phylum Chordata; class Mammalia; order Scandentia; family Tupaiidae; genus Tupaia; species Tupaia tana. The sequence goes on along the minus strand of JAKSZU010000001.1, from coordinate 245,745,031 downwards.
GGCACTGGGTTCACAATGTGGAGGAGAAAAGGAAAATACATTGTAATCAGTGCCCTTGAGGAATCTTCATTCATTCATTTACTTACATGTAAATGAATTCATATTGTGGGATAAAAATGCGTGATGCACATATACAGCACGTGAGTGACATGGATATTGCATTTTGGAGAAGCTGTTATGAAGAAAAGATAATTGTAAAATAATTAAGACATCACTGTCTAGGTTCATCATGAAAAGTGTGGGTTTTTGTAGTTTGAGAACATGATGAGGAATTTAAATATTTCTCTGAAAACAATTGGTAATGTTAGGTAAAAACAACTAGAGAAACCATTTCATGTTAAGTATGTAATCCAAGTTAGAAGGTAATAGTGAATAAAGGTTTCGTTAAAGGTTTTTTTTTTTTTTCCAGAAAAGGCAAAATTATGACTCTCACAAATATCAAATGAACTCATGACAAATGTGTCAAATGTGTTTATTTAACTCATTAATTACTAAAAGAATGAGCACGATGTTACAACTACCTTAAAGGAACATTCAAAGAACCACACACACATAGGCACTAATGGTGCTGAAGTGAATTTCAAATACAGGCAAAGTTGACTTCTTCCACAATGGCATGGGAAATCAATTGAATCATACCAGACAAAATGTATTGTCTATGAACAAGAATCATTTGCACTGCTATCAGTTATCTACAACTCGGAGTTATAAATAATTCAAAGACTGATAGGTACAAAGATCTCACAGAATCCAAAAACCCTAACTAGTTTTCCACTGAAGACACTTAGTACGTTCTTGTTTCACTTCAAAACCTGTCACATTTTTTTCTTTGATAGGTTCATGGGAGATAATTAATATATGTAATAGTTTTTGAGAATAATAGGAGACATATTGTAACTTTGAAATACAAACCAAGCAGTTTAGATCTCATCTTTTATATCAGGGACACAAATGGGCTTTCCTGAGTGGCAGTTCCTCATGGTCAGTACTGACTACTGAAATATTCTGTTGGGAAGAGTTCTGACTGCTCTTTTGAAAAGAATTCTATGACCACTTTGCAATCTTTGTTATATGCATTGTACAGTTGGAAGGTGGAAAATGGTAGCACAACGATTTAGCCAATAGGGAGCCGTTGAAAGTTTTTGATCTGGTAAATGTGGTATATAGAGTATGAATGAATTATAGTAGCAGTGTGTGGGATAGAGTGGGGTGGTAACAGACTGTAAGTAAGAATAGGGAAAATGCACCTTGGAGGTGATCCAACCTTAGAGATATGCTTGGAAAATTAGAGGTTGGAACAGTTTGGTGAAAGCAAAGCAAGGTCAAAGTGTATGCCTTTGTTTAGGGAAGGGAACAAGAGAACTTAGAAAGTAGGAGTTCAAAGGAGAAGAGAAATTATAGATATTACAGTTAAGAGTCTAATTATTTCTAGAAAAACATGATTTGCCAGAACTAAAAAGAAGTAGCATGAATAGCACCATGACTAGATTATAAAAAACAATTTTAATTACTATATATATATATATATATATATATATATTTAGGTTTTTGCAATAGGGTACATGCTCTCACTAGAGAGAGACAGACAAGGACAGAGAGAGGGAAAGTGAGAAATCTCTGGGCGTGTTGTAATCTTTTCTCCTCCATTTTCTTCTCAGAATTTTGGTACACAAGCACACATGCCTACCATGATTTCCAAGCCACTAGGTCCAGGACTTGAACCACCATCCACCATGTAGGAGTATAATGCTTTAACCACCACACTACCTGCTGGCCCAATTAGTCATTTTTTAATCATTTAAAATTTTCTCCAAAAAGGACTATCAAGTGGAGATAATTTTATATATAAGTTACTCCAAATGTTCTAGAATCAGACTAGTTTTACAAAAAGTCTCCCAGAGACTTGGAAAAGAGGGAACATGAGTTGGCATAACTTTCCTGCCAAAAGTAGATATAGAATATATTAAGGAAAATTAAGGCCTTCTCACTCATTAACATGGTTGTGAAAATACTATACAGAAAGTACTAGCAAAATGAATTCTGGAAGGTGAGGCCAGGTGGTGGTGCAGTGGTAACACAAATGAAGCCACATGGTAAAAGTCCTGGGTTCATATCCTGGGATCTCCCTGAGCATGCCCCATATGGGTATGTGCATCTGTGGTCTGGGCTAGCTGTTACTAGGGGTGGATTACGGTGTGGTGACAGTGTTGGGAGTCCCTCTCTCTGTCTTATCTCTGTTGGAAGAAATAAAATAAATGAGCTTAAAAAAATTCTGGAATGTATAAAAAGGATAGTTTATTAACAAATTCAGTTTATTCTAGGACTCAGTGTTGGTTAAATATTAGTAAATTAATCGATGTAATTGACCATAGTGGCAGGTTAAGGAGAAATAAAATTTTATTAGGTCATTTCTATACGTGAATAAGAAAGCACTTATTTTTACCATCATCATAACATCATTATAAACCTTTTAGCAAAGTAAGGATATAAGGAAACCTCCCGAATGTTATAAAAGCCATGTGGAAAAAAATTTGTGACAAACATCACCTTAGCAATTAAATGTTGAAATTCTTCCTTTAAGACCAAGAACAAAGGATGGCCAATCCGAAGACTTCTATTAGACATTGTGCCGGTCCTAACCAGGGCAGTAAAATTATCATTATCTGTAGATACCATGATTATTTTTATTAAAAGCCCAAGGAATTCACAGTTAAATTATGAAAAAATGTCAAGTTTCTTGAAAGCCAGTATATGAAATGCAGTTATATTCTATCTCCAGTAACAATCACTGATAAATGTAATAAAATATATATCAGATATATCATTAAGGGCCAGCCAATGGCATGGTGGTTAAGGTAACTGGATCCCATAGGCTGTTTACATGGTTTGATTCCCAGACCCAGCATTTTGAAAAATAGGCAAAGTGTGTGTATGTGTTTATGTATGTCTATATCTAAAATCCCAAAAGGAGAATTGAAGGAGCTGGGATTGTAGTGTGCCCGTCCCCCATGGGGGTGCTCTCTTTCTATCTATCTCTGTTGTGTGTACATATTCTCTTGCCACCAACACCCCCCTCCCAAAAAAAAAAAAAAAAGAAAACAATATTTCAACATAGAGGAACAAAATTACAAAGCACATAGAGGGAAAAAAGTGAACAAACAAAGGGGCCAGCAGATGGTGTGGTGGTTAAGGGCTCTGGACTCCCACGCGGCGGACCGTGGTTCGGGTCCTGGACCTGGAGGCTTGCTTTCTCACTTTCCCTCTCTCTCTTACTCTGTCCCTCTCTGGTCAAATTAAAGATAAATAAATAAATAAAGTCAAATAAAATAATTCTTATAAAAATTAACAAACAAACAAATCAAAGTCCAAGAAGAACAAGATAAGGGGAGTTTTCTTTAAATATACTAAATATTCTGGGGAGCTTAGGGTCTGGGGATGGGGATCACAGTGTGATGAGACTTTGTCAAGAGTTCTTCTCTGTTTCTCCCTCTCTTTCTCTCTCTTGTGCACATACTGCCTATAATAAGAAGACAAAAGAAGTAACAGATATGACCAATTAGAATTAAGAATTTCTGTGAATCAAATCAAAATATACTATAAACAGAGGAGGAAAAAGACACAATTAGAATGTATTTGTACAGTCAGATGGTATGTGGTAACGTTGTACCTGCATGAGAAAGGTTCTGGGTTCGTGTCCTGGGAACACGAAGCATGAATGTACCTGTGAATTGGGCATGAGCACACCAAGCATAGATGTACATGTGAATTGAGCCAGCTGAGACTGGGAGGTGGAATGCAATGGAAACCCTGTTGGGGGTGTCTGTCTGTTTCTCTCATGAAAGAAGTAAATATGATTTTGCCTTAGGACATATGTGCTCACCAGAAAGAGAGAGAGAAAGAGAGACAGTGAAAGAAAGTAAGAAATCACCTTCCAGAGTAATGACCATCCCGTAATCACTTTTCTTCCATTCTCCTCTTAGGATTTTGGGTACACATGCACATGAGCCTGGTATGTTTCTCAAGCCTCCAGGTCTTGGACTCGAACCTCTGAGATGACCTTGCATGATCCAGCATCTTAACCACCATGCCACCAGCTGGCTCCAATATATTAAAATAATATATATGTGTATATATATATATTATGTATATATTATATGTATATATATATGTGTGTGTGTCTGTACACACACACATACTTGTGGGGCCAGGAGGTGGCATATTTGGTAGTTACCGACGGTGGTTCAAGTCTTGGACATGGTGACTTTCTTTCTCACTTTCTCTCTCTCTGGCAAGCACACATGCCCTATAGCAAATTAAAAAATAATATAAATAATTAATAAAACTAACTACATAATTATTTTTAAAATATATTTGTAACAGATATAATGGACTACCAATTTGTATCAAAGTCTTACTGTTTCCAAGGCAATTACAATGAAATAACCCAGATTTCAAAGGAAAGAAAAAAGTGTAAGAGACATGAACAACCATTTCAAATGAAGATGAAACATGTAAAAAGTTACTTATCGTTAGTAATCAGGGAACTGCCAATGAAAAGACACAAGAGTTGTCATTGTCTTTAAACCACATGTATATATTTTATTTATTCTTTTGTATCCATGGCATATTAAATCAAGAAAAACTGAAAGTAATTGAAAGATGTTAGGAGAACTTTTTCGTTTTTTTGAAACTACACAATGCTGACTGTTGCCTCCAACATGAACGTTGAAAGATAGCTGATGAATCGGATAGAGCCTCCTCTTTGAACTGAGGTGACATGGTCCTGGGAGTATGCAAAGATCCAAAGGATATCAGGAGCAAATGGTTAAAAGAGAATTGATTTATATATCCTCAGCTTCCACATATACTCTCCCTGAAAATGGCTCTGCTTGAAGAAGCCATCTTACCTTTACCCAATGTACTGAGGAAGACTTCTTCCCTTAGTCATGCATGCTAGTTAAGAAAAGAGTGGTATTAGATATATGGAGTGTTGGGACTGAAATGTTCTGAATTACACATGTACTGGTGATTAGGGTTAGGGGAGTGAAGACAATTTCATTTAATATCTTAGCTACTGTCACCTGCTATGATTGTAAACTATATTAGCTCTAAAAAAAAAAGCTAAGAGAGTGTTGATAAGAAATCAGGGAAAACAGTAGTGTTTTATGTCATCTAGGTGACAGATTCTGGCTGTATTCCATGCCTGATCTATTTATCTGTCTTAGAATTATAATTCAGAAGCAAGACAGTTGTCACAGGGGCACATATCAACATCTTTCAGTGAATGAAAATTGAAGTCAGACTTTTTCTTCTGCCAGAAAGTAAGCTCAATTTGGCTGAGTGGCATGACAATGAAGATTGGCTTTGCCAATCTGCAACTCTGAGGTTTTGATTAAAAAAAAAAAAACAATTAAGGCTGGGGGGACCAGCAGTTAGCGTAATGGCTATGTCGTTGGACTCCCACGTAGTCAACCGCGGTTCGCATCCTGGACCCGGTGGCTTAAAACTCACGCCGGGCGCGTGTGCGTGCGTGCCCAAGATCCCAAGAGGAGAATGGAGGAGAAGGGATTGTGGCGTGGCTATCCCCCCGGGGGGTGATTTCTCGCTTTCTGTCTCTCTGTCTCTCTCTGTCTGTCTGGCGAGCGCACGTACCCTACAGCAAAAACCTCTCCAAAAAAAAAAAAAAAAAAAAAAAAATTAAGGCTGAAAGTTTAACACCTGTCAAAATTATTACACCAAGAGAATGATACTAAAGTTAGTAAGATTTTTATTTTATTCAAACCTTTCTTTCTGTGGTAAGTTACATAACATGCCCCTAAGTGAAAGAACAGTTACAGTCATTTGATAACTCTTAGTAAATAAACCTGTTTTGGTGTACCTTTCAGAAACAGAAAGTAAACAAGTTTAATAACTACATTACAGTCCTTTGGCAAATCAGGTGGTTTTCAAATTTTTGCTTTCAACATAGTTAAAAGAAGACATAATCAAGCTGACAGATCATTAAAATTAATTTTTGATGACAGATCACTATGTAATATTTGCCGTAAAACTAGCAAGACATTTGAGAAATTGAATGGCCCTAATAATAAAACTGCCTTCATTCTCATGTGCTTTCTGATGTAAACAAAATTTCTCAGTGATTAGATCTATAGAAACAAACAAAGGAATAGAAATAAAATGGAACCCTGTCTAATTTGAACAAAAATTAGCATTTGCCCAATGAATCCACAGGATTCATTCAGCTAATATTAGTGTAACAAATATATCTGGTCTGTACACACGGGTTGATCTTTAAGGTCTTGGTTTCTGTGATTACAAGAGCATGCCATGTCTCTGGAATTACACTAAGTGCTGCTGTACACCGTTACTTCCACCATCTGTTAGAGGAGATTGTTGTTGCTGGGTTTTTATTTTTAACTTTCTTTTTTATTTATTTATTATTTATTTTTTTTTTTTTAGAGAGAGAGAGATTTTTGGTATGGGGCACATGCACTCACTGGAGAGAGAGACAGAAAGTGAGAAATCACCCCCCAGGGGTATGGCCATGCCGCAATCCCTTCTCCTCCATTCTTCTCTTAGGATTTTGGGCACATGCTACGCACATGCACCCGGCATGAATTTTAAGCCACCGGGTGCAGGACTTGAACTGCAGTTGACTATGTAGAAGTCCAGCAATGTAGCCATTACGCCATCTGCTGGTCTCTTTATTTAACTTTATTTCCTTCCCACTCTGGACCTGGTACTAATTGTGTTTCATCCTAGTGCATGTGTAAGTTGCTCTAGGAAATCCAAGATGCTGAGGAAGAGCCATTGTTCTTTGTTAGGACACTGAATTGTGCTCGAAGGCACTTAGGAGTATATGGACCCAAATGAGTTAATGTACTTACTAAAGTGTCCCTGTTATGCTCAGGAAACTCCTGACTAGTATGTAAATCTGGCCAAATAACTGTTAATTATTTGCAATGCTTCTTCTAAGTATTTGTAAGAATCTCGAAGCTAAGGAAAACTTGCCTTTATCTATTTTACAAAGCCAGAACTTGCTGTTTCAAAACCAAAGATCAAGCTAGGTTCATTTTTGGTTTTGCCAAGGCTATGAGCTTCTCATTGAAGTTGCCTGAAAGGTTCAGTCCAATTGGCCTTACACCAAATAAAACGCAGTGTGCTCTGTACGGTTTTGACCCAGAATCAGGTGAATCTCAGCAGTTCTGGCTGAGCTACATTGTAAAATTTTGGATTTGTTCGGACTTGACACTTCCTGGGAACCCATTCAAACTGAAACCGGAAAAAGGTTTTGCACAAACCCTGTCCGAGTCCATTCTGCCAAGTTTCCCACTGCTCTAATGTTGGTCTACCTTCTGTATATTCGCATCGAGGGCAAACGGAAATATCCTCATGAATCTCTCATGAGGGATCTTGGGTGAAACAATCTCGACATTCTCCTTTCTCCACCTTGTCCCCAAACACAGAGCTTGTATTCTGTGTTAGTCGGTATTAAAATATGTATGTTTTCCAATAATGGGGTTATGTTCAAAGGGTTAAGCTTCTAAAATATGAACTGCTCATGGCCAGATGAAGAAAATACTGCTAAAACAAGTGAGTTGTTTATGCAGTTGCAACCTTGTGGCAAGAGGTGATGAACAACTTAAAAATCTAAGCCTTTTTTCAGTCTGCAAAAATTGTTTCTTACAGCCCTGTCAAATTTTTCATAAATGTGGTGAAATAGGGAAAGTATTATTGAGAAATTACAGAATGAATGGAACTTCACCAGCAGATGAATTTAGTGTTATTGAATTGCTCAGTGTTTGGAGGTCAGACTGACAGCCTTGTATTTGATGCTGATAGATCATCATACTGCCTGTTGAACCACCTCACTTGATAAAATGTGTTTTATAGTCCTGTTCTAAACACTGTCAATATCGTAGCACATTCTCTAGGTGAAAAGCTTTATATTATGAAGATGATATAAATGCATATTACAAAACACAATGGAAGTATCTTTCTGAGAAATATAATGTATATACAAAATGCCTTGTATCCTCTTTAAGAGAGCATATCTGGGTAAAATCAGAGTAATAGTATATTAGGTTTTTTCCTTACTGATCCTAACTTAACTATAAAACAAAATTTTGGTATTATCCCCTTAATATACATATACAGTAGGTGGCGGTAACATATATTATGCATATTTTTGAAGTCACCTTTAAATGAAAAACTAATTTAGAGAATTTTCATTTTATGCAGCTAATTTTAACAAAATTACATACATCTCTCCGCTAAAAATCATTACATGCCTAGTTACAATGATAAAAAGTGATATGATAAAAAAATAGTATCTGATTACGAATCAGTAAAACTAAGATCTGGTCACATCTCTGCCATAGCCAGACAGATACTTTGGGAAAATTATTTAGCATCTCTGTATTTCACTTTGCTTATTTTTTTAATGATTGGGCTAGACTGGGTAATATGTAAAAGCTCCTTGCTAATGGACTCTGATCACCCTGCAGTAGTTGCTGTCAAACCATTTTCCCTGGTTTAATATATAATATGATACAATAATATTTATTGAGACCCTTCTATTTCTCAGCACTGTCTTAGCGCATACAGCAGAGTTGTTGTTCTCTGAGGCCATGCACCTCACATTCAGATAATGGTAGAATTAAAAAGAGTCTTATAGATCTGTGACAAAACTCCTCACTCTACATAGGTCTAGAACCCAAAAGAGCTTAATAATTTTTCTTTTTTTTTTAACACTTTTTATTTTTTGAGAGATTTTTGCTGTAGGGAGCGTACACTTGCCAGAGAGACAGGAAGAGACAGAGAGACAGAAAGCAAGAAATCACCCCCCAGGGAGGATGGCCATGCTGCAGTCTTCTCTCCTCCATTCTCTCTGGACCATGGGCACACATGCACATGTGCCCAACATGAGTTTTAAATTGTTGGGTCCAGGATGTGAACTGCAGTTAACTCCGTGGGAGTCCAGTGATGTAACCATTACGCCATCTGCTGGTCCCAGAGTTTATGAATTTCTAAGTGTGGCAAAAGTAGGGTTGGAATTCTAGTGTCTTGATTAATGACCCAGTGTTCCTTCTATTCTACATCCCACTATTACGACCAGTGAGGGTTAGGAAGACATGAGTAAGGAACTCTTTACAAGTATCTAATGTATGATACAAAGTGAAGAGGAAGAAAAATAGCAACCAGATTCCACATTTACCTTTAAGAGGATGAGTGGAGCCAGATATAGGGCACTGACATTGTTGGCTATAATTAGAATTGTCAGAATATGCCCTAAACTTTTTGGTAGATGGGATTTCATAAAACAACTTTGATCTAGTTATTTTTTTTCCTTTTGAACTTTGAAGAAGAGTTGGCATGTTCTTAGGTTGTATTACTAGTTCTGTCTTGAGCTTTCTCAGTGATATTAAACACCTCAATTGATCTTTTATTTCATACATCTTTATAACGGCTCTAATACCACTTACCCAAGTGTTTATAAAGTTAGTTTGGGCTTTTAATAAACTTTGATCTCAGATGAAAGGCTGGAGAGAGTATAAATTGTCACTATTAGCACTATTAGTATAAATACCCAAAGTGGTCTTATATTAATTATTTAACATTAGGAGTGATTTCAACCTGTCATTGGCCCCAATTACATTATGTTTGAACATCAAACAGTAAAAGCCAAGTCATCAAAATAGCCAGCCCTTCCCTCATTATTCTCTTTAGTCTCTCCTAATAATTTAGCATAGGTTTTCCATAAATGACTTTCTGGAACTCTTTCAGTGTTTTTTCTCTGCTAACATCTCGCTTCTACCTTTGTTTTCTATCCATAGCAAAAGCCAGTGGAACACACCTTAGCATGGTTGTTTCATTACTGTCAGATATGAATATGGTCTAAAGCACATGAAACATAGACATATTCACTGGCTTAATATTTCATTCTTGATTCTGAGAAGTACATTTTTTACATCTACTTCTCAGAGAACTCCTTATTTTTATCTCTTTCATTTCTAATTCAGACCTTTTTTAAATGCTCTATAATACCTCAGAGTCCCTAATTTGACATTAGTTCTTCCTTGAAGAAAAGTGTGTTTGTTCCAGAGTGTAGGAGTTGAGTGACAGGGCAAGGCAAAAGCCAGATGATCTCCAACTGCTTTAGAGAATAGTTAGGATTCGGTGGATTAGAGTTAGAAGCCCTGTGAATTCTGAGTCTTTTCCACAGGTACCTCACTTAACTTCTTGAAGTTAATTTCTGTTATCTATGAAATTAACTCAGTGCTTGTCTCATAGATTTGCTGAGAAGATCAGATGAGATAATGGATAATAAAATCATTTTCTAAATTTTAAAAATACTCCATCATTACATGAGCATTCCCTTCACCAGCCACAAGGACAGGATATGGGGACCAGCAGTTAGCGTAATGGCTATGTCGCTGGACTCCCACGTAGTCAACCGTGGTTCATGTCCCGGACCCAGTGGCTTAAACTCACACCAGGCGCATGTGCATGCGTGCCCAAGATCCCGAGAGGAGAATGGAGGACAAGGGATTGCGGTGTGGCCATCCCTGGGAGGCGATTTCTCGCTTCTTGTCTCTCTGTCTCTGTCTGGTGAGCGCATGCGCCCTATAGCAAAAACCTCTCCAAAAAAATAAATAAATAAAAGGGACAGGATATGGATTGGACAGGTTTGGCCTGTTAATCAGAAGATCTGTATTCTAGACCTAGAATCATCACACCAGCTGGCTATATGTTCTGGTACTTCATGATATATCAATTCTACATCTGAAAGTTATTTTAATAGTTTAAAATTTAAACTATAAGAAATTTAGGTTTACAATTTCTGTTTAAGAATTCCAGTAATTTTAGTTCAGCACACCCCAACCCTCATATTTGGTTGACCTACGGAAACCCAGGTTTTTTTGGTTTTGGTTTTTGTTATAGAGCCTGTATGTTCACTGGAGAGAGCCAAAGAGAGAGAAGAAAAATGAGAAAGCACCCCCCCCCAGGGGTCATGGCCATGCTGCAACCTCTTATACATTCTCTCAGGATTTGGGGCATGCACACACACACATACCCTGAATGATTTTCAACCTGCCAGGTTAGGGACAGGAATAGTGCAGTTGGCTGTGCAAGATCCAACCCCTCTACTCACCACACCACTGCCTGGCCTAGAACCCAGTATTTTTTAAAGTTCTGCAAATGTCTGTAATGTGCAGCCGTGATTGAGAATCACAAACTAGGCCATCTTTTTTGTGTCCTTTAAGAATGTGCTTTTATATTCAGTCCATCTACCAGAGCCTGGTGTCACTCTGCTTTCATGTCTACTAGATTTAGTCCTACTTATTCCCTCTGGCTTAATTTCATGTCATTTCTACTGATATCATCACGTCTTCTCTCCCTAATGTTTCTTCTTTCTAACCTACCAAGACAACAGTTCCAAGAGTCATTCTCAGACATTATTTTAATATTTTAAGAATTCAGATAATTTAATTTTAGCTTCTTATAAATTTAAATTTGTCACACCTAACTTCAAGGGTCCTGCACAGTTATGTATAACTTCACCAAATGACCAATTTCCAGATTTTAGCCAATTTTAACAAATTGTCTAGTTTATAAAAGATGTGTTTTTGGAAACTATATGAACTGTTAAAAAATATCTCTTCTCATAAGTCACTACAATGGGAAGATTGGCTAGTCAACTTATTTTGGGCATTTTGATGAAGATTATGTAAACTGCCTCCCTCATTTATCTCATTTCTCTTCTTGATACTCTTGTGTTAATCACCCATTGTATCACACTTGTTGCCTTTTATTCATATCTCCATTCAACATGTAACAATCAACTACTCCATGAAAGGCCTCTGTGAAGCCTGGTTCTTCCTTATAGGCTCTACATTGCAAGATGGCATAGGACAAATACTTCATGAAGCCCTATCAGACTTTATACCAGACCCATGGAAGTAGTATAGGGAGGTTCTCAGGGAAGAGAAATTTCAGACTAACAGGATAAAGATGATTCTAAAAGGTTGAGAGTTGTCAAGGGTAGTTTAGTTTATCAGGGTCAGTTGGACCCAATCTTTATGTACACATATATACACATACACACATATACACACACATACATATATAAAATATATATAGTTACTAGATTATTGAGAAGCAATTGTAGCACCAAAATCAATAAATACTAATATTGAGTAGCTATTTTATCTTAGTGCCATAGATTCAAAGAATGATAAGGCATAGTCCTTATAGATCTGTGTTTGTACTCCCAATCCCCAAGTTTATACATCAACACTCTAATTCCTAGGGCCTTTGGATGGTTATTGGACATAGGTGAGGTAATGAAGATGGAGTATCCATGATGGAATTTGGGTCCAGATAAGAAGGAAAAGATACTAAAGAGATCTCTTTGTTATGTGAGGAGACAACAAGAAGGTGGCTATCCACAGGTCAGGAAGTGGACCCTCATCAGACACAGACTCTTGTGGAGCTTGATTTTGAGAAGTAAATTGTATAAGCCACCCAGTCTGTATTTTTGTAAGACAGTCCTGATGCTTAAAAGTTCTCAATTTAATGGGAAGGACAGTTCATTAAAAATTGCAACATAAGGTACATATTTCTATTGCCCTAACAATTTATTTTCATTCAGGAATCCAAAGAATTTTTTTAATTAAATCTGGTGAGCTTTAACAAAATGAATTCTGGTTTGGTGATGTTATAGATGTGATTTGCTCATAGTAGGTACTAATAAACATTGGTTGAGTGAAGGAAAGACAGGATGTCCTATGCAGTATCTAGTAAATTTCTGTGAAATCTCGCCTAATTTCTACAGTTTTCATAGCATGCTTATGTCCAAAGTCATGTGGTTTTGGCTTCTCCTCGTTTTTAATGTGTCTAGGCTGCAAACTAGTTCATTTTAGTTGAATATGTTAAAATGAAGTGGAGGAGGAGTCCTAAGTTCAAAATTTCAAATTGTTTTGGCAAGACTAGCTTCTTTTCATACTAACCACCAGGCCACAAAGATTCATTGTTATCCAGTTTAATGAATGCATGGCTTTATTTGGGGGGAAAAAAGCTTTCTAGCAACTGAGGTTTCAGGAAAACAATTGGTCCTGGCAAATGTCAGATGAATTTGCTTACCAAATAGTATTGTCAGCTGTATTTTGCCCCACTGTTTTTCACGATTGGTCTCTCTCAGCCAGTGGTTGAAAATTCAGGACCTTGCTGTCTTCCCAAATATGCGCTTATGTTGACATATATTCCATGTGTCTTCTCCTACTACTTTTGTTCAGCAATTCATTTCATAGGTTAACATGGCATCCCAAACATACTTACGGTTCACCTTTAACGTTAGCTATTTAGATGAAGGTGTTTGCCAAAATGTATTATTATGATTTCATGATTTCATATTATTGTTGCCTGGAATGAAGAAGAATCTTGCAGCTGTATTCCTTAAGAGATAGTTCACTTACCTTTACAGTGTTTTTTTTTTTTTTTTTTTTTTTTTTTTTTTTTCCGGAGAGGTTTTTGCTATAGGGCGTGTGTGCTTGCCAGACAGACAAAGAGAGACATAGAGACAGAAAGTGAGAAAGCATCCCCCAGGGGGGATGGTCACGCCGCAATCCCTTCTCCTCCATTCTCCTCTCGGGATCTTGGGCACGCACGCACACGCGCCCGGTGTGAGTTTTAAGCCACCGGGTCCGGGACGCGAACCGCGGTCGACTACGTGGGAGTATTAGCGACATAGCCATTACACTAACTGCTGGTTCCCCTCCCTTTTCAGTGGTTTTAAAACATACCTGATCTTCTCTGTTTCTGTCTGTTTTGGCAGCAGGTCTCAGGGAAATGCTTTGTATAAGATCCAGACGAGTGTTTGTAAGTGTACAATAAAGGATTAATTATAAAAGCAAACTTTAAAAATATAGGCAGAGTTGATCTCAGTTACTTTTGAATTAAATCTCAAAGCCACAATGAAAAATATAAATAAATAAAATGTCTCGCCTGATTTCTATTTAGATCTGATCTGCCTGTCACCAGAAACTCATCCCTATAGGGGGATTAACTGTTCGCATGCTCTTTCAACATCCAAGTGCTGTGTGTGGAGTAATGGAAAATGATTAATTTGTTTTGTCATTCTCTTTGAGAACAGACGACATCTTTTAAAAAGAAAATAACCTTTTATTTTGAGAACAGAGAGGATTAATTATGTTCACCTTGCTAAGGTGCTTTTAAGTAAATTAGCCTGGACCCTACCTCAGCCAGAACAATTAGCACTGCTTATCGGTGTTCTGTATCAGGACCCTCTGTTCTGTGTTACATATGAAGAGACTAATGTAATTGCTTACTTTAGTTTGACTTGAGCTCATGGGGCAAGGGCTTTGCAGGATTCAGGGAAATGATTAGCATTTCTCAGTTTCTAACATGTGCTCGGTGTCCCCGGCGTTGCCCCACCTGGTGTAGTCCCTGTCAGCTAACCCACAGGAGGCGGGTTACTCTTTTTTTTTTTTTTTTTTTTTTTTTTGCTTTCAAAGGATTTATTTGTTACAAAATTGCTTAGCCTACCAATGAGATGAACTCCAGGTACATATGTTTAATAGGATTTTGCCCCTGCTTTATTTTCACAAGTGCTGCAATATTCAAAAAGCAATTATTTTTTGCCAGTATTTGGCATGTCTAGAACAGTTAGAAAAAGTTAGAATCTTGAGTTAGATGTTTAATAACAGGAAAAAAACAAAAACAAAAAACTGAACATTTAAAAATTCCTCATTTAAACAGGTCCTGAGTTGAAATCACATTCAGCATAAAGAGCTGTTTTAGGGCAGAAATGCTGTATTTTATAACTACGGATCCCGACTTTGGACTTGACAGATTTCCAGGCACTGTACAAGGACAGCTAGGTGCCGTTCAGTTGGCCAATTCTGGCATGTGTCTTACCTGGCTTGTGACAAATTTTAAGTATCTCTTAAATTCAAGAAAGGTTCTCTGAAACCAACTATCTTAATCTGATTTGCAATACTTTTTTAAAAAACAAACAAACATGTTTCCTTCTGGAACACACATTTAAGTATCTGTTGCCTGTGGTTAGATACAGAGGACACAGAGAAACCAAGTGTGGATGTGAATGACCCATTCAGTGTCACAGCTGCGAATCTCTGGGCGGCTGTGTAAGTGTGAGAAAGTGCCTTGCTGGCTCTGCACTTGTTGAGCACCAGAGGTGACCATCCAGGCAACATCAACCAGAAGAGGGAGTGAACCCCAGCAGCTGCTCGATGGGTTTAAACCGCCACTCATCAGCTTCCAGCTCTTCTACCAAACCAGCTAGTTTTTCCATCCGAGCAACCTGCTGATCATGTTTCACCTGTTTTAGTGTGGATGCTACTTGATAGCTGAAAACAGATTCACAGAGGAATCTCTCAGAGCCATCTTCTAACATCTCTCCAGCTCCTTTGGGGTAGGTAAAAAGTGCTTTTCGTGGTGGAGCAAGGTCCGAGACACTGAACCCAGAGCCAGTGACAGAACTGCCACTGACCCCGCCAGCTGAGGATGATGATGAAGAAGCAGCCATCTCCTCTCTAGCAGAATCTCGCTTCACTCAGCGGCTCCTACAGCCCCGCCCCCAAGGCCGGCCGGAGCAGCCGCGCTCACAGCGCCGTGGATGAGGCGGGTTACTCTTCAAAGCATACAATACTGGCACCCCTTCTTTAGGTCCACATAAGACTTTGATCTCATCTTCCTCTCTTTAACTGTCTAGACTGGTAAACTCAACTTTACTATCCCTTCATTTTTCTAGATTTTTAAAATTTCTTTTAAGTCTGTTTAGAAATAACCTCTGTTGGGGACCAGCAGGTGGCATGGTGGTTAAGGTGCTGGACATTCCCACATGGCTGACCATGGTTTGAGTCCTGGACCTGGTGGCTTACTTTCTCACTTTCTCTCTCTCTCTCTCTGATCAAATTAAAATAAATAAATGAATAAATAAAATTAAACAAACAATTACTTAAAAGAAATAACCTCTGTCACTCAAAAACAGTTGATTTTTAAATTCTACATTTAAAACATAATTTGCTATATTTTCTTTGCTGTAATGTTTTGTAAGTTCTAGGTGGGTCCTTATCTTTATAATGAGGCTTTTTTACCCCCATAAAATTGAAATGTATTTTGGTACTAGTTACTCAGCACTGGAAATACAGGGGAAAAGTATTATTAACTCCAAGGAATTTGCAATCTTTTGAAGGAGACAACACAGGAAGCAATTGTACACATGATAGGAGATATCCATGTGTGTAGGAACTGCTGAGGATGAGCAAGCAGGCAACCGACCCAGAGTGAGGGGAGAGGCTCGGTTACTACCGCTGTAGTAATAGCTTGAGTTTACTGAGTGCTTACTGCATGTCAGTAAGTACTCTTAAGTACTTACAGGTATTAGTGTATTTGGTCCTTATAACAGCTCTGCACAGTGGATATTCTTCTCATACCTACTTACAGATGATAAGCTGAAGCCCGGTGCAGGAGGATCTGGAACTTCTCTAAAGATACATACTAGTAGGTGGCAAACCCAGGATTTAAACTCAGGCAGACCAGCTTAAGAGCCTGTGCTTTTGCTTGCCATATTAGAGGAGGTAGTGACCAAGCCAAATCTTGCAGAAGAACCAGTGAGCTGGTTTATACAGTATGTGGAGAACACTCCAGACCGATGAACTTTCATGTACAATTGTGATGTCACAAAGCTTCAGGAAAGAAGCAGATCTGTCACAATAGAACCAGAGGCTCATTAGCAGTATTTAGATAAGGGGGAAATGATAAAATAACTTTTTTCTTAAGTTATGCTAGTTATAAATTGGGGGAAAAAAGAAAAGCAAGGTTTTTGCCTACTTTTGGAAGCTTCTTTTCTAAAAATACAATATGACAAATATTTGAAATTAGTAATTTGATGGGGCATACACCCAAGAAGACAAAAATGTCTTTCTTCCTGGTTTGTTATTTTTTACATAGTCATTAGCTTCACTTTATGCCACAGAAGAATGAAGGATTTTCCACCCCACAGGTGTTATTAGATAAATATTAACCCCTAGAATCCCATGGTTCATTTTCTCTTTAATTTCTCTTTATAAAACCTTTTTACATTCTTTCCTACATTTTTATCTTAAAAATATGACTCTAGTGTACTGTTGGAAGAGGTCAAAGCTGCAGTGTTCTAATGCTGGAGCCAAAATGAGTATTAAAAATATACAGATCCCGGGACCAGCAGTTAGTGTAATGCTATCTCGCTGGACTCCCATGTAGTTGACCGTGGTTCGAGTCCCGAACTGGTGGCTTAAACTCATGCCGGGTGCGTATGCGTGCGTGCCCAAGATCCCGAGAGGAGAATGGAGAAGAAGGGATTATGGCGTGGCCATCCCACCTGGGGGGTGATTTCTCGCTTTCTGTCTCTCTTTCTCTCTCTGTCTTTCTGGCAAGTGCATGCACCCTATAGTTAAACCTCTCCCCCAAAAAAGAAAAAAAAAAAGTATGAATCTCATCATTCCATTTTCCCAATTCAGAAACTGAGCCCCATGGGTCAAATAATTTTCCCAGGTTCATATAACTGGATATGTCAAAACCATGCAATAACTTTCTATCTCCTGATTTCTAATCAGCTTCTTTTCATGGTATCTTACTGCCTGACCTTAAATAGAAGGCTACCACATATACAAGTAATCCATTATGCTTAGAGAAACTATTTTATAGACTTTTAAGACCTTTTCAGTAGTTTAAAGTCAGAATGCATGTTTTTTAGGTGTGAGGGTATTTTGGGCAAATCAGGAGTACCTTTGGTCTTTTGAGGACTCAGTTTGTTCTCTCAATAAATTTCTCATGGAGTTCCATTGCAAATGGCCCCCTGAGATGGTTCTGAGAGTTTCTGCTGCTAGTGAGCAAGTCCCAGCCTGGGGGGGTGAAATGCCCATGTAAACTTCCTACAGCATTCCCAAACTCCACAGGGTCTTCTCAGTTAGGGATAAGAGGCCAGCAGTCTGTTTTCAAAACAAAATGCAGAGTGTTCTTTTGAGACTAAATGAGAGCAGGTCACATCTCTGCTCAAAACTCTCAAAGACCTTCGATCTCATTCAGAATTAAGTGTGAAATCTTGACTGTGGCCCAAAAGGCTCTCTAAGGTCTTGCTCCAGGCTTGGCCTCCCCTTGCAGTGCCCTCACTCAGCTCACTCTTACTGCCACCCAGACTTGTAACCATTCATTCCTACAAGTACCAGACAGCGCCCCCCTTTAGGCCCTTTGCCCTTAGTTTATTATGTCCTAAACGCTCATCCCCAGGACTCTCATGATTCAGTCCCTTACTTCATCCTGCTCCCAAGCCATCTCACCAGAGAGACTGTCATGGACCGTGGTCTCTAAAATAGCAACCTGATCACTCCCTCTCACTCTTCCCTACTTTTTTCTTTTTAGAGTACGTATGACAGTTTCATATTTTATGTGTCCGTTTGCCTCTCCCACATTAAAATGTATAAGCACCATGGGGACAGAGATTTTTGCCTTATTTATACACCTCTAGAACTATGTTCAGTATATGGTAGGCATTTAGTAGATATTTGCAGATTGAGTAAATGTGGAAACCTTTCCTTCACTGAATAATATTAATTCTTTCATTTAAGAAGCAATTATGAAATCCCTGCCCTGTGTCAGGCACTGGGAGAAGTACTGGGGAGACCTTTATGATGTTTATTGCTGAGTGTTGATACCATTAATCAGTCACACAAATAAAGAGAACATTAGTACTCTGATAAGTGTTACCTAAATCAGGCTTCTAATGCAGTGAAGTTTGGCAGAATCAGAGAAGGCAGGGCAGCCTTCCCTAAAGTAGTGATGGCTGATAGAAGATAGGGTAGATCATAAAAGGTAACCATTAGTTCACGCAAGATGTATGCGTTTCATTATATATAAATTTTACATTTTAAAAGTAAATAATATACTAGAGTTAATGTTATGTATGCTGAAGTAGTTAGGAGCAAGTCACTAATTTATCTTACTTACTTTGAAATATAGCCAAAAATTAAGTTGGATTAAAAGGTAGATGGGGGGCAGGGCTAGCAGGTGGTATGATGCTTAAGGCCCTGGACTTTCACATGGCTGACTGTGGTTTGAGTCCTGGATCTGGCAGCTTGAAAATCATGTTGGATATATGCAGGCCTAAAATCTGAGGAGGAGAAGGGAGAAGGTGCATGCCTTAAATACCAGGAGGAGAATGGGGCAGGGATTGCGGTGTGGACATCCTCCTGGGAGGGAAGTTATTTCACACTTTCCCTCTCAGTCTCCCTCCGTCTCTCTCTGGTGATCACATGTACCCTATGGCAAAAACCTACAAAATGAAAGTAGACGGGTGGATATACAGATTGATATGTGATAAATACAGTATTAATGATAGAACCTAGATGGCAGGTATATGGATGATGTCTGTAAATTTCTTTCAGATTTCCTCTGTGCTTGAAAATGCTCCTAATGTTGGGGGTAAAAATGTTAACCAGATAAGGAGGCTGAAGGGAGCATTCCCCACCGAGGGCACAGTATGTACGAAAGTAATTCATGTGCCATTACACTTCTGTTATTTTAATGTTTAAGATGACATCTGTAGAATAGTATATGCATTTCTAAATATTGGATATCGTTTTAATTAAATTTGCCTTGTATTCTGTTGACTAGTTTTTAGTAGCTGCAATTTCAGATTGTCACTGACCTCTTCTCTATTTGAGAGTTACTAGAGTTGATAGCACTTCACGGGTTCAGTGTTTTTCAATACCTGCTATTTGGAAAGCACTGGACAGTTTTCACAGCACTTTCACATTCACTCACTTACTGGATAATCACAACTACCCTGAGGGCATAGAATAATAAAGGCCATCATTATTTATCCCAGAAGACTAAAGCTTAAGGTCTGGGCAGAATGATATTCCCAAAACCACAAAACACAAGTAATAGTACTAGAACCATGAATATCCACAAATCAGGGATGCCGATTTCCAGTTCAGCACAGTTTCTGTCTCAGTACCTTCCTTCATTGGCCAACTGAAAACATGTCTGTGAGATGTGTGTGTCTAGAGGCATAGTTTCCTTACCTCCCACCTTGGCAGAAATTGCAAATCCCAGTTCTCTTCCAAGATGCCCTGCCTTCTATTGCTTGCCTGTTATTAAAATGCAACTACATCCAGTTGTTTTGTGTGTGTATGTGTTTATTTTTTTTCATTTTCAATTTTAAATATAGTGCTTCCATTAAATAGATAGTAGGGCTCAAAACCCTCCTACTTGTAAAATGATTGTCAGCCCCTAATTTATTTTTCAGCACACAGAATACTAAACTCATTTAGCTTTGTGTTTTACTTCTTCTTGATATCAGGGAATGGCAAGGGCAGTGTTAAAAGAGATGATCTTAAGAATTTCAGAGGAAGAGGTGCATCTTTATTTTTTCTGTCTTCCTTTCTCCTTCAATTCATACTTGGTGTTTTTTCATTGAAAAAAAAAATCTCCCAAATCACTCATTTGGAGAAAATACTACATCTTTTTTTGAAGCTCATAATAAGGTAACAAGTTATCTATAACTTATAATGTGGAAATGTCTAGACATAAGAAAGCAAAAATACGGAATGGCAGATTCTGTGTTTCATATAGTTTTTCTCATAAAGCAATGATTGTGAATGAGAATTAGAAATTTATCTAGAAAGTCTTCTGTATCCCAGTTCTCCAACAACTATACTACTATTTTGAAATTTTTTAACTGTAGTTTTAAAAAGAGATCTTCTACCACTGTTGACTAGAATAGTGTTACATAAACACAAGTAGAATTTTTTGTTGACAAAAATTCCCCTAGATCTTAGGCCAAATATAGACCTGATGTCGTATTGCCTTGTTACCTGGCATTTTTACTTCATAAGCTTTATGTACCCTCTCACCTCAAGACACGTGTAAACACTTCTAAGAAGCTGTCTTATTTTTAGACTTGTCTTAAAGTATACAGTTTAGGAATAGAGGATTCTTGATATTCCAAGAAATCCACACAGCATTGAACACTGGGACTTTTGACGGATGTGCGCGCACAGCATGGTTTTGCTGGCCTATTCTCTGCCACTGCTCTGTTTGGTTCCAGTGAGTGTCTTACATGGTTTGGATGAAAACAGGGCGCCGTGAAGCCAGTACAGCTGTGCTGGATTGAGTCACAAGGGAAAAGGCATACAGTCTATCCTTTTTATGATCTCACCTTTCCTCCCCTTGAACCGTGTTTACTCAGGTTCTTTTACCGCCGTTCAGCCATTTGTCAGGAAAGTTTAATAGTGACTCTCTTTCCAAATGAAATAGAATTGCATTTTTGAACCCAAATAAACTGCCTCATAACTTTGTTTATTTAACATGAGTCTGATGCCAAAAATACACATACTCATTTTAAAAATAAAAATATAGACCGTATTTCCTTTCATTTATGTGCTATCTAAACCTCAAAACACTTGTGATTTCAGTAGCCCTATAAGAAAATTGTAGTCGTTATATGTTAACCAAAAAACAAAACAAAACAAAACAAAAAAAAAAAACAAAAAAAACACATGCTTTTTTAAAAAATTTTTTTTAAATGTGTATACTTAAATTTGCCAGTGGTTAAGTCCATCCCTTAAGTTTTCTCTACTGGAGATAGTAACTTTTTGTTTTTTAGTATTGCATCCTCTACTTTAATTCCTCACTGCTGCTACTTAGGTTGTCATACAGTATTACTCTATTTCCTACAGTTTGAAAGAAATGGCTAAGGAAAAAATGTACTGTGGACCAGTACAAACTGCTTACCTCCACAGGAGTTTATTATGTATCAAAGGCTTTTAGAATGGTAAAATTGAGGGGGCGACAGGTGGTGTGGTGGTTAAGGGTGCTGGACTCCCACATGGTCAACTGTGGTTCAAGTCTCGGACCCAGTGACTTGCTTTCTCACTTTTCCTCTCTCTCTCTCTCTCTCTCTCTCTCTCTCTCTCTCTCTCTCTTTCTCACTCGCTCACTCTATCCTTCTCTGGTCCAATTGAAATGAATAAATAAATAAATAAATAAATAAAGTTAAATAAAATCATTGTTTAAAAAATGGTAAAATTGGCAAACTATTCTTGCTCTTGTCAATAGATATCTGAACATATCTATAGGTGCAAAAGCCCTAAGAGCTAACAGATAGAATTCCTGAATTGCATTGTTGTTTCTGACACTTGGTCTTTCTTTTGGTCTGGAGAAAATAAACAAAACAGCAAAATTTTGCTTGTAGACCTTTAATAAAGAGGTCAGTAAGCTTACTTGAACACGGAAACCTTGCTTTTGTCTCCGTCCACCCAATCATTATTTGAAACACCTTGCATGGGCCATATATTAGATATTAAATTTTTCTCATGCTTAACACTCTCATCAACAGAAACTCTCCAGACCCCTCTGTGTGTGTGCACTTGGGCACAGTCCTGAGTATAGGCTCTTCTGTACCAGCCAGGTGAAATTCTTCATGGTTTCATCTTAAAACTTCTCTATCAGAAATAAGCCAATCAGGACCAGCAGATGGCATAATGTTTTGATAACGGGCTCCCACATGACTGACTGTGGTCTACCGACCATGGTTCTAATCTTGGACCTGGCTTCGTGACACTCACGCTGGGTGTGTGTGCCCAAAATCCTGAGAGGAGAATAAAGGAAAAGGCATTGCGACATGGCCAGCCCCCTTGAGCGGAGGTGTGTGTAGGGGGCCGATTTCTCACTTTCTGTCTGTCTCTGTCTCTCTGGCGAGTACATACCCAGCTATAAAAATCTCTCTAAAGAAATAATAAATGTTTAAAAATAAAAGAAATAAGCCCTTCAAGGATAGTGTTTGAAAAATTTAGGTGCTAAGAGTTGATAGCTAACGAGAGGTTTGGAGTTTACCTAAAGCACTCACCATAACAACTTCTGCTTGTCATCTACACCTTTTAAGCTCAAAATTTTTCATGAAAATAATTTATAAGAACACTGTTATTTCTACATTTAGAGTGCTTGGGTTTGCATTCCAGTTTTGCTATCACCTGCCTGTGAAGAGGTTCTTAACATTTCTGGTCCTCGATTGCCTCATCTCTATAATGGTGCCAACAAAGATTCTACCTCAGACAGTGGTGGGAAGATTAATAAGTGTATTCAAAATTGAATGACATTTTTGTGGTTTAGCCTTCTATCATGCTACTAAATAGAATTAGCCATTTGCTTTGTCACTAATTTTAGACCAATGGAAATCTCGCTCTTCAAGCCTTTGAGATAAATCAAAAATGCACAGTGTATTGGTCTTTTATGAAATGGAGTCTTCATTGTGAATTTTTCTTTGTTTTAGAATTTGATATGAAATTTACTATCTTGTAAAATTTTCAAAATAGAAGGTTTTTTTAAGGTTTTTACCATAGGGCATGTACGCTCACTGGAAAGACAGAGACAATGAAAAGGAAAGAGAAAGTCACCCTCTAGGGGTATGAACACACTGCAGTTCCTTCTCCTCCATTCTCCTCTTGAGATTTTGGCACGCACATACATGCACCCAGAATGAGTTCCAGATCCAGGACTTAAACCATATGTAGCAGTTAAGCCTCTTAATCACTATGTTACCTGCTGGCCCCCAAAACAGAAACATTTTTAAGCCCCTTTTTGAGCACATGGTATTTTTTTATAGAAAATTAAACAAGTCAAGCACCTATTATTTGCTGGTGCTATTATTGAAATAAACTTGAAAAGTTTCTCTCTTAATTCTTCTAACAGTGGGAACTTACTCATGTCCCTTAAACCATTAGACAGTGCAAGACAGAAAATTTTAATCAACTTAAATAAAAAAATTATGAAAGTTCCTTTAACTCAGTACTAGGTATTTTGCCCTAGGAACTAATATGATATAGGGCCTCATGGCATCTCTAAATCAAATAAATTTCCTCTTTTAGACTATGCACCTGCTGATAAATCTAGTATCTCTAGCATTGTTAGATTTTTGAGGAAAAGTGAACTTGAAATGACATGAAATATGACAAAATAAATCCCAGAACCCCAGCCAATCTCATATAAAATTTAAAAAATAGAAAAAAAACACAAAACAAAACAGTTGCAATATCATGCATATTTTTAAGCCTGGATGCCAAAGTGACGTTTTTAAGCATGCTCATATGGATGCATACAGAGAGAAAGAGAGGAGACCGAGAAATGAATGTACTCCCCAAAATATCACTTTATCATGAAATCATATGATAAGACCTACGATGACTGCAGGCCTAAACTCATTGTTTCATTACTTCACATCTTACTATTGCAGTTGCCCTAGAAATCTCAGCAGTTGTACATGCAATATCCTTAAAATAAGTGCAATTAACATTTTTGTTTGAATCATTCTTACATCTCTTGGATATGCATATTTCCCCCTCCCCAGTAAGTTAACTGTTCCTGAAGAACTCAAAATACACTTTCTAAGTCTTAAGGATCTTTCCATGATAAGGAGGATACATGTTTGTCTAGTCAACTGACTAGAAGATTAAGTTGAAGAGAAAAGTGTGTGCGCCAGGAAGTATTTCTGATATTGAGGAAGATATTTAGAAGCAACATGTAAATAGAATATAAAATAAGCCATAATTGAAATAAATGATATGAAAGTATAAAGATCAGTTTATGGAGGCATAGAAAGAGAAATGCCAAGAGGGAGGGAGCATAAAAATAACAATTTAAGAAAGAAGAAACCAAAATGTTTCATAGTTTCACTCACAAAAAGGAGAGGCATTTGAGTATCCATCTCAAAAAAAAAAAAAAAAAAAAGAGTTAAACTTGAATGTGAGCATATAGGAGAAAGAAGAGTTGTTTCATGAAGCCACTTGGTTGATTGAAAATTTTTTAGCAAATATATTTATAAAACATTCTGGATTTTACATTAGACAAATAGATCATTTGCTTATTTTAAGAAGAAAATGAGTTTAGCATACTTAATCCAGGTTTAGAGGATCATTTCTGAATGAGAAAAATTATGGGATGAAAAAGGGAAATAAAGTTTTAATACTACATGTCTATTAGAGTCTGTGTTTATGAAGAGGATTTTATTCAATGCATAAAATTTTGCTTTAAAGTCAGGAGGGCATTGCTTTGTATTTTATTGTTCAGGGGCCAATGTAATTCTTTAGAAAATCTATCGTTTTATTACTAAATGAATATAGTGTATATGATTGCTAAAACTACCCACTCTTCTAAACCTGTGTTGTGGCCTACATTAACAAACATGTCGTTTTGATGAATCTTTCCTACATGTGAAAAAAATTAAGTGAAGTCATTTAAAATGCATGGCAGTTTAAGTGAGTACATGCGGCAAAAAGACTAACAATAATATAAATGTTAAGCAGAAGGAACAAAATACTAAATCCTTTAAATGGACCTTGCAAAGGAAGACTTTGTGAACTTGAAGAAACGACACACACTGTTCCGAAACTGAAGTAAGGATGTATCTCTATACTTCTCTCAAAGGTCACATTACAAAAATAAAGATACGTATTGCTGAGTGAAGTAAGCCAGGCTATGAAAGAAAGATATTGTATATATCCACTTAATATATAACAACTATCTGCACTCTATGGTAGAGAGCAAAATATTGGAGGATGTAAAAGCAGTGAAAACACTTAATGAGGATAAAACAGTGTGGAATGGGGGGGATGAAAAGAGTATAGAGAAAGATAGCAAGAGAAAAAATAGAGAGGCATGACATTAGTGGGACACAGATATGGGGAGTTGGGCAGGAAAGGAAAAAAAAAAGCAACAAAAATCAGAATTCCTCCTGAGGGGAAAAATTATCTTTAAATACTCATAATTTACAGCACCTCTTCCCCCAAGCCATTTGACCACCTGATTATCCTATATTTAAATTATTTAATTTTCAGTGTAGGTATTTGTGATAATTAATGCTCTGCTATGCACCAGTAACTAAACCCTGATGTCATTTAGCTTAACCCAGTATAAGTTTATGTCTCACTCACAAGAAGTCTAATCTGGCAGGCAACTCTCCTCTGTCTTGTTCATGCCATTCGAGGCCTGTGGCCTCAAAACTTCTTACAGTAAGGGCTAGGATAGAAGAGGGAGCACACAGACTCTTAGCTGTCTCAGTCCAGAAGTGACACAGGCAGAGTCCATTGTTCAGAATTATTCACTTCGGGGACCAGCAGTTAGTGTAATGGCTATGTTGCTGGACTCCCATGTAGTCGACCACGGTTCAAGTCCCAGAACAGGTGGCTTAAACTCATGCTAGGTGTGTGTGCGTGCGTGCCCAAGATCCCAAGAGGAGAATGGAGAAGGGATTGTGGCGTGGTCATCCCCCCTGGGGGGTGATTTCTTGCTTTCTGTCTCTCTGTTTTTCTGGCGAGCGCATGCGCCCTATAGCAAAAACCTCTCCAAAAAAAAAAAAAAAAAAAAAAAAAAAAAACAGAAAAAAGAAAGAAAAGAAAACAAAGAAAAGAAAAGAAAAGAAAAAAAATAGAATTATTCACTTCAGAGATATAGGGTAGCACGTGGGATATTGGGTAGTCAATAACTTCTTGGCAACTCTGCAAAATTATGTCCAGGTTTTTGCAGGACACTTCACTTTCTTCTCATGCATCAGCCATGGAGTTTGCTATTTATTTCACTGAGCAATTAGAATTCATCTTAATTAATTTTTTTTTAATTTAATTTTTAAACTTTTGCCATAGGTTGTATGCTCTCACCAGTCAGTGAGAAGAAAAGTGATAAATCACTCCCTGGGGGGATGGTCGTGCCACAATCCCTTCTCCATGTTTCTCCTCCTGGGATTTTGGGCACACAATCATGCACCTGGTGTGATTCTCAAGCCTCCAGATCTGGGACTCAAACCACAGTCGACCATGTGGGAGTCCAGCACCTCACCACCATGCCTCCTGCAAGCTCCTATTGTAAATTTAAAAGCAAACCTCTATTGGCTGCCTAATAAGATCTGGCACTGTGACAGGCCTAAGAATACAGAATTGCACATTGCATATATTATACAGTCTCTGGTCTCACAGTTATTCTACCACTTACCTATTATTTCACATCGGTTTTGAAATAGTTTTGAAATCATTCCCTCTTAATGTTTATATTGGAGGATGTACCAGTGACCAGCTAATCAAAGACTGTATAATAGTAAGTTACTGATTTATAAGCAACAGGATCCTGTGTCCCCACTGCAAATGTTTAATTTCAGATATTTCTCCCAAGTCTTTTGAAAACTGTTCCCCATTTCCTTTTTAACTAAAATAATTGCTGAGAATTCTTTTCTTCTTTATAATGGTAACACTCGAGGATCTCTAATATGCTTCATAGATAAGTAACTGCAAATTCATCTATTTCTCAGTATTACCTTGTGGTTTATTTCTGATGTTCACTGAAGCAGGTTTGTAAATTAATATTAATATGAAATGCTCTATAGAAAGTTTCATAGCATATCAGTTGAAAGCAATTATCCAGAAAGAGTTTTTATATCTGACTCAGTCTTGCAAATGCAGCTCATATACTCGTTGAAAGGAAATAATTCTTCTGATTTAAAAAGATGTATTTATCTTGGAAATACTATTATGTCTCTTCTTATTTTACTCTAAATCTACAGCTTAAACTGCTTATTCTAGTGTTATATCTACCTGATTTTTAGTATTTGGATTCTGAGAATATTAATCAATTTTTTATAATGTTTACTTTCCTTATGTTTTCTTTTTCAGAGTACCCGAGTGGCCTTGGACCATCTGGAGTCTGTGCCTGAGAAACTGAGCCTACTAGACGATTTCAAAGACTTCAGAGTGAGAAAAGTTGGCTTGTCTCTTTCAGTATCTTTATATGAATGAGAACACTTGACATCTTCCTGATGTGCAAAGAAAATTGTAGGGAACAAAGAAGGACCAAAAAACATTGGGGACTTTTAACATTCCACCTTATCCTGGTTCATTGACAGCTGTGAAGTCAGGATTGAAACCATGAAACTAATGTACCATTAGCACATGCAGGCAAATAGACATCTACCCTACGCTTTGAAGCTTATTCAGCCCCAAAAAGCTTTAACCATAAGGAGTTACACATTATAACTACAGTAGATAACTTTGTTGATTAGCAATTTTGATTTATGAATTTTTTTTATAAATTACTAGGGTACTGTTGATTCTGGAGATGTGAGTTCACAGGCTGTCCCATACTGTGACATATGATTTCAAATCCACCTAGAGCTTTAGATCTCATATCCCAAGCTATTTATTGATAGAACTCTAACCGTAAAGCATTTCCTTAGCAAGCACATTTTTTTAAAAGAATTAATTTAATTTTATTTATTCATTCATTTATTTTAATTTGACCAGAGAGAGAGGGAAAGTGAGAAAGCAAGTCACCAGGTCTGGGACTTTAAACTGTGGTCAGCCATGTGGGAGTGCCAACGCCTCAACCACCACACCACCTGCTATCCCCAGCAAGCCAATTTATTATATGTATGGAATTACCTAGTATAATTTTTAACATTCCTCATTGAGGAAAGATGTAAAACAAATAACCTTGTTACCCAGTACTGCTAGACCAGGTCCAGTCCAGAGACCATCTTTACATATTCACTTCGTGGTGTATATGTAATGTACAGTTTTAACAAACTGTTAAAACTGATTAATGGACCCTATATGTTTGAGACTAATAGCAGTAAGAGTTTTTCTCTGGAAACCATATAAGCTCTTATTTCACATTAGACTTAACATTTAACATATTATATTTAGAATCCATTTTTAATCCAACAAACTATATGATGATATAATGGGTAGAAAATATAGCCAGATCATGTCATATTGATATATTAGAAGCACTAATAGGAAGGACATGGTTCTCAAGACCTGCACTATATATTTTTTTTAATTTGCAAAAGACTGCATGTGCTTACTGGAGAGATACAGAAAGAGTGAGAAAATGAAAAAGCATCCCCATGGGAGATAGCCATACAACAATTCTTTATTTCCCCCATTGTTTCCTCTTTTCAAGATTTTGGGCATGCGTGCACACATGCCTGGCATATTTTTCAGCTACCAGGTCTGGTACTCAAATCATGAGTACAAGTTGGCCATGTGGGCTCCCACTATCATACCCACCATGCCAGAGGGTGGTCTGGTCTGCAGTATCTTTTTTTTTTTTTGGAGAGGTTTTTCGCTATAGGGCGCGTGCGCTTGCCAGACAGACAGAGACAGACAGAGAGACAGAAAGCGAGAAATCACCCCCCAGGGGGGATGGTCACGCCGCAATCCCTTCTCCTCCATTCTCCTCTCGGGATCTTGGGCATGCACGCACACACGCCCGGCGTGAGTTTTAAGCCACCGGGTCCGGGACGCGAACCGCGGTCAACTACGTGGGAATCCAGTGACATAGCCATTACGCTAACTGCTGGTTCCCTGCAGTATCTTAAAATAACCTTGCATTAAGCATTTTCTAGTAGTTTGGTAATATTTTTCATTGAGATCCAGGGTTTAGCAGACACATACAGAAACCTAACCTATCCGAACAAAACTAAATGTTTGCAGTACATTTTACTGGATTTAATTCTGTCTCATGATTTGATCATATCCTTGCAGTTTAAATCCCTATCAAAGAATTATGAAACCAGTGTCCAAGACAACATAATTTTCATTCACCCTTATACAATCTGATATTGATAGCAGGCAATATATATCATACCCATAGTTTTTCCATTTCTCTGTAGCTAGTGGAAGTCATCTAAGTGAATAAAGGGCAGACAAGAGAAGGCATTGGAGACAAGTGACTCTTACCACTGAGAAATAGATGTCCATCTTATATCAGCCAGTGGTGTACCCAGACAGTGATGTGGTGGATCTCTGTAGCCAACTGCACAGTCCAAGTACTGGACCTAGTAGCTTGAAAAACATGTTGGATGTGTGTGAGAGTGCCCAAAATCCCAAAAGGAGAGAACAGTAGAGAAGGGATTATAACATGACCATGCCCCATTGGGGAGGGGTATTCCTTTCTTATTTTCTTTCTTGCGTGTTCTCTTTCCAGTGAGCACACACACCACACCCTCTGGCAAATTTAAAATATATATAGTTACCCTCCAGTGCCAGCTCACTTTATTTCCCAGTGATCAATATTGAACAGCAGTACATTTTATATAAAATTAAAAGATTCCATTCTCTACTATTACCCAAAAGGTATTATTATTTATCCGATGGGTTAGTGATTATAAGTCTAGCTTATTTATGTATACACTTGCATATAAAAGATACCTGTATAATGAAATTTTTAGGGACAGTATTTTTCAAAGTTTAGATGTATACTTTCCAATGAATTAGAAATGAAACCTTTATATTAGAAAGGGAAAAGGAGTTAATTAGTGAGTATTATACACATACCAAATAGCAAGAAGTGAGGAACCACCACCCGGGGAAGGTGACCACACCACAATCCCTTCTCCTTCAGTCTTCCCTTGGGATATTGGGTATGCATGTAAACACACCTAGCGTAAGTATCAAGCCACCAGGTCCAGGACTTAAACTGCAGTCAGCCATATGAGAGTCTGGCACTTTAACCACCATGCCATATGCTGGCCCCCGTTAACATTCTTTACATTTTTCTGTTTTTCAGAGGCACTCTATAGAAGGGTATCATTTTCCCCTTTTCTAGATGAGGAAACTGAAATGTAGAGTATGTGAATTAGTGGAAACGGATCTAATTCTGCTAATAACAGCAGAGTCCATCAGTTTTGGCCTGCTGCCTTTACCTTGAAACCCGTTGTATACATACTCGAAAGGCATCTATATTATTAAAAAGAGCTCATTTAAATAAGGGTAATGAAAACAACCAAATAGCTTTGAATGGAAATATATAAAGCCTTTATTATATGTAGATTATATTATTCAAACTCTTGAAACTCTCTAAAAATCAGTGTGCTGTGAACATGAGTGCCAATGCTGGGGACCAAATGGTGTTGCATGGTAAAACTCCACACTCAGCGAGACAATTCCATGTGGGAAGGTTCGCTCTTTGAGTCTAGAGACTTCCCTGAATATGCCAGGCACTAACGTGTCCATGATCTGGGGCTCGCTGAAACTGAGTGTTCAGTGCAGCATGCAGACCTTGTTAGGGTGCTGTCTATCTCTCGGTCTTGCTCATGAAAGGAATAAATAAACTTTAAAAAAAAATAAGGCAAAGGGAAGAAACATTCAACAAAAAATGTGAAGTTCTCTGTTAAAAAAGTGTTCTGTAATTTTTGCTTCATAAAAACTTTAATTGGGACCAGCAAATGAATAATGATTACCTCACTGGACTCCCATGTGGCCGACTGTATTTCAAGTACTGGACTTGGTGACTTGAAACTGATACTGGGCACATGTGCATGCGTGCCCAAAATCCCAAGAGGAGAATGAAATGGAAGGGATTGTGGCATGGTCATCCCCCCTGGTAGGTGATTTCTCACTTTCTGTCTGTCTATGTCTCTCTGGTGAGTGCACACGGTCTCTAGCAAAAATCTATCTTAAAAAAAAATTAAATTAAAAGGACAAAAAGAATACAAATATCTAAGTTCTGATCCAAGCTTGTACAGAAGAGAAAATCAGTTACTGTCTCCAGGTATCTGTCCTCATTAATAAAAATGAGGGACTTAAACAAAAGTATCTGTATGCTACCTCCTACTCACACTGGCATCACTTATATTAGGAACGTATTTCACATACATATTTGTTGATAGTAGTTTAGCCTGTGACTCTAAGAGTAAAAAGAAATCTCATCCAATTTAGATAGCTTGAATGTATTTATATTTAAATATGGTCATATTCTCTCTTCCTCTTTGTGACCTCATTTTGAAAAAAGTGGTTCAGCTCTACAATCTCACATTTAAACATGACATATTTGATAAGGTGGAAGGGGAATACCACTGGGTTCCAAGCCCAATTTACTACAAATTGCCTAGCCCTGGGCAAATCATTCTTAACTTCCCTGGGCTTTAGTTTTTAGGCTTTAATAAAAGCAAGAACTTTAGAATTCTAATACTCCTTCCAGTTCGAACATTCAATAAGTTTAAGATTCCTTGGGACGATTTAGGGCACTAAATCCCATAGATGATTTTTCTTACATGTAAAAATCAGTTGCCCTCATTTTCTTCTAATTTCTCCCTAAATCATAATAGAAATGTCTACATAATTGGCTATAGTAACTATCTGATTGCTGTGTTTCTTCCTCCACTGAGAAATGAAAGGGGGAAAAATAAGTCTCTGGAAATTTTTGCTTTCTCAGTTTTCTTTATTACCTGAATCTTTTTATACTTAGCAAGGCAGATGAGGTTTCCTTAAATTAAAAAATCCATATGATATAATAGTTAAAAGGTTGAATGTTATTTAAAGCTAAGTGAAATAAAATATAGCTTTTTTTTTTTTTTTTTTTTTTAAATAAGTAGAATGTTCTGATGTCAAGTCCTGGTCCAAAGGATAGAAGACCACATCCCAAAGTCGCTTGGTGCTATTAATAACCATCTTTTAAAAAGCTCATTATTAATGAATCTTATTCTAAAGATACCAGTTGTTTCACATAGGCATGGGGAGTAATTGTAAAAAAAATTTCAAATAACCACTGCAGGACCTATTTTATTTTTATGGTAGTATCCATAATGATCATTTTCTTCTTTTCCTTTGATGGCCTAAGATTTCCCTATATGTATCCCTCACCTCCTGTGTTTATTTATTTATTATCTACATATCAACATTTTCTTATGCTAATTTTAAGTACTTATTTCTCTTTCATCCACAAGTTTAGACTCTTTGTTGCCTTTTTCCAGGATTCTCGCTGTTCATCTGAGAGAGCCGAGGAGAGATATTCTAAATACAGAGTTCACCAAGATTCTCTCCAGCAGCGCCGAGATGACACCAAGTACAGAATCAAAAACTTGAAAGTAATGTCTTTTGTATACATTTTTAAGCTTTAAGCATCATCCACATTGCCGGCTACAATCTCTTCTGCTGCCCTTGCAGTGTTTGTGTAAGGGTACTTGTGGAAGAGAAGAGTTTCTCTGATATATGAAATAGATTTTCAATTCTGTAGGAGTGGAGAATAACAACCCCCAAATTAGGTTTATAACTATTTGTCTGAGAACTAGGGCTTATATCTATGTCTGCTTTGTTCCATATGGTGTTTGTCAATGGAAATTGATGCTGGTTAAATCTAGAGCCACGAGGGGCGAGCAGGTGGCATGTGGTTAAGGCACTGGATTCCCACATGGTTGATCACAGTTCGAGTCCCAGACGTGCATGTGTGCATGCCCAAAATCCCAGAATGAGAAGAGAGGAGAAGGGATTGTTGTATAGCCATCCTCCTGGGAAGGGGTTGAGGAGCTTTCTCAGTTTCCCTCTGTCTCTCATTGTCTCTCCAGCCAGCACATGCGCTCTGTGGTATAAACGTTAAACAAACAAACAAACAAATCTAGAGCCAGGAAACCCCTAGTCAGTTAGTTAGTGAAAGTCTTAGTGTGGATGGTTGCCCTCTATATATATAGTTCAGCTAGTCCTTTTTTTTTTGGAGAGGTTTTTGCTATGGGGCGCGTGTGTTTGCCAGACAGACAGAGAGAGACAGAGAGACAGAAAGAGAGAAATCACCCCCCAAGGGGATGGCCACGCCGCAATCCCTTCTCCACCACTCTCCTCTTGGGATCCTGGGCACGCACGCACACGCACCCAGCGTGAGTTTAAGCCACCGGGCCCAGGACTCAAACCGCGGTCGACTACGTGGGAGTCCAGCGACATAGCCCTTACGCTAACTGCTGGTCCCAAGTTCAGCTAGTCTTGATAGTAAAGTCCTTAATAGGTCAAGTAACATATAGTACTTTGTAAACTATATATCTTTGACATTTCCAGTCATTCTTTTCCTGAGGATATAAACTCTATGCTGATACTTCAGTTTACGCTTCACTAACGTGAAACCAACATAAGATACTGGCAGGAATTGACCATATTGACAAAAAGCATATCCATCTGGGGTATGTATGATTTTAAACCCATTTGGCCCTAAGCTGCTCTTAGCCTTGAGCAGGATTTTTCAATCTCAGCATTATTGACATTTGGAGCTGTTACTCCCCAAAGCCAATTCTTTGTTGTACAGACTGTCTTCGCATCGTCGATGTTTAGTTGCATCCCTAGAGTCTACTCACCAGATGCCAGTTGCATCCTCCATCCTGAGTTGCGACATCCAAAAATGTCTCCAAACATCGCCAAATGTCCCATGGAGGGCACAGTTGCCCCTCCATTGAGAACACTGAACTGGAGAGAATCCATCTCTATTCAAATGTGCACTCTAAGTCAATTAAAAAAAAAATTAAAGGCTCTTTGGCTTTTTTATATTCTTAAAAATTTTAATGTGTATGAATATTCATACTGTATGTATTCACTTATTACAGCCAAATATAATTATTTCTAAGAAGCTACTTTCCTCCTCTGAATGTAATTGGGTAGAATGCTCAGTGGATGTAGAGCTGGTACTCATTTCCATAAGTCCTCCTTAGAATGCTTAAAATGAACATATACTTTCTTCATCTGAAACACAAATTAGCACAATTATATCAAGTTATTGATACCCTTACTGTGAGGAGACCATCCTTTGCCTTCATTCCTTTTTACCTTCGTTTTTTATAAATTGGTATTATTGACTATAGCAATGACTTTGTCTTATATGGCAGTTTTTAAGTTTGCTAAATCATCTTCCAACATTTCCGTCAAGTTTCATATAGTCAAGCATTTTTCGTCTTTTATAGCTGTAGTAACCTTAAACAGAAATACAATGTTTAGGCAGTAAGAATTAGTGATAATTAGTCATTGAGCATACATGAGAAGAAACCATGTGAAATTGCTCTTTGTTATAGAGTTTGCATGCCTTCCATATTTGTCATATTTAATCTTCACAGCAATCCTGTCAGGTCTGCATTATTATTTTTCCTCTTTTACCATTTAAGTAAACAAAGATACAGAATAATTAGATGGGTAAAACAGGAATAAAACCTAAATCTGCCTTACTTTGATCATCTATGTCCTTGACCACTGTGCTATTATAGTATAAACTTCGAGTTCATATACTTTAATTTTTCTAGAAGTTACCAAATGTAGGACTGTATATTTAATATGTGGAAGTCAGTTTTCTTCAAAAATTCATGAACATAATCCATGCTTCTTAGTTCAACAGATATCTAGATGCAAATGAAACATTTAAAACATTATTTCCCACTACAGAAAAGTTGGTATCAGGTAAATCTGTGCTCTCTAGTGGCACTCAAATTGCTATAACTCAGTGCAATTCCTATAATAGCATATGGCAAAACTATGAATGTTTAACATGCTCAGCAAGTAATCTCATTGGAGTTCTGTTTCAAATTACATTTGCAGGTGAAGGGGAAATCAGGCCTGATTCTTAAGAGAGGCCAACACTTGGCAAAATGAGAAATAAGTTAAAATTTTTTTCAAATAGGTAGTGCAGGTATTAGATAGGGTCACAAAGCACATTTTGTGATGGCTTTGTTCCACATTAATACTACCTATACATTTTAAAAGTATGATCTACTTCAATGATAAATATATAGACTATCACTTCATGGACCAGATGCCTGGCCTGAAATAATGTAGTAATTTAACATAATACTCATAA
The DNA here is from genome assembly GCA_026018925.1 of Tupaia tana. Lineage (NCBI taxonomy): Eukaryota > Metazoa > Chordata > Mammalia > Scandentia > Tupaiidae > Tupaia > Tupaia tana. The sequence continues at coordinate 245,709,358 of JAKSZU010000001.1, read as the reverse complement.
GAATATCACATTTGAGGTAGTCATTTAGAGCAAAATGTGGGAACATATTTTTTGCCAGTAGTAGATACCCATGATTATTTACTCATATGCTTTCTATAAAGATAAGTTACTTAAAAAGACAGAGAGAAAAGAAAGCTTCAAAAGAAGAATGAGCTTGTGTGGGCAGTGAGAAAGTTGTGTTAATCATTTCTTGGCTTTGTGGATAATGAGAAGCGCTACCTCTGGCTAATCATTGCCATCCTGAAGAAAATGCTTCAAGTAAGGTACATTGCAACTCTTCCTATCAAGGTGAAAGGAGCCCCATTAACTACATAAGTTTTAGGGTACATTATTTCAGCAGATTATTAACTTTTCCTCACCTTTTTCTAAGAGACAGATTTTTGTTTTTTAAATGCACATTATGGGAACTTGAGTTCACTGATTCTACTATAAACTTCAATTTCAAGAAATCAGTTAGTGTAGAATTCAGTTTAATTCAACAAACATATACTGTACAGGTACCATATTGCAAAACACTATTTTACCTGTTGGGAGTGAGAGAGAGACAGAGACATATAAACATGTAGAAAGCATGGACTTCAAGAAGGGAGTAGTTACCTAGTTACTGTCTAACAGATAATCCCTACACAGTTGTTCAACAGTATAGATTGACATACTGCCCATGGGCCAAATCTTGCCTGCCAATTGTTTTGTGTGTGTGTGTGTTGTGTGTATGTTTGTGTTTTTGAGAGTGTATTCGCTCACCAGCAGGAGACAGAAGGATAAAGTAGGAGAGGGAGAGATCATCTCTCAGTGGGGCATGGGCATACCACAATCATTTCTATTCTGTTTCTGAATCCTGTTGGCATTTTGGATATGCATGCACATGTACCTGGCATGTTTTTCAAGCCACTGAGATTGGGACTCAAATTGTATGGTCATCCATGTGGAATCCAGCTCCCTTAACCACTAGGCCATGGGCCAGCCCTGCCAATAATTTTATTTATTTATTTTTTGTATGGTTTTGCCGTAGGGTATGTGCATTCACCACAAAGACAAAGGGAGAGACAGTGAGATGGGAAGTGAAAAATCACTCCCCAGGGGCATGGCCATGCCACAATCCTTTCTCCATTCTCTTGGGATTTGGGGCACAGATGCACATATGCCTGGCATGATTTTCAAGCCACCAAGTCCAAGAAAACCATGGTTGACGATGTGGGAATCCATTGCTTTAACCACCATGACACCTGCTGGCCCCATCTGTCAATTGTTTTTGTAAATAAAATTTTAGTGGGATATAGCCACACTCATTTATTCACATTTGGGTATGGCTGCATTTGTATTCAGCTGTAGGGTTGAGTAGTTGCAACAGAAATCATATGGTTCACAAAGTCTAAAATATTTTCCTGTTTGGCTCTCTGTAGAGATTGTCAACTCCTGGTCTATAGAAAGGAAAAATTACCAATCCACTTTTCCTTCCTTTATAAATTGTATGAATTTCTTTTGTTGTTGTTTACCAATCAAATAAGAACTGTCCAAGCTGTTTATAAAGCTATAATACTGATCCATTCATTCAACAAATATTTCTTGAGTGCCAGCTGTGTGCCAGGAACTTTTTGGGCACATGGTAGTCACATTAGTGCACACAAAGATCGCTGCCTTCTGGGGCTTCTTTTTAAGTGAAGGATATTCATGTTTGTTGTTTTCTGACATGACATGCAATAAACATCTATTGCATTTTTACGGTATACAAGGCATTGTGCTAGGGCCCAAGAGAATGGAGTATGAAAATCCATTCCCATCCTTTGGGAACATAAAGCCTTTACACAAGCTACTGTAATGCAAAGAAGGAAGGGATAAATGTTACAAAGGCAGCCCCAGTAACTCACGCTGGGGGCTCAGAGGAAAGAAAGAGTCTGGGGAGTCTTGGAAGGATATTTATTACAGGGAAGAGTTTTATCTAAATCTTAGTTTGGAAGAGGAACTCTATTAACATGTTAGATGGAGAACTCTTACTCTTGTTGACAGATAAATAACTGTTGGAATAGTAGGACCATGTTGGCAACTGGCTTCTCTCATGTTGTTGCCATTGTAAGAAAGCAGTAAGACTTCCAGCCTGACCACACTGCTGGTGGAAGGAAGGGTTAGCAGGAAGTGAGCAGTCAGTTTCTCTCAATTCAAGGCTAAAACTGATCTGCTGCTTATTTCTGTGGCAATCACCAGGACAAGAACAATCAGATTCTAGAAATCTGTCACGATTTTGAGCAGGACTGGTGTCCATAGTTAGGAAAGCATACATTTTACTAAGCTGATCGAGCTATCTGGATGAAGCCTGATCTCAAAGTTTATATTTAAAAATACAATTCAGAGCTGAGTCTAAAACATTTGCTGTCTCTCTGTAGACAACAGAAGCATTTCACGGCCTCTCATTCATCAGGCCTAATTGGGTTTCTGTAGGACATACAGTCTTTCTTGCTGTCCCAGCTGTTTCAAATAGAACAAAATGTTCAAGTCAGCTGGTAACACAGCATTGCTAATCTGAATTCACAGAGGAGCATGGTTTTGTACAAGAGAACTCTTATTTGTTACCTTTACTCATACTAAATATATGGTTTTAATTAACATTGGAACTCTTTAGAAAAATTACTGAAGGCATGTTTTTTTCCCATCTTTCCAAACCCTCAGAGGAAAATCATGATTTTTTACTTCTCATTGAAGAGTTAGTATGCAACTTCTTTCTAAAGGAAGCAGATGTTTTAGAGGATAACATGAGGTAGGTGAGGAAGTGTTGATAATGGCTTCCAGCAGTTTATGAAGGCAGAGCTTGCCCAAGCTCCTTGTCATATTTGTTCAATGTAAGCATGTATGTGATATAAGTATATATTTTGCTCCTAGAAGTCGTTTCTCCCTCATTGAATCTCTCTCTGATTTGTTTATACCTTGCTCATAGCAATTAATGGCTGTTAGCACTTCCTCTCTCAAGTCAGCTATTTCTGGACATATCTTAAATCTTCTACAACAGTAGCTTCTAAAGCATGCTATGCATAACTCCTGGTGCAAGTCAAATTGTACGTGATGCGTAAACATTTTTATTTCAGTAACTATAAAAACATATCACTATTATATTATTCGTTTAATTTTACAGACATAGCCTGAAAACAGTAGTGATAACCATGATAATTTGAGGGAGCTTTGACCTTACAGTAACCAATTATTTCATTTATAACCTTCTGCACGCTTTGATAAGAAAGCATATGTAAATTAATAGGCAAATATAGCTCAGTGCTTCCCTCAGTCCCAACCAAGGGATGCTATATAGCCTCTCCTATACAGAGATTTAGAGTATAAGGTTAATTTTTTTAAGTAAATATAAAATAGTATCATAACTATAGGTGAATACTGAAGTTTGGGAAATGCTATTTGGCTAGATGGCATGGCATATGAGGCCAGATACTGTCTGCTTTATTTTTTACTACAATACATGTTTAAATCATTGATTAAACAACACATTTTTCCTGTAGCATGGTGGTTCAGTGCTGTGCTTTGGGAACTGGATCCCACCAACTGCAGTTCGAGTTTTCACTCTGGTGGTTTGAAAAATACCATGAACTTGTGTGTGTGTACCAAGGATCCTGATGGGATGGAGAAGTCAAGGAAAGAGGTTTGCAGGGTGGTCACACTCCAGTAAGGAATTCTCTCTCTCTTTCTTTCTCATTTTCTCACTAGTACACATGCCCTCTGGCAATTCAATAAAAAAAGAAAAGACTCCAAAAAAAAAAAAAAGTTGTAGCTTCAATTGTTCTGGAATTCTAAAAAAAAATTAATTGCTGTTTTCCAGCAGTGTTTAGATGGCACATTCAAAATTTTGTAAGCAATAAACTCATGCTGAAATATAAAGATATTTTTATTCTTTTGAAGTGATAAAGACTAACGTGCTAGCCATAATATTTAACTAGTTGATTTCATCCTGTTCTTTACAAGTTAAACAAAAGGTTGGCCTATCAAATTGGTGCCTGTTTCTTTGTTATAAAATCTAAAAATAATAGTGAATCAAAAATCCTTATTCAGGAATATCCTGAGTATTTAGATGAGCATATTAATATTTTAACCTACTAGAGCCTTAGTCTGCTGAACCCAAATATTTTAATACGTGACATGTTTTCATTATATTCAAATAATTTATATAACAATTTTTTTTTTGGAGAGGTTTTTGCAATAGGGTACATGCACTCGCCAGAAAGACAGAAATAGAGAGACAGAAAGTGAGAAATCACTCCCCAGGGGGGATGGCCATGCTGCAATCCCTTCTCCTCCATTCTTCTCTCGGTATCTTGGGCATGCATGCACATGTGCCCAGTGTGAATTTAAGCCACCAGGTCCAGGACTCAAACTGGTTGACTACGTGGTAGTCCAGCGACATAGCCATTAAGCCAGCTGCTGGTCCCATACATAACAATTTTTAAAAAGGAAAAATTGTGAAGATATTCACCTGTAGAAGCCGTTTATAATGATCTTAAATACAAAATTTTAGCTACTGAAAACACAAGAAGGACCAATTAAATAAGTAATTAGTGGGCCAGCAAGTGGTGTGGAAGTTAAGGCCGCTGAATCCCACATGGCAGACTGTGAGGTTCAGGGACTGGACCCAGGTGTTTGAGAATCACCCCTGGTGGGTGCATATGCATATGTGCCCAAAATCTTGAGAGGAGAATGGAGAAGGAACTGTGGCATAGTTTTTGATAAACATCACACATTCATCTAAACAATCTTTGTTTCCTTTAAAGTAGTTGCTTTCATGGGAACCAGCAGTTAGCGTAATGGCTATGTCGCTGGACTCCCACATAGTCAACCGCGGTTCGCGTCCTGGACCCGGTGGCTTAAAACTCACACCGGGCGCATGTGCGTGCGTGCCCAAGATCCTGAGAGGAGAATGGAGGAGAAGGGATTGCGGTGTGACCATCCCCTCTGGGGGGTGATTTCTCGCTTTCTGTCTCTATGTCTCTCTCTGGTGAGCGCACGCGCCCTATAGTGAAAATCTCTCAAAAAAAAAAAAAATTAAATAGCTGCTTTCAGAGCACAAAGACCAAGCAATGATTCCAATGATGCTGTCATCATTAAAATATCTTTCTTTTCATTTCTACCTTTACATCAGCAGCACATTCTTTGGGTATCCTTTGTTTTAGGCAAAATTTTATCCCCTGTGCATGAATTTGGTTTCTGCAAAATGGATTAAAGCCTTGTGGAGCCAAGTCTAAGGCAGGTTAGAGAGAAAAATAACTAGGCATAATCTCGCTCATTAGGGATTCACTAGGAATATCCAAATTTCATACAATAAAAATCAGTTAAATAAAGGAAAATTTGTAGGTAGTATTAGAAAAACCTATTTTAAGAGCTTCAAATGGCCTGAGCTGTCAGTTTTGTATGAGTCTGTTGATCTGGTAGATGACTGTTATTTTGGGTTTAATATCATTGTGTCACTTTGGGTTTCCTCTGGTAAGGCTAGTTTGCATAAGTAGAAGTACTGTTGTCCAGTGGTTGTGCCAAAAAGATCAGAATTTTAAAATGTAATGCTAAGAGGACTTTGACATGGTCTGGTCCAGCCCCCTGTGCTTTCGCATGAAGAAATCGAGACTGTGAGAGTAGCAGTCTGTTTCCCAGCTTCTACCACAGCAAACTTTAATTTCTGCTCTTTGGTTAAGAAATGATCATTTATGACTATTATTGACCTCCTTAAAGTGCAGGTGGCACTGTTTTAAATTGTGGAATATGTGGATGGGTAGATGGAAAGATAGATAAATGTAGGTAATCAAAGCCTCATGGAAATTAAAATCTAAAATAGCAACCACACAGATTGAGATACAGAGGGCAGACTTTAGGTAAACTATCTGCCCAGATTGAACTTTTAGATAAGAATAAAGTTTACTGAGGAAGAGGTTCAGAATTCTCGAGCACCGATGGAGAATTGAGAACTCAGAGGGAGGCAGAAAAGGAGTGATAGTGAATTGGTAGGCTAGAGACAAATTTAGGAAGAATATTTCTGCCACAGATTCAGAAATACATGCATTTTTTTTTAATCTTCTCTCCAGGGAAAGGGTGGAATAAATTAAAAATTTGCAAATTAAATGTATCATTTGTCTGACAAACTTTGAACATATACAATCCCTGACAGAAAAACATTTGGTGGCTATCATTAAATATTAATCATTAGAAATCAGTTTAGCAAAGATATTTAGTCTTATTGGAACAGCTTTTAAGAAACCAATTACAATGTGGGTTATGAAAGAGAAGTGGAAAAAGCCCAGGGAAAATATTAGAAAATGCAAGTCCCATCATCCAATGGAATTTTTGCAGAAAGTTCTGGCTAACTAGCTTGTTGAGACTTCAGATAGCAATAAAAATAAGTCTGTGTGCTAAGGATGTAAGAATTGGTTAAAAAGTAAAAGCCGAAATTAATAAAATTTCAGAGAATCTTTAAAATTTTTTTAATACTGAAGTATTTACTTCAAAGATAAGTAGGAATTTGAAAAAAGAATCATCTATAGTTACCTTATAAAACTTTCTTATATAGAAATTCCACAAATTAAATATGACTGTGGATTTGAGGGAGATGAAAGTGTTTTTTTTTTTTTTTTCATATTCTGGTATGTTGGAGGTATTTTTCTTTTAGAGTGGTCTTTTAGATCAGTTTTATTAATTCAGTTTCAAGATAATATGGGTAATACTGGGGTCATCAGGTGGAGTGGTGGTTAAGGGCACTAAATTCCCACAAGGCCGACCACAGTTCAAGTCCTGGCCCAGGTGGCTTGCTTTCTCACTTTTCTCTCTCTCTCTCTCTCTCTCTCTCTCTCTCTCTCTCTCTCTCTGTTATACTTGCTCTGTCTCTCTCTGGTCAAATTAAGTAAGTAAATAAAGTTAAATGAAATAATTATTTTTAAAAAAAGATAATATGGGGGATACTGATCATTTTTGGATGACTTATAAAATTCTAAAACTTAAAGATATATTAGAGTCAAACCTCATTTTCTATATATGAACAGAATGTGAGTGAGTGATGAATAAATCAACAGTTTTAAAGGGAAGAATGAATACATTCTAAACATGTATTCATCTGTTGAGAGAACATTAAACTATATGAAGAAGAAACTGATAGAACTATAAGGAAAAATAGACAAATACATATTTATATTTGGAAATTTCAACACTTCTCTCTCAGAAACTGGTTAAACAGTAGACAGAAAATCAGTAAAGGTATAGAAGGCCTGATCAACACTATCAAATAAGTAGACCTAATTGAAATTTGTAAAATACCCACACAACAACAGTTAATTACACATAGTTTTTAAGTGCACATTCTTCAAGACTGACTATATCCTGGGTGATAAAAAAAATTGCAGTAAAATTAAGATGACTGCAGTTATACAAAATATTTTGTTTATGCCTAACAAAATGAAACTAGAAATCAATAACAGAAGATATGAAAGATAAAAATACAGTTTACCAGGCCAACAGGTGGTGTGGTGGTTAAGGCGCTGGACTCCCACATGGGCGACCGTGGTTTGAGTCCTAGTTCTGGCAGCATGCTTTCTCACTTTCTCCCTCTCTCTTTCTCTCTCTCTGGTCAAATGAAAAAATAATAATAACAGTAATTAATAAAATTAAATAATTCTTCCAAAACAAATGCAACATCAAAATTTGTGGGATCAACTTAATAGTGCTCTGAGGAAACTTGTAACATGAGATGTAATATTAAAAGAAGAAAGATCTCAAATCAATAATCTAAGCTTTCAACATAAGCAACTAGAAAACAAAGACCAAATTAAGCCCAAGGTAAGGAAAACCAAGGAAAGAATAAAAATAAGAGCAAAAATAAATGAAATAAAAAGCAGACAAATGGGGAAAATAATTTAAATAGAAACCAGATTCTTTGAAATAAAAGTAATAAAATTTAAAAGCCTCTAGCCAGACTGACTAGAAAAAAAGAAGGTACAAATGGCCAATATAAGGAATGAAAAGAGGAGCATTACTAGAATTCCTTGTGACCCTAAAAAGATAATTAAGGAATATTAACAATTCTATCAGTATATTCGACAACCAAGATGAAATGGATATAAACAAACAACCTTAAAATATCACCAGTTATTCCACTTCTAGAAATCTGCATTAAATCAATAAAAATATGAACAAATTTTTTGTACCAAGATGTTTATCAGATGATTGCTTATAATAGAAAAAAAAACTGAAATTAAACATAAATTTTACAATAAATAAGTAAAATAAACTGATTTAGTATAATAATAATAGTGATGATGACAGAAAAAAATTCTCATATATATTGTTTCATGAGAAAGCTAGGACATAAGATTGTCAATAAATGGTGATCTCAATGTAAAATGTATTTATAAATAAAATCTGCAAAAGGTGTACCTTTAAATAAGCTTTACTTATTTTGTTGGATTCTTTGTTTTCTTCTTAATTTTCAAATTTCTTCAAATTTGTTTTCAAATTTGTGAAGAATTAAATATGTCAGTGCCATATTTTAGCTGCTATATGCCAAAAGCTTGTTTTTATCAATAATATAAATTGTTCTTTTTCTGTAAACAAAAAAAGATATAACCAGTGTTTTGATGCCTGTTGAGTTTAAGAAATTTTAAATGGTGTGTTTTAGTATTTAAATGTCTTTGTGCATGTCATCATTCCTCTGATAAGCACATTTTGATGTCATCTTGTTTTAGCAAGATGCCCAAACCAGCATCTCTATGCCATCCCCTCTCTGGCTTTCTCAGTTCAGGTATCAGTAGGCAAAATGTAGTTTGCTTTCCTATATTTTCTCCTTTTTTTATTGGCCCGTAAATATCAAAGCATCTTTTAGTGGGAAACCATTTATAGGCTTGTCTCTTTCATGCTTCTTATCGAAAACATGATTCAGTGGAGATTTTTAGCATTGGTTGAGATCAAAACCCTCACTCTCATTTATGTGTCTTTCCACTTCACCCAAACCTGTAGGATTTCACATCTGAACTACGAGCATAGCTAGCTGGGACATGAGAGATTCTGCAGTGAATAACTTCCAGTTTCTTATGAAATCTCCATCATTAGTGAGACTTAAACATCACACTGTTAAAAACCTTAGGGTCTTCATTGTAAATAGACCTAAACTTCCTTTCGGTACATGAAGGGTAATGATCTTGAACCATCTGAGGATTATGTCCATGTCTTTAGTTCCAAATAAATGGACCTTTTAGAAATATATGTGTAACCTTTCTTTTTGGCTTTTCTTTGGCACTTACATAAAATGTATGTGACAAATAAGTTATACTTGCTATGGAGAATGACAACTTATTCATCAGATTGTCATGTTACATGGGAGCCTACTACATGTGGGGGCAATGTTTTGAGGAATCTTTTGGGGCCCCTTACTCCACAGTTTCATGTAAAATCTTTGGAAACATTATTGATCAACCCTCCCCCTCTCTAGAGCTCAGTTATCCTCACGTACAGTCTTTTAGTATTCCCGTTTCAGCTTGTACAGATTCATTCTCCACACAGAGGCCCATGTAATTGTTGCAAAATATCCTTAAAGTTCTCGATTGCCTTTTGATTGTACTTTTAAAAATCCCAAATCCCGAACATGATCTCTACCCACCTCACTGGACCTTGCTATAACCATCTCTGCTAGGCTCCCTGTGCCAAAGCCCTGGGCCTTCCTTCTCTTCTTCAGACACACCAAACTCAGTTTCACCTCATCACTCACATGAATCTGGAGCATCATTCCTTGACTCCCCCCATCTTCATTCTTACCCTTACTTTTCATTCCCATCCCCCACCCATGTTTCACCTGAATGGTTGATTCACACTTATCATTCAAATATTGTCTTAAATATCACCACCCAAGGGGTCTTCTGTGGACCTCAAATCTAAATTTGGTTCTCTTGCTATTTCCTGTTTTTATATTATTTATCATAGTATTTGGTTTGGGGAATTTTTTTTTTTTTTCTTGCTAGAAGGCATGTGTGTTCAGTAGAGAGAGATGCAGGGAACAGGGGATGAAAGAGCTAATCCCAAGGGAGTTTGATCACACCACAATCCCTTCTGCTCTATTATCCTCTCAGAATTTTGGACACACATGCCTTATATCTTTTTCAAGCCTCTGGGTCTGGGATTCAAACGCACAGTCAGTCATGTGGGATCCAGCCATCTTAACTACTACACCATTGACTGGCTTATACTATTTTGTTTCTTTTTTAGACTATTTTTGCCATAGGGCACATGAACTCACTGGAGAAAGACAGAGGCAAAGAGAAGGAACATGAGAAATCACCCCACAGAGGAGATAGCCACACAGCAGTTCCTTTCCCTCAAATCTCCTCTCTGGATTTTGGGGCACGCACACACAAGTACTTGATGTATTTTTCAACTCACCAGGTCTGAGACTTGAACTGTGGAATTGGTCATGTGATATGCAGCACCTTAACCACTATGCCACCTGCCAGCCCCGATAGTTCTTTTTTTTCATTGCCAGAGACCACATGCACTCACTTGAGAGAGGGACACAGCAACCCCCAATTTGGCATGGTCACACTGCAATCCCTTTTCCATTTTTTGCATCCTGTTGGGGTTTTGAATTTGCACGCATATGCTCCCAGAATGGTTTTCAAGCTGTTTGGGCTGAGATTCAAACCACAGTCAGCCATGTGGAATCTGCCTCCCTTAACCACTAGGCAATGGGAACAGCCCTATCATAGTTTTTAATTATATCGTGTTTTGTGTAGTTTATATATGTAGTGCTTTTCTCACCTGTCCATAAGACATTATGTCCCAATGTCTTACTTGCTTATTTTTTTGTCCAGCACATAGTAGGTACCAAAAAAAATTGTTATTGAATGAACAAGTAAAATAATGGAATAAAAATATAAAAAAATCACTAGAGGAGACTAGCAGGTAGCATAATGGTTTCGGACCCCCCACGTTCTTGACCATGGTTCGAGCCCCAGACCCAGTGGTTTAAAACTCACACAGGGTATGTGTGTGTGGATGCCCAAAATCCTGAGAGGAGAACAGAGGAGAAAGGATTCTGATGTGACCATTCCACCCTTGTGGGTGATTTCTCACTTTCTGTCTTTCTGTCTTCCTCTCTGACTCTCTGGCAAGTGCAAGTGTCCTATAGCAAAAAATCTCTTTCAAAAACAAAAAGGGGAAAAAAAAAAGAAAGAAAAAAAGAAAATAAGTAGAAAGTGTTAATGAGGGAAAAATGAAGTTTTACTGTTTAAAAGAGAAAGGTATATTAAAGAAATTATTTTTAACCTATTCAAATAGTAAAGTTATAATTTTCATTTTCACCTAAAATCAGGGAGAAGGACACATTTATACAATGCAAAGAAGAGGGACCTTTGCTATGTTTATTTTTTGTGTAGATATGGTAAATGTTTGTTGAATTAGTAAGAGGATTAATATAATCATTTTGAAAAGCAGTCTAGCGAAATATATTTATAAAACATCTAATCATTGTTATTAACCCTATATTTTCCCCTAAGAATTTATCATAAGAAATAGTCCTAAATATGGAAAATATTGTATATTTAAAGATATTCTTCACAATGCTATTTATAGGAGTGAAGCACTGGAAATTACCTAATAGTTTATCACATAAAATAATAGCTAAGTAAGTGAGTACATTCCGTAGATAGTATTAGTAACACATAGCTAAAGGTTAGCATAATATAATGACTTACATTCTTACAATATAAATGTAAATAAAGAAAGAATATGAAGTTTTATAATTGTTTGTAAGTTTTATCATAGTAGGGGAAAAAAGACTAGAATGAAATACATCATGCTATGTCAACTAGTCCGTCCTTTCTTTTTCTTATTTCTTTTGACATGCATATATTTCATTTTTAGCAGGGATTATAATTATACTAATTGTGCATATATAATATAGTTTTTATTGAGGTTGGATATCTGTTACAATACACTTAATGAGTCCTAGTCCTTACATTTTGCAATAATTGAACTGAAACGCTGTGTTCTTTCTTAGGATGACAGGACCTTTGCCGAAGGTTCTCATGCTTTCGTGTTAGATCACTCATCATCTTGGCAGGATCATAGTCGCTTCCTGTCTAGTCCACGATTTTCACACTTGAACTGTAAGTAATGTCCTGTACCAATTTGAAAATTGAATTTAAGAAAATGGGACTCATGGAAAAATTAAAGGCCAACACATGATAGTAGTGTTCATGTTATAAATTTAAGAAAACCTTTATCATGAATAATAAAAATAATGTTCCCTAAGTACATTCATAACATTAACCAATTTACTGAAAAGTATCTCATACCCCTTCTCTTTAGACCTTATCTTGTTTAGAAAAACCTGAATCATCCAAGGTAGAAGTCTTAACTGAGCAAGTGTTTTGTTTGGAGATGGATAGTAACTGTGGAAATTATTTTATAATGAAATTGAAGCCATGAAAGAGTCTTTGTGTATAACTGTTCAGAAATACATACTCTTGGTCCAACCTCAGTGATGCATGCTGTGCTACTAAGATACTGCTCCACAGGCTGGGACCACCAGAGTTCTCAGTTCAAATCCTGGTCCAGTCTAAAGGTGTAGTGGGATAGTGTGCACCTGTAGTTCCAGCGACTCAGGGAAGTTGAGGCAGGAAGCTCATACGCTTAAGACTGGCTTAGACAACATAGCTAGGGCTTGTCCAGAGTAAGAGCCAAGCATGGCAGCACAACGCCTATAGTCCTAGTTGGGTGGCTGAGGCAAGTGAATAGTAACAGCAAGATTTTCTCTAAAAAAAAAATAAACTATTCAAAGTAGTGTTTATTTTATGAGATTACAAAGAGTAAGAATAGTCATACTATTACTTGTTAGATTTCACTCTATGAATTCTCTGTTATTAAAACGTCACAATCAACATCAACAAGGTATGAGTCCATTGGTGAGGATGCCTATCCCTTCCCCTTCTCTGTTCTACTTGTTCTTCAAGTTTCAGCTTATATGTAATTCTATTTATTTTTTAGAGCATTTTGCTATAGGGCGTGTGCACTCGCCAGAAAGACAGAGACAGAAAGCAAGAAATCATCCCCCAGGGGAAATGGCCACACCACAACCCCTTCTCCTTCATTCTCCTCTTGGGATCTTGGGCATGCACGTACACACGCCCAGCGTGAGTTTGAACCACTGGGTCTGGGACTCAAACCACGGTCAACTACGTGGGAATCCAGCGACATAGCCATTACACCAACTGCTGGTCCCTGTTTGTAATTCTTTAAGGAAACCTCTGGAAGGTGGTTTTAAATGGGATCTCTATTACGAGCCCATTATAGGTGGGCTATAAAGGAAAACTTTGAAACTTTCCTCAGAATAATTATAGAGTTACTTATTAGTTGAGTGACTTTTTACTTAATGATTCTTCTCTCCACCAAGGAGAGTGAACACCACGAGAATAGAAAGCAATGCTGTTTTGTTCACCACTGTTTCTTCAGCATTCTACATACCACTTAAAATGTAATAAATGCTCAATTAATATTTAATTAGTTAGACGAAGGAGTTTATGAGTTAAGTCCACCATCATCTAACTATTGGGATTCAAATGTTATTTAATAGATTCCTATTTAAATAATACTTAACTCTTCAGTTTATCATGGGCCTAGAGGGTTGTACATTAAATTTGATAATTCTGTCATTTAAAATAACTAGATTGCTATAAGATAAAATATCAAAATAAGCCACAAGTAAGTAGATCAAATCCAAAGTGATAACTCTCATTTTTGTTCATTCATATTCATGAATTCATTGAATTAATATTTATCAGTTTCTCATAAATGGTTTGGTTTTTGTTATATCATGATTATTTTCCTTCAAAAGCTAAGCATTTCTTCTTTCGTATCCTAATCACTTTACCAAGTGATTTTGTATCTGCATAAGCCCTCTGTTATTCTAATCTGGCAGCCACCCTTTAATATAGATTATATCTCGAGTTGCCTATGGCACCTCAGAATCTGATATACACATAGCCTACAATTTTTATTTTCATATTAAACAATGCAAAAACTTCCCAAGTCTATTCAATTTAAGTAAACAGCAAAGAGAGAGAGCGTTGACTAAGTACCAACAAACATACGAGTCTCCATCCATGAAGATGCTCAAGAGCCTGAAAATAAACAGCACCATGATCTGATCATGGTGATTACTGTCCTGTTATTTTGTTTTGCCATATGACTTTCATGACACTCCCAGAAAGGCCCCAGGAAGGAAGTAGCTGGAGGACATAAAGTGGGAAGCATTAAGATTTTTAAAATTTTATTTAGTATTGTGATACACAGTGAAAGAAACTGTATTCAGCTTTTTTCATACTAGCATTTAGTGACCAGTTGTCATTTCTCTAATTAAAATATATTCCTCATGGGACCAGCAGGTGGCATGGTACTTAAGGTGCTCAACTCCCACATGACCTACTGTGGTTTCAAGTCCCGGACCTGGTGGCTTGCTCTCTCTCTGTCTCTCTCTGTCTGGTCAAATTGAAGAGTAATAATAATAAATTTAATTTAATTCAGTTTTTAAAAATGATGTATTCCCCACATGTAGCTATGGGTCTCTATATAAATATACTAGCTTTAAATGAAATAAAGTAAAATAAGAATAGGAAAAAATGTCATTGGGAACATAATTGGAATAAGAAAACACTTGTGAAATTTTATACTGTAAAATTTGACCGAAAAATTTAGTTTAAAAGTAAAACTCTTGGGACCAGGAGTTAGCATAATGGCTACGTTGTTGGAATCCCACGTAGTCGACCGTGGTTCGCATTCGGATCCAGTGGCTTAAAACTCATGCCGGGCACGTGTGCGTGCGTACCCAAGATCCTGAGAGGAGAACGGAGGAGAAGGGATTGCAGCGTGGCCATCCCCCCTGGGGGGTGATTTCTCGCTTTCTGTCTCTCTGTCTCTCTCTGTCTCTCTCTGTCTGTCTGGCGAGCGTGCGCCCTATAGCAAAAACCTCTCCAAAAAAGTAAAACTCTTTATAAACTAATTTATTAATAAATTGTGTAATTAATTTATTGATCACTTCATAGCCTAATGTTTTATTGCTTTCTTGTTGACAGATTTGTTTTATGATTTTCCTCCCATGCATTTTCAAGAATACTTGTAAACATTTGATCTTATCTACTTCATCATTAATTTTAGTGATTGAATTAAATTTATTTCTATATAATCATATTTATTCTTGTTTGATTTTCTGCTAAATGTTTTTGTCTTTAATACTGTGGTATTTTAGAAGTACAAAAGTTAGGATCATGCTGAATATTTCCCCACTTTTGTAGCACACACAATTCAGTTTAGTTATAGAACTAGTCTGTAATTTCTTTTTAATCTCCTTTTAAGCCTTCAAAACTGAGAAGAACTGTCAGGACCACCAAACAGCAAATGGGTAATACAGGGAATGGAGAATGTTTTAAAAACTGTCATTAATACCATCACATAAGAGAAAATATTATATTCATTAGAATAAGAATAAGATGATGTGAAAAATTAACATGGGAAAAGAGGTATTAGAATCTTAAAATGTGATTGCCATAAAGAAGAAAGCAAACTAGAACAATGGAAAACTAAGCTAAGAAAGCCATAAAGAAAGTAGATGAGGGGCTGGCAGGTGGCCTGATGGTTAAGTGCGCTGGACTTCCACATGGCCGACTGCAGTTTGAGTCCCAGACTTGGTGGCTTGCTCTCTCACTTTCCCTCTCTCTAGCTCTGTCCCTCTCTGGTCAAATAAAAAAATAAGTAAGTAAATAAATAAAGTTAAATAAAATAATTATTTTTAAAAAAGAAGTAGATGAAAAAGAAAAAAAAATGAGATAATAGGAAAGAAAAGATTTTTAGAAAATCAATTCAAAAGGAATAATAATATATGATTAATGGAGTCTTGAGATGAGAGAATAAAGAAAACAGAGCAGCCAGCAGTGGCCACATTAAAAGAGACACCCAGGGACCAGCAGTTAGCGTAATGGCTATGTCACTGGACTCCCACATAGTCGACCGTGGTTCGCGTCCTGGACCCGGTGGCTTAAAACTGGCGTGTGCGTGTGTGCCCAAGATCCCAAGAGGAGAATGGAGGAGAAGGGATTGCGGCGTGGCCATCCCCTCTAGGGGGTGATTTCTCGCTTTCTATCTCTCTGTCTCTCTCTGTCTGTCTGGTGAGCACACGCACCCTACAGCACAAAAAACCTCTCCAAAAAAAGAAAAAAAAAAAAAAAAAGAGAGACACCCAGTGAGTACCCATCTTACCCTGTTATCCTGAGATTTTCCCTTGCTTCTTTTGGTGATGTCCATGTTTGTCAGATCCTGTACCATCATATTTCTTATTTCACTCCTTTCATTGGTGGGAGTTTATCAAAGAAAGGGAGGTAAATGTTTCCTATATTCCTGAAAATTTATTTCTTTCATTTATACTTGATTTTTCTTCTGACAAATCATTAAAAAATTATCTTCTAAAACCCAGTGTCATTGGAGAGTCATATACATACACACACACACACACACACACACACAAAGATACTTCAAAAAGTACATGTAAAGTGGAGTCAAAGTACAAATTTGTTTTGATGTCAAAAAAATGTGATGTACTTGAACAGTTTTTATAATATGTATTTTCAATGAACTTTTTGAAGACTATTTTTTCTTTTCTTTTTTTTTTTTCCTTCTTTTTTGATTCTTATTATTTGAAGTCATCTTCGCCGGTCCTCATTTTACTGTACCACATCCTTTCCATTTCTGACCCCAGGAACTTTTAGGATCTGACCTTTAACTCATCAGTGAGTTTGTGATGTTATGCCTCAGTGTGGGTCTTGTTTTATTCATCCTTCTAGCTACTTGTTGAGTGAACCCTTTGAATTTAGACATTCATGTTCTTCAGTTCTCCCATACTGAAGGAAGTTAGTAGATACTCCATTAAGAAAATATTTAGGAAGCAAACAAACCAAAAGAATCTAATACAGTTGAGCACTTGAAAAAAAAAATGTCCTAATGGACATATAGTAGATCTAATTGAGTAATTAAAAGCAATTAAGATGATCAGAGAAAAATGAAAGAAAAATAAAATGAAAACATGGCCAATTAATAAACTCAGGAAAAAGATGAACGAGAAAGAAGCATTGTCTTACCTATTAGGTTTGTGTGAGTTTTATTTTCATAGTTTTAATAACAAACACTCACTATTGACATAACTAAAAGTTCAGATGTAACTATATTGGGAGGATGGTGTGAGAAGTGGGTGGGTGTGGATAATGTCTAAAAATGATAAACCAGAAAATGTAATACAAGTTCTTTTTTTGTTTTTTTCACAAAAATGAAGTAAATGTGGAAAATAAAGCTAAAAGAGTTGGTTGTGGTTGACTCTGGGGAGTAGGACTATGGGATCAGAAGGAGTAGGGCAAGTGACTCCTACGTCCTGTTATCCTTTTTCACTCTTTGATATGTACACTTTGGCTAAAAGTGATTCTTATGAAGGTAAGTGCTACTAAGAAAATTCTAGCTTTTAATGTCTGATGACAAATGTCTTTTCTTGTGAACTTCTCTATGGAACATGAAAGCTAGGATTGGCATGGAGAACAACAGGCTAGACCTATGTAGAGACTTAGGAAATAGAAAATTGTAGCTCTCTAGACAGATGTGAGTTTCTGGGCCTACAGGCAGGCACCTTACTACTTAAGTTGGAATTTGTGCTGCATGAAGCCCTTTTGTCTAAGCTAGAGACACTGAGGCCTTCATTCCGCTGACTGAGATGCCCTGACAGACTGTGACCAAATGAAAGCGTAGAATCACTGACCATGGAAAAAACAAAGGAAATGGGAAAATACTGCATAATTTGTGGTCTCTGAAATGGTCCAGCATTAATGAAAGTTTGTTTTAAGAAGTAATTTATGTCAGCTTTGTGTAGTTCAGGTCAATTCAAAAGAAGGTAGATTCCTTCTGCCAGGAAGAAGGGAAGAAATGTATAAATTGTAAGTTTATATTACCATTGGAAATAGGAACACAGAAATCCATTATTTAAAGCTATGATCACTACCAAATTTATCCTGGCTGGCTAGAAGTTATGGCCCTGAGTCAGGACACTCTTTTAGAAGACTTGAATTCCATTACCTTTAGCCTGTAGACAGTGGGGGCTTAGTAAGAGAGAGTCATAATGTCAGCTTTTGAAACTGTCATTTTTACTTTTTATAAGTAGCAACTGACCACTAGTCTCCATGTATAGCTCCTTTTAGACGAAAAGATCACAACTTCAAACAAGGCCTTCATTCCCAGGGCCTAGACCAGACCAAAATCCACGGAGGTCTGTAGCAATATGATGATTTCTAGAAATCTACAGTCCTTTACAACTAAAATGTGTAATCTTTGTAGAGCTGGTATCCCCAAGTCAGGTTTTTAAAATAAATGCAGATTGTAGATTTTCTGAAAATCTAAAATTGTTCTTAAAAATAACATTTTTAAGTAAGTTAAAAAAAAAAAAAAAAAAAAAAGGACTGTCATTTTTCATGGGGGAAAATGTTATCTACGAAGTATTATATGAATTTTGAAGTGAATCACGCATATTATTTTAATTTGATATTCTTAGAAAAGCACATCAGTCAAGGTTGCTTTAAAAACCTATTTCACTTCCTTACCTTAGTTTAGATTGCTATAAAAAGTAAAGTTAGTATTCTCAATTTATGTTTTGAAGTGCTGTCAGTGGGAAGTTAAGTCCCTTGGATCCCAAATAATTTATCCACAGCAAGAATAGCATACTGTTCTCACTTCTGTGTTGTACTGCAAGGTCTACCTGGCTAACTCTGTATAGACACTTCGTATGTAGTCTGTCCTCCAACTTCTCAAAAAATGCCAAAAATGTATGGCAACAAAAAATGTTGAGGTACTGATAAAGTAAGAAAATTGTTTCTTGTCCATTCAAAGACATGTTTATTCTGTGAAAGATATTGTCTTTCTTATTTTGCAGTTGTTTGGAATGACTGTTTCAGGTATTTTTCACTGACCAATTAAGTGCCAGATACCTTTAAATGACTGAGTTCTGATTATTGCAATTTGACAAGGTACTCTCTAGATGCTGTCTAGAAAGCAGCTAAAATTTTTCCAATTGACTGTCTCTTAAAAATCTAGTAAGTATATTCACTTGTTCAACCAATATTTACTGAGAGGCTATGCATAGGCTGTGTACACTTCTAGGGGAGACAGGAGTAAACAAGACAGACAAGGTCACCTTGTCTTATGGAGAAACAGGTAATAAGCAAGTAAACAAAAAATTTAAAATTCACGATTGGTGCTGTGAAGGTAAAATGATAGAGTACCTGGAACAGGACCACTACTTCAGATTGATGATGGTGGGGTGCCTCCCTGAGGAGGCTGCAATTGAGCTGAAGCCTGAATGGCTTGCAAGAAGACTCAGTTGCTTTGAAATTGGGTGGGAAAGTCTTTCTGGATAGCAGGAGTAAAAAGTGCCAAGGTTCCGGGAACCAGCAGTTGGCGTAATGGCTATGTCGCTGGACTCCCACGTAGTCGACCGCAGTTCACATCCTGGACCCGGTTGCTTAAAACTCATGCCAGACATGTGTGCGTGTGTGCCCAAGATCCCGAGAGGAGAATGGAGGAGAAGGAATTGCGGCGTGACCATGCCCCCTGGGGGGTGATTTCTCGCTTTCTGTCTCTATGTCTCTCTCTGTCTGGCAAGCGCACCCACCCTATAGCGAAAAACCTCTCCAATAAAAAAAGAAAAAGTGCCAAGGTTCCGAGGAAGAGAGGACATGGTCTTCTAGAAAGAGAATAGTGAACAAGTGGGGAGAAAAAGACAGAGACAGAGAGAAACAGTCAGATGTTTGGATTTTATGCTAAGTTTATGGCAAAATTTATGGCAATAGAAATGTTGAGGTACTGATAAAGTAAAAAATTGTTTCTTGTCCATTAAAAGACATGTTTATTCCATGAAAGGATATTTTTTCTGTCTTATTTCACAGTTGTTTGGTATGACTATATTTCAGGTATTTTTCACTGACCAGTTAAGTGCCAGATACTTTTAAATAACTGCGTTCTGATTATTGTCGTTAGAGGCCATTAGAGTGGGGATGAGGGATTAGACAAGAGATTGACATAATCTGATTTACTTTTTAGAAATAATTCTGGTAGTGGCATGGAGAAAGAATGGTAAAGGAGCAAGATGAAAACTGGAGAGAGAAAATGGTAACCTAGGCTGGGGTGTGGGAAATGGAGAGAGTGTGAAACAGGACTCAGGTGAATGGGGGAGATAGAATCATGAGAACTTACTATTTAATTGGTTTGGTAGGATCAGGCAGGACAAAAGAAGAGAGCAACCATTGTTGGAAACTTGGAGGATAGGTCCATAGTTTCATAATGGAGAAGAGTAAGGGATGAGCAGGCATCGGAGAGTTGAAATCAGGAGGGAAGATTTCACAGAGAGAGTTGGATAATAGGTGTCTAGTGTTCAAAATAGCAGAAAGAAGTAGTAGACAGACAACGAGCCCTGGTTCCAGATCTACTTTCAGCAGACTTTAAGGATGTAGCCAGGATTCCATTCTGGAAAAAGGGGATGCTTACGATTTCTCCCTTTAAACTTGTGGGAGCGGGGGGTGGGGGGTTATATCACTGGTCTCTGATGAAGCACATACAGCTTCCATTCTCAGAGACTCTTCAAATTAAGAACAGTTTTTAAATCCTATAAATATGTTATTAAAATGCAGTAAACTGATTATGTAAGATCTTACACTGAAGGTTTGTTAAGCCCATGTAAGATTCAATGATGGAAAACTAGGTCGAATACCATAATTAATGAACTATCTTTCTCAAAGTTAATTGTTTAGCCCAGTTTTTATATTCACCTAGGTTTATTTTTGTCTTTCCTCTTACCTTGCCAGCGTTTACCAAAAGAACTGTTGCTCCAGATTCAGCTTCAATCAAAGGAGATGCCACAAGTTTACCCATGAATGGAACAAGTCCACAATCTAAAAAGGAGGAATACGAGAATAAACAAAGCAAAATGTAATGAATTACTTTACAGGAGTGTTTTTTACTTGCAGATCTATCCTTACTGCAATTTGGCCCAATTATCTTACAGACATACCTGCAGCTTCTCCTCTTCCAAATTGCCAAATATTGACTAAAGTAACAGTAAAGTTGGTCTTTGTAAATGATTAAGTTATACCCATCTAAATAGTATCAGGTCGTAAATGACATGCAGCTAACACTGGCAGCTGATACCAGCAAAGAAAAAGTGATGTTTTTCACTTTTCACTTTCCTTTTTCCACTGTGATCAGTCATGTTTCTGGACCAAAATTTAGATTTATAACTGAGGTCTTTCAAAAATTACTGACTGAAAGGGAAGAAAATGAGTTTACCTCAAAGCAAAAGTTGCCAGCACTTTACATTCAGGGAGCATTTATATACAACTGATTTTTTTTTTTTGGAGAGGTTTTTTTTTTTTTGTTTTTTTTTTTTTTTCCTCTATAGGGCGCATGTGCTCGCCAGACAGACAGAGAGAGACATAGAGACAGAAAGAGAGAAATCACCCCCCAGGGGGGATGGTCACGCTGCAATCCCTTCTCCTCCATTCTCTTCTCGGGATCTTGGGCACGCACGCACATGCGTCCGGCGTGAATTTTAAGCCACCGGGTCCGGGACGCGAACTGCGGTCGACTACGTGGAAGTCCAGCGACATAGCCATTACGCTAACTGCTGGTTCCCAACTGATTTTTCAAAAAATGCGTTCTCATTAATAAATGATCATGTGTTATAACATGTCATGGAGATACGCATATTTCATATTGGACAGTCCACTTTGTGAATAATCAGAATTGTTAGATCCATCATCTCAGGAGCCTGTTACTACATACAGTATCCTAAAGTTTCCAATCATCCATTTTTAATAGCAATAAACAATTTATATGTGGTATCTGAATGGCAGAGCACTGAAATATGAAGAATTCATAGCACAATTTATTTATTTGTCTTTTTGTGGCCAAATATTTCACTGTGATCACTTCAGTCATATCCTGAACCATTTTTGGTTTACTGTACCAAAATCACACCACCAAACTTCTGTGTCTATTAGATTTAGTCTATAAGAATTCTTGTATAATTTGGTACTATTTACTTTCAGCATCTCAGCTTTTCTCAACATCAAAGTGTTTTTCAGAACTCTCTTTCCATACAGATCTACCAGTGGAGAAAGACTTATATTAAATGCTAGGTAATGGAAAACACCTAGGAATGGAATCCTGTCGGGTTGTGGTGGAAAGATTCTACCCAGGGACAAGGACAACAAAGTCATACCTTTGTAATGTGCATTATATCTTGTGTTTGTTAAAGTAGACTTCCTTGTTAGATTTCTCACATTTAGTAAAAATGCCTTTATTTCCTCTGAATATGTGTTTTCCTAGATTACCACATTCGAAGGCACTGAAGAAGAAATGACACACTCTTTCCATGAACTTAAATACAGTTCTTTCTATAGAATGTGGAGATAGTTTATGTCAAAAAATTACATAACATAAACTACATAACCTCTGAGAATACAACCATTATTATTTATTCATTCTATAAACCTTTTAATGAGTTCCTACTATATGCAAGTCGTTGTGCTAGGAGGAAAGAAATACAAAAACAGGTGTGCATGTCTCAAAGTTTCTTTGACATTAGGAATTATATTTAAAATGGAGATGTGTTCAAGCTAGCTGGAGAAATTCTGGATTAGACCACATTGAACAGGTTTTGTTTTATTTAATCTAATCTCAGGGTTGTAATTCTGCTATATAGTATCTAGTGTATTAGGGAGAAAGATGACCAGAAGAATCAAAATTTTAAGTGTGATAATGAGTATTCTGAGGTTTTAGTGGGAGTAGCCCTTTTTTGGGGGGGAGGGGGAGAGGTTTTTGCTATAGGATGTGTGTGCTCACCAGAAAAAGAGAGAGAGACAGAAAGATAGAAAGCGAGAAATCATCCCCCCAGGGGAAATGGCCACACCGCAATCCCTTCTCCTCCTTTCTCCTCTCGGGATCTTGGGCACGCACGCACACGTGCCCGGCATGAGTTTAAGCCACCGGGTTCAGTACTCGAACCAAGTCAACTATATGGGAGTCTAGCAACATAGCCATTACGCTAATTGCTGGTCCCAGTGGGAACAGCCCTTTTGAAGAAACATCTCACAGTCCTGGTCCATATAATCTCTACCATCCTGTAGTAATCCATAGGATATTGAGAAATTACCTCAGTATTTCTGCTGATGTTTTGAACAACATAATATTTCATCCCCTTGGACCTATATAACTAACAGGGAACAATGGGAAAAAATGAACACGTTTTTTGTTTGTTTGTTTTTTATCCTAGGTATAAAGATTAAAAGGCTTTTCCCTTTATGTATTAGTAGGGACTTCACACAGTCTATTCTGTTTAATAAGAAGTGATCTAAACTAGTATTAGCACATCTACGGTCATAAAAAAAAAAAAAAAAAAAAAAAAAAAAAAAAAAAAAAAAAAAAAAAAACTCTACAGTCCAGTAGGCCTGAAAGTTTAAGGTAATTCACATTATTTACTTGAAAAATCTTTGAAAACATATTAGCTTATTTTATAACAGAATGGAGAGGAATCCTGTGAAAGGCCTTTTTAAATCTGAAAAAATAAATAAATAAATAAAGCCATTATATTATTGAATGCCTTCTGCTACTGTTGGATGAATGAAGGTGTCTGACTTTAAATATGGAACACACAGAACTTCAAAGGCAAAGTCAACTTTTGTGAGCAACAATTTGGTCAAAATACTTTGGCCCTTGTTTATATGGAATGAATTCCAAGGACCTGTCTCCTCTGAGGATTTTTCCTATCTTTTACAGTAACCATAAGCTTGAGTTGGAAATCAAAAGGAATGCTAAGGAAACACTAATAGCTTGATTTGTACATTTCAAAGCCAGCAACTGTTTTTCCTTTACTCACCCCTTTGGCAGGGTAGCCTCAATTACGTGTGATATTAGCCCCAGTTGAGTTGTAGCTGATCAGCCATATTGCTTGTAGCTCTGGGACATTGGAAGGGATAAACCTTATTCTGCAATGAGCTTGGTCCAAGACTTAATTTGAAGATTGACCTTTTTGGTTTAAAGATTTTGAGTCTTCTGGCCATTTTTTCCCCCAAACACACTAAACTTCCATTGAAGTTGTTTGAAGGCCACAGAAGGGAGAAACACAGCTGGGAGAAATCTGGCTTGATGTTTTTCCCATTGGCTAAGGTCATATTATTTCCTTGACTAGTGTCTAACGGGAAGGTTGAAAACCAGTTGGTTATATAACACTTTATGCACCCAGTTTCTCACAACCATTTTTTTCTTCTTATTGTTTAAGTGCATATTTTTACAAATAAAGAGTAAGTGTGTAGCTGAATAAAATAGTACAATATGACCATAGCACTTTAATGTAAAGGTTTCACGTATAAAAAGTGCCTACCTAAGAAAACAAGTAAGCCTTTTTTATTTTTTCATTTTTCTCCTTTCAGCTGTGGTAAATGCATTTTTCCATTTGAGTCTCAGCTCAGTGGTATGCAGAATATATTTAGAGTTACAGTAATTGTTATATTTTCTCTATCTAATCTGTAGTGAATTTTATAGTTAAATAACAAATAGTTTTTAAATGGAACCAAATTCTCACATATAATGAGATGGTATATTTACTTAGCAAACCCGTTTTTAGGAAGGGATAAATACTTCAGATTGTTTTACTCAGAATTTGTGCTTATTATAAATGCAACTATGCATCATATGGTAGCCAAGAATGTGAGTGATCTTTGAGTAAATTACTCCTTTTCCAAGATTCTTACCCCCCAACAAACTGTCCCAGTATTTTCTCTTAATTTAAAACAAAACAAAACAGCAAATTTGTGATTTTCATGGCCTTCAAATGAGGAAGCTGTTCTCACGAAAGCATCTGGTTTTTTTGGATCAAAACAGTCATGAACCTTAAGCTGGAAAGTAAATTTGGGAAAGTTTGTATATAAAAGCATTTCATGCACCAAAGTATGATATAAAAATAGTTACATCTTTCAACTTCTAAATTTTCAAATGTTTAGCAACAGAAACGTATCAGCTTATCCCTATTCGCGAAAAGAAATTTAAACCATGAAAGATTCCATTCAGTTCATGTCCATACAAAACATGACACATCTAATTTAAGGCTAGGAGAAATGCTTATATCTAGAAGCAGTACTTTAGATTCCAAGCTCCCAAACAAATTTCAGAAAAGTCACCCCTTGCTTTTAAGTAGTAACAAAGCAAACCAATGTGTTCCACTCGGGTAAAACCAGCCACACCTTCAAGTTCTAACCTCTTCTGCCCCCATCTTGGTTTCTCCTGCTATTTCTATGCTTGTGTCCACATTCTACTTAAATCCAAGCCCAACATAAGGCAATACTCATAGTATTCTACCAGGCCAACCCCTAAATGTTGACCTCTGAGTCAGCCCATGTTGAGGGGGCAGACTAAGACTTTACAGCACCTGCATTCTTTCAGGACCAGCTAATTAGAAAAGGATTTTCATGTCACATGATTTTGGCTACTCTTATGGTCACAACCCTGGGGATACTTGTGGGGCTGGGTGTCTTTTCTTCTCTAACACAGCTTGAGTCTAACATGGATGCAAAGCCCTGTGACAGTTGTGGAGGTGAAATGGCTCACCTTGCTCTGAGTAGGAAAATTCTGGATTTCTAAACATAGTAAGTAACACATTAGTTCCCTCTTGAGAGGATAGTTGAAAATACACACACGCACACACACACTCACATTTACATGTATACATATATAAATATAGTCTGATGACCTCCACATTTCATAATATAGAACTGTATGTCTTTGAGTATCTAAATGGGAATGTGAAAAAAAATGCTACTATAGTCAAAATAGAACCATGTGTTTATCACTTATTCTTCTAACAATAACTTGCTATGTTTTGAGAAGTTGAAGTTCCATAATTGCCATTCCCTAGAATGCATGCTCTGTTTTTCTCAAACTGGCAGATGCTAGACTGTCATGCCCAGTCTGTCGTCTATCATATCTCCATAGATCCCCATGACTTGACACCCTTTCATTTTTTATTCTTTCAGTAAGGCATTTCGACTGGCATTATTTAAATAAAAATAAAAGTTACAATTTATCCTTAGACATTGGAGCTCTGTGTCATCTTAGCTGTATACTTCACTGGAAATAAAAGATCAGAATACTGGCTCAAACCAATATTTTCTTAAATAAAATTAGTGGATAACAAACTACCAGCAATTCAGCTGTTACAATTTAAAAGTAAGGAAATATTCTGAGGGAAAGTAGGATAATATTATATGTTCCTTAGTTACTAATTGACAGTCTCCTTTAAATTCTGATTTAACATTTTCTTAAAATGATATTTAAAAAAAGGAAAGTTTTTTTTTTTTTTTTTTTCTTCACATTTTTGCCATAGGGCAGAGGCAGAGAGAGAAAAAGTAAGAAATCATCACCCTCCGGGGGAGATGGCCACATCACAATCCCTTCTTCTCCATTCTCCTCTTGGGATCTTGGGCAGGCAGGCATGAACTCACACATGCTCAGATTGATTTTCAAGCCACTGGGTCCATGACTTGAACGGTCAGCCATGTAGGAGTCCAGTACCTTAATCATGCCACTTGCTGGCCCTGCACAAATACATATCGTGTTTTCCATTAACTTAGCTTCCTTTTGTTTTTGCTAACAAGTTTTTCAATTAAGAATCAGGTGAGTCTTTATGCCACCAAATATTCAAATGTCTTTTTTTTTTTTGGAGAGGTTTTTGCTATAAGGTGCGTGTGCTCGTCAGAAAGACAGAGAGCGAGAGAAAGAAAGACAGCGAGAAATCACAACACCCCCCCTCCCCAGGGGAGATGGCCACACTGCAATCCCTTCTTCTCCATTCTCCTTTCAGGATCTTGGGCATGCATGCACAAGTGCCTGGCGTGAGTTTAAGCCACTGGGTCTGGGACTTGAACCGGGATCAACTGCATGGGAGTCCAGTGACGTAGCCATTATGCCATTTGCTGGTCCCAGATTCAAATGTCTTTTAAAAGGTCAAGATATGGGTCATATAGCCTGATGATTAAGGGAGCCAGATCCCATACAGCTGACTACAGTTTGAATCCCGGTCCCAGTAGCTTGGAAAAGACATTGGGCATGTATGCCTGCATTGCCATGCCAAAACTCCTAACAGAAGGGATAAATGGATTGTGGCATGACCACACTCCATGGTGGTGCTTTCTCTCTCTCTCTGTCTCTCTCTCTCTCTGGTGAGCACATATGCCCTCTAACAATTTTTTTTTAAATATTAAAGTAAAAAACATTTAATAATATGAAAACTTGTACTTCAAGACAATATGTCTCTTTGGCCTTGAAATACTGTATTTCTATTAGAAATACTATCTCTTTGATTTCATTCTCTGGTATCCAATCATCTCAAAGGTCTTTGGAAGTAGTTTTAAATCCTTTATTTGGGCCAGCCAGTTTTGTCCTGTGCATATACTTCAAGACATCAGGATGATAGTAACCATAAATAGTGAGATCGATACACGAAACATTTATGCTGTTTTTCTTGCAATGAGGACTGATCTGTTATCCAGGTGTGAAAGGTCTGTGTTGGTCAAACGGGACCGTTATTCTCCATCCTTATGTGATGATATACAGCTCTTTTAATATAGTATTTATATGTACCTCATATATCAGATAACTTGTTTATATCACCTTCTTTATCTTACATCCAAGGAAAGCAATTCCTAAAATATGTATA
Organism: Tupaia tana; assembly: GCA_026018925.1. Classification (NCBI taxonomy): domain Eukaryota; kingdom Metazoa; phylum Chordata; class Mammalia; order Scandentia; family Tupaiidae; genus Tupaia; species Tupaia tana. Next base: position 245,681,556 of record JAKSZU010000001.1, on the reverse strand, counting down.
CAGTTTTATAGTTTTTAAAATCTCGGGAACCAGCAGTTAGCGTAATGGCTATGTCGCTGGACTCCCACGTAGTCGACCGCGGTTCGCGTCTCGGACCCGGTGGCTTACAACTCACGCCGGGCGCGTGTGCGTGCGTGCCCTAGATCCCGAGAGGAGAATGGAGGAGAAGGGATTGCGGCGTGACCATCCCCCCTGGGGGGTGATTTCTCGCTTTCTGTCTCTAATGTCTCTCTCTGTCTGTCTGGCGAGCGCACGCGCCCTATAGCGAAAATCTCTCAAAAAAAAAAAAAAAAAAAAATCTCAATCTCAAATATGTCCCCTTTTTTTTTTTTTCCTTTGAAGCCAGCTATTAACAGATCGTACTGCATAACTCTCCTTCATTGCTATCCCTGGGGTAGTGGTGATGCTTGCTAGTTCAGATTGTGTTTGTCCACTGTTGCTCAGCATTTAGCTGGAAAAGAGAATAGAGACTGGCAGGAGTTCTGTAAGATGATATGGGACCAGAGGAAGATGGGGTGCCTTCAACAGTACACATGCTAAACTGTTTCCGGTGACAGGGGGAACCCATAGTAGCACTCCATTCTTTATCTGATGCAAGGTTCCAGAAAGTAGCATTGTGGGAAGGTCTTTTAAACTTGATGTGCGCTGTAAAGTGCTATTTCTGATGAAAGTTACACTAATCCTCCGTGTTCTTTATAGACTGCTTGCTGGCAGTTTGGATCTAGAAGCAAAGCAGCCTTTCAGATGTTTTTCAGTCTGGGTGCCCTGTGCTTGTCTGTCATTGTGGATTTTCATTTTATTTATGCTATCATTAATCTCTCTGTGAGTGAAGATACAGACTTGATTTATGACTTAGCATTTTAAAAAGTTCCCATCATAATGAACCTCAAGCTGTCAGTTACCAGAAGGAACGAAGCCATGGCAACAAAGCCGTCTAACATGGTGGCTTTCGGAGGGTGGGCATTCAAAAAAGCTTGGAGAAACCTAGGGATTTTTGCTTTTTTTTTGTTTTGTTTCTCTCCTCTTTTCCCTGTGCTGAATAAACTAGATGCATCAGTTCTAACGAGGCACTTCCTGCCCAGAGTCACTGGCAGAGCAGCCTCCTCCCAACAGCTGCAGGCTTGAGAGACCTCATGCTGCTGGCCAAGGTTCATTCTGTGCTTTGACTAAGACCACAGCCAAGAAAGCCAGTGTGTACCGTGGAAAGAGTGTCCCATTTTTTCCGTTGGAAGAATCTTTTGTGAGGTTAGTTTGACTGTTCCAAATTAACAGTTGTGGTCATTGCTCATTTTTTAATTTTAACTGCATGTAAACCTACTGATTAGATTCCATTGAGGACAAATCATAGTTTTGTGAGGAAGTTACATATCCTTTGTGTGATATTCCTTAAAGCCCTAGTTCTCAAACTGTGGTCTAAAGCCAGCAGCACAGCATCACCTGGAAACAGGTTAGAAACACAAATTCTCTGGCCATCCCCAGGCCTACTGATTTAGAAACTCCACAGGCAGGCCCAGCACTCTGTGTTGAAGCAAGTTCTCCAGGTGATTCTGATGCATGCTCATGTTCAAGGACCGTGCCTTAATGTTCATTTGATTATGGCCTTCTCTGAGTTTAGGTCTCTATCCCAAAACAAAAACAAGGAAGTGATTTCTTTTTCCAGGTGATCTGAGAAGAGTAATATGGTTTTGAAATATGGGTTCCAGTGTCATGTGTACTCGTAGATGTCCAAGCTGCACCTCCAGTCTTGAGGTTTACTTAAGCAAAGGAATTAAAGCAGCTTCCGAAGAAGTTTGATTTACTAGGAGAGGTCATTTTCCCACCTGATCCTCCTAACAGACTTCTATTAAGGGGGCTCTGTACCCCATTTATCAGATCATCATCAAGGCATCCAATTAAATCAGAACCTATAAGGTAGATATTCTCTCTGGTTTTAAGAACATAATTAGTCTGCAATTATCTAAAGGGTATGAACACTTTTAAGGCCAAATTGTAACTCTGGGTTCCTTGCTGCCAGGAACTCGAGCAACCTGATTTGGGACTTGGTTCCGTGTAATCCTTCCATATGTAATTTGTGTTTTTCCTGTCTATTCCAGTGACTCACAGTCATCCACTCTATTTCAGGAAAGCGTTTCCAGGCTCTGACATTATCACCTTAAAGATTTTGACATGATGACTTTTAGACATTTAAGTCTCATCCAGCTGTTCCTCACCGTCCATAACCAAGATCAGGGATTTATTCTATCTTTTTTCATCTCTGTGTCCCTCAAAGACTGTCAATTGACAACTAAAAACAAACATTAGATTTGTTGTGGCCTTCTTTCTTACATTTTTTACCTCCTTAAATATGATTGATAATATGAAATGTTTGCAGTTAACTTAGCTTCCTCCTTATTGCTTAAGAACAAATGTACTAAGTAAAAATCTATAGAGAATTTTCCAATTTTATTATTTTATTTCTTTAAAGATTTTTTTACTTAATTTTCTCTCATCATTATTATTTTTTTTAGCCAGAGAGAGAGAGAGAGAGAGAGGGGGAAAATGAGAAAGCAAGCCGCCAGGTCCAGGACTTGAACCATAGTCAGCCACGTTGGAGCCCAGTACCTTAAGTACCACACCACCTGCTGGCACTGAATTCTCCAATTTTAAAATAACTTCATCTTTTCACAAACTTCTCTCAATTTCTGATAATTACTTAAATATTTATGTCATATATCTGAGAAACTATTTATAGAAGAGTGCTTATTTTTTGAATAACTATGAAGTGATAGGCCTCTTTCAGAGTATTGACTAAAGCTTCTTTACCCTACCAGTCAATTACAGCAATAAAAGTGCTAAAATGCTTTTTGAATTACGGTACTGAGGTACAGTTCTTACATAAATAAAACCAAGTGAAGTGAGGAAACAGTGGCATACCTCCAACTGCTTAAAATGTCTTTAATTATTTTATGATTTGGAATTAGTACCAAGCGATTATGTAGGTAGTTTCTTTTAAAAACAGCTTACACGAATATACAAATATATTTTATTACACCTGCCGCTGTCTCCACTGGAAAATCTTCCCATCACTGGACAGAGTTACACCAGCAGTTACATGTCTACATTCATGAGTTTCCCCAGTGCTAGTGCCCTTCCACCCTAGAAAGCGTTATTTTCATTAATTTAATTGTGTATCTGGTCATTCATCTATCAGTTATTGTGATACCATTATTTGTCAGATCTTGTTTCATTGGCTTAAAAAAGTCTTCTATAGATATTATCTTAATCTTATAATTTCTAAGAATTTGAATGTAAGTTCTTAATTTGATGCACTGAGAAAATTGATTCACTGGATGTATATGTTAAAAATATGCATGTAAACTTCCGTGATGCATGTACATATATAATTCCTAATAACCAATTATAATGTTGTAGAATACATAATTTAAAATTGATATAACTAGACTTCAATATGCTGAGTTTTCATTACTCAAAATATCATTTTGCTACTTATTGTTCTTCTGAGAAAAGGTAATAAAATTGAATTTTAAAAAAAGTAGATACTTAAAAGTTGTGTATATTTAGATAATATCAAATAAATCAGGGAAATAGCCAAGACCATGACATTTTCTTTGACCTTTTTGAGGGTAAACACTAAATGCGAAAAATAGTTTGTAAATAGCTATACAACTCCAAAATGATTCTTGCTTTAATATTTTGCTTATAGGCAACTTTCATTTTCCAGAAACAAGGACATTGTATGTGTGTGAGAAATTATTATTTGTTAGATACCAAATGAAGATTAAATTCAAATTTTCAGAATCATTACTAAAGATGGATTGAGTTTCTAATAGATCTTGCATGAGGACTTCCAGTTCTGGAGCCACTGAAATACAAATGTCCAACTGAATTGCTACTATCCTCTCCCTGCTGGTACCTCGAGATCACTGCTTTTCAGTTGTGGACCATGTGTTATGCATTTCGTATATTAACGCCTATAATTGAGGTCAGATGTTCTCTACACTTAATTTTGTCCTTTGGGAATCTTTATATTTCTCTGTGGGATGTCCAGTCACAGATATTGGTACCACAGAGCAGCTGTGGGAAAATTTTCCCATGCAGCAGTCATGCAAGTAGATGTTCAAGCTAAATGTTCATTATCCTTAAATATTTAGTGTTTATTGCTCATCTCAGAGAATGACTACAAGTAGACTGGAAACAAAATAGTCATCTGAAGGAGAATAAGTTAAACTCTCCTAGGGTCTATAGCCTTACTCTTACAGGTTGAAAGCATAGAAGTGTGAGGAATCTTCTTTTATCTTTTCACATGTAGAGACAACACAGCTGAAACCTACAAGATTGCCTAATGTGATAACTGATGTCTTTCCAAATGGCAAGCACCAGAGTGAGATCATGTTCATTTGGTTCTGATCTCCAACCATGACTTTACATAAATGTTTGATCAGTTTAACAAAAACAACACTGCCTTTTACCAAAAGAATAATTACTTACATTTTTTTAAAGGTTTTTGCCATAGGGTACATGTGCTCACCAGAAACAGAGAGAGACAATGAGATGGAAAGAGAGAAATAAGCCCCTACAGGGGATGGCCATCCCACAGTCCTTTCTCCTCCATTCTCTTCCTGTGATTTTTAAGCATGCATGCATATGCACCTGGTGTGTTTCAAGTCCCCAGGTCTGGGGCTCAAACTGTGGTCTTGTATGTGGGAGTCCAGTTCCTTAACCACCATGCCAGCTACTGGCCCCTAACTTACCTTTTTCTTAATACCTATATACGTATATAGAAACATTTGTGTAATAACCATGGTTAAAGGGGGCCAGACTTGTGGCGTGGTGGTTAAGGCAGCTGAATGCCACATCACCAACTATGTGGTGCAAGTCTTGGACCCTGCTGCTTGTAAAACACCAGAAGGGTGTGTATGCCCAAAATCCTGAAAGGAGAATGAAGAAGGGGTTGCTGCGTGGTCATCTCTCCTGGGGATGTTTTCTCACTGCCACCCTCTTGCTGCTGTGTCTCTCTCCAGTAAACAAATGTGCTCTTTAGCAAATTGAAAAAAAAAAAAAAAGGTTAAAGTTTTTATTGTTTTCACATCATCATAAACTGAACATATTGTTAACTCTTTTAATCAAAATTGTATCTAGAATCAAAAATTTTGAAAGGTACATTGAAAAGTGCCAAACACAATTCATGATACCAGAAAAAAAACTTATTAGGTGCATTGCAAATACATGCTATGATTACTGTACTTCTAATTACAAGATGCTTCACTACATAGTAAGTTCTTTGAAGAAAGGAATTATGTTTTGCTTAGCATACTGGCTGGCATATTATAAGTGTTCAAATTATATTTGCAAACTAAACTAATCACACCTGCCACCTCAACCATTTTTCCCTACTACAGTGAGCAAAGGGTGTTTATTTGGGTCTTGATAGCCAAATTTGCAAGCTCTTCCAGCACTTAACAGAACCAGTTGCCTGATAGTATTAATTAAAATTTAGATAATAGTATTGTTCATAGGACTTCTTCCTAAGAGTTTAAATCATACCTTCAGTGCAAAGAATGGCATGAAAACACCAATTAGTTAATGTGCCTGTGTCACCAATATTACTAACTTACTGAGCATGAAATGTACTAATTTCCCCATAATAGATATTAGTGAAGTATCTGTGTTATCATCGCATGCACCATTTCATTTATATTTGCCCAAGTGTGGTTAAAAGCCCGAGTATGTGTTGGCCATTATATTTGTGAATTTTTGTAGAGATTCCTGTCATCACCAAATACTTCGCCAAGATATCTAGTGAATGGCTAACATGGAATGAAATTCTTGAGGTGGGTCCCATAAATGGCAAGTTGGTTTCACAATATGGGTTTTTAGGGAATGTGGAGAGAGTCGTAATAATGAACACAAATTCTCTGTTACTGTCAACTTTTCAATACAGTCTTCAGGAAGTTGTATAATTTCACCTTCTTTTCCATAAGATAGGTAAATTTTTTGCTGAGCCCATAGACCTGCCAATATCAAGCTAATCTGCAACTGATTGCGGTTGGGTTGCCTGTTCATCCCACCAGTGTTCCTTCATTCTGAGTCATCTGGCTTGAGAAACTTGCTTAAGCTCTTATGCCAATTTCTTGTCATTTAACAATTTATTTGCTTACTTGGGCTAAGAGTCTGCTATAAAATCCATGTAAATTGTGTACGTTCGTCCGCCTTTGTCTTCCCCTTGAGTACTTCCTCTCCCCGGCCCCCACACACACATTGCTACTGCAGCCCACACTCCTTTCTACCAAAGTGATGTTCAGCACATTTTGAAGTTTAGGTCATAAAGTCTGAGCTTCCCAAGGTCTGTTTTTTTGTTGTGTGTGGTGATGCAGGAGATAATGTGCTTTTCATCTTTCTTTTGTAACTCACATTAACAAATACTTCCTAGACCTTATGATATGGTGAGATGGTGCCTTTTTTTTTTTTTTTTTTTTAAGAGAGAAATTTTTTGCTATAGGGCACATGTACTTGCCAGAGAAACAAAGAGACAGGAAATGTGAAATCATCCCCCAGGGGAATGGCCATGCCACAGTCCCTTCTCCATTCTCCTCTTGGGACTTTGGGCACGCATGCCCTGCCACTGGTCTGGGACTCAAACCACTGCATGGGAGTCAGTGACGTAATTGCTGGTCTGGTGGTGCTGTTTTTGATACCATGTCGTAACTTGGCATCCTAAGTTGATAGCGCTATTGATGAGAAGCATTTTTGTTCATGCACTATGAAAGATCATCTATATCTTTGGATTTCACATGAATGATATTATAAGGAAGAAAGTATATACTATGCTGTGTAGTTCTGGACACACAAGTATTAGAATAGTCAAGAATTTTCTGTTTCTTTCACTTCTATTGGAAGGCATCCATAGTAGCTTGGTATATCCTCGGTGACTTTCTGAACCCATCTGATAAACTGAATATAGGAAAATGTGCCACCAATCAATCAGGGACTACAAAATGCCCAGCACCGTTTAGTATTTCAAAATATGAAAGAAAAATAGCATTCTTGCTTTCATGGTTGTGTGGTACTGAGTAAATACTTAGTGAATGAATATAGTCTAACAGAAAAAGAAAATCCATCCCTTTTAATTCCTCTTCTTTGCATGAATTAGAGTAGCACTTTGCCTTCAAAAGGTTGTCTTCCCTGCCAGACTATGTTTAACTTTTATTCTCATTTGATGGGATTTAACTCTTCCATAATTTGGTTAAAAATAGAAGCTCTGGGGCTGACAGGTGGCATGGTGGTTAAAATGCTAGCCTCCCACGTGGCTGACCATGGTTCAGCCTGACCTGGAAGCTTGAAAATAATTCTGGGCACATGTACATGCATGCCTAAAATCCCGAGAGAAGAATAGAGGGGAAAGGGTTGGGGTGATGCCATCCCCACCGGGGGGTGATTTTCAATGTTCTATTCAATAACGACCTTTTCATAAAACCATTTTGCATGCATAATCCACCTTTCTCATGCTTTGTAAAATGTTATGTTTAGCTTTAAAATGGTATGGGATTAGAATCTTACCTTTACTACTAATTTATTAGTTAGGATTTGGGGTGATTTACTTAATATTTCTGAGCCTCATTTTTATTTTCTTTAATAATTATTTTATTTAAATTTATTTTTTCATTTATTTATTTATTTTAATTGGATCAAAAAGGGACAGAGAGAGAGAGAGAGTGGGAGAGAGAAAGAAAGTGAGAAATCAAGCTACCAGGTCTGGGACTTGAACTGTGGTGGGCCATGTGGGAGTCCAGTGTCCTTAAACACCATGTCGCCTGCTGGCCCTATGAGCCTCATTTTTCTAATCAGTATAATGGAACTAATTGTGTCTACCATAAAAGAGTTATTAGGAGATTTAAATACAATGACATGTGAAAAGTGGCAAGCTTAGAAAGTAGCACATGGTGGCCCTCCATATGTGTGTTTTGTTTCTCTACTTCTTCCAGAAACTCTGAGATTCTCTTTCCCTTTACTGCATAGCAATGAGGATCACCAAAACGTAGAACAATCAGTGACAAAGATAACTGGACTCTTGAATTAGCAATATTCCATTAGATTGCATGAATTCATCAAATATTTACAAAGTGAATACAGTGCTACAACCATTTCTTCAATTCTACATATGTGTCTGGGAAGGAGACAGATATACTTCATAACTAACATATATTCTGTGCTATCTGCCCATACTAGTCTGCAGAACTTTTGAATGTTTTAACTCAATCCTCACAACAACCCTCTGAGCTAATAGTAGTAGTATCATTTTCATTCAAGAACATATTTCAAATGAAGAAATTGGGACACAAAGATTGAATAATGTAACTTACCCAAGATCACATATTAGTAAAGATGGAGTCCAAATATGAATGCCGAGTATTTCAGATTCATGTATTTTGTCACTTGGCTACAAGGAGTCATTTAAAATCATTTTAAAGAATCAATGGCACCAAAGAGTTATCTTTCAAAGGGTTTTAAGCAGCATTTCTAGGAAAGGAAGTGTAGGCAGCTACTCTCAAGCACTTTACACTGTTTAAATCTTACTGAGACTTGATGATGCATTAAGTTTTGCTGCCCCTACCCTTTCTGCAACCCATGGGAGGAGGAAAAAACACAGCTAGATGGGGTTAGATGTTAGATTGAAGAGGGGCTTCAATTTCTATCTACATTCTAGCCAGTGCCAATAGTTTTTTTTTTTTGTTTTGTTTTTTTTTTTTTGTTTTTTGTAACTCTTCTGCCCTAATAATTACAAAACATACTCTGCCTACAGTAATTTCTGCCAGGAAAAGTGGAGTGGGAGGTGGTGTCAGAAGAAGCTGAGTAGGGGAACATAAAAAAGGGGCAGTGGGAATGGGTAGTTTTTTTCTTTTGAGTATCTTATTAAAATGAGTGAGCAAAGTTAGTGGTGGATTTCTTAAGTAAATATGGAATTTTGCCACTAAATACTTTTCTCCAGAGCTAATATTCTCATGGGATATTAATATTAATACAAGGAAAAAAGCCCTGGGTGAAGAAAAATTATTTTGCCCTTCAGGGGTAGAGTTCTCTGAGCATGACAGTGAAGTTAAAAAAGAGTTTCAGAAAGTGCTAGTAGAATATTAAGTGTGTTGTCCTTAACAAACAGGGAAACAGGCTCCATCCTACAGGACTCACATTGGAAAGCAGAAAAAATGAACCCAGTAATATCAACCAAGACCTTTTTTACCTACTTAGGGCCCTGGAAGCTTTCAGGGTGTGTGGACCTTTTAATCCAAATAGGCTTTCTGTCCTAATGAAGGTCATCAAAATAGAAATGTATGGTACCTGTGTAGATCTATATAGATATATATATTTGGTCATCAGGAGAGTCATGACCCATTTTTGCATAGAAAAACATAGAAGAATGTGTCTTAACTTTCTCGACAACTTAATAGATAACACACTTGGGTGGAGGATGCATTTACATTTCACAAATTTCATCATTTTGAATTAATCCTTTTATGGCTTCTCTGAATCGTTTGAGCTAGAAAAAGATGAAAGATTTCTCAAGCAACTTGACTTAATGGATAACTAAAAGTTCAGTTTCAAAAACTGTTACTTATAAAAGGCTAAAAAGATCTTAATAAGGGCCACGTACCTGTAACCTAACTTTTCCAATGTAGGAAAGGCAATAAATTACAAGATACCATGCTTTTGGGATATATTGTTTTTAATAAAAGCAGCTATTATTTCACTAAAGTTTACAATATTTGAAGTCTCAGTTTTCGGTTTTGGAAATGTGTTATTTAGTTCACTTGTTTTATTACATTTATTTCCATCCTTTATGTGTTTGTGATTCTTAATTGTATGACCTGGTTTATATTTACTGTTTTTACATGATGGGAATGCCAACGAGGTGTCTTTGTGTTTTTTTTTTTTTTTTTTTTTTTTTTGTACTTAAAAAGTAAAAAGCAATAAATATTAAAATGTGAAATCATGAGGGTTGCTCACAAATGGTGTATATCCTTGACTATATTCTGTAGCCATGTATATATATAATGGTTTTCATGTAAGCAATTATCTGATCTTTACAACACGGTCGTTTACTGAACTGAACTTTACTTTCATTTATACCAGATATAAATAAGCAGTATAAAAGAAAGATATACACAGGTGCAAGAATGCAAACTTTCTTTTCTGAAATTTAAAGCTGGCATCATATAATCATTTATAAAATAAGCTTGTTTTTATATTAGTTTTATACTAATACTTGCCACCTAGTGAGAAATAAATACCATAATGCAGGTACCTTCAGGTATATTTATGGGACAGACCTATAACTCTTCTGGTAATAAACTAAACCTTCAGAATCTGAATATTTGAGACTCAAGGGGTTGTGGTTAATTGTATTCTGGGGTTAAATTAGTATGGTGAGAAATGTATTCTGACCTCAATTCTTCTAGTTGGAAATCTTCCTAAAATATATGAGTAGATTTTCTCAACTAGCAAGACAATGAATTTTATCTATTTTTTATGATTTATACCTGACATGCCTCAGGGATCTAATACTCTATATCAATCATCATTGTACAATATGATAAATAGGAAGAAGATAAAGGAGATGATACCATCTGTATTATTGGCCTCAAAATAGTGGGTAGTCAGTCAGTCAATCACCACAAGGACTCTATTACAGACCAACCCTGTGGAGATTGCTGGAGGGGATATAAAAATATCATAATTCTTTGTCATAGAGAGCTGCCTTATACATTTTAAGACATTTAGCAGCATCCTTGCCTTTTTTTTTCCATAAGGAGCAGAAATAACACATACTTCCCATGAGTGTAATAGGAATTCAGAAAATGGAAACAGCGAGGTCAAGGGAGATTTTATAGAGGAAGCAAGTTATGACAGGATCTTGAGTGATTTTTAGGGTTGGTAAGTCAACTCTTAGAGTTTAATGACTAAGGACTCACTGTTTTTGACCAAAAGGAGGTCACTGGTAATCTTTATGAGAAAAATTTGAGTAAGCTACATTAAAACTGTTGGATGAATCATGAAGATGTTTTAAAGACAAATTACTCTTAGAATCTAAGCATAGCCATAATGTTCACCATGTAGGTTAAATTGGAATTTAGAGCTAGATTTTCTTGTTCCCAACTCATACATGACCTACCTACCATTCAGAATATCTATTTCTCTTCTACTTTTTCTGCTTTCTCTTTCTTTTCCTCTTCCTCCTATCTTCTTTTAACCTACTTGCCTTCTGTTTCTTCTTTCTTTTCCTCTTCCTTTTTCTTTATCTTTTTTCTTTTTAGGCTATAGTAGGCCTGTGAGAAGAAAATCCAAAGTCATGATCAGTCTGTTAGTTTTCCTGTGGTTCCTGAAATAAATTATCCCAAACTGTGTGGTCTAACACAACATAAATGCATTCTCTCATAGTTCTGGAAGCCAGAAGTTCAAATAGTTTCATTGAACAGAAATTAAGGTGTCAGCTCTACAGGAGAATTGATGCCTTGCCCCGTTTTAGTTCTGGTGACTACCCACACTCCTTGGCATGTGGTTGCATCATCCAGTCTCTGCCTCTGTGATCACATGGCACATGGCCTTCTCTACTCAGTGTGTCAGATCTCTCTGTGCATCCATCCCTCTTACAAGAACATTTGTGATGGCATTTAGATCAACCAGAGAATCTAGGATAATCTCAACCTCAAAATCCTTAACTTGAACATATCTCCAAAGACCCTTTTTTTTTTTTTTTTTTTCTGCAAATGGAACACTTACAGGTTCCAGAGATTAGAACTTGCCTTTTGGCACCATGTTTATTCAGCTCACTACAATTACTGTTACAAAGAGTCTTCCCTTGACATATAACAAATGGCAGGAGCTCATTGTATACATGCTTGAGCCTCTCTGGATCTCACCCTGTGAGAAAGAAGCTATATCTCATCTGTATCTGCTCTTCTCTAGAACAGTGTTTGTAGCTGAGCAGTACCTCTTTGCTGAAGACTGAAGACAGAATGGGGCCTCACTGTCCTTAGCTGTTTCCTGAGCACTAACTGATTTTCAATTCCAAGTAATGAGGATCGGGACCAATGGTATATTCCTGTGAAGAACTTCCTGTTTTCCTCCTCAAACTTTAGAGGCTATTTTTTTGGTGAAGAAAGACTTTCCCTTGTGGCCACCCTCTGTAACTCAAGACAGAAAACAGAGAATTAGACAGAAAGGGTTGATAAGGAATCCTCTCAGCTAGAGAGCCTACTAAATTCATCTGAGATATCAGGACCACAAAACAATGGATATTTTGAGCCTTTCACATTAGCTTTATTTAAATAATATCACAACCCAAGAAGTGTCTGGGCAAAGGTGAAGAGGGTAAGCATATAAAGAAGAGTGAAAGGTCATGCACAATTTCTTTCTTACAGAGTATCCATTATGAACAGACCATTTTATCATGCTGGGTCATATGGAGAAAGAGATGCAGATAAATTTGCAGGTATTAATTTTTATAGTACCTGTGATTTCTAAAGCCCATATCCATCCTTGCTCACTCACTCTTAGAATTCATTTTCAGTGGAACCAGCAGATGGCGTAATGGTAACGTCGCTGGACTCCCATGTAGTACTTGACCATGGTTTGAATCCTAGACCTGGTGGCTTATAAAAATATTCACACTGGGCGTGTGTACATGCAAATCCCAAGAGGAGACTGGAGGAGAAGGGACTGTGGCATGGCCATCCCCCCGGGGAGCGATTTCTCACTTTCTCTCTGTCTCTACAATGAGCACATGCACACTATAGCATTTTTGGGAACCAGCAGTTAGCGTAATGGCTATGTCGCTGGACTCCCACGTAGTTGACCGTGGTTCGCGTCCCAGACCCAGTGGCTTAAAACTCACACTGGGCGCGTGTGCGTGGATGCCCAAGATCCCAAGAGGAGAGTGGAGGAGAAGGGATTGCGGCGTGACCATCCCCCCTGGGGGGTGATTTCTCGCTTTCTGTCTCTATGTCTCTGTCTGTCTGGCAAGCACATGTGCCCTATAGTGAAAACCTCTCCAAAAAAAAAAAAAAAAAAAGCATTTTCAATGAATTTTTTAAGAGTGATCTAATTAGAAATAAAGATTTCTATTTTTTAAAGCATTATTTATTTAATTTTACTTATTTTTATGATTTTTTTTTTTTAATTGACCAGAGAGAGACAGGGATAGAGGGAAAACAAGAAAGCAAGCCACCAGGTCCAAGACTCAAATCACGGTCAGCCATGTGGGAGTCCAGCCCTTACTACCAGGCCACCTGCTAGCCACAAGATTACTGTTCAAGAGTATTTTAAAATAACTCTAAGACTTACTGAAGTGTTATAATCCTATATTTCTGGTAATCATTCTTACTTTATCCAGCATTTAGCTTATTTGATATTGATTGGGGTACCGTTTTGGAGGAATATTTTGTTTGTCAACAGTATTTGGTTAGAGGCATTTTATGTTCCACGAAGAAAACATCTCAAGATCTCTGTCAGTTAAGAATGGACTCTAGTTCAGTATTTCTCGACTTTGGCATTTTGAACCAAATAGATTGTTATTGGGGGCTGTCTGGTGTATTTTAGAATGTTTTATAACATCTATGGCCTTTACTGTCAAGATGCCAGAAACATCTTCCTGCTGAGTGGTAACACCAAAAATGTCTCCAGACATTGCCAATGTCACTGGGGACAAAATCGCTCAGGTTGAGAATAACTGTTCCAACTCTGTTATCTGCTTGTCTAATAATACAGACAGTGTTTGCAGAGCACATACTAAATGCTCGTCACTGTAGTAAGCACTATCGTTGTATTACTGAATTTGAATCTCAGAAAAATCTCACAAGGTAAGTGTCATTATTTATTATCCCTAAGGAAATTGAAGCACAATAGGGTCAAGCAACTCGGCCACAATTATTCAATTTGTGAGGGAAAGACCCACGATTTGAACTGGCAGTTAGGACTTGGAATTGATGCTCTTCACCATGCCTGTACAGCTGCTGACCAGTGCTCATTTAGGAACATGTTGGTAGAGGCACAGCCATAGTGACACACAGCTCTATCCCCACTGTTTCAGAGGCTGGAAGCACATCATGCAAGGCTCAGGTTTAGTTACCAGACTAACCTGAACACGCTGGGTGTGGTGCACACACCTGTAATTTTACTTAATTGGGAGGCTGGGGCAGGAGAATCATGATATAGCAAAACTCTGCTAAAAATATCTTCCTCTGTCTCTCTGTGTCTCTGTCTGCCTCCCTTTCTCTCTTTAAGGAAAAAAAAGAGAGTGTTGTTACAGACTTGGAAAGCATATTCCTTTGCAAGTCTTTAAAGGTCACACATAAATTATAGCAATGGATGAAAAGGGAGGAAAGAACCATTTATTGAGTTCACACTAAATGGAACACTCATCTTGAGACTTTCACATAAATTATTTTACTTAAGGCTCATAGTAGCCCTATGGAGTAGCTGCTATTATAGTCATTTTTTATATGGGAAAACTTGGATTCAAAAAACTAAATATTTTTCCCTCAAGGATGAGCCAGTAAAAGTGGCAGAAGTAGAACTTGACCCAGTTCTTTCTGACTTCTAAATCCATACCTTCCTATTTTACTCTTCCACTTTCCTTAGATTTTAGAAAGATGTGAAGAGAAGATTTAAAAAAAAAAAAAAAAAAAAAGCTCCTAGTTTAATTTTTTTCCTATAGAAATTTCAGATTACTTGGAGTTCTTATTCAAAGACTTTGAACCCTCATTTGTCCTTTCCCCAGTGCTTTTTTTTTTTTTTTTTTTTTTTTGGAGAGGTTTTTGCTATAGGGCGCGTGCGCTCACCAGACAGATAGAGAGAGAGAGACAGAGAGACAGAAAGCAAGAAATCACCCCCCAGAGGGGATGGCCACGCTGCAATTCCTTCTTCTCCATTCTCCTCTTGGGATCTTGGGCACGCACGCACAGGCGCCCGGCGTGAGTTTAAGCCACCGGGTCCGGGACGTGAACTGCTGTCGACTACGTGGGAGTCCAACAACATAGCCATTACGCTAACTTCTGGTCCCTCCCCAGTGCTTTTGAAAAATCTATAATGTGTAAGCACAGAGGGGTGGGTATGCGTAACCACAGACCTGCTTTGAACCTAGTCTTGCCACTTCTCTATTGTGTAACCCTGGGCAAGTCACATAACTGGGAGTGTTACTTCACAGTTTGTGTACATGGTATTAATATCCACCTTGCAGAAGCAATATATGAGAATATGTACTTGGTGGTACCATTTTGGTCATTCAAATTATAAGCTATGTGTTTTGCCACTTTCATTTTGTTCCCTTCCCTTCAAAGCACTGGCAATGTTTTCATCCCAATTTCCTCACCCTCATCAAGGATATCTGGAAACCTGCCATTCAGAAATTCATTAAGATCTGGTCTTGATTAAAATGAAGGCATCTTAGAAGTAGGCAGAGTGTCTGAAGGCTTTGCTAGCTGAACATACTTGTGAAGACTGGCTTGGGCACCTGTAGAGAAAAGACCAAGATAAGAAGACAATAAGTTCACAAAATTTTTTCAGACAGCTGTGTTAAAAAGATTTTTGTGAAAGGTATCATTACCCTGACTCAGCAATGATGAATATCTAAAGCTGTTTGTAAATGAAAAAATTATTTGCAAAGCCAGTTATGAATTAGATAAAACTTGACCTCAACTTTTTTTTAAACTATAGATGTATAAACACATATACATATGCATGAGGCCTTTAGAAAGTTTGTGGAAAATGCATATTGTAAGAAAACTATGCATGGATTGCAAAAATTTTTGGTGCCAAAACAAACTTGTACTTTGATTTCACGTTCTACAAACAGTCTGATGTCCCCTTTATAACTGGAATATAGAGTAGGGAGAAAATACAAGAAATTCTGAAGAATGTAATTCCCTGGGACAATATTGTGAATTTCACAACTCAAATATGTGGAGAGATATTAATAACGTTCTTGGTACTTCTAAATCGAGCAAAGATATTATCCAATTCGTAGAAATATGTATTACATGTACTCAACTCAATGGATTGAGATCTTACAAGGTGACCAGTTACTCAAGAGAGATGTCATTTGAAAAAAAAGCTGATGGAGAAAGTGTTCATATCTAGTTGCCTTGCTGAGAATGTGAGTCACAGTATAAAGAGATTCCAAAGGTAATGTGATAATACTGCATATCTACTCAAGGGCAACCGGTGGAAATGTTCTGAATCAAAAATAACTCAACGTTTGAGAATTCTGAGAGGACATTCAGTACATCTCCATCCAGAGAAATAGGAAAGAAGGATGAGTTAGTCAGTTTTAAGATTTTAAGCCATTAAACTTAGTACGGCATAAATGTATTGTTGATAATATTAGTTCTCATTACTAATTAAATTTCACTAAAATGAAGACTTCACAGAAAGCTGCTATTTGTCTGTTATGCAGAAGTCAGTTGAATTCAATTAAACATGATTTTTTAAAAAGATGTTTTTGCAATCTCCATGTGTAGACCGAGAATATAAAACTCAATCACACATGTAAGCAATAAAGCTATCATATTGTGGTTATCAGAAATAGTCATGGTGAAATACGAAAGTGGTGTATTGAATATTTGCCACTGAAGCAAATACCATTATAATAGCAACGCCTATGTGCAGCTGAATAAAATAACAGCCTCTTTGTCTTTCACTCAATAATGGGTATAATAAAATTTCACACCAACAATAAAACTTAGGAACTCCCTTGGCCTATTATGAAAGACTTTGACCTGGATATTCATTTATACAGTTAAGAAGTGAAGATGAAATGACAAACAAAATTATTCAAGCTATTACTTCTTGGAAGCCATATGGGTTTATTCTATAATGTTGTGTGGGAAACTATGAATAAAAGAAATTATTAAAAAACTCCTAGCTTGAACTGCGTCAGAAGAAATAAACTATATCAAACACACATACACACACACACTCTAAGAAGAAGTAGGAAAGAAAGAAGAAGAAAAATAAGATTTTAAAAAGGAAAATGTTAATCTGGATAGGAAGATGACAGAAAAGGCAATTTTGGAATTCATAATTTTTTGGTAATGCTTGATTTAGAAGACTAGGTGAGGGTTCAAATATGGAACCTGAGTTTTCTTTCTGGCATTGATATGCCAATCATGCACACCACCTGTCTAAGACAGAACCGCATCATGGTTAGAACCTGAAGGTAAAGAGAATAGAAAACCTCCCTTAGCCTTTTAGATGAGCCAAGAAGAGCTGGGTAAAGCAGAAACAAGTCTCCAGGAAAAGGAGTTGGAAGGAGCTACCGCCCACTGACTGTCACTTTGGGTCACTGGAAATTCACATAGGACGTGTGCAGAAGATTTGGAGAACTTGGAGACATTAACTCAGAGTGCTACTGAGAAGAAGACTTCAAAGCAAGGGGCAGTGAGAAAGGCAGAAGCCAATCAGAGTGAAGGGGGATGTTTGAACAGAGGAACAGGGGGCATATAACGACTAAAGATTTGGGGCTTCTCTCTCTCTCCACTCTCTCTGCAAGGTGAACTTCAGCCCGTCTGAGCAGGTATTTACAGCTCCAAGAGGACAAGAGAGGTCAGGTGAGTCTGGGGTCAACTAGGCGGTGTTTAATTGCATAGTCTGTTCTTCTACAGTTGATTGGTGAAACAGGTTAAATACGAATCACAAGGACCAGTGTTCCTAATGTATTCTACTTGTTTACTCTGCACCTGCTTGAGGAGTCGGCTGTCGACAAGTGAGCTTACAAATTCACGTTTAAGAAATGAGTGGAATGTGTGGCTGTCATTTGCGGGTCCATTACGTCCTCTTATTCTCCCTGCTTGGGGAGAGGCTGAGACTCATGGCATTTAGGCCCCCATTTGTAAAACAGGGCGGCACTCTTTGCAGCCAGTTGGGTGAGTACACAGTAAGACCTAAATGAAATGCTGCTTTTGGGGATTTCCTGTGGGAGAAAGGCGTATCATGGTTCTAAGGTGGCAAACTTCAATATAAATCAGGAGCTGCTTTCTATCAAGAATCAGAAAATAGAAATATAAGTCTGGAGAAAGAAATTACAACTTCTGAAAGCCCTAAGCCTCTATCGTGAGCATTTTCTAATGCCTGGAGATGCATTGGCTCCCAGAGGGATGCTTTGGTTGAGTGATGAGGCCAACCACAGCATTAGAACAGTGTGTGGAAATGATAGTCACAGATCTGCTCTGGCTCTTTGGTTTCATTTGTGCAGCGATTTCTAACCCATTTTACATGTTATCATTTTAGAAAGGGCTAGGGAGATTTGCTGGAGGTAAATCTCTTAAAGACTTTTTTTTTTTTTTTTTTTTTTTTTTTGCTAGTCTGATGATCTAGTGATTACTCTGCAAGCTTTAGTGTGAAACAGATCATTATCAATATTTAATTGTCCCATAAAAATACAGTCTGATAGATTTGGTGATCAAGTTGAGGACTGAGACCATAGAACACAATGCTTTGGTTGTTTTGAAATAAAGATCAAAGGGAATTAATATGGGGGGAGGCTTTAAAAGGTTTGTGGAAAAATGGAATTAATGTATGAATCGATTTTGGTGCAAAAATATTTGATATTCATGCATAATTTTTTCATAGTACCCATTTTACATGAACTTTTTGAATACCCATTTTTAGAGGAGAATATTATCTGAGTTGATAAAATGTTTGCATTACCCTCCACCCCACAATGAAATTAGTAAATATACTAATTTACTTGTATATAAAAAAAGAACTTATTCTAAATTGTTTTATGAGGGAAGATTTGGAGGAACTTAATATTAGAAAGATGATTTATTCTCATGATTGACGTCCCTAATCTCATGATTAATGGTAATCTCTGAGAAAAAAACTTCCTAAGACAGTGTCTTGTATTAGCCATGCTGACTTTATGGTGCAAACGTAATGTGTACTTCGTTGTTCACAAAGAGAATTCGATGCCCTCCAGATGTTACTTCCTGGAAACTCTGGTGGAATTGGCTTGCTAACTTTATCATTCAGAGAACAGGTGACAAAAGAATGGGATATGGTTCAAAGCATATGGTTAGATGTACTTCATTGTCAAGATTCTAGTTTTTATATGGGAAGAAGACAATGGAAGTTTATAGGTAGTCATTGTCTTATTAGTAATCTGTTACTATATTACTATAAAAGTCTTATTTTCTGCTTTGTTTCTTGCCATCAAAGAAGGTGCCACTAGAAAATATCCACTCCTTAATGTCATCTACATGAGCTATGTTTTGTTTTATAGTTTCTCATTGTACCTATGCATGGCATAAGTGCTGCCAGAAGTTATTTGAGGAATAGCCAGGGCATACATCATACATAGTGTATGTTTCCAACTTAGGTAATGTGTTTAAGTACATTACGTACACACACGTACACACATATGTGTCTGCATTTGTGTTCATATTTATATATGAGTAAATGAATACATAATTGGCTTTATGTTATCAGCAATATTAGTCCTTTGTATACACACACACACATGAACACACATGCTATTGCACATGTCTACAAAGGCTTTTATTTCCCAAAATAATTCTCATAGGTTATCTTATTCTGAACTTCATAATCACTCTACACAGAGGTTACATGACCTGTCCAAATTCGCACTGAGTAAGTGAAAGCCAGGACTAGCAATGAAGTTTCCTGATTCCTAGCCAAGAGTTCTTTCCACTGTAACAGCTGTCAGTGGTTACTGCGAAGGCCAGGAGAAGAAATTGATTTGACTTCTCTGAAGTTCAGAATTACAGATAGTGACTGAAATACCAGTGGTGCAGTTATTTTTCAGGTCAGCTGATCCAGGACATCCTATCTGAAGTGGAGATAAGTTGTATAAGTGGCTATATACCTGATAACTTTGATGTGTTCTGTCTCTATTTTCTATATTCACCATCTGGTGTTCTATTTATTTTGTGTTACATATCTTTTTTATTGACTATTTTTAATATTTAAATGATCTCAACTATTTGTTACACTAATAATAAAAATATTTAAGCAAGGCATAGTATTACAAGATATATAAAATTAGAATCTTGAATCATGTTTTCCCTCAATTGGCAAATGAACGACAAAACAATATAAGATTCTATTTCTAGTACTGTCCATTTCTGAAAACAAATCTTAGATGGAAGTTGGTAATTATGGTATACAAACTTAATACTACTATTTGAAGGCAAAATGTCAGTAAACCATTTCTTTTTTTGGACATTCACTTTTGAGACTCCCACCCCCATATCTTTATCTAATTCATGGTTAAATTCAATAACAGAGATAAAGCAAGTTGAAAGATCCTTGGATTATTCAACCAGCACTCACTAGCAAGGTTAGTAAAAGAAATGGAAAAATTGCTACTTCATTATATACAAAAATATAATTATAATTAAAACCAACCAAGTCAACAATTAAGAATTGTCCATTTGAAATCAAAATACAATTATTAAATAAGAATTGACAAAAGGCCCTGGGTAATAACCTTGGTATAATAATAACTATTCAGGAAGTTCAGCCTACCACTTCAGAATATATCATACAAAATTTGTCCTGTAGGTTCTAAAGACCAACTCACAATTGAAACCATTTTTTTTCCTTAAAAAATAAATGAAACCATGCATTCTATAGGATAGAGGTTGAGATGCTATAACAAAGAAACCCCCAAATGTATGGGCTTACATAGGTAGAAGTGTATTCTTCTCCCATATTCTCTGGCCGATCCAGGGGATGAAGGAGACCTACTCTTCTAGGTAATTAAAGGGCATGGGTTCTTTGCTTATTGCTTCATTGCCATTTCCTGAATATTGTGTTCGTCAGCATTGCCGAGGCTGGGTCATTACCATGTCTATGTTACAGCTCATAAAAAAGGGATAAGAGAGAGGCCAGGGCAGGAGTCCTTAAGATTACCCAGAAATGACAGATATTAATTCCACTCTTCCATTGCCCAGAACCTCATCACATGAGCTAAATATTTAGCTTCAAGGAATGATGGGAAGTGTAGTCTGTAGTTGGGCGGCCATGTTTCTAAAATAAAACCAGGGTGGAAGGGGAATGTTGGAGAGTGGAGACAAATGGAGTCAATTACCAAAAGAAAGTAGAGAAAAAGGGATCCTGGGGTGGGAGTAGAGGTGAAGGGGGGTAGCTAACAGAATCTATGATAGCCACAATATACAAAGGACATGCATTTATTCAAGTAGGAATAATATCAACATCACTCAAAGAAAAAAATTGCACAGTTTAATGAATAATTGCTGGTAGCAGTTGGATCTTTAAAAATCATGTTCTCAAGTTTTTATCACCACTTTGAGGTAAAAGTTATGCATTTTACCCACCATACTCTGCACGATGATTTAGTTGTGTATCTGGCTTGTTTTTCATAAGAACATATGAAAATAGCATCTAGTTATTATGTAATACAACTAGATTAGAGAAGTATGCCATTTTGATATTTTGAAAAATGAACTTTCTAAGTTAATTTTCCAAATAACAGGGGATTATCATATAATTTTGAAATTTAAAAGATTTACATCCTCTTTTGTGTGTATGTGTATGCACTTATGTATAACATGAGGGAGTCATCAAAAGCTCATGGGAAATGTGTATTGTGTAAACAGCATGCGTGGATTGCAAAATTTTTTGTCCCTAAGTAAACCTATACTTTAATTCCATTTCTCCGTGTACTTTTCAAAGTGCCTTGTATTTATTAAAACAGTTATACTTTTTTTGCTTCTTTAAACAGGATGTACAGACTCAGTTGAATCAATTTATACTTTTATTTGGTGTACATTGACTCAATGGGTACTATATACCAGTGTACATCAAGCACTGCATATGGTTTAGATTCAATCTACTTAACAACCAAGTGAAATAGGTCAAATGTTCCCTATTTCATATATGAAGAAATGGAGGGTCAGGAAGCTCAGGTAACATACTCAAGGTTACATAACCAGACAAATTTAAACCTCAGTCTGTTAGTAATTCTCCTCCTCTCAATTTGCTTCATTCAAATATCAAGTAACTGTTGTGAGTCAAACAGTATACTAGATATTTGTATATTTTTTACTCTTATTTCAGAACAATCCAGTGGAATATATGTAATTTTTTCCATTTTGTAGATGGTGCAACTGCGGTTTAGAAAGGTGAAGTATCTTAGGTGAGACAGCAGAGCAATGAATGGAGCAGACACATTCAAATCTAGAGTGGTGTTCTTTCTACCGAGAACCTACTTTTTCTTTTTTTCTAAGCCATGAGACCCATTAGGCTCCTAACATAGACTCCTGCAGACTTGCTTTTCTTCTCTCTCTGTTCCCCATCATCCTTTCAACTCTGTTGCACAAATATATCTTCAATCCATCCTTTATTATAACGGGACATTTATCATTTCGAGTCTGGACCATTTTATTCAAAGACTAGTTTCCTTCCTGGTCTTTCTAGAACCAAACTGTCTTTCTTTATTCCAAACCTCACACTGTTAGGAGGTGGTTACCTTCAAATAGATAAAACATCCAGTTGTAATTCTTCCGTGCCCCAAACTGCCATTTGTATTATAATCTCCAAGGAATAACAGCTCAGTCCATCATATTAGCATACAAAGCTCTTTACAATTCAGCTGCAGCTTCATCTCTCATTACGCAATTCCTACACAATATTATCCTTCCATACTTAATGCTTTGCTAATCTCTAAGCCCATCTGATTTTTCATGCTCTGTCCTTTTTTACATGATGTTCTTGAGACCTAGATTAGCTTTCCTATATATATATATATATATATATATATATATTTTTTTTTTTTTTTTTTTTTTTTTTGGAGAGGTTTTTGCTATAGGGCGCGTGCGCTCGCCAGACAGACAGACAGAGAGATAGAAAGCGAGAAATCACCCCCCAGGGGGATGGCCACACCACAATCCCTTCTCCTCCATTCTCCTCTTGGGATCTTGGGCACGTGCACACACACGCGCCCAGCGTGAGTTTAAGCCACTGGGTCCGGGACTTGAACTGCGGTAGACTACGTGGGAGTCCAGCGACATAGCCATTATGCTAACTGCTGGTCCCCCTATATTTTTCTGCCTGGAAAGTTTCTATGTTTTTTTTTTTAATAATTATTTTATTTAACTTTATTTATTTATTTATTTATTTATTTATTTATTTATTTAAATTTGACCAGAGGGGGGGGAGAGAGAGAGAGAGAGAGAGAGAGAGAGAGAGAGAGAGAGAGAGAGAAGGAGGAAAGTGATAAAGCAAGCCACCAGTTCCAGGACTTGAACCGCAGTCAGCCATGTGGGAGTCCAGCACCCTTAACCACATACCACCTGCCGACCCCAAATTTCTATGTATTCTTAAAGTTGGGATTATAATTGTAAAATGATAAAGTTCCTTCCCCATATGAAGTTGGTCACTCTACTTTACTTGAATAATACCCCTGCGTATTTTAGTATAGTGTAGTATGTGCTATTGTATCATATACCTATGTCACCATTCTGTAGTATTCTTGACAGCCAGGACTAACTGGGCCTTGCACAATGCCTCGTACATTATGGAATGATGGACTCAACAACTCAGTGCTAGACATAACATGAGGGTAATTGTGGTGTCATGCTGGTTTAACAAAAGAAAAATTTAGTTGTTTATTGAACACTTACTGTAGATAAGTCAATATCTTTGGTACTATAAGGATAGCAAGAAGAAGTAAAGTAGAGGTGGTCCCATAGTCTAATGGTTAAGGAACACGGACAATCACAGTTCGAATTCTAGCCCCAGTGGCTTGAAAAATACAGAGGGCATATATACACCCTTTGGCAATTAAAAAAAAAGAAGAAAGAATGATGTAATCCTTGCCCTTAACTCCTCACTCTAGCTCAAAATTTAATTAAGCAGCCCAAACTAATACTTTGGAAATTAAAGCATTCATGTCCCTTTTTAATTGCTTCTTGTTTGTTCCTATTAGATTGTAAACTCTTTGAAAATACTTTTTTCATCATTGTTTTCCTAGTTTTCATTATTTCTAGCTCTTAGTAGGTGTTCAAAATCTTTTTTCAAAGATGAGTGAATAAAAAGTTTTTTTAAATTTTTTTATTGAATTTATTTATTTACATTCATTCACTGTACATCATTACAGCATACAAAGTGAGATTTTCCATCCAGAGTACACCGTATATTGGCTCAATCAAGTGCATCAACATACATGTTATCGTCAAATAATTTTCCATTTTTTTGTTTCCTGTATGTTTTGCTTTTTGTTCCCATCCTTGATTCCCTATCTCTTACCCTCAGCCGTTTCCCACTCTCCTCCCACACTGGTATCTATGTTTGCTTTCTATACTTTCCGTCCACCCCCACATTTTATTGAATCACTAAAGATCTTAATTAATCTAAATATTTTCATAGCAAACACAGCTGATATATACATTTCCATGAACACAAGTCCAATTTTAGGCATAAGCCTCAGTGAGTAGAATGAACATCCTATAAAGTAGCACCTAGCTGCAGTCATCAAATAGGTAACAGTCTTAGTTTCTTTTTTTTTCCATGAATCTTTTTTTTAACTTAATTTGCATTCTTTCTCTAAGCATCATCACAGCATATAAAATGTGATTTCCCATCCAGAAGATACTGCATAGTGGCTTAATCATGCATATTATTATCAAAAATTTTCCATTTCTAGTTTCTAGAATTTATTTTTTACCCCTATTTCTAACCCTCTGTCCTTTCCCACCCTCTTCTCACACTATCTCTGGTGTCTACAATTGTCTTCCATTCCTTTCCCACCCACATTGAATTGATCACACAATTTCTTAAATAATCTAACTACTTTCAATAGCAAGTTCACTTGGTACTATTAAGAAAACCAGTTTTAACTTAAATCAAAGAAATGCTAAGGAACTTTACTTAAAGCCATGAAACAGGTTAGGATTCTGTTTAAATAGTAGGTACATGAACCTATCTATATCTCAAGACAGGACACAAATCCTTATAACCAGATAACAAAATCTACAAGAAAATCAGCAATATTTTAGTCAAAAGTCATAAAATTATACTTCACCAATTCAGTCTCATGTATTATACCTGTTGTGGTTCAATTTTCCCGATTAAATTCTGGGGTATAATATTCAGACTTGTCCCTATGATTAAGTTGGCCACTTTCTTAGTTTTTGAACTCTATTTCTGTGTATCTGTATTTAATTTTCCTGATATAGCACTCCCTTGAGAACTTCTTGGAGATCTGGTCTGGTGCTGGTAAATTCTTTCAGGTTTTGTTTATCTGAGAATGTTCTTGTCTTTTCTTCCCACATGAAAGATAATCTTTCCGGGTACAGTATTCTTGGCTGAAATTGCTTTTCTCTTAACACTTGAATATATTTTCCCATTCTTTTCTCACTCGCATTGTTTCCGATGAGAGGTCTGCTGTTAGCCTGATGGGATATCCTTTGTAGGTAACTTGATGTTTTGACTTCCTGAATTATAGTCTTCATCTCTAACAGTTCCATTTGATTCTTTTTTAAAGTGTGTAATTACTCTTTCAGATCTTGCAAGAATTTCCTCACCTCCTGGAACTCGTCAACCTCTTTCTCCTTTCTCTTCTGCAGTTCATTATCTCTCTTCTCTTCTATTTCTGTTAACTTTGCCATAATGAATGTTCTAAATTCTTTATCAGACATTTCCATGATTTCCATTGACTGCTTGTGATGAAGAGGAGTTATTCTTTTCCCTTGGAGGAGAGGTATTTTCTTGCTTTCCCATACTTCTTGGGGTAAAGTTTTTCTCTTGCTCTCAGCTCCGCCTTTTGTCTTGTTAATAATCCCCTCTGTTCCTCCCACCCAGGCAGGAGAGGTGAGGCCTTCAGGAGAAGATTCCTCATGGCTCCTGCAAACTAGTAATTTGTGCGCTGCACGGTTTTCTATTTTGTGTTTTTTTTTTTTAAAGAAAAACAATAATTACATTTTTTGTTGTTTTTTCCATCTTTTTTTTCCTGTTTCTTTGTTGTTGTTTCTCTCTCTCTTTTTCATTTTCTTTTTTCTTGTCTCTTCACTCTTCAATATCCACTTACTGTGTTTCTAGGTGGATCTAAGGGCACTGTAGCTAAACATCCAAATACTATTAGAGTTAACATATTCGTCAATATCTTCTGAATCTGCTGCACAAAGCGATTACAACAGAACGGCAAAGAGATTCCAGATCACTTCTTTCTGCTTACTCCTGAACGTTCTGATTGAACTTCAAGAATTAGGAAGAAACACACTATCCATCAGATGACTAGAAATCACCACAGAACCACAAGAAATATGGGAAAGCAAGAAAATTCCCCTTCTCCAAGGGAAAAAAAAAAAAAAAAAAAAAAAAAAAAAAAAACTCCTCTTCAATCATGAGTTTTATAAACACATAGAATAACTATGTTTGATGCATAAAATGAGTAAAATGACTTGAGTAGATATTATTAGAGATGAGATGAAGATATAGGCACTTACAGATTTTGGGTTAATCTGAGACATGAAAGATTGAAGAAAATTTAAAAAGTAACAAAGTCATAAAAAGTTATAGAAGTTATAGAAACAAATATGAGAAAATGTATTTATCAGGTAATACCACATGAATGCTGCATAATAAAACACCCCATACTCAGTGTCATAATAGCAAACATTCATTTTCACACTCCAAGTTCTGCACCTTTAGGCTGGCTTATCAAATGACCGTGTTCAGACTGTAGATTTACTGAGTCAGAGTTGCCTCCAGGCTGTGGTTGTGTTCAGCTCTGTTCCACATATCTTCATACTATGACTTGTGTCTTGAAGAGAGTGTGAGAGGGACATGAGCAGTTGTGACAAGGAGAACAGGCTGGGGCATGTTGATTCATTGTTCATGCCCTTCTTTTATGGGTTGTCAGGAAAGTCATGACACATTTTTGCATAGAAAAACAGAAAAATACACCATGACTTTCCCGGAGATGTAATACATTCACATCCTTTGCCTTATGATTTTGCAGTCCTTTCAACTAGAGTAAATGGAGTATGTTTTCTAGCCTCGTTGATTTTAGGATTGGTCAAGTGGTTTGCTTAAGCCAAAAGACTGTGGTAGAAATGTTTCTTTCAAGGTAAGACCTTGAGAGGTACTGTGTTGATCTCTTCACCCCTGTATGTTCCTGCTATTTGCTGATTCAAGCAGAATGAGAGTCATATGATAGAAATTTGATTGTGATCCAAAGTCGAAGCCCAGCCAAATGCAGACTGATCTATCTTCCTGGGCTGACCCACAAACTAGTAAGCAAGACAAATATAACTTTATTTTTGCAAAACTCTAGATTTGTAGCAATAGCTAATTGATACCAGTGTGTAAGTGGGCAGAGACAGCGAGTATTCAAAAGTTTTGCTGGTAAGGGGGCTAATAGCTCCGCAAATGAAGGCATGAATGGGATATGTTGACTGACGAGATAGAGAGGCAACAGGGAGAAGAATATCAAAGCTGACTGGTCAAATCCTTGTTGAATGCTGACACCATTGGCTAAAATGAGTATCTCCGTTACCATGGAATGTTCAGGTGAAATGGAATGTTGAAATTATTTTGGGTTTTGCGATCTCAAAGGTAGGATTAACATGCAGAATTATTTTGCTTGGTTAGTAGAGTTTTTGTTTTGTTATTTTCATGTCAGAGGGCTTGCGTAGACACCTGAGAGAGAAAGGGAGAAAGAAAGAGAGGGAGACAAAGAATCCCAAATGGTGCCTGGTCACACCACAAACCTCTTTCCTCGAAAAGTGTAACCAGTGTCTTGATACCAGGTCCAGGATTCCAACCATGGTCAACCATGTTGGATCTGGCTTTCCCTGAAGAGTGTTTAATCACTGTACTTCAGGCTTGCCTGGCCCTGTGTTTTTTACTTCTTAATTTGAATTTAAATGTGTTAGGTCATGCACCCTATGGTTCTTTCTCTTATCTACCTCTTCTTCATTCTGTACCTTGGACTACATTTGAGTTTATGTTCCTTGGTAAATTAAGAATGAATACGGGATACGGAATTATATCGATGATAGCTGGTATTAATTGAGCACATAGTATAGATTCAGACATTGTTGTAATTGGTTAACAAGTCTTATTTCATGAATTTTCATTTCATAGATAGGGCAAAAGGAGTCCTTATTTATTTTTTTTAAGTCTGTTTATTTTTTCTGCAAGAGAGACACAGAGAAATAGAGACAGAAAGAGACAGACAGAATCCCCAACAGGGCCTTCAGGTCACAGTCCAACCCCAGTCTCGGTGAGCGTGGATCATGAGCACGTCCAACTTTCCCATGTGTGTTGGAAGACGACTGAACGTGAACCAGGGACCTTCCCTGTGGGTATAACACATTGAATGTTGCGTTGCTGTTGTGATGCTGGGGCTGGTCTCATCAGAATCTTTAAAACTGCCTTTTTGATACATTACCAAGTGTCCAGAGGTGCGATCCTCTAATCTCTCCCTGGCTACTTTCCTGCACCTTGTAGCTCAGTTTGAAAGCTTGTGTCACTCTGTTTATTGTTTTGTTGTTCATCACTGGGGGCATAACCATGCATTTCAGTCTTCCTAGCTCTTGAAATAAAGAGCTTCATTAGACTGAAGTCCTAATAAAAATAATTCTTTTTTTCCCAGAACAAGCGTGCACACAATAGGCTATATTGCTTATTAATTTTCATACAAACTCCCAAGTAGAGAAAAAAGCTTGCTTTAATTTGCTGAGCTTTACGTTTGTGTATGACACTTCCATTAGAGCAGAATTGTATATTATGAAACATCCTGGTTCCAGTAATCAATGTAAGTATAACAAGGATGTTAGCATTGCTTTCATTTTTCTTTTCCTTTTTATGGGAGGTTTTTGCTATTGGGCGCATGTGCTCGCCAGAAAGACAGAAAGAGACAGAGAGATAGAAAGTGAGAAATCACCCCTTGGGGGAATGGTCATGCCACAATTCCTTCTCCTCATTCTCCTCTCGGGATCTTGGGCACGCATGCACAAACTCCTGGCGTGAGTTTAGGCCACCGGGTCCTGTATTAGAACCGTGGTTGGCCACATAGGAGTTCAGTGACATAGCCATTGTGCTAACTGCTGGTCCCTTCATTTTTTCTTTTTAAAAATATTTTATTTACCTTCCAAAAAACCAACAGTTTTGTGACTCTAGTTAAAGAATTTCCATTTTCTCTTTTCCTCTATATTATTCCTTTTCTTTGTATAAACTGCTCCCAGGTATATGTAGCATATCCCCAAATGATTAAACTTGGGAGTTTTTACATCTCATCTGCCATGTGAGACATTGTTACAAACCCTGGAGATTTCTGGTACATTTTAAGCAATTACTCCCATTGTCATTTTGTTGTTTTTCTGAAGGGTCCTCTGAGTTCTCAGACCTCCATCCTCTTCTGTTTATGGTCTTCTCATTTGTCTTGGTGTGTTTGATTTTTTGTATTTCCAATTGTTTCAGATCCATTTCTCTTCCTTCCCTCCTCCTTTTTTCTTTCCCTCCTTTTTTAAGAAAGAATTATTTTATTTAACTTTATTTATTAATTTATCTTAATTTTACCAGAGAGGGACAGAGTTAGAGAGAAAGAGAGGAAAAGTGAAAAAGAAAGCTGCCAGATCCGAGACTTGAACTGTGGTCAGCCAGGTGGGAGTCCAGTGCCCTTAACACCACAACACCTGCTGGCCCTCTTCTTTCCCTCTTACCCCTCTTTTGCTATCTCTCCCTCCATCTTTCTTTCTTCTGAATTATTTTCATGTATTCCCTAAGTCATTAGTTCAAGAGATATTTGGGAATCTCCTATTTCTCATACACCATGAAGGCAGAGATGAGCACTTTTTGCCCTCTATTAAATGGGTAACTAGGACAGCTTATATTGTGGTATTACTAAGAGTTACATGAGATACTTTATACAAAGTGCTTAGTGCAGTGTTCAGTAGTAAGCCAGTACGTACTAAAAAAACATTAGGGATTATTAGTTTGGTCAGAATAACCCCAAGAGTCTTAGTAGAAAGAGAACAGAATTTTCAATAAGGTGGTCCCTCCTCTCACAATTCAGTCTCCAATCCTGTGGCTAACCAGAATAACCAGAATCCCTCCACCAAGTGACTGATTTAAGGAACCTTTGGTTATCACAGAAGGCTTTATTATTTTTCTGCATATCTTGTATCTGCCAGGTAAACATCATTTTTCTAAGATTTGGTGTCTGGGGTTTTTGGAGCCTCTTGATCTGTTTATAATCATACTGCTCTTCTTGACTTAATGATAAACTTTAATGTAACCATAGAGTCATTGGTCATGGGCTCTGGTAGAGAATGTCAACTGTTCAGAAAGATTATTATAATTTTGCTTAAGTCAACTTTTGTTTACCATATTTCTTGAAGTCCATGAGAATCTTAATTTGGTCTTCTCTTTCCTAATACTTGTGTGGATGATACTCTGAATGTTTTAAACATTTTGAGTGTATCTCTTTATTTCATGCATTTTTTTAGTATATGTAACCAAATTCAGTGTCTTGTTTCTCCCTTCAAGCATGTTTTAACTATGTCCCATCATAGCTGACAATTTTGTGTTATTTTTTTTTTTTTTTTTGCTATTATGTTACTGTTTAATTTCTAAGTGTCGGAGGACTTAATTTTAGTCGCATTATTATGTGAACAGAAAAGACAGCTCTTTAAATTCATGTGGCTCCACATCTTTCCTTGCTTATCCTATTTGTTTTATTCACTTACTTTTGTTTATCCCAATAAGCATATTATCCTAAAAAAATGGTTTGAGATATTTTTAAAGGTCTTGTCCTTTCTATGTTTTCAAACTTTTTAGAAATTTCAGCAGTTTTCTGGAGATTGAGTTAATTATCATTTTCCAACCACATGTATGTTATTTCTTCCAGAGAGGAGTGTGTGTATACAATTTCAAACTTTTTGTTTTGTCCGTCTATAATTAAATTCCTATCTGTGGGATCGTTCAATGTAAACCTCAGGTTGCCTTGACTACGTGGACTGGAGGAGCTCACCTCTCTAATGGACCAGGGTGAAGATTAGCTTTCTGGCTGCCACAGCTTCCTCTCCATATTCAGATTTGTTGTTGTGCTAAAGCAAAACCTGTTGCCTGTTTTCTCGGAGTCCTCTTCCTGTCTTTTGTATTCATCCTGGTCTTTTGGATGCTCCTATTCCCTCCAGTAGTTCTACCTTTCATTCATTCGGTGCCTACTTACCGAGTGCCTACCATATGTCAGGCACTGTAAAAACCCTGGAGATACAAGGGTGAACAAGACAGACAGGGTTTTTGCTCTTGTGGAGTTTTTTGGTTTTGTTTTAAGTTCCTTTTCTCTTTCTAATTGTTAAGTAGAATTATTTATTTAATTTATTATCATTTTTAAAAAATTTTCTCACCAGAGAAAAACAGAGAGAGAGAGAGAGAGTGAGAAAGCAAGCCCCCACATCTGAGACTCGAACCACGATCGACCATGTGGGAGTTCAGTGCTTTAACCACCATGCCACCCTCTGGTCCCTCTTAATTGTTTCTTACCTGACAAAGAAAGAGTGAGAGAAATGTAAATACTGTTGTCAGGGCCTTTCCAAGCCCCAGCCTCCTCCACCCTCCAAAGCTTCCAGCCAATCAGGATCATGAATGCCTTCTGTGTTTAGGTCCACTTGAGATCAGAACCCAGGGCCTTTCCATATGCCTCCAGTATTGTGCAATAGCAGTTTACTGCCTGCACCACCCCAGCTAGGCCTCGTGGAGTTTTTATGTTACTGTGAAAGACAAATCAAACCAAGTAAACAAATAAGTGGATAAAATTATTTTAGATAAGTGATTTATGTTTGAAGTAAATAATATAGCATACTTTAGTAGAGAGCTGGGTTCAGGTGAGCATGCCAGCTGTTTTGTTGATTAAGTACTCTCTGAGAAGATGACTTGAGCTGAGAAGAGAATGAAATAAAAACTGGGAGGGAGTGTTTCAGGCTGAGGGAGCAAGAATGAAGGACTGGAGGTGGGAAGTAGTCGTTCAAGGAGCAGAAAGAACACTGGAGGCTGCAGCAAATCTAGAGGGAGGAAGACTGGTGAAGGTGATGCTGGAGAAATGGGAGGGTTAGGTCATGTGAGGGTCTTCAATAAGTTTATGGGAAATGGTTATTATGAAAAAAAAACTATGCATAGGTTTTTTTTTTTTTTTTTTTTTTTTTTTTTTTTTTTTTTTTTTTTTTTTTTTTTTTTTTTGGAGAGGATTTTGCTATAGAGTGTGTGCACTTGCCAGAAAGACAGAGAGACAGAAAGCGAGAAATCACCCCCCAGGGGGGATGGCCATGCCGCAATCCCTTCTCCTCCATTCTCCTCTTGGGATCTTGGGCACACACGCACACATGCCCAGCGTGAGTTTAAGCCACTGGGTCTGGGACTCGAACCGTGTTCGACTACATAGGAGTCCAGCGATATAGCCATTATGCTAACTGCTGGTCCCACTATGCATAGATTTTAAAACTTTTTGGACTGGAATATAGTGTAATTCCATTTTCCCATGAACTTTATGAGTTTGATGATCACCTAGCAAGTTTTCCCCTTCTAAACGCTATGTGCATTCTTTTATAATTTTAAAAATAAAATAAAAATTAAGGACTGGCCCTGTGGCCTGATGGTTAAGGGAGCTGGATCCTACATGGACCGATCACTGTTCCAATCCCGGACTTGGTTGCTTGAAAAACAAGCCAAGCAAGTGAGCATATATGCCCCAAATTTTGACAGGATGAAGAAATGGAGAAGGGATTGTGATATGATCATTTCCCATATGGACGGAGGGGTGTTTCTCCCTTTCTTTCTCTCTCTGGTGATCTTCTGATGCCCTCTGGTAATTAAAAAAAAAAATGTCCTTTTATGGGGTGCTGTAATACTTGATAGTGATTTTGGATTTTATTTCAGGGATTATAGGAGGCCACCAGGTGATTTGAACCAGGGAAAGATAGGAGTTGAAAGGAGCACTGTAGCTGCTATATTGAGAATAGGCTGCAAGGGCAAGAGTAGAAGCAAGGGGGGCCAGGCAGAGGCTACTCTTTGTAGGTAGAATGGTGTTTTTGTTTTTGTTTATTTTAATTGTTAAATTCAAGGAACATAAAAACTCAAACTCACTTACACAAGGATATTTATTATTTCATATACAAAAAAATCCCAGTAGTAGAATATACTCTAGGATTGATCGTTTCAGTAATTCCATGATGTTGTTGAAAAATGCCCTCTGTCATTGGTAGGTTTTATTTCATCTTAAGGCCGATGGTAAGACAGCTGCAGTAACTCTAATCATTATGCCCCAAATGACCAAGTCCAGAGGTAGGAGAGAAATCATTGTTTTGCATGGCAGTCTCTGAGCAGGTATCTTTTCATCTAACCTTGCCCTATACATACCCTTCGAGTAGAACTGATTACTCCCAAACTCATCACTGACAGAGGTATGGAATTATCATTATTTGCTTGTGCCAATTATTTGAGGCTGGAATGGATAACAGGGAATCAGCTTCTATTGCTGTAGTCCAGAGGAAAATAAATACCCAACACCTAGCCCAATGCGTGCTATACAGCAGGACCTCAAACCAAAACCAAAATCAAATAAACAAAACTAACATTTGGGTTGGATGCTTTAGAAAAACTAAAAGATTTTCCTCCAGAAGAATTTCTATTTAAACAGGTTTATCCTGTCCATAATATGACACAGAGAAATTTGACTAACTTTTCAAGTTTGCTTATAAAGAGGGTGAATATTTGAGTGTCTCTTCTATGACAGAAACTATTCTAAGAAGTTCACATACAAAACTGCTGAATACTTTACAGTCATCTTATGAAGTAGGTCTTTCTAAATCCATTTTGCAGGACAAAAGGCAAGGCATAATTAAATTGATGAAGATCAGGTAGCAAGTTCTGCCTTTGTCCAAAGTCCATGTGCTCTCTTTTATAATCGTGAGAATAAAATAAAAATATATCTATGGCCGTATTTGGGTCTGCACACTTGAGCCTTTTTAAAGGATTCTGAATAGAAAGCTTGCCTGAATCTTGATAACGAGATCTCATTTTTAGCTTCCAAGGACTCACAGGCACGATGAAAAGCAATAATCTTCAGATTGAACAAATAAAGATCAGAAGTGATAAATCACCTAGAAGCAGACTCCAGGGGCATATCTCTTCTACTTGACAACTCACATGTAATAAAGACAGTGCCTAATTATTTAAAAGATACTTAGGGTGGGAGGAGGCTATTCTGTGGATAGTTAGGTGCTCATTATTTTTTGAGAAGGGAATTATTAAAGACAGAATCAACACAGTTATAGACTCTTTTACCTGAAGGCAAGTTACTTATTCCATTTAGTTTGGGGGTTTGTCTTTGTGTTTTTAACCTCTGTACTGATATTGACCAAACCACAGCTACTGAGATGTGAAATTAGGTGATTTAAAGATTCACTTCTGATTCCCAAGATACGCTCCAGGGCATACTGTGATGTGCTTTAGGGCATAAAATGATCTCAGCCTAGGTTTATGGGGTGGGTGGGGGAAATTCCACAGCAACAATAAATATTGTCTAGTGGCAAAGTGGTTAGATAATAATGTCCTAGAAAATTTTCAAACAGTACTTTTCATAAAATCCAGTTATAAGGCAGGAAACTAAACAATATCAATTATTGACTCATGATACCATGGAAACTCTCTAAGTTGTTTGGCATGTTGTAAATCGTTTTCATCAGGTCAGAGATGAAATTTACTTAATTTTTTTCTAAACTGGTTTTGGATCCATGTGTGGAATTAAAATATAAAATCTCTGGGAAAGTTTTGTTACATCGAGATTTGTATTTGTCCATAGTAATGAGGGAAAAAGTAGATGTTTAGCTCTTGAATGTCCACTCTTAAAGAACGGAGTGTTGGTGTAGTAAACAAGATAATCTTACCAAGGCTTTGATTGATCTATCATTTGCATAATCAGGAGTAAAGGATAGTCTTAGAATATAGTCTTCCAAATAACTTCTGTCGGTGTTACGAGAAAACAATGAAACATTGACTCAATACTTCCTGAGCGAGATCCTTTCTATCCTCTGGCAGAGCCTCTATAAATGAAATGATCAGAAAGTAGTGGAGGAAAGTAGACAGAAAAAGGAACAAGGAATCTGGGTTAATTTCCAAACTGAATAATCAGCTTCCTACTCAAATAAGAGAATTGGCAAGGCTGTATAGAAGGTCCCAGGATTCCTTCGTTCCCATTGTGGCCGCAGTATGTAAGCTGGCAAGAGGGACCTGCAAATACTATGGATAAACATAATCATTTCTCAAAGGCTCCCATTTAACTCACTATAATTTAAGATTACACAGCCCTACTTGCCCTGCATACATCTTCTTCTGGGTTGAGTCTACAACTTGGCTTGAGAACCTAACAATCGTTGCTCTGAATGGGGTGTTAATATGGAGTGCTTTATAGTTGGTGACACGCTTGGGAATTTGCAAGCTTGGCCTGGGGAAAAAAATCTTTCTTCCTTCCCTCAATCTTGGAAAAACTTGGCCCCAAATCCAGGGGCCTCTATCCTCTTATTCTTTAGTTCTGCCTTCATGATTTGAAAAAAAAAAAAAAAAAAGAGAGAGAGAGAAGAAAAGAAAGAAAAATCCTGCTCATTTGTGTGACTACAGGTTGAAACAAGGCAAGGAACACATTCTTTTAGGGTCATGTCCAGAGCAGCCTACCTATTTCCCAACATAGCAGAGGATTATTTTCATCCTTCTATGAAACCTGCAAATCTGCTATTAATACACAGACTTTACCTATTAAGGAAGTAGAGGAACTCAGTGAGCTTAAATGCCTTCCAAAGGCACACAGCACATACATGTAGAGCCGGAAACTGAACAGAGGTTGAAGGTCGTACCTTTTTCACTATTCTCTTACACTGCTTGTATTCATATAAAAGGAAAAAAAGGAAGTACCAAGAGGCAAAGAGGGAGATTTGTCTTCAGATAGTGTAGTACTTGGCACGCAGTAAACATTTTGGTAAACGTGGCTTGTAGTAACAAGTATTTCTTGAATAAAGAGAAATGAATGATTATTTTTTCGATCTTTTTATTATTTATACTTTGTTACTCATTTTTAAAATGAGCATTTACTGCTTTTACAGTTAGTCAAAGAAAGAGAAAGGAAGGAAGGAAGGAAGGAGGGAAGGAAGGAAGGAAAGAAGGAAGGAAGGAAGGAGGGAGGGAGGGAAGGAAGGAGGGAGGGAGGGAAGGAAGGAAGGAAGGAAGGAAGGAAGGAAGGAAGGAAGGAAGGAAGGGAGGAAAGGAAGAAAACAAAGAATTGCTCCTTTGTACTGATGCAGAAAAATGGTTGGAGGGGTGGAGTGCAGGGGGAAATCCAAGTTTCAGAAGAAATATTCTTCAGAGCTAATTCATCACCATTAACATGAAGTCAGCTTTTGTTAGTTTAGTGGATTCAGATCTCAGAATGGTCAATGTCACTCAGTGACCTTGTAGTTCTCTTCCCATTGGTCCTCTCTATCTGGGAACAGATGCATGAATAAATGAGTCAACCGAAGAGACGTCAGAGCATTGCTGGTTAGTATTTAGGGCTCCAAGTTTGTGTGTGCAGGAGGGGTGGAAGGAGAGACAGGCAAATGATGTGATGGATCCTGCATGCAGATGATGGGGACAATAAACCTAATGCAAACAGATGGTGGGTCTAGATGAGGATCCCTTAGACCCCTTCCAAATGTCTTGTTTTCAAGAAGAGTCTAAAATCAAGATCATCACCTTTCACATAGGTGTGTGAGAAGGATTTGATGGTTGCAAGTGCCCACAACCAAACGCCTGCTTCTATTTTCCCACAGTGCTAGACGGTGTTTCCAGTTCTGTTCTGCTACCAAGGGCCAAGGTCGATTTTGTACAACCAGCATTCCTATCTTGGTTTTCTCCCCCAGCTGCCTGGTGTTAACAGCCTGGAGTATTTTCTTACAGTCATATGACTGGTAACTACAATTCACAGTGAGACTTTAGACAGGAATTTGTGCCATCCAATTAGAAAAGGTCATTGTACTAATCCAGACCTGCCATGGGGGTGGGACGAGGTACAACTGGCAAGGCTAATTTTGTCATGTGGCATGCAAGGGCATGTGGCAAGCCTGTGGTCCCCACCTTATCTAAGATAAGAATCTATAATCCTTGGTTATGATTAGATGTATGGAGAAGGGAACACTTCCATTAAATATTACCATGGTGTTAAACTGTATTTTCGAGAGCAAGCCTCCAAGCTTGTCCTAGCCATAAAGATTTCCTGAATGCCATAGGCAGCCTTCCTATACCTCCTTTTTATCTCCACTTGGTGAGATTTTTGAGCGTGTGCCTTGGTAATTTCATAGTCACCCTGTAAAGCACGTTGTGGTGGGAACATTTATCACATTATGTGCTGAGGAAAATAAAAGAAATATGAGTTGGCTGAACTAAGCAGAGTAAAACAGAGATTGTTGATCAAGGAGTCAAATTGCTAACTCTCAGCTAATACCCATGTGTCAAATGTATTTGTCACTGGATTAAAATATTAAGTGTGTTTCTCTCTGGATGTGTTTTAAAGAAAATTAGGAGTTGTCTTAATGTGTTGTCAGGAAACAAGCTTTGTGGTAGGATATAAATGGATACTTTCAGTGGAAGATCAGAGTGCATTTTAATTACTATTAATTTCCCATATGTCCTAAATGTTCAATATCTAGAAATGATGCCAGTTCATTTTTGATTATTAGGCTTAGAAATATTTTGCTTTTGAGTAATTGATTCAGAGAAATGGTTAAATGTATTAATGCTTGGTCATGGTAATAATAATTATAATTATAATAATAATGATGATTATAGCTACCATTTATTATTTAGTTTGTGCCAGGCACTCTACTAAGCACTTTGCTTGCATTATATCATTTAAGCCACATGTTATGAGCTAGTACTGTTATGTCATAGAATTTATGTTACCAATGTCTATTTATTTACCCCACAGTGAACACTGGGCAGGGCTAGAATGCACATTAAGTTATTGTATATTTGTTTCTAGAGTCAACTAATCTTGAGTTTCTGCTTTCTTCTGCTATTTAATTTATTCTGTGATAATGTGGTCTCCATGCCTCAGTTTCTTCTGTAGAAAATAGAATTGATCTCATTCAGATTTAAGGAGTAAATGAGACAATAGGAAAGGTTTTTGAAAAGTTCATGGAAAATGCATATTATAAAAAACTGAAAGGATTTCAAACTTTTACAATAGACTCTGACTTTAATTTTATTTTTTCACAAACTCTTTGAACTCTTTTTGTACATATGAAACTCTGATAACAATATTATGTGTATAGAAAATATTCAAGTAAATATTAGTTTTTATCATTAGTACTATACTGGAGTAAATTATATGTATATTATAAGTTTTGCTATATATGATCTCTCTCCTGATGATCAGTCAGTGTGCCTTTGAACTTGTTTCCTTGAACAAGTGCAAACCTTTCTACAAACTCTTGTGATCGAAACTCATATCAGCTAGCTGGTGCACAGGGTACACTTTATAATAATAGAATACGGTAAAGTCTAAATGGTCCATAGGGAAACTACATTCAGAGCTACAATTTTGTAACAAATATACTTTATTCAGCTAAATCATCGTCTGTGAAAAGGAAAGAAGATGCACAGTAATAGGTTCTTTGCGAAGAATTTTTTCATTAAAACCACAGCTTTCTAAAGTGGGCTTCAAAACCAAGACTAATATAAGAAAATTCAGAAGGTCCATTGGTATGAAAATGTCCTGTAGATGAGGGTATCCACCTGATCTTTGCTCTCCCACATTTTCAGAAGGTTGCTATTTTAATCACTTGGAATACCACTCAGCAACAAAAAGGAAAGAATTGTTGCTACCCACTATAATGTATATGGATTTTTAAAGAATTATGTCTAGTGAAAGAAGCCAGTCAAAAAGAGGACATTTTATATTATCCCATTGGTATAGAACTCTAGGAAAATCAAAATTAATCTATAATGACACTAAGTGGATCAGTGATTGCCTGGAAATAGGGTGTGGGGCATTACAAAAGTTACAGAAACTTTTAGAAGGTGATGGCTTCACAAGTGTATACATATGTCAGAACTTAAATAGGTTACTGTATGTATGTATGTATGTATGATTAATTATACTTTTATTACATCTCTACAAAGTTGTTTCTTAAAAAGTTTCATGGGCTACTTTAAGAGATCATGTTTATAACTTTGATCACGTTTGCTTACCACTTATTGTCAGTTCTTATTCTTTTTCTTTAAAAATATTTTGAGCATTGTAACCTTTCACTTTTATATTGATGTTAGGCTTTATGCATGTAGGATTCGCAACCCTCCGAACCCTCAGATCCACGCACACATACTCACAAATCTGTTGCTATTTTGATGAACTGCACTGAAAATGAACACTAATTTGGGAAGAGATACATCTTTTTCATATTGATTTTCTTAAACTATGAATATGGTATATCTCCATTTATTTAGGTTTTCTTTAATGTCTTCCAGTGTTTTATAATTTTATTAATACAAGTCTGTACATATCTAAGAATTTATCATTTTATTACAATTGGATTTAAAAAATAATATTTGTAATATTTGAAGTTTGTTTATAAAACTGTAATTGATTTTTATATGTTGATTTTCGATCCAGTTATGTCTTATTCTTTTAGATTCTGTTGATTCTTTTCGATTATCTGTATAAGCAATAAACATCTTCTGAAAATACTGAG
The DNA here is from genome assembly GCA_026018925.1 of Tupaia tana. Classification (NCBI taxonomy): domain Eukaryota; kingdom Metazoa; phylum Chordata; class Mammalia; order Scandentia; family Tupaiidae; genus Tupaia; species Tupaia tana. Next base: position 245,641,801 of record JAKSZU010000001.1, on the reverse strand, counting down.
ATATTTCCTTTCTGATTCTCATCACTTATTTATTTCTTCTGCCTTCTGCTTTGGTTAGGTGCTTCACAGCAATAATGATAAAAATGATGATAGCATGTTTCCTTCTTACTCTATTCCTAATTGGCAATGGGATGATTTAATTATTTCATCATTAAGAATGAATTATTTTGTGGGGAGATTTTCAACTATAGATTCAGTTTTAAAAATAACTATAGAGTTATTAATTTTCTTTTTCTTCACTAGTCAACTTTGCTAAATTATGTTTTCATAGAATTTGTTTTCAAATGTATTATCAGTAAATTGGCCATGGCATTCTTTTATTATTTTCTTGATAAATCTTGCTAATGTTTTATTAATGTTACAAACCTTTTCAAGGATGCAACTTTTTAATTTATGGATTCTATTTTACAAGCCCTCAATATGTGATAATACTTTCTACCTTCTCTTCTATCACTGTGGATAAGCTCTGTGCTTAGGTAAAGCTAAGTCCAACTTCATTATTTGTACACTAAGTTTCATCCCATTTTTGATGCAAAGGTATTTGTCAATGATTCTCTTTTCCTTCCCTGTATTACAATACTCCACCCCTTGTTAAGCCATTTCCATCAGCAGAAATATGCTAATATTTCTCTCATCGCACAACAATAATAACAACAATGTTCTCTTGACCCCACTTCTAGTTGCTGTACTATCTTTCTCTTTCCTTCTTTGGTAAAAACATACTTAAAAAAGTTGTCAATATTTGCAATTCCCAATGTAGCCTCTCTTTTTTTCCCTCAAACCCGCTTTACTCCTGCTTCTACACCAACCACTGTTATAAATGTCTTTTTTCCTGATCCCCTCATTGCTAAAGTCCTGCTGTCTTTCCTTGGCCCTTTTCTTTGTCTGGTTAGCAGCGTTTGATGCAGTTACATATTCTCTCCTTTGAAACCATTTTCAATTCCTTGGCTTCCAGGACACCACATTCACTTGGCATCCCTATTATATTTTTACTGCTTCTCATACTTCTCAATCTCTGTTGCTAGTTCCCTCTCATATCATCAATACCTAAACTTTGAAGTATCTCATGACAATCCTTGGACTTCTTTTCTTTGTCCATACCACTTTTGAGGAATGTCATCCAGGATCATATCTCCAGATACCATCTGTGTTCTGATGAGTCCAAGGTTATATTTCCATCTTATATCTTTCAGTAGCATAACACTGTTAATTCCACTTACTACATGATTACCTTAACCATCCCCCAAAAGATTGTGGGCCAAGTGGATTCCTATAAGTTACAATCAATCCAAAGTCAATGCTGAAGAGTTCTCCAAAGGTTTGGTTATTTCTTCTCCCCACCCCCCCCCCCACTCGCCCCCATAACTCAGTCACACTAATAAATGCCTACAGTTCTCTTTGGGGAAGGCTTGCAGGAAGGTTTATAGCATATACGTGTGAGTATAGCAGGGTTATTGAATTACCTTCAAATGAACCTATTGTTTTCCCATCAGTCAAGAGGTTTTAGGCTTATGTACGAAAATTCAGTGAGAGGCTATGACACTGATTGTGTCAACTCATGTCTTGTTTCTACCCAATGTAAAATTTTTTGAATTTTATGGATTGAGTAGTATTTTAATATGCTATGTACAAGGGTGGTTCAAACAGTTTATGGAAAAGGAATTTAGGTATGAGTTTATCTTGGTGCAAAATGTTTTTTTTTTTTTTAAATCCCCACATGGTTTTTTCACAATACACATTGTTCATGAAACTTTTTAAAGATCTCTATATTTAATTCCAACAGATATTGTAATCAATTTGTCACTGTTAAAGATGTCTGCAGGAGAAAACATACTGTTTACCGGTTTATTTCTTTTGCCCATGACAGCAAATGCTACCATAGTGTCTTTGGTAAGTGCTGATATGCTACTTGGCCTCTGGAACTGCAGGATCCCATTAAAAATCGGGGAGCTTATCTTAATGGCAACATCTCCCACTTTCCTACCTGGCTTACAGAGGATGGCAGTCAGGAAGAATTTTGAAGATTCTTATCTTCCACCCACCAATGGAAAGCGAGTGCCCTTTGAGCTCTTTCAGTGAATGCAGTGGGGTTACAGTGGTGGAAGAGTGGGAATAAATGTGGCCACATATGAAAAATCTACTCCATCATTCTCATCTTCCTAGGCCTTTTGAATCCAGGCTTCTGCAGTTTGTCAGGGATGTCCTACAATCTCATTAAATGCAGGTTATCCAAGAGTCCGTGTGTCACTCAACTCATATAAAATGTTGGGACCACTTTCAGTTAACATGATGTCTGAAGTTATTATCTATGTAAAAGGAAAAAAGAGAGAGAGAGAGAGAGAGGACACGTATTGACTGTGTTGTGGTGGTAGCAGTTGCAGGAAGCAGCCACCACTGTGAGAGGACTGTGGGACAAAGGGAAGAAGTGGAACATTTTAAAACCTAGAAGCTGGAAGGAGGGGACGGTGATGCCAGTAGCTCAGAATTTTGATGAGGTGGTTCTGCTCAGCTGGTGGAGGTAGGTGGTGAGGCTGGTTCTGTCAGTACTGGGAACACTGAGAACTGGATTCAGCTGCTGTTACAGAAAGGAACTATGGCTACTGAGGTGAAAAATTATTGCTAGAGGGATGCTTATAGAAAGAAGCATAGGTATAAAGCAAACACAATACAATAAGTCAGGTTCATGTTTATCTTGTGATCAAACTATATTTTATTTATTTATTTATTCTTAGGTTTTTTGCATAGGATGAACATGTTCACAAAAGAAACAGAGAGAGAGACCGGCAGTTGGTGTAATGGCTATATCGCTGGACTCCCATGTAGTCGACCACAGTTCGAGGTCTGGACCCAGTGGCTTAAAACTCAGGCCGGGTGCATGTGCGTGCATGCCCAAGATCCCGAGAGGAGAATGGAGGAGAAGGGATTGCGGCGGTGTGGCCATCCCCCCTGGTGGGTGATTTCTCGCTTTCTATCTCTCTGTCTCTCTCTGTCTTTCTGGTGAGTGCACGTGCCCTATAGCAAAAAGCTCTCCAAAAAAAAAAAAAAAAAAAAAAAAAAAGAGAGAGAGAGAGACAATGAGAGGGAAAGTGAGAAATCACTCCCCAGGGGGGTTGCCACCCTACAGTCTCTTCTCTTTGATTCTCCTCCTGGAATTTTGGGCATGCACACACATGTACCTGGCATGATTTTCAAGCTGCCAGGGCTGGAGCTTGAACTGTGGTCCACAATGTGGGAGTCCACTGCCTTAACCACTAGACCACTTGCTGGCCTCCAAACTACATTTTTAAAAGTGACATAAAAATCATTGTTAGGGAAAAATAAAAACTGAATCCTTAAAAAGAAGCAAAAATAGCATATGCCCAATAAAGTCATGAGCATACAAGATTTTACCTTTTCATACCTTTCAGTTTGCATATATATGTAAGAGCATTTGTATGTATGTTATATATGTAGGGGAAATATTTTGGGTTCATTCGTATTGGCACAAATTTTAAATTTGTTCCCACTCCTTAATGAGAAATTGTTGTGTTAAGGAAATTAGTGAATATATAAACATTTTTGATTGTGTGTGTAGAGTATTTTGGGGTAAAAAATGCTATTGGAGATAAAAAAATGAGTTGTTCCAAATATAAAATAACTTTTCCAGAGTTGAAATGGTGAATGGTTGTTAAATGAATGGTTATTATATGAAGTTAGTGTTCACTTGATATTTAGCAAAAAATAGCTTTAGGAAAGGAAGTAAGATTGCCTTTATTTTCAGGCCACATGGTTGTTGATATAAAATAATTTTTTTTGGAGAGGATTTTGCTATAGGGCACGTGCGCTTGCCAGAAAGAAAGAGAGAGAGAGAGACAGAAAGAGAGAAATTAACCCTTCTGGGGGGATGGCCATGCTGCAATCCCTTCTCCTCCATTTTCCTTTTGGGATCTAGGGCATGCATGCACATGTGCCTAGCGTGAGTTTAAGCCACTGGGTCCAGGATTCGAACCGCAGTCAACTACATGGGAGTCCAGCGACATAGCCATTAAGCCAATTGCTGGTCCCAGATATAAAATAATCTTTAGAAAAATCCTGACTAATACAAATTTAGCAAATTTGTAGGATATCTGATCAATATACAAAAATAAGTTGTATTTCTGTATATGAACAGTAAACAATTGAAAATTTTTACATACATAAAAGTTTCATTCATAAAATGTGGGGGGACGAAGGCATAGAAAGCAACCATGGATACCAGAGACAGTGTGGGAGGAGGGGGGAGATGGCAGAGGGTGAGAGACAGGGAATCAAGGATGGGAAAAAAGGCAAAATATACAGGAAACAAGAAAGGGAAAATTATTTGTTGACGATATCACGTATGTTGATGTGCTTTATTGAGCCAGTATACAGTGTATTCTGGATGGAAAATCTTATTTTGTATGCTATAATGATGTATAGTAAATGAATGTAAATAAATAAATTTAAATTAAAAAATAGCAAAAAATAGGGGCCAGCAGGTAGTGTGGTGGTTAAGGCTGGACTCTGACATGACTGACCATGGCAGCTTGAAACTCACGCATGTGCATGTATGCCCAAAATATCAAGAGGAGAATGGAGAAGGGATTGAGGCGTGGCCATCTCTCCTGGGGGTTGATTTCTCACTCTCTGTCTCTCTACCTCTCTGGCGAGTGCACACACCTTATAGCAAAAATCTCTCTCAAAAAAAAAAAAAAGCATAAAATATGAGTTACTTAGGTATGAATTCACAAAATAAATACAAGAACTACACATTTTAAATTATGTCACACTGCTGAAAAAAATCTAAATAAAAGGAGAGAGATCATGTCTCATGAAGAAATTATGCTGAGAGTAATGAAAATAATCATAACTAGATACTACACAACTATAGTACAGTGGACTAAAACTTAAAAATACTGATACTACCAAGTGTTGGTGAGGACATAAAATAATCAAAATTCTCATATAATGCTGGTGAGAATGCAAAATTTTGCAGCCATTTTGGTGAACAGCTTGAGTTTGTATAAAACTAAATATACACCCACCATGTGGTCCAGCAATCCTACTCCTATGTGCCCAAAGAAATCAAAACATATATCCACACAACAAATAGGACAGAAATATCCAGAAAAACTTTGTCTATAATAGCTCAAAATTGGGTAAATCAAATGTCCTCAAAAACATTATGCTAACAAAAAAGAAACCAAGCACAGAGCTTGATTCCATTTGGATGAAATTCTAGAAAAGGCAACACTAGTGATAGAAAGTAGACTCAAGGTTTTGGGGTCCAGAATTTGAGGGAGAGGGTTAACTGCAAAAGGAAAAAGATGTGGATTTTGATGTGGGAATATTCTGTATCCTGATTGAGTAGTATTTATACAACTGTATAGATTTATCCAAATTCATGAAGTTGCTCATTTAAAACTGATGAATGTTATAGTACATAAATTATACCTCAAAGAAGCTGATTTTTTTAAATTTGCAAAAGGAAACTAAATTGACTTTCATAAAAGTGAGAGTAATTTATACTTTCACTAGGAGCATAGCCTGATGTCTTTCATCTTTATGGGGAAGCAAAGTGAGTAGACAAAATGAAAGGGAATAAAACTCTCAAGATTTCCCTTAGCTTAGGGGAATATAAATGTAAGATGAAATTTCTTTTTTTTTTTTTTTTTTGGAGAGGTTTTTGCTATAGGGCGCGTGCGCTCGCCAGACAGAGAGAGACAGAGAGATAGAAAGCAGGAAATCACCCCCCAGGGGGGATGGCCACGCCGCAATCCCTTCTCCTCCATTCTCCTCTCGGGATCTTGGGCACACACGCACACGCGCCCGGCGTGAGTTTAAGCCGCCGGGTCCGGGACTCGAACCGCGGTCGACTACGTGGGAGTCCAGCGACATAGCCATTACGCTAACTGCTGGTCCCAAGATGAAATTTCTTGTGATCCTTCACTAAGGAACCAAGACCATCTTAGAGCATGATTATTTTTGTTTTGCCTTTGGAACATGTCTCAGACTCCTTATTAAAATGCTTTATTAAAAATCACTTTAGGTTTTGTTTTCACTTGGTATTGCATAATTGGGGTGTCAAGGTTAATATTCTATATTTGTGGATATGTAGATTTTCTGTGTATTTTGTTTTTGAAGAGAACATATTTTCTAAAAGAAAAAAATAGAATTTTGAGAATTAGCCTCAAGAGGCCTGAGTACCAGGAAAAGCCAGTGTTTATACAGTGCAAATTAAATCAGGTTCCCTGAGGATAGACCAAGAATTAATATGGGGGGGGGGTCTTCAAAAAGTTCATGGAAAATGCATGTTAGAAAAAAAAAACTATGAAAAGATTTCAAAATTTTTTTATACCAAATAAACTGATACTTTTACAAAGTAAATGCATATGAGGAGACTTCACCAAGTTCATGGAAAAATAAAATTAAAATATAAAATAAAAAATAAAAACTATATTTCTCAACATAAGCTCAGTCAAGTTCTAGACACTTTTCTGATTGATACTTTTTCAGAAATAGCTTCACATCTTTTTTAAAAATGTCTTTCTTTTTTTGTATTTTAATTTAATTTATTTTATACATTCAATCTGTATACATTACTTAGTTTGTAAAGTGAATTTTCCAACATAAATACATTTCTCACCAGTTCAGTTGGGATACTATACATGCTATTATCAACAGATAATAATCTATTTCTGTGTCCCATAAATGTCTTTCCTCTCTATTTTTCTCTAATGTCTTTCCTTAGTCTCCACTCCTTCTCCCACTTTTTTCCCACACTGTATCCAGTATCTGTAACCATTTTCCATCTATCTATATCCTCTGATATTTCAGTTTCAGCCATAGAGTGTGGAAAGTTGGTATATATTAAGTGAAGACATACAATGTCTCTCCTTCATAGCCTGGCTTGCTTCAGTCAGCAGTAAATCTTCCATATTCATTCACTTTCTATCAAAAACCAGGGCCTTGTTTTTTATGGCTGAATAGTATTCCATAGAGTATATTTGCTGCACTTCTTCAATCCATTCTTCTCTTTGTGGACATTTGGGTTGGTTCAATGTCTTGGCAATTGTGAATAATGTTGCAATAAACATAGATGTGCAAGCACTTTCTCCTGTCCTTTGATTAGATACCTATGAGGACCAGCAGTTGGCGTAATGGCTATGTTGCTGGACTCCCATGTAGTCGACCGCAGTTCGAGTCCTAGACCCTGTAGCTTAAACTCATGCCAGACGTGTATGCGTGCATGCCCAAGATCCTGAGAGGAGAAAAGAGGAGAACGGATTTTGGCATAGCCATCCCCCTTGGAGGGTGATTTCTTGCTCTCTGTCTCTCTGTTTCTCTCTGTCTTTCTGGTGAGTACACATGCCCTACAGCAAAAACATCTCAAAAAAAAAAAAAAAAAAAAAAAAAAAAAAAAAAAAAAAAAAAGATACCCAGAAGTGGTATTGCTGGATCATATGGTACTTCTATTTGTAGATATTTGAGTAATCTCAAGAAAAAGATTTTTTTTAAGATTAGGAAAAAAAAAAGTCAGAAGGAGCCAAATAAGTACAATAAGGTTTCCAATTGAAAAACATTTTTGCCGTCATTTGATTAGAGAATCAATGGGAGTGTGTTCATGGTGGGGAAGGACTCTGTAGAGAGGTTTTCTTGGACATTTTTCTGCTTAAGTTTTAACTAACTTAAAAAAAAAATCTCATAATTAATTGTTACTCTTCTTTTACTCTCCAGTAAGTCAAAAAGCAAAATGCCTTAAGTATCCTCCCCACCGAAAACAAAACAAAACAAAACAAAACAAAACAATAACAAAAAAAACAGTTGCTATGACCTTCGCTCCCTCTCATTTTTCTTTTTGACTGGACCAATTCTACCTCTTGGTAGCCATTGCTTTGATTGTATTTCGTCTTCAGGATCATACTGGTAAAGCCATGCATCATATTTCACTACAAGTCGTTCAATAAATGCTTGAGGATCTAGATTCCACTTGTTTAAAATTTTTATTCAATGATCTGTGTTTGTCTGTAATTGATATGGGCATAACAATTTTGACACCCATTGAAATGAAAGTTTGCTCTGCTTTAATATTTCTGTCAGAATTGTAGAAACTGATGAACTGAGGTGTCTATGGTGTTGGCTATTGTTTCTGCTGTTAATTATCAGTCCTCTTTGATTAGTGTATAAACCAAATTAATTTTTCCTTATGATATAGATGGTCTGTCCCTGTGTCATCTTCAACATCACTTCATCCCATTTATTTATTTACCAGAAGGAACATGTACTTGCACACCTGTGTGTGTGAGAGCACGAGAGCCCTTAAATGGTGCACAGTCACACCATAATTCTTTTTTCCTCCATTTCTTCATCCTGCCAGGATTCTGGGCTTGCATGCACAAGTGCCCTGTGTGTTATTCAAGCTGTTGGGGCCAGAATTTGAACCACAGTCGGCCATTTGGGATTCTGCTTTCTATGCAAAGTGCTTAATCACTGCACTATAAGGCTGGCTCTTCTCCATTCTTAAAATGAATTATCAAGCTATAGGTGGTGTGGTTAAAGCACATGGCTGACTGCACAGTTCGAGCCCCAGACCCAGTAGTGGAAAACACATGCTGGGTGCATATCTGTGCATGCCCAAAATCCTGAAAGGAGAAATGGAGGAGAGGGACTGGGGTATGGCTATCACCCATGGAAGGTGATTTCTCACTCCACCTTCCCCTTATCCCTCTATGGTGAGTGCACATGCCCTATAGCAAAATAGAAAAAAAAAAAAAAAAATGAGCTATCCATTTGTAAACCACTTATTTCTTTGGGGCATTGTTTTTATAACTTTTTGTAAAGCATCAGTAATTTAACTATTCTTTTACCCAAGGTTAACCGTACATTTGGTATCTGATCTTGATTCAATTTTAACAGAATTCACATTGATCTGATTGGCGCTGTTTTCAAAACAGTATCTGTCCTTCTTAATGCTTCAAACTAGGTCCCATTTAGATTTGTCATAACACATGAGATTTTTTTTTCCTGCAAAAGAAGTTTGATATCCATGAATAGTTTTTTCATAATATGTATTTTCTGTGAACTATGGATATATGGATATGTGCATACACATATATGGATATGTGTATATATGTGTATATATGTATGCATCCTTATATAGGTACACATATATTCATATGTATGTGTCTATATATACACACTAATTAGTTTGGCTGCTATAACAAAATACTATAGACAGGATGGCTTAAACATATTTTTATTTCTCATAGTTTGGAGGCTGAGAAGTTCAAATTGCAACAGATTTGGTTTCTATAAGGATTCCCTCGCTAGCTTGTAGAAATCTGCCATCTCTCTGTGCTCTCACAAGGCAGAGAGCTCTGGTTTCTTCCTCTTCCTATGGGGACACTAATCCTATCATGTTACCCCTCTCTCATGATTTCATCTAACCCTAAATACCTCCCAAAGGTTCGACCTATGAACATTATCACATTGGTGGTTAGAACTTCAGCAATTAATTGGGTGGGGCGGAGATAACAGACATTGAGTTTTTCACACATACACACACCAGTGTCACCAAGTTTTGAGAACCATTGCTTTAGAAAAATTGCTTTCAACATTTAGTGTGCATCAAAATCATCTGGAAAATATGTTAAACAGACCAATAGCTACCACCCAGAGGTCTGACTGTCTAGATCTAGGATGTGGATCCAGAATTTGAATTTCTGAAAGGTCTCCAGTTAATGCTTATATTGCTGGCTTAGAGACCTCATGGTGACGACCTTTTTTTTTTTTTTTTTTTTTTTTTTTTTGGAGAGGTTTTTGCTATAGGGCGCATGCACTCGCCAAACAGACAGAGAGAGACAGAGAGACAGAAAGCGAAAAATCACCCCCCAGGGGGGATGGTCACGCCACAATCCCTTCTCCTCCATTCTCCTCTCGTGATCTTGGGCATGCACACACACGCGCCCGGCGTGAGTTTTAAGCCACCGGGTCCGGGATGCAAACCGTGGTCGACTATGTGGGAGTCCAGCGACATAGCCATTAGGCTAACTGCTGGTCATGGTGAGAACTTCTGTGGAGAACTTGTTGGTGTCTAATGTATACATCCTAGGGAAAATTCCCATCCGTAGCAGATATTATACAGGCCTGATAACCAGGAGACAGACTTACCCTGGTACTCAGGAGTATAGTTACAGGTATAGTATCTATTGGGCACCCAACATTTTTGTAAACTAAAATTTGGGGAACTAATAGGACAAAAGTAGAACTAAATATGGCATAAAAATACTTTTAAAAAATTTATTTAATTTTTATTTATTCATTCATTTATTTTTTTACTTTGACCAGAGAGTGACAGGCACAGAGGAAGAGAAAGTGAGAAAGCAAGTCACCAGGTCCAGAACTAGAACTGTTGTAAGCCATGTGGGAGTGTCCAGCATCTTAACCACCATGCCACCTGCTGGTCCCCATAAAGTACTTTAAGTAGGAGAGAATGCTGGAGGTTTTCAGAAGGACGTGGCAGAAAGGCATAGAAAATGATTCTTAGGAAGAATAAATGGAACATCAGAAATATTCGATAAAACCAATAATGTCCAATATTTTGGTAAAACTATAAAAAGAGATTCTGGTTGTTGAAGCAATGTTTGAATTTCCTAGACCACAGCGGGGCAAAGGAGTATAAAAGGAGGAATTTTTACCTTTAAGTCACAGATGACATTCCAGTCCAAAGTGAAGAAAACATCACACTGAAGTCCCATGCTCCCTTTTTTTTGAATAAAGCATTATTTGAGATAATTCTTAAAGTATTTTTCACCAACTTCAGTCACAACAGTTCCACATGACTAAGAGCCCATATCAATTAAACTCCTCAAATCCAGGCAAGTCCTTTATCTTTCTAGAATATCATTTTCCCTATCAGTAGTTCATACAGTCTTTCTTTTTAAAAATTAATTAATTATTTTTTTCATTTCATTTTCTTTTATACATTCAATCATATTATTATTTGTCTTACAAAGTGGATATTTCATTCTTTTGAACACTGAGGTCCAGGATAAAGTAGTTCCAGTGTGCAATGCTAGCTCTAAGAAAAATGGACTTATTTTTGAAGTGTTTTTGCTTATTTGTTTTTAAAGCTAAACATAGTGGTATGACAATAGGCTTCAGTGATCTGTAAATTAAATGAACAAATTAGGGAAAAAAAGGTAAGGATAAGTATAATTGCTCTGGATCAAGAGTTCTTGTTCTCCTGTCAGAGTTGGCTAAAAATACAAGCTTAAATTGTGCTTCATAAGGCTAAATGTGCAAGACATATAATAGTATTTTATTTTCTTTAAGTCACATTAAATTTGACCCCAAATTCCAATACCACAGAGACAGTGGTAAATTCCCTCTGAGTTATTATTGGGACTCCTTCCCTATTTAAGTGCCATGTAGAGAATCTTCAGCCAAGTAGGATATTATGAGATGTGAGTTTTATTCTGGCTACTACTAAAAAGTCCATGATCCTTTAAAGACTAGGAGTGTTGTTGCTTTTCCCCATGCAACTCTTGGGGCCTAGGAATCATAATCAAGTTTATATGACTTTGGACCAAGTCTAGCCTCAACTTTCCCATAATTAAGCCATTTCTAGCTGTCCTTCCTCTCCATACCAAATTCTAACTTCTGCTGTAGCTCCTTTAATATGGACCTAAGCAATGTCTAGAAGACATGGGAGGGTATATAGCCCTGGTAATAGACTTGGGCTACCAAGTTCTCCAAGAAGGGACCTCACAATACATCTTAATCTGGGGCAGTGCTGACTTACTAGGATGTGATTGTAACAAGATGGGGGCTTTGTCCAATCGCACAGTAGCTCATTTAAAAAGTCTGGGTCAGGTATAGCATAGTGAAAACTGCTGGGCATTGGGAACTGAATCCCAGTGGCTATCAGTGGTTTCAGTTTTAACTCTGGTGGCTCGAAAAACATCAGGCCTGTGTGCTTACATGCTCAAAATCCTGGTGAGATGGAGAAATATACGAGAAGCGATTGGGGTATAACCATGCCCCATTGGGGAAGTGTTTTCCCTCTCTTGATTTATCTCTTTATCTCTGGTGAATGTATGTGCCCTTTGCCAAAACGGGGCCAGCAGGTCATATGGTGGTTAAGGCACTGGACTCCCACATGTCTGACCATGGTTTGAGTCCTTGGCAGCTTGAAAGGCATGCTGGGCATGCTGCCCAAAAACCTAGAAAAAACCATCAACATTTGCAGTGAATGGCCATTCTCTATCCCTATCTCCCATCCTAAACATACACTTTGAGAATTACCATGGTCAGAAGCCTGTTACCTCCGAGGGTAATGGCACATTTTCTAGTATGATTGAAAATCCCAACTTTTAGACACGTGGGAATATATGAATCCTTACCAAGACATTTTAAGATGCTCTACCTCAAAGCAGGTGCAAAAATGTGCAGTAGTGGGGCCAGCAAGTGGTACAGTGGTTAAAGCCATGAGCTCACACATGACTGACCACAGTTCTAGTCCTGTATCCATCAGTTTGAAACTCATGCCTGGCACATGTGCAGTAACAGCCAAATGTAAAGAAAGCTTCTATCGGGAACCAGCAGTTAGTGTAATGGCTATGTCGCTGAACTCCCACGTGGTCGACCGCGGTTTGCGTCCCGGACCTGGTGGCTTAAAACTCATGCCGGGCACATGTGCGTGCGTGCCCAAGATCCCGAGAGGAAAATGGAGGAGAAGGGATTGCGGCGTGACCATCCCCCCTGGGGGGTGATTTCTCGCTTTCTGTCTCTCTGTCTCTCTCTGTCTGTCTGGCGAGCGCACGCGCCCTATAGCGAAAATCTCTTAAAAAAAAAAAAAGAAAGCTTCTATCAGAGCATTAGAAAATTTAACAAGAGTTCAGTTTTTAGAGATATCCCGGTGAACTTCTGGTTCTAGGAAGGTACAGTTGGTATATCTCCCCCTATTCGTTTAACTCATGACAAGAAAATTTCCCAACATTATAAATAAAATAAGCATAAGAAGGCTCTGAAAAATGGGGAAGGCAGGCCATGTAGGAACACAGGACTTGAGGAATGACAAAGTGTTTTTCATGGGTTTTCTTTTGCCTCATATAGCCAGGATTTGAAGCTAAAAAATTGTGATCAGAAATGTCAATGAGTGCAGACAAAAGAAAAAAGAAAAAAGGCCCAAATATGGCCAGCCATGGTGGCACAGTGGTAACACAATGCTCTGGGATGCTGCGTTTATGCGAGAAGGTCCTGGGCTTGTGTCCTGAGCTCTTTGTAGACACGTTGGGAGTGGGAGCGCACGTGCCTGTCATCTAGGCTGGCTGGGGCTGGGGTGGACCACAATATGAAGCCCCTGTTGGGAGTAGCTCTCTCTCTTCCTCTCTGTCTCTCTGATAAATAAATACCCATCAAAAAGCCAAAGGCCTAGGGAAGGTGGTGGTGGTAGTTGGTGTTCAGTCCAGAAAGACAGAAAACTTTTACGCAGTGATCACTCTGCCCCAGCCATACACCAGGAAAAAGCAGTTATCTGCATTTCTTCCTCTTTTTTTCCAATTTGTTAATTTGATTTATAGATCACTGCAGTCTATTATCATAACTGTATGCTTAGTTTTTTTTTTTTTTTATAAATCTCCTAAAATAAGTTCATTGTTCTTACAGAGCTAGCATTATACAATGGAACTACTTTAACCTTGTTCAAAAGAAATTTATCAAAGGAAACATAGGACTTGAGTGTGATGTTTCCATTTTTTTCTCTTTTTTTGGAGAGGTTTTTGCCATAGGGTGCATGTGCTTGCCAGACAGACAGAGAGACAGAGAGAAAGTGAGAAATCACCCCCCGGGGGGACGGCCACGCCACAATCCCTTCTCCTCCATTCTCCTCTCGGGATCTTAGGCACACACACACATGCGCCCGGCATGTTTTAAGCCACCAGGTCTGGGACTCGAACCGCAATCAACTACGTGGGAGTCCAGCAACATAGCCATTACGCTAACTGCTGGTCCCAAGTGTGATGTTTTCTTCACCTTGTACTGAAATATCACTTGCAGTGGAAAATGCCACTAATGTCACCAGGGTAGATTACAGCCTGAAGATCTTGTTGGGAGTACTCCTCTCTCTTTCTGTCTCCCTCATAAAAGAAAGAAATACGCAGACAAAAGTCTGCTCTTTCTAGACAAAGGTCTAGAGAATGGGGGGACAGCTTAGCAAGACAAGAAACTTATAAGCAAAAATCACTCTGCTCCAGCCATACACTAGGAAAAATACACCTGCTCGGCTACCCAGCCGTGCTAGCATAGGCTGAGTGGGGCACCTGGACTTCCACCCTCTTCAGGCTGCAGTGAACTACCTCAACATCCCCACTTCTATGGTTTCAGAGAAGACTAAATAGGGGCTGGGACTTTCATCCACTCTGGCCAGCACTGAGGTTTTCTTCTTCCCGCTGAGTCAGTGGGAGATGATTTGAAAACATTCTCTTGATTTTATTTTCCTAATTGTATGTCTTCCATGAGAGAGAAAGAGACAGACAAAAACTGACAAAGAAGACTGAGACTATTACCCTTGACAGAGTCTTACCACGTCAAGATCCTCCTCTTCCTCAGCCTTTCAAACAGGCAGAATCATGTTGTGTCTATGAAAATGCCTGAGATGTTCAGGTTGACCCAGAATTTGAACCCAGAGTTCCCATGTGGCTCCAGTATTGTGCTGTGGTACTTGGCCACCTGTGGCACCATTAGTGGGGCTGATTTCACTTTTGATTTGTTCATTGCTACTGTACATAAATATAATTAATATTCATATTTTGATTATTGTGCAACCTGGGTGAGCTCTTTGTTTACTTCTGATAGTTGTATTATTTTTAGAGAATTCCTAGAGAGTTTTCGATATACAAGATTATGTCATCTGCAAATAGAGATGGTTTTACTGCCTTCCCCCCACCTGAATCTGGGTGTCTTTTTTTTTTTTTTTTTTTGGAGATGTTTTTGCTATAGGGCGCTTGCGTTTGCCAGACAGACAGAGAGAGACAGAGAGATAGAAAGCGAGAAATCACCCCTTGGGGGGATGGCCACGCCACAGTCCCTTCTCCTCCATTCTCCTCTCAGGATCTTGGGCACGCACGCACAGGTGCCTGGCGTGAGTTTTAAGCCACCGGGTCCGGGACTCGAACCGCGGTCAGCTACATGGGACTTCAGCGACATAGCCATTACGCTAACCGCTGGTCCCCCTGGGTGTCTTTTATTTATTTATTTTTTTTTTACTTGCTTTCTCTGGACCTCCAGTACATTGAATAGAAGTGGCAAGAGCAGACATCTCTTATTTCTGATAACAATATGATGTTAGCTGTGGGTTTAATGTAGATGACTTCATGTATTTTTTTAAACATCAAATGAATCATACCGAATTCACTAATGGTAAGCCTGAGTTTTCCCCCAATATATCACAAACATTTCTCTATGTCATTAAGTAGTTTTTTCTACATCACTCTAATGGCTTCATGACATTCTATCATATGCGACCATCTTTCAAAATGAATTCTCATCATTTCTCTAAGGTTAGTAATTCTAAAAATTGTTCTGTTAACCCATGCAGTTAGCTCCATTATGATTTATTAAGGCTAATATCTGGATCAAAATGTGTGAACTATGTGATACATTTTTTCTAATTCAATTTAATTTGTATTTTGATTTCTTTTTCTTCAACCGAATTGTCAGTTGCTGTAGAACAGGATCTGTATTTTGCTTTTGAGTGTCTTGAAGAGGACTGAGTACAGGGCTATTCAGCTGAAGGTATTTAGGGAACATCTTTAAATGACTGTGTATCTCTTTATAACAAATGATTTATTCTTTTTTTTTTTTTGGAGAGGTTTTTTTTTTTTTTTTTTTTTTTTTTTTTTTTTTTTTGCTATAGGGCGCATGCGCTCGCCAGACAGACAGAGAGAGACATAGAGAGAAACAGAAATCACCCCCCAGGGGGGATGGTCACGCCGCAATCCCTTCTCCTCCATTCTCCTATCAGGATCTTGGGCACGCACGCACACATGCACCCGGCGTGAGTTTTAAGCCACCGGGTCCGGGACGCGAACCGCGGTCGACTACGTGGGAGTCCAGCGACATAGCCATTACGCTAACTGCTGGTTCCCTTCAACAAATGATTTATTCTTAAACATCTCTCATACATCTGAGATACTTCAACCGTGTTCTTTCTTAGCATTTAGAATATAAAAGTACTCTTCATACACACACATTTTAATAACAGCATTTTTGTATATTTTCTTTATGTAATTTTTATTTATACTTATTGCTTCCATAATGTCCGTGTAACAAAGAATTTCAAGTTGTCTTTTTCTTTCTTCTGTTTGAGGAAGAGAAGGAAGTATCAGGGAGTTGGCCATGATTTATATTGTTTAAATACAACAGGGTTTAGTGAGTAAATGTAGTTAGTAAAAACATGAGTTCCTTCTAAGAGACTTAATGGATTGAATGGATATCTTCCTCTTGTCTAAACAATCATCATAGGTAGTAACAATAAAATCTTGCAATTAGATACACACGAACTGAAAACCTGGGTGTGTTTAGAAAATAGTTTGCAGGCAGGGACTAGGAGGAACAAACTGTGTTAAAGAGACAGGAAACACCATGTGAAATAATATGAAAGGGGCCAAAATGCAATTCATGAAAATCCGTGCTGTGTAAAACAAACAGGAAAAGATAATGGTTATTAACTGTGAATAATCTGAGCTTTTGTGCTAATACTAAAATTTGCTATTTTGGGATCATTGCATTAAAGAACAAATGACATTTTGTTTTAAAAAGGAGAACATGGTCCTCCCATTGGACGCTATTTGACCTTAAAATTAACCAAGCAATCCTATAAAGTGTTTCTATATAAGACGTTTCAAAGCCAGCAATTTCATGCATATATGCATATATATATACATATATAAAATGTACCTCTTAACATATTTTAAAGAGATAACCCGTCCTTTTCTGTTTCCCTTTTTGGGAGAGGTTTTTGCTATAGGGCACGTGTGCTCACCAGAAAGATAGACAGAAAATGAGAAATCACCCCCCAGGGGAGTTGGCCACACCACAATCCCTTCTCCTCCATTCTCATCTCAGGATCTTGGGCATGCACGCACACGTGCCCGGCGTGAGTTTAAGCCACCGGGTCCAGGACTTGAACTGTGGTTGACTGCATGGGAGTCCAGCGACATAGCCATTAAGCTAACTGCTGGTCCCAAGGGATAACTCCTTTTATGAAATTTCACTCATCTGTTGGCAATGTCCATGCCTTTTAAAGTTTATAGAGATTCCAGAGTTTCTTATCAAGACATCTGGATCCTCAGCTCTTTAGGAAGGAATGTAAATACGTACAAGATTAGCTCATTTGCTAGTATTTTATTGAGGTGCAAAAATGGAAATACCATGTTGGACTGGGGCAGGACTAGCTCCTTGTGTATGGCGATTTTAGATTCCATGTGAAGATGAAACAGGCGCACAGTGATATAACGTACATATCTATGGTGCAGACTTACACCTGAATTGCTTAAGACCAATACCAAATGACAACACTGACTACTTGTGTAATATGTGGAATATTTTAGAGGAGCTATGTGGGCATAGAGAAGTCAGGTGAAAAGAACATACTCTGTCATGCTAAGAGCCAAATGTTCTGGGTGAGATGGGGCTTGGGAAGAAAGTGTGAAGTGATCAGATATGATTTTAGATGTCCTTTTTTTCCCTCCATCAAATCATAAAGAAAATAGACACTCATTTACCTAGTGTAGGGAAAAGAGAGGAAGGTTTTAGGACATATATATATACATACATACATATATTCAGCTTGAGAGAGCATTATTGTATTCTTTGATATGTTCAATCAGGTTCAGCCATAGAAGAGACAGTGGGGATATTCAGGAAAAGAGTTTATTATACTCACAGGTCCTAGAGACAGAAGCATACCACATAGGGCCACATCAGAAAGACACCAGGGAGGTCAGGAGGCAGGAGAGGAGTGGAGAGCTCTTCTGCCAGGCACTTTATTGGGTTTTCTGAAGGCAAAGCTTGGAGGGTGGAATGAATAGTTTCATTGATTAATCTGAAGAATTTTGGTGGGCTCTAAGCTATAGGAGTGGGCCCTAAATGCCTAGCACCTGATTTTAGGATGATTATGGCAGAGAAATATTGCCTCCTGGGCTATGTGGGCCAGATAAAGCAGATATGGCTCTGGACTGGTCAGTCTGCATATCGAGACATGCTCCCAGCTGAGCCCCTTGTTATCTTTAAGAACTAGGTAGGCTAGAGAAGGAAAGTCTCTCCTCAGCCACAATATTTTAAAAAAGATTTCTAAACATCATAATATAAAAAAACTTAAAAAGGCAATACAGAACACAATGGAAAAAAAGGACTGGATGCTATTGATCAGCATCAGCCAGCATGATGCTCAAAAAAGTTGACCTGTCTTCTCCAGAGGATAGTGTTGTCTCTGTTGGGATCCTAGAGCAATCTACAAAACAGGCTGAGAAGAGCCATTCCAAAGGTTGATGGACTAGAAGGGGTTCCAGAGCACCAAGAAAGATGCTCTCAAAGTAATCAATAACCAGTATGTAACTTCTGTGTTCTCAGTTTCTGGATTATGAGAGCCTTCTTATTTATTTATTTATTTATTTATTTATTTATTTATTTATTTATTTATTTATTTATTTGGAGGGATTTTTGCTATTGGGTGCGTGCGCTCGCCAGAAAGACAGAGAGAGACAGAGAGATAGAAAGCGAGAAATCACCCCCTAGGGGGGATGGCCACGCCACAGTCCCTTCTCCTCCATTCTCCTCTCAGGATCTTGGGCACGCACACACACGTGCCTGGCATAAGTTTAAGCCACCGGGTCTGGGACTCGAACCACTGTCAACTACATGGGAGTTCAGTGACATAGCCATTATGCTAACTGCTGGTCCTGAGCCGCCTTCTTTATCATCATGACCACTATTCTAATATGATTACTATCTAACTATGCCTGAGCACTATACTAGACCTGTTTGACATCCCTTACAAGGCCTGCCCTTCTCTTGCCAAATCATTCTACATGCTAAATAAGGTAGAATTTTGCAATAATTTAAAGTATAGAGAAATGATGAGATGAATGACACAAGTCAGAGGCAGTCTCGAAAGATGGTTGTATAATTTTGCAAGAGTTTTTGTTCTTTCTTTTTTCTGAGACTAAGAATGGTGGGAATAGGCAAGAAAAATTCCAAATATTATATGGTCCACTGTGTTGTTTGGTGCAAACATCCCAAGGAAACTGGAACCTAGTGTATTTGATGGGCCCTCTAACTATGGCAATTCAACCTGGAGCGTCCTGTATTTTCTTTTATTTCTCAGACTCCCTGCAATTATTAATAGTGGAGATCATCCAAGGGCAAAGAATGTGTGGTCCTTTTGACCAACGACTAGGTTCTATAAATAAAAGAGCTTACTAATTATCATCTCTTCCATCTCTATTCCATTTCTGCCACCCACAGCAAAGAAGGACTCTATTAAAAAACATTACTATTTAAAATGCTAAATTAATTTTGTATTACTTTTAATTTCCCAGAAGATTTTGAAGATTATGGAACCATCTGTGAATGCCAAGAAGTGGTAATAATGCCAGGAGAACCTGCCTCAGCCTTGGTAACCCTTTTATTTTCAAAAGGGACCTGAATTAGGTCATTGTATTTACTGATGAGTTACAATTTTTACCTTCTTTCCAATTGGTAAGAAGGGAGACTGTATACTCCTGTAGGGCATGTGTGTATAAACAACCAACTATACTGTAGTAAACAGTTTATATCAACTACTTAATGAGCTAATTTAGTAATTAGAGGACATGAAAAAGTTCAACTGGTTCATTCGGAACTTGTGTTAATGTACCATGTATCCTTTGGTAGCTAGGTGAAGCTTATGAACCATTTGTGGACCAGTTACAAAGCTATCGTATCTGAGCTCAAGTCCTTCCTTCTAAAATCCACTTTGTGTCCTTAGGGCTGAGACTTTGTAAACCACATTTTATCAAAGCCAGCTGGCTGACTGTGAGGCTTTATTGATAGGGGACACTAGAGGGAGAAGGTAAGGCTGGAAGAGGGAAATTCTTTCTTTCCTATTTATTTGGCTTGAATTTCCTGTTCGTTTCTTGCCTTTTTATTTTTTGCTGTGCAATAGTTTTCCACCTTAGCAGCAGCAGTACCTTCCCATAACAATAACTGAAATCATTTTTCAGTTTTTCCATCCCTTGAAGAGTTGGGTTATCTGCTATCTCAGAGGCATGAACACCAATTGACATCCCCCCAACCCTCTCAGAAGTCTAGCTTCCAGCTCCACAAGTTCTTTTCTCTAGACTTGTAAGTTCTAGAAAATTCCAATTGCATTCTTTTGTTCCTCCAGGCCAAGGAGGGTGACTGACTCCTGTCATTGTTACTTGCGTGATACTTTAATGCAGGGATAGGTGCATTTATATCTGCAGTGTGTATGGCTGCTTTTGTTCTATAGCATTAGAGTTCAGCAATTGAGATCATATATTCTGCTGAAAATACCAACACTTTCATGCAGTTTGTTGAATGCTTCCTCACTGTTCCATTCTTGTCTTTTGTTAATAACTTTATGTTGTACTATTTTTTTTTAATGTTAAATACTATCTGTTCAAATAATTGATGTAGTTTCTGTCTTGTGTGGATCTTGATTGATCTAGAATTTGGTCCCACAGTGGTCTCGGGTAACAGACACTCTAAAATAGAATTTGGGATTTGATTTGGTCATGTCCTTGGGTTTGAACACAATGCTAAAATTAGATATTGGTAACCCATAGCATGCATAGGCATCTAATTTAATCAAATCACCACCTATGTTAATTGTGACAAATTGCAAGTGCCTAATAAACTGCTGAACTTGACCTTGATGGCAGTAACAATAACGACAAGGACGTCAAGGTGGGATAGATGTTTTGATTGTGTTGGCACTCTTATAGAAAAAGAAAATGAGAACTCTGAGACTCAAAATCTATTGCTGCCCTAAATGAATATTTTAATTTTGTAGACACATGGCTAACATTGCTGAAAATCAAATAAAACTTTTATTTAAGCAGGTTGTACAATGAGAGCAAAAGTCAAATTCATCTTTTTTAAATCTTTCATAACTGGGCTTTGAGTCTGATGGACTCAGAAATGCTTCCTTATTAGCTTGGTGAAATACATAAATCTATTCTCTGAATAATGCTTCTAGAAGCATAAAATAAAATGTATACAAGTATAAAATAAAGTAAGAAACATTATATTAAAATACAGTAATCAAAATTGTTTTTAGAAACCCATGTTATTTAAATTAATCGTTTAAAAAACAAGATCTGGCAGTAGGTCCTAAAAGTGTCATTATTTTGAGTACTTGTTTGAGATATCTGCATCAACTGTGATTTAATATAAAATATAAATAAAAATATAATATAAAATATCCATGTTGACAAAGTCATGAGTAACCATTATACTACTGTGAATTTTTGTTTATAGATGTGTATATATATATATATATATATATATATATATATGGGTAGATAAATAGATATATAATGTATTGATATCATCTATATATATCTGTATATACAGATAGTTATCTATATATACAGATATATAGATATCTATATATTTCTCTCTATATATATACACACAGATATCTATATATACATATGTATCTATATGATGTACATATATATCTATATCTATATATATCTTTATATATTTAATTGCTAGAGGACATATGCAGAGGGAGAGAGGAAGAAAGCACTCTCCCCTTCCTGCCTCCCATTGAGCATGGTCAAGCTGCAATCACTTCTCCATTTCTCCATCTTGGACTTTGGGAAGATATGCACATATGCCTGTCATGGTTTTTGTTTTTTGGGTTTTTTTTGGAGAAGTTTTTGCTTTAGGGCGCGTGCGCTCGCCAGACAGAGAGAGACAGAGAGACAGAAAGCGAGAAATCACCCCCCGGGGGAATGGCCACGCTGCAATCCCTTCTCCTCCATTCTCCTCTTGGGATCTTGGGCACGTAAGCACATGCACCCGGCGTGAGTTTTAAGCCACTGGGTCTGGGACGTGAACCACAGTCGACTATGAGGGAGTCCAGCGACATAGCCATTATGCTAACTGCTGGTCCCCCCGTCATGTGTTTTGAGTCACTAGGGTTGGGTGTCAAATCATGTGATCATCCATGTGGGACCCAGCTCCCTTAACCACTAGGTCATGGAACTGGCTCTGCCTATATTGTTATTGTTGAAGGAAATCCTACGTTTCAGTTAGAGGTTAATGAAAATAAAGTACTTTTTTATGACAGAGAGAGAGCTAGGTATTTTTGGCAACAGTGATCTTCCTGTCTCAGCCTTCTAGTTAGCTAAGATTACAGGTGTGCACCACCATGCTCAGCCTATTTAGGTTGGTCTGGGAACCTACCCTGGGCATCCCATGTAATCCCAGCCTTGTGTGCCCTACTGCAATGCCACTATATCTGGGCCAAGATGTAATATTTTTTCTCCAAGTCTACTAATCTTCTGAATTATATCCATGTACTTCAAATTAAGAATCCCTGTTTTAGCAGAATAAGTGTTCTTGAGATGTTAGCTGACTTAGTTAAAATGAATTAGACTAGTGCCAAGGTCTCCCTTTAACTCTTTCTGTGTGTGACTCATCATCGTATCATTCTTTATTTCTCACCTTGGGAATCTCTTTATCTAGGAGACCAGTTGACATATACCTTCCCTGTATGTCTATATAGTTCTCAGAACTTTTGTTATTAAAGTACTATGGTAATATAATATTAAAGAACTTTATGGTACTTTACTTTCTTCATCAAAGCACTCTGTTATTATACTGCCAATTTGCATTTATGTGGTTTCCCTACTAGACTGAAAGTTCTCTGGTATAAGAGAACTGGTCTTGCTTGTTCTCGTTCTATCTCTAGCATGGGGCCTGTCACCTGCTAGATGCTCAATTTATGTTTGTGAATGAACAAGTGAATGAATGGATGAATTCTGAGGTGCATATAACTTTTTCTCTTATTCATGGCCAGACGTCTTGGCTAAGTATTTTATAAACATATGCCATGAGATTGAAGAGAACATTGTGAAAAAATGTATGAGCACAAATCTGTCTGCCACTGGAAAAGAAACTAGTGTTTAAACCTTACTGACAGTGGTGTATAGACATGTCTCTTAATAGAATGTTTTTTCCTTGCAAATACAATTATGCTTCGTTTTACAGTATCAGTATGACCTATATATACGTCAGGGGAAACGAGTTTTCTTCTTAACTCTGGGGATCAAGGTGAGTCTTGATTAAGCTAATCTGGGCCTAGTATTTCCATCTGACAGTTTGATCTAGGCACTTACTACAGTCATGGACTGGACATGTGATGGCAAATCTGCCAAGAGGTTTCTAGGAAAGGATGAAAGAATGTGCATGGGGGAGCAACATTGCTGCTTTCCTCCGTTTGGATATGGAATTGATCAGGCCACAGTGTGATAATGAGGGGAGCAGCTGGCACACCGAGAATGGTAGTGTGCAAAAATGGGGAGAAAGTGGGTCACGGATGTCATTGAGAAGCTCTATTAATCAACTTCTGTACTTGTTATACAACAGATGTCTTCATTGTTTATTGGTTGGATTTTTTTGGTACTTGCATCCCAAAGAGTTACAGCTGCATCACCTTCATAATGGAAAGGCAGCCTTACAAATGGTCCCGCACAGATGTGATGGGGAGTCCTTTCTGCCTGAGATCTTGATGGAGTAACAGAGGTCTGACACAGTAGAAGGAAATTGTTTCAGTGCTCCAAAATTCTAGCAGACTCATTTAAAGAAAGGGTAGGGTACCAGCCATTTCTGAAGTTCATTATATGAGAACATCTAAATCTGGGTGATAAGTATATCTGTCTTTGTAGGTGAACACCAAATACCCTTTTCGAACCCATGTAAGCCATAGGAAGGCAAATGCAGCATGTTATGTGTTACCGTGTTATGAAACTGGCTTTGACATTTGGATGTCTACCACTTGGTGAGTGGTTAGTTATAAAATGCTATTGGTTCAACAGATTATACTTCTGGAATAAAGCCTGGACTTCTGGGATCTTTTTAGTGGCTGGTTTATTTGTATTTCCAAGGCCATTTTTTCCAATAAGCCAACACAATCAAATTACATGCAGCTTTGAAGACATTCTACCTTACAGTTTGACATTTTAATTAGGACTTTAAAGAGATAATAATCACTGCCCACAACTTCCCTAATGTTACCTAGAAATGGGTCAGTTAATTAGGATCCCAGAAAAACCACTGCATACATTTCTTTTTAATTGTTTTTCCAAACTTCCATCACCACATCTCTTGGCTTTAACTCAGACCAAATCAAACAAACAGCAGGGAAGGATTCAATCTCTCTGGCCTTCAGAAAAAGCTAGGGTGCAAATAAGGAAGTCAGTTTGTGTTCAAAATGTATGTCTCATCCAGTATAAGACATATTTCTTTCATTTCAAGATTGCTTTGGAAAGGAAAACCATGCAAGTTCTTTTCATTAGATCTTTCTTTGTGAAGACTCTAGGATCTTGTTTACCTGATCTCCTTGATTCTTGTATCTATACTTCATTTTTCTTGATCTCTTCTAGAGTAGTGTTATTGATGGGTGGTCCCACTAAGAAAGTTGTTACAGCTTTCTGTCTGCATTACATTTCTTCCAAGTGAATTTTTACAAGGTAGAAGGAAAAATGATTCCACCTATTATCAAGAAACAAAGGGGCCCAGGGTGTGATAGCTATTCAAAGAATGAATTTTATACTGTTGGGCAGATTATGTGTAACAGGATGCTCACTGCTTCACTAAACCTTGCCCCTCCCTATCTCTTGGGTCAATATACTAGAATGGCAATGTGGTACATGTCTAAGTTGTTTGTCTAATGCTAGGATGTGTTTTGACACATTCAGAAGGGAGGGGTGGTTGCTGCTTCCCAGAAGGGATTTAAAAAGTATAACAGTATGCTACCCTGCCATGCTTCCAGGCAAGTACCTTTACACTCAGTTTTTTTTTTGGGGGGGGGGGCGGGTGGGAGAGATTTTTGCTATAGGGCGTGTGCTCTTGCCAGACAGACAGAGAGAGACAGAGACAGAAAGCGAGAAATCACCCCCCAGGGGGGATGGCCACGGCTCAATCCCTTCTCCTCCACTCTCCTCTCGGGATCTTGGGCACGCATGCACACACGCCCGGCGTGAGTTTTAAGCCACCGGGTCTGGGACTCAAACCGCGGTCAACTACGTGGGAGTCCAGAGACATAGCCATTACACTAAGTGCTGGTCCCACTTTACACTCACTTTTGAACCTGACTACATGTACCTCGGCCCCTAATTATATTGATCAGTTCATCCCAGTTCCTGAGATCCAGCAGTTATTTATTTCCTTAAATAAATAGTTGGACTCTTGTGGGTTAATTTGCAAGATAACCTCCATTTGCAACTTCATTGATGACTTTGTTTTTCATTATCTTGCTAAATGCATTCACTTCACTCTTGCTCATTGTCAGAGGCAGGTATGCTGTAAAGCAAATCAAATGCAAGCCTTGAGATCCCTACCTTATACAGGCTCCTTCCTAGTCTCAGACGAGAGATCGTGCAATGTACTCACATCATCATATATTTTTGTAAAACTTGAAAATGTAAGGTAACAATAATCAGTTATAACTACTGCTTGTATTTACAACCAATTTTGTGTTCATAATTTTGTATTCTCTCTCTTAAAGAGAGACTTCCAAATTGCATGGCTTGTAGGTCCAACAAACCTGATCTGTCTCTGCTCATTATGAAAGTATTTCATTGAAGGTAGTAGGTTCTGCATTAGGAACGTGTGCTATGTTCAGATACTCACAAGTTTGCTTTTCAAGGTAACTGTCTATAGAAAGGAATGTCCTTGAAGTAGACAGAGTTTGTGTGGCATGCTTTTATTTTCCTATCTCATGTTTCTCCACGGTTTCTTCGATTTTGGTATATTGCTCTGATCTGAAGGGTCCAAATGAGGCAAGCTGTGTGTAGCACTTAGGACACATTAATGCACATATTAAGTTCTCAGTGAATGCCTGCTATAATAATAATTATTAAGTTAGTTTGTTCCTGATCTTGCAGTCTCATTTATTTCTTTGTCTATCAGTCTTCACTGAAGAGCCCACTCTAGTTAATATCATCCTGACAAATGCCCCATTCCCCAGATGTATCTTTTTTTATCTGCTGTTAGAAATATTTTTCTCCTAATTTACAGTCATCTCAAAGAGCAATTTAATAACGTTCTTTATGATGGACCACTGAAAGCTGAGGATGACTTAATACAGTGTCCCAAGGTGACATAGTGGAAGAGCTTTGGGTTTAGAGGACTGTGCCACCACTTATTAGCCAAATGACCACACTAACTTCATATTATTCATCTGAGAAACAAAGAAGTAACGCTTACTTTACAGGGATGTTTTGGGGAGTATAAAAACGACCTAGCACAGCATCTAAAATTAATTAGACACTTAACGAATGGCCGTTATTATAATCAGGTCACTTTTGATGATGATGTGTATAAATCCCAAGGGAGATATCTTCAATGGAGAAATTCAGATGATTTTCTGTCAATTGGGGAGATATTTAAAGGCATGGTAGGGACCAGCAGTTGGCATAATGGCTATGTTGCTGGACTCCCATGTAGTCGACCGCAGTTCGAGTCCTGGACTCGGTGGCTTAAAACTCAGGCTGGGTGTGTGTGCGTGCGTGCCCAAGATCCTGAGAGGAGAATGGAGGAGAAGGGATTGCAACGTGGCCATCCCCCCTGGGGGGGTGATTTCTTGCTTTCTGTCTCTATGTCTCTCTCTGGCGAATGCCCGTGCCCTATTAGCAAAAACCTCTCCAATAATAAATAAATAAATAAATAAATAAATAAATAAATACATACATAAATATAAAGGCTTGGTGATTTTTCTAGTGTTTAAGTCTGACATAGTTAAAATGTCTATGTCTATGAACAGGTTTATGTTTTCTAAGGTCTAGGATGGAGAATAATGAAAAATAAACCCACAATGTTCTAGCAGACTAGGGAATTTGATATATCAACTGATAGGTGCACTTGATGGGATTTCATAGCACTTGGGTTAGAATTAAGTCTAGCTAGTGGACTTTTGATTCCTGCTAGAATTTAATAAAAATATTATCAGAAATTTAAAAACTGAATATATTTGCCTAAGTGACCTATGTTTTACTTAATTTCTGTACAAATTTAAATAACGACTGGTAATTGTTAAGCATTTGTACTTTAAAAAAAATATGGTTAAAGGTTAGAAGAAAGAATAAAGAACTTGAAGGTAAATCCTCAAATCTCATTTGAACCTCAATCCAATTGTCTTCACTATCAGGCACCTAAGTTATTAATTTCTACCTTATGTGGCAATTTAAGAAAAATATCTATAATTTTTCCTTAATTTGCTTGAGTAAACCATTATTATTATTTTGTTTTCATGAAATGGATATATTTTTCTCTTAACCTCTTTATCTAATGAGACCAAACTTGATAAAAACAAACAAACAAACAAACAAAAACTCTTCTGAACTCAAAGATAGCTATATTTTCAAGGGTAATAGCCCAATTTTGGCATGCATGTCTACACTGACACACATAAATAAAATGGGTGATAAGACTGGATGGTAAAACTGGTATGTAGATTTTTTAAAAAATAAATTTGTGTTATATAAAAAATGTGTTATATAAAAATTTGTGTTATATAAAGATATGTAAAATTCTAGACTATGAACTTCTAAAGGGCAGCATCAAGCAGAATGCTGGGAAATTAGCAAAGGCTCAATATACATTTGTTAAGTGAATCAATGCATTAGTTGAATTGAGTTAAATGGAGGTACTTGAACCTGTTGGCAAAAAATGCATGAAGTATTTTGAAGAATGTGAATATTCAAGCTTCTGGGAGGATTGGAGATTTCTTAGGGCTTAGAAATAAACTCAGTAAACAGGAAGGCCAACTGCCTCGTATATCAGGGAAACTGAATAACTTGTTTAAATTAGTGATGAATGAAGGAGATGGTATGGAAGGCAAAATGAAGTTCTCATGAAAGCTATTCTGTACGTTGTTTCTCTAAGTAAATCAGTAATTGATGAGTAGACTTTATGGGATGATATTGAGAAAATGAATGTTATGCCAATGACAAGACTTGGTTTCTTCTCAGATTATTTGTGTTGACTTACAGTTTTCCATTCCTTACAGGCTAACTCTTAGGACTGTCCAGATAATTGTGTTATAAGGGAAACCTATTGTATTATGCATTGCTTGAAAAAAAACATAATCATAGTTGAGAGGATTAGAAATGTCTGTCTTTCTAAGGTTTTCATTGGAATGAGTTTTGACATATATAATGTATTTGGTGAAAAGTGCAAGTTTAGAGGAAGATAAAGAATGGAAAGTCAGTTTTTTACAATGAACAAAACCTGGAGTACAACCACTCACGAGGCTCTACTCACTGTCAAACCCCATTTAGTTGAAAAGGAAAGAAAGGGAACAAAATTAAAAAGCACCATGCTTCTAAGGTAGAGAAACATCCCCTTGTAGGTATTTGGGGTTCCTAGATTGTGTCCGTCTATGACATAGATCTAATTCATAGATTTAATTCAATGGATATCTAAGTCCTCCTCTATTTGAGGTGTTTGGCTTCCTTAAACCTCTTGCAAAACTACTCATCTAGAGAATCTAAGAAGCAGATCACAATAAAGCTGGTAAGTACCAGCTGAAATAACTGGTTGACTTTTTAAGTCCCAAAGGAAATTTAGCCTTAGCCAAGCTTTTGAATTTCTTGGAGCTACCCTCTAGACTGATGCCTCTTGGAGGGGTTCTTCTCATCAGTAGCAGCTATGAAGTCTGGAATGTCTGACCTAGTTCCCTTTCCATTTTAGCTTTGAAGACAAGTGGGGAATTACTGGAGCTGGGGTTCAACTGGTATGGTATCCTAGACTAAAATGTCATTATTTTAAAACAAGAGATGAACAATGTAGTCTCTTCCTGGTGGTGAGTGAGAGTAAGGAAAGTTACAAAATGCAGGCAAGTCAAAAGTATTATAAATGTTTTACCAGCATGAGACCAGTACCAAAGGAGAGCTATAGCTACAGGTGGAAAATATTAAATTACTATTTTCATACTTTCTTCCTAGTGCCCTCAAAAGTTTTGGCAGAGGTATGACTAAAGGCTGCTGCCCTTGCTTAGAAAAAAGGAAAGAAAGAAAGAAAATAAGTTTATGAGAGAAATTGAATTCAGAGTCTGGACTCATGAAATTGGGCCTGGCTAAGCAAATGTTAGTTTTTCAGTAAAATAATTTCTATAAGCTGGAACTAAATTGATTGGATGGCTTTGAAGCTAACATTTTTGGTTATCCTTTTTAAAGGATCTTTTGAAATGTCTGTTGGTGGAAAAGATGTGAGGTTCATAGTAATATTTGAAAACAAGTTAGGCATATCAAAAAGAGAAATTTCATTAGACTATCCCGTATTTTCAAAATTTAATCTTGTATCATCTTCTATGATAGACCACTGAATAAAAAAATGCTTCTCAAGCATGGTTGGTATATCAGCTTTGGTTAGTTAGGAATTTTGCCAAAATATCCATTCTTTTTCTAAGCCTGAGGAAAATGAACTAGCAAACGGATGTCACTTTTATAAGCACACTGCCTTTTTGGGTTATGTAAATAAAAGAATTTTCAAGGAAAAAAATTCTATTTACAAAACTCTACCTTGTTAATATCCCAGAATTGAGTTGCTTATAACATTTGGGGAAGTGAGGAGGGTGGAGAAATATCTCTGGCATTAGCTGTAGGTTGGACAAACCAAATTAATTTTATATGTTTATTATGGAGATTTTTCCCTTTTTCTGAATTTCTAATCCCTTCAATATTCCCTTTGACCAGTGGGCTCTGCTAGGAATTTCTCTTAGTAAATACAGTAATTAGGAGGAGGACTACATGATGTACAGATGTACAGGTATTTGTGTGTCTTATCTGCATTTGCTCACACTGACTAAGCCTGACTATGATCGGGGATTATATTTTCCAAACCTCAAGGAATGCGTTTTAGTAGTTCCTTTTCAGATTCTTCTCACTCAGTGAACGATTCAGAGGGAAAACACTCAGATTCAGGTGAAGAGAGTCATACCAAATACTTGCCAGACCACAGAAACTTCAGCTGCCCGGGCTTAAGGCTGATTTCAGTCACTTAAGAATTTGGGGGTGAAAACACTGTTTGTATTGAACTTGTAGAAATTCTGCCAATATCACAGGACAGGGAGCATGTCTGTCACCCATTCCACTGAAGAGTCATTTAACAGTCAGTCTGTTTTAATAACTTCTTTTTATTTCTTCATCATCATTGTTTAGATTGTTAGACCCTCTAGTACTTTATAGAATCCAGGATTAGAATTTCTTTTCCTTGGGGCCAGCAGATGACATGGTGGTTAAGGGTGCAGAACTCCCACATGGCCAACCATGGTTTGAGTCCTGGACCTGGTGGCTTGCTTTCTCACTTTCTCTCTTTCTTGCTGTCTCTCTCTGGTCAAATTTAAGTAAATAAATAAATAAAGGTCAAGAATTCTTAAAAAAAAAAAAAAAATTTCCTGTGAACATTGAACTTCTCCCCTCATAATCCTGCTTAGGGGGAAGGGGTTTGCTCCGTCTTGATTGTCTCCCGCTTGTGTTTGGGTCTTTATGCTCTGACTCAATTGTCTGAAACATGAGCATGTGGGCCAGCTGGTTACATGGTGGTTAAGGCAGTTGGATCCAACATGGCTGACTGCATAGCTTGAGATCTGGACCCAGCGGCTTGAAAATCACACCAGGTGCTTGTGCGTGTGCCCAAAATCCTGAAAATGGAAGAGAAGGGATTGTGGCATGGACACCCACTGTGGGAGGTGATTTCTTACTTTTCTTGTCTCTTTCTAATGAGTACACATGCTGTATAGCAAAAATTAAAAGCAAACAACCAAAAAAAAAAAAAAAAAAAAAAAACAAGAGCATGCATCAGAATCACTGAAAAGCTTGTTAAACTATGGGTTTCTTAGCACTCACAACAGAATTTCTGATTAAGTACATCTGGGGTGGGACCTGAGAACTTTTTTTTTTTTTGGAGAGGTTTTTGCTATAGGGCGTGTGCGCTTGCCAGAAAGAGAGAGACAGAGAGACAGAAAGGGAGAAATCACCCCACAAGGGGGATGGCCACTCTGCAATCCCTTCTCCTCCATTCTCCTCTTGGCATCTTGGGCATGCATGCACATGCGCCTGGCATGAGTTTAAGTCACTGGGTCCGGGACTCAAACCACAGTCGACTACATGGGAGTTTAGCAATATAGCCATTACGCTAACTGCTGGTGCCAAGAATTTGTTTTTTAAAATAGTTCTCAGCTGTGGCTATGCTACTGGATCTGGGACCACATTTTGAGAACCATTGTTGTAACTAGCCACCAGCTCCCACCCCCAGAATATTCTGCTTTACTTTTGTTCACAAATAACTTACTTCTATTCTCTTTTTCCTCTTTTGAGGCCATTTTTCCCCAGTCATTTTTATATATGGTGCTAATTGTGCTAAGCATACTTAAGTCTTATCACCTAACATAAACACATTCAGAATATACAGCTTTCATTTCGGATTATTCATCGGAGCACTGTATGCATCTAGTTACCTAAGGAGGGTTTGACATCTACAACTATCACAGCCAAATTTTTAATCACATGAACTCAAACAGACAAGGCTGAATCATGGGTTGTTGTCAAGTTCTGCTCTGGGATGCCAGCTTATTTCTGCTTCATGGTGGAGTTTGTTTGCTCAACGGATCCTCTAGCTATCCATAGGGTGTTCCCTGAATACTTGTCTTGGGAAACAGAAGTGTAAATGTTTTTGTATAGTGACACATTTATTGTTTCCAGAATATTTTGAATCAGGTATGCCTAGTGGTTTGGAAGATCTCAGAATAGATGATTCAAGTTGGTCATCACCAATAGGCAAGAAGGGTAAATATAGCCCATGCTAAATGTAAAAGCACTTGCCAAGGAAGCAGTTCATCTTGTTTAATTCTACCAAGGGAAAGTGACATCGTAGTTGCCGCAGACCTATTTGTGGTGGTCTGGTGGGGGTGCAGGGGCAAGTGCTGTGGGGTATATGCTAGCACTTTGAGAATCCCAACACTAGCCCCACCTGTGGGAAAACCACACATGTGATGAGAGAAGGACTTGTAATGTGACATGACGAAGTAACTGAGAGAGGCCGCCTCTTTTGCAATGTCTAGGACTAATTCAATGGATTTTCTTCCCCCTCCCCCCACGCTTCAGTGGCTTTCAGCAGCTTCTTTGGTGACCAGCTACATCGTTTCGCAGCAGGCTAAAGTGCTCACAATTGCATCAAAGAGCATGCTGAACAGTGACATTCCACTTTAAAAGGACAGAGCTGCACACAAAGTCGGCTTTTATTTTGGGCAAGATCCTGTTAACTGCACGCAGTGTCATGTGTGACCACATGGCACGCACTGCTGCCATGCTCCCAGCACTAAGCCTACATCGTCGCTCCCTTAGTTGTGAATCCTGGACAGAGGCACTGGATGTCAGCATTTCCTCCTGAGCATTCCATTTCTTTAACTGTATTCATGCACGGTTTGTCTGTTTGCTTCACTTCTTTACCCCTTTCAGTTCACTCTTCTTTTGGAGCCTATATTTTAATATTACTTCTGGTAGAGGATTGGTTCCCTGAATACACTATTCAGTGTTTTCTTTTGATAGGGGACGCTCACAGTAGTGCAACCTTACACAGAATGCAGAGCAAGCCCAACTCGGCCTGCCACGCTTCCAAGGAGAAAGCAGCTGTCTGTAGAGTGTGGTGACACTTCTTTAATGCACTTGTCACAGTTAATAGTTGTACAGATTTGAGTGATTGTTTGATCCATATCTGTCTTTTTCACTGAACACAAGCCCCTGTGAAGACAATGGCTACCTGTTTTGCACGCTATCAGATCATTAATGCCTATCTGAGTGCTTGGTATACAGCATATGCACACTAATATTTCCTGGGGAGGAAGGAAGAGTATGCATCCCAGGGTACCAATTGAGGTATGGAAAGTCTTTAAATGGTGTTAACTAAACTTTTGAAACAATACACTGCTTTGGCAAGGACTGTACAGAAAATCCCAGGTTTTATCATTGGGTTTTTGTTTGTTTGTTTGTTATTTTAGTTTATTTTGAGACATTCTAATTGAGGAATTTTTTTGTGTGTGTGGAGATAAACAATATTTCACTCAATGTGGAGAAAAATCAACTATTATAAATTATGCAGATCTTTCAGCAACTTGTTTCTGAAATAACACAAATTGCTAGAGCTTTATATTAAAAGTCTCAAAACTTTGGAAATATGGTCTGTATTAATTTTCTAACAAGTACCACAGACTGGGTGGCTTAACAATAGACATTTTTTGTTTCATAGTTCTGGAGGCTAGAAGTCCATTGTGTTGGCAGAGTTGGTTCCTTCTGAGGGCCATGAGAGAGAAAACTCTTTCAAGCCTCTCTCCTAACTTGTGGTGGTTCTTGGAAATCTTTGGTGCTCTTTGGCTTGCAGAAGCATCATCCTGATCTCTGTCTTTATGTTCACATGGTGTTCTTCCTGTGTGTCTGCATGTTCTTATAAGAATACTGGTTATATTGGATTAAGGCCAACTCTACTCCCGTCTGACATCATCAGAGCTAATTACATCTGCAACAACCCCATCCAAATAAGGTTAAGCTCACTTTCTGAGGTGCTGGGGGTTGAGATTTCAATACATGGATTGTAGGCACATACAATCAATCCATAGTATGGCCAGGCAAGAAGTAACTTGAGAATAAGGGACTCATCTGCTTTGCCAAATCTGCAGCAGAACCACCTCCCTGTGTTTCCTGCCATATCCTTTCAGTGGCAGGATTTTGACCCTTTTCTAATGGAAGCAGCAGGGTCAGTATAATCTGGACTCGGCAATTAACTCTGATTTCAGTAGTTGAACCTGATTCAGAGAACTGGCTGGCAGGTGGTTTGCCAGCTGGCAGCCTTCTCCATGCCATCCCCAGTGGCAGTTAGGGACATTGGCATGCAGTGGGGCAAGCACCGCTGAGCCAGTATGGGAAGACTCCTGTTGTCTGCAGAAGGTGCAAAATCTCCTTTCTTTGTCATTGGTGCCTGTGAAGAAGGCCCCTTTGCTCCTCTAATATGTGAAGAAGAGAAAAAAAAAAAAAAAAAAAAAAACTTCTAGGGGAGTGTTTGATATTGGCTCCTCGAACCCTGACACATATTGATCTGTTCTTTCTAAAGAGATCCTGTACGCAGAAAGAACTAGGATGATGAAATCCACTGGAACCCTCTGACACAAATATTTTACTTCACCATAGTAAAGGGAGAAGGTAATGTTTGACTTCTGGCTGAATGTTCATGAGAAAGACCAATATTTAATCTTGTCTCTGGCTGGTTATCAAGAGAACATGTTACATCACTTGCTTGTGGCTTCCAGGTGCTTAAAAAAGTAACTGGCTGAGATACAAGGGCTTCCTGAATTGTAAAACTGAGAGCGAGTCAGTTGTCCCTGTTGATGTGGCCTGTGCTCTGGGCTCACCCCTCGGCAGTGCAGTCATTGCGCTTGTCTGGGAATCACTGTGATAGAGACAGCTGAGCACGGTTACAAGCAGAGGACACCAGGGTGAATGCTTTGTTCAATAGTGAGTTAGTAGAGGCAGAACATGAATGTGGCTCTCTGCCAGATGGACCGGAGTGAATTCCCTAATAGTGCCATTTTAAAGCAATCTAGAATCTGGATTCCTTGCATCTTTACTAAGCTGGACCTGTCTCCATCATCTTCAGTTTTGATGTATAAACTTCCACGTAATTGATTCTTATCCTTTCACATACAGCATTGAACAGTTTTCCTTTGCTTTCATGGTTTTAGGTTTGTCAATGTCACAAAATACATGCTAAAAGTATTTTTATACCCAAAAAGTAGTCATAGTTAAATATATATATATATATATATATATGTGTGTGTGTGTGTGTGTGTGTGTGTGTGTGTGTGTATTGACATGTTTCTGTGATGCTAAATACCTTAAAAAATACAAAGGCATAATATAAAATAGAACTCTTTCCCCAAAACAATAAAAAAATCGGTGTGTTCCAAAATGAGGTCCTTGTACTTCAAGTAAGATCCTGCCTTCAGTTCTTTAAACTATAATTTTGTGGATAATTAGACATAAATAAGCATATAAGGAAAGATGAGGTTTCTGTGGGATCTTGATAGACTTGAAACCAAATATTGTGGATTCACATTCCCCAGATGGCATTTGGAGGTCACAGTGGACTAAATGTGGATGTCCCCGAAAAATCCATATGTTGACATCCTAGCCTCAAAAGTGATGGTGTTGGGTAGTGGGGCCTTTAGGAGGCGATTAGGTTATGAAGTCAAACCTCTTAGGAGTGGGATTTGTGCCCTTGTGAGAGACCCCAGAGAAAAAGCTTACCTCTTCCACCATATGAGGACACAGATGTCTATGAGTCAGAAAGCAGGCTCTCGTGACACTGAATTTGCCAGCACCTTGATCTTAGACTTCCCAGCCTTCAGATTCATGGGGAAAAATAAAAGACTTCTTTATAAGTAACCCAGTTTATGGTATATTGTTATAGTAACCCTGAGTGACTAAGACACAACTTTACGTGATGCCGTCTTAATCGATTACATTGAGCTAGTGGGAGTCCATATTACATAGTTAAGAGGGTAAGCTTCTTGGAGTCTAGTGGTTGTTTTTAAATACCACTTCCACCACTCACAACCATGTGGCCCTGGACATGTTATTTAACTTTCCAAAGTTCAGTTTCCTTACCTATAACTTGCTGATAGATCTTCGTACGTATGCCATTTTCTTTTTTGTGTGAGCATGAAACAAGACAATACATGTAAACTGCTTAGTAGAATAGCATGTAGTAAATGCTTAATAAGTATTAGATAATAATAATTAGGATACTTGTTATGATGTCCTCACTCCTAGAGAAGCTGACTCCCTTACAAAATGCATTTAGAATCTAATGACTTCCCATCATTTTAGAACATTTTCTTAGTTTATGACTGATCATAAGGATTCAGGTATGCCAGAACTTCACATCACCCTATAGTTCCAGATCTGAATGGAAAGAAAACATCCCTGAAGAGATCATAGGTGTGGCAGTAGCACGTCTTAGGAGCACCCAGTTCATTACAAGCCTGAACAATGTGATCCTTGCTCTGGGCAGAAATCACTGTGCAAGGAAATGCCTGTTTTGTAAGAAGATAATTCAGACTTGTTTTTCAGGGCATTCCATAATCTCAATCTTCTCAGCTACAGCAGCAACAGCAGCAGAAAGAATGATTGAACATGGCACCCAAAGGTAGTTTGCAACTTTAGGGTGAGTAAATAGAAAAGGACACAGGAGGGGACCAGCAGGTGGCATGCTGGTTAAGGTGCGGGATGCTCCCACATGGCTGACCTCAGTTCAAATCCTGGACCTGGTGGCTTGCTTTCTCACCTTCTCTCTCTCTCTTTGTCTTTGTGTGTCTCTCTGATCAAATTAAAAATAAATGGAAGAGAGACCAGCAGTTAGCGTAATGGCTATGTTGCTGGACTCCCATGTAGTCGATCGTGGTTCGAGTCCCGGACCCGGTGGCTCAAACTTACGCGGGGCATGTGTGCGTGCATGCCCAAGATCCTGAAAGGAGAATGGAGGAGAAGGGATTGCGGCATGGCCATCCCCCCTGGGGGGGTGATTTCTCGCTTTCTGTCTCTTTGTCTCTCTCTGTCTGTCTGGCAAGCACACGTGCCCTATAGCAAAATCCTCTCAAAAGAAAAAAAAAAGAAAAAAAGAAATGGAAGAGTAAATAAAGTTAAATAATTCTAAAAAAAAAAAGAAAAGGACACAACAAAGACATGAAAGCAAACATGAATTAATATAAGCATATATTCCTTTATCTATGGAAATACGGAATTAACTGTAAGAGGTTATGCATTTGCATAAATGTCTGGCCCCCTCCTGGACCATTTCTTGTAGTAGAACACTTCATATCCTTAAACATTTCACCATTCTCTCCAGAGATTAACTGGATATAGCTTTGTAGAGGCAATAGCGAGAAGAAATAATAATCTTTCTTTATCCTGGTTTGGATCCTACCTCCATTGATGAACATTTCTGATGTTTAGATGTAGAATAAGGACAATGTTTAAATGAACATCCTAACAGTCCCAACTTTATTGGATGGTTGAAGGAATTAAATGAGATAATATGTGTAACTCAACACAGAGTGTGACACAATACTAACACTAACTGAACTAATTGTGTGTTCATTTGTTTTTATGATGATGATTAAGCAGAATTGTTTAGAATTCAGTGCTGGTACCAACATTCTAATCCTGAGCAATCGACTTTATTTCTCTGTCCTTCTATTGCCTGCTGTGTAGGATGAGAATTCTAGTAGTGTCTATTTCATGAGATTGTTGAGAGAATTAGATGAATTGATTAAGCTTTTAGAACCACACTTAGCACATAATGAGGGCTCCCTCAGTGTTAGTCATTATTGATGGAAGGGTTCTTCTGACCAGTTGTTACTTCTTTTTTCACTCTTTTGCTCAATAACTGTTTCTATTGAGCCTGGCCCTTATGTCCTTCCTAGTTTTCACTCTCTTCTCATAATTGAAGTATAGGGGCCAAATGGCGGTACAGCAGTAAAGCAACTGGGCTCACCTGAGAAGGTCCCCAGTTTCCATCCTAGGACCTCTTCCTACATGATGGGGGCACATGTGCCTGGGATCTGGGTTGGCTGAGCTGAGGATGCATCATGGTTTGAAGACCCGGTTGGGGATGCTCCCTTCAACCCCTTTCATGGAATAAATAAACATACATTTAAAAAAATAACTGAAGCTGAGACAGTAGATTTGATCTTCCAAGGACCAACCAAGTTCACATTGTTATGTGCCTCCTATGAGTAAGAGTGGGTGAGAGCTAGAGGAACAGGCAGTGGAGGTGGCCTGAGGGGAAGTTAGGGCAGTGGTTTCAGAGTGGTATAGAAAGAACACCATGTACTCTAGGAAGCAGAGGCTGGGGTGCTTTGTGGGAGCCTGCTGGCCCAGCTGCTGCTTGCGTTCATAAGCATGAAATCCACTTAGGTAACACCTGGTACATGCCCTTCTGAATCTACAACTTGTTCTTTACAAGATTTTGGCAAAACATGGTGTTCATGGGTCACACCCATTCTATTCTGTATTTATTCTGAGTGCACAGGACTAATGAGATAATCATACCCTGGGGCTTAACTGGTTGAAATCTGTAAATCTCCTAAAAGTGTAATTACCTATTCATAATCCCTCTTTCCAATATTGCGTAAATCTCATTAGTACATACTTTTTAATATTCATGTATGGAAAAATTGCCTTTTTGCCTTTGAAAGAACAACTGGCAGGAGAGAGGTAGATGTTTTATTTGAGCTACTTGGTGTAATCTCTGTGAACAAATTAAGAAATACACCCCCAAATGAAGCTTCACTTAGCAACCAGTTCTCTTTAGTCTTTTGCTTTTAGAGCGAGGACACTCTCTAAAGGATCCCTCTTACCAGTGTTGGTGTGACATTGGTGTGTGGCAAAGTGAGGATGTTGCCAGTCTTGATGACTCCTAGAATGACATGGACCTGTGCACCATTATGCGAACCCCACAGAGAATTAGTGAACTATAATGCAGGTGCTACAGGCAACCTTATGGCCCTTTGCCTGCCATGCCTGTGAGAGTCTGCATTTTTTATTTGTATCATGTCTTAATACATTAGCCATGCTGATCAAAATGATTTGTTTCCCAACTCCCACATCCTGTAAATTTCCTAAAACCTGGAGTCCTGAAAACTAAATATCGGGATGATAACTTAAAATTTTACTTTTTATTCAACTACTTGGGTTTATATACATAACCTTTTTAGATTCAGCCTTTATTTAGTTACTATTTATAATGTGTGTGTGAGAGAGAGAGATAGAAAGCACCTCCCAAAGGGACATAGTAATGCTTCAGCCTTTCAAATCCCCATCCTGTCGCATTTTGGGCATGCACACAAATGTACCCGGTGTGTTTTTCAAGTTGCTGAGGTAGGATTCAGACTGTGTTTGACCATGTGGGATCTTAATGAGATTTAGACTTTCTGCCGTAATATACTGTAAGGACTGAGTAACGTGTCCTGATCTCTGTAGGATCCAGACCGAGGCAATTTTATTTTCCATTCCTTTTAAACCCTTTGTTTCTCTAGGCTACCCTCATGGGTAAAGGGTCTTTCCACAGCTCTAGGACAGCTGTTTTCCAGACTGTGGACCACATGTAGGGTCTGGAAAACATTTATGCCTCTTGGTCTCTCTCGTCAGTGGTAACAATTTGCTCTCAGTACAGTCCTTGAACCAGTGCCTATAGGCAACTTAAGTCAGCTTCTCTCCTGGAGGTTTTCATGCACATCTTGTGTCACGCTCCATACCTTCTACAGATTAAAAAGACGGGGCAAATTCCTCATCTGGATCTCTATTTTCTCCTCCTCGCAGTTTTTATTTTGTTTTTAATTGACACATAAAAATTGCACATAGTTGTTGGGTATGGTGTGATGTTTTGTTACATGTGTACATCATATAAAGATGGAATTAGGACAATAGCGTATCTATCACCTCAAATATTTATTGTTTCTTTGTGGCAAGAACATTCAAAATCCTCTCTTTTTGCTCTTTTGAAATATATGATACATTAGTCTTGGCTGTATTTACTGTGCAGCAAATGGTACTCCTGAAACATCTTTTGCTTGGTGTCCAGTGAGGAGAGAGTACCCCAACTTCTCCACTGGCAGGCCGAGTGGGAGAAAGTGGAGAGGAAAGTGCACGGAATTCTAGCCACCGCCTCCAAAAACTGATCTCTTTCCTTGCCTTTCTTTCAGAGAGTGAGAAATCACCCACTGGGGGGGATGGCCACACCACAAACCTTCTCCTCCATTCTTCTCTTGGGATTTTGGGCATGGATGCACATGTGCCCGGCCTGAGTTTTAAGCAACAAGTCCACAGGTCCAGGCCTTGAACCGCAGTGGACTACATGGGAGTCTAGCAACGTAACCATTACACCCTCTGCTGGTTCTGTCTCTCCCTGTCTTTGTAATCTTAACCCCTTTACCCCTCCCTTGGGAAGGTGTTGAGCTAAGATGGAAAACCAGTTTTTGTCCATCTCTTTTGCAAACACTAGCTATAGAGCTGGTCCGAGGCCTGGATTTGGACGTGTGTATTATTATTTTCCCTGAGTGCTCGCAATCTTCTTAAGGGCAGAGGCTTTTGTTATGCATATTTATACTCCTTGTAATACCTGATGCAATGCCCACAGAGTAGGTGCTCATTCTGTGTGTGATGAATGAGTGAATGAGGGTGAGCCCCCTCACCACCTGCCTGCCTGGGTCAAGAACTAGTTCCTGTTAAACTGTGCACACTTCTAAGTTACCCTCCTGCATTCACTTTCTCATGTAAGTACTGTTATTAAACTTCTAAATACTTAACAGAAGGCTGTTATTTCAGCAGTGAATGAAGTCCTTTTGTCTTCTGTCCCGTGAATATCCTAACTACTTTGTCACTTTGATCTAGGGGGCATTTCATCCTCAGAAATGCAAAGGAGTTGGCCACTGCACAAAATGTGTTCTATTTCCTATTGCCGTAAAAATCCATTGCTCTTGCGCCTTTGCCCACCCCCTTTCATGGTAATGTGTAAGCCACTAAATTGCAGTTACTGGCTGTGGCCATGGCCATCAAAAAATCGTGAATGCCATGTAGATTTGAGGCTTGCTCCACTAAAGAGCCCACAATGGCTTTACTGTAACTGGGTTAACTAGAACTTGGCAACCGGCTATCCAAGGAGGGTGATACCAAGTCCCCTCCCCCCTTCCAGGATGCTGGCCTGATCTTCTTGTATTTGTGCAACTGGCCCATCCAGAGACCCGCTAAAGCCGGGAGGAGGGCCCCGGTGAGGGTGACTCTCTCTGGGTCAGGTTGTCCTTTTGCAGCTCTCTTTTCACACAGCTTCTTTTCCTGCAATGTGAAGTAGGTTAGAGGATAGCTTGTTTTCTTTTGCTGTTTGAAATACAGCATTTGGGGTCATGCTCTGAATAATTTGTGCTTGTTAGAAATGACTGTCATCCTCTTGAAGCAATAACAAAGAACTACATTTAAATTAAATTCATTCAAGCAAGAACCTCTCCACAAAAATCAATGGAGCTGGGCATTTTTCAAAAAAGATATTTGGATTTTTTTATTTCATTTGTAATATTCCAGGGCATAAAATCAGCAGAGATATTTCAGAATTAAAAAAGAGTTGGGTCATTGTTCATAATGCTTTAAAAGTATTTGGTAATATTTGGAGTGGGAGTAAAAATGTTAGATAAAATATCAGATGCAATCATCTTTAGTATCATTTATGTTTATATTGGGCAAACTTTATTCTTCCTCAATTTCCTAGTGTAAGATTTCAAATATCGATTTTTTGAAAGACAGCTTTATTTATCTTATTAAATCTGTAAGACCTCAAGAGACTCAAGCTATGCCAAATATAGTTTCTAAAATGTTCATTTGCATAAATGCATCCCTGCAGACATACTCTACTGTGGTCTTCTTGCCAAATGTGGCATGAAGCAGAGGTGACCAGCCTCATGTGCCAAGGAGCATACTTGTTGTGGAAGGACAAGTAACATACCTATTTTTAAAATATTTTCTTTTTAAGGGGTTCAAAATTGATACCACTTCAGTATCCAAAGAATCCAGTCTTTATTGGAATGCACCTTAAAGCAGTCATACTTTCTAATTCTTCAAGACCAAGCACTTCATTCTTTCTTGTACTGGACGTATAAATATTTGGAGTTGCCAAACTTTATCTTTTAACGTTAAGAAGGAAAGTTCTATCACTTATTTTAAAAATTTGCCTTGAGGTTGCTCTGCTCCAATTGAGGACTAATCCTATCTAATAAACTAAATGAAGAGATGAATTATTAATATGTACTAAAAAATTAAGCTCTTCATATTCATTCACTTTATCATTGTTATAGAGACATATACTTCTTTACTATAAAGTCTGCTTTCAAAACATACAGAAGATCTTTAATTTTAGTCCATATGGTACTCTACCTGGTTTTTACCTCACCTAGGGCAGAGTATCTTGGTTGTGTTTGTTCTTATTGCAGGATTCTTTCTGTGTGGCTTTTTCCATTGGTGTCACCTAAGTCCAATTCACACCTCTTAGCACTTCATTTTATGGCCATGAGGGAAATGCACCTCATTTTTTTCTTTTCTTTCTTTCTTTTTTTAAGAGATGTTTGCTATAGGGCATTTGTGCTCACCAGAGAGACAGAGAAAGACAGAGATAGAAACTGAGAAATCACTCCCCAGGGGGGAATGACCACACTACAGTCCCTTCTCCTTCAATCTCCTCTTGGGGATTTTGTGCACACATGTGCCCAGTGTGTCTTCAGCTATTGGGTCTGGGATTTAAACCTTGGTCGACTACATAGGAGTCCAGCGACATAACCATTAAGCCATCTGCTGATCCCAGTGCACCTCATTTTTCTACTAGAGTACTCTCCTTTCTCTTACTTCTTTCTGTGTGTCCATCATGCCTTCTCACAACTCTAAACCCATGCTTTGCCAGCTAGTTTGACCTCGAGGACCCTTGGTCTAAGTTAAGGGCCAATATCTTATACGTTACTTCTGGAGGCTGTGAAGCATATGCGAGGGAAGAGTCTTTCTCATGACAGAAGAAGATATAGATATCAGTATTTCCTCTCACTTCAAACATCTAATTCTTCCTGAATCCTTTCTCTGTCAAGGTTGGTCACTATCAATGCTAGCCCTGCCTCTAGGGCACCCCTCTGTCTTTGCTAAAGCGTCTACTATTAATGCTTCTCAAACACTGGTATAATTAGAATCAGCAAGTTAGTTAACTTCCTGAATTCCGTCCTCCCAAATTATAGTCTTCCTGAACCCATCTCCAGAAATTCTGATGGACTCAGTTTATCTTGGATGGCACTTGGGAACCATTTTATAAAACAGGGATTCTGGGAACAGCACTTGGCATAATGGCTATGTCACCGGACTCCCATGTAGTCAACTGCGGCTCAAGTTCCGGACCTGGTGGCTTAAACTCACACCGGGTGTATGTGCATGTGTGCCCAAGATCCCAAGAGGAGAATGGAGGAGAAGGGATTGTGGTGTGGCCATCCCTGCTGGGAGTGATTTCTCACATTCTGTCTCTGTGTCTCTCTGTCATTCTGGTGAGCGCATGCAGCCTATAGCAAAACAAACAAACAAACAAGCAAAAACCTCTCCAAGAAAAACAAAAAACAAAAACAGAGATTCTGAGATGAGCACACTTTCACCTCCAGTTAGTTTTCCGGTTTCTGCCTGAATTTCCTTGGCAATGTCACATTTGTTACCTTAGCATGGGTCAAAGGACACTTCTTGTTGCCACTTCAGCAAAACTATGAAAAAGAAGAGGAAAATGGATGTGGGAGAGTAACTGGAAGACAAATGCTTTCATTTTCTCACAAACATTTGTATTTTTGAGAAGTTTCTCATCTTGCCATCTTTTAGAAGATGAGCGAGCTGTTCTTTTTTACTAAGAAGGCCTATTAGTGATGAGACAAATCTGATTAGTTCATTCCAAACTCATGATTTGATACCTGTCCCATTCCCTGGTCTTTCAATATTCTATCCAGAATGACCCTAGAGTGACCAGGGAGATTGTGCTCTGTGGACCCATGTTCGAGCCAATTGCTGCCAAAATACCTCAACCCTGACCTCAAAAAACTCCATTTGTGATTTATGGGGCCACTGTTGTTAAATTACTATTTTTCTATTTGCTCTTAGGATCTTATAATTTTGAAATCACTTCTCTTTTGAATATTGTAAAATTTATTGATTTTTTTTGTGTGCATTCATATGTTCAAATTTAATATAATAACGTGATTAAAATATAACCATTGATACCAGCAGTTGGTGTAGTGGTTACATCACTGGACTCCCACATGGCCAACCATGGTTCGAATCCCAGACTTGGTGGCTTGAAAAGAACCCCAGGTACAAGTGTGTGTGGGCCCAAGACCCCAGGAAGAGCATGGAGGAGAGGAGATTGCAGTGTGGTTGTTCCCCCTGGGGGTGATTTCTCACTTTCTCATTGTCTCTATCTTTCTCTCTTTCTCCAGAAAGTGCACACACCCTAAGGCAAAAACCTCTAAAAAATAATATTACTTCTGTGTTATAATCATGGAAAATTCTAATAATCATTTATTTAGATAGTGCTAGATCTATAGTCCAGACTATTACAAACTGAAAAAGGCAAGTGGATCAGTGACTGAATTTATCTCAGGGATTCTTGAGTTTGGAATGTTAATCCCCTCTGGGTTTCTGCCTATGCCTATAGGTGTGAGTTATGTATTTTTTAAATATTTTTT
The DNA here is from genome assembly GCA_026018925.1 of Tupaia tana. NCBI lineage: Eukaryota > Metazoa > Chordata > Mammalia > Scandentia > Tupaiidae > Tupaia > Tupaia tana. The sequence goes on along the minus strand of JAKSZU010000001.1, from coordinate 245,597,214 downwards.
AATTATTATTTATACGTTAAATCACTATACATCATTATATTTAAGAGGGAAGTTTTGAGTTTAGAAGGCAGCTTGACTATCGAACCAGGAGGGTTAGGCACCAGGAAACAGGCAAAAGTTGGAACTCCTTGACCTGCCCACTCAGGTGGATAGATGAAGGCCTTTGACTGAGGGGAAGGAGTATTTTAGAACTATTCTAAACATATGAGGAAGATGTCCAGTCAAGTACAAGAACATGCTATTTGTACAACCTGATGACAATTCGTCTGCCAGTCAGTGTCAAAGCAGTCAGTAAGGCAGGATCTTGGCAGTAGGTGTGAGCCCTGGATGAGTGATGAGGATTTAGTTAGTATGACCCCAGCCTTTGAAAGGGTTAGTGACATAAGGAAAAATATTCTACTTAAAAATATTGCCTAGAGGAAAAGAAAGTGGAACTATATTACATAAAGACAAGCTAGTCACCAAGGTACAAGGTGAATTGGAATACCAGAGAAAAGCTTGTGAACTAGATGTAGGACTTAAGGTCACAACAGGACTGACTAGGAGGCTTAGTTAGAGTTGACTTTTGTGAGTGACTGAAGTAAAATTATTTCTATTCCCCTAAAGCTAGATGGGTCCTCTTCTCTGGATTAAAAACCTTTCAAGGCTTTCCACTGCAAACTCTTTGACATGGTAGATGAGGCCCTTTATAATTTGGCCCTCATAATCACCTGACCTCAGCCCCTGCCCACTTTCCTCAGCTGCAGCAACTTTGTTCTTCCTCCCTAAACATGTTGAACACTCTCCAGTGCCAAGTTTTTTGTGCTTGCACATCTCTCTGCCTTCCCCAGATTTTCAGCTGATATTTTCTTGACATCGAAGTATTGGCTCAAATGCCTTTTCCTTAAAAAGGCCTTCCTGGACCACCCTTTCCAAGGCTGTATTTCTCTCCCACTTTTGCTCAATCCTATCATCCTTTTTACATGTCTGTAACAGTATACAACATTTATCATTACAATGACTAGAATATAGTTACATTTATTTTTTCTTTGTTTATTGTCTCTCTTGTGTCCTTGATTGTAAGCTTCATGAATCCTGGTGACGTTTTTGCTTTTGTTGTTATTGTTCACTTCTGTCTCCACATAACACAAACAATGCCTAGCACTTGGTAGGTGCCAATAAATGTTTGCTGAATGATTGAAAGTCTTCTAAAATAATAATAATACAGGAAAACTGACTTGAAGTGATAACATGAGGATAGGAAAAAGGAAGGAAGTTGAGAGAAGCAGCTCATTTAAATTCTCAGCAATTCAGAATTAATTCTCAGTTATAAAATGCATGTGTTTTGATTGCTCCATTTTGCAGGACTACACTGCATAATCATTCATTCAAACATCACTACGTTGTAAATTCAAAATTTATTAATTAATATTATAAAACATGATAATCCAAAAAGTAATACTAGAAGGGATATTGCCAATGAGAAGAGAACCACCCTGAAGATGTATCACTGACACTAAATGCTAATGATAAGTTAGGTAAGTTCAAAGTTGTATTAGTTTAATGCCTTTTTCTTTTTCATTTGCCAGAAGTTTCATGTACTTTCCAGAGACCAACAGACAGAGTGAGAAAGCACTGTCCCCTTGCCCCCAATACAGAATGGTCACACGGCAATCCTTTCTCTTCCATTTCTCTCTCCTTTTGGGACTTTGTGCATGCACATGCACCCAGTGTGCTTTGCAAGGTCTCAGGTCTGGGACTCAAATCACGTGGTCAGCCATATGGGATCCAGTCACCTTAACCACCAGGCCATGGGCTGGCCCAATGCTCTTTGTATTCTTGAGTACAAAATGATATATAGCAAAAATCATTCAACTTCACTTTGTACAATTTACAAATCTTTCCCTTACCTTGGAAAAAGGGTTAAATTTTAGTGAGTTTGTAAAGACATGAACTTACTATTGGTCTAGATACCATTAAGAAGTAAGAGAAAAAAAGAAATAAGTTTTGTTATTTTATTTTTTATTCGATAATTATCGTTCTCAATTTTTTTCTTCCCTCAAAATTTTATAAAATCAACATTGTCACATGAAAGGTTTCTAACAGTTTGATTTGGTAAAGTGGACCTTAAAAATAAAGGATCTTTAGATTTCATCTTTTTTATATTACTAGAATTTTTATTAATTTTCCATTAAAAAGAAAGAATTAAAACTTACTACAATTCCTCTGAGCCCACATATAATTTTATCCCCCACCAAAAAGCTAACAAAAACTCAAGAAAGGATATGATGGTGTCTCTTCTTGCTCTTCTTGTCTCAGTTATTTTGGTGTAGTCTGTATCATGAACGCTTCATGAAAAACTGACCATATTGTGAATAACACTGGAGCTTTACTTGGGGCCCTGCCACGCAGCCCTCTCTGGCTTACTTATAGAAAAACTGACAACAACAAGATTCTGCTAGAGAATTCTAGTTCCTTCCACCCTTCTATTGTGTTTTGTGTTTATCAAACAGTAGACTGAATCATACACCTCGGTTAATGTGGTTCTAATTCCTCAAAATTGCAATCTGATTCTGTACTTCCCAAACGCCAGGTTAGGGATTAGCCTAATCTGTGACCAAGTAAAAAATATTTCATGAAGGTAACTTTTTCCCAAAGTAAAGACATTTTCTTTATGTAAAGTTAGTTTGTTTCTATTATTTGGTACAGACCATTCTCTTATGAAATGACAATAGATGGAAGTTTTTTTTTAGTGTTTTACTTGGCAACCTCAAGGACTGGCAATCCTGAGTATCAGTTGAAATTATTTCAAATGTTAAAAAAAAAAACAAAAAAAAAAACGAGAAAGTAGTATAATGACCCCATATGTGCTCTGCAGTTAGCAACTCATGGCCAATCCTATTTTGTCTGATTATATCATCATCTTCTTTTCTTTGATTTTTTTTTCAGCAAGTCTATCATATATTTTCATCCATAAATATTTCAGTATTCAACTCCAGAAAATAAAGATGAATTTCCTTCATTTTATCTTGAAATTTTAATGGTTGTAAAAAACCAAGTAGAATTGGAACAGGCTCTGTAAAAGATATTTAACTCTCGTATGCCTGGGGAGAAAATGGAAACATAGAAAGAGGAAATACCTCACCACTCGGTCAGCCCAGTGGTTAAGAAAGCTGGATTCTAGGGACCAGCAGTTAGCATAATGGCTATGTCGCTGGACTCCCATGCAGTCGACCGCAGTTCGCGTCCCAGACCGGTAGCTTAAAACTCACGCCGGGTGTGTGCCCAAGATCCTGAGAGGAGAATGTAGGAAAAGGGATTGCGGTGTGACCATCCCCCCGGGGAGTGATTTCTCACTTTCTATCTCTCTGTCTCTCTGTCTGGTGAACGCACGCACCCTATAGCAAAAACAAAAAACAAAAAACAAAAAACTCTCCCCCCCAAAAAAGAAAGCTGGATTTCACATGGCCAACTGCACAATTTGAATCCCAGCCTTATCAGCTTGAAAAACACACTGGGAGCATGTGTATGAGTGTCCCAAATCCTAACAGGATGAAGAAATGGAAAAGGGATTGCAGTGTGACCACACCCCACTGGGAGATGCATTCTGCCTTTCTGTCTGTCTCTCTATGAAAAAGTTCGTGTGCCCTCTGCAAATTAAAAAGCAAATGAAATAAAAGAACGCATTATGCTACGTGAAATAAGCTGGACACAAAATGTCCCATGCTGCATGATTTTGTTATAAAATGTTGGTAATATACAAATCTATAGATATGGAAAGCAGATGAGTGGTGGCCAGAAGCTAATGAGTATGAAATTTCTTTTTATTATGGAAGCAGAAGTGGGGATGGTTGCACAACTTTGTGAATATACTAAAAAACAATGAATTGTACACAACTGAAAGTCTCAGTTTTATGGTATGTGAGTTGTATCTCAATAAAATATGTGGAGGTGAGCATATTTCCACCTCAAGGTTAATACTAACTTTATTTTAGTTATTTTATTTCTTTTTCTACCTTTTCACCACTTTTATTCCCTGAAGAGTCCACAGTAGTAGTAGTAACTAAAATCTTGGGCAAACAAAATAAATGTAAAAATTCTTTTTTTTTTTAAGAATTATTTTATTTAACTGTATTTATTTATTTATTTATTTATTTATTTATTTTAATTTGACTAGAGAGGGACAGAGTGTTAGAAAGAGAGAGAGGAAAAGTGAGAAAGCAAGTTGTCGGATCCAGGACTTGAACCGTGGTCACTCATGTGGGAGTCCAGCGCCCTTAACTACCACTCTACTTGCAGGCCCCAAGAATTCTTTTTTCTTTTTAATTTTTAAAAATAATCCTGGAATCAGCAGTTAGCGTAATGGCTATGTCACTGGACTCCCATGTAGCTGACTACAGTTCGAGTCCCGGACCCAGTAGCTTAAACTCACACCTGGCACTTGTGCGTGCGTGCCCAAGATCTGGAGAGGAGAATGGAGGAGAAGGGACTGCGGCGTGGCCATCTCCCCTGAGGGGTGATTTCTCGCTTTCTGTCTCTGTCTCTCTCTATCTTTCTGGCGAGCGCATGCGCCCTATAGCAAAAATCCTCTCCAAAATAATAATAATAATAATAATAATAATAATAATATTAATAATAATAATAATCCTTTAAGTGGGCCAGCAGGTGGCATGGTAGTTATGGCACTGGATCTCACATAGCTGACTCTGTGGTTTGTTTGAATCCCAGACTAAGCAGCTTGAAAAACACACTGGGCATGTGTGTGTGTATGTGTGTGTGACCAAAATCCCAAGAGGAGAGTGGAGAAGGGATTATGGTGTGGTCATCGCCCCTGGGGGAGTGATTTCTTGCTTTCTGTCTCTGTCTCTGGTGAGCACATGTGCCGTATAGCAAAAATCTCTCTAAGAAAACTAACATTGATATAGTACTATTAAATAAATTTCAAACTCTAGTCATATTTTACTAGTTTTTTCCCTCACTAATTTTTTTTCCTATACCAAGATCCAATCTAGGGAACTGCTTTATCACTACATCTCTCTGTTCTATGAGTTTGTCATTCTTTTCTTGTTTTAACCTTGATAATTTTTTTTTTCAACCTTGATAATTTTGAAGAGAATTCTTCAGGCATTTTTTAGAATGTCCCTCCATTTAGGTTTGCCTGATCATTTTGTCATGACTATATCGGGGCTAGGAACTTTTTGAAGACATACCTCAGAGATAGTGTGTCTGTCTTATCACATCATATCGGGAAGCATAGTATCAAGATGACTTGTCAATGGCGATATTTATCTTGATCACTTCATTTAATTAGTGCTTGCCAAGTTTTATCATTGTAAGTTTACTATTTTCCCCTTTCCATACTTCATTCTTAGGAAGTGAGTCACTAAATCCAATTCTCAATTAAAACAGGGAATAAAGAGAGTTAGCTCCACCTCTAGGAGCGGGAAGTATCTACCTACATTATTTGGAATTTTTCTGTATGAAAGATCTGCTTCGTTTGTTCATATATTTATTCAGCATTTATTTATATCAATATTGACTCATGTATATTTATCTTATATTTTATGTTGTAATCTATTTCTATGTTTTTTTTAATTTTATTGTTCAAATTATCCAATCTCTAGCCATCTCATAGCTTTTTAAAAATTTATTTTTTAATTTTTTAAAACTTTTATTATCATCTTTATATTACATTGGATTGCATATAACTTTACAGTGTATTACATTGCTTTTTCAAAAGGGAATGCCATGCATGTCAGTCAATACAGAGACATTAATCTCCCTGCTTTAACATTCAATATATTTTCTATGTTTTTTCCCAATCATTATTATTATTATTATAATTATTTTTTAAAACAGTCAATCACTATTTCTCATTTTGCTTGTAAAAAGACTTTACACATCATGAAATACTTCTCAAACCAATCCAGTTGAGAATACTATACATGTCCTCATCAGCAGGTAATAAGCCATATCTGTTTCTCACTAATGTCCTGCCTCTCTATTGTTCACTTGTTATCTTTCTCTATCCTCTTCTCTTCACTGCCCCCCCATTCCACACTGTCCTATTCTCATTAAGTACCTTCACTGCTTTTATGTCCTCCAATTTTTTGCTCTCTATCATAGAGTGCGGATAGTCGGTATATATTGAGTGGATACATACAATATCTTTCTTTCATAGCCTGGCTTACTTCACTTAGCAATAGATCCTCCATATCTGACCACTTTCTATCAAATTCCAGGGTCTTGTTATTTTTTATGGCTGAGTAGTATTCCATAGAGTATATATACCACACTTTTCCAATCCATTCATCAGTTTGTGGACATTTAGGTTGGTTCCATGTCTTGGCAATTGTGAATAATGCTGCAATAAACATTGATGTGCAAGCACTTTTCTGACCGAGCGTTCTCCTGTCTTTCGGGTAAATACCCAGAAGTGGGATTGCTGGATCAAATGGTAGTTCTATTTGTAGATCTTTGAGGAACCTCCATATTGTTCTCTACAGTGGTTGAACTAGTTTACATTCCCACCAACAGTGTAGGAGGGTTCCCTTTTCACCACATCCCCGTCAACACTTATCACTTTTTATATTCTTAATCTTTGCCATTCTGACAGGGGTTCGGTGGTATCTCATTGTGGTTTTTATCTGCATCTCCCTTATGATGAGGGATGTCGAGCATTTCCTCATATGCTTTTTGGCTGTTCGTATGTCTTAGAGAGATTTTTGTTCAGCTCAGTTTCCCATCTTTTAATTGGGTTAATCATTTTTTTTTTCACATAAGGCACTTGAGTTCCCTGTGTATTCTGGTTACCAGTCCCTTGTCTGAGGCATATTTAACAAAAATATTTTCCCATTCTGAGGGTTGTCGGTTCACACTTGTTACTGTGGCCTTTGCTGTGCAGAAACTTCTTAGTCTAATATAGTCCCACTTGTCTATTTTAGGGATTATTGCCTGTGCTTTGGGAGTCTTATTTAAGAAGTCTTTGCCTACTCCAATGTCTCCCAGAGTTTCCCCAGCATTTTCCACCAGTAGTTTTATTGTTTGAGGTCTTAGGTTCAGATCTTTGATCCATTTTGAGTTGACTGTTGTTAGTGGTGAAAGATGGGGGTTCAGTTTCATCTTTCTGCAGGTTGATACCCAGTTTTTCCAGCACCATTTACTAATCTCATAGCTTTTTCAGATTGGCTCCTCTGTTAAATTGAGACACCTTCCTTCCTTCTTTCCTTCTTTCCTTCCTTCCTTCCTTCCTTCCTTCCTTCCTTCCTTCCTTCCTTCCTTCTTTCCTTCCTTTCTTCCTTCCTTTCTCCCTTCCTTCCCTCCCTCCCTCCTTTCTTTCTTCCCTTTCTCCTTCCTTCCTTCCTTCCTTCCTCCCTCCCTCCCTCCCTCCCTCCCTCCCTCCCTCCCTCCCTCCCTCCCTCTTTCTTTCTTTCTTTCTTTCTTTCTTTCTTTCTTTCTTTCTTTCTTTCTTTCTTTCTTTCTTTCTTTCTTTCTTTCTTTTTCTTCTTTCTCTTTCTTTTGCCAGAGGGCATGTGGGTCTGGGCTAGGACTCAAACTGTAGTTGGCCCTGTAAGATCCAGCTCTCATGACCACCAGGCCATCGGAGTGATTTTGATTCTTCTCTATTTTTAGTATTTGTTTTGCTTTCTCATATTACAAAATACTTCGGGCTCTTGTTGTGTACTCCCTGTTTCTGAGTTAAAATAAGTCCCCATTCTTTAATGAAGGATAGTATTTGAAGCCAAGACCTAGGCACTGATGTAAATGCAATGTGTATATAATGGGAATATGTCATCTTGAAGGACAGGAAGGGATCAGCTGCTGAATAAAAGAAAGAAGAGCTAAGGAAGTTGGTTAGATGATAGCCGAGGAATGAATGATGTGTTGAGGCTGGAGATAATTCATGGCACCTCCTGGGTTACCCATGTGAAAAACACTGTACGTGAATGTGCTTGGCAGCTCAACACTGGCATTTTAAATCGATGATGAAACACTAGGTAAACACACAACGAGCTGGTTTCAAAACTGACTATCACAAGCAATTCAACTAGAAAAATTTAAACCCACCTTCAGATTTTCAGACCTACCTTCATTTGAATTCTCAAAACTGAGTTTGCTATTACTATCTTTGCAAAGGTTGCTTTTCTTTGTATGAAGTAAACACAAATAGGCATTTACAATAGAAACAAAAGTAATAATGGTAATGACAACTACATAGTACTTTTGTTTGGTATTCCAAAGCTTCTGTGTGTATTTTATTACAATTTTGCAATTTTTTCCCAGGCATAGAAAAACTGGATGCCAGGCATGTGAATTGTGTGGTGGAGAGATTGGAAGGGGAGGATGCTGTTGACGTCACGGTACAGCAAGCGAGAAAAGCATTGCAATTCTGTTCTCTGTAAACCTGAAGTGCAGAGGCAGCTATTGCAGGAGATTGTCAAGGGAAATCTGCTTAATAGGAGAGCAACGAGGTGGACAATCTTTGCAATACTTATATTAACATATGTGCACCTCACAAAATACATTTCGAAAATGCTGGCAGAAACATTTTTTTTAAAAGAAAAAAACTAGAGAGTGCAGTTTTTAGTGGCTGAAGATTTTGAATTGACTATAGATTAGCTAGAAGTTACAAAAAGCCATTCCTGAGTCAGCTATATAGTAAAATGGACTTTCTCCAAGTTGGTTTAGGGCTGGCAAGTAGCATAATAACTAAAGAATATTTGATTCAGTCAATTTAAAAGGTAGGATAAAAGTTTTGATACCACCTTCTTATTTGGCCAGGGTACCTGAGGACTTGCTATAATTAATAACACATTGGGACCAGTAGTTGGCATACTGGCTATGTCACTGGACTCCTATGTAGTCGACTGCGCTTTGAGTTCTGGACCTAGTGGCTTAAACTCACGCTGGGCGTGTGTGTGTGCATGCCCAAGATCCTGAGAGGAGAATGAAGGAGAAGGGATTGCGGTGTGACCATCCTCCTTGGGGGGTGATTTCTTGCTTTCTGTCTTTCTGTCTCTCTCTGTCTGTCTGGCAAGTGCATGTACCCTATAGCAAAAACCTCTCCAAAAAAGAAAGAGAGGAAGAAAGAAAGAGAGATAGGAAGAAAGAAAGAAAGAAAGACAACAACACACTGTTGTACCTGTGGAATCCATTTTTAAAATACTATTTCAGGGAACCAGCAGGTGGTATAATGGTTACATTGCTGGACTCCCCAATAATGGTTACATTGCTGGACTTCCCAGCTTAAGATGTCAGGAGCATGTTCATGCATACCCAAAATCCCAAAAGGAGAATGGAGGAGAAAGAATTGCAGTTTGGGCATCCCGCCTGCGGGATGATTTCTCGCTTTCTGTCTCTTTTGGGCAAGCACACTTGCCCTATAGTAAAAATCTCTCTTAAAAAATATTATTTTCAGGGGCCAGCAGGTAGCATAATGGCTGTCACTAGACTCCCACATGGTCAATGTGTTTTGATTCCCAGACCCAGTGGCTTGAAACTCATACTGGACATACGTGCATGCATGGCCAAAATCCAAAGAGGAGACTAGAGAAGGGATTGTGGTGTGGTCAACTCTGTGCTGCAAAACGTCTCTTAAAAATTTTGCATTCATTCATTCATTTATTGACGGTCTTGTGTTGCAAATCTCCTATTTCAACTTTCCAATTATACCATCATAACTGGCTCTTTTCTGGACAGGATATCTTAGTGTGTTACTGTACTGCTAATACAAAAATCTTAGGCTGAGTGAATAAAGACATATCATTTAATAACTCATATTCTAGTGGCTGGTAAGTCCAAATATATCACAAAATGGTAGAAGGCAGGATTTTTAGCAGAGAGTGTTCTGTAGCCATGTGGTTTTCTCTTTGCCTTTCTAGTCTCATCCCATTTGCTAATATACCCACTATACCTCAATCGTAGAGACTCCATCTTAATGATAGTACCATGCCCAAAGGTGTTACCCTTGGATACCATGAAAGAATTACATTTTCACTTAATACTTTTGCAATATAATCAAATCTTAACATGTGATTTTCTAGGGCCATCCAATCACTATCCACTAAAACCAAATTCTAAATCATGAACCTTTGGGGGACAAACCATGATATAGATGATAACACAAGATCTCACTGTGTTGTCCAGACCAGCATGGAGCTGGAATAGATCTTTCCCTTACAGCTCTCGGAAGGAGCTAAACCTGCTGACGCTTTGGTCTCAGACTTTTAGCCCCCAGAACTGTGAGAAAATGTTCTGTTTTTTAAGTCACCCAGTCTATGATACTTTGTTATGGCAGTCATAGCAAACCAGTACAGCATTATGTGGAAAAAAATCACAAAATCTTTTGAGAAAATTAAATATTTGCTGAATCACTGCATAAAGATATATACATTTCTTTTATATCCTTAATCATTACAATTACTCACAAGATGAGTATTGCTTCATTACATTAATGAAGAAACTGATACTTGAGGAGATTGGGTAATTGGTATAAAATAAAGAGCTGGTGGCAGAGTAGATTTAATCATGTCTCTATCCATTTCTAGTCCTTGCTCTTTTTACTTTGTGTCATTGGAAAAACTCAACAGGTAACCCAAGGGCAACCTTTGATGTACTTCTACAGTGACTTCAGTAAAGACATACTCATTTATTTAGGAATAAAATTAAGCCTAAAGAAGCATTAATCTGGAAGTAATCAAAATCTCTTGCTGAAACAACCCCCAGGTAATAAATCTCTTAATAATTTATGAGTTACTTTGGTCTCTCACTAGATGGTGCTAGAGCCTATTTCTAGGTTCTGAGGCAGTATGGTGCTAGAATCTTACTCCAGTACTACTTTTGGTTCTTTGGCCATGACTTGTTTTAGTTTGATATTTCTTTCCTATTGTCGTTCATGTATCTTTACTTACAATTGTGAAAGAAATCCTTAAAAGTACTAAAGTGAGGCCATTATCCATCATATGGGCATGAAAGAAATACACACCATCCTACTAGTATGAGTACTTTATCCATTGAGCAACAGACACTTCTAATTAACGGAGAGGCCTTTAATACACTAACTCATAGTTGAATGCATAGAGAACAAGGGATTTAAATGATTTTATCTTTAGTTCCTCTAGTGATTGATTTGCTCCAGAAAAAGGCATATAACTGCTCTCTGCCCTAGTTTTCCCATTTATAAAATAGAAATAGAATGTGGGACATTTTACTTCAAAGGGTACTCAGAAGATGAATGAAGTAGTGTCTTTTAAAATACTCTGTGGTGGTTGGAGAAATGGAGTTATATCCTTTTTTGTAAATAGTGCAAGAATGATGAGGCCTACAACTTGACTCTGAGTCCGCAATGCTTACTTGAATCTTTTAACCTCACTTGGTCACAGATTATCCTCAAATACCTTTATTTCTGTTTTCTTCAGTAAGATAAAAGTGTATCCACTTAATGAAAGCTACCATTTGCAGGATAGATTAATGGGTATGTTTCAGTTTCACAATGGAGAAATTTGTCTTGGGCTCTCCAGAAACCATTTCATCTCTATTTTTCTCCAAGTTCAAATGCTTTTCTATGGTTAACATTGTGGCAAAGATTCTGGATAATCTTTTTATTCATCGTCAACAGGAAAAGTTTCCAGTGTATTTTATTTTCAACCTATTTTGCAGATGTGTTTAGAGAGGCACATTGGAAGGTGCATTGGGAATAAAAGACCACAAATATCTCAGACTAAATCAGAGGTTTGAAATATGCTATGGATCGAATTATGTCATCTCCAAATCCCTATGTTGAAGCCTACTATGGTTTGAATGTAATGTGTGTCCCCCAAAAATTCATGTGTTAAGACCTGGTGAGCCATCATAATGCTGTTGAGAGAGTGAAAACATATTCTGATTATGGTGTTGAAAGGTGGGGCCTTTGCAAAGTAATTAGGCATCAGGGTAAGGTCTCTATGATTGAGTCATTATAAACCTTTATAATGAGAAATGAGATACATGCAAACAGACACAATCATTTCTGCCCTCTTCCACGTTACCCATCAATAATTAGACACTCACTTGATCCAATCTCTGGACCTTGGACCTCTAAACTATGAGCTAAATAAACCTCTATTCTCTTAAATTACCCAGAATTCAGGTATTTTGTTTATTAGTAGCAAAGTGTACGAAAACAAAGTCCTAACTCCAAATGTGAATATATTTACAGCTAGTGCCTATAAGGAGATGATTTAGGTAAAATGAAGTCATAAGAGTAAAATCCCAATGTGGTAGGATTCGTGTCTTTAAAATAAGAAACAACATAAAGGCAGACCCGTGGCTTAGTGGTTAAGGAACTTGATCCCATATGGCTGACTGAGGTTTGAATCTTGGCTCCAGTGGCTAGGAAAGCGTGTGCTCTGTGTATGTGTGTGTGTGTGTGTGTGTGTGTGTGTGCATGCACACACCCCAAATCCAAATAAGATGGAAAAATGGAGAAGAAGGGATTGTGGTGTGACCATACCCCATTGGGGATGTTTTCCCCTCTCTCTCTCTCTGGTTAGTGCACATGCCCTCTGGCAATTTAAAGAGAAAGAAAAATAAATTCAGAGACTTTCACCCTCTCTCTGTCTCTTCTATATCATGAGCTCACAGTGAGATGCTCCCCCTGCCCCAGTATAAGCCAGGGAGACCTCACCAAAAACTGATCATACTGCTACTTTGATCTCAACCATCTAGCCTCCAAAAAATCCAAATGTCTGTTGCTAAAGACACCCAGCTTTGTTATTTTGTTATGTCAGTCTGAGCAGACCAATGCAAAATATCTACCACATTGCTCTAAGAAAAGAGGTTGGCATGCTTTTGCTGGAAAGATCTAGATAGTAAATATTTCAGGCTCTGCAGGTCATACAGTTTCTGTTACAACTACTCAACACTGCCATTCTGACACAAAAGCAGCCATAAACTGGTGTGAAAGTGAATGAGACGGAGTCCTGGTAAGACTCTGTTTACAAAACCAGGCAGTGGGTCATATTTGGTCACAAGTTATAGTTGACCGGCTCTTTAGTTAAAACACACACACACACACACACACACACACACGAATAAAGTAGATATAGTTAGCTTTCTTTTCTTCAAAGGCAAATTTCCATTTTCATTAAATAAATGGAAAATAATAAGAATTCTTCTTTCCACTTTAAAAAATTCCAGTAAATGATTCCTGTTAGTAATAATATGCTATAGTTACTTTTAAGCTAGTGGCACATAGGCTAAAGCCACACAAATTCGGAATCTCCTAATTTTTAAATGTCTCCTTATCCAGTAAAACAATTTCTTTTGTGTTTTCTTTTTTCCCCTATATGAAATACTCAAACAGGAGAGAACACAGGAGAATATAAGTGGCCTTCCTTTATTATACAAAGTAGGTTTGTTGCGAAGGCCTCTTGTATCTCCTTATGTGTCAATTCTGACCGTCACCTTTCTTCCCAGTGCTGCCAAAAACTTAGCCGTGTTTTACCTCTTCCTATTCAAGAGCTATAATTATTCAAAAATGTTACCTCTTTGGTCTCCATGGCTCGAAAACGACTGCCAAAGCTTCTACTTGATTGTTCTGCTACAACCACAACCACCAGTTACAGGCTGCTGACTGTGACCCAACAACTGGGCCAACTATTTTCCAAATATAATCTCATTTAATCACTATAACATTCCTTTAAGATGGGTATTTTTATATCCATTTTGTAGATGAAATACAGAGTAGTCAATAAAGGGGCCATAATTATATAATCGTCCAGTGAGTAGCAGAACTTGGTTTGGAACCTGAGTGTCTGAATCCAGAACATGTATTTTTACTCATTTCTTGCTACTGAAGCTCTAGGATACATAGACTTTTCAAAATGTTCTTTTTCTTTTCTTATACTCTCATAATTAAAAAAATAAGACATCTATAATCTCTACCCATTTAAAAAAGCTAGGAATACTGGAGATAGAATATATTAAACACAGGATCTTTAAAAAGTTCACGAAAAGTATGCATTATGAAAAAAACTATGCATGGATTTCAATATTTTTTTGCACCAAAATAAACTGATACATTAATTCTTTTTTTCCATGAGGCTTTGGGGTCCCCTCATACATTATCTTAATAAAGAAAACCTGGGTGTTTTATTTTTGTGAATTTCAGAAACTCTTTGCTTATGTAGGGATGATTTTCTAGACCCATGCATACACCACCTTAGTGCATTGTTCTCTACTGAGTTAAATATGCATTATTAAGGGGCTGTCAGCTCCTAGAAAATAGGAATGATTTTTTTTTCTCAACTACAAGGAAACATACTACCATCTGGGAAAACAGAAATTTGGTGGGGTTCTATGTTAGGCAAAATTCATGCTAACCATTTATATGCTTCATTTGTTACTTTACCTATTGAGAATTTAATGTTTTCATCCATTAAATGGATCAATAATATGTCCCTACCAGGGTGACTGATATTAGAGCTAATGTTTATAAAGTACATGGTCTTGTGGCTGGTATGTATAAATTTTAATAAAAATCAAAGTGCTGATGGCATCGATCAGATGATGACTAACTTTACAATGGATCTAAGTCAATCAACGAAAAGAGGTTATTATTGTACTTCAGAAAGTGTTAGAATCATATGTGTGCATTTTTAAGCTAATTTATTTCCTCCATGAAAGAGCTAAAGTGAACGAGAGAGAAACAGGCACCCTCCACCAGATGGCCACTTGGGTGATCCTCCCCCCAAGCCCTACAGCCAGCCAGGTCATGGGCACACCTGTGGGCTTGCCTGGAATGTTCAAGCAGACTCAGCCTGGAGCCCAGTACCTTCCCATATGGCTTACGGAATTGCACCCCTACTGCCTGTTCTCTTGTGTATGCATTTTTGACATGGGCTATTCTTGGGTGTTTGAGAAAAATACCGTTTTCTCACTTGGTATAAAAATGCCATTCTAGAAATCCTTGATATGACAGTGAGCTCTTTCAGAACAGTTTGCTGTGAGAGGGAAGTGAGACACATGGCTTAGATTTATCTTTGAAATACACGATTTAACTTTTAAATGAAGGGGAAAAATGCTTGAGGAAAAATGTGTGTGTTTTTTTTTTTTTTTTTTTTAAAGACTAAACACTACAAATTTCTCCTACTCTTTCCCATATGCACTTGGTATAGACTTGGGTTAATGGATCAGAACAGGATTGCATAAATTAACTGAGTCTTTATTTCATTGTATGTGTTATTTAAGCCATCATGTTGGGTCAGCAACTGAGTGCCAGAAATTGCTGACTTACATGCAGTCTCCTGAGACCAAAGGGGGACTCAAACTCAGACTTTCTTGCCTAAACTGCCTCTTATGTATCAACCAACTCACAGGGATTAAAGGTGATGATCTCTCTTTATCTGCTTTAGGGATTATCCATGGAAAAATAAAAATCTGAAGTAGTTTCTTTTCATCTCTTCCATTCTATTGACTATCTGCCACTAGTTAATGTTCATACAAAACTAAGAAGTTTTGATATTTACTTGAACCACACCTGAGTAAGAAAGCAAATCTAGGAAAAAAGAAAAAACCTCCAATGCATTGCTAATAAAAATATACCTGCTTTAGGGCTTATGAGATATTTGGGGATTCTGATAGCAGTAGAACATATTAATATCTCTCAATTTGGGCCTCAGATGGTATTGACTGGGGAATAGGGTTATGAGCTGACCACCTCAATGTGGACAGTAGCAATGGTGAGAAGGGGAAAGTCAGCCAGACTCTCTGGTCCCTAGGAAAGGGTTGCCATATTTAGCAAATAGAAACACAAATTGCTCATTTCAGTGTGGATATCAGATAAACACAAATAGCTTCTTAGCATAAGTACGTTCCAAGTATCAAATGGGACATATTTACTAGGTTGTCTGGAAAGTCATGACACATTTTTGCACAGAAATGACCCAGTTTTTGATCAAAATGTCATTTGTTTATTGGAAATTAAAATTTAACAGGTGATTTTATATAGTGACTTGCATTTTATATAGCCATTGTGCCCATGGAATATGATAAAGGTGGCTGTCGAGGCAGAGCACGGGGTTCAAGACAGGTGCAGGGGCATGTGGGAATAGACACAATTCATGTGGGTAAGAGGATTTTAGAAATTAGAAATTTGTTTCACTGTGGGGAAGCTGTGAGATATCTGGTTTGGAAACTCTAGGATTCTCCCGGCTAACATGGAGAGATGTTGAATGTGATCACTGGTTCTTCAACTTACGAGTTGAATATCTAATGTCCATCAAATTTCCTTCCTAACTATGCCTTCTGTCTTTCTTCTACTTCTTTCCTGTTAGTACCAAATTTCTTATAAAGTTACCTAAATAAATAACTACATGTATGACCTTAACTTCATTCGTGTGCTCTCTCGTGCTATTGACATATTTCTTTCTCTCTTCTCAGAGCTGAACATCTCAGTTATAGTCCCCACTGTTGTATCTCTTTGTTTTTGCAACTCTTTTTTTTTCTTATGCCAGAGGGCATATACATTTGCCAGACAGAGATAGAGGTAGAAAGAACACATTCTCAGTGGGTTGTGGTCATGCTGCAGTCCTTTTTTCTCATTTTTTCTCTCTTCATGATTTGGGGCTTGCATTCACATGTGCCTATTATTTTTTTTAATAATTATTTATTTAATTTTATCATCACTATTATTATTATTTTATTTTGCTAGCAGACATGTGAACTCACCAGGGGGCAGAGAGGGAGAAAGTGAGAAAGCACGAAAGCAAGCTGCCAGATCCAGGACTAGAATATGGTCAGCCATGTGGGAGTCCAGCACCTTAACTACCATGCCACCTGTGGGTTTTTTGTGGTTGTTGTTATTGCTTTTGAGATTTTTGCTATAGGGCACATATGCTCACTGGAGAGACAGAGATACCTGCTGTTTTGTTTGTTTGTTTTTTTTTTTTTTTTTTGGAGAGGTTTTTCACTATAGGGCGCGTGCGCTCGCCAGACAGACAGAGAGAAACATAGAGACAGAAAGCGAGAAATCACCCCCCAGGGGGGATGGTCATGCCGCAATCCCTTCTCCTCCATTCTCCTCTCGGGATCTTGGGCACGCACGCACACGCGCCCGGCGTGAATTTAAGCCACCGGGTCCGGGACGCGAACCGCGGTCGACCACGTGGGAGTCCAGCGACATAGCCATTACGCTAACTGCTGGTTCCCTTGTTTGTTTGTTTTTTTAAGTCACTGTTTCTAGGACTCAAACTGCAGTTGGCCATTTGGGATCTGGCTACTTTAACCATGTTTGATGGGGATAACCTAATGCTCTCAACTTCTCAGTGTGCTGTCACCTGGTTAAGACGACTGACAATTTCACTATTGAATCAAATAGATGCTTTTCAGGATTTTTCATCTCTATCGTTTTGGTAGCATTTGACATTGCTGATGCTCTCTCTTCATCTACTCACTCTAATGTTAATTTTCTTTAGCTTCTGAGGGACTTCATGGTCTGTCACAGATTTCTTTTTCTCTGTATGCCTTTTTTAAAAATGTCAGTAAGCCTCTGCATATGCACATATACTCCAATGTGCATGAGAAAGGTGATAGGGGGAGTAAAGCACTCCCCAGTGAGTTCCAGTCACATCCCAATAATTTTTCCTCTAACTCTCTGTTCTGTTAGGATCCTGGGCACACATGTATGTATACAGACAGCTGTCCTATTTTTCAAGCTTATCAGGGTAGGAGTCAAACCCTGGTCAGCCATGTGGGATTTGGCTTCTTCTACACAATGCTTAACTGCTACATCGGCCCTACGTTCTTTATGTATGGACATTTCCGAGGGTTTCTTCTAGCTTTTTGTTCAGTCTGCAAATGTTCTTTTATCCATTGTTGTGGTTGATTGGCATATTTATGCTGAGTGACTACAATTGTATATCTCCAGTCAGATATTTATTCTGTGTTCCATACTGGTATTTTCAATGATAGGATGTCTATAGTTGATATCTTGTGGCCATCATACATTCAATTTGGCCTAAATACTCCTTACTCCTATACCAGCAGAACATGAAAAGAATGTCATTTTTTAACTTTTTTTTTTCAGAAAATCAAGAATTGATAAAGGAAGCAATATTGAATTCCTTTTCACACTCCTATTCCTCAGCTAAATATTCTCTGAATGCAAAAAAACAGTCTTTTGTAATTATAATGATTTGTTTTTGAAAGGTAGTTATTCTAATTATGGCTGAAACTGTTTATTTCCTTTTTGTCTGACTATTTGCCTTTATGGCAGGTATTATCACAGTTTCAAGTCATTTATTGATCGTCCCAGAGACATATTCTATTGATAATATTTTATATGCTTTTTTTACACAATGTTTGATTCTGTCTGTACTTTGTTACACACACAGTAATTGTTGTAGTTGCCGTAACAATACTTGGCATAGTTGGGCTTAAGAATATTAGGAGCCAGCAGATAGCATAGTGGTTACATTATTGGACTCCCACATGGTTAATCATGGTTCAAGTCCCAGACCTAGTAGCTTGAAACTCTCCCTAGGCATTTGTGCATCCATGCTTGAGATCCCAGGAGGAAAATGAAGGAGAAAGGATTGCAGCATGACCATGCTCCCTGGGGGAGATTTCTTGCTTTCCCACTGTCTCTCTGTCTCTTTGGGGAGTGCACATGCCCTAAGGCAATACCTCTAATTAAAAAAAAAAAAGATTGTCTTAAGAGGTATGTGGTTATAGTATGCCCCTCCCTCATGCATCTTCTGCCAGCTAACCAAGGAACTTTATCAGACACCTCAGTTAAGGCTATATACACTAGAGTGCCTGGTGGGGGCACCTCAATTTGCCAAGTTCTAGGCCTCTCAAGAATCATTCTAAACACATTTTTAAAGACAATCACATTTTCTCAGTGATTTACATTGTAATTTTGACGATGTATACCCTCATTAAAAATGCTGGCACTAGGTAAATGAAAATCATCCTTTAATATGAAAAACTCTGTGATAGCATTTTTATTATCAAAAAAAGGGCCTCTGAAGAATTATTCACAAGGTATCGAAAAATAAGTGTAATATCCTGCTGGATCCTCTTTAATTTCATAAAATTTCAGAACAAAAATTTACACTAGAAACAAACAAGATTCTTTTTCAAAAAAAATTTTGCCAGAAGGCACACGTACTTGCTGGAGAAAGACAGACTGAGAAGGAAAGTGAAAAAGTACATCCTGTGGGGGATGACCATGCCACAATCCCCTCTACTACATTTCCCCTTTCAGGATTTTGGGCATGCAGACCTACGTACTTGGCACGTTTCACAAGTCACAGAGTCTGGAACTTGAACGATATAGTCAGTCATCTGAAATCCAGCCATCTTAACCACCATAACACTGGCTGGCCCAAAATATGCATTTTAATTTCTGCAGTTGTGTTTATTTTGTTTTGTGTTGAGAAGAGAGGAGGTTCTCTTAGGGTAAGATCAAAATTATTGAAAGAGATGATCTTGGTCAATTTGGGCTGCTATGACAAAATAGCAAAATAGCTTATTCAAAGACATTTATTTCTCATTGTTCTAGAGACAGGGCCATTGTTCTGGTCCAGGATCAGGGTGCTAGCGTGGTTAAGTTCTGTCTGGCGGAGGCTCCCTTTCTGGCTTGCAGCCTCCTTGCTGAATCCTCACAAGGCAGAGATGGTGCAACAGTTTCTCTGAACTTTTGTTATAAGGGCAGTATTAGGTCATTTTCAAAAATTTCATGGAAAATGTATATTATAAATAAACTGTGCATGGATTTCAAAAAGTTTTTTTCCATTAAAATTAACTTGGACGTTGATTATATTTTTCCATGAACTTTTTGAAGTCTGTTTGTTATTCCATCATGAGGGCCCCACTTTATGATCTCCTCTAAACGTAGTTACTTGTCAAAGGTCCCACCTTCTAATAACATCACATTAGAGATTAAGACTTCAACATATGAATTTGGGGGTACTCAACATTCAGTCCATAAGAAGGGTAGTCTACCTAATATAAAAATATTCACCTAACTGTAGGTGCATACTTTTTATTTCAAAACAGAACTTTTGCTATCAAAAGTTATGTTTTTAAGTTTTGTTTTGAGATAAAAAATATATACCTGAGTAGTTCTTAGAATATATATTATTTAAACTGGGAATCAAATCTTAGTAGGTGATTTATTGTTCTATTTGTTTCAAGAAATCTATGGCGTCGAATGAGTCAATGCCAGAGAAGTCTTTATTGTGTTCACTAAACTATTGTACACCTAGGAAAAGAAAGTGCATAACCCTTCATAAAGACTACCTTTTCTAGCATTTTGATTTGACCTGTGTCATTTCTCTGTATGCATTTATCTGGACATAGAATAAAGCTGAGGAAAAGTCAGATGAGGAGTTCAGTAGACTAAAATGAATCAGGTCAATGTTTCATTCTTTCTACAGTTTCACTGGTGTTGCCATTTTCTTCTATTCCAATAGAGCTTAGAATTGTGACATTTAGAAAAAATGAATTTGGGGCGTACTCTTTTTTAAATTTTTTTTTTTAAGTGAGCACATACATGAATGTTCACTGCAGCATTAGTCATCATAGCCCAAACCTGCTAATAATACAAAAGACTATCAACTGGCCAATTGAGTACTGTTTAGTAACACAAAGGTGGGGGACTACTACTGATACATACTATAGCATAATTGAACTTCAAAAATACTTAGAGAATCCTAATGCATAAGACTATGTATTGTATAATTTCATGTACTACACATATATAAAATATCCAGAAAAGACAAATTTATATGGACAGAGAACAGATCAGTGGCTCTGGGAGACTAGGATGGAAACATGATTAAACGCAAATGATAAGCACAAGGGGACTCTGGGGGAGTTATGGAATGTTCTATAACCAAGTCATTTTCTAAGTCATTAGAACACAATGAGGGTCGATATAAAAAAATAGTCCAGGCTTTCTGAAAGAGTTGAGTATTGGTTGGAAGAGTTAAGGAAAAAAATTCAAGAGGAGGTAGAAATACAATTATATCTCAAATTGAGTGAAACCTGGCCAGTTAGAGAGATAATTGGAAGCATTCCAAGAGGTGCTGCAGATAGAGTGAGAAATACTAATGTGTTTTTTGTGAACAATGAAGAGAGTGGTCTGGCTTTAGCAGAAAGTATATATTGGAGAGTCTTGAGATATCAAGTTGGAAAGATTGTGGTGATGGGTTTATAACTCTATAGATTTTCCCAAAAACCATTAAATTTCACACTTACAGTGAGTGAACTTATGCCGTATAAATTATATCTGGTTAAAACAGTTAAAGAACTTCTGTGGGGCCAGCTGGTGGCATGGTGGTAAAGATGCTGGAGTCCCATAAGGCTGACAACGGTTCAAGTCCTACACCTGGTGACTTGAAAATCACTTTGGGCACATCGGCTTACATGCCCCAAATCCCAGGAGAAAGGAGGAGAAGGAATTGCATCATGGCCATCCTCCCTGAGGTGGTGATTTATTGCTTTCCTTTTCACTGTCTTTCTCAGGTGAGTGCATGGATCCTATGATAAAACCTTAAAAACAAACAAACAAACAAACAAAAACCAAAAAAAAAAACCAAAAACAAAAAACTTAAGAACTTCTGATAAAGCTTCCTGTTCTTTCTTAATGAAAAGCTGATCAAAACCTATACCCCAGGGGACTGTCTTTGTTCTGATCCAGCCTAAATTTGCTTTCACTCGGTTCATGTTGACCTTAACATTATGATCTTTTCCTGAATTCTTTGAAGTCCATTCAAAAACATTACTGGCCAACTGGACACCTATTTTCCTTGGAAAGATGGAGTGGGGGAGATGGCTACCCAGACTATAGAATTATTTGTGACTTTCAGGCACAAGCTGCTTAGCAGGATGACAGGAATTGTAAACACATTAATTGGGAAGCTCTGGATGAGGACTGGTGTCTTTTCTGGCACTGTCACTCAGATGAAACTGAAGTGTGGCCTCAACAAATCAGTCTGATAGCTGTACTTCATTCCCATTTATGACCCACAGGGGTACAGTTCCTGACATATCGAAATTCTTGAATAATGTCCATCAGCACTTTGCTCTCAATGTGCTGCAGATTGAGCATGTTTTTGTCTCAGGAACACTCTGCTCATCTCTAAATCAGAATCTTTGGAGAAAATGCAGAACATTGTTGAAGAGCTGATAATAAACAGTAATGGAGCAAGAACGGGCTGTGTTAGTGCTGTTAGTCACAGTAAATGCAGCTGATATTTTCTCTTTGATCTATAATTCTTGCCATCACTCCTTTGTGTAGAGCGCAATGGTGTTTATAAGCTTGTCTGGATGGCCAATCTTTCACAAGGCTTTTCACTTACAAATCCAGTTAATGGAATCAAATGCTGAAGTTTATTTCACAAAAAGAACATAACATCAAAATAAAATTCTTGCCATTTTTCCTGTCACCTAAAATATGGGAAATTACGTAAAACTCTCCACTCCTGAAATAAAAACTCTGCTGACTGGGTCACTGTGAGTGGTCCACATGGGGGCACAGAGTTATTCTTTGATTTAAGACCTAATACAAGCAGAAGGAATACTGCCACAAAAAAGATCCCATTAAAGCACCGCTACAGGGGACACACTTATGCTGTTTGTGCAAAGCTAAATATCTTACATAATATTTCATTTGTGTATAGTTTTTAGGGGACGTGATTAGACTGCAGTTCATGTAAAGCTGTAAAAACTCCAGCCATTCTGCAATGTAAACCTTTACATAAACAGACAGCTTATAGTAGCAGCTCTAAGAGAAAGTAAGTAACAAAATTAAAAATAAAAAAAAGATAAAGGCCCTAATCTTAAGGCGATTGAATTTGGTTTCAGAAATAAAATATACTTGTCTTTTCTAAGCTAAGGCATCAGAACACAATGAGAGCCAATATAAAAAATAGTCCAGGCTTTCTGAAAGAGTTGAGTATTGGTTGGAAGAGTTAAGGAAAAAAATTCAAGAGGAGGTGGAAATATGATTATATCTCAAACTGAGTGAAACCTGGCCAGTTGGAGAGAGAATTGGAGGCATTCCAAGAGGTGCTGCAGATAGAGTGAGAAATACTAATGTGTTTTTTGTGAACAATGAAGAGAGTGGTCTGGCTTTAGCAGAAAATATATATTGGAGAGTCTTGGGATATCAAGTTGGAAAGATTGTGGATTATTCCATGTTGTTATGTGTTGTGGATTATCTTGAATGCTAGAATGACATGTTTAGATTTTGTTCCATTGATAGTGGTGAACCACCAAAGGCTTTGACAAAGGATGTGACATTAGGCAGATGACAAAATTTATTTGTCAACTCTATACAGAATGAATTGGAAGGGTTAAGATGCTGAATACTGGGATTGGTGAGGGGGGCAATTAACAAATGTTAGGGTAAAAAAACACAGATATGAAATATAGAATGGCTAGATATAGAGGAGAGACTAAAATTTCCTGTCTTCCCCTTTCCCCCAATGTTCAAGTTAACCCGACAGTTACACATCTGAATTAGAGAGTATTGCAGTATTAATAAAATATCAATGAAGAAAAAACAGAAATGGAAAAAAATAGAAATGAAAAATAATGCATTTTAAATAATGACTATTAAGTATGATGTGTTGAGCAGGTGTCTAAGGAGAGATTATCTGGTAGACAGTTCTGGAAGCACCCACACTGACTTGTGCTTGCTGTCCATGGCAGCACCTGTATACAGTAAATGCCCTATGCATATTAGGTGAATAACTTGAAAGAAAGCAGTGTAGAATAACAGATTTGGTTAACAGTCAAGGACACATATCTAAAGTCTTCCTTCTAAAGATCATAGTTCGAATTGTGAAAAATAATACATTTTTCTGAGTGTCATACACATATACACCAAAAAAAAAAAATACAAAAAACAAAACAAAACAAAACAAAAAACAAGAAAATGACCAAGAATCAACTCTTAAGAAAATCTCTAGGGACCAGCTGATGGCGTAATGGTTACATTGCTAGACTCCCATGTAGTCTACCAGAGTTCGAGTCCTGGACCTGGTGGCTCTCACGCCAGGTGTGTGTGCATGCATGCCAAAGATTCCAAGAGGAGAATGGAGGAGAAGGGATTTTGGAATGGCCATCCCCCCTGGGGGGTGATTTCTCATTTTCTGGTGAGCACACACGCCTTACAGTAAAAAATCTCTTCAAAAAGAAAAGAAAAGAAAAAAATCTCTAATTGAGGAAGTATATTAAGAATACAAGGAATCCATAAAAGAAATGGTGTAGATCAAAAAGATAATGGCTTTGAAGCATAAAATATCTACAGTTTTAAAATAGCAGAATAAAAACATTTTCAGTGGTAGTTTTAGAAAGAAAGCAGATTCTTTAACTTTGCACATATTATCTTAAAAGTTTTTTTATGTGAGAAAGAGTATGCTTGGTTGTTAAAACTTTTCTGTTAGATTATATAGAAAATTAAGGATGCAATAATGGACTATTAAATAATAAATCTATTGTATAGATATCTTATTTGTCAAAAGTGAAATAAGGTGTGTGTCACACATGTATACTGATGGAAAAAAATAGTGACAAGGAGAGTCTATTTACTTCTCTGGGGTGATATTTTCCTTCATTATAATTATATAAAAATTAATTTTAGAAACCAAATTAAATGTAATTTATAAAAAACTCTGTTCAGAGCATGTTGTGTATAGTTCAATGCTAGATGATATTTATTGTGATTCCAAAAGAGACTTTTAGCCTGAGGAGCAAGAAAATACCATTCCCATTTTTCTTACAATAAGAATAGATGAGTTTCAATTTTTTTCTTCTTTAAAATTATTTTCAAAACATCCTTGAAATACATACCAACTTGAGACAATAATTAGAGTTTGGGGGCATTAATATGCTGTTTCCATATCTGGATTTTGGCTACAAATGTTTAAAATCTACTATAATGAGAAATGAGGTTGGAAATAGTCTCTTGAAATTTCAGATTCAATATGTTCAATGATTAAAGTATATTTGCCAAACAGCCAAGATCCACTGACAGTTATAATTTTTTCGTTTGACACAGTTGGTCTTTTCTCCAAAAATAGCTTCATGGTCTTTCAGTTTATAAAGTTAGCTAAAGCATATTTCTTTTGAATCAAAGTACCTCAACATGAAATATAAGCATTTTTTGATGCACATATGTATCTTCTCGAAGTAAAGAAAGAAACTAATGTTTCATGTACTGATTTCCTAAAATCAACTAACTTGATAGTGAGGCTGAGATATTCTCTTAGAGAACTTGGCAGCATTTGGGAAATCATTACTTTAGGATAAATGGCACAATGCCCAGTCTTTTTGTTTTTTGTTTTTGTTTTTGTTTTTGAGAGATTTTGCTACAGGCCACATGCACTTGCTGGAGAGACAGAGAAGGACAGAGAGACAGAAAGTGAGAAATCACTCTCCCAAGGAGGATGGCCATGCCACAGATCCTTATCTTCCATTTTCCTCTCAAGATTTTGGGCATGTGCATACATGTGCCTGGTATGAGTTTCAAGCTGCCATGTCCGGAACTCAAACCATGGTTGGCCACATGGGAGTCCAGTGCCTTAACCATTATGTGACCTGCTGTCTCCCCTTTTTAAACTAGCAATCCATATTACCTATCCAGTATTGCTAGAATAGCAAAAGTATATACTACAAATGTCCCAACCTTCAATTCTGCTCTTTAGATAGAATCATGAAGATACTTCATCTTCATGGTAATCACCAAAGCTTGGGTGTATTCTTTATTCTGTAGAATATTTAGCTAAATATTGCACATTAACTAATAGTTACATGGACTCTGTTATTGGTAGAATGATCACAAGACATACCAAAAGAAAAACATAGGTGATTTATTATCTTTTGTCAGACTTGAATTACAATATTTTTTAGTGGGTTGTCTGTAGATCGACTACAGAAATTACACAAAAGAAAGACTGTAGTGTTTATTTAATAAACATTTTGGAAACATTCAGAACGCAATGTTAAGGAGAGTCACCAAAGAAGTAAGGGTTTTACTTTTTGCAACTAATGGAGCTTTTACACATAAAATTATCACAACCTTTGAGGATTCATGGTTCTATATTTTAGTAATTGCCAACCAACTTCATGTGTAGAATATAGAATAGTCATTTCTATTTGGAATTTTGGTGATTTTTTTCGTCTATATTTTTACTAATATGTCATTCAGGTGGGTCCATTGGCATCATCACTCTATTTTTAGACTTAGACTATACTGTGATATCTGGACCTCATCTTTTTATACTATTTGTGACCCAATACTAACATTGGCCTTGTTATATTTTAGAAATTTATGTTTGCCAGCACTAACTGCTATCCTACTCTTTCTCCCAAACAAAAACATCTCATCTTTCAAAACAAACAAACAAGCAAACAAACTATAAAAACAGGGGGTACTAATCAGAATCAGAATCTGCCATTACTTTTACAGAGCTTTGGAATCTAAGCTGTCTGAGGGGAAGAATTTTCTTTTTTCATTTTTTGGAGAAGTTTTTGCTATAGAGCACATGTGCTCGCCAGAAAGACAGAGAGTGACAGAGAGACAGAAAGTGAGAAATCATCCCCCAGGGCAGATGGCCACACCGCAATCCCTTCTCCTCTATTCTCCTCTTAGGATCTTGGGCACGCACATATAGGCACTCGGTGTGAGTTTAAGCCACCAGGTCCGGGATTTGAACTGCAGTCGACTACATGGGAGTCCAGCGACGTAATCATTATGCTAACTGCTGGTTCCTGGAAAGAATTTTCTTAATCACTGTTCAGTCCCCTGAGTTAAAACAAACAATGAATCAATGCTGAGTAAATACCTGTTGAATGAATTTCTTAAGCAAACATTTGTTTAATTTTGAGATGATGTCAATTGAAGACAGTAAGCGATGAAGTTAGTTATTTCGGACATGCATGAGTTCCAATAAGCGATATTTTAGACAATTTTCCCTATACAGCTACTCATTTAGATTCATTTAAAAGTGCTCGGGCCAGGGCTGAGCCTATAGTGCAGTGGTTAAGCCCTGTGCATCAGGAGCCAGATCCCACATGGCTGACCACAGTCCTAATCCTGGCTCCCACATCTTGAAAACATGTTGGGCACATGTGCATGCATGTCTAGAATCCTGACAGGATGGAGAAATAGAGGAACAGGGATTGTGGTGTGACCACACCTCATTGGCAAGTAATTTCTCCCCCCTACCCACCCTACCTGCCATTACACACATACAAACATGGCATTAAAAACGGAAAAAAAGGCCTTCGGGCCAGAGCCATATGATATTATCATTCAGTTTGTATTCTAGCTTGCATAGTCAGAATGAGCTATAGCTCTTAGGAAGGGAAATGGAACACACCTCATAAACAGCCTTCATTAGACCCATAGCTCCCTTTTTCATATTGTAGTAGGTTTAAAATTTATTTATTTTAAAAACTTGAAAAATTTACTATTTTTTCATAGCCAAAAAGTTCATTAGTATAATATGCATCATACACATCAACTACATTGAACATACTTAAGATGCAATCATGCTGAGTTAAATGTAGTGCTTACTATGAATGTGTTCTCATTCTGTTTCTTGAAGACCCCTATGACCTGGGAGTATGTGTTTTGATATTATTGCAACTTTATGCATTGAATATTTTGAAAACTACTTATATTTTTTAACTTTCCAAGTTTATAGTTCTATTATTAAATATTTCTTTGAAGTGTACCTTTCCTGACTTATCTACCAGTTTCACATTTGAACTTCTAAGGGAACATCTTGCTCAATGCCTCTTCTGCTGCAGAATACTGTTCAATGCTAGAAAAAGGAGAAGGGAGCTTGGACTTGGTGTTACCAGCATGCCAAATGCAATTGAGGTCAAGCAGACTGACGGGCACAAGTGAAGTCTTTGTGACTTGGCAAGAAGGTGATTATTAGACGTCCATGAAAAGAACAGTTTTTATAGCTAAATGAGGATGGAAACCAGATTGGAAAGCAGTGATAAGAAACATTTAAAACTCATCAGACAGTAAAAAAAAAAAAAAAAAAAGTAAAAGTCTGACAGCACCCGTGGCTATAAGGCAGCAGAGAAGCCTCATGCACCGATAGCAGGAACACACTGAAACACCTATTTTGGAGAGGCAATTGGCACAATCTGAAAGATCTTGTGGAGGTGAAAATGTACAGAGCTGAAGGTTCAGATATTCCACTTCTGGCTAAGTACCTTAAGGAAACTTTTACCCATGTCCACAAAGAAACGTGCTAAAATGCCTGTTTATCATTATATTTGGTAGTGAAAAGCTAGAAGAAATTAAATTTCTGTTAATAAAGGAAAGTAACTATTAATTTGTATCCGGTTCATATGATGGATAGTAGTCAGTAGGAGAAATTCATGAAACAGTATGCATCACGATGGAATCAAATATATAAATATCAAATATATAAATAATATATGAAATCTATTTAAAGGGAAATTTTTAGATTGAACATGTAGTATGATGCTTTATGTACTTTTTAAAACATTCAAATAAACACCGTATAAAGACATATGCACATTTAATAACACTACATAGGTCTATACATACGTATAACAGGATTGGGACCAGCCGATGGCGGAATGGTTATGTTGCTGGACTCCCACATAGTCAACCGCGGTTCGAGTTCTAGCCCCTGAGGCTAAAAACACACTGAGTCTGTGTGCATGTGTGCCCAAAATCCCGAGAAGAGAATGGAGGAGAAGAGATTGTGGCATGGGCATCTCCTCTGGGAGTGATTTCTCACTTTCTGTCTCTCTCTGTCTCTCTGGTGAGTATACACACCTTATAGCAAACAAACAAAAAATGTATTAAAAAACTGAATGGGAAGGATTCAGGATAATGGTGGTTTGGTGCCAGATACTTTATATAAATATAGGATCAAAAAGAGTTACAAGAAAACCTTCAATTACATTTAAAATATTTAAAGTCTGAAAGATAAGATAAAGTAGTAACATGTTCATTTAGGCGAGGAACAATTTATTCTTTGACTCTTTTTATAAAAAAATTTGAAATATTTTATTAAAACATGAAAATGAAAGTGAATACCATTTTTCAAGTTAGGGAGGAGTAAATAAATTTGAAGGTAGATGATATAACAAGGGAGAATTTTAAGAATCTAGAAAGGTTGGCGATAAAAGCATGGGCCTTGAAAGTTAGGCATCATAGAATCTCAGACAGAGATTTAGACTGGGGTCAGCAAACTTTTTCTGTAGAGCACCATAAAGTTAATATCATAGCTTTGTGGGTGACTCGATCTTTTTCACAGCTACTGCATTCTTGTAGTGCGAACGCAACCATAGACAATATAGAGAAGAATGGGTGTGGCTGTGTTCCAATACAAGTAGGCATCACAGAATCTCATACATAGAGAGGGGGGAAGACTTTGAGATTAATACCACATTTCCTATATTGTGCATGTTATGTGACCTTTTATCTCATACAACTGTATCTTATTCAACCCTATGTTTCTAGTGTCAATCATAGCCAAGCAGTGTTTTTAAAAGGGAAGGAAAGAAGGAAAGAATATTGGGAAATAAGAAGGGAAGAAAAATTAGGGATTATAAAAGGAAAAAAGGAAAAAAGTCAGAGGAAGGTAACTAATGACAGTGAAAGATGAATTGCAGCAGAATACATGTATTGGACATGAAGACAAAAGTTAATGGTATTTGCTTTAGCCAAGGATGTACAATAGAAACCCTTGAAGAGATAGAACTTAATTATTTTTTAAAAAACAACCATATTCTTGTGGCCCTGAAACTTGGCTAGGTTCCTAAAACCTTGAAATTTTGTAAGGCTTTGGGTAAATTATAGAGTTCATAAGTGGTGATTAATTAGTTGATAGAATCAAAATGTGCTAGACAGCTATAGTAATCAACTTAATTTGCATTAATATGAAGAATATACAGCCATACATATTGCATAGCTTACACACATACAGATGGCTGCAATACTGGTGCACTGCCTTGAACTATGAATTACACTGTGTGGATGGTAGTAATAGCTACGTTAAAACTCCCACTGGAGCTATTACTAGGGCCTCCCATTAGAGTCAACCTCAACTGCCTACTTTGGATTTATTCATTTAATACCATCTTTAATATCAGAGGACCACAGTAGAGCAGGTGTTGACTATAGGTCATATGTAATTGTGTTGTTGCACATGATTAAATTACTAAATAATTATGGGCTAACTTCTTAACCCATAAATCACACCAAATAAATCTATGATAACCGTCTGCCAGAAAACAAATCTCAGCATTTTATGACAGTACACAGTGCTTGAGTTTCAAATAATTGCAACTGATGGGTAGTCAAACTTCTTGAGACTTTCAGATGTTCTGTGTTGTCTTTTCCTTGTGATCTAGAAGCATTAAAAGCACCAAATAAGTGAAATTATAGTATGCTAGAAAAGGCAAGGATCAATTAATACTTAGCAAAATCCAATAATGTGCATCTAGTAGCCATTGTCTATTACCTTAACCAACTTTTATTATTTTTATATGAAATATTAGTTCTAAAAATATAATCATGTAATATATTCTGGAATGTATAAGGTAGTCTAAGTCAAGGAAGGGCAGCTAGGCTTTCCTGATAATCCAGTCCACCCTCTGTTTTTGTATGGATGTGAGCTATAAATAATTTTACGTTTAAAAAAATAATATTTGATAATAATTCAAAATTTTGCCTGTAAATAAAGTTGTATTGGAACACAGCCACAGTGATTCTTCTCTGTATTGTCTATGGCTACATTCACAGTACAAAAATTCAGTAGCTGTGACAAAGATCGAGTCACCCACAAAGCCTACGATATTTACTTTATGGTGCTCTACAGAAAAAGTTTGCTGACCCCTGGTTTAAATATGTTATTTTGTAATTATGTAGTACTTTTCCTCCCAGAGATTGGCATAAACAACTCTTTGGTCCACTTTACAATCTTGGGGTTTGGCTGGTCCTCAACCATCACATTAATAGTCCAACCAAGGCCACAAGACAGAAAAGAGACAATTATACAGCAATCATCTATGTAGGAAATAATAGCAATAACCGTGTAGAATTTCCTGAGCACAGTAAGAGGAGCTACTGAAAGCACACTTTGATTAGAGGTCTTTCAGCTCTGGCTAGAGAAGAGATCTTATTTAACCAACTTGTTGAGACTGCTTTACAAATAATATTACTGGTCATAGACAAAGAAAATGGAGTTGGTGTTTCATTAGAACCCAGAGCAGGAGTGCTACATGAATATCTGCTTTCTTCTTCTTTATTATTTGGATGCCAGCTTTTATAGCTGAACTTTGTCTTGTGTATTCAATGCTTGTTTTCAGTGTTTAATAGCTGAATTAAAAAAAAAAAAAGTTGTTACATGAAACAAACTGTAGGAGTCTGGGCTTGGAGGTTGTTCATTTTTTGTGTGTTTGCTATTTAATTGCTCGGTCACTTTGGCCCTGTCATAAGTGTTTTTTACTGTAAATTCAACACCACGTTGGTCTTTGTGTTTTTGTTTCAATGCACTGATGTTGGTCAGTGTCACCAGGCATTCCGTTCAGGGGAAAATGTCTCTACATACTATAAAAGAGCCATAGAACCGTTAAGGGAAAAACATCTTGGGATTTGACCATGTCAGAGTAATTTTCTGCCTTGCTGAGGAAAAGTTCAGAAATGGTGTTTTCCTAATAAAACTTATTTTCAATTACTGAATTTTATTGGAAATGTCTAACATTGCTATTGGCTTATCCGTCTCTTTCAAACAGATGTGATTTTGTGTTTTCATAATTGTTGGATTCAGAAATACCTACATGAGGTAGAGACTTTTTTTTTTAATGTCATGGCTATGGAGCTTTTGCTTCCTCTGATGGCATTAAAGGCTGTTTAAGCAGCCAGGGAACTAGTCAAGCTCAAAAAGGCTGAAAAAACAGAACGGAAATGGCAATTTCTCTATTGCTGCCGGAGAACTTCAAGAGAAGTTTGATACCGCTGTGCTCATTTCTGACTTACGATATATTAGTCCAATCTTCAATACGGAATTTTATTTGCCTCTAAAAAAGATTTTTTTCCGTGCGCCTTTATTCTAGTCTCCCTTCACCCCTTTTCTTCTTTCCTCTTGTTTCTTTTTTCCCCTCCTCTCGTATCTTCACACTTTTTTCTTCCTTTCTTTTTTTAATTCTTTATGTTTTGCTTACAAGTGCAAAAAGCACATATTTGTTTCTCTTTCTAAATTAGATGATCTTTTTAAAATTTTTGATTACTCTTTTTATACATTCAATCACCTTATTTAGCTTACAAAGTGAATATTTCAATATGTGAACATTTCTCCCTAGTCCAGTTGATTAAACTATAAAATCTCTGCAACAGAAATACCACATTTCTTTGTCCCATTAATGCTTCGCCTCTGTATTTATCTTCTGAATGTCCTTCCTCAGGCCCTACTTTTTCTAGGTAATATGGATCACAATTTTAGCTTAATTGTACAAAGTATTCAAGTCTACCATCACTACTCCATGTACATGGGGACACTCTAAAGAATAAACATAAGCAGATTTTAGCTGTGACCAAATAGAAATCTTTAAGGAACACTTTTCATTTCTGATCTCATTACAGTTTCCCTTATCTTGCCTATTTCCTTTGAAACTTCTCCATCTTACTCAGTTTTGACCTGTGTTCTTA
The DNA here is from genome assembly GCA_026018925.1 of Tupaia tana. Classification (NCBI taxonomy): domain Eukaryota; kingdom Metazoa; phylum Chordata; class Mammalia; order Scandentia; family Tupaiidae; genus Tupaia; species Tupaia tana. Next base: position 245,564,534 of record JAKSZU010000001.1, on the reverse strand, counting down.
CTCCTCCTTATTCTTATATTTCTTTCTTCCTGGTTTCTCCATTCCTTTTCTTATCACATTTTAATCTTTATTGGTTTTCTTTCTTTCTTTCTTTCTTTCTTTCTTTCTTTCTTTCTTTCTTTCTTTCTTCCTTTTTTTTTTTTTTTTTTTTTGGAGAGGTTTTTGCTATAGGGTACATGCACTTGCCAGAAGGACAGAGAGAGACAGAGAGACAGAAATCACCCCCAAGGGGGGATGGCCATGCCACCATCCCTTCTCCTCCATTCTCCTCTCAGGATCTTGGGCACACACGCACACGCGCCTGGCTGACTTTAAGCCACCGGGTCTGGGACTTGAACTGCGGTTGACTACGTGGGAGTCCAGCGACATAGCCATTACGCTAACTGCTGGTCCCTAATCTTTATTGGCTTTCTATTGCTGCTTAACATATTACCAAAAACTTGGTAGCTTTAAACAATATCTATTTATAGCTCTCAGTTCTGTAGGTCGGAAGTCCAGGTGAGCTTGATTGGGTTCTCTGCTTAGGGTTTCAAAAAACTGGGTGCTTATCTAGTGGCCCTGGGGATAAATTTACTTTCAAGATTATTTAGAATTTAGAATTTTAGTGCCTTGAAGTTTTAGAATGGCAATTCCTGTTTTCTTGCTGGCTTTTGGCTAGTACCTCTTCTTATTCTTTTTAAAAAATTTTTTTTAAAAATGATTAATTTTATTTATTATTATTATTTGTAATATTTGCTATAGGGCACTTGTGCTCACCTTTGTGGCTACTCTCACGCCTTGCCTGAGTGGCCCCCTCCATCCTAGCAATGACTTTCTCTCAAGAATCCCTCTCATTTTGAATCTCTTCGATTTTGAATTCAGCTACCAGTTGGAGAAAACTCTCACTTTTAGAAGGCTCATTTGAGCAGGTTAGGCCTACCGAGATAATCTCCCTACAGTAAAGTCAACTGATTCCTAACCTTACTTACAACAACAACAACAACAAAAGTTTCTTGCCTTGCAAGGTAGAATAATCACAAGACTAATACCAGGAGGCAGAGGGCATGGGAGATATTGTGGAATTCTGGCTATTGTGAAAAAAATAATTATACTTTTTTTCCTTTCTTCTACAGAAAGTTAGGACATTAGGGATTATGAAAGCTATCTTTCATAATTATGACCCTGTCTTTTATATATAAGGAAACTTCACTGATATCCTTAGTAACAACTAAATTAGGCATTATAAAATAAATAAGGCTAGGATGGGACTTCACAATTCTTAACCAGTTGCTTTCTTGCCTATACTAAAATTCCTTATGGGGACCAGCAGTTAGTGTAATGGCTATGTCGCTGAACTCCCATGTAGTTGCCCGCAGTTCGAGTCCCGTACCCGGAGGCTTAAACTCAAGCCGGGCGCGTGTGCATGCATGCCCAAAATCCTGAGAAGAGAATGGAGTAGAAGGGACTGTGGCATGGCCTTCCCCCCTGGGGGGTGATTTCTCGCTTTCTAGCTCTCTGTCTTTCTCTGTCTTTCTGGTGAGTGCATATGCCCTATAGCAAAAACCTCTTGAAAAAAAAAAAATTCCTTATGACAGTTGTAGAATTTAGAACTCCACTGTTTTTTTTTTTCTTTTCTTTTCTTTTCTTTTCTTTTCTTTTCTTTTCTTTTCTTTTCTTTTCTTTTTTCTTTTTTCTTTTTTCTTTTTTTTTTTTTTTCAAGTTGATTCAGAGCCAGCCAGGTGATGTGGAGGATAAGGTGACTGGAATCCCCATGACTGACTGCATGGTTCATATCTCCGACCCGTGCATGTGCCCCAAATCCCGACAGGAGAATGGAGAAGAAGGGATTGTAGTGTGGTCACTCCACCCAGGAAGGGATTCTTTCTCACTTTCTCTCCTTCCCTCTCTTTCTCTCTGTCTCCCCAGTGAACACATATGCCCTGTAACAAAACTAAAAACAAAAACAAAAAGGAAAGAAAAGAAAAGGAAAAGAAAAAACATCATTCAATGATTTCTTCCATGAAAGAGAAAGGTAGAAGAGAGGAGACAGGTCTCCTTCAACAGGGTCTTTGCACCTTAATCCACCCCCCAGTCTCAGCCAGCCAGGATCACAGGCACACCTATGTACACCTGGCATGCATAGACACCTTGGGATGTGAACCTGGGGCCTTCTCATATGTCCTCAGCATCACAGGGCATTGCATTCCTCCTGCATCATCACAGCTGGCCTGAACTCTACTGTGTTTTCTTTTCTTTTTTTTTGTTTTTTAGTTTTCAACCTTACCACTTAGCAAAAACAAACAGTGGGCCTGGCAGGTGGCATGCATGCCAAAAATTTTGAGGACAAATGAAGGTGAGGGGATTTAGCATGACCATTCCCATTAAGGGGTGCTCTTTGCTTTCTATCACTCTCTGTCTCTCTTCTGCACATACATATGCCCTGGAAGAAAAAAAAATGAAAACAAAAACAACTCATCATCAAATACTTATAATTAGTAATTTTCTTAAGTGTATGAAAAACAAAAACAAAAATAACAACAACAAAAAAAAACCCGAGGTCTTCCATCCTTGTTCTGTGTAACCTGCTTGGATTTCTATAACAAAATATGACAGACTGGGTAGCTTAAAAAAATAGAAATCTATTTTTTTTGTAGTTACAGAGATTGGAAATCTGAGAATAAGGTCTCAGAGAAGGGTGTTCTGTAGGCTCTCTTTCTGTCTTACAGACAACTGCCTTTTGCTGTGTTTTCCTGTAGACTTTCCTTGGTGCATGGGGAGAGAAGGAATTCTGATGTTTCTTCTTATCAAAGCACCAGTCCTGGAGGATTAGAGTCTCATCCTTATGACTTCACTGCACTTCTTTTTTTGGAGAGGTTTTCGCTAAGGGCGCATACACTCACCAGAAAGACAGAGAGAGACAGAGAGATAGAAAGTGAGAAATCACTCCCCAGGGGGAATGACTACGCCGCAATCCCTTCTCCTCCATTCTCCTCTTGGGATCTTGGGCACGCATGCACACGTGCCTGGCGTGAGTTTAAGCCACTGGGTCCAGGACTTGAACCGCGGTTGACTACATGGGAGTCCAGTGACATAGCCATTACACTAACTGCTAGTCCCTGACTTCACTGAACTTTGATGACCACCTTATCATACCCCCATAGGCCCTATCTTCAAGTGCAGTCACCTTGGGAGTTAGAACTTCAATATATGAATTATGGGAAAGCATGTTAGTATGTAACACTTAACCCAAGCTGTTCCTCCAAAGAGTGACTTGAGTGATCCTTTTATAATATGAGGCAGATCATATCACCTTCCCATAAAAGCTTCCAAGGACTTCTTGTCTAACTCACAGTGACAACCAAGGGGCCTACTGTGACATGCAAAGCCCTTCTCCATTGAACTCCCCCCAACACCACCACCCCTTAGTTCTCTGGCCCCATCTCTAACAACCATTTTGCAACTCAGTCCAGTTCAGACACTAGCTCAAACTTTCTGGAGACACTTTTGCCTCAGGGTCTTTGCACCAGACACTCTTTCCACCTGGAGCACTCTTTTTGGACATGACTTTTCCTCCTCTTCTTGTCATCCTTTTTTCATGTCACCTTCTCAGTCAGACTTTCCATAGTCACTCTATTTAATATAAAATTAAGTATTTTCATTTTTTATACTCATTTACTTGTTACTTTGCCTATTGACTGACTAAAATGCCAACTTCAAGAGACATGCATTGTGAAATGTTTTAATCACTGTCGTATCCACGGCACTTACTTTTAGAACACACTAGATGTACAAAATAAATTTGTTAAATAAATGAATAAAAAACATTAGGGGAGCCAGCAGTTAGTGTAATGGCTATGTCACTGGACTCCCACGTAGTCGACCGCGCTGCATGTCCCAGACCCGGTGGCTTAAAACTCACGCCGGGCGTGTGTGCGTGCGTGCCCAAGATCCCGAGAGGAGAATGGAGGAGAAGGGATTGCGGCGTGACCATCCCCTCTGGGGCATGATTTCTCGCCTTCTATCTCTATGTCTCTCTCTGTCTGTCTGGCGAGCGCACGTGCCCTATAGTGAAAACTTCTCCAAAAAAAAAAAAAAAAAAGCATTTGAATAGGTGCTGTGGAAGGAAACGTGGGTGAGATCTCTGTAAGTTAATGAAGTCTTGCTCAGAAGGGCAAGCTTAAACCTTCAAATGGCTGGTGGCGCATTTTGAGTCCTAGACCCAGCAGCTTGAAAAACCAGAGAAGCTTAAACCTGAGAAATAAGGCACTGTCCATGGGAAAAACTGAGGGAGTAAGTAAGAAAGGCGAGGGATGTACTACAGAAAGAGTTTTCCCTCTGTATGTGCTCTGGTCTGGGAAAGAGTCTGGCATGGTTTAGAAAGTTAAAGAAGAGTATGATCAAACATAGGGGAAAGGGCTGAAGATGAGATTGGGGAGGTAGACAGAGGCTACTCATAAAACATCTTGTAGGCACATCCTAAGGCATTTGCATGTCCCCTGCCCGCCTCTTTGTTCAATGAAAGATTTTTGGAAGTCTTCAAGTGGGGAGGAACATGATCTGGTGCCAGTTGTCTAGCTGGTTCCTGTCAAGGGCATCTAGCTGTAGGGGGTGGACATCATTTTGTAACATACCTCTTGACCAGCCTCCACTCCTCAGGGACAGCATGAGGATAGATGAAATAAACTGGCAAAAGCAGAATTCTATAGTATTTTTTTTCCTGGAACCACCTTTGTTCCCAGTATGTTTGGGGACCATAATGAGACCTAAGGGTGAAAATTATTTATTCATTCATGTTTCATACACTTATTAATTTCAAATAGGATCTCACCGTATCATGATACTCTTCCCTCAGCCTCTCCAAGTCATTGGGATTACAAGTATACACCACCATGCCAAGCCTTAGATTGGATTGGGAGTCAAACCTGAGGCTTCTATGTGGTCCTGACCTGGGAAAAACAGCATCTTAGCAGTGCGGTTTGGCCAAATATTATTTTTAAATTGGTACTTTCCAATTCTTATATAATATTTATTTATCCTTCATATTTTTTTCTGAAATATGGTTATGTGACTAGAGGAGAACCAATCAAATTCTCATTTCCTCATTCTACAATTGGACTTCCTTTTCAAGGGCTACTGTCTTATCTGAGTTAAAGTGGAGAAGAGGATGAATGAGTCAGCAGGTACAGCAATAAAGATGAAAAGTGCGATTCAAAATTAGAAGTATTCTAAGGACAATTTAAGATGGTTTTAGCTATGGGTCTCTAAGGCATTTACAACTTCTCCATGACAGTAACAATTATTCCAGCTGAGGAAAAGGGTAGCTTGCAATGGCAATGATTCTGGGGATAACAAAGTTGAGCTCTCTAAAATTCTTGGCCTGTTTTCCCAATATTAATAAATATGTAATCCAATCTACTGATTCTAGGACAGAACTAACATTTTATTTGGATGCAATACAGTGTAAATTGCAATTGTTTTTATAATTTCATTTAGACTGAGTTACTGAATTTTGCTTTTGTGCAGAGTCACAAAATGGATAATAGATACTATGGCCGAATCTCAGCATCTAGAAAATAATTTCAGGGGAACACATTGAAGTTAGGAACCATATTAATCAACTCATGCACAGACATAAAAAAGTGTATGAGTAAATTTTCTGGGTGTAATAACTCAAAAGACCGATAGGTTACACAGGTGTGTAGGACTTGGCCTAGAACACAAACTGAAAGAAAGTTTCTGGACTCCCCCATGTTGCTTGCTGTCTTCCATAACTGCTGTCCTTTTCACCAGTAATCGTTATGTTCAATTTCATTTTTAAAAATTTTTTTTCAAAAATGATTATTTCTTTAATTCCATTTGTTATTCATTTTTAATTTGACCAGAGAGAGAGAAAGGGGAAGCAAGAAAGCAAGTTACTAGGTCCAGGACTCAAACTGCAGACAGTCTTGTGGGAGTCCAGTGCCTTTAAACACCATGCCACCTGCTGGCCCCTCCATTTTATTTTTAAGCAAAGTCTATCATAGAGAGGAATTGCTAAAGATTTGCAAGTTTAGCCTAGAGACTTTATGGTGCTCTGGCTATGTCCCCCACATGCCCAGTTGCACTCTGAACGAAAATTTGGAAAGTGGATTGAAGAGGCTCTCAATACAGTCCACCGGAAGCAAGGATTATGGATAAGACCTTGTGACGTTTTCTTTGAGTATTGCATATTTGAGAATATGGTAGATTTTTTTCTTTGGGTATTACACATTAAAAATGTTGGCCCTTGGTATATGTGTTAATTAAGCAGAATTTGCTTATAGGACACTGTGCCCACAGATCTCATACTACATGTTTAGGTTCTTCCAGGTATAGAGCTATTTTTTTCACCAATTTGTGAACTGTATTTAGTTGTAATATAATATACAAATACTACTCTGATAGTGCCTGTAACAGGCAGATGGAGCTGGTATGTCTAGTGGGCATATGACATGCTTGAGAAATCTGGAATCCATCTGTCTGGGTTCAAATATCTGATTGAGCTTCTACTACCTCTGTGACCTCAGCCAACTTGTTTGACTCCAGGTACCTCAGTTTCCTCATCTGTAAAATGATGGCGATAATGATAGTTTCCACATGGGTAGTACTTACCTCATATAGTTTGGAGAATTAATAAATAGCTTCATGTAAGTGTTTAGAAGTGTGCTGAGTACATGGTGAGCTCTCAGTAAAGGTAAGTTTTTTTTTTCTTTTTTTAGTAAAGGTTAGTTTTATGTAACTTATAGTATGACGTAATTAGAATGAAGTCAGAGGCTGTCTGTAACATGGTTTCAACACAAAAGAAAGAGTATGTGTTTGTTGAAAGACATGGTGACTATGCACTGCAAGAATTTCAGAGAACACATGTGTAGTTTTACTTAAAAGCAACTGTACATGGTGTTGACATTGTGAAACACTACTATTCTGTTGTTGGAATTGTTTTCCAAGTTATTGCTACTTTAGTGCTGTTTTGTGTCTTTTACTCAAGTGTTCCAGCCAATGTGGTGAGTTTTTGAAAATGTGCAGAGAGCAAAAGAAAGATTGAGATAAATTACTTCATGCTTTCTTTAGGCAGTCCCCGCCCTGACTGTTCAAGTGTCTTCTTATGACCAAGCATTCATAGACTCCTGATGCTTCTTTGCTATTCTTGAGTAGTTGACTGATTCCTGTATTTGACAAGTTTTTTGAATGTATAATAATGACAATAATAGTATTTAGTAAGTGCATAGTCTGTGCCAAGCACTGTGAAAGGCACTTCAAAGCAAATCTTGATTCTCAGAAAGATACTTGCAGGAAAGAGCTGTTATATCCATTTCACAGATCAGACTTAATGAGGTGCAATATCTTACCCAAAGTCACACAGTTCGTAAATGGCAGAACTTGAACTCAAGCCTGGGATGTAAACCAAAGCACTGTATTATATCACCCTCCGTGTTATCAGGTCCTGTACCAGGTGCTGGAGAAACAAAAGTAAATGAGACAACGCCTTGGATTTCAAGGAGACCAGTTTAGTTTAGGAACCAGCCATATTTACAAAGAATAACAACACAGTGGGTAAGCGCTAATGTGATACGCAGATTGTTAAGGGCATAGCAAACATATTGAGACTAACTGCTTTTATTCCTTCTTCCATTTCCTCTTCTTATCAAAATTTGCCTCTTTCATGTTCCATTTGGAGATTTGATTGCAGAGAGGGAGTTTATACATACCGGTGTAGAGTTAAAATGTTCTAGAGTCTCACATCCCAGGTAATTTATGAAGTGCTTCTAGAGGTGTCTTCTTATGTGAAAAGACTGACCTATGTAGTCATTTTAGGTACAACAGAAGATCTGTGAGGTTTATGGTGGGATAGTCTTTCAGCATTCATTACATCAACCCACAGGGACAGCCCTCTATAACACTCCTTGATTGTACAAAGGGGCAGATTTCCTAAACTCCAGCTGCTGCCCCAATAAAATATTTTCTACCTTTGCTTCTGTACCACCTGAGTTCACCTCTAAAGCAAGGGAGGAGAAAAAGATTCAATATTTCACAAAAGTGAACAATTTGCTTTTAGAGTCAAATCTGGCAATGTGACCAGGAAATCTTTTGGGGGAAAAAAAAAGTTCTTGGTATTTCCTGCTTCTTTGGAGATAATGAATTCAGAAAAGGATGACCTCCCCCACCAAGCTTTAAAAAAATGTTTACCTACCCTTCTGTTTTCCAATCCAAACTGGTATGATAACATTCAGGAGGTCAACATTTGAAAATGGTTTCTGAAAAAGAAAACCACCCACACTCAAAAAACTATTTTCCTTCCTAGTAAATGTAATTTTAAATTTCAAAGGCAGGATTTAGGTCAGTGGTTTGGGTCATTTTTTATTTTACCCAAACTGGGCACCCTTCCCTTATTGTGCAATCCAGAGGAATCAGAAAGATGTCAGGTAATAAAAATCCAGTAAGGGAAAAAAAAAAGTTGGAACGTACTCTGCCCAAAGTTGCATGCCCTTAACTTCTGCTGACTTCAGCAGAATTGGTACATGAAGGGCGGAATCTGGTCCACTGATTTTATTATCATTGAAGAAGAGGAGATTTTTCTGACTGTAAAATAGAAAAATATAATTTATGATTCAGACTCAGGCTGACAGGCTGAACAAGAGATGGAAACTTGTCTGCAATGGCTCTAAATACAATGAGAAGCAAGTGAGGGGAGACCAGAAGCACCCACACATGACCGAGAGGCACTCAGGTCCAAAATGACCTTTCAGCCCCCCGAGCAGCTTAGGCATATGGATGTGTTCTTCGGCAGGATCTGCAGGTGAAGTTTATCATATCATGGAAGGAAGATGAGGTGTGGCGGGCTGACTGGACAAGTGACCTTTTCAATCTGTCAATCTCCGTTACCCTCATAAATTATTTCAGGGCAAGGCAAAAGCCAAGAAGACTACATTTCACCTCATACATAAAGCATTAGCTTGCTGGTGCTGACACTTAACCTGGACTAATCACCTTTGATGGATGATGAAAATATGGATGAGGTACAAAAATAACGTTCCTTTGAAACCCTTTGCCTTTTCCCATCTTTATTATTCCCAACCTGTTGTGTTCACTTTTGAATTTACATACTTTTCACCACCTACATTTACCTGACCTTTGATTTCATATGAGCGCACTGCTTTTCTGTACTAAATGCTCCAGTGCCGTGGTCCTTTGGCTGACCAATGAGTACATTTCAGGGATGACTAAAGTGATTCCAATCATCTGATCTATGTATTTTTAGTGTTTGTGATGCTATTAACATATAGACTCTCTAACAAGTTGAGCTTTAATGACTGTGTTTCTCTTAATCATGCCAACTTTCGCTTTATGTAATACTTTCTTTTTGGAAACTCACATGTTTATTCAACAAACATAACCCAGTGCTTGGTACATAGTAGACATTTAATTCATATTTGCTGAATAGATGAATGGCTTCTTATTCATAGAAGATGTTATATTTGAGCTGGATTTTGGAGGATAAGTGGAATTAAGTAAGTGTTTGGGGTGGGGAGGGAGAAGAGCAGAAGCAGAGAGGTAAGAAAGTACAAGGTGTGTGTGCAGCATAGACCCACACCTGGTACTAGGAAGGTAATGGACAAATGTATGTTGAATGAATGAATAATAGTATTAGGCACTAAATAAATAGAGAGATAATAAGTTATAGTTCCTTCATGGAGTTTAAAGCTACTAAGGGAACTGGATAAACAATTAATGATAAATCAAATTTGTTCATTCAGCCACTATTTATTGAGTACTTACTGTATTAGTCAGGGTTCTTCAGAAATAGGTAATAAAATCTCTCTCTCTCTTTTCAAAGACTTCAAAAATTTCAATGGAATTAAAGTATGAGTTTAATTTTAGTGCAAAAAAAATTGAAATCCATGGATAGTTTTTCAATGTATTTTCAATGACCTTTTTGAAGACCTCTCATTCATGCCTACTGCCCCCCCCCCCCATATCCCACTATATGAATGTAATGGGATATGTATAGATATATGTATAGGGATGTGTGTGAATGTGTGTATTGGCAAGTTTGAAATTTTCAGGGCAGACTAGAGACCCAGGAAGAAGTAGATGATGCTTCTAGGCAATCTGGAGGTAGAATTTTCTCTTTTAGGGTTATCTGAGTCTTTTTCTCTTATGGCTTTCAACAGAGTATATGAGACCCATTGATATTATGGAAGGAGGTTGTATTCTGCTTTATTAAAAATCTATTGATTTAAATCTTAATATTATCCCCCCAAAATATATTGATTTAAATCTTAATATTATCCCCAAAAATACTTTCAGTTGGCCAGCCCCATAGGGAAGTGGTGGTCACTTTGTGAAGGAACCCAGACCCTATCTGGTCAACCACGGTTTGAATCTTGGCCCTAAGGGCTTACACTCCAGGGGCTCATGGGCTCACATGTGTGTGCATATACCCACAAATCTGATTGGTTGAAGGACTGGAGGCAAAAGAATTGCATCATGACTGGGCCTCACTAAGGAATACTTTCTCTCTTTCTCTTTCTCCTTTTTCTCTCATGAGTGTATACATGCCCTCTGGCATAATAAAAGTAAAAAACAAATTAAAATACCTTTACAGCAGCATCTAGATTGGTGTTTGACCATATAAGTTATTATGACTTAGCCAAGGTGAGGTATAAAATTAACCATCTCTTCTAAGTGGTGAGCCTTGTTCAGGGCACTAGGTATATAGCAGTGTACAATGTGGAAGTCCCTGCTTGTAGAGCTTATAACAAATAGATAAAACTTACATCATGACATGTGGTAACTACGATGGAGAGAAATAATAGAAAAATAAAAGTTACAATTTTAATTAAAGTAAGTCTTCAAAAAGTTTATGGAAAATGTAGATTATGAAAAAACTGTCTGTATATTTTACATTTTTTTGCATCAAAATAGACCCACGTTGTCACTGTAATTTCATTCCTCACACATTTTTGAAGTCCCCTTATAATGTTCAGGAAAGGCCTCTTTGAGAAGTTTCCATGTGAGTCAAGATCTGAAAGAGGTAAGAAAGTGACCAAATAGACATCTGGGAGAGAAGTGTTCCAGGAGAAGGAAGAGCAAATTTTAGGCAGGAGGGTGCCTACTGTATTTGAGCATCAGCTTTTGATAAGTACTTTAATATATATGAATAGATCAAGCTCACTTTACCTATGTTAAATATGTTGGATTACTGTGGAGAGATTACTTGCAACTGCAGCCTTCTTAGAAGAGGTTCCAATGCTTGGTATATAGTAGATATTTAATTAATATTTTCTGAATAAATTAATAGCATCTTATAGATGATACTCCATTTGAACTGAATTTTGAAGGATAGGTAGAATTAAACCAGCCAATACAGAAGAAAGAACAAGGACAGAAGTAGGAAAGTAGAAGGTATTTTTGTGTCATGAACACTAGTCTGGAATGGCTGAATCATGAAGGCTTTGGTGTATTAGAGTGAGGATTGTAAAAAAAAAACAAGACTTAAAAGGAGAGTTGAAGCCAGACCATGAGAGACTTTTTATCTGGGCCACAGAACTGTGTATCATTTCATAGTTATTTCTGAACCATTAGATTTTTAAAGGAGGGAAAAAGCTAAGTCATGTTAACAATTTAGGAAAGTATTCACCAAAGGACATTCCTTTAAACACTTATTCTTAGGGTATTGGTAGGTATTATGTGGAAAAACTCAACAACTTAATTTTCAAATAAACTTGGGATGTGCTAAGGTAAGCAAAATTAAACAGATTTTTTTACTGTAATGATTCAAATAGCTTTTAATATGCCAATATGCATTATAAAGCTCAAAGCAGTGGCTATAAAGTTCTGTTTCTCAAAAAGTTTTGGCCATGAAAAAATATTTTTTTCTTTTCTTTTTTTGATAGTACATCTAAAAGTACTAGTAGTTCTAGTAGTTCTTTGCTAACAGTACATTAGAAACCTCATTTTAGGAAAAAAAGAAACCACTTTTGAAAGAGGTGTAATAGTTGATGAATGTATAAAAGCAGAAAGACCAGAAAACTGATAAAATAGCTGCTGTGAGAGTTAAGAAGGACCTGAACTGGCACTGTTGTAGAATAATTGAATGGAGACTTTTTGGAGGTATAAATCATATGATTTATCAATGAGTTAGGCTATTTGGAGAAAGAGATTGGCAGTTATGAAAATAAAAGTGTAGATAAGTTCAATGCCTTGGAGAATGGGAAGACAGTAGTGTCTTCTAATACAAGAATACATTTTGGGGACCAGCAGATGACATGATGGCTATGTTGCTGGACTCCCATGTAGTCGACTGTGGTTAGAGTCCTGGACCTGGTGGTTTAAACTCACACTGGGCACATGTGCGTGCATGCCCCAAATCCCGAGAACAGAATGAAGGAGAAAGGTTTGTGGCATGGCCATGCCCCTGGGAGTGATTTCTCACTTTCTGTCTCTCTCTCTCTGTCTGTCTTTCTGGCAAGTGCATGTGCCCTATAGCAAAAAAACTTCTCCAAAAAAAAAATACATTTATGTTTGAGGAGGTAAATTATGAATTTGAGAGACTTATGAGAGAGCAATTTTGTTTAAGCTCTAAATATTTGGGGATTTTACAGATATCTTTCTTCTTTCATATAGTGTAACTTCATTCTGGTGGGAAACTACCATATATATATTTTTTAATTTCTTAAAAAAATTGTTGAGATTTATTTTTAGGCCTAGAGAATAGTTTAGTATGGTGATGGTGCCCTGTGATTAGAAAATAATGTATATTTTTCTGTTTTTGGGTGAGGGATCACTTAAGTTTCAATTTAATCAGGTTGGTAGACAAAGTTGGTTAGGTTTTCTTGTCTTTACTGATGTTCTATTTACTTACTCTTTCATTTACTAAGAGAAGAACGTAAAACTATCCAATTAAAATCATGTATTTGCCTTATTATTTTAGCTCTTCCAATTTTGTTCCATATATTTTGAAGCACTGCTGTTGAATGCAATCACATTAACAGTGGTTATATCATTATGAAATGTCCTTATATATGTATTATACTTTTTTGTGTCAAAGAATACTTTGTCTGATATTAATATAACCACTCTTTCTTTGATTAATATCTGCAGGTATGTCTTTATGCAACCATTTATTATTTACTTGCTTTGTCTTTCTAGGGAAAATAAAATCTTATAGATAGAATATAATTGGGTCTTTAAAAAAAAAAAAACTAATTCAACAATCTTTACCTTTTAATTGGGGTATTTAGACCACTTATATTTAGTGTAATTACTGACATACTTAGCTTTAAATTTACCATACTGTTAGTTATCTTCCATTTTCCCCATCTATTCTTATATTCCCTTTTCCTCTTTCTTTGACTTGTTGTGATTTAGCTTTATATCCATTATGAGATTATTAGTTATAGCTATAAATTTTTTCAAGATTTCTCTAGCATTTAAAATATAAACACTATAAATGTAAATTTATATCAGCCTACATTGAAATGATTTTACAGTATTTTACACCTGAAGAGTCTTCAAAACATTTATGGACACTATGTATCATTAAAAAGCTAGGCATGAATTTAAAATTTGTTTGCACCAAACATATTTCTAATTTAATTCCATCACTTAAGAACTTCTTAAAGCCCTCCTGCATAGTGTAGGAACCTTTCAAGAATATACTTTCATTTCTGTTCACTCATAATTTGTGATATGATATCAAACATTTTACTTCTATATATTATAAATCCTGTAAGACATTATTTTTGTTTTACTAGTTAATTATTTTTAACGCATTAAAAATAATAAAAATGTATCTTTAACATATATAATATAAAAACACTTATGTTGCTTTCAATTTTTGTGTGTAGAACTACATTTCCAACTGATATCATTCTCCTTTAAATAGAAAATTTACCTTAAATTTCTTTGAGTATATATGCTGACAATCACTTTAGCTTTGGTTTGCATGAAAAAAACTTTAGATTCTCTTCATTATTGAAAGATTTTTAATTGCATGTAGAATTCTAGGTCAATACTTTCTTGTTATTGCTTTGGTTCCTCTTAGTTTTTTAAAGGTGTGACTCTAGTGCCTTTGAGCTTGCATAACCTCTAACAAAATATCTGCTGTATTTTTTAAAATTTAAAATAGTTTATAAAAAATTGTTTCTTTCATGAGTGAGGGAGACAGAGAGAGAGAGTGTGCCTGAGAGAGAAAGAGAGAGGGGGAGAGAACATTCAACAGTCTCTTGATACCTTCTTCCAGCCTCAACCAGTCTCAGATCATGGGCATACATGTGCTCTGCATACTCAGGACCCAAGTGAGTCACCTCACAGAGTGTTAAATTTGACTGCTGTAATACCATCTGGGCTGTCTGCTGTAAATTTTAATCTTTATTACTGTGTGTGTGTGTGTGTATATACACACATGTATATGTGTATATGTGTGTGTGTGTATATATATCTATATATATACACACACACACATACTGTGTGTATATATATATATATATGTATATATATATATATATACACACACACACACACATACTCCTTTTGTCTGTAGTTGCCTTCAACATTTTTTTCTTTACTTTTTTTTATCAGTTTGATATGTCTTGGTGTGTTTTAAAATATTTATCTTATATAGAATTTTTTGAACTTACTAGATATATGTTTACTGTTTTAGTTAACTATGAAAAATTATTAGCCATATATATTTTTTCTTTTTTTATACATTCAATCACATTATTTAGCTTACAAAGTGAATATTTCAACATGTGAACATTTCTCCCTAGTCCAGTTGATAAAACTATAAAATTATCTTCAAAAGATAATACCACATTTCTTTGTCCCATTAAAGCTTTGCCTCTCTATTTTTCTTCTACATGTCCTTTCTCAGACTCTGATTTTTAATGTGTATTTTCTCTCTCTCCTCTGACTTTTTAATTTTAATTGACAAAGGGTGTGTGTGCTTGCCAGACAAAGAGAGAAAGCATACCCTAATAGGCAATGGTCATATCAAAATGCTTTTTTCTCTATTTTTCTGTCCCACCAGGATTTGGGGCACACACACACATACAAAATACTTGAAAAGCACTCTGTGGGGCCAAGATTTGACTGCAGTCAGTCATGTGGGATCCAACTGCCTTTGTACAGGATTAACTAATGTGATAGGGGCTGGCCCTCCATTTTTTACTTTAATAATACTTAATTTAATCCATTTAATACCATATGCCAGATTTCCAATGCTTTTTAAAATATTTGTATTGTTTTTATGAGGATGAGGTTTTCTCCTCATATGATTACATGATCTGAGTCTGTTCCACTGATTCTCTGTTGTATATTCTCATTTGACAAAGTGCCATAATGAGAAGAGCAACCCTTCATAACAACTGAAAATTGGGGCCCTGTATGCCATAAACCTCAAAGAATGCTGTATTTGTTTGTTTGTTTTTTGGTAAAGAAGAAACTAATTGAATTAGTATTAGGAGATTGTCATGATTTGGATAATGATCTGTCCCCCAAAGTTTCATGGTTTAGAATTTGGTCTTAATAGGTGGTTGGATATCCTCCAGAAATTCATGTGTTGATACTTGATTTTACTGATTATATTGTAAAGGTTTTAACTAAAAACCAGGTTAGAGATGCAGGGCATGATAACATCATTAGGACAGGGCCTCCATGATTTAGAGTATGTAAGTTGAAAAGAATGAGACCAGAATAAGCCACATGGATTCAGACTACACTTTGCCTTGCTAAAAATTGTGCCTTCTGCCATTTTGCTACATCCTTTGGACTTCCCAACCACCAGAATTGTGACTCAAAATAAATGTCCTGTCTCTTAAATTCACCTAGTATTATTAGGTATTTGTGTTAGCAACACAGTTAACACATCAAGACAGGAATTTTCCAACCAGGCTTTTATTTATTTATTTTGCCTGTGGTGACTCACAGACTTGTTGGCCCTTCCCTTAGAATGGCATGGGGTTAGACTGTTGAATGGTCACATAATCAAGAAGTACAGGGAATGGTACACAGATCTTAGTCTCAGTAAAATATCTGAGAAATAGTCCTTAAACTACTACTGTGGTGTCCATGGCTTGTTTTTGGTCACAATAACCTACCGAATGAAGCAAGAGCCCCATCTGAAGTTGGTATCTTGTAGGGATTGTAAGTTCCATTACTGAAACAAGATCATGTCCCTAGTTAACATCTGCTTTTATTAAAAAATATAGAAAACAAACTTGAGAACACATGGATGAAATTATTATCACTATCCTCAGTTATATTTGAGAATTTCTCACAAAAGTGGTGGAAAAATTGAAGTAATCTTTATAAGAGAAAATAGAAATATAGAGAATAGTCCTAGGCAATTAATATATATATATATATATATATATATATATATATATCAGAAAAATATTACGGATAATTATAAAATACAAAGAGAGGAAAAATTTATTCAGATAAGCACTAGAATTTTCAGCTTACAAACACTTAGCAAATAAAATTTAGAAAAAATAAACAAAAAGACACTGTATCTAAACTTAACCTACAGCATATTTTGATTTTTAGGAAAAAAAAATCCAAGCACATTCACATAGAAGAAACAAATTATTTATAAATTTTATTTCTTTCACAGTTTTAAATACTAGGAGATATTCTTTAGCTCTTGAGAGATAAAGCATAATTTAGGGATTCTATTCTAAGTCAACCTATTGTTCATATGCATAACAATGGTATCTTTCTTGTTTGTTTGTTTTGTTTTTTTGGGTTTTTTTTTTGAGAGATTTTTGTTATAGGGCGCGTGCGCTCGCCAGACAGACAGAGACAGAGAGACAGAAAGCGAGAAATCACCCCCCAGGGGGGATGGTCACGCCACAATCCCTTCTCCTCCATTCTCCTCTCGGGATCTTGGGCACGCACGCACCCATGCCCGGCGTGAGTTTTAAGCCACTGGTCCGGGACGCGAACCGTGGTCGACTATGTGGGAGTCCAGCGACATAGCCATTACACTAACTGTTGGTTCCCAACAATGGTATCTTAAAGGCAAGTTTTTTTTTTTCTTTGAGAGATTTTGCGAGCTTGCTGAGGAGACAGAGAGGCAGCTTAAGAGACAGAGAGGCAGAAAGCAAGAAGTCATTCCCTAGGGGGATGGCCACACCACAATCCCTTCTTCACCATTTTCCTCTCAGGATCTTGGGCACGCATGCATAGGTGCCCAGCATGAGCATTTGTTTTGTTTTAGATCGGTTTTTTAGATAGGTGTTTTTGTCCTGCCACAATCCCTTCTCCATTTTCTTCTCAGGATCTTGGGCACGCAGGCACAAGCACCTGGCATGAGGTTTAAGCAATTAGGTCCAGGACTTGAACTGCAGTCTGTTATGTGGGAGTTCAGCGATATAACCATTACGCCATTTGCTAGTCCCTCTTAAAGGCTAGTTTTAAAAAAATGTCCAAAGTAAAGATAAATTGATACTCTGGAACAGAATTAGAATAATACAAATATCTTCTCAATTTGCTTTTTAAAGCTAAAATAACCAGATAATGAGCCTCACTAAGAATGGGTACTTGCACACACATAGGCAAAACTGAGGATCAATCTTACTTATAGAAATAAATGCAAAAAAATTCTAATTAAATATTAACACATAGAAGCTGGGACAATTATTTGAAGAATAAATCGATGAACAAATGCTTTTATTTCAGATATACAAGGATTCTTTTTTTTTAAAAAAATGTTTATTTCTCAGAGTCAGAGAGAGAGAGAGATACCTGTAAAAGGGTCTTGATGCTGAGACCTAGCCCCAGCTGCAGTCTGCCCTTGATCATACGGATGTACATGTCCTACATAATGTGCATGTCCTACAAAATACATAGTGGCTTTCCTGATGAACTTACAGTTTAACACTAAGAAGTAGACTAATATTTAAATACCAAAGGAAAAATATTCTTAGTAGACATAACTTTTACTTGATAAGATGCAACACCTGATCTTGATCTTAAAAATAAAAGTCTTATTACCCTATGATAGGAGAGAAAGTCCTTAAAATGATTAGTCTGAGGGGCCAGTAGGTGGCATGGGGGTTAAAGTGACTAGATTCCCACATGGCTGACTTCAGTTTGAATCCTGGATCTGGTGGTTTGAAATGTGCACTAGGTTCATGTTTGTCCATGGCCAAAGTACTAAGAGGAAAAGGGAGGAGAAGAGATTTTTGTCATGGTCATTCCCTGGGAGGTGATTTCTCATTTTTCCTCTCTCTGTATCTCTCTGTGTCCCTAGCTGGTACATGTACCCTATACAAAACAAAAAACAAAAAAAAACAAAAAACAAAAACAAAACAAAACAGACAAGAAAACTAAAAAACAATCTGAAATCAAAGGATAATATGATACTTAATGGTGAAAGACAAGAATAATGTTATTGAAGTTGGGAATAAACATACCATCAGTTATTAATATTATTTAGTATTGGTTTTATAATAGATGTGATAAGTAAAAAAAAATCAATGAGTTATAAATATTAGAATAAAAAAGATACAATTATCATCATGTGCATATCACAGAAAACTAAAGACAATCAATATAAAAATATGACTTCAAATATTAATTTACTTAAGAAAAAGACAGGAGAAAACTGACCAAAAGTTAACAGTGGTTTCTCCGTATTGTAGAATGCTGGATGATTCATATTTCTATGTTTCTTTTCCTTAACACAAACAAAATTTTGAAAGTTCAAAATAAATTTAAAAATTCTTCTTTTAAAAAAAGTAATGATGATGTTCTTAGTTTTATGCATATGAATATTTTAGTAATTAAATCCGTATCTTCCAATGTGTAGTCTGAAACCATTTCAGCATATTTCACCTGGAGCATTTCTTTAAAAATTTGACTCATGTCATACCTATTGAATCAGACTATTCTGATGTAAGCCTGAGAACCTGTACTTTAAACAAATACACCAAATTATTCTTGTGCACATTAAAATTTGAGAATAACTAGTTGAAGGATGTTGTTCAGCTTATACATAAACTAAAAGCATTTGGGAGAGCAGAGAACAGAAAAAAGTTGTGGAATCTCTGATTTGACCTTCGCTTGTCACAGATGGATTTAGATGTGAAGTTGTAAGTTGCCAAGAGAGTGAAGTGAGTCTCAAGAATCAGTAAGTCACTTCTCCTGATTGTCCGTAGAGTGCATCTCCATCAGGTGCTCATGAGCTGGAGACAAGTTCTTCTTGTTCTGTAAACTCTCATCATCCAGGGAGAACTCTTGAGTTCTGCTATGAGAGCATTGTCAGTCATGTTTACCACTGTATCCCCACAGCATCTGGAACATTGTAGGTGCACAATCAATATTCATTTAAGGAAAACCTAAATGAGAAATTGACCATTTCTTTGGGAACCCCGTGGCTCTGAGGCAATCACAGGGGAGTCAGGTTTGTGTTACTTAGTTTTCCTCTCACATCTTACCCCCTTTCCTCAAACTTCATTGTGAACTTGAAATTTCAGAGAAATGAGAAGCAGAACTCTTATCTAAGTGATATATGGAAAATTGTTGGAGCTTCATGTCTCCAGTTCAGTGGATTTATTTTCAGTACTCAAAGGATATTCTTTTGTTATATTTCCTGGAAAATAGAAAATAAGTGAATGTCCTAATAGTATATGTTGTTTTCTATAAAGAGAATTGTGTGCATCCCCTTTGGTAGGAATGAATGCTAAAGATACCTGTAGTAGTGGTGGGATGATAAACCCTGGGATATTGAGTTGTCTATTGTTTCAGTCTACTTTTCTGTCACTAACAACTGAATACCATGCTGGGTAATTTATAAAGAACAGGGATTTATTTAGCTCATGGTTTTGGAGGTCTAAGTTCAAAGCGCCAAATTTGGTGAGGGTCTTCTGGTTTTGAGGGACTCTGCAAAGTCCCAAGTTAAGCAGGCATAACATGGCAAGAGCTTGCAGATTCATGTCCTTGTCTCATTCTTTCTCCTAATAGGTTCATCAGGATTAGTCATGGTAAGGGCCCCACACAGGTCAATTTATCTCATTCTATTCATGTCCCAAAGGCTCTACCTTTTAATACCATAGTAAGATTAAATTTCCACCTCCTTAATACCTTCACAATACAACTAAATTCAATGCATAAATATTTTTTTTTTTTTTTTTTTTTTTTGGAGAGGTTTTTGCTATAGGGCGCGTGCGCTCGCCAGACAGACAGAGACAGAGAGATAGAAAGCAGGAAATCACCCCCCAGGGGGGATGGCCACGCCGCAATCCCTTCTCCTCCATTCTCCTCTCGGGATCTTGGGCACGCACGCACACGCGCCCGGCGTGAGTTTCAGCCGCCGGGTCCGGGACTCGAACCGCGGTCGACTACGTGGGAGTCCAGCGACATAGCCATTACGCTAACTGCTGGTCCCAATGCATAAATATTTTTGAGAAACATCTAAACAATAGCACCTATTAACTGGGGCAAATCTTATACTAGTTTTCTATTTCTGCTGTAAAGAGTTATTTTAAATTTAGTAGCTTAAACCAATGCTAATTTATGATCTTACATCTCTGTAGGTTGGCAACAACACACAGGTATCATTGGCCTAAAATTAAGGCATTGGAAAGGTTACATCCCTTGCAGGAGGCTCTAGGGTAGGATTTGTTTAATTTGATTTTTTAATTTCTAGAGAGAGACCCTGTATCCCTTAGCTCATGGCCTCTTCCTCCTTCACAACTTTCTCTCTGATTGTAAGATCAGTTGTTAAAGATTTCATGTATTAATACCCACGTGATTAAATTGGGCCCACTTGAATAATCTAGGATGCTCTTGCATTCTGAAGGTTCTTCATCTTAATCACATCTGCCAAGGTCCCTTGGCCATGTAAGTTAACATGTTCACAGGTTCCTGGGGTGAGAATATGAACATTTTGTGAGAGTCATTCTTCAACATACCACAGATTCCATAGGACACCAATATTTTACAAATGTTTTAGAATATGGGAGAGTGTAGACATGCTTATTTTTTCCATAACAGAGTGTCTTTGTTCTGCAACTAAATCAGACAAATGTTCATACTGTGAGTGCCAGAGGTTGCAAAGAATTTACTGCTTAGAGAGGAAAAGAACTGAAGGCTTTATTTATAAACAAGATGCTTCATTTGGCCTAAAAAAGTTGAACTGAGATTCTGTTCTTGCCATGAAGATTTGACAGAGAAATAACTGTTTTAATGTAGACCAGCATGCTCCTTTTTTAAGTGACAGAATCTGCCACCTCATTCTCTATTCAGATGGGGAATTTGGGTAGATGTTACTTGGAATTTATGGACATTTGGAGAATGGGACATTGGAATCCTGAAATTTTAGAGTTAGACATTATCTATCATTGGAATGAAATTACTTCTGTTTTTTTTTTTTAAATAAACCAAAGAAAAAGGCAAGAGAAGATCTCTGACTGTAATTTTATTGATATATATATATTAATAATGACCCTGAGATAAACTAAATACACAGGACACTGCACAAGATTGCTCAAATTTAATTAAGACACAGGTAGGGGTTGAGTTGGTATATTTACACACTCTATGTCAGTTATTTGCAGAGGGACATTAATAATCTGAGGCGAGTGTGACCTATATTTGTCTGAGTATGTAAATAATAAAGTCTTCTGCCAAAAGTTAAAATTGTTTATAGCCTGTAGAGAATTTCATAGTAACTATTTTTATCCTGTCATTTCTCTGTATCTTATGTAAACATCACTCGAAGAGGATTATCTGCAAGCAGGAATTAGTTAGCATTAAAAATAAGATGTACTCATCAAGCTTTCAACAGAGATACCATTTTCCAAATTGACATACTGTCAGAGGCCTTCATGACTGCAAAGACATCGTAAAGTGAAAAAGGGGCCACACGCCTAAGTGATCCAAACATCCTTCCTTTCTACACAAATCTCTCTTGACAACTGGAATGAATTCCCATGTGTATGCCAAGAATGTGTGTATGTGATTGTGTGTGTGTGTGTGCTGGGTGTCTCTTTCTGCCAGTGAATGACCAATTTCACTATAAATCACTGAGAGTGTTCCTTTAGATTCCTGAAGATTTTGGCAGTGCATCCAGTTGTTGATCTGGTTACCCACCTGTCATAGTGGCCAACCTAGAAGTAGTGATGAGCCTTGGAAACATGAAAAAAATAGGAATTTAAGGGTTCCAGATGTTTTTCCTGCCTACTGAAGTCCTGTGGTCCCGGATTTCTCTATCCTTAGTTTGGGGGTAAAAGACCAGGTAGTGTGGTGGTTGATGAAGCCCCCATGTCAAAAGGCTTAGTTTTTTGGTTTTTGGCTTTGTTATTTTCAGTTTTTAGATTACTTTTAGAGAGAGAAAAAAGAGAGAGAAGGAAGAGAAGAGAAGAGAAGAGAAGAGAAGAGAAGAGAAAGAGAACAGGCACCTTCAATAGGATTTTGTCACCCTGTGATCCCCTTCTTCCAACCCTCTAGCTAGTCAGAATTTTGGGCACCACATATTTCAGGTGGACTTGGGAACCAAACCCATGGACAGCCATGTGGCTTCCAGAACTGCAAGTCAATATATTTCTGACTGTGCTACTGTGGCTGGACTGAAAGGCCTAGTTTTAAATCCTGTTTTTGTCATTTTTCATTTGAGAGATTTGGAGAAAGACTGTAAACTTTGAGGACCTCCATTTCCACATCTACAAAATGGGGTTTGAAATAGTACCTATTTCACAAGATGGCTGAAAGAATTAAGTCATTTGATATCAATAGGATGCTTAGAATAACACCTGACACAAACTGAACATTCAGTGAATTACTATATATTTTTTCTTGTTTGAGGTCATTTTGCAAGAAACATTTTAAAAAGAGTTGTGCAAATAACTTTTCAGTAAGCTGAATCCTTTCTAGGAATGCTCTTTCAAGAGTTATGCATATGAAAGAAGGTATAGGAGATAACTTAAATAGAGAAAAAGCCTGATAGTCTCAGGATACACTATTCTTATAAGAATAAGAACATCTCTTATTCTTTCAGAGGGTGGAGGCCCACCTCTCTCTCCTCAATATTTGATCAGTGAGCTATGTAATCATAGTACTATACTTCTTTTTTCACTTCTTTTTTAATTACAGAAGTTACTGGGTTGGGACTTGGGTAAGGCGAGTAAGGCACTAGATGCAAGCACAAATTTTATATATATATATGTATATACTGTGTATGTGTGTGTGTTTATTACACATGCATTCCAATGCCTTTTTTATTTTTGTTTTTTTGAAGAGATTTTTGCTATAGGACACGTGTGCTCGCCAGAAAGGCAGAGTGAGACAGAGACAGAGAGACAGAAAGCGAGAAATCACCTCCCCAGGGGGGATGGCCACGCCGCAATCCCTTCTCCTCCATTCTCCTCTCAGGATTTTGGGCATGCATGCACATGTGCCTGGTGTGACTTTAAGCCACTGGGGCTGGGACTCAAACCACAGTCGACTACATGGGAGTGCAACAACATAGCCATTACGCCAACTGCTGGTCCTCCAATGCCTTTTTTAAAGAATTATTTTTATTTAATTTTAATTTTTAAAAGTTTATTATTGTTATTTTTAATTTGACCAAAGATACAGAGAGAGAGAGCAAGAGAGCGAGAGAGCGAGAGAGCGAGAGAGAGAGAGAGAGAGAGAAAGCAAGCCGCCAGGTCTGGAATTCAAACCATGGTTGACCATGTGGGAGTCCAGCACCTTAACCACCATGCCACCTGCTGTACCCCCAATGCTATATTTTAAAAACTCCAAAAATAATGTAAAAAATTTATTATGAACAAAATATAAGATTTTTAAACAATGACAAGATCAAAATTACTGATTTTTCCTTTGGTTTCAAACTCCAATATGGCTTGACATAGCCCCCTGTAATGCATTCATATAATTCAAAAATATGTGAATAACAATGGTTAACATTAACATGACTGTGTGCTAGGCACTGTGGTATATGCTTTAAATAAAGTAACTCGATTAATACAGATACAGCCTTTAACTCATTACTAAACTTAAGTTAAATGGCTTATGTCAAGCTAGAGACTGGTGGAGTTGAGATTTAAAACTAGACTATCTGACTATAGGCTAATGATCCCAATGTTAACTACTCCAACTATATACCTTATGATTCAGGGGCTACTCATCCTAGTTATTTGTAGGTGCTTGCTAAAGAATCGAATTTCTAGGTGCAATCCTAGATGTACTGAATCAATTACTGGTGGTGAGATTTGGAAATGGGCATTTGACAAGCACTTGCTTTCCAATATTCTAACTCATGATCACATTCTTTATGAAGTTCACCACTATTAAGAGTTTATCCTTTTGGCCTTTGTATCTCTACGGATATTTCTCTACTTGTATGTTCTAACTTCAGAAAAGAAAGTCCATAAATATAATACCTCATCTTAACTTTGCTTCAAAGTGAAATCAGTGTTGACAGCATGCTTCAATGCACTGTTGTTTTATAACCATGTCACTCATATATCCTTTTTTATGGAAACATTGATTTTTGGTCAAATGAATGTTTCTTTCTCAAAGGTAATATTACAACCATTTATAATTATATAACAACCAATACAATTGGTTTTATATCTTCTACTTTTCAATATGTTTTCTATAGGAACCTGTAGAAAACAGTTTATATATTTTCTGTCTATTCTATGTCTCTTTTCTTTATGATTAAATTATGTTAACACAATTGACAGATTAGCTATACTTTTTAAAAAGGTGATTATTTCTAGGGCTTACAATATGTACCTTTAACTTACCTTCTTTATTGAGTATTCTTCAAATAATATAATATCACCACACATGTATTGAAATATTGGGGTGTTGGAAGAGACATGACATATTTTTCTATGTCTTTCTATGTAAAAATGTGTCGTGACTTTTCTGATGACTCAGTATTTACAAATCTTTCTCTAGGGTACTTTCATTGCTTTGTCCTTCGTTATTATTTTCATGTGTTTATTGCTACATATGTTAGAAAGTCTGTACTACTCATTGACCTTATTACTCATTTTATTCTAAATGGTCAATTATCTTTCAAAGATATTTTTAACATTAAAAAAGTGTGTTCTGATATCTACTTACATTATTTACCATTTCTGGTGTTCTCATATTTTTGTGTAGATGCAAATTTCTATCTGACATCATCTTCCCTCTGCCTGAAGGACTTCTAGTGATACGTTCTTTCAGCATTTATTTGCCTGAAAAAGACTTTAATTTACCTTTTTTAAATAAATGATTTTCTGGGTATAGAATTGTTGGTTGACAGTGTTAATTCAATACTTTAAAAATGTCATTTCATTGTCTTCTTGCTTTTATAGTTTTTCACAGAAAATGTACTATCATTCTGAGTGTCAGTCTACTACATGTAATGTTTTCTCACTGAATATTTTAGAGATTTTTTCTTTATTACTATTTTTAGCAATTTGAAAATGATGCATCTTGAGCTGATTTTCTTCACAGTTATTTTACTTGGCATGTGTTGAGCTTCATGAGTCTGTGGGTTTTTAATTTTCATTAAGTATGGAAAAATGTTTTTGACCATTAGTTTTTCAAATACATTCTTTTTCCATTTCTTGCATGTTAGGTCGCTAGCTATTGTCCCACAATATGTCTCCTTATGCTCTGTTCATATCTCAATATTTTTTCCTTTGTGTTTTATTTTGGATACTTTAGCTTGCTATGTCTTCAAATTCAATTATTTTGTTTTCTACAGTGTCTAATCTGTTATCAATCTTATCTAGTTCATCTTTTATGTCAGATATTGTTTGATTTGAGTCATTTCTGTATATTCCATTTATCTCCTTGTCATGCTCACTTTTTCCCTTCTTCCTTCTTCAACATATTAAGCATTTATCATGGTTGTTTTAATGTTCTTATATAGTACTTCTGTTATCTTTTTCTCTATGAATCTGTTTCTATTGCTTAATATATTTTTTATATAATTCCTTTCCATTTCTTTTATACATTTAATAACATATGTCACTTAGCTTGCAAAGTGAATATTACAACACATATATATTTCTCATCCATCCCATTGGGAATACTATACACATCCTCAACAGACAATAACCCGTTTCTCTGTCCCACAAGTGCCTCGCCCCTCCATTTCTCTCCCCAATGTCCCTCCTCAGTCTCTCCTCCTTCACCTACCCTCTTCCCTCTAGGAAAATATTCTTGTAAATTATGCATCAATATATCTTTACCCTAAAGATAGGTCATAGTTTACCACATTTTTTGCATGCCTGGTAGTTTGTGACTGGATGACTACATTATGAATTTTATGTACTTGGGTGCTAAATTTTGTTTTATCCTTTAAATGTCATTTTATGTGTTCTAGGTTATAATTAAATTATTTGGAATACATTCCCAAGTCAAAATGATACTGGGGACTCAACCATTTCTCATTGTGTCAAGAGGTCTTTCCACTCAGTTCAGTTGGAACAGAGCTATTCTCAGCCTCATGTGAGCTGAATTGTTTCTCCTTTCCCTGGTCTTGGATAATTTTTTTTTCACATACATACATATCAGTACTCAACCCAAAACTTGAAGATACCCCCTTTCAGATCTCTGGAGTTATTTCTCTGTGCAATTTCTCTCCTCTCTTCATACTCTGCCTACATTAATTCTAGCTCTTTTAGTCTATTTGAATTTTAAATGTTGTTTCCTCAATTCAGAAAGACCTCTAGCTCTGTTTGGACTCCCCTTTCCTGTACTGAAGCCAGAAAGTTCTCCAGGCTGTAAGCTGGGACCATCATAAGGCTCACTTAATTTGTTTTACTTATCTCAGAGATCACTTGGCCTGTTCTACTTGGTTGACAAATATTTGAATACCATTGTTTCAAATATAAATATAAATATAAATGTAAATATATATATATATATATGTGTGTATATATATATATACACACATATATACATATATATATGTGTGTGTGTGTGTGTATAAAATAATTTCTATTTTTCTAGTTGTTTAAGGAAGAGACTACATCTGGTGTACATTAATTCATCATTACTGGAATTAGAAATCCCCTTAATAGTACTAAGGTATTCACTTTTTACCACGGTCCTTCCATTCTCATAAATTAGGAATACTGAGGATCAGAGTTATTAAATAATGTCGAGGAATGGTATAGCATAGAGGTTGAGAGCATGGCTGAGGGACCAGCATCCTGGGTTCAAATATTTGCTTTTCATAATTAGCCATGTGACCTCAGTTTATTTCTGTTTCAACTTCTATAATACTATTTAATTCATAAAGCTCTTATGTGGCTTAACATATGTCAGATGCACAGAACAGAGCCTAGGAAAAAATAGTCAATTCTCAGTGAATGTCAGTTACTATGATAGCCAAAGTCACATGGCCTGTGAGAGTCCAGGCAGGGTGTGAAATGGGTTTCTATCTCTAAAGTTCAATGCTTTCCACCAGTTCATGCTCCTTCTGAAGAATGAGACTCATAAACATGCTGTTCTGAAGATTTGATGTGATCTTAGTGTAATTGAAAAATTAATCTTAGTAATTTTTTTATTAGCATATATACATCGAATGCATTATTTAAATTTCAAGTATTCAAATGAAGGAGCTATTCGTGATGTAAAGTTACTGGCCACCCTCCCCCCCCGTGATACAAGTCAAGTAAGCAGCAGCGAATTCAGTCTGGGGATATAAAAACCTAAGCTGAAGGGTCACAGATGTTTATGCTGCCTCTGGGAGGCCAATGCTTTGGTAATTTTGGCAACCAAGTAAGTGCAAATATCTTGGATACATTATTCTGTTTTCCCTCCTTTTCCCCTTCAGGACACTCTTTCACCTTATACCCACACTATACCAATTCAACTCAAATTCAACTCACAGCCCATGCAAATGTTTTGGATGGCATCCTTGCTTGAATGATGATGCCCATGGGGGCTGGACAGTTTTCTGTAATTTCCTTTCAGGTTCAAAAATCTATGGAAGACTATTTCAACGAACGATTAATATCTTTCAGGAGGTCATATTTCTTCTTAGGTGTCTTGAGCACATACTGAAAAAAAAAAGTAAGAAAAAAATAGACCTTTTCTATTTATAAAAAAATTGGATAGAAACAGATTGAGAGAGAGAGAGAGAGAGAGAGAGAGAGAGAGAGAGAGAGAGAGAGATTTCTTTTAAACTTATTTGTTAAGACTGGTAAATTCAGGGTTGAAAACCCCTATAAAAGCCCTCAACACTACAGAAGGTAATTAGAGGATTACAGAGCCACCCTTCCTTTCTTCCCAGCTCATCTACATTGCTAAACTCTTAAAATGACAATCTGTTGTTTTCTAATGAACATGGCCTTCTTTTCTCAGAATTCTTAGTTGATGTGACTCCTCTATCAAAAGGATAGTTCTTTTAAGACTAATCTGTTTTTCTTATAATCTGGGGTCACTTCAGGCCTTTAATGGTTTAGAGGGTTTAATATTTTGAAAATTTCTTCATTTCTTTTATGTCTCTGTCATTTCCCTTTATGATTGCATTGGAATGGAATTTCTTCTCTTTAATTATAAGTCACTAGTGTTCTTCACATCTTGCTCCCCAAACAATGAGGAACAGCTGGTTCTTCCATGAGGTAGGGAGGCACTGAGACTGATTCTCTCCCTTATGCCGAGAAGTCCTGTTAGGAATGTACCATGGTTAAATGTAAGTTCCTCTGTTTGTTTACCCACAGTTGCATGACTGACCTTGTTAAATGAAACCTGATGAAAGAGAAGGCAGACTCACATCACCATCCACTCGTTTTTGTTTTCTTGGCCCACTGAGTACATTTCCCCAAGTTTCTGGCATTTGATTTCAAAATTTATTTGGAGCAATTCTGCTGTTACGTATCTAAACACAGATGCATTATAAGCTCTTTGGGTTTTGTAAACACAGCTTTTCAAAGCAGTTAACTTTGTGATATAAGAAAAAAAGTTTTATGTGTTTGCAAGTGTTTTGCTCCTGGAGTTGTGGATGTGGTGGGTACATTAAATAATCAAAGTTGTACTCTTGGATGAAAAGTGCACTATAGAAGCATTGGACGATGAAGAGTCTTCTGCTATTGAGATTTGGTCACTTAGCCTTAATTCACAAAGAAATTCTCAGCTAATGATTTTAATTCCCGGATGAACCATCCAAAGTGAAATGACTATCTATTCAAAAATCAATGCTTGTGCAGATGGAAGCAGCCAAAAAATCTGAAGCAAAATGTCAAATTACATAATGTTACCCTCATCACTCCTGAGACTATCACATGTTACCATCATAGCTCCATTCTCAAGGGTGTGCTTCCCCACACATTGGAAGTAGAAATTATTAAATTATAAATATTATATAGACTCATGAAAGTGTGGTTAAATCTGGAGCACATTTCAGAGGAAGGGCTTGTTGTGTTTCCATGGTCTTTCTTATGGGGCACATTTTGGTTTTATAGATGGGTATAACTACAGAGAAAGTTTGAGTAAACAGATGCAGAAAATTTAAGATTTTATAACCACAGGTCTCTGTCTGATTTAGAAAGTTGCTATAGCCATCCTAGTGGAGAAATGTGTGCTCATTTCCTTAGTGATACTTTATGTCCAACATTTTGTAGTGTCTATAGCAGCAATTTTCTATTTTGGTAGGGAATCACAATACCCATGGAACTTTAAATAAAAATACAGCCCTATTCAAGACCTACTGAAAATAAATTTGTGGAGGCCAAACCTAGGGGTTAGACTTTTTTGTTTGTTTGTTTGTTTGTTTGTTTAATTTTAAGCCTCACATGTGATTCTGATAAATATATAAGATGAAGAATCTCAATGCACTCAAAAAAATTTCAGGTTTTATTTTGGAAAACTTTATCTTTGTATTCATAGCCTATAGAATAATCAGTTGAATTGATAGTCAATTTAAAAGGCTCTGGAATATTCAGGTAGAACCTTTTGGTTGTTGTTGTAGTTCATAGAGATTTTAAAAGAATCTAATTTGAGAATGAGATAATATTCATTGGGAACATCTCTCTTTCTTCCAACTTTTATTCTAAAATAAACAAGCACCACCATTACTACTTCCCTCTTTTGAGTCTACTTTGCTATATACCAGACTTGTACTTTCCATTTTGTGTCTCATTTACACTTTTTTGTATTTATCTTACAAAAAATGTATAATCATACTCTCTATGCCAATTAGACAATTTGATCTGAAGCAGTTAGAGCAATTGTTCAAAAGTCAGAATTTAAATTCAATCTGATTCCAAATTTTTTATACCATTCATCTTCTCTGTTTACTTCTTTTCACCTTTCTTACTTTTCCCTCTCAACTCCTGTTTACTTTCATTCTTTTCTTGTTTTCTTTTCCTTTCTAGTCCATAAGAAGTGTGTCAGACAAATAAGAGAGAAGGATACACTTGTCTCAAGAAAGTTCTTGGTAACAATGATTGTCTCAGTCTTCTTGTAAATATTTCCACTTAGAGAAGTTCTCACAGTTACTGAGTTGACAAACCTTGGTTTGGTATGCTTTGACTAATGGAATATTTATATTTTTTGACTGCTTCATTTTAAAGAATGTCCTGGGATTTGCTCAAGAAAATATAAAAACCTGCTGTCTTTGTTTCCATTTCCAGACCCAGACATGACCCCAGTATATGAAGCATCTGCTTTTAATTTCACATCTTTTCTATCTTAAAATCCATTTTTCTGAACTGGGATTTAAAGTAGCTCAACAAACAGCAAATGTGTGATGTAGGTAATGAAGACAGCAACTTGGTCAAGGAGTAGCAGAAATAATAGGTGTCTCTCTGGGATATTGAGGAACTCTAGGACCTGGTCTTTGATGGATTCATTTATATCCAATTTGCATGTCCCATGAGCCCTTGCACATCTATCTGCTCAATCACTTGTGCTTCTCAAATACTGCCAAAGAAATTCTCCTTTATATTCATTTTTCTGTCTAGGTGGGGCATGGAGGAAATGAGGTATGGCTAAAAAGTACTATGCAAAATAAGTAATTTAAAAATTGATACAGTATGAGGAACAAGTTCAACCCTTTCTTCAGAACTAAACAAGCATATACTTTAGTCAGCTTCCACATAATATTTTATAGTATTTGGTTAGAAATTTTCAAGGAGACTAGTTTCTAGACCCAGGAAACATAGAGATGAGTAATTTCTCTTGATCATTCTGAGAGCCGAAGAGATGAACAAAATTAGCAAGACTGAATATATCTGCTTAGTAAAATATTTTGCACATAACTGACACTCAGTGAATATTTGCTAACTTAGTAAGAGATTAGGAATACTACAAGAAGGTGCTAAAGTTGATAATTATAAGTTTTAATGGAGTGATTTGGAATCAGAAATGTCCATTCCTGATATTAAGATTGTGGATGACCCTTGGCAAGTGACATAGCATCTCAGAGGTTCTGCTGTTGCTTCTATTAAATGAGGTTTAGGGCATCTTCCTCACAGGTTGTTGTGAGATTTTGATAAAGTGCTATATGTGGAATTACTTTGTACATAACAACTATGAATTATCAATCAAGGAAATAGCTAAAACTTCACATCACAGATGCCGGGGTACAGCCTCGGCAGGGGTGGGTTATCTCGATGGAGGTGGCTCAGGAAAGAAAGACTAAGGTCTCGGTACCTTTTTATGCACGTCCTTAGCTGGACACCCCTCAGAGATCGCTCTCTGAAGAGTGACAACTGCTAGGAATTATTGTGCCTTTTTATTGAAAATGTGTTACATGCAAGTAAATGTGTGAGGGGCTACATGTTTTAATTATTAGCTGATAAAGTTTTAACAACAGAGACCATAGATTCTATTTAGGGTTGGATTAAGGGTGGATCTAGTGCAGTTCCACAATTGTAGGTGGGTCTCCATGGAATGCAGTTTTGGGAAAGCAGTTCCAATAAGCAGAGATGATCATTAGCTAATGTGGTGCAGCAGCCATTTTGTGATTACTGGGAATGGTGCTGAGAAAAAAAAAATCTCAAGTATAGATATTAGTTTTTATGAATTTTAATAAAGAATGATACTTATATAGTTTTATAGGGATTTAAAACTTAATTTGAGGAATCCTAATATATTTATCTATTTCACTTGGTGAGGGAGGGGGTGTCCTGGGCCAGTTTTGGCCTAATCTTATTTTATGTAAAGAAAAGATTAAGTTTACCTTAAATGTATTTTGAAGGGCCTTTTAAAAGTCAAGATTATTTCTGCCTAGACAGAACTTTAGCCCATCCTCTATTGTGACCATAGAAATAAAGCATTGTAATTAACAGTAGGTGATCAGAGCAAAGGGGAGTGGTCGGGGGACTTTCTAGAAAATTTTATTATATACTCAGGATGTATAAGAGAGCTATGTAATTCTTTTACAGTAGTATATTGGGGAGTCAGAGGGGGGTCACTTCCCAGAAAGGCTACCATTTTTCTGGAGCAAATAGCA
Organism: Tupaia tana; assembly: GCA_026018925.1. Classification (NCBI taxonomy): domain Eukaryota; kingdom Metazoa; phylum Chordata; class Mammalia; order Scandentia; family Tupaiidae; genus Tupaia; species Tupaia tana. The sequence goes on along the minus strand of JAKSZU010000001.1, from coordinate 245,532,109 downwards.
AACAGCTTTGCTGACATGCTAATTGACCCAAGCTTTGTTCCTAGGTCGGGGGGGGGGGGGGGGGCACACAGTAGTGGCCTTGTCAACATACTAAACTGACTAAAAGCGGAGCTCAAAGGTCGGGGGGGGGGGGCTCAGACAGATCCTGGGGCCTTGCCGGGTCAGACTCCTCCACATAGATAGCCAATGTGGACTTGACGTTTGGTAGAGAGTCATTAAAAAGAAATTAAGAGGTGTCAAGTTACATAAACTACATGTTTTTGGATCTAAAATTATTACTGTTGCTAAAAAACTCTGGCTTATGGTAGACAATCGTTTTGGGTCAAAGATCATATCTTATTAATACTTTTCATTTCTGGTGGGATCTGCCTGGGGTAGATGGTTCATGCAGGTTTGAGAGGACAGATGAGTGGTTGAATAAAAGGGGATATGGCTACCTAGCTCTGGAGTCATTTTTAGGTTCTAAATGAAAAGCAAAATCATGATATTTGCTAAATATTTTGGTAAGACATGTAGCATTTTATTTCATTTCCCAGAAAGGTAGGTAGTGGCATGAAATGCTGCTGAAAGAACAAAGCTTGTCCTGTGTGATTAAAAACCACATTTTCGGAGTTAATATAATAGTCAGTTGATGAGATGCCAAAACTGCTAAGTGACTGTCAAAGCAGAATAGAAATAGAAGGACTGTGCCATTGGTCTGTTTTCTCACATGCCTTAGAGCAGGCACTGAAATGCCTGCTGGAAATGGGCACCAATATTCTGATTGGGCATGGGGTGGGAAAGGAGGGAATGATTTTTATTGGGGAGGCAGCTTCATATGGAATTAAGGACAATTGTGAATGAGACATTTACTTTAAGTTCCAAGACTTATCTGAAGCTGTCAGAATTTCAAAATGCCACGATTGTGTGCTCACTTTGATAGGCTTGAGCTTTTGTGCTCTTATATTTTTTTCCACTAACATTTTGCACAGAGAATTGTGTGTGTTTATAGAAAGGCATACAAACTATTGGTGCATTCAACTGGGTAGTTCCTTGGCTGTACATACTTTTGATAGTTTGAAATCCTGTGTAAAGAAGCAAAATAGAAAAATTTGGCCTCTGGAGGCTAACAAGGTAGACATGAAGCTCTACAAACACAATCCAGTTCTTATTGCTCCTATGGGTATACTTTCTTAGGATGTGTGAATGCACCAAGTTTAATCCTACTCAATAGAAATAAAAGGAGCAGATGTAGGGACAAAGAGGCCTATCTATGTCCATGGGCAACAGAGGATCCATTCTAGTAACTGAACAGCCAGATCCAGTCATAAAATCATAGTTATGGTGCCTAATGTATACAGGAGAGAGAGACTTGGGGTTATGGGCAGTAAAGGATGATTATAGGCATGGAGAAATTACTTGTAATCCATGTCAATATGTCTGAGTTTATCAGGTAAAAGTCCATTACTTAACTTTCCCCATCTTTAAAACCTTTAAGAATTCCTGGTGCTGGAAGGGGGCAGCAGATAGCATGGTGGCTGAGGTGCTGGACTCCTGAATGGCTGACCATGGTTCAAGCCCTGGACCAGTATTGCACTAGGCACATGTGCATGCCCAGAATTCCAAGAGGAGAATGAAGGAGAGGAGATTGTGGCCTGGGGGTGATTTCTCACTTTTTTATTTTCCTGATCTGTGTCTCTTTCTGGTGAGCACACATGCCCTACAGTAGGAACCAAAAAAAAAAAAAAAAAAAAATTTCCTGGTACTAGGAGTGAATAGGTTAGTATTACTAGGATCTAATAATACCATAAGTGTGGTTATAGAGAGCCTAACCACTATTTATCAACAATTATTTATTGACTAGACACTATGAGGCAAGTGCTTTTGTAGGTATTTAGGTTACAGTGATGAACAACCAATCTCCTTTCTGTATGGTGCTTACAGTCTGTTGAAGGCCAATGGTGATCAAGTAACCAGATAAACATATAATATCATAGAGGAATAAGTAAGATAAAGAAATATAAAGCAGGCTAAGAAGGAAATGATGTGCTGTCATAGAGTAAGGAGGCCATTTTAGAGGAATTGCCAAGGATGGAATATCTGGGCTAGAACAACTGAGAAAGGGACATCATGAAATAAAATGAGAGAAACAGTCATTTGATGGTATAAGAGGGGGGTTGCAAGAAGATGCAGCAGCAGGTACAGAAGATTTGAAATGGGATCAGGCTGAAGAAAAGAAATCAGTATGCTTTGAGTGGAAGGATCACAAGGGAGAGAGTTGACACTGAAGGGACAGGCAGTAAGAGAGCCAGGAACCACCATGGTTAGAACTTAGATATTATTTGAAGTATGATGAGAAGCTATCAAAGCTTTTGAATGAGTGAGCAATATACTTTGATCTGTAGATACTAATATTTTATTTTCCAGAGGGCACATGCACCCGCCAGAAAGAGACAGAGAGAGGCAGAGAGGGAGAAGGAGAAAGAAACCCCAGTGGAGCATGGTCATACTGTAATTTTCTCTCCTTCATTTCTCTATACTGTCAGGATTTTAGTCTTGAATGAACTGTGTCCAGCATGTTTTTAGCTGGGGTCAGAATTTGAGGGGCATAGTTGGCCATGTGGAATCTAGCTCCCTTAGCCATTAGGTAATGGGGCCAAACTGCCTTGATCTATATTTTAAACCCATCTTTCTACTGCCACATAAAGACTAACATTCTTAGAGATGGTTACAGTGTGGAAGCAAAGAGCACAGCTACCCCCTTCATGATCTCTAGCTTACAAAGAAAGGGCGGAGAATACATCTCTTCATATTATTGCTTCCAGGGCTTTGCCTGTCACTTCATAGGTGTTTTGTAGATAATGACCATATTCCAGAAGGGTGAGTAAGGCACGTTTCTAATTTAGATTGAGGCAGAAATACCTTGGCCTCCCATGACTTAGTACTCTTCTCATTGATTAGTGTGTCCCCATAAAGGGTGAATTGCATTCCTCATAGATCCAAAGTCTCTTAAATGATTCCCTGGGATCATGGAAAGATGATTGTAATACTGACCAGGTAGCATTTGTAGGGCTATACTGGGGGACTTGTGAAAAGATCACATGAAATGAGAAAAACAGGTTTGAGTCATATGCAAAGTTTAGCTTGAGGCTAAAAACCAAGGCTGGTTGGAGAAGCCAGTCATTTTGTTGTTAGGCACTTTGCAGATTTAAACCATGAGAGCATTAAAATTTTCCTCCCTCTTTGTCAGTATAAAGTATATCTGATAAGGTCAGTGAGTTTTGGATAAGAAATAGGTCTTTCTTTTTTGATGGGTCCCTCTGGAGACTTGTCTTGACCTGTGTCAATAAAATCACCCTTTCCTAGCTAAATTTTTTAAAAAAATTCTGTGTAAGCACCCTCATAATTTTGATTTGTGAGTGTCAGGTGAGAGTGAGTGCTCCCACCCTTATTATAAAAACCATCTCTAGAGGAGATGAACATTTTTAGCTTTTACAGTCATGATGTAGTCATGCTTTGAGATCATCTGAGAAGTGCTTTGGAAGCACAAAGCATTATTACTATCATTACAGCAGTAATGACTATGATTATAATGCAGTTAGGGGGAGCTGAGAGGGATAGCAGTTCAGGATGAGTAAGCCTTACTCCCGGTGTATCTGAGTAAGATTTGCAGTATCAAAAACCTTGTGTTTGTGTGTGTGTGTGTGTGTGTGTGTGTGTGTGTGGTGGGTTATAGGAGGGCAGGTATGAGTATTGAGATATTATTACTAGAAGACATGTACTCAGGTCCATGTTAGTACAATACTGTGCTCAGTAAACCATATTCTGTTTCATTCTCTCTTTTTTTTTTTTTTTTTGAGAGGTTTTTGCTATAGGGCGCGTGCGCTCACCGGACAGACAGAGAGAGACAGAGAGATGGAAAGCGAGAAATCACCCCCCGGGGGGGGATGGCCACACCACACACAATCCCTTCTCCTCCATTCTCCTCTCGGGATCTTGAGCACACACGCACACGTGCCTGGCGTGAGTTTTAAGCCACCGGGTCCGGTACATGAACTGCGGTCGACTACGTGGGAGTCCAGGGACATAGCCATTACGCCAACTGCTGGTCCCCATATTCTGTTCCATTCTACTTAAAACTTAGAGCATAGCTTTGCTTTATGTCAGTAATAGTGTATTGGTATGGAATATTGTTTCTCTGCATATCACCCTGGGTGTGGTGGTGATCTCAAAAGCTCTGAAGGCAGTAGGAGGTTGGGTTATGACTTATTTCAGATATTACTTCAATGGCTGTGGGTAATGAGAAGTGAGAGTGATAGAGTCTTTAGTTTAGTCATTTACTCTGTTTTCCCTATTTTCTTACTCTATCATCATTTTTTGGAACCTGTGAATCTGAGAAACATATTTACCTATTCACCGAGCATTTATGAAGTATCTATTTAATGCCATGCCTGGTGTAGATTGTAGAATTAATGGGATGAATATGACTTGTTCTATGCCTTAAAGGGGTTATAGGTTGGCAAGGGAGTCAGACAAGAACACTGAGGGTTTGAAGTGCTAAATTCTTCAAGTTCTTTTATTGCTTGAGTGCTGTAATCAAATTTGTATGTTAAAGGTCTCTCTCTTTGGGATCAGTATTCAGGGTGCATTTAGATGAGCTGGTCTGGAACCAGGGAGAGCCTTCAGCCATTGCAGAAATACAAGTGAGAGAAAAGGTGTCTGTTGAATCCTTTATAAGATCTTTCATTTCAGGCCAGTTGGTGTCATAGTGGTTAAGGTAGCTGGATCACACATAGCCAACATCACAGTTCAAGTCTTGAACCTGGTGGCTGGATAAACAGGCTGGGCACATGTGTATGCATGCCCAAACTTCCCAAAGAAGAGAGAAATAGAGAAATAATTGCAGCATGACCTTCCCCTGTGAAAGGTGCTTTTTCACTTTCTCTCTCCTCATTCTCTCTCTGGCAAGTGCATATACCCTCTTGCAAATTTAAAACAACAACAACAAAAATCTTTTATTTCATAAGCCCAAATTTCATATGAGATGAAGTAGAAGAGAAGACTGGGCTAGGATTTGGGTAATGTATGTGGAGGAGTACATACACCTCTGATGGTAAGGCCTGGCTGTGGATGAACTAGAACAGTGATTATTTGCAGAGGCAAGAAGTGCCTGGGTATTTCCTTTGAGTTTGAGAGATTTTGTGCAGTTGAAGAATAGACTTAGAGGGGCTGGCAGGTGGCATGGTGATTAAGGGAGCTGGTTTGACCACATGTTTGACCATGTTTGAGTCCTGGACCTGGTGGCTTGTTTTCTCACTTTCTATCTCTCTTGCTCTCTCTCACTCTGTCCCTCCCTGGTCAAATTTAAATCAACAAATAAATTAATTAAATTAAATAATTCTTTTTTTTTTTTTTTTTTTAAATGACCAGACTTAGAATTACTTTGCAAGAAGTTCTTCAAGAGGGTTAGAATTACATTTTCCTTTCTGGGCATGTGGGGCATGGTCCTGAATGTTGCCTAATAAAGTGTATACAATAATAATGACCCAAATTATTACTTTATTTTATACTAGAGTGAATTTCTAAGAGAACTTCATGAAGACCCTTCCTTTGGAATTTGAGAATTATTCTAGGAGAGAGAGAAAGAGAAGTCCTTTTTGACTGGGGTAGATACAATGCATTTTAGGAGATTCCTGGTGGTTCATTCGGGCACAGTGTTCAATAAATAAACTAACTCATAGGGCTGTACAAGATGTACTCTATAAATTCTTCCCTATCCTAGGAGAGCTATAAAGTCTATTATTTTTAAGATTATACACTTAAATATATATATATATACATGTGTATATATATATATATGTATATATATATATATACACATGTATATATATATATATATATTTTTTTTTTTTTTTTTTTAGAGAGATTTTTGCTATAGGGCATGTGTGCTCACCAGAGAGACAGAAAGCAATAAGTCACCCCAAGGGGAAATAGGCATGCCACAATCCCTTCTCCTCCATTCTCTTCTCAGGATTTTGAGCATGCATGCACATGTGCCTAGGGTGAGTTTTAAGCCTCCTGGTCCAGGACTCAAACTGTGGTCATCTATATGGGTGTCCAGCAACATACACCATCTGCTGGTCCCAAAGATCATTGTTTTCCATTTATAATTTCAAAGGTATAAAGTGTGCCTTTGTATCACTGGGAGGAATACAGTCATTATGAATTAATGATGCAGACCACATTTACAGAGGGTTCAAGTTTTACTTAAATATCAAAAGCTGTCTTTTGGGGACTTCTGTCAAATTGCCTACATGAAAATATTTACTGGTAATAACAAAAGATGCTTAATTGAAGTAGGTATAACTTCACACCAGCTGAGTTATAAAGTCTGGAGACCAGATGGTTTCTATTCCCTTTGAGGGTGTGGAAAAGAGAAATTATTTCTAATTGAACTGGGAAAGATAAAGTTAGCAACCTCTTTGTTAGCGCAAGTAACAAATAGACAGTGGAAGATCAATATCTAATCACCAAGGAAGTCTTTTTTAAATTTACTAGGGGGCACATGTTTGTGTGTGTGTGTGTGTGTGTGTGAGAGAGAGAGAGAGAGAGAGAGAGGGAAAGAGAGAGAGAGTGAAATTCAGAAAGCACTCCCATAGGGGCATGCCCATGTTGCAATCCCTTCTCCATTTCTCTCTCCTTGCACGTGCACATGCACATGTGCTTGGCTTGTTTTCAAATCACTGAGTCTGGGACTTGAACTGTCCAGTTGGCCATGTGGGATCCAGCTGCCTTAACTGCCAGTCCACAGCTGGCCCTGAAATATCTTCCTGATGGTCATTGTAACAAGACTCTAAAAGAACATGTTGCAGCATTGCAAATTCTTCTTTTTTCTAATAATTTTGGTGATGTACAAGTCAGGTACTTCTTAGAAGTCTATTCAGGTACGGCAAAGAGGTTGGAAAAGCTTTTTAAGTCCTCTGTAATTTGTTTCTGTGTGTTATATTTAATTGTAAATTACATTTGTTACATTTGCAAAAGCATGGACCATTGTTAAACAGGCTGACTGGGGCTAGGGATGGATCATGGCATATAAAGATCCTGTTGGGGGTGACTATTCTGTTCCTGTCTTTCTGTCTCTTTTACTCTGTGTCTCTCTCACATAGAAGAAATATAATAGATAAACTTTTTAAAAGGTGATATCTATTGATTATCTCAAAGCTTTCCATCTTTACCACAAGCAGAAATAATGTAGGATACATGGGGACATTATATATAATGTGAAGTCACTCTGTCTATAACAGATTATTTTCTTTGGACATCTTCAAAAGAATCAGAAAACGAACGGTCCCCCAACAAGACACGTAAGTGTGACTTAATTGATATTTATGAATAACTTCTTATGATAGTCACCATAATTAGTGTTTTTATATGTTCAATGTTATTACATTGTATTTTATTAAATAAAGAAACAAGCAAAAGCTATTAATGATTTATTTTTCCAGAATCATGGACAGAAGTAAGATTTGAAGCTTCAAACATGGAGGTTCAAAATTCTTTGCTGTGTATCTGTGCTCTTCTGTTCTCCCTGACATACAGGGAACGGGCAACTCCTTGGCTGTGAGACAGAGTGCCAGACAGCATCTCTGCCCTGCCTACCAGCACCTTGACCTTCTCCCCACTCCTGTAGCTCTGTTCTGTCCTACTCATGGAAAGTTGTAACCTCTGCCTTTAACTCCTCAGCTGTTACTCTGCATCTATACCCAGTATTAACACAAGAACTTCCATAATACCCTTTGACTTTCAGAAATGCTGGTTTCAGAGGTCTTAATACACATGCGGATATAATGTTTAGAGGCGTGCTATATAGAAATTGTTAGTTCTGAATCCAGAATATGGGTCATATCTGGGAAGGTTCCTCTATTCACAGTCACCCTGCTAGCCTGAGCCACCACCGTGTGAGAAGAAAGAATCTGGATTCCTTTAGAGACATCCTCATGCATTGCTATTCAGAGTGTGGTCTGTGTGCCAGCAGCATCTGCATCACCTGAGAGCTTACCAGAAATGCAGACTCTCATGCCCCACCTTAGACCTAGAGACTAGAATCTTCATTTTTAGCCAGATCCCCCAAAGGCTCTTCTGCTGTTCTCATAGACCTCCCACACTCTTTGCCTTCTCCATTACACTCTCGCCTTTGCATATCTAATATCTTGAAAGTGTGTAAACGATCATGTCATTTCTCTACTTTATGCTCTATAACAGATTTCCATAACATTTATGATAAACCCCAAACTCCATACATTAACCTGCAAAGTCCTTCAAGATCTGTTTCTCGCCAACTGACTTCTTTTCAGTTCTTAACACATAGCAAGCTTGGTCCTACCCACATTTGTCTCTACCCAGAACATGCTCCTCCTGAACTTGGGATAATCTTATTTCTGTTATCCTTTAATATCAGTTTAAATGTCACATGTTGGAGAAAATTCACCTGACCACTCCACAGTAGGTATCTCCAGTTTTCTCTGTCATAACCATGCTGGTTTCCTTCATATCACTTATTTTTAATCTGCCATTGTATTTTCATTTTACTTCCCTACCAACTGTGTATTTACCCTCCTGGACTCTTATAAAAGTAAGACCCGTGACTTTCTTCAGCATTTAGCAGGGTGAATGACACAGAGAAGGTACTGTATAAATAATTATTTAATAAATGGGTAAATATACTGCAGGTATCCCTCTTGCATGTTGAGTTTTTCAGGAGCATATAATTCAAGAGAAGTTGTTACTATGTATAATTCTTGCAATCATTATTACTTCTTCATAGTTGGTTCTGAAATATTTTCACTTAGCTATCCAGATTCCAAAGCGCTTTCTAATACTTATTTTCAGCATAAGCAGTATAGTGATTCTTCATTCCCAAGCTATTTGCAAATGTGAGCTAGTTCTATTTGCCAACTGCAACCAACAAACATTGGCCTTATTCAAAAGGCCAACCATTGCCTTAACTGAGACCAGAAAAGTTTGTCTACAAGTATAATTGCTTTAATATAGAGTTAATGAGGGAGCATATTAGATAAATATTCTCTCTCTGTCTCTCTCTCTCTCTCGTTTCATAAAAGTACAAAAGAGCCAGCTTCATAGCCTAATGATTAGGGGAGCCAGATCCAACATGACTGACTGTGGTGTGAATCCTGACCCTGATGGCTTGAAAAACATTCCAGGCATGTGTGCATGTGCACCTCAAATCCCAACAGAATGAAGTGGAGGAAAAGGGGCTGTGGCATGACTATACCCTGTTAGGTGTTAATTTCCTTATTTCCTTCTCTCTCTCTCTAAAAGAAGAGTGCAATAAAAGATGCAGCGGTAATGAGTTCAAGTGCTGGAGTCTTCAAATATTAGGCTGCAACTGATGATTAACCCAGGGTCACAGAAAGAAACTCCCTTGTGATATAGCATTGCACAATTGCATCATGCAGATGTGTAATAGAGGCTTGCATCTTCCCCTGAAACATCTGGCATTACTCATTATGAGAAGCAGGTGCCTAGGTTGGACAGGCCACATGTCCATTCCAGAATGACACATTTCTGTTGTTTCTGGGTTGCATTTGGATTTTCTTTGGCTCCTGTCAGCCCAAGCACATTAACGATCAAAATGATAATGCAGAGAAAGATTGCCTAAGAAAGAGAGTAAACAAGGTAGCTGTGTCTCCTGGCATGATGAGGTTCTGGGTTTCAGAAAAATTAGTAAGCCACCTTATGACTGACAGCCTGTGATAATCCAGATGTAATGTGTGTGCACTTGTTGGGACAGGTTAAATCACAACATCCATGGAGGAAGCTTGTCTCAGAATTGAGGGTTTGACTGCTAGTTAGTCAAAGTTGTTGTTAGGTCTTAGCCAACTGTGGGTCAGAGTGTCATAAGAGTTTACTGAATCGTACCTTCACTTCTCACGTAAGCTATTGTGTCCCACAAATCAAGCTTTGTGAAAGTGCTGGAACCAAGTTTACAAATGTATATAACTTCAGCCAGGGTACATCGTGTAAAAACTCACAGAGGACATGGTGAAATCTACCTGTCCTGCTATGCCTTTCCCTTGCTTTGCTCTAGCCTGGTGTTGAATCATCAACTGGTAGAATTCCAGGATGGAAACCGTATGCTTATTCAGGTCTATGCACACAGCGTGGATTATGATCTCTGAGTCCCGTGCAGGGTTTGGCCAGAACTTGTCAGTATTTTGATGGTGGAACTGTTTTGAGGTGTGGTCGACTGGCACTCTGCTTCACAATGACCTTGCATGCTTGTGAACAGCGTAGATTCCTGGGGCTGTTCCTATCGATTAGCCCTAAAGTCCCTGAAATTTTAAAGTCTATGTTTTTGACAGATGTTTCAGATGATCCTTATGAATTCTAAATCTTGAACACTACCAGACTCTTTTGAAATTAAATGTGCTATTTTTCATTATTTTTAAATAGGCTTTATATATATATATTTATATGTGTGTGTGTGTGTGTGTATACATACATACATACATATTTTTTTTGAGAGGTTTTTCCTATAGGGTGCGTGTGCTCACTAAGAAAGACAGAGAGAGACAGAGAGACAGAAAGTGAGAAATCACTCTCCAGGGGAAATGGCCATGCTGCAATCCCTTCTCCTCCATTCTCCTCTTGGGATCTTGGGCATGCACTCACAGGCACCTGGCGTGAGTTTAAGCCACCAGGTCTGGGACTCGAACTGTGGTCAGACTACCTGGGAGTCCAGCGACATAGCCATTATGCCAACTGCTGGTCTCGACTTTATATCAAATTGGGGGCTAAAGTTAGTTAACTAACCTTAAAAATAATGATTCAGGGATTAGCAATAACCTTAAAATCATTTTTGACTTGTTGGTTATGATACTAATAAAAGCAATCCTATAGTTAAATTTTAGAAATGTTAGTGTGTGAGTCCTACTCAAAAGTGACTCTTTATAGGACAAAGACTTCTTTTCAGGGACAGTCTATATGATTTAGAATGTGTACATGTCTGCATGTGCTATGTGCATGTGTAGGGGTGAAGGGTGCTAACTAGAGTGTTGTAGTATGTGAAGACTTTCAATGACTCCTTTTCCCATGTCAAATTTTATGAAATACTAGGACTAAGAGTCATTTCTCTTCTTTTTTATCTTGCAAGATGATTTTAAGAAATTTTCTTTTCCTTTTATAAAGAAATAGATATTCACCATACCTAAGCTCTTCTCTCTCTCTCTTTCAACCTATGGAGCAAAGATATAAAAACTTTTATTTGAAAACCTTTTAAGATTTGTTTAGTTTTCACTATCTTTTTTTTTTTTTTTTTTTTTTTTTTTTTTTTTTTTTTTTTTTTTGAGAGAGAGATTTTTGCTATAGGGTGCATGCACTAGCCAGAAAGACAATGGGAGAGAGAGAAACAGAAAGCATCCCCATGGGGGATGGCCACACAATAATCCCTTCTCCTCCAATCTCCTCTCAGGATTTTGGGCATGCATACACCTAAGCCTGGTTTGAGTATGAAGCCGCCAGGTCTGGGACTTGAGCTGCAGTTGACTACATGGGAGTCCAGCGGCATAACCATTATGCTATCTGCTGGTCCCAGTTTTCATTATTAAAAGTGATTTCTTAGAAACTTTTATTGAACTATAATATATAAAGAAAAAATGCACAAATATATCACCACATAACTAGTACCAAGATCAAGAAACAAAACTTTATTGGTACCCCATCAGACCCTCTTGGCCCTAACCCCTATCACTAAAACTTTCCAAGAATAGACATTGTCCTGATTGCTAGATGTCATTTATATGTCTAATAAACATCTAATCACTGAATCTGTATTTTTTGGTAAATATTAGGGTTTTTTTGCATATATTAGAATCTTTAGCATTTTGAAGATTGATACTAATTTAATCTGAAGCTTCCTGAAGAAATGTTGACTTTAAAAAATCCTGTTTGGCTATTTATACTTTTACAACTTTTTCTACCATGAAGTGCAATTTTCTAGGTTCATTTCTATTTCCTTCTTATTTTTCTTCTAATCTGGAATGTACAAACTAAAATTTCTGAGTGATATTTTGTATGTATTCAGTATAAATTATGAGACTCTGAGTAGTTATTTGAACTACCTTAGTTTAAACCAATTGGTTGAGATTTTTTTAATACTCTGTAAGGGACTTCACATGATTTTCTATTTTAGTAATAAATCAGACTGGTATTATCTGCAGAGGTGTCTACAGGATTAAAAAGAAAAGTATTACATCATTGGGGAAAAAATATTGTATGTGGGGTCTGAAACTTTACTGCATGACCAAATACAAGTCATATGAATGTTTTAAGAGATTGTTTACAAATATATAAAATGAGGATAGCAATATTTCTTTTTTTTTTCAAATTTCCCCAAAAGGGAATTTTATTGATTATTTTATTCCCTCACAAAAATATCAACTGTAATCAAATAAGGTGCACATTCACCTCAAGATTTTGTCATCTTCATAATAAAAAAGATGAAGCTTAGAACTGGATCACTTGACCCTTTGTCTTCTTATCTCTTCCCAGTTCAAAATGCTTACATCTCTTAATGGCCAACATTCTCTTAGATAGGCAGTTGGGCTCGACGAGCCTCAGTACCATATTCTTTGTAGTTTTTGTCTTTTTCCAGAAAATAGACTTAGTCTGCCCACCATAGCCACTCTGCTTCCTGTCATAATGCTGCTACCCCTGAGCATACAGAGGATCCTTTCCTTTTTTGTACTGTGTCACTTTATGAGGTTGGTGCTTGCCACACTTCTCATAGAAGGTCTGATGGGTTTTAGGGATGTTCACCATGCTTGTGGGCCTGCTATCTGCACAGAAAAAGGAGGATGGCAATATTTCTTTGCAGAGTTGTGGTGAGAAATAAATAAGGTTATGTTCCTAAGCATCTATGAAAATGCCTGGCACACAGTACTTATTCAATCAATGTGGATCTCTTTTTTCTTTTAGTATAGCAAGATAGCGTGTAACAGAAGACCTAGTAGAAAATAAAATAAGACATTTACTGTCACTTTTTTTTTGTTAAATTTTATTATATTTCCTTTTTCAAAACAAATATATGCTAATTACAAAAAAATTTGCAAATAGGGGCTAGCATGTGGTATGGTGGATAAAGCTCTAGACTTCCACATGGCCAACCACAGTTCCAGCCCCAGACTCAGAGGCTTGAAAATCGTGTTGGGTGTGTGTGTGTGTGTGTGCCCAAAATCCCAAGAGGAGAATGGTGGGGAAGGAATTGCAGTGTGACCATCCCCCCTGCTAGTGGTGGTGCGGGGGGTGATTTCTCGCTCACTCTCTGGCAAGCCCACATGACCTGTGGCAAAAATCTAAATAAATAAATAAATATATGCCAAAAGAATTCCTTTAATCCCACACCCTCAAAGACATCCATAGTCAATATTTTGACTTTTTGTGGACATCCTACTTCACATTGTATTTTCTTCCGCTCGTGATGCCTGTACACAGAAAGTGTACTCAACATTTGTGGAGTTGGACTTTTCTAAGAAGTTGAGAAAGTGGGTTGTAAAGCCCTTATGGATTCTAATTATTAGCACAGGATGGAATTCAGCATATCTTCTGGTCCACCTATACTTATTTTTAGTCTTCCAGGATGGATACATTTTTCCTTTTAACTTCTCAAATAACTGTTGGATCAGAGCTTATAGTATCTCTTTCTTCTGACAGAATAGGTCAGTGATTAAATATTAATAAACGAAATAATTTAAAACTGATTATCATACACTGCATACCTGCTTTAAAAAACCCTATTGTGTGCCATAGAACTGTACAACAATTAAATGTAGATAAGCAATTATAAAATAAAAAAGTATGACTCCCTCCCCAAACAAAACTTTATTTATTTATTTATTTATTTATTTGGACAGGTTTTTGCTATAGGGTGTGTGCGCTCGCCAGACAGACAGAGAGAGACATAGAGACAGAAAGTGAGAAATCACCCCCCAGGGGAGATGGTCATGCCGCAATCCCTTCTCCTCCATTCTCCTCTCGGGATCTTGGGCACACACGCACACGCGCCCGGCGTGAGTTTTAAGCCACCCGGTCCAGGACGCTAACCGTGGTCGACTACGTGGGAGTCCAGCGACATAGCCATTATGCTAACTGCTGGTTCCAAAACAAAACTTTATTACTTAGATTTTTAATGCATCTTAAAATTAAGATTAGTGTTTTCTTTTCTTTTTTCCTTTTTTTGGAAAAGGGATGGGAAAAGGGAAGAAAAAAATGGGTAAAAATATGCTTAATTGACAAAAAGTGAGAAGCTATTTACTGATGCTAATGTGTATAATAATAGCCTTGTCCTGACTGACATGAATGGTATTTGTGTTGGAAAAAGAAATGGGTACTGTAAAGACATGTAATCAAATATAAATTAAAATAAATACATTTTAAAAATTTAAAACTTTAAAAAAATAAATAAAAAGAAGTACTGTACAGTGAGGAAAACTGAATTAGGAATACAAGAAGCTGAGTTGTAGCATCTGCTCATTTATTCATTTACTTCCCTGTCTTGGGATCTAGGTAAGGAGGAAATCTCTGTCACTCTATAAAAGCAGGGAAAATGATGCCTGCTCTCTTTTCTTGACATATATAGCATACCCAAGACAGCGCTCGGCACATTTTAAGTATAAGCTACCCTTTCTTTCTCACCCCGAAAATGTTTACTAATTTCAGCAGATGTGAATGTTTGACAGTCTATAATGACATGAAAATTTTATTAAATTATTTTTATTTGAGTGTGGTGTAAACATCCATGTTTTTGTCTAAGTGGATTAAAAGTCTAAAAGTATATTTTCAAAAAAGATGCTCTATTGAAAATTTGTCTACTTTACATAATGCCCAAACATATATTGCCATTGGATCAATGATTTAAATATGAAAACAAAGCTACAGGGAATAAAAGAAAGTACAGGAAGATATTTTAATAACCTTAGACTAGAAATGGGTTTTGTTCATATGACAGTAACCCAGCACTCATAAAAACTATTTTGGTCACATTTGATTGTAATAAAATTTATGTATCACCTAAAAAGCGTAAAGCAAAGGGTAAACTCTAGAAATTTATTTACAATTCAGAATAAAAGGCTAATATCCTCAATATGTAAATAACTCTTATAAGTCAATAAGAAAAGACAAAACAACTTAGTAGAGGAAGCAAATATCCTGAAAGAGAAAATGTTTAGCTAGTTTACTCTTTCTACCTAAATAAACTTACCTTAGTGATCTTGGGTTCCATACTGAAGAGAGAATATTAAGCCGTCTTTATCTGTGAATGAGAAGACAGTCTGGATTGACCCAGTGACATTGTGATAAGCTCTGCTTTGAATGGCTGAGTATTTAGGCCTCTAAGTTTCCTGAAAAAATGTTGTTTAAAATTTGTAGTTTATTAGATAATGATTTCTGTTTGTTTTCTCTGATTTGTTGGAGCCTTGGGAAACATACACTTACCTTTTTCTTGTTGACTCAGCACATCATTTAGAGCATTGATTACTCTACTTGGCTCTAATACTGGGATGAGATTAGAAAGGCCTCCTTACCCCTATGCTAGTTAGGTTCAGATTGCTATGCATTTTGATTTGAGGGAGATATTAATGCTAGCAATAAAAGATAATCATAGGGCCAGCAGGTGGCATGGTGATTAGAATGCTGGACACCAACATGGCCTACTGCAGTTCAAGTCCTGGACCTGGAACTTGCTTTCTCACTTTCTCTCTGGTGAGTGCATGCGCCCTACAGCAAATTTTTAAAAAGTAACAAAAATAATAAATAAAATTAAATAAATAAGGGACCAGTGGATTACATAATGGTTACATCACTGAATTCCCATGTAGTCAAATTTGGTTCGAGTCCTGGATCCAGCAACTTAAGACTCACACCAGGCATGTGTGCATGCGTGCCCAAAATCTGAGAGGGAACTGGAGGAGAAGGGATTGTGGGATGGCCATCCCCTCTTGGGGGTGATTTCTCACTTTCTGTCTCTATGTTTCTCTGGTGATTTTTAAGCTGCTGGGTCTAGGACTCAAACCGCAGTGGACTACTTGGAAGTCTATGACACAACCATTATGCCATTGGCTGGTCCCAATGTACAATTTCTTAATAGTTACAGCACAATTTCAATTTCTGGCATTAAAAAAGGCAACAAACTACTTGTTGAGACCCAGAGAATGTAGTTTTAGTTTGTAATATGGTTCTAGATACTATGGAAACAGTATTTGTATTTAAATAGGATATGCACTTTGTGTTTATACTTTATGTAGATGTGTAATTACTGCCTCACAACTACCTTATGAATCTATCTATTTTATGCCCACTTTATAGGTAAGAAAGTACTTTAAAAGACTAGATCCTTATAATCCTTATAGAGCCAAGTGAGATATGAGAACTAAAATATGGGAAATTCTGTGATTTAGACTAGTCCTATAATTATTATTATAACTATATGTAAAATAAGAGTAAAAAGTTCTGAGTGAAGGTCGAGTAAACTTCTCACAAAATAGAATATAGATGTATAAGCTTTGGGAGTAAACGTACACTAGTATTGAGAGGCATGACTATCCTTTTGCATCTCATCAGCATTCTGTCTAGGTGAGATATTACTCTCTGAATCTCTGTAGAGGTGATAACTAAAGTATAAGGTGCCATGGTACACACAGATGTGGTTTTGATCATGTATGCATCTTGCCACCTTGTGTTTTATAAAACCCTGTGATTGAGCAAGGATTTAAAATCATTTCAACTTCTCCTAGGTATTTTGCATTTCACACTTCTGTGCTATCATTGTTCTCATGAATCTTTCATTGTGCCCCAGAGTTGAGTAATAGAGTTGAACATATCAGTGGGGAAAGCTTTCCTGGGAGGGATGTTTGTAATAAGTTGACAAACTAAATGTAATTGGCTATGCATGTTGTAACTCCTACCACGTACACGCCATAAAAACCTGCAGTAAGTGTACCATTTTTTTCATAATTGCACAGTTCTTGGCTTTAATATGCTGAGATAAAAATGGTGATGTGACTAGCAAGAGTTTAAGGTGAGGCTCTGAGAAACCTGGAACTTGATATGAGCATCTCTGGTAAGTCTCCTGTAATGATTGTGATCAAATTGCTTAATGTTCCTCTGTTCTAAGAAAAGATTAGCTAGGGAATTATTTTCCAAACCTTACCTCAAGCAATTAACTCAAATACTAGCACAAATGTTTAAGATTTTCATGACATCTAAACTTTTTCGTTTCCTTCTCATTGCGCTCAGTGAGAACTTCCATTATCCTTAAGACAAGCCTCTTTAATTTGTTTTCAAGCATTTCCCCCCCCCCCTCCTTCTTTTCCTCCTGTCTCTTCCTTCACCATAGAGCTGCTCCATGGGAAAACCAGCACAAACACATTTTTTAAATTATATACTTTATTTTCTTCATAAATGCAATAATTTTTTTAATACTTTTTTTCTTTTAAGGCCCCATTGCTACAGAACTTCCTCAATTTTAAAAGTTGGAACTGCCATAAATTACTCTATTTTGTCAACTTTTTAGTTGGAATTTACCATTTATTTTGCTTTGTAAATTTATATAGTTTGGGAGCACCTTATTTTAACTTTCTTCCATCCTTGCCTTTCCCTTGTGGTTCAGAGAACATGGCTACTATGGGCACATTTTGGAAATCCTCACTAAAGCCATTTATAGGCTGGGTAACTTTGGGCTATTCTCATAACATCTCTAAGTCGTAATTTCTTATCTGAAAAATGCACATGATAATAATAATACCACCTTATGGAGCTAATGAAAGATTAAATGAGATGATGCATGTGAAGTTCTTGGTATACTTTTCTGTTTTAAAAAAATGTTAGTTATAGTTATAATTGTCATTGTCTCATGTCTTAAAAATTTCTTTGTATTTTAAACAAGATCTGTGTTTTGTTGTTCATATTCACTTAGTTATATATATCGTTTTAACTTTATACATAATTTTACATAATTTTAACACATAGCATGCATATGTTATGTTGTCTTGATTTGTTTTCCCACCCATTCTGATTGTTCTTTACTTACATTTTTCTGTCTCAGCTGTCACCCTATGTATTTTTTTACATTGCCACATTACTTGAAGGAGTATTTAGTATCAACAGACTACGGTTTAAGTTCTGGATCCAGTGACTTCAAACTCATGCCAGGCACAGGTGCATGCATGCCCAAAATCCTGAGAAGAGAATGGAGGAAAAGGGATTGTGGCATGGCCATCCCCCTGGGAGGGAAGGGATGATTTCTGGCTTTCTGTCTCTCTCTCTCTCTGTCTCCTGTGAGTACACGTGCCCTGTAGCAAAAATCTGTGTTAAGAAAAAAAAAATGAACTTCAGAGGCCCGCATCTCTGAACATATTTATGGAAGCCATGCACCCAAATGCACACATATACAGATGAAAATAAAATTGCATTTTTGAAGTGACACAAAATCCCGTAATACCTACCTCTAGTTTATAGATGAAAATATAAACTTTAAATGATTAAATTAACTAGATGTCTCATTTTATTATTACAAATTTCTGAATCGATTCACTGTATCTGATTTTTCCCCCCTTTTTTAGAGGAGCAATGGTTATGCTGTTGTAAGTATCTACATTATATAACTCAGTATTGTGAGACAGTTGCCTTCATATCTTTGAGACATACACATTCACACATGTATATACACATGCTACTGTATGCATAAGATATGTTCCTGCATATGTGTGTGCATGTGTGTATGTATATGTATGTTGTCATGGTGTTGTTCAAAGTGCATATAGTAGGTATGGACTTGTGAGGGAGATGTTAAAGATTTAGCTCTTGCATTTCCATCTGATAGCAGTTTTTTAAAAAAATTCTTCTAAACCTAAGAAGTCCTCTCCTTAACTCTTAGAATGGGCAATAACATTTTTCTTCTGAGGGTCACTATAAGGATTAGGGAAGATTACTCAGGTGATGCCATTTCAGAAGTTATTAAGTACTACATTCACCACATTGAATTAAATTTAAATATGGAATACTTTCTTTGTATTGCTAAACCATTTAGATGTGAGATCAGTCAGTTCCTGAGGACTGGTTACCTACCCACCCTCGCTGTTCAACATGTTCTTGGTTGCTTCATGAGAATGCTGTCTTTTTCCTGCCAAGGTACATGAATGCCAAAATGAAGGCATTGTTGCAAGACAAAGGAAAAGCCAAGGGGAAGTTACAAAAAATAATATTCACTTCATAGACTTTTGGGGAGGTTTAAGTGTGATTATTTGTATTTGTTATACTGATAAACACATACGAAATTATAAATAAATAGGGTCATACTTAACTGTTATTGAAAAATATCTTTAGAAGTAGAGCCCATTCCAACCATTGGTCAAGTCAGACTTGAGACTGATGAATTGAGAGTGAAGGAGAGATTCAGACAGAAGAGAAAACAGAGTTAACATAGAGATAGACATGGTAATATATATAGGGAATGGTGTCAGTCCACCTCATTTTCATGGGCAGTGATTATGGAAAGCCAAGCTTATTTAGAAAATACTATAATTTCTCATTACCTCCTATGCAGGGTGGATGATGGAAATTAAAAGGCTTTTATTTTCTGAGTGTGGTGAGGTTTGGGGTATAATTTACAAATAGTCTCTGAGGCAAAGTTGAAATTTTCAGTAATTTAAAGAGGAGAGCTATTTGAAGATCTTGGGAAAATTGGGGGAGAGAATAGAGAGGAATCAACAAGGTTAGGTAGTATATGATAAAAGAGGAGAGGAAGAAAAATCCTGGTAGAAATTTAGAAAAGAAAAGAAATATCTACTGGAAACTTCTAAATGTTTTGGTAGAATATGCATTTTAAATCTCTTTTCTTTCCATCTTTCCTATGAACCTTTGGTAAATTGTTAACTGCTAATGAATACTTTGGTGTGGATGATGCTATAGTTTAAATTTTTATAATAACCCAAATTTATATATTGAAACTCAACTCTTAGTATGATAGTATTCAGATTTGTAACCTATCAGAGGTGATCAAGTCAAAGAGAAAACCCTTATAAATGGGATTAATGCCCTTGACAAAGAGACCTCATACAGTTCTCAAGCACCTTTTGGCTTGTGATGATTCAATGAAAAGGCACCCTCTATAAACCAGAAAGTGAGCCCTCATGACATCAAATCGACCAGTGCCTTGATTTGGACTACACAGCCTCCAGAACTGTGAGAAATAAAATTATTTAGTTTGTAAGTTGAAGTTTAAGCCTAAGAAATTTTGTTATAGCCAGTATAATATACTAAGAGATAAATTCTTTAGAAGAGCTATGAGATACAGAAGTATCTCTGATACAGAGGTAGCATAAAGCTGATGCACTTGAGAACATCTGGGTCAAATTGGCCTTTGCCTGCCCATTTTACTCTGACTTATCGATTTTTCTCAGAGGTAGATGTTCTCTGTTATACATAGATGTTATCATCTATTACCTTTTTTTTTTAAGAGAGAGATTTTTTGCTATGGGGCACATGTGTTCACTGGATAGACATAGACAGACAGACAGTAAGTAAGAAAACACCCCACTGTGGGGATGGCCATGCCACAATTCCTTCTCTTTCATTCTCCTCTCAGGATTTTGGGCACGCATGCAAATGTGCCTGGTGTGAGTTTTAAGCTGCTGAGTCCTGCACTTGAACCACAGTAGACTATGTAGGAGTCCAGCAACAATGAAACCATTATGCCATCTGCAGTTTCTAAACATTCTATAAATTTACCTTTTATATGCCATTGCCTTTTTAAAATATATAGATCTGAACTTATCTTCAAGTTAGATTATGATCCTCAAGAACCCCAATTTTACTTAAATACTCTTGAACATGCAATCTACATTGATGTGAAGCTTTTGACATATAGGTCACATGTGAGGGGAAGATCAGGGTAATGGTAGTACTAATAGGAGCAATGATCGTTACTGGCTGTAGAGACAAGTGTAGTATCATGGTATAATGAAAAAAGATCATGTAATTTTTGAGTTGGATATACTTGAATTTGAATCAAGGATCTAACATTCTTTGGAGTGTGACCTCAATATACTTTCATAACTTCTCTAAACTTAGATGTTCTCATTCATAAACTTTTACTCATTGGGCTAGGAAAGATCCATAGAAAATAGGTAACAGAGGTAGGAGATCAACATGTTTGAAAGATTACTGCAGACATCATCACTGACTATTAAATATACAGATAATTTCTTTGATTTTAATGAAGTAATCTTTTTTTTTTCATGCAAACTGTTTATTTTTATAGAAGTCTTCAAGAAATGTAAAGATGCAGTTAAAGACTCATCAATACAAAGGATATTATCCAGCAATAAAAGAAATAACTACAGATATATATTACAATACGGATGACTTGAAAACATTATGTTAAATGGAAGAAGTCTATGAAAAAAGCCACATATTCTATGACATCATTTATATGAAATGTCCAAAATAGGCAAATCCAGAGAGACAGAATGTTACATTAGTGATTTCATGGGACTGAGGCAAAGAATAAGAGGTAAATACAGAGCGACTACAAATAAGTACACACTTTCTTCTAGGATAGAAAAATATACTCTAAAATTAGATTACGGTAATCACAGTATTCTGTAAAATCTAAATTTATGACTCATAAATCACATCATAATAAAGCTGTTTTTAAGAAAGAAAAGATCAGCACACATCTTCTGCCCTCAGTGGTAGCTAAGACCACTGCCAGAAGCCAAACTGCCAGCCTCCACCACTTACTAACTGTTCAATAATGGGCAGGTTAAGTAGCCTTAGCCTCCCTGTGCTACCTCTATAAAATGTATATAATAGTACCAACTTCTTCAGATTGAGTTAATATGTGTAATACACACAGATCATGCAGATTTTAGTGTTATGTAAATTATTTGTTTTTTATTTATCAGCCTTATATAAACAAAGAGGGAAAAAAACACTTAAATTTGTATTAAAAATGAGTGCCAGTGGTGTGATGGTTAAGGCACTGGACTTCCACATTACAGACTCCCAGACCTAGGGGCTTAAAAAACAAGCAGTATAATCTCAAAAAGGAGAATGGAGAAGGGATTGATTTTGCACAGCCATCCCCAAGGAGGTGATTTCTCACTTTCCCTCTCTGTCTCCAGTGAATGTATGCACCATATAGCAAAACAAATAAAAACCAGTTGTTGGGACTATCTCAAGCCTAGTACCAAAATTCTAAAAGTTATTTTAATTGGGATGAGCAGGTAGTGTGGTGGTTAAGGCGCTGGACACTCCCACATGACAGACCACAGACCTGGTGGCTTGCTTTCTCGCTTTCTCACTCTCGCACGCTCTTTTGTTCTGCTTGCAATTTGTCACATTTTTCTTTCTCATGGTTAAGCTCTTTTTCCATTCTTCCAACTTGTTCTCGAAGTTGTGCTGTTTCTTTTTCCAGAACAGCAATTAATTTTAACAGTTCTTTTTCTTTCATGATTTTCTCAATTTTCAACTCAAGAAGACCAGCTTTTGTGGTCACCACCAACATGTCAGAATTTCCTTCATCTTCCATAGTGAGCAAATCTTCAACTGGAGAAGAAGCTCGAAACTGAAAAGGTGTACTTGCTCCACGAATTTCACCCTTATGGGTAACATAACAGAACTGATAAAATTCTCCATCATCATTAGGAAGGTAATATCCTTGAAACGCTAGTACACAATTGACTGTTGATCCTTCTACATAATGTTCAGGCATAGGGGACCATAAAAATGTGTAATAATCACGAGCGGTACTCCATCCAACCTTGAATATACCAACCCAATCTTTTGGATGTGGATGGATATATGGAGTTAAGGTGTAATGACATTCTAGGTGTGCATTAGGAAGATAACTCTTAGCCACATTTTGAAAGATGACATGGGCAAAGTTGGAAGTCTGCAAAGGAACTTCTTGAAAGGAGGTCATTGTGAATCTATTTTGTAGACGAGCATATGAGAACCGAAAGCAGCGGCCACACGACTGGGGCTGCAACTCCTAAATGCCAAGGCTTCCCCCCAATTTTAATGAAGTAATCTTAACTAAGTATTTTGTAGAACACAATTAGTTCTATAATATACCAAAAGAAAGATACACCTTGATAAATGATTACTTACTTCATTTTATTAAAATGTAATTTATAATAGTCAGTGAAGCCTCCAGACAGTCTAATTTCCATTTTAATTGTGAGTAATCTGATAAGTTTACATGCAGTTTGGATATTCATAAGTACAGTTAGTATTGACTGCCTCATGTATGAAACTCAAATTTAAAAAATCATTATTATTAAACTACTAAGAGGATAAACAACTTGACAGTTTCTTTAGGCACACCTTTTACATACTGCTAAATTGAATAAAAACTAATTATATCCAAGGGGACTTCAAAATCTTCATGAAGAAATGGAATTAAAGTATAAGGGTAGTGGGTGAATTTTGAAATCTATGCATAGTTTTTTTTAGTAATACACATTTCCATGAATTTTTGAAACTCTTTATATATCACAAAATGGCAATAGATATATGCTATGTTGGGAAATGTTTTCTCATTGTAAAATTTTTATTGTTTGATTAGCACATCAGCTTAAGGTACAGTTCAAATACTAAGGTGTCAGAGTTTTACAGAGCCATTTACTAGACAAAGAACATGAAATTACCCATTCTCTCCAGTTACCTTCAAGTGTTTCTGGAACCAGAAACTGTCAACCAATTTGAACAGGAAATAACCACATTCTCTTTGTTAATATTTTCTCTTTTAATAGGACAAAGTATTGTGGCTAACTTTTTGCGTTTAATTATTGCTAGGGAAAAAAATGAGAAATTTATCTTTTATAAACCTTGTTCATATACATGTCACAAACATGGCAGTGCTTGAAAAATATAATAGATACTAATAGATATTGGGTAAAAATAGCTTTATTGACAAAAATGATCATTTCTGTATTTAAACATTTATTGATAAGTAAGAGAATTTGGGGGAAGTTACTTTCAAGCATCTCAATTCAAAATATTAATGCTTGTTTAACTGGAATAGCTTTAAAGTTTAATCATATTAAAAGTTAATCATATTAAAAAGAATAATCAAGGCTAAACATAACTTGTAGTCCCCGGAAAAACCCATATACCATTATTTAGTAAATAAAAGAGAAATCAGAAGACTTCTACACTTAAACATCGTCTTTCCAAGTAGAATTTTAAAGTTCTTTTAGCAGAGACTAGATGATAATTAATAGAACCTACTACTAAGAGTGAATGGCCTGATGTAGTACTTTAACAAGCACATTTATTCATCTTCAAAGTCAAAGGAAAATGCTTTTGAAACTTGGTCAAAGGGAGAAGTGGGCTTTTTTAGATGATTACATGATCTAATATTACTTGACTTCTGTATTGTGGAGTGACAGACCACAACAAAGATACCATGTGACTTGTTTACATTTCAAAGAAACACATGAAAGACTTTATTTCATTCTGCAGACTGAGAATTTATGTGATTTCTTTATAGTTGATTCCAAACCTATTTTAAGACCTTTAATGACAATAAATTTTCTGATTTTTACAGGTCTTCCCTCAAGCATTTTTAAATATATTAAAATTAAAATATCACAAACACTAAATGTAGCTTCAATATTTTTAAAATTAGTTTTGTAATTCTGAATTATTATTTATAAATTGTTGTGTTCATGTGAGTTACATGTCATTGAATTGATATAGAACTATTTCAAGAATAATCGACTAGTTGATATAAAATTAAGCTTTATAGAAATTAAATTGAACATATATGAACTTTAACTTCCCAGTTTTCTTCTTATATTTTGGAACCAATAATATTTTTACACCTTTAATTTTTTTTTTTTTTTTTGGACAGGCTTTTGCTATAGGGCACATGCACTCACCAGAAAGACAGAGAGAGACAGAGAAACAGAAAGCGAGAAATAACCCCCTACAGGGGAATGGCCATGCCACAATCCCTTCTCCTCCATTCTCCTCTCGGGATCTTGGGCACACATGCATACGCGCCTGGCATAAGTTTAAGCCACTGGGTCTGGGACTTGAACCATGGACAACTACATGGAAGGCCAGCAGTATAACTATTATGCCAACTACTGGTCAAAGCCCAGTATTTTAATACTATACTGGATTTAATCTATTAGCTTACTTTAGACAGGAACCCTAAAAATGAACTGTTAGGGTATAGGCCCAAAATAAAATCACAAAATGACTAAGTTTTAAGATAGAGACAAAACAGCTTAGATACTCAGGAAGAGACCTCTTGCAGTGTTGGCTCATTGATTGACCTAGGCAATACGACCTAGACCTGAAACAAAGGATATTTTTTTTAACCAGGTGCAGCCATATTCCAGGAAGAAGATAAGATAATGTTTTTTGTGGGCCAAAGCTTCTAGAGAAAGAATCCCCTGACATTCATACCCACTGGAAAATTAGGAGAAGAATAACTGGACCCATCCAGTATGTGTTCCCACCAACCATGAGAAGAATGAGGAGATAGCATGCATAAGGT
The DNA here is from genome assembly GCA_026018925.1 of Tupaia tana. Taxonomy (NCBI): domain Eukaryota; kingdom Metazoa; phylum Chordata; class Mammalia; order Scandentia; family Tupaiidae; genus Tupaia; species Tupaia tana. The sequence goes on along the minus strand of JAKSZU010000001.1, from coordinate 245,506,542 downwards.
CCATTTAGAACAAGTTCAGACAAAGCCCATCCTGACCTAAATAAAAACCCCCTTGCCTCGGTTTTTTCTTGGCAACCCATTTTCTGGGACCCTTTTCTTCTTGGGAGCTCTATTTTTCCTTCCCTCTCCTTCAGTAAACTCTCCACTTTGCTATTACCCTCCTCCCCTCAAAAAATAAAAAAAAAAAAAAAAGAAAAGAAAGAAACTAGAAATAAACTCTTAACATTTTTATTAAACTGATTTTTAACAAAGAGGCTAAATCAATTTAATAAAGAAAAAACATTTTTTTGACAAATGGGGTGGGTTAAACTGGATACTCATATGCAAAAAAGATGAATTTGGATTTCTACTTAATATCATAAACAAAAAGTGTCTTAAGGTGGATACAGTCTTGAATATAAGACCTATAACTAAAATAAGAGTAAATCTTTGTGACTTTGAGTTAGGCAATGGTTTCTTAGGAATTATATTGAAAGCATAGGTAATAAAAGAGAAGACTGATAAATTGGACTTCATCAAAATGCTTCAGAAACACCATCATGAAAGTGAAAATACAACCCACAGAATGAGAGAAAATATTTGCCCACTATGTATCTGATGACAGACTAGAATCTAGAATATCTGAAGAACTCTTACAGCTAACTCAATAGTAAAACCAGCAACCCAATTACAAAATGAAATAAGTATCAGAATAGGCAGTTCTCCAAAGAGATATAGAAATGGCAAGTAAGTATATGAAAAATGGTCAACATTATTAGTCATTAAGGAAGTCAAACCAAAACTATAATAAGATATCACTTCATACTCACTGAATGGTTTTCATAAAAAAAGATGTTTGTGACGAATGTGAGAAACTGAACTATTATACATTGCTAGAGAGATTATAAAATTGTAGCCACTTGGGAAAGAAAGTATTTTAGCAGTTTCTCAAGAGGTTAAGCATAGAGTTACCACATGATTCAGCAATTCCTCTCCTAGGTATCTACCCAAGAGAAATGAAAACTTACATTCACACTAAAACTTGTATACAGATGATGTTCATAACAGCATTATCTGTGGTAGCCAAGAAATACAAACAACCCAAGTTCTTGTGAACTGTGGAATGGAGAAACAAAAAGTTTTTCTGCTAAATACTAGATAATATTTTTCTTTTTTCTTTTCTTTCTTTTTTTTTTTTTTTTTTTTTTTTTTTTTTTTTTTTTTTTTTTTTTTTTTTTTTGAGAGGTTTTTGCTATAGGGCGTGTGCACTCATCAGAAAGAGAGAGACAGAGAGAGACAGAAAGCGAGAAATCACCCACAGGGGGATGGTCATGCCACAGTCCCTTTTCCTACATTCTCCTCTTGGGATCTTGGGCATGTAGGCCCAAGCACCCGACGTGAGTTTAAGCCACCGGGTCTGGGAATCAAACAGCAGACAACTACATGGGAGTGTAGCTACATAGCCATCATACCAGCTGCTGGTCCTAAACAGAATATTATTCTACAAAAAAAAAAAAAAAAAAAAAAATCTTTGTGTTACAGTATGGATGATATTGAAAAATGGTATGGTAAGTAAAAGAAGTCAGTCAAAAAAAGACTATGTATTGTATCATTCTGTTTATAAGAAACATTTAGAATAAACTAATTTATAAGACAGACACTAGATTAGTGTTTTTCTAGGTTGAGAAGAGGATGAGAAAAAGAATGGACATAGAGTGGGCATAAAGTTTCTTTATGGAGTGATGAAAATGTCATGAAACTAGATAATGGGGATGATTACACAACTCTGTAAATAGACCAGAAAGCATTAAATTTTATACTTTAAACAAGTGAGCTGTATGGTATGTAAATTATACATCAATAATGCTGTTTAAAAATGAGGTAACTCTGAAGTATAATAAACTAAATGGCATATGAATATTTCTCATGAGCATTATTTATAATAATTTTAGCAGTCGTGTTTCATGTTTTCTCTAGAAACAGGATTTATCTAATTTTTTGACCTCTACCTTTAGTCTGTTTTTTCTCTACCTCTTATTTCTCTGTCTTTATTATTCAACCTATAAAATAAAAAATACTGTGATTGGGACCAGCAGTTAGTGTAATGGCTATGTCGCTGGACTCCCACATAGTCGACTGCGGTTCGAGTCCCGGACCCGGTGGCTTAAACTCACGCTGGGCGCGTGTGCGTGCGTGCCCAAGATCCCGAGAGGAGAATGGAGGAGAAGGGATTGCGGCGTGGCCATCCCCCCTGGGGGGTGATTTCCTGCTTTCTGTCTCTCTGTCTCTGTCTGTCTGTCTGGCGAGCACACGCGCCCTATAGCAAAAACCTCTCCAAAAAAAGAAAAAAAAATACTGTGATTATAAGATATGTTTTTTAAAATGCTAGAAGGCATGTATGCTTGTGAGAGAGAAAGAGAAACAGAAACAGAGACAAAAAGTGCCCCCAGAAGGGCCTGGTTATTACAAAATCTTTTTTCTCCATTTCTCCATCCTCTTAGGACATTGGGCATGCACACACACACACACACACACACACACAGCATGTTTTTCAAGTCACAGGGGCTGGAACTTGAATTGTAGTCAGCCATGTGGAATCTAGACCTTGTAATTGCTAAGCTACAGAACTGACCAAGTATAAAATAAGTTTTAAAATCAGAGTACTTTAGCTACATTATTATATTTTAATACATAATAATTTAGGTTATCTTAGTTTAATGTCCTCTAAGCTAATAAAGTCACTTTCATATTTATGCCTGTATTTAGCAGATGTACTTGACAATTATGGGTCATAGTTGATACTGAATAGCCCCTGGTGGATTGTCGTGTTTGAAGTCTCAATATCTCTTATTAAATTCTAAGAACATTCTGATTCCTTTAGGAGCTAGAGTAAAATACATTAGAATTATTTCACTTGGAGAAAGAAAACTTATTGAAAAGTTTTTGAAGGGTATTAAAGTATTCTAATATTTAAATGATAGTGGCTAATCTCCAACTAATCTGAGAAATATTCTTTAAAAAAAAAAAGTCTATTTATTATATTAGTGAAAGAGACAGAGAGAGACAGAAAGACAGCTCCTCCAGCAAGGTCTTGACACTGTGATGCACCCAGCCTCAGCCAGCTCCTAATCATGGGTAAGTATGTGTTCTGTGTACTCAAGGAAGTCTCCAGTCATAACCCTGGAGCCTTTTCATGAAGGTGAGCCCAGCAGAACATCAGATTTTACCACTGTGCTATGATCTCGCTCTGGAGAAATATTCTTTTTTTTTTTTTTTAAGAGAGAGATTTTTGCTATAGGGTACGTGCGCTTGCCTGAGATAACAGTGAGAGACAGAGAAACAGAAAGTGAAAAATCACCCTCCCTGGGGAGATGGCCATGCTGCAGCCCCTTCTCCATTCTCCTCTTGGGGTCTTGGGCATGTATGCACATGTGCCCTGCATAAGTTTTAAGCCTCTGGATCCAGGAATTGAACTGTGGTTGACTATGTGGGAGTCCAGCGACATAATCATCTGCTGGTCCCTGGAGGAATATTCTTAATGGCCAGCAAGGCAATTTTATTTTACTGTATTTTATTTGTTAGTGCCTAAGGAAGAAAATGCTAAAAAATCAAGGACTTTACACACTGAAATGGCTTACCAAATGTAAACCAGGCATGTTTTTCTCTCATGTTATCCATAGGAAAAATGCCACCGGTGGGAGCCACTGTAAGTATAATGATCAGGGAAAGGGGATTTTCCTAAATGAACTAATTAGGTACATTTCTTTCCCATAAAAGTTTGTCCATCACAAAGGGTTCAACATTTTGTATTTTTTTTTCTTCCTGAATTATTATTATTATTATTATTGTTATTATTATTATTTTTGCTTTGGAGAGTTCAACAGGGACTAACTACTTAAGACAATTTTGATATGTTTCACATTAGTCATTTCATGACAGAAAAACTCAGTGAAATAGAGCAACTTTCAATGAATTGACAGTGTAGCCTAGTTTGGGGTAAAATTAGGGAATACATTGAGTTGTCCTTTAGTATTCTCCATCTTTTCTTCTCATTTTATGAATGATCTCTCTTCCTGATATCCGGATGGTTAGTAGAAAAACATTATTCCTGAAAACAAAACTCAGTTTTCCACATACAAGTTGTTCATCTGACCCCAGTTGCTTAATCTTTCTCAGTCTCTGTTGCATCATATTCAAGATTTATCAATCCTATTTTATAAACCTTGTAAGAGCTTTAAAAGATACAAGGTACTAGAAAAATAAGAAGTGTTTTCTTTCCTTTCCTGCTAAAGTCTAATCTGTCATAAAGGAAAGCAGAAATTAAAACCATCCCAAGATATTAATGATTTAATAAGTTACTGTTTTCAAGAAATATTTGAGTTTAAAAATAGTTTGTGTAGAATTCTAAATAGTATGCTAGAGATGAGGAAGGAAGACATTTGAGAGCACACATAACATTCAAAATTCCCTTAAGTAATATTATGAAGGTAATCATGTACATCTCTTATGTATGATTCTGGCTAATTTGCTAATGGTGTCACACAAATTATTATCTAATTGGCCAAGAATATTTACTTGACAGCTTTGATATAATGGCAATTTTTATGACATTTAAAATGATAGCATACAATGAAATATTTTCACCCTTAAAGAGGAGTGAAATCTAGACACACGCTACAAAATGTATAAACCTTGAAGACAGTAATACTAGGTGAAGTAAGTCTAATACAAAAGATAAATAGGATATGATTCCATCTATATGAAAGACCCAGAATAATTAAATAGTCTACAGAAAGTAGATTACTGGTTATGAGGGACTGGGGAAGAAGAGGGAGGAGTTATTATTTATTGGGTAGAGTTTCAGTTTGGAATGATGAAAATGCTCTGGAGATGGGCACTGGTGATGGTGACAGGAAAGTATTTAATGCCATTGCACATCACCATCACCAGTGCAAACTATGAACTTCAGGTGACAATGTTGTGTCAATGAGGTTCATGAATTACAGCAAATGTGTCACTATGGTAGGGGACGTTGATAATTCAGGAGGCTGTGTGTATCTATAGTTAGAAGGTACGTGGGAAATTTTTATATCTTTCACTCAAGTTTCTTGTGAATCTGAAATTGCTCTAAAAATAAAATCCATTTTTAAAAAGTGCACCAATCATAATTACATAGATTGGTGGATTTTTTATGAACTGAACTTACTTTTGTAATCAACACCCAGATCAAGAAATTGAACATTACTTGCATACCAGAAACTCCTCATGTTACCCTTTATAACTGCTACCTACCAGTCAAGGGTAATTACTAATCTGACTTCTAACAGCATTGATTAGATTTCTCCATGTGCATGCATGTGTGTGTGGGGGGGTGTGAGGTTGTATCTGTTTACTGGCTATAAATAGAATAATACAATGTATACTTTTTTGTATATATCTTTTTAGACCATTTTATTTGTTAGAGTCATCCATATTATCGCATGTCATTATAGATTATTCATTCTCATTATTGTATAGTATTCAGTTGTGTTAGTTCCTGTAATTTATTGAGCTAGTTTACTGTTAATGGGTATCTTGAGAATGTCCAGTTTGAGGCCACTTCAGAGTGTGCCCAGTGTTTTTGTACATTGTAGTGCATTTTTTTTTGGGGGGGGAGCAGTGAAGGTATGAATACATTTCTGTTGAGTTTATACCTGTGAGTAGAATTACTAAGCCATACAGTATACTTATATTTGGCTTTAGAAGATACTGCCAAGCAGTTTTCCCAGGTGGTTGTACCAGTTTACATGCCACCAGCAGTGCACGTGAAGTATTAATGCTCCACTTCTTCACTAGCTTCATCATGTTGCTATTTTTTCTCTTTTCATTTTGGCCATTCTGGTCAGCATGTAACTATCTTAGTCCATTCAGGCTACTTTAACAAAAATACTGTGTAATTAATAAATGATAGAATTTATTACTCACAGTTTTGGAGGCTGAGTAGTTCAACATCAAGGCATCGGTAGATCTGATAACTGGAGAGGGCCCCTCTGTCATCATAGGGACTGCTTACTGTGTCTTCTTTTATAAGGACATTAATCCCATTCTTGAGAGTATAGCCCACATGACCTAATTTACCTTCCACGAACCTCACTGCCTAAGACCATCACCTTGATGCTTAGGTTTAAACATATACATCTTGGGGGACACACACATATTATTTTTAAATGATTTCTCAATCACCCCTATCACAAGTATCTGAATAGCTCCGCTTTTGGTTAGGTTGATACTCAGATTTGCAGAACGATCTCACTTGCAACTTGTACCTGCCTTCTTTGACACCATTTATTCATAAATGAAACAGTGACTTTTCAGTTTGGGTTTGACTTTTGTTTTCCTGGTGAATATTTCAAAAGGCAAATGGTGGCATCAAAATGTCAATGTCTCAGGTAATTAATGGTTTTCTCTGCAGAGTTAAAAATCTAGCTTAATATATTTCAACTATTTCGAGAACTATTTTATCGGTAGAAGTAGTCAGATAGTCTGCTTTTATGAAAAAAAATCAAAAGAGTTTGGGACCTCAAATTGATAAAGTTATTGATGCTGGACAGGAAAAGTTTATTATGTTTCCAGTCACATCTAACAGGTATGGAAATATTGTACCCTGCTAACTAATAACTAAATGGAAATGACAGCAAGTCTTACTAAGTCAGATTAATTTAAAGACAGTCATGTAAGTGTTAAATTAAGATTTTATAAAAATATTTAGTTTTAGGAGTTGACTCTGTGGTGCACAGTAAGGTGTTGCTCAAGAGAAACTGAATCTCACAGGGTGAGCAATGTTTGAATACCAGCCTGATCAGCCCCAAGCACACTGAGCACACATGAATACTCAAGATTCATTTGGCTAGAGAACCAGTAAAAGGGCATCACAGCATTAGACCCTGGGGAAGGTACTCATCTCTTTGTCTCACTCTTACATGTGCATGCAGAAGCTTCACCATGAATAAAGAAAAAAAGATTTTAGACTTAGTGTTTTATCTTCCAAGTATTTACTACACAACTGATAGGCAAAGTTTTTTTTATCAGTGATAAATTAGAAATTTGTTCTAGTTAATGGATGAGAATAATTCATAATACATAAGTTATTTAAGGACTGGTAAAAATAGGTAATCAAGAAAATTAATTTTTCTAGGCTAAACATGAACTTTTCAGTATGATATATATTAGCAATTTGCCTAGTGAGCCATTTGTCCTTTCTTTTAGCCTTTGATTCATCACAAATTCAAAATGAGCAAATTAGGAATTAACTAATAACTATTTTTACAACATCTGAGATTCCTGGGATTAATATTAAATGCATCAAAAGAAAACAGTTGGGGACCAGCAGTTAGCGTAATGGCTATGTCGCTGGACTCCCACATAGTTGACCACGGTTCGCGTCCCGGACCCGGTGGCTTAAAACTCATGCCGGATGCATGATCCCGAGAGGAGAATGGAGGAGAAGGGATTGCGGCATGACCATCCCCCCCTGGGGGGTGATTTCTCGCTTTCTGTCTCTATGTCTCTCTCTGTCTGTCTGGCGAGCGCACGTGCCCTATAGCGGAAAAAAAAAAAAAAAAGAAAACAGTTATTTGCATATCATGTTATATATAGGCTGGTAATATGTGTATGTAAATTTCTATGAATCAGTTACCATTATTATGCATTGCAATATATGCCAAAATTTGTTATATTAAGAGTGTATTTCTAGGGCCAGCCGGTAGCATGATGGCTAAGGCAGCTTGATCCCACATAGCCAACTGTAGGACTTGAGTCCCAGACTTGGTGACTTGAAAAATATGTGAAACATGTATGCATGCATGCCCAAGAGAAGAATGGAGAAGAAGGGATTGCAGTGCTGCCATCCCTCCTTGGGAGGGGGGGGGAGTGGTGGTGGTGGTGGTGGTGTGTGAATTCTCACCTTCTCTCTCTATCTTTGGTGAGTGCACATACACTATACTAAAACTTAAAAAAGAAAATAAAAAAGTATTTTACATCCAGCCTCAGTTGATACGGAGATGAAAGGTTGTCAATAGTTCAAATTCCTGGCCTGGTCTGCCTGAAAAACATGCTAAACAGGCACACTCACTGGACTCTGGATTACAGACAGTTGAGGACTTGAAGGGGACTGTGGCATGACCAGGCCCCATGGAGAGTGCTTACCTTTCTCTCTCTCTTTGCTGAATGTGTACACACATGCCTTATCATAAATGAAAAAGAAAAAGAATGCATTTCTAGGTACTCTGTTACGAAATCCATAAGCAGTTCTATCAGTCCTGTATCTATCCTCAGCTGTCACTCACGAGGCAGTTTAAAAGTTGCTATGGTTTAAATATGGATTGCCATCTCTAAATTTCATGTTAAAATGTGATGCCCAGTACAGTGGTTTTGGACAGTGGGCCTTTAAGAGATGATTAGGTCATTAGGAGGGATTAATGTCTTTGTCTTCAGAATGAGTTAGGTCTTATGGGACTGAATTAATTACTGCCAGAGCATGTTATTATAAATTTCATGTTTTTCCCTTTTTTTGCATGTGCCAAATTCCACTTCTGCTTCCCTGCCATGTATTGAGGCAACATGAGTCTCTCACCCAAAGCTGACCAGATACAGCCATTCAGTCTTGAGCTTCTCAGCCTCCAGAACTATAAGAAATAAATTCCTTTTCTTTATAAATTACCTGGTCTCAGGGTCATATCACTCCAGGATGTTGAATCTTTCTGATTCTGAAAAAAGATTCATCATTACTCTTATTTAGCTACCCTTGAGGAGCATTTAAGAATGCTCTTGATATAATTAATTAGATGGGTTCATCCCCATACTAGTATTATTAGGGTTTGCCATAGGAATATAATCCTTAGTTGATACTTCAAAAGGCTTATTTGACCATTTAAAAATTATATATATATATATATATATATATATGTATATATATATATATATACACACACACACACACATATATGTGTATATATATATATATATACACACACACATATATATATACACACACATATATATATATATATATATATATGTATTTATAGTTTCAAATGTGCAGATAGAGTCCCACATTCCCTGCCATTTCAACTAGCACAAAACTTCTTAAGGTTTCTAAAACATTATTTTCATTTGCTATAATAAGGTCGCTCTTTATTGTGATTTTTGTAGACTATTCTTATCTCTACCATGAGTTTAGGAGACCCCTTTAATTTTCACTTTCATATATCACATACTGACTTATATTAGGCTTGGATAATGTCATTTCTTCCCCTTGACAGATATGACATGCTAGAATATAATCTCCACAGGGAAAGGACCTTTTATTTATTCATTTCTTTATTCCTACTGTTTAGATTAATGCCTAACATAGTAATCATAGGTGCCCAGTAAAATTGGTTGAATGAGTGAATGATAAATGGCAATTACACATCAGATACATTTTCAGCAATTACATTTTTTTAGAATTGAAATAGTAATTTAAATTTATTTTTCTAGCTATCATTAACAAAGGGTTAAATTTATTTTATCTGAAACTTTCTGATTATCATGAAGGGGAATCTTCTGTACCCTTATCCTCGGCTGGGGATGTACATATTAGGCACCTCAAATTTATCCCCACTCTGTACGTATCTGCAAATGACTGCAAAAATCCCACAGGTATTAATCTTGGTGTTACAAGTAAATTTCAGTGAGTAAGCAGATTGATAAACATGGATCTTGTGAGTAATGGAGATCAGCTACATCTCCAGATCCTCCTCCTTCCTCTTCATTGTTTATTTAGATGCTCATCAGTTCTCTCCTAGATTATTATATTTGCCTAATCATCATTACCTTGGGTGTCTCTTTCACTCATTCTTGTTTCTTACAACTCATAATTGATCTTGTCACACTGAGTGTAAAAACTTTCAGTGTTAACCCTTTTGCTGAATGAATATATTCAAATTTATCATCACAGCATATGATTAGCCCCAACCTACTTTTCGAGTCCCATTTTTCATACCCACATATACTACTTTCTCTTTGAACACAACTATTCAGTGTTTAATAAAACTATGCTGTTATTTTATGCCTTTATGGTTTTTTTTAAAAACATTTTTCATACTCTCAGTAACAATCTCATCCCTTTTCATTGCTGGTTAAAGACAGGCCTCAAATGTAATCTATTTTGGAGTAGCCATCTCACTATTGATCAGGCAGGTAAAGTTGTCTTCTTTCCTTTCTCCGTAGACTTTTATAATATAGCTGGACTGCTTTGTACACCTAGGCCTCCCTTGTGCTATGCCATTTTTAATGCAGGAGCCATAGCTTACGCGAGTAATTTCTCTTCTCCTTTTCTACTCATATCCCATTAGTCACGAGTTTGTGAATTCAGCTTCCAAAATATTTGCTAGTACCAAACTTAGCATCTGACCCTTGTTTTAACCTAACAACAGATGTTTATTAAACACTTAGATGAATGAATAAATAAACAGTGGAGCTTTGGTCAACTTATAAAGGAACTTTTTGATTGGTAATATATTTTTATCAACAGGTCGTAAGAGATTGTATAATGAGAGTCTAGAACTATCTATATTAAAATTAAAGCATCTAAGCATTTGCTGGCATTAATTCCTGGTATAATCTCTCTCCATGAAAGCATTACATTTCCTGTGGAATGAAAAGAAGATGGCAGCCATTTTGAAATTCACTCTTAGTGTGTACCAGCATGTTCAGTTGGTGTGGGTCAATTACCAATCTTTGTTTTTTTTCTTTCTAACAGGATTGTTTAGGGACATAATGAGAGAAGAAATGTGTTAAGATTCTGAAGAGTATTGAGTTATACACATTATTTTATATTTAGTTTCTCTGGGGGGAAATCATAAAACAGAAAATGATAATATCAAGAACAGTTCAGTGAAATAGTCTGTAAATGATAGTGTAAAAAACTTGACTTTATTTGCTTTTTCTCGGTAAGTAATAACATTTGAAATCATGGAAGTCTTTTGATGTGATCCATCTTCACATTCTAGAAAAGTTATTTATATGCTGATGAATTTAATACCTTTTGCCCTCATTTTTAGATGAACATCATTGGGTTACTTGGATGTTAGCAAGAAAAATTAAACTTCTGAAATGCTTCATTCAGAAATAGAAATTGGATGTTTTATTATATTTCTTTCTAGTGGATAAAAACCTGGAAAGGATGTATTTTTATCTATGAGAATCTTGTATTTTGTGTTGAAAATGTGTTTTACTGTTGCTTAGAAGCTATAATAAAGCTTTTATCTCTCCCTATGTTCATAAATGCTTGTATGTATGTATCTGTGACAAGATAAACACCTCACAAGGCTTGTGTAGGTATCCATATCTATTAATTTCTTTTTCCTTCTGGGATTGTGATTTATAATCAAATACTTAGGAGAAGTAGAACTGTGTAGTATAATGGAGAGAATGCTCTGGACCTGGGCTCTAGTCTTACCTACACCTTTACCAGTAAAAGTGAATTCCTTAGAGCAAGTCACTTAATATCACTGTCTTATTTTTCCTACTATGTGCATAAATACTTCAGTTGGGATATATAATTTTGAAGATTAGTTTTAAAATTCTTTGATGAAAGATGAAAATCAAATGCTGCAAGGATTTTGATGTATTCCAGATTTATTTCAAGCAAAGCAGAAGCCGTCCACACATTGAATGCATATTTGTTAAATGAAACATTCTATGTGATGGTTAATTCTATGTGTCAGCTTAACTGGCCAAGGGGTATCTAGACATGTGCTATACATTGTTCAGATGTGTCTACAGGATGTTTCTGGATGAGATAACATTTGAAACAATACTGAATAACTGAATAAAGTAGATTGCCTTCCCTAATGTGGGTGGGCCTCATATAATCAACTGAAGACCTGAACAGAACAAAAATCTAAGAGGGAAATCCTTCTGATTGCTTGAGTTAAAACGCTGGTCTTCATCAGCCTTCGGACTTCAACAGGAACATCAGATCTTTTGGGGTCTCAAGGTAGTTAACTTTGAGACTAGAAAGTACATCATTGGCTCTCCTGGTTCTTAGGCCTTAGTATTTGGACCAGAACTATGTATTGGCTCTCCTGGGTCTCCATATTGCCAACTGCTAATCTGGGACTTCTCAACTTTCTCACTATGAGCTAATCACTTATAATCTCTCTTTTTCTCTCTCACTCTCTTTCTAGATACATGTATATATATGTGTTCATAAATTTTCTATTCATTCTGTGTTTCACTCTGACTAGGATGTCCTGTGTACATTTGTAATTCTTCTGTATCCATCTATCCATCTATACAGTTAGTCATTAAATTTTGTAAGTTTAGCTTCCAAAATACTTGGTATATTTTCAAACTAGATCATATTGAATTAAAGCTATTGTTTATTGTTTTTTTTTAATACACAAAGTATCTTCTTTTGTTCAGTTTTTCTTCTCAGAACCTGAGTATGCCAAACCTCTGTGGCATAGCTTGTTGCTTGCTGGGTGGAGGAGCTAGGAACTGCATGCCAACCGTAGTTTGAGTTCCTGGCCAAGTTGGCCTAAAAACATTCTGGGCATATCCATGTGTGTACCCATGGCCAATATCCTGATGGACTGAAGAACTGGATTATGGGTATGACTGAGTCCTGTGGAAAGTATTCTTTCTCTCTCTTCCTCTTATGCACAGTCATACCAAAAGTACCCAGAGACGGGATGCAAACTCTGAAAGTGAATCTTCTGTCTTGGTTCATTATTGCAGTTCTAACAGGAATACCTGAGACTAGATCATTTATAAAGAAGTAGATGTTTGTTTGATTCATTTTTCTGGTGGTTAGAAAGTCCAAAGGCATAGAGATGGCAGTGGGCTGGCATTAGGCAGGCCTGTGTCTCAACATGACTAACAGAAGCAGAGAATGTTGTGGGTCCATGCAGAAGGAGCTCTGTCATGAATTCAAAACAAAAATAAAAACCCTGGGTAACAACTGAGCAAACAAGTTTCTAGAGATATTTTTCATTACAAGTAAGTAGCTGTTTTTGATTGTTGTGGCTAGGTTTTTGTCCTAGGGCATGTGTGCTTGATGGGAGACAGAGAGAAAGAGAGGAAAAGTGAGAAATTACCCCCCAAAGGGAATGACCAGCCACAATTGTTTCTCCTCCACTCTCCTACTGGGATTTTGGGCATGCACACACATGCACCTCATGTGATTTGCAAACTGCCAGTTCTGGACTCAAACTGTGGTTGGCCATGTGGTAGTCCAACACCTTAACCACCATACCACCTGCTGGCCTTGTCAAATAAGTAGTTTTATATCAAAAAAAGTCTGTATTGTTTTTCATGGTATACACTCTAATAAAGTTAAGACATAGGCCTACACTGTAGATTACTTTATTTATTTAAAAGTAATACAAGAGGATCCTTTTGTATTTAAAATAAAAGGATATTGGGGAAATAATAGTGAGTCATCCAAAGTACTGATATCAGAGTATGTAAAATATAGATGTCATGATGTGCTAATAACATACTGTGCCCTGGAATTATAGCTCTACTTATAAAAATACAATTTATCAAGCAGGTAATGTATTAGGTATTTGGAAAAAAAGATGAAACATATGTGGTCTTTATCCTTAAGGAGTTAAGCCTAGTAGGAGAGAAACAGATCTCTATTAAATTATAGGGAAGAATCTATGTCTTGTAACTGGAGTTGGTTTCTTCCACTGTTAAAAAAAGATCAGAATGATAAAAGGTACTTCATGCTGTTTTGAGGATTAAATTAAGTAGCATTATATTAGTTTATGCACAGTTTCTCAGTGGTTTACTAAAGCATATTAGGTTTTTTGCTTTTGGAACCTGCATGCTACAGATTATCTGCCGTTTTGTTCAACTTGCTTGGGCTATGCTGGACTCTATGTATCGTCTCCTTCTGGGAATCTTGTTCAAGGAGTATAATGGGACATCCTGTTCTTATGGGGGAGAAATGACTAAGAGAGACAGAGCCAGACTATGTTTTTGTCAGAAGCAGGATATCTGGACAACTTAGATATCATTGGCTAAATCAACACATATGCCCAAGCCCTCAAATCAATGGACAGGGATAGATACTCTGCCTTCTAAAAGCTTAGCACAGCTGAGAAGAAAACAAATATTTATAAAAAAAAATAGTACAATCTACTGCAAGACATTACCCATGTAAAATACATAAAGCATTTAGCACAGTATCTGGTACAGAGTACTTACAAAATGTTTGGTAATTGTATGATAATAGCAGTAATGATGCTAGTGGCTAAATTATATAGAAACACAGATGAAGCAATTTCTTCCATGAGGGGAGCATTACAGAGGAAAAAGTGTTGGGCCAGTAATTCAAGAGAGAACAAGAGGAAAGGCATCTCAGAAGAATAGAACACAAAGCATACCGTGACTTAAAAGTGGATTAATTTAGAGCTCAAGTAAATGTAGACTGTTCCTTCCTGGATGTGACACTAATGGCTCACCAATTATAATATAAATGGTGACTTTAGCTGCAAATAACAGAATATTTAATTAAAAGTAGTTGAGAAAACAAAACGAAACAAAATGCATTGTATTACTACACAAGAGCATGAAGGTAGGAAACTTCAAGACCCAGTCAATATCATGAGGGTGTCCTCACCAACTTAGGGTTTTGCCTTTTCCTCCCACCACCCTCAGCTTGATAACCCTTGTCCTCAGGTCTCTTGGGTTTACATGTTGGCTTTTGCAACTCCAGGAACCATATCCTCACTCAGCAACATTCACATGCAGAATGAAAATTGCTCCTTTTGGGTTTATTTATTTATTTATTATTATTATTTTTTTTTTGGAGAGGATTTTGCTATAGGGCGCGTGCGCTCACCAGACAGACAGGGAGAGACAGAGAGATAGAAAGCGAGAAATCACCCCCCCAGGGGGGATGGTCACTCCGCAATCCCTTCTCCTCCATTCTCCTCTCAGGATCTTGGGCACGCACGCACACGCGCCCGGCGTGAGTTTTAAGCCACCGGGTCCAGGACGTGAACCGCGGTCGACTATGTGGGAGTCCAGTGACGTAGCCATTACGCTAACTGCTGGTCCCGGGTTTATTTATTTTTTAAAAATAAGGTTAAGAAACATTTTTTCAGAAACCCCTTATGAGAGCTGATTTCTCATGTCTCATTGGCTATAATTGGCTCAGGTGTCCAGTCTGAATAATCACTGACTAGAGAAATTGAATTACCATTATGAATTGGAACAATATAGGTCTAGGAAGGTTCTGGCCTTCCCTGAAAACATTTCTTCTCCTAGAAAAGAATAAAATCAGGATTCTTAAGCAGAAAAGATGGTAATGGCCCTTTGGCTAACAGTGTCTGCCATGCACAAATATAAGGGTTGTGTTTTTTACTCAAGATTAAATATCTGGGGTGGGTGGCCATATTGGTGATTTTTGTTGATAAAGTTTCTTTATTTCTTCAGAGAGAGAGAGAGAGAGAGAGAGAGAGAGAAAGCATCCCCAACAGACTCCTCACACTATGACCCATCTGAGCCTCAGCCAGCCAAGAATAGGGGCATGTGCTCACGTGTGGGGCATGTACAGGGAGATCTTGGGACATGAGCCCAGGACCTTTCCAGATGGTTCCTGCATCACAGAGTGTTGTTTTACCATTGCACCATCATGGCTGGCCCATTGAATATTATTTTAACTTCAATAACTTATATAAATTATCATCTTTGAATAACTTCTGGCACTAAGTTATGGTTGATAATTGGAAAAGAAAACAGCAATGGTCAGCCATCCAAGATTAGTTCCAACAGATTTTACTGCAGACCATCATATAGGTGCCGCTGGCATAGAGACAATATTGGGTTCGGGGCTATGTTGTGGCATCTGCTTTTACCTTCCAAATCCCACTGAGGTCTGGCAAGTATATGATGTGGTTTATATTCAACCCTGAAAATGAACTTCATTCAGAAATGTGTTAGCTGCCCCTATTTCCTAATAACCACACAGAATAAACCTCTTATCCTATTTTTTCCCTATTCATTATTGACATTCTGAGGCAAGATTTATCAATATTAGCAACTTAATATAATCGTCTTAAACATTCCCTTAATTTTATATGAGGCTAAAGGGCAAAGAACTCAATATCTTCCCTTAAAATGCACTCGTGTTTGTGCCATTATGGAGCCAATTTGAACATTTGATCAGTTCAGAACACTCTTGCCTTGGATGCTGATTCTCAGTGGTAACTTTGCAGTGAACATTAAATGCTGACAAGATGACATGAGTCAACACATACTTTCACACCTTGTATTAGCATTTAAAAAGTATTAAAGCTCAAATTAATCTACAATAAAAAAATGAAGTTTCTAGAGCAAAAGGTGATATTCAACTGTTCTCCCCTCTCCATCATATTCTAACATTCAGACAACATGGTGCTATGTATGACTCAGTCGGTTAATCCTCTCTGTGTGTGACATATTTCAATGCCCACACATTTTTAGTTCTCATGACTTTCTTTGTTCTGATGTTCTAGTCAATTTTGTTTGCTATTCATCAGTGTATTAGAAAAGTGTCTACCACTTTACCCTTCATGTTTCTTACTATAAGCTATTTGGCCCCCCACCCTACTGCTTGATAGAATTTCAATCACAAGATGGAGCAGAAATCAAGACATTGGGATGCATGAGCTTTATAGGAAAGATGAATCATGAGAGAAAATCTGAAAAAGATATGAAAAGATGAGAGCTAAGGAACTAAAAATGGCTGCTTTAGTGTGAAGATCCTTTAAGGAGAGGGTCTCAATAACCATGGAAATATCATGAAGAAAGGCAAACAAAGCATTGGTCACCAGCCCAGCTTTTGCTGATTTAGATTTTTTTAAAGAGAGATTTTTGCCATAGGGTGTGTGTGTGTGAGACAGAGAGAGAGAAAGTGAGAAATCAATCCCCAGAGGAGATGGCCATGCCACAATCCTTTCTTCTCCTTTCTCCTCTCGGGGTTTTGGGTACTTATACACTCACACCCAACATGAGTTTCAAGCCAGTGGGTCTGAGATTTGAGCCGCATTCTGCCATGGAGAGTCCAGCACCTTAACCACTACTCCATCTGCTGGCCCTAAGTTGGTATTTTAATTTTTACAACATTGAACAAATAAAGCTTTCTTTGAAAATTTATTTATGGTGCATCTCTTAATATCCTCTGTTAAAAGAAAACAAGCTAACAAAAGAAGAATGGGTGCTGCAGCTTTTGGATTCATTTCAATAACTTACCAGCATATTCCTATTATATATTTTTAAATGCCATGAATGGAACATATTGTATTTTAAATAGTTGGGTGATTCTCTAGGAATCATAACCTACTAATAATTGAGCCCTGTCCTATACAACTTTCATTCATCAACTCCTGTAGTTCCCCCCAAGTTCTGAGAAGTGTGTATTCTTATTGTACATATGAATTAATTTGAACTCACAGCATTCAAATTATTCACTTATGGTTTTAAAGTGTGTCAGGGGAGTAACGTTTGACCTCACTTCTCTCTCATTCCATAGCCTTTTCTAGTTGTCCTCAAACATTTTTTTAAATGGCTAGGTAAGATACAAAAAAGAAAAAAACTTTAGATAGCATTGAACTAATGCATAAATATATTGATTTAATGTGCTTATTATTTAAGAAACGCTATGCTTCTTCATTGTAATTATTTTTTTGTCCTTCCTCTCTTCTTGCTTGGTTCAAACAAGAAACAGATATTGTTATGTGACTTTAATGTGAGGGTTTATATTTTGTTTTTTAATTCACATAGGCTTATTATGTACTGCTGTAGGAAGGCAATTGGCATGATATTAATGAGCACAAGTTAGCAATATGTATTACATAGTCTTAAAAATGTTTATAACATCTAGTGTAATAATTCTCCTATGTGTTTAGTCAAAAGAAATAATTTGATGTATTCCCAAAATTATGTCCAGGATACTTATTGTAACATTATAATAATTGCAAATAATTTAAAAGGCCAATAATAAGTTATTGACGAAATAACTTAAAGCATAATTATGATAAGATTCTATGCAGCCACTAAGATCACGCTTCAAAAGAGTAATAATTTGCCTTAGAGTTTAAGACCATTAAATAAAGGTTAGTTTAAAAGACAATATATACAGTATGATTTTAATGTTGTTTATACATAAATATATCTATAAAATATACAATGAGCATACATGTCAAAAGATTATCTGAATATAAATATTATGGAAAATTTAAATTTTTTCTCAATTTTGTTTCAAATGTACAATAAATATATGTTGCCTTGTGATCTAAATAAGTAATAGAATATGTTAAGATTTCAACTGATTTTAAAAATGCCTTTCCAACTTAAAATCAACAAATGAATCACATAATGAATTGAAGACTCAGGCATTTTTCAGCTCATCTTTTCCAAACTACTTCTGGTTTGGACCTGATATTGTAATAGACATGTTCTCATGATTTCTTTTTCTTTCTTTCTTTCTTTCTTTTTTTTTTTTTTTAGTTCAGTTCTTTTGTCTGTATCTTGTATTGGAGTCCCAAATGAAGCAAGAAGGAAACTCATCCATCTCTTAGAAATCTTTGAAGGAAGCTACCTTGGTGGTTAAGGTGCTGGACTCCCACATGGTTGACCCTGGTTTGAGTTCTGGACTTGGTGGCTGGAGAATCATGCCAGTGC
Organism: Tupaia tana; assembly: GCA_026018925.1. Lineage (NCBI taxonomy): Eukaryota > Metazoa > Chordata > Mammalia > Scandentia > Tupaiidae > Tupaia > Tupaia tana. Next base: position 245,487,864 of record JAKSZU010000001.1, on the reverse strand, counting down.
ATGTGTGTAGGTGCCCAAAGTCTTGGGAGGAGAATGAAGGAGAATGGAAGAGAAGGGATTGTGGTATGGCCATCCTCCCAGGGGAGTGATTTCTCACTTTCTCTCTCTCTCTCTTTCTCTGGTAAATGCACACAACCTATGGCAAATATCCTTAAAAAAAAAAAAAAAAAAAAAAAAAAAAAAAAAAGGAAGAAAAGAAGGTAGACCTTGTTGTCAAGACCATATTGATGATGCTGTCTTTCTCTCTCTCTATTTCCCTCTCTCTTGCTCTTGGAAAAAAACAAATGAATAAACTGAATAAAATAAAAAAAGACATCAGGAGGTAATGAGCCCAAAAGACTAACCTCTAGGAAACCTTGGACTCTAATTTTTTTTTTTTTTTTTGGAGAGGTTTTTGCTATAGGGCGTGTGTGCTCACCAGAAAGACAGAGAGAGACAGACAGAAAGCGAGAAATCAACTCACAGGGGAGATGGCCATGCCACAATCCCATCTGCTCCATTGTCCTCTCGGGTTCCTGGGCACGCATGCATACGTGCCCGGCATGAGTTTAAGCCACTGGGTCGGGGACTCAAACCACAGTCGACTACATAGGAGTTCAGTGACAGCCATTACGCTAACTGCTGGTCCCTAGACTCTAATTTTTTTAAAAATGTTCAGGAAAAGATAAAAATTCTAGATATCTTGCTCATTGTTTTGCTATTCACTCACTGTGCTTTATTTATTTATTTATTTATTTACTTATTTAATTTTGAGAGGTTTTTGCTATAGGGCACGTGCGCTCGCCAGAAAGAGAGACAGACAGAGAGACAGAAAGCGAGAAATCACCTCACAGGGGACATGGCCAGACCACAATCCCTTCTCCTCCATTCTCCTCTCGGGATCTTGGGCACGCACACACACGTGCCCAGCGTGTTTAAGCCGCCAGGTCCGGGATGTGAACCGCGGTCGACTGCATGGGAGTCCACCTACATAGCCATTATGCTAACTGCTGGTCCCACTCACTGTGCTTTTTGATTGTACGTCAGACATTTTTTATTTTTTTTAAATCCTTCTCTGTGATTATTCTTGGAATTGTGAAACATTTTATAATTAATTGATGGGTACATTTTATGTATTAGTATCTCAGTTCCGCCGATACACCTTTCTAAAAAAATTAGAAAATATTTTAAACATGCAAATATATACGCCATTTAGACTTTTATGAGACCAACTAGAATTTAAAGTAGAGGGGTGTGTGTGTGTGTGTGTGTGTGTGTGTGTAATCCTAAGATAGCTGCAACTCTATCTTCCATGTTCAGATTCCAAATGAGAAACTGAAGTTGAGGAGTTGGAGTTCAGGTTTCCAGTGTACCCAGCTGAGTGTCACACCTTGACTTCCTATCCGCTGGTCTCTCATTTCCTTCTACCTTAGATAGACAACAGGAGCCAGGTGGGGGCAATTGCCTCTCCCTTCTTCCCCAGCAACTTTCTCTTCCTTGTTGCTTTCAAAATCAATTTTCCATTATTAGGTATGAATGTGGTATGTTTGCACGTATCCTCTCATTATATTTTGCCCTTCTTTCTTTGCCACACCTCTTAAGATTAGCCTGATTTTATCCACTTTCCCGCTGCTCTACGCTTCCTGCTTCTAGTTTTATAAATGTCTGTCTGGTCTGCTGTCTTTCTTCTCCCTCAGTTACACTGGGCTAGATTTGAACCTATGGCAAAACATGGCAGCAATAAACCAGAGGAGCTTATTCCACTGAAATAACCCATGGATTCAGAGCCCTTGCATTTCTTTAATGGAGAAACAAGATCAGAAAAGCCCTCACCCATCCGTTCAGCTTTCTCTGCTGTAGGATTCAGGTATGTGGAGGCCCAATTGTAATAGTGTTTATATAATTTGTCTAGAATCTGGTTCTTAAAGAAGTTGTCACCATAGTGAAGTACCTGATCTAATTTTGTGTGTAGGGTTTGATTCTCTTCCATACTGGTGGCTGTTGATTTGATAAGAAATGATCCTAGAAGGCTGCCAGGTAGATTTCAAATCCTGCAAGCCTCTGTGTTTTTAGAGGTGGTGCTATGGGGTTATTCCTCCTCCAGCTTCCAGATGGAAATACACCATGCTTGCCTGGGTTTTCTTACTTCTCAGTAGATGCAGAAGTATAGAAGTGGTCATGAGGGATTTGACAAGCACAGCTTACATATTTCAGCAGGGATGTGAAAGAACACTTTTTTTTTTTAGGTTTTTGTCATAAGGTATGTGCACTTGCTGCAGAGAGATAGAGATAGAGAGAGGGAAAGTGATAATCACTTCTCCACAGACCTCCCAGAGGGGACGACCACACTGCAATCCCTTTTACTCCAGGCTCTGCTCAGGATGTGGGGAGTGCATGCACATTGGCCTGGTGTGATTTTTAAGCCACCAGGTCTGGAACTTGTACTGTTAGCCATGTGCTGGCCCCAAGAACACATCCTTTTTCTTTGACTTTATCACCTAAAATGGCCAGGCTATTTATAGCAATGATTATAGATAAATATGAGAATTTCTAAAAGTTCATAGAAAATACATATGAAAACCTATACATAGATTTAAGTCTGTTTCTATGAACTTTTTGAAGCCTCCTTATATGTAATTATTTTCTAAGAAACACTCCAAATTATGAATGCCTCCATAAATATTAATATTACTCAGAATTTATTCTGCACTAGATAATGTTGCAGGTGCTTTATATGTATTAATTCATTTAGTCCTGACGTAGCCCTGTGAGCTAAGTGCTATGTGTTAGTATCACCATCCCCATTTTACCGACGAGGAAATAGGCTCAGAGTGCTTATCCCAATACAGCTAAGAAGCAGCAGAGCCAAACTTGGGATCTAGTGATCTTCTCTGCTTTATACTTACTATTGTTGGTAGTCAAGATGCATTTCTATGATAGTAAGCTACAATAGCGAGGGTCCTGATTTTAACAGCAGCATCATTCCAAACATCTCATTGACCCACAGTCATTCTAGGTAATAACATTTAGTTGAAAGGCAGGCAATTTTAGCTTTGCTAAAGGCTGGTGTGAAAGGTACCTAACACTTGAAATACAGGGGTCCATATGGCCAAAACATTTATATCTTTAAGGAGGTTGTCAGGTAAGCCTTTGAATTTAAACAAAGAGCATCAGAAATTGATATGAGACCACTCATGCCAAACCAGGAGTGGCTGTGTCTTCTGGATTATGCTAACAGGCGTGGATTGAGATTACTCTCTGTGGATGTTAGTTCTCAGACCCAGTGTCTTATCTTTTGTCCTATATTTATAAATTGGATGACTTGAGTGCCAGCAGGTGGCATAGTAGTTAAGGTGTTGAACTCCCACATGGCTGCTCTCTGTTTGAGTCCCAGACCTGGAAGCTTGAAAATCATGCTTGGTATTTATGCATGCATGCCCAAAATTCCAGAAGGGGAATGGAGGAGAAGGGATTGTGGTATGGCCATCCCCCCAGGGGGTGATTTCTGACTTCTGTCTCACTGTCTCACCCTCTCTCTCTGAAGAGCACATATACCCTATGACAAAAACCTAAAAATAAAATAAATTGAATGACTTTATTTACCTTTTTCTTTCCTTTCCTTTTTTTTTCAAAGAGAAATTTTTGCTATAGGGTGCATATGTGCTTGCCAGAGAGACAGAGAGAGACAGAAAGTGAGAAATCACCCCCCCACACAGGGGGGGAAGGCCATGCCACAATCCTTTCTCTTCCATTCTCTTCTCAGGATTTTGGACACACATGCACATGCCCCAGGTGTGAGTTTAAGCCACTGAGTCTGGGACTTGAACCATGGGTGACTATGTGGAAGTCCAGCAACATAACTATTATGCCATCTGCTGGTTCCTATTAAGCTTTTCTAATTCTCTTTCTCTTTTTTTTTTCTTTTTAAGAGATTTTTTGTATAGAAAACAGGTGCTCACTAGAGAGACAGAAAACAAGAAATTATGCCCCCAGGGGTGATGGTCATGCCACAGTCCTTTCTCTTCCATTCTCTTCTCAGGATTTCAGGCACACTTGCACATATGCCTGGTGTGAGTATTAAGCCATCTGGTCTGGGACTTGAATTGCAGTTGGCCACCTGGAGTCTGGCACCTAAACTGGACTATGCCACCTGCTGGCCCTACGCCACTTGTTGGCTCCTTCTAATTCATTTTAAACGTTAGTCTTAAGAAACTTCGCTGCTTAAAATTCTTCAATCTCCTCTAACTGGGGAGTGAAATCTAAACTCTTAAACATGGGCTATGAGGACATGCAAAATCTTGTCTACATTCCTTTCACCCTCATAACCCCTTTTTTCTATTTCCCCACTCCTATTTAGCCTCATTGGCCTTTCCCAAGGAGACTTATACTTTCTACTATCTACTTCCTTTGCCTGCCTTCTACACCATTTCCCCTCCTTTCACCTGTCTTAGCATCTTTGAAGCCTCAACTTAAATGTCCCTGCTTAAGAGAAGAGACCCCTTTCCCTAAATTAGTTTATCGTCCTTTCACTTCATGGCCCTTACTCCAACTTGCCATTATTATATTTTAGTGTTTGTACCTCTGGACCTCCCATTATCATTAGCTCTTGGTAGAAACAATCTGGGACTCTGTTTGACTCACTACTGCTTGGTAGCTAGGATAGTAGCTAGTAAATAATAGACATTCGGTAAATAATTTTTAAGTAAATGAATGAGCTTCAGTACCTACTATAAATAAAAGGGACTTGCTAAGGCCATTGTGTGATAAAATGAGATTTATCTGCACACACAACTCATTGACAGGCCTAGTTCTAGCTTTACTAGACTTGAAGAAATAATAATGCTCCCTTTTCCTTTTGATATTAGTGACTCCAGCATGGATTGCTTTTAGCTTGTTATAAGCCATGAATAATGATGATGAATGATGGCTGGTGATGATGCTGGGTATGGGGTTATACTTCTTGCCTCAAGCTCCTTACCACATGATGGTATCTTTATCATGTGACTTCTACTTCTCATTCTCCAATTTTTAAAACTCTTCTCCCAAAAGTCAACAAAGAATGAGTTTCTAATTTTCCAGTTGTGATTCTTTTTTATATCTTTATCATGCTTCCTCTCCTTTGATCTGTTTTTACTTTCTCTGCCTTCTTTTTTTTTTTTTTGAGAGTTTTTTTTTTTTTTTTTTTTTTTTTTTTTTTTTGCTATAGGGCGTGTGCGCTCGCCAGACAGACAGAGAGAGACAGAGAGATAGAAAGCAGGAAATCACCCCCCAGGGGGGATGGCCACGCCGCAATCCCTTCTCCTCCATTCTCCTCTTGGGATCTTGGGCACGCACGCACACGCGCCCAGCGTGAGTTTTAAGCCACTGGGTCCGGGACTCGAACTGCGGTCGACTACGTGGGAGTCCAGCGACATAGCCATTACGCTAACTGCTGGTCCCTTCTCTGCCTTCTTTAGAAACCAAAGGCCAACTGACTATTACTCTTGTCCCTCTTCTCTTATTCCAATGGCTATTCTTTGCTGTTTTTTTATCACCTGTTTCTTTCTTCTGGTTCTGCTGACTCCTTCCACTGCCATTTGAAAGCCATTCATTCATTTCATTTCAGCAGATGTTAAGAACCTGCTACATACTTGGTGCTGTGCGAGGTGGTAGAGGTACAAAGATGAATATTTGTTGAGAAGTGAGCAAACTAATAGAATTTTAAATACTTTTTAAATGAGGCAGAATAGATAAAGTGTTAAGAATGCCAGGATAGAAGTATGGACTGAAAACAGAAAAGTATTCAAAGCAGAAAGTGGTAGATTCTACTTGAAGAGGGTTGTGGCATAACCTTTTCTGGAAAAGGGTAAAGAAAAGAATTATAATTGGACAATTAGAAAGTCATTGTTGACTCGCCAGAAAGAGAGAGACAGAGAGACAGAAAGTGAGAAATCACTTCGCAGGGGGGATGGCCATGCCGCAATCCCTTCTCCTCCATCCTCCTCTTGGGATCTTGGACACGCACACACACACACCTGGCGTGAGTTTAAGCCACCGGGTCCGGGACTCGAACTGCAGTCAACTACATGGGAGTACAGCGACATAGCCATTATGCCATCTGCTGGTCCCCAGTACCTTGAGAAATTTGAAGAAAGGAAGAGCAACATGAGGAAGTTCTGATTGGAAGAGTGGAAGAGAGGTGCCTGGTGACCCTTTCTCTTCCTCAAAGGATGATTATTAATCTTGGTCCTTGCACTTAATTTGACAAAGTTAACCAATGTCATGTAGTTATATTCTTCACCTTCCTCTCCTCGCCAACTAATTTGGACTCTTAGAAAGATTGTTAAGTAAGTTTTGAGTGTGGAAGGAACTGGGTTCTGTCTGAAAAAAGTGATACACATAACCTTGCAGTGTAGAGAGGGAGAGACAGGACTCTTAGTGCACAAATTAGTTACTTTTTCAACTTCCCTGACATTTTGCAAATCTTAAAAGGAATGCACACTCATATAATAGTCATATGAAGGATAAAACAAAATCCCATGTACTTCCTCCATCCAGAGAAAACTAAGTATATCCAGAATGTATGTGTGTGTGTGTTTGTGTAAATATCCCTATTACATCACATAATTTTAGCATTCTAAAGTTTTAAAGATTGGATAGAAGTAGGTTCGTGTATGTTAGAGTCCAATTGCTTTTAAACTCATTGAAACTTATTATAATTTTAGTTGTGTTCCTCCCAGTGGCAGTGTCCAGTATATTTTCACATTTACCAAATTATGCTGCTTAATGTAGTCTGAGAACACTGAGTAATTTATAGCAAAGGGTTGTGAGTAGTAAACTAAGGGCAGAGTTTCTGAGCTTAATGACCCAAAGAGAGATGATCAATCAATAATATGTTATAAAACAGTATCAAATAAATAATTTATGCTTTCCTGTTCTACTAAAATAAATTCAGGATCTGAGTGGTTCTTGTTGGACTTTTCATTGCCAGAATGCTACTCGCTATGAGGTCATAGCTCCTTTGTAAACCCGGACAATGACATTTCAGGCCCATTGTCAGAGATTATAACAAGGAGTATCCCAGAACACCTCCAAACCCTCTGGGGCTGTTAGAGTCATCTAAGCTAATGCAGGAAATGGAACTATTGGAACAAAGGCTCTTGCTATTTATTTCAAATTTCTAACTGAATTTTATGAGACTCAGAACTTTGTTCTCTATCAAAACTTCTGAGCAAGCCAGCCATTGGCCTGTTGGTTAAAGCTGCTGGATCCCACATGACTGACCCTGAAGTTCAAGTCTTGGACCTGGTGGCTTGAGAAACATGCTGAATGTGTGTGTGTGTGTGTGTGTGTGTGTGTGTGTGTGCACATGCACACATGCTCAAATCCCTGAAAGAGAGAGATATAGAGGAGAAGGAATTATGACATGACTGTTTTTCAGGGGGCATGTCTTCTTATTTTTCCCTCTTTTTCTATCTCTGTCTCTATTCAGTGAGCACATGCAGCCTCTGGCAAATTAAAAAAAGAAAAAGACAAAATTTAAAAAAACAAAGACTTCTGGGGAAACTTGAAATCTGACCTTCAAGAGTCCCTTTAGGTTTGAAGAAGAGAGGAAACGAGGTTACATTTTGTTGGTCCTTTCTGGAACTGCGCTTTCAAGGCACTGCTCTTTTGGTGCTGGTTTGAAGCCTGCCACATCATCTATGGACAGATGAAACAGTTTGACTTCTAATGGCAGCAACACTCTGATACTGCTCTCTTCTCTGTCTTTTGCAATGTTCTTTATATGTTATGCCAGAAAAATAATAATTCTGTGAACCTTTTTAGCCCCGATAAGTGCTCACGCAATGAAGTTAATTAAAATCCCCTTTATCTATTATGCTGAAAACAAGGAATTAACAATATCCATTAAAATGACTATTACATTCACATCAAATGGATTTCAACACCCAACTAAAATGATATGAAGGAAGTCATGATCACGTGAGGCCCGATATGGTGTATAAATTTTAAACCTTTCGAAACCCTAAATTATTTTAATCTCCAAATGTAATTATCATAAATGTCAGTCAAATTTTCTCAAGGCCTCTTTTTGTTGAACAGAAAAAAAAAACACATGAGACCATGAAGACTTTAAGCTTTATAAATCCTTGCTTAACTCTTTTGTTTCTGGTGGGTTTTCAGGCTCAGGAGAAAGAAGACATTTTTAAGTGGACCTGAAATATGGTTGCAGAAAAGACAGCCAAAGGTTTAGGGCCAATGGGTTATGACATTCCTTGAATTAGATTTGATTGAGTGATAATGCCAATAAGTTCTATTTTATTTTGTCATTATTATTTTTTAGAGAGATTTTTGCTGTAGGATGCGTGCACTCACCAGAGAGATAGAAAGGCCGAAAGAGAAAAATCACCACTCAGGGGGATGGCTGCACCTCAGTCCCTTCTTCTCCACTCTCCTCTCGGGATCCTGTGAAGGCATGCACATGAGCCCAGGATGAGTTTTAAGTTGCTTGGTCTAGGACTCAAACCATTGTTGACTATGTGGGAATCCAGCAAGGTAACCATTGCACCATCTGCTGGTCCCACCAATAAGTTTTAAACAATAGTTATAGATTCTACATTTCACTAAAATTTTATAAAGTAAGAATGTAATAATAACTAATAACATTCAATTTTGCTTAGTATATAAAGGCATTCCTTCCTATGTGGCACCTTCAACAAGTAGCATCCCCGGGCCACATGGCAGGCTGAGACAAATTAAATAAGGTGGTGATTTTCTTGCTCATAAAATAGAGTATATTTATGAATATTAAATGCTGTTGTTCAGATAAAACTTGCCTGACAAAGGGAAAAAGGGATATCATTTTTTTTCATTAGAACCAAGTTCTGATTGGGGCACTGTATTAAAAGATGATGTCAACAAGAAACACAAACTTGTTTTAGTCAATTCTTTACCACCATCTCAAGAATATGTTTTACCCAGATAAAAAATTCTAAAGTACTACCAGGGCAGACTATTTTGGGTTACATTATCTATAACTTGAGCTCAAAGACATCTCTTTCTGGAGAACAAACTACCAATTTTTGTGCGTTCCATCTCCTTCTGACACCAATCATTACACAGTTTAAATTCTAATTTCAGTTAAAAACAAAGTAGGTAAGTTATTTTGTCGTTGGAAAAGTCATGACATGTTTTTAAGTGTTTTTCTATGCAAAAATGTGTCATGACTTTTCCAATGACCTAGTATTAGCATTGGTCCAATTACGCGGTTTGTAGGATTGTCTGCAACTCCTGTTAACCTGTTAGATGTTTAGAAGTGACCTTATAAACCAGAAAAGGAGCCTCATTAAAACCCTTTTCACATGACTCCACTTTCATTGTATCAAACCAAGGCTCAATCTCTGTTCTTCCCCCCCTGATTATTTTATTGCCTTATCTAGTCCCTGCTCCATTGTTGCAAGGGCCTGAAAGGCTGTCATACTGTTGCTACTCCATTATTTGCTTTAAACAAATGCTATTATGTCGTCCTAATAACCACAGCTGTGTAAGCATCTATCAGTCTCTTTTATGGTGGTATAATGTCTATATATGAAAGTAATTTGCTCTCTGTCTGCTAATGATTTTCATTGTTTGCATTGACACATGGCCCTGGTCTGCTCTCTCATTCCCTCCCTCCCACTGGAGCACATTTAGTCCTTATCCTAAAGCATTTCTTAAAAATGAGTGGAACTCAAGTGGCATTGGCCCTTCAGTGACCAAAGGGGCCATGTAAAGAGATTGACTTGTCAAATCGTTCGGTCCCTCTTTTCTGCAACATCATTATCATCTGTAGCTTGCCATGCTATCAGTATTACCCTCAAGAGGGTCAAGTATTTTTTTAAGCTTTTTTATTTCTTTCTCCTATGAGTGTGAAAGAGATGTCATGCCACAGTCTGCCCCATGTTTTAGAAGTCCCGCATCATGGCTGTGCATACCCAGTGTGTTCTGGAAGGTCTCCAGATGCAACCCCAGAACCTTTCCACATGGGATCAGCCTCACAGAGCATTGTGTTACTGCTGCACCACTGTCCAGCATGCTAAGATACCAGACATTTTAAAGGAAACTTAAGACTGGAAGCTGTTCGACTCTGCTGCAGAGATAGCAAGTGGTTCCCATGATTCCCCTGCAGGGGGTGATGATCCAAACTAAAAGTCTTCGGAGCAGAGGCAGATTCTGGTCTTAGGCATGACTGTGAATGCTAATGTGCCAGAGATACTTCAGTTGTTGGTTTTACCAGTGTTATCTTGATGCCATACTTTTTTGAACTGACTTTAGAGAATTGTAGTTGATTGTATTGTGCCCTATTCATTCCTAACTGGAAAACAGAGGGAGTACCAAGAGCTGGTGTTTCAAAATGAACAGACAGTAACGGGTTTCTTGGGGAGTGGGGGGGGGAGAAAAACTCTTTTTCCTAAAAGCTTTAAAGAATTTTATATTTACTGAAATTTTAAGAAATCATTTATGATTCTGAATGAAAATTTAGTGGCGCTGTTGGTGCTGTAGCCCATTGGTTAAGGGAGCTGGATCCCAAAAGGCCTATCATAGAGTTAAAATCTTGTCCACAGTGACTTGAAAAACTCACTCGGCATGTATATGTGCATGCCCAAAACCCTGATGAGAGGAAGGAATGAAGGAGACACGATTGTGGCATGACCCTGTCTCATAGAAGAGTGCTATCTCTCTTCCTCTCTCTGTCTCTAGCAAGTGCATATACCCCGTAGAAATTTTAAAAAAAGAAAAAATGGAGGCAAGGCAAAAACTTGGCCAATATAAATTCTTGTTCTTATTATCAGGAGGCTTTTTTTTTTCTTTTTTCCATGGGCATGTGACTTGCTGGGAACACACACACACACACACACACACACACACACACGCACACATGGAATGAGAGAAAGCATCCACTATGGGGAATAGTCATGCCATGCCACAATTCATTCTCCATTTCTCCCTTCTTTCTGGATTTGGGGCATGTACATGTGCCGGCATTTTTGTCAAGCCACCAGGTGCAGTTGTTCACGTGTAATTCAGCTGCCTTAACCACCAAGCCACAGGCTGACCCAGGAGACATCTTTGAAATGCTTTATTTACTCTAAATACACATTTTGAGACTTTATAAATTAAAGAATATGTATTTTATTGATCTGAGAGTTCATATATACAGGGTACTTCAAAAAAGTTTGTGGAAAAATGGGATTGGAGTACAAGTTTATTTTGATACAAAATGTTCTGGAATCCATGTACAGCTTTTTCACTATAGGCATTTTCCACAAACTTTTTGAAACCTCTTTTTTTTTTTTTTTGGAGAGGTTTTTTTCGCTATAGGGCGCGTGCGCTCGCCAGACAGACAGAGCGAGACATAGAGACAGAAAGCGAGAAATCACCCCCCAGGGGGGATGGTCACGCCGCAATCCCTTCTCCTCCATTCTCCTCTCGGGATCTTGGGCACGCACGCACACGCGACCGGCGTGAGTTGTAAGCCACCGGGTCCGAGACGCGAACCGCGGTCGACTACGTGGGAGTCCAGCGACATAGCCATTACGCTAACTGCTGGTTCCCTTGAAACCTCTTATATAGCCAAGTTCTCAATGGCTCCAAAATTTCAGCTAAGCCCCAGAAATTTCTGCTGAGAACACAAAGACAAGCCTTTACTGATATCAAAATCGATATGGAATCTTTAAAACTGAAGTTCTATGTGCTCTGCATTAGTATAAAAATCTCATCTCTAAACCTCCCATAGCAGACAGCACTATACTATGTAAATGTATTATACTCAGCCTCTGCTTCAGGGGCTGAGTAGGCTTCTAGGAATTTAAATTTGTGATTTTAGAGCATCTAAGTATTCTACAGTTGATGCTTATACAACTAAAAGATTCCCCTAGAGCTTTCCTATTCTACCAGAGGAGGAGCTCAACATAAATAATCTAAGATAAATACTGGCTCTTTGGGGTGGTTTGTTATAATCCTGTTGGAACTTCTACACTTCCAGTTTTGAACTCAAGCCTGTTGAACTGGCCTAAAACATTAGTATTGACCCTTCCAGGAAGATCATATTATGTAGCAAAATTTCAGACATTTTATTGTATCCAGTTGGAGAAACAAAAAACAAAACTGAACTCACTGAAGAAAATATTCACTGGCTTGAGCATAGTTTTTGCAACTTCTGGGGAGGAAGGTCCTAGAGCCTTTCCAGCGGCTCCTTCCCTTGGAGTTCACTGTGACCGAATTCATAAAACTGTTTTCTGGCATTTCCAGTAATTACACAACCAGATGTACCACATAAGGCTTTGATCTTAATGGCTGGGAATTCATAAGAGTTGAGCCTTGTCAATACTTTAAGGGAAGGTCTATAAGGAATGTCAAAGGTCCATATCAATAACCTTTATTTCTTTAAAACAGCGGTGCTTGAGGGAGATCTGGAGTATAGTGGTTGTTCTAGAAGAGTCTCTCTGTTTACCAGAAATCTATATACAAAGCTATTATCACTAATGTCGATTTTTTAAACATGATAATAATAAATTATGATAACATTTAGTCAAACATTTTTTAGGCAAAAGGATGTTTGCTGTTTAAGAAGCACGGAGCCTAAAGCAAAGATTCAACTATCATTTCTATGCAAGTGGCCTCCTTCCTCATAAAGAAAATAAAGGAGAAGAAAGGAAGAAAAACCTCTAAATTTCTGAATTTGTTCTTAGTTCTGTATTTTCACCTATTCTACCGAAAATACTAGACTCATTGTGGGAGAAAACACAGTATTTACTCTCCTTCTCTAGGTCAATGACTATTTCCCAATTCTGTGTTTTTTAACCTAAAAATAATGAACTTGTCAGGCAATATGGACATAATGAGATAGTATCTTTGACTCTATCATTTCCTTTATCTCCAAAATCCATAAAGTCATTTTGGTATATAACTTACTAAAAAAAATGGCTCTTGAATCTACTGTTTCCTCTTCATTCCCATGGCTTTGATTCAAATTCTCATTACATTTTACCAGATTTGGAGGGTACAAACCCTCCTAAACAGTCTCATTTTCTCCTCCTCTCTCTTGTGAATATTGCTGAAATTACGGGCTTCCTAAAATCCCACTTTGTCACGCCACTCTTAGAAAATGCAAACAAACTCTGTGCCTTGGTTTCATTGTCGTCCATTCTTCCTCCATAACTAGAGCTGCAGTCCTCTGTGCTCCTGAGCACACATCATTCATTTGATTCTTGTTCATTCCTGCATCACCTCATGCTCATTCTGTTAGGACTCTTAGCAAGAGCAATGGGTTTGAAGTCCGAAAGTCTGGACCTGGTTCTATTTTTATGGACTATCTGGGTGAACTTGGGCTTGCCCTTCAACTTCCTTGGACTTTAAGTCAAATGCTAACAAAAAGAAAGTCACTTTAGCAATATCAATATTGTCTGAAGTAAACTTCAAGATAAGAAAAAATTGTGCTTTTAAGAGTCACTGAAAATAAAAAAGGCTAGATTCATCAGTAAGTTAAAATATTCTCAATTGCCATGTACATAATTGCATTGCTTAAAAATTTTGAATAAAAAATTAACAGACTGCAAGTAGAAGTGTTCATAAATACCGTTAAGGCAATGTATCTCTCAGTCACTGGTAGCACAGTCAACTAAAATATTTTTATATTTAAGTGTATAAATATGTGGACAGCAAAATCAGAAAAATTGTTCTAATTTATCTCCAGGAGCACAGCATCCAATAGTTGGGTAACAAACATTCTTTTCAAATGCATATACAATATTTATGAAAACTGACCATATCCTATACCATAAAGTTAGCCAGAACAAATCTCAAAAAATTGATAGTGTAAATGCCACATTATCATTAAATTAGAATCATTAACTCCCTGAAAATAGAAAAATATTATGTTATTAAATAGCATCATGGGTCAAAAAGAAAATCACAATAGAATTTAGAAAATACTTAGACTGTAGTGATAATGAAAATCCTACTGTCAAAACTTTTCATGTAGCTAAAATGATGCTATAGGAATATTATTAGCCTTGAGAAAAAAGTCTCAAAATTGATGAGACAAGCATGTTAAACACCCAACTTGAAAACTTAGAACAGCAAAATTGTAGAAGGAAGAAAATAATAACAGAAATTAATAACATAGAAAACATGGAAAGACAGCAAAAATGACCAAAATGTTAATAAATTAGATGAACCTTTGACAAGATTAATCAAGGACACTGTGATAGAAATTATGAATAAACAGTATGAGAAATGAAAAACAGGGCAGATGTTATGCAAATTAAGAGACTATTGTACATAACCTATGCCAAAATACTTTAAAGTCTAGGGAAAGTAAAGTTCAGTTCTTAGAAAAAAATGAAACTCCTGAAACTTACCTAAGAAAAAATATGGTGAGATTAATTATATAGTCTTTAAGAAAGTTGAATTAGAGTCTAGACATTTTCTACAGAGGAAGTACTAAGCTAAGATGGCTTTAGGGTAAACAAATTCTAAGTTTATAAAACTTGCCACAACAGTAACAAAAATATAATAATTCTCCAGCTCATCTAACGAGCAGCCAATATTACCTTGATAACTAAATACCAGGCAAGACTATTTTTTAAAACTAGGTCAATTTTGTTATTGAGCATTGATATAAAATAGTGGCAAATGAAGTGGTTCAGGTAGTAGAGCACTGCAGGTTATGCTGGAGACCATGTGGGAAGGCCCCGGTTCATGTGCAGGGTCTCCCACAGCCTTCTGGGTGTGCCTATAGGAGTGCTTATGATCCTGGCTGGCTGCAGGGCTTGGGGAAGGGTCATAATTAAGGTCTGTGTCAAGGATGCCTCTTTCTCTCTCTTTTCTTGCTCATAAAGGAAACAAGTGAATAAACTAAAGAAATAATTATAGCAAATGAAAACAAGCAATACCTAAAAGAGATCATTATGCCTGGGTGAGCAGATGGTGCAGAAGTGAAGGCTGTTGGATCCCACAAGGCTCACTGTATGGTTTCAATCCCAGACCCAGTGGCTTGAAAATCATGTGTAGCATGTATGCATTGCATGCCTCAAATCCTAAGAATAGAACAGAAGGGATTACAAGATGTCATCCCCCAGGAGGTGATTTCTTACTTTCTCTCTCTCTCTTTCTCTGTCTGTCTCTCCCTGGTGAGCGCATGTACCCTATAGCAAAAACTGAAAAACAAAAACAAAAACAAAAAAAACCCCGAAAAACAAAAATAAACAAAACCAAGTAATTGTGACTTCGTTTATTTCATTGACTGTTAAGTGTCAAATAAATACATTATTGGTTTAAAAGATACAAGGAGGTGGACAAGCAGGTAGCATGGTGGTTGTGGTTAAGGCATTGGACTCCCACATGGCTGATTACAGTTCGAGTCCCAGATCCAGTAGCTTGAAAATTACACTAGGCGTGTGTGTGTGTGTGTGTGTGTGTGCCCAAAATCCCAGGAAAAAAATGGAGAAGAAGAGATTGCAGTTTTCCTATTCTTCCTGGAGGATAATTTCTCATTTTCTGTCTCATTGTCTTTCTACAGCAAACACATACACCCTATGGCAAAAACCTAAATAATAAATAAAAAATAAATAAAAGGAGAAGATTGAATGATGCATTAAGTAGGTAAAAAAAATTTAGTAGAACTAGGCATCTATTTAAAAAAATTCTTAACAAACTGGGAATAAAAAGGGATTTTCATTAATCTAATATAGGAGCTATATAAATTAATTCTATAGGAAGGATCATATTTAAATGTGAATTGTTGAAAACATGCCCTCTGATATCAGGATAAAGTCAAAGATTGAGCACACGGAAATTCTAAAGACTTTACAGAAATTTTATTATAATTAATACCAATTTAGCAATATTGTCAGATACAAAAGTCAATACGCTGAACTTTATTAGTAGGTATGATAGTGTAACTACATACTAGCATCTGTAAGGATTAAAACAGTTGATGTACTTAAAATATATCCCTTGAAACTCAAATACAGTTATGTGTTGCTTAATGACAGGGATAAATTCTGAGAATTATGTCATTATATGATTTTGTTGTGTGAACGTCATAGAGTATACTCAGCAAACCTGGATGGTAGAGCTGACTATATACCTAGGCTATACGGTAAAGCTTATTATAACCTTACTTATAACCATAAGTATGTGCAGTCTTTCATTTACCAAAATGTCATTATGTGGTGCATGACTGTGGTAGAATTGTCGCTGATATAAAAAAGCCAATTGCATCTCTATACTTAGCAAAAACCACAAAATATCATTTTAAAATACTGTCTTAACTTGGGTTTCAACAGAAGCAGAGTCTGAAACAAAGGCTATTTTGCAGGTAGGTAATTTGAGGATGTGATTCCAGGTAGCTGTTGTGAGGGATGGAGGAATAAATAGGAAAGCAAAGGAACTCAAGATCAGTCTGTGTTAATGATCGGGACACAAGACCTTCTAAGGACCTTATGACATTCCTCTCAGAAATGTCTTCTTGTGCAATGGAAGGGGGGAAGTACTTATTCATATGCTCCTGTGCCTCAGTGCTCAAGGCTAGGCTCACAAGTGCAACC
Organism: Tupaia tana; assembly: GCA_026018925.1. Lineage (NCBI taxonomy): Eukaryota > Metazoa > Chordata > Mammalia > Scandentia > Tupaiidae > Tupaia > Tupaia tana. The sequence continues at coordinate 245,471,314 of JAKSZU010000001.1, read as the reverse complement.
TCCCTTGCACAACTGGGTTGTGTACAGATGAGCTGAATGAGTTTCCGTGTATGTCTCCCACTATTGAGTCAGAGAGGCTGAGTATCAGGTGCTGCTGACATAGTATCTGAACAAAGGCACCAGGCTGCAAGGTTGTACGTAATGAAGTGGGGCAAATTTGTGTAGAAGAGCTTACAGCATCAGAGCTGGAAAAAGGACAAGAAGTACCTAATACAAATGCCCTGTTAAAAACAACAACAGAAGATATGAAAGTGAATAAATCTAAGAAAGTGTTTAAAATTCCTGTGATAAAACAATTCTAAGGTTACTGGAAAACAGTAAAAAGCAAACAAAATAAAACATTTAAATAATGGTTTTGGATCGGAAGGGTTAGGTGGTAAAGTTTTCAGTGCTCTTCAAGATAATCTATACGGTAAATAGATCCACTATGAAGTTCCACATACCTTGCTATAACAATTAAGAAAATATAATATATATTCAGGGATAGTCACTGACAAATGAAACTGAAAAGAGAGTCCTTACATACACTCATGCATTTATGGAAGCAATTTATTAAATGGTGATCTACTCTATCAGAGATTATTACATGAAAATGATAAAATGATTCGAATCCCTTCCTGACACCATGAATATCAATTTTAGATGGAATAAAGATGAATGTTAAGGTCAAAACTAGAGAAGACTTTAGGAGATAATAAAGATGAAAATATTATCAACTCAGGGTAAAAAGAAGTTCTTTAAAAAGTTACATAAAAGTAAGCCATAAAGGAGAAGACCCATAGATGATATTAAATGAAGATCTGAAATACTAAATTAAAATTTAAAAAGTCAATAAAGGATACAGAAAGACAAGACATGTTCCAGGAAAAGATCATATAAGACAGCCAAAACAAAAAAAAAATTAGAATTTAGCTTATCAATAAAGTAGTAATTCATTAGAGAAACAAGTAAAAAAATACAAAGAAATCTGCCACAGAAAATGAAACACATGGTTCTTATACATATGAAAGCCACCAACTGATTTGTATTAAAGGAATAACATTTAAGTCACAGTTAGGTACATTTCATCCATATGAGATGAAAAACATTAAAAGTCTGAAGATATTATGGAATGACAATAACTTGAAGATGTGGAGACTCTTCCCAATGCTCAGAGGAAGTAACCTGGTACAACCACTTTGGAACATTGGGTGTTATCGAGTGAAGTTGAACTTGCTCTATAATTCCAAGAAACTCTTCTTTGTACACAAGTATGCATATGTTGGGTTGCTGGGAAAGCCATAATGTATTTTTTTCTTTATTTTTCTCTGCAAAAATGTGTCATGACTTTTCCAACACCATAATACAGGTTGTTTTTAGTAGGGTTGTGTACTGAAAACTACCTTGTGTTTTCTTAACAGTGCATAAGTCCATTAAAAGCAACCAGAAACAGCTCAACTGTCCATCAGGGGGTAGAGATGTGATATATCCATATGAACAGAGTCCTGCACAGCAGAGAAAAGAAACGAACCATGTCTATGTGCATCAACGTGGATGAATCACAGAACGTCACATTGAAGAAATAAACATAGGACAGACTAATATATCAGCATAAATAACTCAAAGAATTTAATACTAAACAATATATTATTTAGAGAAACCTATGTAGGTGGAAAATTTTCAAGAAAAACAAAGATATGATTAACATGAATTCATTATATTTTTATCCTATGAGAGCATCTAAAATTCTCATTTCTTAACTTTAGTGCTAAATATATGGAACTTTAATATTTTTGTTTAATCCATTGACAAATGTTTAATGTACCAATTTAATAAAGTATTTCAATATAACGATGAAAAGTTTAAATAAAGGCATTCTCAAGGATAACTTTTTGACTCTGGACATAGGTCTGCCTTATGATCTATTTCTTTACATTAAGCTGAAATATTCAGCACTTATTCTTTATTTGGGCTATAAAGTTTCATAGAAAATCAGATTTATGTCACACATGACAGCCTTTTAAGTACTCTTAAGACAGTTGTCTTGTCTCTCTTTAGATTTCTTCTTTTCTAAGAGTCAGCTGTCCTGAAATCATGGTTTCCAGATTCTTCACCGTTTTGGCTGTCTTCCCCCGGACGTATGGCCAATATGACCAGATCCGAGTAGAACATTTCTATTTGTTCTGGCCAGTGAAATGTCTGACGAGCCTATTACCTTTCCTGTTTAAGCACCTAAATTTCTGTAGCCCTCTATACTGCCTTAATTTGTATCTGGCTTCTTGTAGTCTCAGCCCTTTAAGTCTTTTTCATGTAAGGGTCTATGTAATGACTTTTTTCTCATCCTTTAACTCGTGAGGCTTATTTTTCCAAATCATGTTTGAGACTTTATATTTATTCCTAATGCTTCATCTTGGCATTTGGTTAGTGTTCTAGCCCATGGAGATCTTTCTAGTCATGATTCTGACGTCTAATGTATTTACTTTTCTTCCTAGATTTGTAATATCAGCAAATTTGCACTCGTTTGATTAATCAAACATTAATTTAAAAACTATCAGGGATAAGGTAATACGTGAAGTAAAATGGATTCATCTCAATGGTTAATATAAATATAAAAATTGAAAAGATCTCAAAGTAAACTCTTCTCTCCAAGTAGATAACCCGTTCACTCATAGTCAAAGAATTTTGGTACTTGACAAAAGTTGGCATATATATTTACAATCCATATTTCCTTGTTATTTTCTTGTACTAATTCCCCCTACTTAAGTGAACTCTCACATCTTTAGTAAATAGGCAAGACCTGTAGCTTTACCCTCAGTCATGACTGAATTTTCATCTCTGATTGACTCTATTTTGCTCAATTTTTGCAAACCTAAGTCACACGTATAATTTCATTTTTACCTGCTCCTTTCCTTTTTTTAATCCATATTGATTTATAACTTTAGCTTCCACTCAGACATCCGATCCTCACAAATTTGAAGTAGTGTTTCTCTCTCTCTCTCTCTCTCTCTCTCTCTCTCTCTTTCTCTCGGTATAGCGCATGCATTTGCTGGAGAGAGACAGAGAGAGAGGAGAGAGGAAAAGTGAGAAATCACTACCAAGGGGGTATAGCCACACCGCAATCGCTTCTCCTCCATTCTCCTCTTGGGATCTTGGGCACACATGCACATGTGCCTGGTGTGATTTTCAAGCCACAGGGTCCAGAATGTGATCCATACTGTCGGCCATGAGGGAGCCTTAAACTCCATGCCACCTACTGGTCCTGTTAAAACCTTTCATTCTGTTCTTTTTCAAGATGGTCTTGGCAAGTTCTTACCCTTTGAGTTTTTACTATGTTTTAGAATTAGCTGTCCATGTCTAACAAACACCTCTTGAATTTTGATTGCAAAGAATTTTGATGAAAGAATCAGTTTGGGGAGCATAGATATGTTTATATCTCTGTTATCTATTAATATATTTTACTGCTTTGATTATTTAGGTCAACTAACTATAGTCCTGTGGCTAAATATGGTTCTTTGCCTGCTTTTGAAAATGAACCTTTACTGTAACACAGCCACACCCATTTGTTTATCTTTGTTTATTTTTGTATTGTCATTATAATATAGAGCTGAGTAGTTTTGACAGAGACCCTCTATTCTACAAAGGCTAAAATATTTATTGTCTGAATCATACAGGAGATTTTTGGACCCTAGTTTAGATGTTGTTTTATTTCCATAATGTTAAAAGTTTATTTATTTATTTCTTCCCTGAAAGAGAGAGAGAGAGAGAGCCTCTCTTGACAGGGTCTTCATGCTACCATCTGCTCCTAGCTTTAGCCAGTTCCAGATCACAGGCACATGTGCACCCAATGTGTTAAGGGAGGTCTCTGGATGTGAACCCTGAAGCCTCCTATGTGGCTTATCCATACAGAGTGTTGCGTCACTGCCACACCACTGTCCAGTTCCTGGACATAATTTTTTAGACATTCTTCTATATAGAGATTGTCGACGGAAAAAATAACCAACTGTAAAATTAATAATTAATGTGGTTTCCTTCTAACCCAAATGTGAGTGACTTAGGCCCGGAGAAGAGGCATACATGCCTTTCTCGGGGTGATCATGTACAGGGGTTCCTTTTATTTGTTTTTGAGGTTGACAGACAACATTTAGTAAAGAGATTTCCATTGGTCTGGCCCAAAAAGGTGGGACATGTAGAAGCGGGGCTTGTAGGTTATAGGTGGGTTCTACAATTCTTAGGTTGGTGATTGGAAGGGAAGATCTGTGTCTTGGGAAGAGATTAAAGAAAGGTTTAATCTACATCTCAAGGAAAAGGGAAGTTCTGTGTCTTGGGAAGAAATAAGCAAAAGAATATACTGTAATTGATTGAAATATACATCTCAAAGATACTATGCCAGGGACAGGAAGTGGGAAGAATCCTGTTAATAGAAAAATAAATGTCTGTTAATGTTTGTGACCATGAGTTCCCCAGTCCCTTTTGTTAATGTTTGTGGGCATGACTTCCCCAGTCCCTTTCGAAAAGATTTTGGAAAATAGGAAAAGTAGTCAGACTTCTGTCCACAAGATGCTTTTCATGTTTTAACAAATTAATTTATAGAAATGTAATATATTTGGATGCCATTGTTATATCATTTAATTCTCATTTTTTGTTGATGTTTAGAAAAATACTATTGAATTTTACATAGTGGCCTTGTATCCAATCAAAATGTTCTTAATTTTTTATGTGCAAAATCTTAAAAGTTTGTATTTCTTCCATGCTATTTCTTATACATTTTTATTAATTTGGTAATTATGGAAATTCTTGTTTTGTTACTAATAACTGAGAGAAAACTTTCAACAAGTTACTATTACATAGGATATTTGCTATAATTTTTGTTTTTTGGATAAGTTTTACCAGATTTAAGAAGTTTTATTCTATTCTTTGTCTACAATTAGGTTTTATTATGAATGGATATTGAACTTACTCATTTGCCATGTGCTCACATAATCATATGCTTTTGCAAAATTTATGAAAGTGAAGTGTTTTATAAACAACGGATTGAAACAATTGTCTTTTTATACCCTGACTTTTGCTTCTTCATAGTTTTTGTGTTCTATGGTCTTGGAGAACAGAAGGCATTTTATCAGGTTGTCGGAAAAGTCATGACTCATGTTTACACAGAAAAAATGTGTCATGACTTTTCTGACAACCCATTGGTATAAATACATTCAATTTAGGTTTATCAGAAAAATTTTTGTATTTGCAACCACTATGCATAATTAACGTATTGCCAGCTTTTCTGGTAGGAGGATGCTTCTAGAAATACTGCCTTCCAAGACAAATCTCCTAGTATTGTGACTGCAAAGTATAGGATCAGAGGACTATGAGATATAGTTATGGAGAAAATGAGATTGGAAATGAGTAAAATCAGAAGTTCATCATTGAAAAATCTAGTGATTTCTTATATATTAATCACAATTATCATATTAAATACAGTTTGACATCATACGAAATTTTATATTGCCTTTTTTCTTTTTTTAAGATTTTTGCCGTAGGATGTATACACTTGTGAGAGAGAGAGAGAGAGATGAAAAGTGAGAAATATTACTTCAGTAGATAACCATGTTGCAATCCCTTCTTCTCTATTCTTTTCTTGGGATTTTGAGTACACACACACACACACATGTACCCAGTGTGATTTTCAAACTACCAGGTTCAAGATTCAAACTCAGTAGACCATGTGAGCGTCCACTGACTTTAACCATCACACCACCTGCTGATTCCAAATGTTATTTTGCTTTTGATGAGTGATAAAGTTGAAATAAAATCTCCTAAATAACCAATAATAAAAAAAAATTATTCCCATTTACAGATTTGCAGAAAAATGAACTTTTTTCTATAGAAAATTATATGATATTATTATATTACAAAGAGATGATTAAAAATAGATAGTAAATAGATGTAAATAGATGTAATAAATGTTATCAGTAGTTAATTTTAAAAAAATGTGTGCTATTTTTGGTCTGGCCCTATAGCCTAGTGGGTTAAGGGAAGTCAGATCCCACATGGCTAGCAATTCAAATTCTCAGCCCCAGTGGCTTGAAAACCATGCCTCAAATTCTGAGGATAGAGAAAAGGAAGAGAAGAAATTACAGTGTGACCATGCCCCATTGTGGGGGCAGTGCTTTATCTCTCTCTCCTTCTGCATCTCTCTCTCTCTTTCTCTCTATGGCAACTACACCGTTTCTGTCAACTTAAAATAATTGTGTGTGTGTTTGTATGTGTATGGGTGTGTTTATTTTGTGATGTTTGTGATATTAGCATTTTAAAATTTGTAAATTGTCACTATTTTTTCCACTCTGAATACACATTTATACCTAATATTTGTTTTTATAGCTATGTATTCTCTTAAGAGTGCTCAAGTTATAGTAGTTTCAAGACTCATAAAATCTCAATTCACAAGTATTCTCCCATATATTACATTGTTCACTAAAAACTAGTGGAAGAATCTTCCATTTGCAAGCAAAAGTCCCTAGATCTGCAAAGTCAGAAAATATCTAATCATATGTCTTCTATTTTCAGTAATAGTGGTGGTCCTCACTCACTCTTTGGGTGGAGTGAGGAGAGGGGGAGTGATACCAGATCTCTGTCAGGTGGAACTGCTTGCCTGATCCTCACAATGACAAAAATTGCCAGCCTCTCAGGCTGGGACAGTTTCATCAGTCAACCAGTTCTTGAACTGTTAGCATTGTCAGTTTCTTCTTAAGAGATGACAGTCCAGGCGTAGCTTTCCTCATCCACCCAAACTCCCTCAGTCAAAAGAGCAAAACACTTCTTTATAAGGCGGGGCAGGAATGCATATCTCTGGCAATAAGAACCAGCCCCATCTACTTTCAGTCCACATGGCTTCTTGAACTCATTTTTGCCTGACGGTGAAAAAGCTCCTCAGCAGAACCCCTTTGACTTGCTGGTACTGGAGTTGGGCACGGTCTGCGTCCTTTGTCCTTTGCTGAAGGGAGTGGTTGTGATTCTAGAACAGGAAGATTACAGCTTAGCCTATATGATGATGTCTGATCCAAAATAAAAACAATAAACACCTGCCCATATTTGTTTCTACATGCATTATCTTTGTAAGACGGGCAGAAAGCAATTGCTGGCTGAATGTAACAGATTTGGACTATCTTTTGGGATTGGGAGGAATACTTAGATCTAAGAGTAGGGCTGTAGTTTTTTTGACCCTAAAATAAATGGAATAGAAATCTGGAGTATATCATGGTATCATTAAGAATATCAAATACTTACATGATTTGGAGAGAAAACATAGTGCAAATAGAAACTTCTTTGAATTCCATTCACACAGATGGTGTCATTTCTACAAACATTCATAAACATACATTCTGTTCTGATTTGCATCTCTTTTATGAAGAGGTATGTTGAACATTTTTTTCATATGCCTTTTGGCTATTCATATGTCTTCCTTAGAGAGTTGTTTGTTCAGCTCATTTTCCCATATTTTAATTGGGTTACTCATTTTTTGGGAGGGCAAGCCACTTGAGTTCCCTCGGTATTCTGGTTCTCAGTCCCTTATATGAGGCATAACTTACAAAGATCTTCTCCCATTTGAGGGTTGTTGATTCACACTAATTACTGTGTCTTTTGCTGTACAGAAATTTCTTAATCTGATATAATTCCGCTTGTCTATTGTTGTGATTATTGCCTGTGCTTTGTGCTTTGAGAGTCTTATTTAAGAAGTCTTTTCCTACCCCGATGTCTCCCAGAGTTTTCCCAGTGTTTTTCACTGGTAGTTTTATAGTTTGAGGTCTTAGGTTTAGATCTTTGATCCACTTTGAGTTGATTTTTGTTAATGGTGAGAGATAGGGGTTCAGATTTATCTTTTTGCCAGTGGATACCCAGTTTTTCCAGTACCATTTTCTGAAGAGATTTTCTTCTTTTTCCCACTGAATTGACTGATACCTTTTGTCAAAAATCAATTGGCTATCTGTTTTAGGATTTATTTCTGGAGTCTCTATTCTCTTCCATTGGTTTACATGTCTATTTTTGTGCCAATACCACGCTTGTTTGAGTAACACAGCTTTGTAATATATTTTGGGTTCAGGGAATGAGATGTCACCCACTTCACTCTTCTTGTGCAGAATTGCTTTGGCAATTCGTTTTTTTTTTTTATTCCAGACAAATTCTATGATTCCTTTCTAGATTTGTGAAGAATATCTCTGGTAATTTGATAGAGACTGCTTTAAATATTTAGATGAATTTGGGAAGAATTGCCATTTTCAATTCCTTTAATCCAGGGACATGAGATGTCCTTTCTCTTTTGTGTCATTTTCAATATCTTTATTAAGATTTTCATAGTTTTCCTTATAGAAATCCTTGATTTCCTTGGTTAGATTTATTCCTGGATATCTTATACTTTTGGTGGCTTTGGTAAATGGGATTATTTTCTTCAGTTCTACCTCTGCCTATTTGTTGTTTGTATATAGAAGTGCTACAGATTTTGTAAGTTGATTTTGTATCTTGCCATTTTACTGTATTCATTTATTACTTCAAGAAGTTTTTTCATGGATATACTTTGGTCTCCCATGTATATAATCATGTCATATGCAAATAGAGATAATTTCAACTCTCTTTTCCTATTTTAATGCCTTTTATTTTATTCTCTTTTCTGTTTGCATTGGCTAGGATTTCCAGCATTATATTGAAAAGGAGTGGAGAAAGTAGACAGCCTTGTTTTGTGCCAGTTTTCAGCATAATGTTAGCTATAGGTTAGCTATAGATTTTTCATAGGTGACTTTTATTATGCTGAGAAATTATCCTTATATGCTGATTTTTCTGAGAGTCTCAACCATAAAGAAATATTGTATTTTGCCAAATGTTTTTTTCCTGCATTGATTGAAATGATCATATGATTTTTATCTTTCTTTCTGTTAATATGGTGTGCTATATTTTATGGTTTTGCATATGTTGAATCACCCTTGCATCCCTGGAATAAAGCCTACCTAGTTGTGATGGACATAACCCCAGTCAGAATGGCAAAGATTAAAATAACAAAAGATGGTCAGTGCTGGTGGGGATGAGATGAAAAAGGAACTCTCCTACACTACTGGTGAGAATGTAAATTGGTCCAGGCACTGTGGAGAACAATATGGAAAGACCTAGAAATAGAACTACCATGTGATCCAGTAATCTGCCCAAAGGATAGGAGATGATTCAGTCAGAAAAGTGTATGCTTTTTGTAGCATTATTTACAATTGCTAAGATGTGGAACCACCAAAAATGTCCATGAACAGATGAATGGATTGAAAAAGTATGGCACAAATATTCTGTGGAATACTACTCAGACATAAAAAAACAACAAGACCCTGGCATTTAATAGAAAGTGGATGAATATGGAAGATTTACAAAGCCAGTCTATGAAAGAGAGACACTGTATGTCTCCACTTAACATATATCAACTGTCTCCTTTCTGTGGTACAAGCTGAAAGATTAGAGGACATAGAAGCATTGAAAATGGTTATGGACTGGAGAAAATGTGGGAAGGGGATGGGAGAAGGGGGAGAGTGTAGGAAATAAATTAAGGAGAAAAATAGGCAAGACATTTATGGGATACAGAAATAGATTATTATCTCTTGATGATAATGTGTTTTATATCTTCAGCTGGACTTGTGTGAAATGTATTCATGATGGGTAAATTCAATTTACACGCTAAGTGATGTATAGTGAGTAAAGGTATAAAATAAACCAAAATAAATTTTTAAAAATCTTTTAAAATATGAAAGAAAAAAATCATTCTTTTGATATTTTTTAAAAAAAGAATTATTTATATAATTTTCTTTATATATTCATTCATTTTAATTTGACCAGAGAGGGACACAGAGACAGAGAGGCAGAGAGAGGAAAGAAAGAAAGCAAGCCACCAGATCCAGGACTTGAATCATGGTCAACCATACGAGAGTGTCTAGTGCCTTAACCACCATATCACCTGGTGGTCCCTTTTGATGGGTTTTTAAAAATTCTGTGTTTGGGACCAGCAGATGGCATAATGGTTACATTGCTTGACTCCCACATAGTTGAGTGCAGTTCAAGTCCCAAACCCGGTGGCTTAAAACTCATGCTGGGTGTGTGTTTTGGGTGCCCCAAATCCTGAGAGAATAATGAAGTTGAAGGGATTGCAGTGTGGTCATTCCACGTGGGGGAGTGATTTCTTGCTTTCTGTCTCTCTGTCTCTCTAGTGAGTGTGCATGCCCTAGAACAAAAATCTTTCAGGAAAAAATAGTGCTTATATATTTTGTCCATTATTTGAAAATAAAAAGCTGAAAAATCTACTTCACAAGTTTCTATTTTTCTTAAAGGTCATGGTCTCTTAAAGGTTACTGCAGTTGAAAATCCTATGAGCAGTGTCACTTAGTTTAAGCTCCTGTATAAAGAATAGAGACCCCTCTTAGGGTGCTGAAGCAGGAAAATGCTTCTCAGCTGACCTTCTAAGTCCTTCTCTGCTCATTTCCATTTCTAAATCACCAAGGAATTAAAAATGTGCTTATTGGTCACTAAAATTAATGAAATTTCTCATGTTTATTATAAAAGCCTCACCTCCATATGCTCCAGATACATATATGGATAGAACTGTTGGGGATACACATCTGCCCTGATTGTCAGGGTAATCTGTGTAAATCCGGTATTGACTTTAAAATTCTCATTTCCAGAAACCTAAGTTGAGAACTATTCAAGAGACATGGAACATGAACAAGCTGTCCTTTGGCCAAGAAATAGGCCACTTAACTGACTGATTAAAAATAAACTCTCACCCCTTCAAAGGAGTCTATCCGTAGTATTAGAGTGATCCTTGTTAACCTACCTCTGACTTTATGATTTTCTCTAGAGCAAGACCACTGTAAAAAAGACTTGAGGTCCATGCCTTTTCCTTAACTTATTCCATCTCAGTCAATTGGAAATGTTTATTGTACCAATAAGCATTAACGCTATCTCTAAAATAGTGATTTTGAACTGGAGGTAATTTTGTTCCCCAGGGAATGTTTGACACTATTTGAAATGTTTTTGATTGTCATGTCTGGTTGTGGATGGGGAGGTGGCTGGTATCTGGTAACCAGAGACCAGGGACACTGCCAGTCATCCTACAATGTATAGAAAAGCCCTCACCATGGAGAATTATCTAGCCTAAAATGTTAACAGTGCTTAGTCTGAGAAACTCTGGCTTAAAAGAGTGCACACAAAGGTAAAAAGAGTGAGGTCTTTCTTTTTTTTTCTTTCTTTTTTTTTGAGAGGTTTTCGCTAGGGCGCGTGCGCTCGCCAGACAGACAGAGAGAGACAGAGACAGAAAGTGAGAAATCACCCCCCCAGGGGGGATGGTCACGCTGCAATCCCTTCTCCTCCATTCTCCTCTCGGGACCTTGGGCACGCACGCACACGCACCTGGCGTGAGTTTTAAGCCACCGGGTCCGGGACGCAAACCGTGGTTGACTATGTGGGAGTCCAGCGACATAGCCATTACGCTAACTGCTGGTTCCCAAGAGTAAAGTCTTTTTTGATAATGATGTGTTAAAAGTGTTTTTTACAGGCAATTAAAGATGTAGCCTTTCTACCATGAGATCCAGGTCTCTTATGTCATTGGTAATTATGTTTATGTGAACTAGTTTGAGTAAAATAGGTTCTAACTGCTGAACCCTGTTTTTATTTTCACTTAGAGAAATGGGTTGGTGAGCAGTCTCACCTCTGTTGACTATCCCATGATGGAGAAATCTTGTTGCTATTTCAGAATAATCAGTCAGGTTGGTGTAAAATCTGCCAAAACAGGGCAACTGAATGTATCTGCAATTTTCAGAACTTTTATAAATAGTTTAGAGGTCATTATGTGCCCTACATTTGTTGCAAAACAAACATCTTGTTTACTATCACTAAGGAAGTATTTGTTATTTCAATTTGTTATACTAACTTATAGATTGCATTCTAAATATAGAAATCACAGCCAATGTTATTTATTTAACAATTTCTTAACAGTCTGTCTCGATGACTAAAACCAACTTTGTTGGTTTATAGAAATGCATTTGGAATACATAATCACTTAGAGTATTAGAGGGAATTTTTACTAAATTAATCTAGATGTTTTTAAGTTAAAGATCTCATAGTAATTTTTTTTTTCTTTTTGGAGAGGTTTTTGCTATAGGGCGCGTGCGCTCGCCAGACAGACAGAGAGAGACAGAAAGCGAGAAATCACCCCCCAAGGGGGATGGCCACACCGCAATCCCTTCTCCTCCATTCTCCTCTCGGGATCTTGGGCACACACGCACACATGCCCGGTGTGAGTTTAAGCCACCGGGTCTGGGACTCGAATTGCAGTCGGCTACATGGGAGTCCAGCGACATAGCCATTATGCTAACTGCTGGTCCCAAGATTTCATAGTAATTTTGAAAATCACCTAAGTACACCCACTTCATTTAATACATCTTTATGTCTCTCTATTATACTAAGATCTTGAAAAAATCAGTTTCATTTGAATCCTAGGACCATTTCTGAATTCTAAAACTATAGTGGATTATCAGAGGAAATCTAGAAAGTTGATTTTAACACCAGAAATTGATCCTGAAATAAAGACACTAAGTAAATTAGTATTATTTAATTAATGAAATGTTAGAATGATATGAAGTCACATAGAATATGAAGTCCTGGAGGCCAGCAGGAAGAGTAGTGGTTAAGGCTCTGGGCTCCCGGAACATAGCTGATCTTGGATTGAGTTCCAGACCAGGCGGCTTGAAAACCATGGAGTGTGTACATGACCAGAATCCCAGGAGGAGATGGAGAGAGAGAGGAAAAAGTGAGAAAGAACTCTTCGTCCCAGGGTGACACAGTAATAATCCCTTCTCCTTCATTCTCCTCTTGGGAGATTGGGCATGCATGCACACAGGCCCAGTGTGTTTTGAAGTCACCAGTTCATGGATTTAAACCATACAGTCAGCCATGGAATAGTGGATCCCACAATTCCACAAACTGGCCAAGGCATTCATATATATATATTTTTTTCTTTTTTAAGGTTTTTGCCACAGGATGCATGCACTTGATGTCTCGAGAGAGACAGTGAGAGTGAGAGGTCACCAACCTTCCCCCCCGCCAAGGGAAATGACCATGCCACAATCTCTTCTCCCCCATTCTCCTCCTGGAATTCTGGCCATACACACACCATAATTTTCAAGCTACCAGGTCTAGGACTCAATCTTAAATCAGCTATGTGGGAGCCCAGGGCCTTAACCACCACTCTTTGGGTTGGCCCCCAGGCCTTCACATTCTAAGTGACTTCATATCATTGTTACATGATATGAATTGTTACAGGATCAATTTCTGATGTTAAAGTCATCTTTCTAGATTTCCTCTGATATTCCACTATAGTTTTAGAATTCAGAAATGGTCCTAGGATTCAAATAAAATTGATTTTTTTTTCAAGATCTTAGTATAGTGGAGAGACATAAAGATGTATTAAATGAAGTGGGTCTACTTAGGTGATTTTCAAAATTAATATTATATCTTAAATATACTCACATCTACAAAGACACTTTTCCTAAATAATCCATTTACAGATTTCAGAGATTAGGACTTTTGGGAAGAGAATAATTTTTTTAGTCTATCCCAAAGACTGAGGGATAAACAGCTTGACTGCTTCATGGGTACTTCCAGATTAGGATTCTGTGATTCAGATTGTGACCTTTGCACTTTGCACTGAATGTGGATTTTCTCATTTACACAATAATCCTAATCATGGTGCTTAGGCCATAAAACTGTTATGGTGATTAAATGACTTACTGCTATTAAAACATTTGTAAGAGCTACTGAAATGCAATATAATAGTCTCAATAAGTTTCAGTAATCATTACTTATTAGTGCTCTTCATGTTGATATTATCATTATTATAAAAGAAAGATTATGTGGGAAGGTAATTGGGCACTTGGTTGGTTGCCTGTGATATAATTCACATTTCTTTGCTGTTACTTCATTTTGTTTTAACAAATTTAATTAAGTTGGGTCATTGAAGTAGTTAAAGGTGGTGACATGATGTCTAAAGAATGGGTTTAATCTGCTTTGTGAAGTTTATTTAACTTTGTCTACAATAGAGGTAGACTAAGCTAACCTCCGAATTGAATAGTCAGCTTAGAAACTCTCAAAAGAGACCCCATTAAGAATAATAGCCTTAGGAGTAGCAAAGATATACTACTATTCCCTTAGAGAAGAAATTACTACTGTATGCTAAAAATGTTTGATTCACCTTTTCAACTTTTTATGGCTATAAGTAAAATCTCAAACTTTGAGGTTGTAACAAAGTCCTTTTCTGCTGAATTGAGGGCTGAATGTAACATAACTTTAGCTGAGTCAATCTCCCATCCTGGTTATCTTTCTCTAAAACTTTAAATTACCCTTCTTTTATGCATCGTTATGGTAGAATAAGCACATCTAACCTGGTAATAATAAAACAATTTATTGCCTACAAAGCCTTTTTTAGCCCAGGGTTTTACTGGTTTTTCTATGTACACATTTTAGGTATAGCCATTTTGAAGAAGGTACTACTGAACCTACACACTAACCAGTAGGGCACATATATTTTTCCAATGGCTAGTAATGCCAACTACATAGTAATTAGCAAGTTAGACTGAAAATAGCATTAATTGTTTTTCCATTATTAACATGACACAATGTAAACAGTTTTAAATAATAAGAGTATAACAATATTTCCATTTTCTCTGGGCATTTCACCAAAAAATAATCATGTGTATAAATCAAGTGCAATGCTATGTATAGACCTTTTGTTATTTGAAATACTACTAAGTTAAACCATACAACATTGCTATTTTTATAGGTCAAAGAGGTTGAACATGGCAGTTTCATGTGGTGTGAGGTAAACAGACAGCACTCCTATGAAAAAGCAGTTCAATTTTCCAAAACTATCAAATGAAAGTATCAAATGAAACATTCATGTATTTAGGGATATTTTTGCATTTTCTAGCTTCTTATATTTTTCCAATAAATATAAATGGAGTCCTGTTTTGCATCTTTTACTTTAATGCCAATGATTATGGGAACATACATTATTAAAAGAAGGGAAATGAGTGATAGAAATTCATAGTGGGGAAAGCTAGGTAAACAGAAAACAATGAAAAATGCAGATCGTTACAAACTTTGTAATCATTTCTGTTTGACAATGTTTATCTCCTTAAATGTTTATCTTCTTACTCATTTTTATTTCACTTTTATGTGTCTCATAAAGTTGGATATCACTCAATGTTTAGCTCTTTGGTGTCTGATCATAGAAAGCAGATTGCCCTGGCATTTTTATATACTGTAGGAAAAGAAAGTCATTTTCATGTATTGAGATTTATTATTTGAATATGTTTTTCAATACTGCAATGGCACACCTACAAAATTTAATGTACATGCATATGCAAGTACACTATACAAGTAGAGCATCAGGTAAAATTTTATACCTTCTGTTGGAAAAATACAGATAATCAAATAGATGCCCAGACCTCTTCCCTCTCACTATCTACCTTTCTTGTGATCAGGATACAGGGAAGTTTTTTCCATAAAACTCTCCAAAACATCTATTCATCACTTTTGGTGGTGGGGGTTGTTTTGGAATGGTAAGTAGTGAAAAGATGCCAGATCTCTCATGGAAGAGATTATTACCTGTGGGGAAGGAGAATGACTATAGAGAATAAGGCACACACACCTATAATTATGGGTTGCACTAAGAATTTAAATTTTATATTCATGTGATACTTGTTTTTATGGTATATTGCATTATTTTCTTGTATCAGTGAAGTTTCCCTATGAGAAGTTCCACTTTAACATATCCATTAGCATGATATTGATAACTTACGAGAATTCATATCTTCTGTTTCTGTTCTATCAAAACCGTCAGATGCTTATGACCTAGTTGGCAGTTTCATGGCAGACCTTGTAATACATTGCATTTTGTAGTGGATGTAAATGAGTAAACTGAGACCACTTCATAATTTAAAAAGCAATCTCACCCTGAGTCAGCATGTGTACTGCATACCATTAGAAATGAGTGGGGAAAAAAGGGAAATGACTGTGGTTCAGTAATTTATGAAAAATGTTACAGTTTTATTATCTGTCTATGTATTTTTTTACAACACCCATTGCTATAGCATGGAAGGGCTCAGACAAAAGATTGGTTTCTAGCTTAGAAATGGTGGAGAGAAATTTCTATTTTTTAATTTATTTATAGCAGTTTGACAGATGATTGTCAAAGACTGAGCAAACTGGTAGATTCAAGAGAACAAATCAATTATCTAGTTAATTTATATGATGTGTCCTAGTGGCAAAAAAAAAAAAAAATAGATATTTTGGTAAAATTAAATCCTTCACTGGAACTTCCTTCAAAATTAGATGGGAAGTTGGGACCAGCAGTTAGCGTAATGGCTATGTCGCTGGACTCCCACGTAGTCGACCGCGGTTCGAGTACCGGACCCGGTGGCTTAAACTCACGCCGGGCGCGTGTGCGTGTGTGCCCAAGATCCCAGGAGGAGAATGGAGGAGAAGGGATTGTGGCGTGGCCATCCCCCCTGGGGGGTGATTTCTCGCTTTCTATCTCTCTGTCTCTCTCTGTCTGTCTGGCGAGCGCACGCGCCCTATAGCAAAAACCTCTTCAAAAAAAAAAAATAAATAAAATTAGATGGGAAGTGAGGAAATGGGTAGGAATAGTATAGAGGAAACAAGATTGGTCATGAGTTTATATTCATCGAAGCTGAGTGGTTCCATGTAGACTTCAATTTACTTTTGTTGACATTTGAATATTTTTTTTTTTTTACAATATTACTTTTTTTTTTTTTTTTTTTTTCCTAATCACCCCCCAGGGGGGATGATCACGCCGCAATCCCTTCTCCTCCATTATCCTCTTGGGATCTTGGGCATGCATGCACACGCGCCCGGCGTGAGTTGTAAGCCACCGGGTCCGAGATGCGAACCGCGGTCGACTACGTGGGAGTCCAGTGACATAGCCATTACGCTAACTGCTGGTTCCCTACAATATTACTTTTTAAAAGCAGCTTCTGGGATTTGACTGCTTCCCAGCAGGAACTTATACACTAAATATGGAAACAAAAATGTTCATGGTGCATCTATATCACAGGCTCCACATATCATAATTATTTTCATGTGGGAGGGGAAGAGCATAGGAAAGGAAATTTGGGGAAAAAATAGAGAAGTAAGACATTTGTGGGACATGGATATGGTTTATTATCTGTTGATGAGGATCTGTATAGTATTCTCAACTGGGCTGGACTGAGGTGTATGTCATGCTGGGTCAAGTCTCTTTAAAATGTAAATGATGTTTAGCGATTGAATGTATAAATGATAATGATAATAATAATAATAATAATAAATATTGATTTTCACACTTTTCTTGTAAATGTCCTCAACATCTCTAACCTTGCTTCCAATGTTCTGTCAGAGTAATTTGTCATCAGAGGACAAAGATAATGTTTATCCCAATAAAAAAGCAAGAAGAATACCCTGAGATATGGAACTAGCAGTGATTCCAAAAGCTGCCATATTATTTAGTCACTGACTTGGATTCTGAATGTGTTTTATGGAGCAGGCTGTAGTGAGGTACCTGGACAACGCCAAAATGGAAAGGATGACTCATGACTCAACATTATACTAGTATGGTTGTAGATATCCAGAGTTTGCTATTGTCCGTCCTATCTCTACCATTGATGTATTCTTTAACTAGAAGTAAATAACATTGTCAAGAGCTGCTTCCTAGTTTTCATGGTATAATATATTCATAACATTTAGGTGCTAATGTGTCTACTGCTGTTCTGTCAATCAAAAAGGAAGAAAAGGATATACCTAAGTCGCTGTTCCTTATTGTTACTCATATATATTACACATATAATCTGTCAAAATAAAACTTTCATTAAGCCTCTTTCATTTTGTTTAGCTGCAATAAATTTACATGGGGCTCTTCAAAAGTTCACAGAAAATGAGTATTATGAAAACTATGCATGGATTTCAGAAGTTTTTTGCACCAAAATAAACTCATACTTTAAATCTATTTGTTTATGAACTTTTTAAAGTGCTCTTGTATATTTAAAGAGAGAACTTATTAGGTCAAAAATATTATGTAAGTAAAATCTTATGTAGCAGATTTAATAAAATGTTACGAACATGGATATATATATATATATATATACATGTATATATATATAGAGAGAGAGAGAGAGAGAGAGAGATAGTTATATATAAAACCATTCATTTTAAGCTTGTTCCATTATCAAGTGCCATATTAACACATTTGATTTTGCATTATTGCATTTAGTGTGGCCTGTGCATTTTCTTCATTAACTCTTTCTTGATTCTTACCCCACATAAAATAACCAATCCTTTCTATAAACACTACCAAACTCTGCAATTCTATCCATTAAAGCACCTTCAACTTTCTGTTGCTTTCTTTAGTTTACATATCTGTCTCCCCCTACTGGACTCTCAATTTTTTTTTGAAACCAGGAATAATTTTCCATGCCCAGCAAATGACTAGTTCTTTGTAGGTTTTAGTAAATGTTTGTTGTAAGCAGATGACTAACTGAATAAATGACTTAGAGTGGCTAATGGTTTGAATGATTCTGAGCTCATTTTATAAGGAAAGCAGATGTCTCCTGACTTTTTGCTAGTCCTTTTTTTTTTGTATGTCCCATTTACTGGGGCTACATATAAAAAAGAAAAATATTTTGCCTACTGACTTCCAATTTCATATCCTTTTATTGAGCTAACCTCAAAATTCTTTATATTGCTCTACCTTTCCAGTATGTACCATCTATTATGATCAAGGCAATAAAATTCTATTTATTACTGCATCACCCTCAAAATTGTTAGCCCATTCATTCTTCTAAATCCAGCCCTATCATCCATCATTGTTCCTCCCTATCCCCATGTTAGTTCCTGCTAACTCCTTATAGAAGAGTCATTCTGTTGCAAGATAAGACAATTTCTGTTGCGCTTTCAAGACCCTCTTTTTGAGATAGTTCCCAAGGTACTAGGGGAACATTTCTTTGTAGAATGATTAAAGTAATCTCTTAAACAGGATGTGGAGTGGTTCCAACAATATTGGCAGGCAGTGAATTTTATTGAGGCTTGAATTTGATGAGCACATTGTCCATTAAAATGTCGGTGGTTTTTATCTGTTGCTTTTAAAGTTCTTTTTTACTCCTTTCTGGTCCAGGAAACTTAGGAGAAGAATTGTTTTCTAAGGTCAGAAATATTTGGGCAGCTTTTCTTTGTATTTTCCCTAGATTCATGGAAGATGGAGGATTATGTGATGAGAAATTTAGAGTCAGGGGCTATGTCTCTCCTAAGGGTTCCCAACATGAACCAGGATTGAGTTTGGACAAAGATTCAAACTGATTATTATAATCATTAGGCAATGTACCTGATATTACCAAGTATGGCTAATTCTTTCTGTTTTTACTACATCCAAAGTTCCCATCAATTAGGTAAGGCAGGTTGGTAATTCACACTGAAAATCACATCTGGCTTGCCAGAAACTGTTTTTTGTTAGTTGTTGTTTTATGAAGAAGATTTAGAAGGAGTCTATTGATTTAAGTCGGAACAAACTTATTAGTCAAAATTGCTTTTTATATTGAGTATTTTTAAAACAAGGCTAAATGTGTGTGTGTGTGTGTGTGTGTGTGTGTGTGTTTTAACAAACCTGAATATATTACCCATCAATTTGGAGTAAATATAAGAAAACATTTTTGGCTCCATTTTACAGGTAGAAAAATAAAATTATGGATTCATTTCTGGCCATATTGGCCTGTGTGACTCCAGAAATAGATTTTGTGACGTATGATTAAAATATGAAAAACATGACATTTCTTGATAAGAGCTGGATGTCAAATCAAGTGAATTAGTATTCTTCAGCATTTATTAGGAAGCAGTAAAGATGTTTGCTCTGAGAGGGTTGAGGTTTTAGATTTGTGTATCATTTAGCTCATTACTGAGACAAAAAAAAAATCATGAAGTGTTTTGGGTCTACTTTGGGAAAGGATATTCAGACTTTAAAACATGATAGGAAACTCCCCCCAGAAAGCAAAGTGTAACTACTCCGTAATTTGTTTATATATCTATTTTGAAAATAATCATTTGGCTAAGTAGTTATATATCTTGATAAAAGACTCCCAGTGTCCACCTAATATATGACACTGGGTTTAAAAATGGATTTGAATTTCATGTCTTGTATTTTGCTAATGTCTTTCTATCTACCTCCTCTCAGAAAAGCACAAGGATTCATTTACTCTGACAAAAAAATTAGTATTCGAAATTGAAATGGGAATAATCATTTATGAATATGGTATTTTGTCAAAAACCTAGTTGTGTGGTTTTATGCATGTGTTCTATAGTATTTTATTCTAAACTATTATCCTAATAGCACCACAGGTTTTAAAAGGTTTTGAGAGATTATCTTATTAGCCTTCTTCCTAACCTTGAGAACCAGTCTACTGATAACATTTTCATAACCTCTCTTGGTAACACACCTCCATTATACTATCATCCTCACTGCAGACATTTCATCCCCACATCTAACATGAATTTTTTATGCTACAGTTAATTCTATTAGCTTCACCATCTCCACTGAGGTTGGAATTGAAGATCTAGTTTATTTCCTCTGTGCATTAGTGTCTACTGTTTCTTGAGAGAGGAGGTATGCCACCCTTAGCTCTCAGTGGGGACAAACTACACCATTACCTCTGGAATGGCATGAACCAGCATGTATCTTAATATATTTTGTCATGCTCTGTGTTCATATGCTCAGCAAAGAGTGAGATGATATATGTCATTTTTATTAAAAGCGACTGTAAAACCATTTATAAGGAATGACCTATTTTATTTTAACACAATATCACCCGGTTTCCCATGAGCTGTGGAATGAAAGAAAGTAAAGGAATGTAAAGGAAAAGTTGTTCCAATGATGATGACTATTTTTGACCATTTTGTTTCTTTTGGTCTCTTGCATAGGGCCATGGACTTAGGGAGAATGAAGAGATTGAGTCATATTTTCAGAAAATGGGTGAGTTCAGTTTGTTCATTCTGAAGGCTTTTTGTCCTGAAGGGATCCACTGTTTACAACTTCAAAGTCTTTTCCTCTATTCTCCTACCACCTATCCTGAACTATCTCCAACTTTGAGTGTCTCTAGAGGTTAATAAGCTTCTCAATACTAAATCACAGTCAGAGAGTCTCATGGCACCTGGAGAGTGCTGGGCAGTTGCGGGTGGGGACTGGCTATCCATTTAGATCTAGACCAGGTCAATAGCAGATGAAGGCTGCTGTCTTCTAACAGCTGTCCACTGGCCTCTGTGAAATGAGGTGGTGGCATCCAGCCAAGTTTCTGGACAGCTGTCTTCCTCACAAAATGCATCTTCACAGTTGGCATTAATTGGCTCTCTAGCTGGCAGCTTCCACAGGCAGTTGATTGAATCTTTTCTTGTCCTTCCTTCTTTTTTCTCTGCTCCACCATCTTTCTCTTTCTTTTCTTCTTTATTTTTGCTTTCCTCCTTCTTTGATCTTTTGCTGTTGCTTTTCCTTCCTCTGTGTTGCCAGTAGGTGGCCTGGAAAAAAGAGCAGTGGCAGTTCCTGAGGGCAGCCTATGTTCACACCCCAGATTGTGCTCCCTGCCAGCGCCAGCCAAGGGACCTACTGACTGTCTGCTGGGGTAGAATGCTCCTGCCCCCCACGGCACCAGCCTTCCCCGCCCCAGCCCCGCGCTGCTTTGCTCAAGGTGTGTCAGAGTTTACGCTGGGATTGTGTTTTTATCCACCGAGCTTTTTCTTTCACCACAAGGCAGAGAACACTGCTGTGTTTATAGAATGGATGAGCCCACAGGGGATTTGGAGTGATTTAGTCATTGTGGCATAAATCCTTCATCCAAACTCCCTCTTATACAGAAGGTGTACAGTATGTGATTTCTTTTTCTGTTAAGAGCTGCACTGTTTGCGGGGAGGATAGGAACAGTAACCATATTGCCAAACCCAAAATCGGCACCCCCATCCTTATAATTGTGTTTATTTGACAAGTTTTTAATAAAGTAAAAATGAAACCCAATTTTTTTGATTATGTATTTGACAAATCACTTGAATCAGGGAGAATTAAATTCTACAAAACTGAGACTGTTTGAAAGTCCATGGCATGAGTTGTTAACGTCACAGAAATTTTTTTTTTCCCGCTTTTTCAGATAGGAAATGGAGGTAATAGCCACCATGCTTACAGTTTCCAAGTCTACTTTCAGATTATCCAACTTCATTTTCTTAATCTCAATTTAAGAGTCAAGAAGTGAAGTCTTGTCACTACATTACTGATTTTTCCAACCAGAAGGAGGCAATGGTAGGACAGGATGCTCTTTGACAAAGAGAGAAAAACAAATTCTTTTATAATGGTTTTGTATTTATTTAAAAAGCCCAAAGCATTTTGCCCTAGGCTGCCTCTCATTGGAAATTAAAACCTATGTACAGCATTGTATAGGGGAATTCACCCAATGTGCCACATGTTGGTTTTCATTTAACTCATTACAATGTTGATTGCTAAGAACAGTAACATAGCCCAGAAGATATCCAAGGCTTTTAAATGGTCACATGAAATCTAGACCAGAAGTTTGAGTTGGGGCAATATTAAATGGTTGTGAAATGCCAGATATCCTTTGCAATTTGGAATACTAAATGACTGGTAAATCACTTTTGGCAAAAGTTTTTGTTCACAAAGTAATGACCTGTACCCACAAATTGGTCACTAAGGGCAAAAGTGAAGTTTAGCATTAGGGAAAATATCCCAACACTAGCTCTGACTTTTCACTTTCGGTGATCCACCTTTTCTCATCCAATGGAAGGAGAAATCATACTTTGTCACCTTATGGTTATTTTGTTACTTAATAAGTAGAAACTTAATTGAAAAGCAAAGTGCTAAATATTATTAATAATTAGAACAGGAAACTACAAATTATGTATAAAAAGAGAAATAGCTTGGGAGAAATGTTCTATCTAAGATAAAAGAAATGACTATGATAATAGAATGTTTTATGATTCACTTATTCATTTTTTTAGAAAAATGATAAATGAAATCTGAGAAATGACATGACCAGGTTGACTATGTGTCTGTTTTATTTATTTTTCCTTAAATTTCCACCAAACATTTCTACTCTCAATAAATAAATAAATAAATAAATAAAAACTTCATAGTTTGGATGTGCTTTGAACTCTACATTTAAAAAGAAAGCCTTGGGGACCAGCAGATGCCATAATGGTTATGTCGCTGGACTGCTACATAGTGGCTTAAAACTCATGCCAGGTGCATGTGCACATGTGCCCGGAATCCCAAAGAGGTGAATGGAGGAGAAGAGATTGCGGTGTGGTCATACCCCCTCCCCTGGGGCGGGGTGGTAGTGGTGGTGATTTCTTGATTTTTGTTTCCCTCTCTCTGTCTTTATGGGGCGAGCACATGTGCCTTACTGGAAAAAAAATCCCTCAAAAAAAAAAAAAAAAGAAAAGAAAAGAAAAAGAAAAAGAAAAAGAAAAAGAAAGAAAACAGCTTTCTCTAAATTTCCCTCAATCCCTTTTACTTAGCTTGCAATTTCCAAGCATTATCTCTCCCCTTGAGAACAAATACAAGTAGGGGAGAACGAATACCTTTATAGCTGCTGAAGTTGCCACACCAGGAAGCACTAGTTTAATTCTAACAGGGTGAAATGAATGTCTGAGAAAGGGCAACATTTTAAGAGTTGAATGGTGAGAAGCAGTGTCATTTCCTGAGTCCACACCTTCTGTCATTGTTGGCGGGGACTTCAGCACTGTAGCTTTCCCATCTACCCTAGTTAAAATCCCATATTGTCACCTCCCCTCTTTGTCCTTTTTTTTTTTTTTAATCCTGTAAGGACATCGAGAGGTTGGGAAGATAACTGAGATAAATGTACTTTATATATATGAATAATATTCTTTTGCTAAAAACACATGATTGTCATAAGAAAATGATACTTTTTCTATGTGGTTTATATTTATTTTTCTAAGTTCTAAAGTCTCCTCTAAAATTATAGTCCATGGGAAACAAATCCAAAACTCATCATAGGCCAAACTGATGATGATCAAAATGAAGGAATCAGGTTGTAGGGAATGGAAAGTTTTGTGTCATTGAGGGGGGGCATGCACAAGGCCATGGCATTTTTCAATTCCAGGGCACCCCCATTCATATCATATTATATGTGACTGGTGCCCCCTACTGTGGAGCCCTCTAACTGCCCTGTCTGTTCATTCCTTCAGAACATCCTCATTGAGCTGACCCTATGCCAAGCATGGTTCTAAGTGCCAGGAGATAGTAGTGAACACAGTGAGATAAAAATTCCTGGTCTCATAGGGCTTAAAGACATTTTCCTCAGGTTATTTTTTCAAAAAAAAGCAAAACTTAACCCTGCCAACTAAGCAAAATGCATCGGAATGGAGAATTTAGCCCATGGGGCTCACCATTTAATGACCCTTGCTCTTGACTTTTACCTTTTTTTTCTGTGATCTTTCAGGTTTTAGTCCCAGTGACAAAACAGCAATATACTGACCACAGGTTTATACCTAGTGTTTAGTGCATGTACGTGAGCCCTGTGTACATGGAAAACTCAGCTAGTTAATAGCTATTAAAATTTTATATCTCCGCTTTTATCCCCAATGTCTGGACTTGCCACTTTTTCTTCAGAGAAAATACAGTTCCTAGAGGTGACCTGCCAGGTATGAAAGGAAGGAAAACTAGAATGAGGTGGGTGTCATGGCATTCTGCCAGAGCATTGTCTACCTAAATGTCTATCCTGGAGACTAATGGGAGAGGTGAGCCATTGAGCAATGGTTAAAGTGACACCTTGAACCAATTCAGCGTCTGCTCCTAACTACCTAAAAGTTTCATTGATACTTTTTTAAGAAAGACAGGAAGATTCCCTGAAGTGTCAAGTTTCTTAAGGGTTATACTAACAGAAGCAGGTGAAATGCTGACCTCTCAGAAATAATTTTCATTGCATCTTAATGCTACTCGTGAAAAAGCTTCAGTTTTACCTGCAGAGAGGCAAAATGAAGCTGAAAGGTCTGATAACCTAGCTTCTTCCATGTCTGCAAGTCTAAATCACTTTGTTTTGTTTTGTTTTTAAGTTACTTTATTTTCTACAGGGCATGTGTGCTTGCCAAATACAGAGAGAAAGAGAGAGAGGGAAAGTGAGAAATCACCTGCTAGAGGGATGTCCATGTCCTATCCCTTCTCCTCCAATCTCCTGTAGGAATTTTTGGCACACACACATACACACAAAGTGATTTTGAAGCCACTGGGTCTGGGACTTGAACCATGCAATAGATCTTGTGGGATTCACCTGCCTTAACCTCCATGCCACCTGCTGGTCTGATTTTTTTTTTTTTTTTTTTTTTTTTTTTTTTTTGCATTGGGAGTTTGGTAAAACTGAAAATTTGTTATAAGATTCTTTGAAAAGCTTTAGAGAAATGCTGTGATGATACTCAAACAGCTTAAAAGTTTTCTAACATCTCACTTCCCATTTTATTAAGTAAGATCATGACTCAAAAATATAAAAAAGGATTTGGGTTGTAAATCTGACGAAGAGGCAGAATACAAAATAAAGTCATGGTATAAAAATTGCATGTAAATATTCACCTTTTGCAAGAAATAGAGAAAAAAAAAAAAACATTTGTGATTACTGTTTCTCTTTTCTACCTGCCTTCCAGGATCCTTTTTTTTCCCCCAAACTCCTCATAAATTAGTGATAATCAGAGGAGAGTGTTGTCATATCAATCTACACATTATATTAAATTACTTTCCCCAAAGTTTGGAAGCATTTCCTGAAAGCTGTCAAAGGTATTAATTTTTTTTTTCTCTCTCTCTCTGTTTAAATCACAAAGCAAAATTCCACTGTCTCTCCCTCACCCCTTCTGAGAAAAAAAAAAAAAAAAAGTTGTTGAGTTTTGCTTTTCTATTCACTGAAGTCCTGGCCAAAGTAAAGCCCTCTTTCTCAATGACGTCAAGATCTTTACCAAGATTAGGCTTTCATTTCTCTATTGCAGCAATTAGCCAGGGAATGTATAAAAGGCTTCAGGGAGACTCACTGGGCTGCAGAGAAGCACTTTGCACCACAGACAGATAGAAAGGAAAAGCCAGAGCGAGTGAGGAAGTCTGGCGCTCCTAGGGAAGGGAGTGAGTGAGACAGGCTGGGAGAAGAGCAGAAAGTGTGTATAAAACGGGAGTCAAGAAAGAAAGAAAAACAAAACAAAACAAAACAAAACAAAAACTAACCTTAAAGCACATTTTAAAAACTTTGGCAGTTCAAGAAAGAAACAGGCTACGTTTAAAGAACACAGAGACAATGAAAAGCTAAAGAAAATTTTGCAATCTCTGCCACAGTCGCATAGGTGCTTGGAAATGAAAGTAGAACTGCCTGTCTTTAACGGACTCTGACAGGAGTAACTGGATTAGGGACGGGTACGCCAGCTTTTTTTTTTTTTTTTTTTTTTTTTTTTTTTTTTTTAACATTTTAAATCCTCAAAAAAAAAAAAAAAAAAGGCAGCAGCTCAGAATTGAATGAATTGATGGGCACACTCCAACTGCTGGGCTGGAGAGACTGGAACTTGGGCTGGCCATTTCTGCTTCTTTGAAAGAGGAGACAACTTGGGCTTCCCTTTAATTTCGTTTTTGTCCTTCTCCCCCCCCCCCCATCCTTCCTTCCCCCTTACCTCCCCCACCCCCCTCTATCACCACCCCCCCTTTAAATAAGGGGGTGAAAGGGAACCAGAGCGCACAAGGAAACAGACCCAGGAGGCAGAGAAGATGGGCATCCTCAGCGTGGACTTGCTGATCACACTGCAGATTCTGCCAGTTTTTTTCTCCAACTGCCTCTTCCTGGCGCTCTATGACTCGGTCATTCTGCTCAAGCACGTGGTGCTGCTGCTGAGCCGCTCCAAGTCCACTCGCGGGGAGTGGCGGCGCATGCTGACCTCCGAGGGACTGCGCTGTGTCTGGAAGAGCTTCCTCCTCGATGCCTACAAACAGGTGAGCGGCGCTGAGCAGGGCTTCTCTCTAGGTGGACAGGGGCTGGCATGCTGGAGACCAGAGGCCATTGAGAGCCTGGAGGTGAGAGCTATGGGGTCCGGTTTAGGGGCCTGCCTAGGGGGCATGTTGGAGCCAGCTTCTGCTTTTACTTTGGCCACCTGCTGTACAAGTTAGATTTGGGGATGGCAGCTGTTAAGTCATCATGGCTCAGTGATCTAATAAAGAATCTAGTAAGGATTCTTGGTATCTTGCTGGGATTTTGGAGTAGAGGGTATTGGTGCAGGAAGAACCCCTCTGGGAAAAGTCAGAGATGTTGGGAGAGGGGAAGACTGTTGCCTTTATTCTAGTCTTGTCATAAGGGGATTTCTGATGTTTTGTTTGACGGGAGGCTGGGTGATGTGCACAAGGAATGGCAGTTCCAGGGAGTGGGCAGGAAAATGTGAAACAACAGAAAACACAATTCAAAACTCTGAGAATGTGGACAAGAACTGAAATGGCCACAGCAACTGGAATGGGCACCATAGCGCTTGATACCTGGTCGAGGTAAGAGTTAATGAAGTCTGACGGCAGCTTCCTCTACTACTGAGTTGGATTTGAACCCTTTGGAAGTGTTATAATGCATGGATGCCCCAGTTATTAGATACCAATTTGCAAAAGAAAGCTCTGGCAATAGAAATAGAGATCTTATAAGTGAAATGACATTTACTCTGTTTCTTAGAAGTAACATAAGTTGCCTTCGGTAGAACCGATAAGCCTATGACCCAGTGAGTCTTAAAAAACTATTTTAACAGGTGCCTTGAACATCACCCCAGTGGCCTCTGTATCTGTATAAGGTGGGTCCCATGGGCTGATTTCTCAAAACCAGAGTTGGTGTTCCTAAGAGAAAAATGCCGGCATTTCAGCCTTTTGGGTGCTTAGAGTTACTGGTGGAGCATTTTCAACCAAGACATTAAGGGGTAAAGAGGAATATTTTGGCCCTGGTCCTTTGTCACCTTGCTTTCACCTTCTATGTCCAGATGACTCCTAAAGGCCTCCCTGGATTTTTGAAGAATAAACTAGACTGGCAAAAGTTGCTATCAAAGCAGACAATCTTGGTTTTCCTTAAAAATACTGAGGGAACTTGCCCAGGAAGCCAGGGAAGGGAGTTTGAGAACAATATTGAAAGCCAGGTGTTGAATGAAGCAGTACATTTAAGGCAGGCAGCACCTCAGACACAGAGCTGGGGAATTCTGAATAACAGAGGGGGAAGGGCAAGAGTCCTCCACAAATAAACACGAGAAAAGCAAAGCATACACCAGATAGGAAAAGAAGTAGCTTGTCACAAAGACTCCAGGCAGGGTTGTCCCACTGAAAATCAAATGTTCAAGAAGAAAATACTGTAAACTGGGGACATTTTACCAAAATACATGTCTTTGTTATTGAGAGGAAGTTGCAGAAGACTTGCACTTACTCTCCTAGAGACATGTGAATAGCAAGTGTTATTAGTACATTTGAAATTCATGTTTTATTTCCATCAATGTGTACATTGAATGTGAAACTTTTGTGTCTTGCTTTGGAGATAGGGAATTTGGAAGAGGGTGGAGAGGACAAAAGTATGTCAGGTATGGTACTAATTAGGAAGTTCTCTCATCTACATCTGTATTTTGTATGTATTAGCAAATAGCATAGAAATGTCAGGGGCTTACTCTCAGTGTAGTAAACTTACTTTTTTGAAAGACAATTGGCTTTTTCTGATAAAAGGAAAAACAAATCATGTCTTGGGAGAATTTTACTTATATGCATATATCTCTTATGTAAATACTATCTCGCATATAAACAATGGCAGCTGAGATGTTACCCACAGATATAAAATAAGATTATCTCTCCCATTAAGCAGCTTCTTGGAGATAAAATTTAAGAGCAAACAACTTTCCTGTTTAATACATTTTATTATGCACTTTTTCTTTAATGTATGGCATTCCACTGTGTTGCAATATTTTGTTACTCATGTCCCTGGAAATTTGGAAGGATGAGTGATTTGTTGTTTCTTTTTGCATATGGTTTGTGTATTCCTCTTCTGTATGTCTTTGTCTCTGCCTACTGAGTTGATTAGTGACCAAGTTCATGACTGATGTTATTATGTTTGCTTAGGGTGAATTAGATACTAGCTACCATGAGCAGAAGCAACCTCAGCACCTGCATGTCTAGAGACAGCAGTGGACTGGGTTTGTAATGAGTGGCAACATTGCAAACAGCTTGAACTGAGTTGGGGTTTCCTTTTGTCTTCAAGTATGGCAAGGATGGTGATTGCTGTGATGGCATACAGAGGTCATTCAGAACCTCTCAAACAGGTTGAATCACTTCCCCAAATGCTGCTGCCATCTGTGCCACTGTCTTTGGGTGTAGCCATTCCTGGAGACACTAGAGGAGGTGCTGTCAGTGATGGCATCGCAGTATTTCATAATCTCGACCTGCATTATTTTGAATCTACCTACCATCCCTGGAAGAGAAGCGAGGAGTGTGTGCACGTGAGCGACAACCAGCTCGTCATTAGTCATTGATTTAATTCTCCTTGTTGTCGAAAGTCAGATACTTGGGAGCTATTTTGAAAAAGTGGAATCAAAGTTTTATCTCTGTGTTTTAAATCCACAAGGGGCAGTGGAGACATTTTTTAAAAAAAGAGTACAATTAAATTAAAAACCCCCTTTCATGAAAATGTTGAAAGGCACTTAAAATCAACTTTATAGAAAAGCTCTAAAAAATACTGAGGCTTTGGTAAGAGAAGGGTTCCGCATACAATCGTGATAGAAGAGAAAGTCTATCGAAACTTGTGAGATTCTTCAGTGAATAACAAATACTTGTTTCGGTTTCTGAGTCAGTGTCACTGCATCTGAACACTGTATCCTTGTGCCGGGGCCCAAAGACTCCAAAATGCGACCAATAAGCAAACGGCCCTGTCTGGGAGCCTGGCTCTTACCTAAATGAAGTGTAAAAGTAAACACACAGTATGCAGGCTGACAAGCAGCTTAGCTTCTACACGGTTAATATCGCAATGGCACAGAAAAGATATTCATTTGAACATATAATTTTGGTTTTGAAAAGGTCTCTTTAACATTCTCCACCTCTTCCTCCTTCACCTCAAGTCTTTTGACACTGGTTTTTACAATGGAAAATGGCTCTCTTAAGAGCCAACCAGTCCCAAAGGAACACAAAGAAGGCCATAGCCAGAACTTGTCCATCATTTGGATAAAAAAATTGGGAAATGATAAGGCTTAGAACTACATTTTCAAGGTACAAATCAAAAAGAGACTAGCCAAAAGGGAATTAAGCTCAGAGGAAGGAGTAGGTAGCCTATTCTTGGACTCCTATTTATTTGCTCAATCTGAATATAAATGGTTAAATCTCTGCTTAATGATTGTTTGGCCATGATTCTAAGGACATTGATGTAGCCTGGTCATTATGTCAAGGAATTCGAAACTTTTTGATAGTTAATAAAGCCATTTCCAGGGCTTTGGATAGCAAAAGTATGTGTAAAATTCTTCTGCCACATATCCATCCCCCATCTTTATCATAGATTAGATTGTGTGATATGTTGTCCAGAAGCTTTCTCAAGCCATAGAAAAGAAATCAACAACAAGAAAAAACAAGGTTAGTAGTATATACTCCATTTCCAGCTTCTACTTGATGAATAGCCCTTTTTTTCCCCTTGCCCTGCGTTTCAAAGTCCCCATGCTAAAGCTGCATTATCCTTTTCCCATCGCACTGAGCACTGTCAGTATTAGGAATTCCATCATCAAAAAAAAAAAAAAGTCACATTTTTATATATGCTATTTATTTATGTTCATGTTGTTATTATAAATATGTCTATTATGACATTTGAACTTGGCCTGGAGTTGTTCCCTATTGTAAAAATGCAAATTATTTATTTGCTTCCTTTATTGGTATTGTGTTGATGTTGATTGCAAAACCCTAAGAAAGGACATCTGAAACAGTGCAGATGAGAGAGATAAAAGTCAGTGATGACGATGTCACATTTTACGTATGTCCTTTCTGATCCTTGCAAAATAAAGAGACCCTTTGGGAACATCGGAACTTCAAGACCAATTAGTGGAAATGATGCTTCTTGTGTTTGGGCATTAAGTACTGGGCAGGGTTCTCTTTTAGAGCAGCTAATGCTGGCAGGGAAAGAGGTACCGACCTAATTACTCTTCCGCAAGAGTAAAAAATGCCTTTTGAATGCCTCTTTGGCAAATATGTCTCATTAAGGACAAAAACCAAACACAAACCCTCTAAGAAGGAGAAATTAAGATGATAGGTAACTTGTGGCCAGGAGACTTTCTGTGCCACTGTGGGAAATTAAAACAAAGTTTGGGAGTACCAGGGGATAAGTTGTTTTTGTTGAGCTTCTTTCCTGCAGCTAAATGTTATTATGGGACCAACTTTATTTTCTTCATCATTTTGGCTCTGTGTCAAGGAATGCTTTGCTTCTGGGGAGAGCATAGAATCTTCCATCATTGAAGACAATGGTGATTCTCCCATTTCATCTCAGCAGGGCACATAACTCAGCAAACCAAGAAATTCCCCCATTGGAAACTCTGGTCTAATAGAAATTTGATTTTTATGGTGATCCAACGGGGAGATGAGAATGAATAGTAATTTTTTGTTAAAAGGTTTTTTATTTTTAAGTTTAAAGGAAACTTCCGTTAAATTTCTAAAGTTTAAAAATTATTTTAGCTAAATTGTCTTCTATCAGGTCTTAGCATAGACAGAAAAATTTTATGACGAGTATATGAAGCTTATAAAAGGAGACTACTGGTCTACTCACATTTGGATTTATAGATTATGGGTGTATGATTTCCTTTTTGGTTTTGTTACTAGCATAATTTTACCTGTATGTTTTATTTTACCTGGTCATATTCATTTTTAAAAAAGGTATGCATTTATATTCTAGTCTATAGTTGCATCTCATGGCTGCTTAGCAAAATAAAGAGAGTTGGTCACATTTGTTTTGTGCAGTGACCAGTGGATAATCAAAAAAAGCAGACCAACAAAACCGAATGTTGATTATGCCTGTACTCTTCTGGAGGGCTCCGTATTCAGATTTCTAAGTTTATCTGTTCAGTGAGTGTATCCATCACCCAAATGTGATTATGTTCATTGTAGGTCAAGGTTATTTTTAAGTGAAAAATTTTTTACTACCCAGGATTATAACAACTAGCATTCATTCAGTAACTCATTCAAAAACAACAAAAACTCTCAGTTTAACAAATGGTTGAATCTCCTGCAAAAAGAACATTATCTACTTAATTCTTATTTTTTTAAATTTGAGAATGACAGTGTTGTACTTATCTCAGATTTTCTAAGGCAAAGTAGTCTGTGTATTGAAAAACATTCTGTGACTGAAGTTGCTTTAATTTTCTAAGAAAATTAACTTCAGGTAATAAGAGTCACCTGGGACTAAAGCATCAGATTAGATTGTTCAGTTGAATGATCAGAAATAATGCAAGGATCAACAGGTCGGCTCAGGTGAGAGTCATCGGGTTAGTGGCCCATTTATCAAGACTATACAATTGTTCATAGGTCTCAAAAATGACTTTGAAATGCTGATGTATTTTGCAAATGTACCAAGAACTTACAAAACTGTTTGTAGTTCAGACATAATTTTTCTCCTGTGTTCAGATTGCTTACTTAACAAGAAGCCACTCCAACAAACTCATCTGAATGCATTCAGGTTTTCTTATTGGCGTTATGTTGAGGTGCCCAGCACATGCAATGTTGTTCAAGGCAGCTCTCTTGGAATCATCATTGCCATTGTAAGTGGGAAAGATTTAATGAAAGATGGTAGGAATGCTACCTACCACCCAGATCTACAAAGATGTGCAAAAAGAATAAATGAATTAGAAGGTTTATAATACCTTTAAAATGAATATCATAAATTTCAGTATATTTTAGTACCTGAAAGACTGTTATGGTTCATATGAAATAATTAAAAGTGGCTTATTAGGAGGACCAGCAGTTATTGTCGTAATGGCTATGTCACTGGACTCCCATGTAGTCGACTGCAGTTCGAATCCTGGACCCGGTGGCTTAAACTCACGCTGGGCGTGTGCGTGCATGCCCAAGGTCCTGAGAAGAGAATGAAGAAGAAGGGATTGTGGCGTGGCCATCCACCTGGGGGGTGATTTCTCGCTTTCTGTCTCTCTGTCTTTCTGGCGAGCACACATTCCCTATAGCAGAAACCTCTACCAAAAAAAAAAAAAAAAAAAAAAAAAAAAGAAAGAAAAGTGGCTTATTAGGAAGTAGGGGTATGGTGGTTAAGGAACTGGATTCCCACTGGCAGACCATAGTTTGAGTCCTGGACCCACAACTTATAAACCACGCCAGGAGCATGTGCAAGCATGCCCAGAATCTGAAGAGTGGAGCAGAAGGGATTGTGGCATGGCCATTCCCCCTGGGTAGGGGAGGTGATTTCTAACTTTCTCTCTCTCTCACTTTCCCTCTGTCCCTCTACAGCAAGCACCTGTGCCATTTGGCAAAACTTAAGAAAAAAATGACTTACTGTATTTCTCTATGTAGTGTATTTTGCAAATTATCCCAGAAAATTAATATGGGTTAAATAACTTTCTCCCTCATGGCAACTGGAAAATAAATGTACTTATTTAAATCATACCAACAGCTTCCTTTTCTAAGATTATTACTGTGAAATTTCTCTTAGAAAACAAATAGTACTTGTTTCAAACCTGCCTTTTAGAATTTTTCAGAAGGAAGAGAAAGAACTTTAATTTTTTCTCTTTAGTTAAAATGAGTTATATGCTAACATTAGATAGAAGCTTCTGGATAAAAGCCCTTGAGTGTTTTATATCAGTTTGGATTGTTACATCTTTAACAATTCACTTTTAAGTGACTTCAATTAACACCAGTGTTATATGTGGCTATATTTATAGGAGGGAAATAAGTCGATCCAGTTGGAAGTGTTCTATAATATTAAGGGTAGTGTATAAAAATCAATTATACTGTCGTAAGTTGTCCCTAATGTTATTGGCTTTGATTAAACCATTCCAGGGTAAGATCCAATTGTGTTAATTCAAACTGAAGTAATTGGCTCTTTTATGTTCCCTGCTTTTTATTATCAATTTACAGATCCAAAGGCTGCAAACTTTTCTTCATTCTGAGTTTAACTATTTAAACCATGTGCAAAGGGGACACATGAAACAATTTTTGTCTACACCTCTTCTGCCTCAGTATATGTATATTTTAATTTGCTATAGGGTATGTGCACTTGCTGGGGAAAGGCAGAAAGAGAGAGAGAGGGAAAGTAAGAAAGCACCTTCCTCCATCCAAGGGGATTGGCCATGCTACAACCCTTCTCCTCCATTCTCTTCTCAGGAATTTGGGCATGCATGTACATTGGATTAGAGGCCCTATGCATATGTGCCCAGCATGTTTTTCAAGTCTCCAGATCTGGGACTTGAACTGCATAATTGGCTGTGTGGAATCCAAATGCCTTAGCCACCATGCCACTGACTGGTTTATGTCTGAATATATTGTAATTCAGAGGAGCTGGTTACTAAATTGTCTTGTAGAAAAGTTCCTAGATTGAAAGAAGGAAAAAAAAACAAAAATACATAAAAATTAACTAAAAGTAAAATTCTGGGTAAATTGTGTGTTTTTTTATTCATTAGTACATTTTATTAATGGGAATTGAAAAATTTTAGTCATTGGAACCACAATGTAACCAGCAGCGGTAGAATCCTCCAGGGAAGACACCATATTATTATTATTATTTAGAGAAAGATTTTTGCTATAGGGAATGTACACTCATTGAAGAGATAGAGAGACAGAAAGCAAAAATCACACCTATACCCACCCACTCCCCGGGGGGTGATGGCCATGCTCCAATCCCTTTTCTTCCATTCTCCTCTCAGGACCTTGGGCATGCATACACACATGTTCTGTATGAGTTTTAAACCATCAGGTCTGGGACTCAAACTGTGGTTGACTACGTGGGAGTCCAGTGATGACGCCATCTGCTGGTCCCCAGGGAGGACATCATATTGAGAAGAATTCAAATCTCTTCTCAGGACACTTAAATAAACAAAAACCACAGCATTATCCAGCAAAGACAGTATTCTGTTTCACATGGTGGGTGGCATTTGATAAGCACAATGCATATTCATACAGTGATTTATGGTAAACAAAAAACTCATTTCCTTATGTTATTATGCAATAACCACATCAGGAAGACAAGTACTATTATGTCCATTTTAAACATGGGAAAGTGGAAGGACTGAAGAGGTTAAGTGGGAGTAACTCTTCTTATAAATGGTGGACCAGAGACTGTCTAGTTTTTTGTTTGTTTGTTTGTTTGTTTTGGAGAGGTTTTTGCTATAGGGTGCATGCGCTCGCCAGAAGGACAGAGAGAGACAGAGAGACAGAAAGTGAGAAATCACCCCCCACAGAGGATGGCCACGCCGCAATCCCTTCTCCTCCATTATCCTCTCAGTATCTTGGGCATGCACGCACACGCTACTGATGTGAGTTTAAGTCACTGGGTCTGGTACTCGAACTGCGGTAAACTACATGGGAGTCCAGTGATATAGTCATTATGCTAACTGCTGGTCCCCAGACAGATTGTCTACTTTTGACAAGGAATGGATCTCCTTGGTATCATTGTTCATTGGTTGAGATTAACTGACTCAGCATCATGTAAGTAAAGCTCCTGCCTGACTCTTTCAGAATTCAGAAAGAGGCACTTTGTCCCAAGACCGTAATAATTTTTCTTAAAGTAGATCATTTGCTTCTAACTTGTAAAATGAAGTCAATGAATCATTTGTTACATAACGTATGCTAAGCGTTGACAGCCAAGTAAGGATTATAAAGGATACTGGCCTCAACTTAATTTTAAAGAGTTAACTCCAGGGTCTTCCATGATGACAGTAATCACCGTCAGTAAACATGCAGATTTTTTATTCTCTTGTGGGCCATTCTTTACATTGCCTGCTCTGATGCTTCTTTACTCAAATCAATGTCAGTTTACCACACGTTCTGAAGGAAATACCACATTTGATTAGAGCTACTTGTATCTATAATATTTAGAGTGAATTGAAGTGATGTGTTTAACGTGCTATTCTCTCTTTCTCTCTGTCTCTTTTTTTCCTCCACCAGGTGAAACTGGGTGAGGATGCCCCAAATTCCAGTGTGGTGCATGTCTCCAATCTGGAAGGAGGTCACAATGGTGGAAATGGCGCCCAGGAGAAAACAGCTGGTGGAGCTGAATGCCACCTTCTTGACTTTGCCAACTCTGAGCGCCCACTGGTGGTCAACTTTGGCTCAGCCACTTGACCTCCTTTTACTAGCCAGCTGCCAGCCTTCAGCAAACTGGTGGAAGAGTTCTCATCAGTGGCTGACTTTCTGTTGGTCTACATTGATGAGGCTCATCCTTCAGATGGTTGGGCCCTGCCTGGGGACTCCTCTTTGTCTTTTGAGGTGAAGAAGCACCGGAACCAGGAAGATCGATGTGCTGCAGCCCACCAGCTTCTGGAGCGTTTCTCCTTGCCGCCCCAGTGCCGAGTTGTGGCTGATCGCATGGACAATAATGCTAATGTAGCTTATGGGGTAGCCTTTGAACGTGTGTGCATTGTGCAGAGACAGAAAATTGCTTATCTGGGAGGAAAGGGCCCCTTTTACTACAACCTTCAAGAAGTCCGGCGTTGGCTAGAGAAGAATTTCAGCAAGAGATGAAATCTAGTTTAGCTGGTTAAAGGTATGATTGTAATAGAGCTTATTATTTTTTAAAAAAATTATGTAAAGGAAAGGAAATTAAGAACTGAATCATCTGATGTTTCAACTGGATCCCATTGCCTCACTGAAGGTCAGGACAGGAATTCACTTGTCAGCAGAACATAAACCTCTAACATCTCAGTACTCCCTTCACCTCCCAAATGGCATTGGACCCTGTCTCCTCTCTTCTTAGTGAGAAGCCTTGAGTGAAAATATTCCAAGATGGAGAGGAAGAAACCCTGATTCAGCATGTGTTCATTCTACCTTGAGAAAGAAGTGATACAGTGGATGCATGAGTTGTGACCAGAAGAAAAGACTTAACCTGAAAAACTACTATGCTAGGAAAACTACTGTCTATGTTAAGACTAAGGGTATTGCCTAAGCTTTATTCAGCATGCATAGAGCCCAACTGGAAAAATCCCCAAACAGTTACCTTGAACCCCAGCCATGTGGTTGGAATCAGTTTCCAATGTTCTTTTCAGCCATGCAGTACTCTGTGCTGGTTTACATGGCTCAGACTTCATGATGCATTTGTAGATAGCAAGAATGATCCTTCAACCTGATGGTTGGAATGATCATCTGAAATCTGAAGGTTACTTTCTAGGTACATGAAGAAAGCATTAGAAAAATTCAAACCGACAAACTCAGAAAGAGGAGGCAGAAAGATTAGGGAGCTTCATGGAATTTCATCTTGAAGCTGTAGAGAGTGGGACTAATTTGTTAGCCACAGAAACACAGAAGCATACACAAGGCCAGGAAAAGAAGAAGCTCAACTAAAAATAACATAGACAATACACATATGAAAACAATGTATTTATCTTATACTCCTAGATGGAGGGAGAAAGGGGGATTGAAGGGGGAAAATACTTAAATATTTGTATTTATAAGATTTTTTTAATGGAAATAATTATTTTTTGAAGCATGTATGTGGTATGTGTATTTTTAAGGGGTGCATTATACCCCATGATACCTATTAAAGGAAAAACCAGTGGGTCTGATGGTGCTGGTCTGTTCCTCTCCATTCTTATAATTATGATGTGGCCTTACTCATTCTTAGTCTCAGTCTCTATAGCAGTGTTCTCTCTGAATGCTGAGTTGAAAAGAATGTATATCTATATATGTATATGTGTGTGTTGCTGTGGGAGTCAGGTACCCTGATCATTCTGCTATAGCCCTGTTTTCCTCTCAAAGTAGGTGAACTACAATGAGTGGAAGGTGCAGACAGACTTGTTGTTGTTGCAAAAAAGAAGGAGAGAACATTAGTTTGAGATAAAATTCCCATTGATGATTTTGGGTACTTTGATATAAGGCAATCCATGGTATCATGGAATATGGTTAAATAGAATTTGCATTGATGTTAAATTTGAATTTGGATCTTTTTGTCCCATTAGCGGAGGTTTAGTAATTTAGAGTCCCTACAGTATATTATTATTATTATGCTATTTTAATGTGCCATGTCTCCCTTTACTGTAATGACACTATGGTTTTACCCATAAGTAATATCCAAAGGTTATAACCTCAAAAAAAAAATAGACCAACTATTTCCATAACTTTTTTTGGGTAAATTTAAAGATATTATTAAGTTATAATATATTGTATTTAAAGGTACAATCAGATGCTCTTATACCCATTCCATTATTTACTAAATTATAAAATAAGACTAATAGAAAAAGATAATATAACGTTGAAAATATCTTTTTAAACTAGTTGCCGGAAGTGAGAAAAAAGTGGGAACTGGGTGTGCAAGAACTAAAAGTATTTAAAAAAAAATAAAACTGGAACAAGATTTCAGTAATATCACTAGCTGACATGTTGTTTAGCTATTAAAGCTCTATTGTGACAGATTTTTAAATTTTTTTTACAGTAACATCTAAGTTTTTCAGTGTTTTAAATTCAGTGAAAAAAAAAAAAAACCACCAAGAAACAAAGCAAAGTTAGACAATGTGATGTTATCTAATGAATTGCTGGAAAAACATATCAAAAATAGATTATTTCAGATTTCTCAATTGTTAAATTCAACTGTCAAGACTTGCCAGTGGCTCCCACTGATTTTTATCTTCAAAATGGTGTTGAGATTTACATGGCAGAGAAGTAAAATGGAACATTGTAGCACACTCACACTACTGTCCTTAAATGCCCCCTTTATTCTACATGTACGATAATGGAACAGGATGTCAGAGAAGCTGGTGGGGGGATGAGATTTGGCTAAGGCAATGCTAGTTATCTGGGGGAAAAGATGATTAAAAAGAATCACCCAGTTGTGCTGTTATTTTTAAAGAAGGAGAAGGCTGTGAGTTTGTGAGTACAGATACTTCTCTCTGAGGATAGTCTAAGGGAGAAATGATATATAGGGAGAAAACATACAAAATCATACATTAATTGACTATCAGCAAGAAAGGTATGTTTGGTAGAACATGGAAGAGTTACTGAAGGGAAAGCTGTTGAAGAGGCGCTGGAGAAAGTGAATTGATAAAGCTCAGGAATCCTACAGTATGTAGACTGGCTTGGTGTTATCAGGGTTATGATAAGCCTGTGATTATGTAACCTATTTATCTCAGTATGAACTTTTATGATATCTTGGATGTATCCTTCATAAAATTAACAAGAACTCATTACATGAGATAGAAAAAAATCAATGCTTAGTTGATATGCTCAGAAATTATTAGATTGTCAATATCCACCCACCTATTATGTCTTTCATAAAGTATGTTCCTTTGAAGAATTGTAATTTTTACTCTACAAGGAAAAATTTAAAAGTCTGAGTGTTTTTTCTTAGTACTTAAACATTTTCCCCCCATAGGCTATGTTTACATGGGACTATAAGCTTAGTCTCTTAAGCTGAATTAGCTTGTCTATTATTGAAATAGCTTCCAGGAAATTTTAGATATTATCATAGCATCTGGATTTACTCAGATGTTTAGTGTTTGAGAGACCTATGTCTTAGAATTATTCAAAACTTGCTTTACTATATTACTTAGAAAGAAAAGAAGAATCAACAATGACTTTCTTGAATGGGCATGAATGAAATGCCTGTTGAGTAATGTAGAAATATTTCCTACAGCTATTAAAATATAACTGCCCTCCTTGGGGGCATACTAGTAACTGTTCTTGCTTTGTATTGCTAAGGTGACAGCCATTTAACTTATATGACTTTCTACATTCACATTTTGGATCTCTGGTCCTGTGTCTGTACCTCACTAGTAGAATATGTACCTGATTTTTGGTAATATCAACTTGTAAATGCTCTATTGATTTAAATTATTTCCCCATTAGCCGGGAAATGCTTTTTCTCTGATCAAAAAGAGAAGGACAGCCATATTCTTGCATTTGGCTTGAGTGCATCTCAATGTTTGGTTCTTGAATAAAAATTATGAAATATGATGAGGTCATACGTAGGTACTGCCTTGCTGCCTAAAATACCAGAGGGGCAGGTTAAAGACTATCTTTATGTCTTTGGGAAAATTCCAATGTGGATACAGGTTCTCTAGGAAATTCCTATGCACTACAGTCACAGCAAAAGGAATTTATTCATTTTCAGGACTTCCCATCAGGTATATCATAAGAGGATGATGAATTGGACAGTAAGGTTAATTAGAATCACATGACCATTATAGACAGGAAATTTAGACACTAACTTCTATCCAATTGAGGGATTAAGGAAAACCTTGACCACCATTTAGAGCTTTCCAGAACATACCTGATGTCATGTCTCTCAGCAGTGAAGATTAACAGTGAGGCTTTTAATTCCAGGAGATTTTTGAAAAAATGATATTGCCAAAAATCACAGCTGAAGTACATTTAGTTACAGTCTAACTTCCTCCTTTACATTAAAAATAGAAGCCAAACTCACTCATTACATGTACATCCAGCATGGGGCATAAGTACCAGTCTCTGCTTGGTGAGTGGCACTGTCATGGTGGTGTCCTGAGACACTCTATGGAAAAAGGAGACTGAGGCTGGGAGAGCTAGGAAGTTGTTAACTGAGAAGAACTAGGTGCTGAGGGCCCCATCTACTCATTAAAAAAAAAAAATGTAAAGAAACTTTTCACGATTGAAAGGAGGCTGCTGAGTGTCATTGAGTGACTTCAGGATGAGCAAAACATCGGGCCAGTTGCTAATGCCCTGTGTTCCGGTTAGCACCCGAAGCAAGGTCTCAGACTGAACAGACCCAGCTCTGTTCCAAGGTGAGTCTGAACCAATCGAAAGCAAACATGTCCAGGTATTCAAACAAGACTGCTCATGCAAGTCAGGGCTTGCTGCCCATCAGAGGCAGCAGCTCCAGGGCTCCAGGGAGTTTGTTTAATATTTGCTAAGACTTCGAAGACCAGGCAGATGTTTAATGAAGTCACTATTTTGGCTCACCCCTCCCCCCCCTTCTACCTCCCTAAAGAAATCAAATAGGTAAATACACAAATGAAAGAAACCCACAGAAGGGGATGGGAAATAAAATTCAAGACTTCTCCAGACCAGGTAGCCCTGGTCAGGGTAGTTTTCATGTGGATTCGAATTGGGAGATATAAAGGCATAAGTATCCAATACTTTATAACCAAAGCAATTAAAAGATATTGGGTAGGGAATGTTGGCCAGTTTTGTTTAGTTTTGCATCACATTGTCACCAGACTCACTAGCCCAAGTAATCCGGTGCCCGAAGAGGGAGACTGGGATGTGCAGAGTTTACCAATGTGCGAATGATAACCACTGACGAAAGAGTCATCGGCTCAGTTAGTGGTTGGATGTAGTCACATTAGTTTGTCTCTTCCCATCTTTGTCTCCCTAGCAAGGAGAATAGTCGGGACATGATGCTAAGAGTCCTGGGTAAATGTGGTGAGAATGCATGTGTATATATCTCTGCTTCTCAATTGCAGAGAAAGAAATGCTTTGGAGATTATCAGTAGAAAGAGTTTACTATAATGGTGCTGAGTGGTATGTGTGCTTTTACACTTTGTTCTTGTATTTTAATAAACTTTGAATAAAAGAATAAAGTTAGTTTTGGGTTCTATTTGTTTATTTAAAAATGAATCTATAGACCTTGCCCCCAGCCTGGAACACATTCATAGCTGACAAGGGGAAGAGAATTCATCATTTTGATATTTATTCCTTCGTATTTGTGGGCAAAGTAGCCAGGGAAGCCAGGTTATTTTAATCTCATGCTTTGTGCCAGAGTCCTCAAGGAAATCCAGACAAGTCAGAAGAAAATCTTCAGATATTTTCTTTATTTATGAACAAGTCACACACAAATTCATGGAAAGTGACCAGTTTAAGAGACTGGCGCAAACTTTTGCTTTGTTAGATATGCATCCCAGGCTTCCTAAGTGCAATAAATAAACATTTTAGAAAGTTCTTTACAACAATACACAAGCACACATATAATGTATGCATCCATATATTAGTCGTTATATGATTCACAATGCATGAATACGCAGTACAAAATCCACATTTGAAAATACACCAAGCACTTTCCACTGTAAGAAGGCATAAAGGACATGAATGTTGTATGGAGGCAGTGATCTGTTAATGACAAGGAATATTTTTGGAATGTAATTAAATATGTGCATTTTGTTCCTGGAAAACAGTAACTTAACCAAAGTGTTAGTATCTCTTGATACTCTGAACTTGCTCACAATTTCCTACACCTAGTCATTTTATTATTTCTATAGTGTCTTACATAATATTCCAGAATTTGAATGGGAATTTTAAAACTATACTTTGACAACTGTTTAAGTTTCTATTCCTCGCAGGGCCCTGTGTAAGATGCAACATAATGTGCAAAAAAGGCAGTATAACTAAACCTCTAAAGACATGACTCCCTCAAAGAGCCTGTTGTGAATTCATCAGCTCTTTTCACTCCTACAAGTGACAAACTCAAATTAGTCTAAGAAAAAAAAAAAAAGGTGTATTAGCTGATATAATCAAACCTTTCAAATGGGTGGAGTGAAACTTGTCTGAGGAACAACTCTATCCAGGGACTTAAAAATCTTCAAGGCTTATCAGGTCTTTTGTCTCTGTTCGTTTTGGGGAACTGTCAGCTTTTTCCTCTCAGAATAGCTTCTGCTTTTGCTAAGTGACCTAGTGAAGGAAGCTTCTGACTTACATTCTAACTATAGGATGGTTCACATGGAGTTTATACATGGTTAGATTTAATGTGCTAATATTTTGTTGAGGATTTTTGCACTTAGGTTTATGAGATATTGGTCTATAATTTTCCTTCTTTGGTTTTGTTATTTGGGTAATGTTGGCCTCATAGAATATTAGGAAGTATTCACTTTGCATCTGTGCTCTGGAAGAAATGAGAGAGTACTGAAATGATTTCTTCCTTAAATGCTTTATTGAATTTACCAGCAAACCCATTTCAGCCTGGTTCTTTCTGACTTGAAAAGTTATTGATTATTGACCCAGTATAACTAATAGACATTG
Organism: Tupaia tana; assembly: GCA_026018925.1. Lineage (NCBI taxonomy): Eukaryota > Metazoa > Chordata > Mammalia > Scandentia > Tupaiidae > Tupaia > Tupaia tana. The sequence continues at coordinate 245,428,086 of JAKSZU010000001.1, read as the reverse complement.
TACTATTTAGATTGTCCGTTTCTTCTTGTGTGAGCTTGGTTAACTGTGTCTTTCAAAATTCATCCATTGTATCTAGGTTGTTAAATCCGTGGACAGATTTGCTCATAGTATTTTATTTTATTGTTCTTTTAATGGTCATGGTCTCTGTAGTGATGCATCTTCTCTTATTTTTCACATTAGTAATTTGTATCTTCTTTTTTTTCCCTTGCCTAGCCTGGCTAGAGAATTATTAATTTTATTAGTATTGTTTTAAAAGTTCATACTTTTATTGATTTTTCTCTTGATTTCCTATTTTTATTTCATTACTTTCTTTTTACTTCTTTTCTTCTATCTTGTTTGGATTTAATTTTCTCTTCTCTTTCTGATTTCTTAAATTAAAATTTTATATTATAAATTTAAGAACTTTGTGCTTTTCTAATATGTGCATTGAATGCTATAAATTTTTCTCTATGTACTGTTTTCTCTAATTCCCACAAATTTTGATGTGATTATATTTTCATTCAGTTCAAAATATTTTTTAAATTTCTTTTTTTGAGATTTCTTCTTTGATCTATATGTTATTTAAAGGTATTTCTTCAATATCCAAATATTTTGGGATTTTTCCAGTTATCTTTCTGTTATTTACTTCCGGTTTAATTCCATTGTGTTCTGAGATCAGATATTATATGATTTCCATTCTTTTAAATTTGTTAAGGTGTGTTTTACATTGTGATCAGTCTTGGTGAATACAGCATATGATTTTGAGAAGAATGTTCTGCTATTGTTAGATGAAGTGGTCTACAGGTGTCAATTATATACAACTGATTAATGGGGTGGTTGAGCTCATCTATGTCCTACTGATTTTCTGCCTTTGCCCACTATAATTGTGGATTTACTTATTTCTCCTTTCATTTATATCATTTTCTGCCTCACATAATTTGACACTCTGTTGTTAGGTTCCATACACATTAAAGATCGTTTGTGTCCTCTTGGAGAAATTGATTTTCTCATTACAAAATGCTCTTATTTATCTCTTACAACTTCCCTTGTTTTAAAGTCTTCTCTGTCTAAAATTAACTTAGATACTCCTGTTTTCTTTTCATTAGTGTCAGCATGGCATAGTTTTCTCCACCCACTTTCTTCAATCTAAATGTGTCTTAATATTTAAAGTGGGCTTCTTGTATAAAGCATCCAGCTGGGTCTTGTAGTTTGATTTACTCTGATGATCTTTTAATTGGTATATTTAGACCTTTGATGTTCAAACTGATTATTGATATGGTTGAATTAGTATCTCCCATATTTATCACTATTTTATATATATTGCCTTTATTCTTTAGTTCTATTTTTAATCCTCTACTCTCTTTTCTAAGCGTGTCACTTATAATTCTTTTTCTTTCTTCCTTTTTTTCTTTTTTTTTTTTTTTTTTTTTTTCTTTTTAAACTGTGTCTTGATGCCCTAGAAGTTGGAATCTGCCAAGGGTCTTTTTGAAGTTAATGGAAAATATGTATTATGAAGAAAACTATATAGAACGAATTTCAAAATTCTTTGTTATCAAAATAAATTCCTATTTTAAATCTGTTTTCCACATACTTTTTGAAGTCTCCTCACATAATTTAATCCAAGTACTCTATTAACTAACACTATAATGGTTCACAGTTACTATGAGAACATTCTAGTAACAAAATTATTTTAATTTCTCCCTCTCATCAGTTATTTCATGGTGTCATTTATTCACTTAGACATAAGTGTATACAAGTATATATATATATATATACATAAGATATGTATAGCTTACATGATTGAATACATGGTTACTATTATTTTGAAGAAATTATTGTTAGATAAGTTAATAAGAAAATAAAAGCTTTTATTTGATATTCACTTTTTTTTTCTTTAATGCTATTTTTTTTCTTTATGTAGTTCTGAGTTTCTGACCTGTATTATTTTACTTCTCTAAAGAACTTCTTAGAAATATTTCTTGCAAGGCAAGTTTACTGGCAGCAAATTCCCTCAGTTTTTGTCTGAGAAATTTTTTAATTTTTTCTTCACTTTTGGAGGATAATTTCACAGGCTGAAGAACCCTAAGTTTGTATTTTTTTTCTCTTTCTCTCTACATGTTAAATAAATATTTCACTTCACCCTCTTCTTGCTTTCATAGTTTCTGAAAACTCAGAAGTAATTGTTATCTTTTTTCCTTCATAGGGAAGGTGTTTCCCCTCTCTGACTTTCTCCAGGATTTTTCTATATGTTTGATTTTCAATGGTTTGAAAATAATATACCCAGTTGAGTTTTCTTTTCTTTTCTCCCTCTCTCTCACTTTGTTTTTGGCATTTATGCAGCTCAGCTTTCTCTGAGCTCCTTCTATCTATGGTTTGGTGTCTGACATTTATTTGGGGATAACTCTTAGTGATTATTGGTTCAAATATTTCTTCTTTCTTGTTTTCTTCTCCTTTCGGTTTTCACATCATGCATATGTTACATCTTTTGTATTTTCCCTGTAATCCTTGGTTATTCTATTATAGGTTTTTGCTGTTTCTTTGTTACAGACTTTATTTTCTTTGCTTTTCTGTTTTGGAGATTTCTATCAATATATTCTCAAGTGTAGAGATTTTTTTCTCTGTTGTGTCCAGTTTAATAAACCCATCAAAGACGTTCATTTATGTTATACTGGTTTTTGTTTATTTGTTTTATTTTTTTATCTCTAGCATTTCTTTTTTGGTTCTTTCTTAGGATTTTCATCTTATATTGCCCATCTGTTCTTACATGCTGTTTACTTTATTAAAGCACTTTGTATATTAATCACTGTTGTTTTAAAACCCTGGTCTGATGATTCCAGTATTTCTGCCATGTTTGGTTCTGATGACTGCTCTGCTTTTCAAATTTTGTTTTCTGTATTTCAGTGTGCATTATAATATCCAGACATAATGCTCCAAGTACTACTATAAATTGGTTTTTAATAATGTGGTAAGTTATGGGAAGAGGGAAGTATGCTATAGTTCTGTGATTAGGTCTCAGTTTTTTAATGACTCTATTTCTTGAAACAGTGAACTTCACATGTGTTTTTCATTCCTTTTCTCCTTTCTTTGGTAGAACAGAATGGATAGAGTTCCATGGAGTTGGGTATTTCGCTTCTCTCACTTGGAAGGCTAGCACTGGGTGGAGTTGAGTATTCTTCTTCCCTGAGGTTATTAAGGCTCTGATAATATCCCAGCACATTCAGAGTTAACAAGATTCTTTTTTGAGGGTAGGCCTTGTTAAAAGAACAGAGTATTCTGGTATATCTCAAACTAGTTCATTTACCTCTTCCTCTGCTGGAAGTTGGAGTTTATTTTTCTCTGATATTTACTGTGAGGACCTGGCCAAACTCCTGTAAAAAAAACTGTACAAAGATGTAAAGGCCTTCCTGTGATTGGGTCTCCTGGAGTTTTTGTTTTGTTTTGTTTTTGATCTTTGCTATAGGATGCGTGTGCTTACTGGACAGAGAGAGAGACAGAAAGCAAGAAATCACCCCCCAGGAGGGATGGGCGCACCTCAATCCCTTCTCCTTCATTCTTTTGGGATCTTGGGCACGAACGCACACACACCTGTCATGAGTTTTACGCTGAGGCGTCCAGGACTCAGACTGCTTTCAACTATGTAGGAGTTCCACAACATAAACATTACGCCATCTGCTGATCCTCTCCTGGAGTTTTTTTTTTTTTTTTTTTTTTTTTTACAGGTTTTTGCCATAGGGCGCCTTCACTCGTCAGGCAGAGAGAGACAGAGAGACAGAAAGTGAGAAATCACCCCCCAGGTGGGATGGCCACGCCTCAATCCCTTCTCCTCCATTCTCCTCTTGGGATCTTGGGCACGAACGCACAGGCGCCCGGTGTGAGTTTTAAGCCACCGGGTCCGGGACACGAACCGTGGTTGACTACATGGGAGTCCAGCGACATAGCCATTACGCTAACTGCTGGTCCCTCTCCTGGAGTTTTTAACTCCAGACTTGCTCACAATGAGCCTCCAGCAATTCATCCACTGAAGATCAGGTCCCTGCAATGGTCTCCACCTGTCAGTCTCTCAGGTGAGCTGTGGTTCTCTCTTTGCCTGGAACTGCCTTTTACTCTCTGTCCTCGCCTCTCTTATGGGTCTAAGAAGCGTTGTTTTTTCAGCCTATTCAGTTTTACTTAAGATGGAATGGCTTCCAAGTTCCTTGCATGTGAAACTGGAAACCAGTATCAGCGACCATTAACTTCCCTAATAACAAATGTTAAATAAGAATACAGTGGAACTTCTGTTAGTTAATAAATGCATATAATCAATGAGAACAAATTTAGAGGAAGGCAAGGCTTCTGTATATAGCTCTCGAAGGCAAATTTGTAGAGTTTAAAGGGACTTGAATTGACTTAAAAGGATGAGAAAGATTTAGAGAGAGAAGGTGTGCTGTTTTTCATTTAGAAAGTCGATATGCATTTACTAAGTGTCTATTAGTTGTGAGTAAAGGGGCCAAATCAGTCAAAATGTAAAGACACTAAATTCTCCTTTTTTAAGTTAAAATAACTGAGGAAATAAGCTATGGTCTACATTTTATTTATTATTCCTCCCTCTTTTGGGTGAGCAGACATTTAAATAGCTATAATCAACCACCAATGAAAGTTTTGTGCACCTAAGTCATTATAAATTATTTCATTCAGTGGGCATATGTACAAATGGTAAAATATATGATTTCCCACAATGTAAGAGTTTACAACCTTGTTGGTAAATGAACATCTAAACATCTAAACTTTCAAATATATTGAACCTTAAAACCTTGGAATGTTGACATTTAACTCCATTAGGAAGACCTTTAGAAGAAACTGGAAAAGAAAAATATAGAAAGGGACATTTAGGGAAAAAAAATGTATTCTGTATACCATTCTGCCCTTAAGATACATTAGCAAATTATGTAATAAAATTCCTTAGCATAATGCATTATATTTGGCATTCTGTAAGGTATTCACAACCCTTTTCTATAATTTTCTATAATCCTTTTCTATAATATCCTTTTCTAACTTCTATAATTTCTCATATTCATTGTGTCTTAGCCATCGAAGTCAACTGCTATGGCCTAGATCTGTGCAACAGCCAAAAGAAAAAAAAAACGACTATAGAGTAAGAAGCTTAGGATAGGTTAGTGTAAAACTAGACCATAGGTTAGTATAAAAACTTGAAAACTTTGAGGAGACCCCCAGTTAGCGTAATGGCTATGTCACTGGACTCCCATGTAGTTGACCGTGGTTCAAGTACCGGACCCAGTGGCTTAAACTCACATCAGGCACATGTGCGTGCGTGCCCAAGATCCCGAGAGGTGAATGGAGGAGAAGGGATTGCGGCATGGCCATCCTCCCTGGGGAGTGATTTCTCGCTTTCTATCTCTCTATCTCTCTCTGTCTTTCTGGCAAGAGCACGCGCCCTATAGCAAAAACCTCTCCAAAAAAAGAAAAAAAAAAAACTTGAAAACTTTTAGTTGGTAAATACGGAAAATTAGGAGTTCGTTATTGTGCAGTTAATGAGATATCTCAAGTGAGCCTGCACGTCTAGCCTTTGGGAGTTCAAGGGTTCTACCTGCAGAAGCCAAGTCTGACTAGATTCTTAAGTAGTTTGGTTCCATGTGACACACATGCTGACATTTGTACTTCAGAGCTTAAATATTTAGGGATAACAATTCTGGGTCCCACAGTTGCCTAGATTTCCTGAAGTTGTGATAGAGAGTCCAAGTACCTCTTGAAAAATTGCACCTGAGAGAATTCTGGAGCTCTACCCACTCTCGTTTCTGCTCAGAAAAGTTAACTTCTGTTCCTTTCCTGGTTTTGCCCTCCCCTACATATTTTCTCTCTCACTCTAAAAATGGTAATTTTAGACTAATGTGGTGAGCATGACATGGGATGGCATGCGATATACTATATAGTTAATATAGTCTCTGTAATTTAGGCAAAAATCTTGATTTATCTATTTTTCAACAACATATGAAAGACAATTTAAAGCCTGTAGATCATAGGCCTACGTACAATCTAATATGGGCGTGGGCCACTCCCATATTAGTAGGTGGCATGCCCACTTAATGTTGCAGCATAGTTATGCAGAAGATGTCCCTGCTTGAGCCACCAGGTGTTTCTTGCCTTTTGTGTTTGTATTTTATAGGCTACCTTGTTACCTTAACTCTTGGAGGTGTCAGTGCTCTCCCATTTCTAGTGAAAGAAGAATGAAATACAAATGTTTGGCATAGTTAAATTTACTTAAAGTGAACAAAAACCTAGGGAAATTTTAGGAATTTCCAGCTTCTTATGTAAAAAGGAAGGCTGATCTGCTATTTCCAACATACTCATCATCCAATGGAGAAAATTCTCTACTGCTGTTGTAAATAGTTACACTTGCCTTTATCAAACTCAGTGTTAATTATTTCTTTCTGTCATCTCCACTAATGAATCTACTGAATTAAGTATGCTCCCCATTATACTTTCAGGATGTGTGAATATAGGCTATTATACATTGTAATAATTAGAATCCTCTAAATGCACTCTTTACTTATGGGAAAAAATATATTTTTACATGTGTTCTTAGTTGTCCTTTTTTCAAAAGCACCTCCCTTGAGTATCCCAAAGACTTTCTACTTATATTTTGCATCTGGTCTGCATCCACCTCTCTTGTTCTGAGCTCAGGATTTCTGTAGAGAGATATTGGTGATTAATAATAATTTCTTTAGGAGATTTCTCATTTTTTATTATAGATATACACTTATACACACACACATACATATTTTGCTAATTGTAGTTAAATGTAGTTCATTCCATGGCATGAAATGGTTACTTTCTAAAGCTCAGAGAAAACAAAATTTCTTTATACAGCTAAGGAGAAGGGTGGTTTGAAACCCAATTGAAATGACTGTTTCATTCTAATGACCAGCTAGAGTAGGCCAGGCGTGTTCCTGTTAGGTATTTCATGATTATGGAAAAGATACCAAGAAATTATCCAGGGCAAGGACTATTTTTACTTCTTAATGATTGAGATACACCTAGTTACACCCGTAGCCCAGAAACACCAAACATGTTTGTATGCTGGTTTTGTGTGGAGTTGGCCTACCTCCAAGTAACGTGCAAATGGCAATAATCCCTTGAGTGTTGTATTTCTTCATTGACTTCTTAGTTACTCTTGGAAAAACAGACTTCTAAAGAGACTAGTGACCTCCTTCTAAACTAGACAAATCCAGTAGAATTTTTTTTTTCAGCCTTCTTTGTCCATATTTCAACTTGCATTTGGCATTCTTAATTCTTACAGTTTGTTCTTTTATTTTTTATTCGTCCCATTTAGTTTATTGATAGTGAATGTTCCTGTAGGATTATTTTTATGTATTATGCTTTCTACTTTTGTAGTTCTTTTGAAATAAGGAGAGTATAAATATCATTGCAGTTTGCACTGGTTAGCATTAGACTTAACCGTAAGAAATCAAGACCTAAAATAATAGAGACATAAACAAGACATAAGTGGTTTTTGTCTTTTTCTCATGTAAAAATCTTGATAAAGGCAATTTGGAACAAATGTGGTAATTCTGTCCCACAAAGTCCTTAGGGATCTAGGCTCCTTCCAGCTTTCTGCCCCATACTCGTGATGACCAATTGTCCTTCCATATCCATATCCTAGGCAGAAGAATAGACATGAGAAGAGAAAAGAAAGAAGGAGAAAAGTATTCATGTACCAGCTATCTTTTAAGGTTTTTAGAAAGTGCTCTATGGACATTCCACTTATATTTCATTGGTCAGACTTTGTCACCCAGTGAACCTGGCTTCTTGTAAAGAAGGTTAGGTTGTGTACTCTATTCTGGGTAACCATGTACCCATATAAAAATTCTATTAATGTAAAAGAAGAAAACAGTTATTTGAAAAGATATCCTTCTACATTTTCTTCTAGCAGTTTTAATATTTGCTTTTCATAAGTCTGTGTTTTATTTACCTAGACATAATTTTATTCATGGCATTAGGTAAGAAGTCTATTTTGACTTTCCTTTTCTATCAGGTAATTAATTATGAGAGAATCTTTTATTAATTTTCTGTCAATAATCTATAATAGCATTTCTAACAACAAGTTCCCAACAAAATTGTAGTCAGAAGAAACAATTTTTAGTGTGGTAAAGTATGGTTGGGTGAATATAGATAGCAACAAATTGTGTGTCTCAAAATAACTAAAAGGGAAGATATTGAATATTTCTAACACAGGTAATGCCAAGTGATTGAAGTGATGACTATGCTAATTACCCTGATATAATCATTGCCCATTATATTCTTATACTGAAAAATCATATTGCACCCTCACAAATATGCACAATTATTATGTGTTTAAAAAGTTTCCAAATATGCATGGGTCTGGTCTATCCCTGTGCTCTCTATTCTAAATTTTCCTTGTCTATTTTTTTTCTTTATACCAATACTATATGACACCTTCATTATTAGATTGATTCATAATAGATTGCTGGCATTTTTTTTTACCTATAAAAATGTCAGTTTCACATAATTCAAAACTAATACTGTAGTTTCATAATGAGCTTTGTTATAGCCAATTCCTTTTCCTACTTCCTTCATCGATACATTTTTTTCTAAGGAGTGTCTTTATTATTGGCACTTGACTCTTTCATATAAATTTTAGAATTAGTTTTCCATATTCCAGAAAAGAATACTTCAAGCATTTTAATTTTAATTTTTTTGCATTTATAGGTTATTTTGTGAGACAATTGACATTCATTTGTCATTGCATCTTCTTATCTATGAACATGGTATATATGTCTATTTATTTGAATGTTCTTTAATGTTTTTCAGCAAAGTTTTAACATTTTTGATAAATATATTCCACATCTTTTGAAGTGTTCTTTTGGTATAATCTTTTTCAAATGACTAGTTATTTTACATACAGTAATTTTTCATACAATTTATTTTCTTACTTCTAGAATCTCATACCTACCTCATGAATTAAGGGTTTCCTTCTATACATTCTTTAAGTCATCCTTTAGTGAGGGTGTGGTGGTAGTTAACATTTTCTCACTATTTTTTTTATCAGCAAAATGTTTATTTCACTCCTTTTCTTGAGTAAAGTTTTAGTATGAATATAGTAATAGATATGCCATTATTTTCCCTGAATAATTTGGAGACACATATTATCATTGTTTCTCAGATTTTTGTTGAGAGTCCACTGACTGTCTATTACTGATTTGTATGTTTCTTTTTTCTCTCTACCTGCATTTTGGATTTTCACTTTGGCCTTGATGTTTTGAAATTTCACTACCCATCATGTTTAGAACTGTGAATTTTCTTTTATTTAATCTTATTGGTATTTGTTATACTTCCTAAATTGAGGATACATGTCTTCCATTGAGTCCAAAAAATTGAAAAACATTATTTTTTAAATGTTAATTCTTTTCCATTTCTGTTTTTTTCCTTTGTTAACCCCAGATATATGTATATACGTGTGTAGCCTTATCATTCCTTTCTCCAAGTTCTTTAATATCTTTTTCTTTATCTTATTTCAAGATTGCTGTATTGCTTTTGTTTCTTCATGTCTTTTTTATGAGTTCTCCAATCCTCTCTTTAGCTGTGTCTAAACTGTTGCTTAACAAATTCACTGAATTTTATATTAAAAATTTATATTATTTATTTATTAAATTTCTTTTAGTTCTTGTTCAAATATTTCTAGTTGATTCTTGGAAGTAGCATGTTCTATATTCTTATTTTTAATGCTTTTCCTCAAAAACATTTAAAGCATACTTTTAGATAATTTGTCTGATTCTTCAACTATCTGAAGACTTACTTTTCTGCTTCCTTGTTTTAAAGACATTGTTTAATTATGTTTTTGATCATTTTATTCTTCCATTTGGCTGATACTAATTTATGGAGATGCTGAGAAACCTGGGTTTGTTAATGGATGGGAGAGTGTTGAGCTGCGTTGTGAAGTCCTTGGTACTTTGAGGGGTCCAGATCACTAAAATTAGAGATCTGTCCCTAGGTGCAAAATGAAGTAGGTAGAAAAGAAGACTCAATAGGAAGAAAGGAAAGAAAGGAAGTACACCCAAAAAGGTTCTTGGGCGGGCAGATTGCCAAGTGGCAACCGCACTCGGTACTAGTTAACCATTATTTTTATTACTAGAGGTCATGAATATTCATTAGTGGGAGGCCCCTTATGCTGCCTATGTCCTTTCTTTAAATTTGAATCCACACGTTCTTTTCCTGCACCTGCGCACCTTCCTCACAGGTAAAGAATGAGTAACTTGATCACCTAATCGCACATGCCCAACATGAGCCAGGTTGCCCCAATTAGACCGCTCAGTTAGTCCATCGCCCAATGGGAATTAGGGCATTGACCAAAACGCTTGCTTAGGTCTTTTTGATAAGAGAAAAATTTACGAATCATTCCTGTGCGCTTTCCTCAGGCCTCAAGGAAGGAAGATGACAAATTGCTTCGCCTTCCTGGAGCCTGGAGCTAGATGAGCCTTTCGCTTTTCTCTTAGGGCTGTCCGCTCATGACTAACTGCCTATCACAGGTTAAGGAAATGTTTCTGTAAACAGGGTCTGTGTTTATTCTGCCAGGTGTCATGGACCACAAACAGCCTGGAAACCTTTAAAATTATCTTTTGGGGCCAGCAAGTAGCATGGTGGTTAAGGTGCTAGATTCCCACCTAGCTGACCACAGTTTGAGTCCTGGACCTGGTGACTTGCTTTCTCACTTTCTCTTTCTATCTCTGGTTAGTGACCATGTCCTATAGCAAATTTGAAAAATAGTAATAATAAAGTAATAATAAAAGTTATTTTTAAAAATTCATCTTACTTGAAGTCTACTGGAATGCAAAAGTAAATGTCCAAATCTCCAGCACAGGCGATGGCAGGATTTTCATTATAAATTTCCAGTGGAAGGCTCATTTTTTTTTTTCCTTTCTATTAAGGCTTAAGGCAAATTGGCTCCGCTCTTGCTGTCTTTCCCAGTGGATACATTTTTTTCTGGCTTTCATTTTTATTGTGGGAATATCCCTTCAAGTAACCCAACTTTCTGTAGGTGTCTCAGATTTGATTTATTACTTTGAGCCAGACTGAGGTCTTTCTCACCTTTCTCAGTCACACCTGTTAAAACCTGAGCATCTAGATTTCAGGACATCAGAAAGATCAGAAGATGCCTCAGGGCAGTCTGTGACTTTAGTACATGTTTACACTCAGTATCTGACTCTTTTGGGCTTTAGACTTATTTATTTTTTATGTAGAGACACATATGGAGAGAGGCCCTGAGGTGTGAGGACATGCTCTGAGCAAACACCACTTGTTCCTTTGGGCTTTGGCAGAAGCTTGCAACTTATCCTTTCCTTGACCCTCATTGCAGGCAGAGCAAAGGGTGGGTGTTCCAACAGACACATCTGATGGAATTTAGGAAACTTCTTGACCCCAATTAGCAAACTCCAATCCCTGCTCTGCATCTGTAAAATTCTTGAGCCTTCTCTGGGCGTGGTGGTGCCCGCCTTATGGAGAGATTCTTTAGCCTTATGTTTCTTCCCCACACCTGCAGCTAGGCTTCTCTATTAGAAAAGAAGATAATGGAATTTTCTCTTGATGGGATTATCACCAAGGGATACACCTGGCCCAGTATGTCTAAGCCCTTATAGATTTGTTACCTGCTTCTTGTCTGTAACACATCATCAACATATCTATGGAATGTCATAAAATATACATATGTAGTGTCACCTTGTACTATAAATAAAGATGCCCTGTTTGGGTGGCTCAAGTTATGGCACAAGTTGCTTGGGCTACAAAGGCTCAGGCTGCCTGCGTCTGCTTCTACTCTGTCTCTCTGTTTCATTCTTTCTGATTCCCCCGTCCTCTAGAGATGAAGGGCTTCCTCTTTCTCTTCCCCACCATTAGCCCCCTAATCATGATTCAGCTAGAGCCAAGCCTAGGGGCAGATGTTGACATTTTTAATCTGTGAATTTATCTTAGTTTCTTTGTTGTTCATCTATGTATTATATAAAATCTAACTGATTTATTTTATCCAGAATTTCTTCAGGTTTATGGTACAAAGTTTTCCTAGCATACATAGCCCACTATATTGCTGAAAGCTAAACTTACTGCCATTCTTTCCTTAGGAATGTTAGTTCTAATGATTATCATCAATTCAATGCTAGAGATGGTGAATCCCCAAACCGTACCTTCTGACATACACTCCCATCTACTTTCTCTTTCCTGTATGCATTTTGAAATATGAACTACAATACCAAGTTCAATATTTCACCAGCTATTAAAATTCAAGGTGCCCAAAGTAGAAATGATCTTCCTCCATAGTTGATTTTCCTGTCAAACTTTGATATTTTGTTATTATGAGATGCCAACATTATTCCTAGTTTTATCGTGTAAACTTTTATAATACCTGAAATAATTATGACAATTTTATAACCTTCATGCAACTGTCATTGACTCCTCTGTTTGCTCCAATACCAATAAATTATCATTTCTCTTTTTCATCTTCATGAAACAAATCTATTATTTTATTCTAGTCATTTTCCATTCCTTTATCAAAGTCTGGTTGGGATTTAATTTCTGTAACAAGAAGAATTCTAGTTCTCTACACCCAGGGAGGTTTGAATCTTACAGTGTCCTGAGATGCCCACCTCCTTCCTCTTGACTTCTATAATTACTGCTGGTTGCTTAAGAAATCATTGCCCCTTTGGCTCCTCCTCTAATTTTTTTCTTCCTAATTTTAAGTACATATGACATTTATTTTCTGTATTTTTAAAACAAAATAGCTACAACATGTAGCTAAATAGTAACAATTTTTTCCTTTTTAAATGAACTTTCACTATAGGTAAGTAGCTCAAAGTCATTATTTTATCCTTCTAATGATAATTATAGTGCTGATTCATAGGTAGTGTTTAATACATATTTTTTTAGACTGAATTTTGTGGAAAGAGTACTGTTCCCTAGGAAATGAGAAAAAAAAAGGTGCTCATTCCTCCTACAACTGCCACCAACTGCAATGAAGTTTCTGACTTAACATGTATATTTAGAAGACAATTTCTGTGTGACTTGATGGGTGGTCAGACACTTTTTCTTTAAATATAAATATTCTTGCATTGTAGATATGCTTTAAAATGAAGCTTTAAACAAAGAATCTAATTATTGGCTAGAAATATGAATCATTAAAAGTCAGTATTTTTACTCTGTTCCAGAGAATTTGTTCTATCCTTTGGTTTATTAACTTACTGGCTTCATTTGAGTCTCCAATTCTAATTTACCACTCATGATATTAAGTTTTTAAAACCTCATGGATTATATAAATCATGTCTCCTGTACTCCATGAGGTATAAAGAATTTCTGACTTAGATCTAGAGAAACACATGTTTAGTTTACTCGCTGTTACAGAGGCTGTTATAGATAGTCCTGATGAACTATGACCATGTAAGCAGTGATCTTACTTATTTTATTAATTCTACCTTTAGTGAGCTCCCACTATCATTCTTTGAATATGGTAGATGCTCAATAAATATTTGCTTAATAAGTGAACAAAATAATATGTGCTTATAATAAAGTTAATTCAGAAACACTTATGTTTATGTAAGGTAGGCTTTGTATAGTATCCTATTATCATAATAATATTTATATATGGTCATTCAAGTAAACTAGCATTCTTATCTCAAAGAATTTATTTGCTATTCAATAAAGTAATGTGTTAATGAAAATAGAGATGATGGGAAGGGTCACGAGAATGTAAGAATAGCAGACAGGTGTCCTACAATACACTTAACTTTTTAATTAACAAATACTGTAATTTCAAGTGATAGTCTTATTGCAGTATAAACAGAAGACAGCCTGAGTAGTCAGAATATCTAGGTTCTTACTGTAGTTGTTACTATCTATGTGATGTGGGGTGTTATATCACTTGACTAGTCTAATTTCCTTACTTAAAATGAAAAGACTAAGTTTAGTTTGCTAAGGGCCCTTCCAGCTTCCAGAAATTTTCCATATCTGATCATTTCTCCACATAAATTGTATGTTCCAAACTCAAAGGTCCACAGTGGGAGGCAAGAAACATCCCTATGGCTACAAAGCCTGAGTGGATAGTTTTAATGTGAAAAAGCATGTTTGATGTGACCAAATCTTCATAGTTTCAAGAAAGAGGCTAAAAATTAGATTTGCATGTGAATTTTAAATTTTTAAATTTTGACTGTAAACTCAAGTCTCTTTAAAACACTCTTCAGTCCAAACAAAACATAACAGTCAGTTGGGCTTGGCACACAAGCTGTGAGTTTGTGCTTTAAAATTTTGTTTTTACCCTTACTGTTTTCAATGACTACTCTTCCAATCAGGGAACAACAGTTGCTACACATTATTTTTCTGCTGCCTACACAAAGAAGAGATCAAGCCCAGTACAACTGAATCATAATACATGTAGGTTTACCATTCAAGGATAACTTTGTAATGATGATGTGAGGTCAGATTTGACTTTAGATTTCCAAGGTATGATACACCAGAGTTACTTTACCTAGTCCTAATTAGAAAATTGTCACATTATTAAGGAGAAGAGATAAGATGTCTAGAAAGGGCTTCAAATGTACTAGAGGCAACAACTCGGCAAAAACCTTGAGGTCTATTTCTCATTTTTAATCAAAGAGAGAGAACATGAAGTAGACTCTGTGAGGGAAGAATGCTGTTTCATATCTAACCCAATTGTATTCTTCTACAAGTTTTATGCATGGTGAGGTCATCTCAACTTAATTAAAATTTAATTGAATCAGAATGGTGTGGCAGAAAATCACATGGACATTGGAGTCAGACTTGGGTGTGAATCCAATTTTTAGTCACTAACTAAATGACCTTAAAGTTATTCATCTTGTCTGTGCTTCAGATACCTCTTCTACAAAAAAGGAATAATATTAACCTCTGAGGCTTATTGGGGGAAATTGAAATAACATATGGGCTGATAATAAATGATAACTGAAGTTAAACTAAATTTAATATACTTCTCTTTGGAGTCCCTGCTATGTTAATATTCCTGTGTATGCCCTGTGGAAGAAATAAAAATAAATAAAGCATTATTTCTGTGTGCAGAGATGAAAAATATTCTAATTGGAGAAATAACATATAACCATATATAGTTACATTCATGGTAGACTTTAGTGTGTATTAGCAAACAGAAGGTATGAGAGCATATACAAGAAAGAGTTCTACATTACCTCTTTCATGAATACTTTTGTTATACTCCTAGTTGAGTCATAGATATTTTGTTAGGAAAAGGTACATTAAGAAGAATTGCTAGGAAAGTCCTTTCGGGAAAAGAAAACTGTGTATCAGGAAAAGAAAACTGTGCATAAAATATACAGTGAAGATATCCTAGGCAATTAGAAGGAAAGGTTTTGGGTAACGTGTATAGTATCCCCAACTGGACTGGTGGGAAATGTATTCATATTGAAAAATTCACTTTATAAGCTAAGTGGTGTATAGTGATTGAATATATAAAATAAATTAAAATAAAATATATTAAATAAAACAAAAAAAGGAAAGGTTTTGGGAAGATATTGTATTAGGACAGGTATTTAACTCCCCTGTTACCAGATTCCAATTGAAATGATCAAGGTCATGCAAAAATGTGAGAAAGCTAGAAATTATAAAATCTACATTCTAAAAATAGCAGGTAAGGGACCAACAGATAGCATAAAGGCTACATCACTGGACTCGCAAGTAGTCAACTGTGGTTGAAGTCCTGGATCCAGTGGCTTAAACTCATGCTGGACATGTGTGCATGCATGCCCAAGATCCGGAGAGGAGAATGGAGAAGAGGAGAATGAAGAAGAAGGGATTGTGGCATGGCCATCCTCCCGGAGGTCAATTTCTCGCTTTCTGTCTCTCTGTCTCTCTCTGTCTCTGGCAAGCGCATATGCCGTATAGCAAAAACAAACAAACAAACAAAAAAACAAAACAAAAAACAAAACAAAACAAAAACCCTCTCCAATAGATAGATAGATAGATAGATAGATAAATAAATAAATAAATAAAAAATAAAAACAGCAGGTAATTTTAGCTAGGTACAGTTCAAAGAAGGACAGATTAAATAAAGCATAGAACATCAATGCAAACTTTTCCTCCTATAAAAAACAGGTGCTCTTTGGGAAAGCAGAGATGTGAGGAGACTCTGGAAGAGCTCTAATTCAGAGGAATGGCAGGCCTGGGTAAGAAGTCACAAGGAGCAAAGGCCAGATCAAATGTTTTCATGCTAGAGAATTAGAGGAAGTCCTACTTTCTTTAGCTTCTATTGTTTTAGCAAAGGTCAAGTGTGATTGACTGACTATCTTTCTTCATGTATAATAAGACACAAACTTAAGGACATATCACCAAACACATACAAAAGGCACTATCATTCAAAAGGAAAGGCTACCTTTTCTTGACTGGAAAAGAAAAATTTAGAAGTATTTTCATTCCTACTATTAACATGATTCAAGAAGTTGCCACCACTATGAAAACTGAGCAAGTGGTTATGAAAAAAAAATCTAAAATCAAGAAAAATTTCATAGAAATTTAGAAAAATGTTTAATTAAAGGAGACAGTTGGGCCAGCAGATATAGCTGTTATGTCATTGCTGGACATGGCAGAATGCGGTTGGAGTCCTGGATCCAGTGGTTTGAGAATCCTGTGGGGCTCATATGTATGTGTGACCAAGATCCCTGGATGAGAGTGGAGGGTGCAGTATGGCCACTCCTTTTGTGGGGGGGCGGGGCGGTGATCTCTCACTTCTCACTGTTTCTGTCTCTCTCTCTCACCAGTGAGCACACAAAAAATTGAGACAGTGAAAAATTGATTGAATACTCTGAAAACTGAATAATAATGCTTAAAGTATGAAAATTTCTACAAGAACCAGTGGATAAAAAAAATGAGATTTGGGGGAGGGAAAAAGAATTAGACTTATGAAAGAAAAAAATCTCACATAGAATGAAAATCTGTAAGGAACAAAGTGACAAAACAGAATAATAACTAAGAGTGAAAGAAGAAATTGTTTAAGAGAACTCACCAAACAGGTAAATTTAAAGGAAAATTGAAAAATCAAAAATGAAGTAAACTTTAAGATATAGAAGTTTATTGAAGTTGGGTGAAAAATAGCAGAGACTTGCATTATACTTCTCCAAAATAGTAAAGATAATAAGGATAGATAACGAACAAAATTGCTTTGTCTTTCAAAAGATTGTTACACAAGAACTTTATGTGTAGGAATATTCTCAACTTTTTTTGCCCAGAAAAAGATATTGTAGACTTTTATTTTCTTTGGATTTTTAAAAATTTTTACCTTTTTAAAATTTATTTATTTTACATTCATTCACTGTACATCATCAGAGCATGCACAATATTTCCCGTCCAGAATAACTGTATTCAGTTTATTCTGAATAATACAGAATTATACAGACTTAATCAGGATATTACCATACATGTTATTGTCAACAAATAATTGTCCATTTCTTGTTTCTTATATATTTTGCTTTTATTTCCCCCCTTGATTCCCTACTTCTCATTCTCTGCCATTTTCCACCCTCCTTCCACACTGTCTCTCGTTGCTTTCCATGCCTTTATTTTTTTCATATTCTATTGAATCACAAAATATCTTACTTAACCTAAATACTTTTAATTGCAAGTTCAGCTGCTATATACATATCTGTGAACACATGTCTGACTTTAGGCATAAAACTCAGTGAGTAGAATGAGCATACTATAAAGTAGCACTTAGCTGAGGCTATCTAGCTTACCGTGGTCATTAAATAGATATTTTTAAATGTACTTTTTAATTTCAAGAAAAGCAGTTTTAGCTTTAATAAATCAAAACAAAAACAATTTTAAGAAAAATTTGCTGAAGACTTAAAGCCAGAAAAAAAGGTTAGGATTCTGTTCAAATAGTAGGTAGATAAACATCAGCAACTCAAGAGAAGACAAAAATCTTTAAATCTGGAAAATAAAGCATAGAATAAAATCAGTAGTGTTTTGTCAAAAGTCATAAAATTCTATTTTACCAGTTCAGTCTCATGTAGTTAATTTCTCTTCTGCTGTAGTCAGATCTTTCCATTTAAATTCTGGAAGTTAACATTTAACTCTGAACTTGTTCCTACCATTACACTGGCCATTTTCTTGGTGGTTTTTTTGACTCTTATTTCTGTGTGTCTGTCTTTAGTTTTTCCTGTATAGTATCCCCTTCAGAACTTAAAGAGCTGGTTTGGTGTTGGTAAATTCTTTCAGATTTTGTTTATCTGAGAATGTTTTTGTCTTTTCTTCCCATATGAAGAATAATCTTTCCAGGTATAGTATTCTTGGTTGAATTTTTTTTCACTTAGCACTTTGAATTTGTTTTTCCATTCTTTCCTTGCTTCCATTGTTTCCAATGAGAGGTCCGCTGTTAGACTGATGGGATATCCTTTGTAAATAACTTGACATTTCTCTCTTATAATTTTAGTATCTTGTCTTTGTCTGTGGTTTTGGTCACTCTGGCTTTAATGTACCTTGGAGAATATCTTCTTGGGTTAATTCTATTTGGGGGTCCTTTGTATTTCTTGGGTCAGCATATTCGAATGACTCTCTAGGTTTGGAAAGTTTTCTTCCAGGATTTCATGGAATAGATTACCAATGCCCTTATTTGTTTCTTCACCTTCTGGATACCAATTATCCAGATATTTGGACATTTAATGGTATCTATTATTTTTTGTATATTATTTCCTTTTTTGGGTTATTTTCTCAGTCTTTTGATGAATTTTTCTAGGTCAGAGGTTCTGTCTTCTAAATCTGAGTTTCAGTCTTCTTCGTGATCTAATCTGCTTTTAATACTTTCAAGGGAGGTTTTGATTACAGCCTTCATATCTAGTTTTGTTTGATTCTTTTATTATGCTATGTATTACCTCTTTCAACTCATGCAAGAATTTCCTTACCACCTGGAACTCATTGTCTCTTTTCTCTTGCATCTCTGTTACTTTGTCACTATGAATATTCTAAATTCTTGATCTGACCTTTCCACAAGTTCCATTGTACTGTCTGTGGATGATGATATTTTTTATGCCTCTGCAGTGATTTCTAGTCATCTGAAAGAAGATACATTTCTTCCTAATTCCTTGATGTTAAATATGATCATTCAGAGGTGTGAGGATGAAGATATCTGCAATCTCTCTGCATTTCCATTTTTCTCCCTTTATGCAGCAGATTTAGTGGGAATTGAGGATTATTCTGACCTTAATAGTATTCAGATATTTGGCTACCATGTACCTAGACCTGTCCAGACACTCAGTGTGTAGAGGCTGAGCAGCAAAGTGATAAAGGTAAAAGAAAAAAGAAAAGGAAAAGAAAACAAAAAAAAAATTTAAAAAGAAAAATTTTTTTAAAAAGCAAAAAATGAAAACTGTGCAGCACAAAAAGGGATTGCTCATAGCTCAAATGTAGATGGCTTCTCAAAGGGCTTGTACTTTACCCCTCCTAAATGGGAGGGGGAAAAGGTGAAAATTAACAAAATAAAGGAGAATCAGAGAGCTAAGAAGTACTGTACCTTAAAAATAAAAAAATAATTAAAAAAATTAAAGAGGGAGAGAGACAGAAGAAAACAGAGGGTGCTCTACCATTCTAGGTCTTGTGGTATGGAGGTGAAGTCTGAGCAGGAAACCTTCAGTGGTCCTAGCTCCTGAAAGGGATTGCTTACAGCTTAAATATAGATGGTGTCTCCAGATATTGTAGACTTTAATGCACATTCTGGAAAAGTAACTGAGAGTTAAAAAAAGAATCATGAATACAGGAATAAAAGCAGAAATGGTGTTCAAAAAACTACTTAGAATATTAGTCGTTATTTCCTAGATAATGAAACAAACTACATACAAAAATAATCTTTAACATAAAAGATACATAAGAAAAGTAAAAACTTAATTTGGTATAAAAATTCAACTCAGATAGCAATAAAAACTGAAAATTGATGAAGAAATTAAAATGATAAGGTAAAATTGTATCATATACACTGGGAGAATAAATGGATATTTTTCATTCTTGATACTAATAACTACAGAATTAGGTTCTAATATATTTTTTAAGTCAAAGTTAGTTAGTTCATCCTTACTAGCAAGAAAATATGATATAAACCTTCCAAATTATTAGAGACTCCCCATTTTTAGGGTCTCCCCATGCTGTGAGGCTCCTGCTCCCATCCAAGCTTCCCTTTAGTTAGGATTTCAGGCATGGACTACCATGCCCAGTGTGTGTAGGTTGACCTGGGATCCAAACCCAGGCAGCATGGCTGAAAAATTGTGCAGAAGAGCCCTACTGCCTACACACATCACTGTGTTCAGACTGGAGTTATTTCTAAAATAACAAAAATGACAAACAACAAACAGATGGCATAGAGTTTCCTGAAGGCTGCATCTGTGAACAATCTGAGAATCAGATTTGGGGTTTGGATGCATTCATCAGCCAATAGGGAGACACAGAATCTTTTTAAGATGAGAAATGGTGTGAACAGGTTTGAGAAGGTTCAGACTGAATTATTGTTATCAGGTTTAAGTGGAAAATTGACTTGAATTTATTATAATAAATTAACATATAGGGAAGTAGAGTTAGGGTTAGGGATAGGGGCTGCAGGGATAGACAAGAGGAGGGATTTTTGATGTCATGGAGATGAACAGTCAAGGGGACTTGATGGAATTCAATGTCAGAGGATACAGAAAAGAGCCAAAGAAATATGGAATCAAAGTTATTGGGATAAAATGGAACTTACCAGGGATAAGATAGTAAAGGAAAGCAGAAAGAAGTAAAAGTTTAGGAAAATGAATGATGAAATTTGATTTTAAACTTTTAAGTTCCTGGTGCTGAAAAGATATCACATCTTTAGGATTTTTGTGTACAAATCCAAATGCTATGCATTAATTATACTCCTATCTAAGTAATCTTTTGGTCAGGTAATGTCACATTGAATAATTCTTTCCATCCGTGACAGCACATGGGCAGAAAATAAAAACAGACTCCCCAGTCCCTAAAAGTCAGTGATCACACAATGACTACTTTTTTTCCCTGCCAAGAGATTGGACACATAGTTTTAGCCCCAGTGCCAAACACTCCATCCAGATCAAAGAGTCCTTAGGTGAGTTCTGTGATTCCCAGCAAGGACTTCTTTTGACCCTAGAAGCAAGGTCCCTACCCTGGGCTTGGTTTCTGAGAGGGTTGGTCTAAGCAGTCTGCAGAGGATGGGTGGGTGGGGGGGGGGTGGGAACCAGGTCTTCTTTCCTCCCTTCACTTGATGCTGTTCTTAGAACTCTGAGATGCTAAAGCATGTTCTAAGGACTTGCTGGTCCCTGTACCCCATCTGTCATCTCAAAAGTGAGCTGTGCTGTTGCTGTGTTTCTCAACCCACAGGGTGGCCAAGAGGTAATTGTTTTGGAGAAGGAATATGGCTTGAAGTAGGTTTCATTGTCTACTCCATGTGCTTAGGGTTCATTGTGGTAAAAGATGGAGTCTATTATGGGAAAAGAGATGGGTGGGCCACTGTCTGAGGCCTTCATTTATACTCTCGCCATGAGTCATGCAATTCATAGGAGTTATTTAATCCCACAGGGGGCAAGCAGAGGCAATGAGAAGGGCAATTAAACATCTAAAACCTAGGAGTATTTTAATATTTTGGTTACTGATGTGAATATGATGAGCATACTGGCTGGTAAGGGGAAAAATTAGGTGTATATTTTTACAAGACTTTCCCCCAAACCACAATTAGAGGCCCACTTAAAGAATCTTTCTAACCCTTTGTGACTCATAACAGACTGAAATCACCATTTCCTTAAGCAGCCTGCTGAAGGGAAGCATAAGAAAAGGGAGAATATGGCTCACACATTGGTCTAAAGTTCCTAAATAAAGAAGACCATTTCCCTCATGCTCCTCCATAATCCATGCCTTGCCTTTCATATCCTTAGCAGCATTCATAAGCTCAGAATGATTCTCAGAGGGTAGATTTAGCCACTTCAGTGACTTTTGTATCTCTGTCCTTATGGAACCTGGCAGCCATCTTTTATAACATGGCCCCTCATTTTATGGCCATAGCTGATTGAATCAAAGGGGACACATCTGTGCCAATGTTCCCAGGTGCTATAATGCAGTGATGGTGGATTGCCCAAGATACCATTTGGCAGAAAAGAGGCCAGTCAAGATAAAAAGAAACAGAGAGGCCAAGATGCAGAGGCCATAGTGCCCAAGAGAAACTAAAAGTTGCCCTACTCCTGGACTTCCCAGCTCTAGTTCTTCTCCTTGTGTGGCCTTTCTCATCTCCTTCTTCTCCCAGCTGAATATGAAATTTTCTGACTCCTGACAGTACAAGCTAGCTAGATTTTTTAGGCCTGCTATATTTGGTAGAACTTAATTCCTTATTCTTAAGATTCAATGATTTACTTTACCAGATTTGGATTATGTTGACCTTTCATGTCTTCTGTAAAGATCCTTGGGCATGAGAGTTTGTAAGGCTTGTGAAGGCCACTTAGACAACATGTGGCAGGTTTGGGTGTGGAAATTTTGTCTTGGTTTTCTTTCTTTGGCTATCTTTAGAATAAACTCTGTTCTGTAACTCAATATCTATCTCATAGAGATATTGATAATCTAACAGAACAATGATAACTTATCAAAAATATCTACAAGCCCGTTGGTACATGTATAGATTCAATTTTTTCTGGTGAACTAATTTTTTTTCTTCTCTTTCTTTAGTCAGTCATCCTTCCTGGCTCATTTTAAATGCTATGTGAATTAAGAGGACAATGAACAAAGATTCTGTGCCATTTCTTTCACTCTTCTGATTACATATTACTTAACTAGTGTTCCCGACTTTGCTAGAAACTAGTTCCTGGGTAGGCAAGATAATGAGCTTTACATTATACTCAATCCAGTCCTTTGGAACAGCTATTAAAACATTTAAACAGTGTATCTCAGTTGATCTTCACTGTCACAGGTAGTGAGAGGCATGAAACTATCTCCTTTGCCAGTGCCTGCTCCTCTGTTACTCTGATATCCAGGGACCTTTGGGCTGCACAATCTGGACTTCCCAACGGGAATTTTCTGCATACTAGCCATGAATTACATGTAGTCCTCTGTGGAAGTACACTTAGCCACAATATGTGGTTGACAGGCTCTCTCTAACCTACTTTTTTGATCATCTTTGTTCATGTTTCTAGGTGTTGCATTCTATTAAAACCCTCATAGCAAATATATAGAAAAAAGAGAGAAGGATCCAAGTTATAGCTTCAAATTTTATATTGCATTCTAATTTGCAAAATGCTTTCACACAAAACCTTACCTGTGCTCAGAAAGTTCCATGAGGTACATATTTTTATCTTAATTTTACAGGTGAGTAGATAAGATTCAAATAAGGTAGTGACTGATAAATGGCCAAGCAGAACTTGATCTCCAATGCAATATTTTTCTACCATTCTTTTACTCAACCACCTCTTCTTGAGACTAAGTGAAATAGTGAATTGGGCCATGCTGGGAGCCAGGCACATGGTAGTGAACTTCTTTTTCCTTCATGAGAGATCAGAGAAAGCTCCCCAGTAGGAGTCATATCCAAGATGGGAAAGAAAAGAGTGGTAGATGTTATTCAGGCAAAGTGGGAGGTCTGGGTGCATTCCAGGCAGGCCAAATTTTTATCTCCAAACTATTCCAATGGATCTGAAAAACAGAAATTAGCAAGGAAGCTAAGAATTAAAGTTCCATAATTGTGCAATCTCATATTTAAAAGATGAAGACATGCATCAATTACATTTCCTTTTTTCTTAAGAATCATATTGTATGTCTTGTCATTACCTTCTTAAGATCAAAGAAAGTTTGACACTTTTCAAAATGACCTTTGATTTTATTAACTTTGGTTTTCATTAAGAATCATATTGAATGTCTTGTCACTACCTTCTTAAGACCAAAGAAAGTTTGACTCTTTTCATCCTGGCTTTTGGTTTTTATTAACGTTATGAATAATAATATTGGGCAGTCTGGTTTGTTTTTACTATCTCAATGATAATTGAAGGCAGAATTTTGGCTATTTTTTTTTTTCCATGAGAACACTTGGGCTGCCTCTTCTTTTGAGGCCATCCTTAGCAAAGGCTTGAAACCTCCTCTTCAAAAGCCAAGTGGTATGGATTGCTCATTCAGTAGTCCTTAGAAAGAGGGATGCTGGGCAGTAGAGCAAGGATCATTCCGGGGTATCCCATGAGGTGTTTCAGCAGAAAAGGAATACATTCATTCAGCTAATCAAAGCCCTGACTTCACTTAGTATCTATAGGACATCTTTCTATATGACAGAGACCTACCAAATTACAGACAGGACTGAAAGGGCATAGTGGTTTGGATGGGTTAGAAGGTTGACATTGTCAGTCCTCAGGTTGGCAGTTGTCAGCAAGTAGAAGAGGCTATCTTCCTTGCTAAATCATTAAGTCTTTGGAGTGGAGTTTTATTATCTTCCTAATTAATCCCATATTCTACTGGTTTTGAGAAGAGTCAACACCCAAATAAATAATTTGGAGGCAGGAGCATATTCACAGGCATGCAATAAGGCAACAGTTTACATAGAACCATTAAAGCAGTGACAGAAAGAGAGGAAAGAACAATAAAGGAATGGGAAATGGAGCCAGGTCAGATTAGATTATATATGTGCATGTAATTTGTACCCAGGACATTTTACATAGGAGAGTCAGGACCTAGTTCAAATTCTGTCTTCAATTACCACTTATTGCTACATAAATTAATTGGAAATAGCTGGGTTGACAATTCATGAGGAAAAATCTCTTTCTAAAATCCATAATTATAGGCTGTTTGTGGCCAGGTGATAGTACAATCGTAGCAGCACTGGACCCACATGGAAGAGGTCCTGTGTTTATATACCAGGGCCTCCCTGTTCATGCTGGATGTGCATGCACATGCCCATGATCGAAGTCAGCTGAGACTGGGAATGGATCGTGGTATGAAGACCCTATTTGAGCTGCCTGTCTTTCTGTTTCTCTCTTTATCTCTCAGTCTCTCTTTTGTGGAAAAAAAATAAACTTTTAAAAATTGTTGGTTAGTTGAAGAATGAGGGGTGTGGGCAGGTTCCTGCTGCTCATCGAATGGCACAGAAGTTAATATATTAGGATGAATTAACAAATTTATAAATAAGTAAATAAAGAAATGAGAAACATCTTAGTATGACTATTTTAGCATTATGATTAAACTAAGAGTTCTTATTATGGAAGAATTCCCAGCTTAGAAGGAGAAACATACATGTTAATGTTTATGATATGATTTAGAGTGCTCTGGCAGACAATATTAAAGGGAATACTATCTCTGCCTGGAAGAATTAGGGAAAGTTTCTTGGTAAAGTATACATTTGATCTGGGTCTTGAATGAATAATAGTGTGCCAGAATGAAAAAGGAGGAAGTATATTCTAGGTTAGAGAATTACCTGTTTGCCCACATATTACCTTTTCTCTCCACTGACTCCTGTAAGATCCCAATGTGATATTTGAGAAAGTTCAAGGGAATTTGATATATTAGAAATAAGAGTCCTGAGAGTAGGGAATTTGATATATTAGAAATAAGAGTCCCGAGAGTAGAGAACAGTGTAGTCCAATAGAAATATAACATGAGCCACAAATGCAAGCCACAAATGTAATTTAAAAATTTATAGTAACCACATTTTTAGAAAAGTAAAGAGAAACAGTTGAAATTAATTTTAGTAATACATTTTATTTAACCTAATATATCCCAAATATTTTCATTTCAACATGTAATTAATATAAAAATATTTTGATGTGATTTTTACATTTTTTTATACTAAATCCTTGAAATCTGTTATATATTTTATATTTTCAGCACATTCCAATTAAGACTAGCAATATTTCTCAAGTGCTCAATAGACATGTCTGGCTAGTGGGTACCATGTTGGACAACTAGGAAAAACCAGTCTGTTAATTTTGGGAAGGAGAATGGGGGCAGGTTGGGATACCACCATGAGGGCAAACCTTGACATGGTAAGAGGGGAAGCTGAAGGAGCTGGTGGCTCAGCAGGAAGCCAGATGCTAGCCCGGCTGGTTTCCTGATCAGGTCCCAAGCTGCCAGTAAGGTCAGTGCTAGTGTCTGCTGCTCCACCCGCAGAAAGTACATCCAAGTCAAGTTTTCCTGAGAAAATTTTCATTTTGCTTTCCTTTTATTATTTTATTTTATTTTAAAAGCCCACAGGCTACTCTTCCCAACACCTAATAATGTCTTTCCCAGCTCTCTTAGGAAACGAGGCCCTGAAATTTCTTTCACATATTAGCCCCAGTGGACCCTGTCTCCATTCCACAGAAACATTGCCCAGAAATGAGCTCACTGGCCTTCCCATCATGGCCCAAGGCAAGTAGTACTGTCTGGGACACTAGAAGCAAAGGTCAGAGAGGAGCTTAACTTCTCTGAAATAATGCGGTGGTATTTCCACTCTTAGAGACCAGTTACAGATGGTGTCTAAAGTGGACTCAGCTCTGGCCTAGGCATTTAGAGAGAATGGGTCTTTGAAATGACTTAATCTCATTATCTAGGATGGTCATAGGAGCCAGTTATTGTAGACTTTACTTGTTGTGTCCTGGTCCTCTGTTCCTGACTAATTCTCTGTTCTGCCCAAACTTCTGGCCTTCATATCCTACCAATACTTAAAATGAAACAGTAGACAGAATGTCACTCTGCTTGACCTGGTCATTTTCTTTAAGAAAGGTTTTTGATTACTTTCCTCCTGCAAGTTCAGAGGAATCTAGCCAAGACACTACTGTAGCTGCCAGATTATGTAATTGAGACAATAGGGACCAAGAGAAATTAATCAATCAGTAAAAGTGATGCCATTTAGTATGAGTTCTGTGCCAGTCCTTACTTCTGATGGGAATTTCCTGAGTTGCATACAGATGCCAAAGGGATATTTGAAGGAAAAAGCTTTTATTTTCATCTTTTCTGGAAGTAGATAACTCATAATCTCTGTGAAATCTGTTGAGAATGATTTAAAACATATCCTCTAGGAAGATGGCATGTACCTTTTGATAGGAAGTCAAAGCAGGTCAGAATGGATATGCCAAGTATCTTTTGTTTGGATTGTATCATCTTCATCACCATTACCATCATCATCATCTTCAGTTTTTCCTTCTTTTTTTTTTTTTGGAGAGGTTTTTGCTATAGGGTGTGTGTGCTCGCCAGACAGACAGAGACAGAGAGACAGAAAGCAAGAAATAAATCACCCCCCAGGGGGAATGGCCACACCGCAATCCCTTCTCCTCTGTTCTCCTCTCGGAATCTTGGGCACGCACGCACACTCACCCAGCGTGAGTTTAAGCCACCGGGTCCTGGACTCAAACCACGGTCGACTACATGGGAATCCAGCGATACAGCTATTACACTAACTGCTGGTCCTAGTTTTTACTTCTTTTTCAAATTTCATATATTTTGATTAATTGCCCTTTCATTTTCTTAACTAAAAGGCTGTTAGGCAGGCTAGTCCACCAGACTACTGTGTGTGTGCATTTGTGTGGGTGTGTGTATATGCCGGTTTAGTCTATGTTGAGCACAGGTAAATAAATAAGACAAGCCATTACTAAAATCATTATAGCCTGGGTCATTACCCACAATACCATCTGCTGGTATTTTATCACGCCTCTTTCCATTAGAGATCCTCTAAATTACTTCTTGTAGGAAGCTTATAAATCAGCCCATATGACAGATAAGTAGGACACCAAGTAACTTTATTTTAATTGTCTCTGCTACCATCCAGTGTCACTCAGTCTATTTATTCATTGATAGCACTTTAATTAAAGATACTCTAAATCTGATCTTGTCAATGGATTTAGGGGAAAATGTAGTTCTGCAATAGTCAAATAAGGGCTGAATTCCTTAGGGTTTTTGTTTCTACAGGGTAGCTTATAGTATTCTTTAAAATGTGTACCTCTCTCTGATGGAAAATGACTTGTTTGTTAATTTGAGGAACTGAACAAAAGTAAAGAGGATTTAGCATTTACATGCATTTATTAGATACTACTTAGAGATTCTCACTTAAAACCAATCTAAACACATCTTCCTCCCTCTTCCCTCAGGATAAAGGTCCTGTGCTATCTTTGGTATGTATCAATGTTTTAAATATAGCTATATATGTGTGTATGTATAATCCTGCTTACTGTCCCAGTCTTAGCTGCATGTAGTGTGAATCTTGTGCTAGTTTTTACTGGGTTGGTAGTTGCCTGAGTTGTGTGTGGATGTGTTAGGGATAACTGAGATTGGTCCAGCTAAGGGACCAGCCTCAAGTTTGAGTTCTGTGTTGCTGGAGCTAGACAGAGTTCTCAACTAAGACAACAGAAGATACTGAGGGCAGGGGAACAGACTTAGCCAAAAATAGTAAGAACAGAACTAAGGACAAAATAAAAATGAGAAGGGAATCAGGAGAAAAAGAGAGAAGCAAGACATTTATTGGACACAGGAATGGATGATCATCTGTTGAGGATGTGTGTGGTGTCTTTAACTAAACTTGTGTGAAGTGTTTTCATGTTGGGCAAATTCACTTTACAGGTAGTGATGATGTATACTGATTGAATATATAAAATACATTAAGACAAACAAAACAAACAAACAAACAAAACAAACAAACAAACAAAACAAGGACTAACAGTGGAGGGGCCAAAGATGAGGACCAATGTTGAAAGTATAAAGTCAAGAGTTTGGAACTAGGTAGATGATCCCAAGCCATCCAACTAGTAATGCAGGATTTGGAAAATAACTTTTGTTTAATGTGACTCCAAAACTCTTTCTAGGGACCAGCAGTTGGTGTAATGGCTATGTTGCTGGACTCCCATGTAGCCAACTGTGGTTCAAGTCCCGGACCCGGTGGCTTAAACTCACGCCAGGTGCGTGAATGGAGAAGGATTTGCAGCATAGCCATCTCCTCTGGAAGTGACTTCTCACTTTGTGTCTCTCTGTCTCTCTCTGTCTTTCTGGTGAGTGCACATGCCCTATAGCAAAAACCTCTCAAAAACAAAACAAAACAAAAACAAACTCTTTTTATAACACCACACTTTTCTCTCTTCTATTAATAGTTCAATTTGAGACTTTGATCAAATCATTGAACCTCTTATTTCATAGGTAAAAACACAACCTCATGGATTCGTTATACTTTTGAAGCTCAGAAAACATTGTGCAGATGTAAATTATTAGCATGAGGTAGTAATGCCTCAGGAATACTGCACTGAAAAAAAAAAGGAAAATAAAAAGAGCTGTGTTTTTACATGGCCTACATGCATAGTCATCTGAATAGAAAAAAATCTAGGATATTAGTAACTTCATTTTCATATTACTAAATTTTGATGGAATGTTTTTCATGGAATCAAATCGTTAATTGATCAAATTGACTGGCTATTAATAAAATCAAAGCAGCTGAACCAACTCTGTATAGACCCATCAGAAACATTCCTTTCTGATGATCCTGGTTCCTCTAGGGTTTTAGGGCATGCAGCAGGAAAAATATTGAGTATCAAGTTTACTTTGGCATTCTCCGGACAAGCTATTGCTGTGTCATGATGTTCACCAAAGAGCTCTAATGGTTCTACCGATTGGGCAGCTTCTGTGATTTGCTTATTTTTTGTGGTTGAAATAATGAAAACATAAAATTCCATTAGTGAGGACACAGTTCCATACTTAAAATGCAATTGATATATTTCTTCTACTGCTAGGTGTAGGCTAAATTTCCCTTTGCATGAAAAATTACTGTAATTTCTTCTCACGGATATTGAGAATTGTGTAACTTACTGTGTTTTCTGTTCCTGCTTTAGTTTCCAGGATGCGTTGGGACAAAATTTTGGCTAACATAAACCAATTAAGTTATATAGCTATCCTTACATACTTATATGTTTCTGTTCAATCCCTTCATTTCTTTGATACTTATTGTTATTTGTAGCTTTTCCTGATTTTAGTTTTAAAAAATATTGTATTATGCTTCTTAAAGTTTAACTCCTAAAAGCTGACTCAAACCCTATATGTGGTAAGTAGCCATTTAAACACACAATTGGTAAAATTTTACAATAGTCTTAAACTATATACATAAGACCCCCAGTACATCTCTGTGAAAAACAGAATATTTAAGTCATGCAGTGTTTCATTTTGTCAGCTGGATTTTAGAAAAATCAAAATCAAAATAATTTTTTCCCCTTTTCTCTCTGCTTAACAGAATCCTACTTGTCCTTCCTGACCCAGCTTAAATTCTGCTTTCTTCATGAAGTTGTCTTGGCTGTTCTAACCAAATGACTCTCTTCTTGGAATTTCCATAGCCCTTTGAGCTCACAGTGCACAGTTGAACAGTTAGTTATGCTGCTTGGAGTTTTCCTTTATTGTTTCTGCTCCAGCCACACTGGGCCTGCTTATTATCCCTGACTTCTCCTGGTACTTTTTCAAACTTTCTTTTCGCTACTTACACCTGTCTGCAATGGCCTCTTCTACCCTCTCCTTCTCATGGTCTATTATACCTACATACCAGGTTCCAGGTCAAATACTTTTGTTCTTTGAAACCTGCAGAGATCAGTTCAACCAGTCATAGCTTCTAAATTCATAGTGCCTACCACTTATGATAAACTATTCTTATAGATATTTTGATTACTTTCTTCGTGGCTCTTATAACACCAAGTTTTTCTTATTTAAGTTGCACATTTAATGTGAAGAGCTATAGGAAATAGTTATTGCTAAGATGAGATTCACACTTATTCCTATGCCTTGACAGTGATTGTCCAAACTAACTGCATATCAGAATCATCCAGGGTGTTAAATAAATAAAGATATATTGGTCTGTATACTTAGGCCAATGATTAATGATTTCTAGGGTTTTGGTCTAAGTATTCTTGTATAAAATAAGTTCTTTATTTTAATACATATTTAAATCTAAGAATTGTTAGTGCATGAAGATCTTTATGGAGAATAACTTGAAAGAGTTTATAAAATTTCTAAATATTTATGTTTAGACTTGTCCAGAAAGTGATTTTTTAAAAAAAATCAGCTGGTCTATAATGTAATATTGCATGTCAGTGGTTAGAGAGTTTAACTCATTAAAAAAATGACATATTCTTACTATTTTGCTAGATAG
Source organism: Tupaia tana (assembly GCA_026018925.1). Lineage (NCBI taxonomy): Eukaryota > Metazoa > Chordata > Mammalia > Scandentia > Tupaiidae > Tupaia > Tupaia tana. The sequence continues at coordinate 245,396,996 of JAKSZU010000001.1, read as the reverse complement.
TGGGACTCTTTTCATTGTAATTTTACCACCTCTCTCATTTCTTACTTTATGTCTGTATCTTTGCACTTATTTAATTTAATTTTTATTTATTTATTTATTTATTTATTTATTTATTTATTTATTTAGGCCAGAGGGTGTATGTTGTATGTGCATGCTGGAGATCTATCCAGAAACAAAGAGAGAAAAGGAAAGTGTAAAGGCAACTCCCATATGGAGAACGGTCATGTTGCAAACCCTTCTCTTCCATTTCTTCTTTATTTCAGAATTTGGGGTAAGCATGCATATGAACTCAGTGTGTTTTCCAAACTGCTGGGTCTGAGACTCTAACTGCATAATTGGCCATGTAGGTTTCAGCCACCTTTACCACCATGTGACCAACTGACCTTGTTCTCATTTTCTTTTTCCCAAATAAAATCTACTTTGCAATTATCTGAATGTTAATCTGAGAGATTTAGGAATTACCTTCTACATAAGATATGTATTACTCTGTACCCTTATGTGGAAGTGACAACATGCCAAATCAACTGAGTTTAAGCATAAATATGAATCTATTTGGTGGAAATTTTTGTTGGCTACAGTAGAGATAAATTGTTCACCAAATCAGTGCTTCTATCTATGGACACTCAGCTATACTCATTTCTCAGCCTCCTTGAACTTGGGCATGGCAGTATGTCTGGGTTCTGTCAATGGAATGTAGGCAGAAGGGGTAAGTACCCCTTCTGGACCCGGCCCATGAATTTCTCCAGGTGCAATATTCCATCTCTTTCCACATGGCTTCTGTATGGAGAAAGCTCCAAAGCCCAAAAAGAAGTGAAGCTCTAAGCAGGGACTCTGCCTGAGTCCCTGGGTTCCTGCTCGAGGAATGGCCACCTAACAGAGCTGCACAACCAATATGTACTGTGCGAGTAAGATAAAATTACAGTGTGTAAAGCTGCAGAGATTGTGGAGTAATATTAACCTTTGGATACACTAGGACATCTCACATAATAGAGGGGAGAGAAAGAGGGAGAGAGAGGGAGAGAGAGGGAGAGAGAGGGAGAGAGAGGGAGAGAGAGGGAGAGAGAGAGAAAGAGAGAGAGAGAGAGAGAGAGAGAGAGAAAGAGAGAGAGAGAGAAAAGGAGCTAAATTGTGAGAAGGGCTGTTAGGCAATTAGATTAATCAGAAACAACTGGAACTACATTAAAATGACTTCACAAATCTGTGCTTTCTTATTTCTAGAGAGCCACTAAATCATTTTCTCTTAATCAGAAGAGAGGGTGAAAGAAATCACATGCCATGTTTTTACTCAGAGGAGAGAGACTTATTGGGATTTAGATGCAAGTAGGAAAGAATACAGAAAAGAGGGTTTCTAGTGGTCTTGGGGAAAATCCAAAGGGGCCAAACCAATGCTTGGTGTATTAACTGTTCAACCCTGAGCTAAAAAAGGTTGTTCTATCTTTTTTGAGGGGAAAGAATGATAAATCTCTAATACTTTGATAGTGCTGAGGACCGTAAACCTCTGCCCTGAATTTATTAATAATTCAGGCCATTAAAGTAACTTTTAATAAGATATATATCAATAAAATGATATAAATATGTAAAACTTTATATATGAAACAATATATATTTTACTTTATAAATTTTTTTACTTATTCATGACTTCCCATATTTAAAATTAGTGTCTTTTGAAATTTCTATAATACTTTTTTTTTTACTTTCCTGTCTTATTTCAATAAGTGCTAAATGTATTTTCTCATTGATGGCTTATTAATGCTCATTTCCGTATTCTTCCAGATAAATTTATTTTGTTGCACGAATTCAGGTTAGAAATTCTTTTAAATGAGTAAGAGAAACACTATTATTTTAGAGCACACCTAAATTAGAAATGCTCTGTTTTCTGAATTAGACTATGCTTTGCTTCTCTGGATTGCATTAAAATAGGAATTAAAAAATATTGATAATTATATATTGATTAAAGATGTTTAAATATCCTTCAATCTCTGTCAAATACTTTATAATGAGAAGGAATACTTGAATAACATCTGCTCTGCTTTTAGAAGTCAAACATTCCCTTCCCTAGTGCCCAAAATGGAATGCAAAAAATAACAAGTGCACCTTTCTTTATTACAAACCATAACCACATAAAGAGAATAGAGAAGAAAAGAACTAACTTATGCAATTTTGAAATATAGTATTTCAGTTGGATACTGAAAGGTTAAAGATAAAAATAATTGTGTACAAATATTGTCTTCCAGCTAGCAAATTTGTTTTTCACAGAAATATGGATTAGCAATTCTGAAACTTTTTTATTTGTATTCTAGGATTGAATATATTATAGATCATGAAAGCCTCATTTCTCATTGTCAAAGAAGGAATTTGCAAATAAATAAAAGGGGAAGACTCGAGAGAACCCCATGCTGTTAGGTTGGAACAGAGGCATTAATACAAACTCATGGTTTCTAATAGACATGGAAATAGGTATAACTATATCTGTATGCATGGGTAAGTATACATACACATATATTCTAACTTTGCTGTTAAGAAAACCTAGAAGTAATATCATTCCAGTAGCAGAAAAGAACACCTCCAATCAGCTTTGGTTTCTAAATGCCACTCACCAATTAAAGGATTCAGACACTCAGAGCAATGTCTGATTCTAGCACTGGGGTCAGGAAAGTAGGAGATAAGCCTGGAATATATTTTTTTTGGATAGGTTTTTTTTTTTTTTGCATTTTTTTTTTTTAATATAGGGCACGTGCACTCGCCAGAAAGACAGAGACAGAGAGACACAAAGTGAGAAATCAATCCCCCCCACCCCCCGGGAGATGGCTACGCCGCAATCCCTTCTCCTCCATTCTCCACTCGGGATCTTGTGCACGCACGCACCCGCACCCTGCAGCCTGTTAGCAAAGGGAAAGAGGCATGGCAGGAGTATTTACATCCTTTTTTATGCTTTTCCTTTAGATTTATCTTTCTCTCATTTGGGGTACTAACAGATACTTTTCTTTTCCAAATGCTCTCTTACCATCATGCATTTCCAAAGCTCAAATAAGTAGTATTTCTAAATCAAACGTTTTCAGGGAAGTATTTACACGTGACACAAGTTTTCCTTTCTCTGAAAGATACACAGCCCACTGTTTTTTTCTTTAAAGATTATATATTTATTTCTTCCATGAGAGAGAGAGGCACCCCCAACAAGGTCTTTCAGTGTGATACACTCCCAGCCTCAGTCAGCCTAGATCACAGGCACATCCATTTGTGGGAAGGGAGGCCCTAGGACATGAACCAGGGCCTTTACCATGTGGGTCCAGTTGAGTTACCACTGAGCCACTGTCTGGCCCCCATAGCCCTTCTATTTTGGACGAGATAAGAGATCTGACTGTACTTTACTCAGCAGCAATAGTTGATAGTCTCAGACTGCTAGTATCTTCTGATGTCCATGCGTAGGAAGTATTGTTGCACTGTGATGTGGTATGGGAAGAGCATATTAAGAACCATTTAGGGAATTATCCTGAAGCTTTACCACAATTATCATAAAAGATCAAGCCATGTATTAACACCAAGGCCAAAGAGACACCTTCGAACTGTAAGGAGCAACATGCCAAGGGAAGACATGGGTATTACCACTAGACACTAATTTGCAATTGTGTTGATTGAGATGGAATTCTGTATCTTCACAGTGTTCTGCAGTTGGTGTTTATTCTAGCCTCTCAGAGCCAGGGAGATTGTTATGGCCTGGCCAGTATTCCTAACCCTCCCATTTCAGAGATAGCAGCTGCCTAATGGAGTGGAACTAAAGGGCCCTGTTCAGCAGGACAATTTGAAAGAGCCCTTGAGCCATTTTGTTCTTGGCCTTAGATGCTGAATTGAAAAGATCCTCAAATGCAAGAAAACACAAATGGCCTTGCTGTCTGGTGTGATTGCATTTTATATCTCAGGGTCATGTAGGCATTCCTAAGAGCTAAGCTAACCCCATCTAAGAAAACGAAATTGGGGTGGGAGAATGTCCAGGTATCAAGATTTGGGTCAACCCTTAAAGAGATTTTCTCTTAGCCAGCTGCTGGCACCAAGTTGAAAGTGACTGGAGAGAGTTAATTTAGGTGAGTGTGTGTGTGTTTGGGTGTGTGTGTCAGAACTTTTTTTCTGGCCCCACATAACAGACCCTACTCCCTATCCTTCTGCTCTTAGTAGGCTCTCTCAATTCCTACCCATTCTGTCATAGTTGGATCAATAATGATCTGGAAAATCTGCCTAGATTTCAATCCAGCCCCCATCCTTCCCACTCCCTTCAGCCAAACTTACCTGGCTTTACATCCTGTATAGTCATGCAAAACTTCACCATTTCCCATAGTTCAGGAGGTCCTTTACCTGCACTTTACTGGGACCTCTTAAGGCAGATGATGCCTTTCAATGCTAGGGGACAGTCATCTCTAACTCAGAAATGCTAATCTAAATCAAACTTCCAATCATATGTGAAAGGTTTTACTTTTTTTAAAAAAAGGACGTATGGGCCAGCACTGGGTAGTGTGGTGGTTAAGGTGCTGGGTACTGGACTGCTACATGGACAGCTGTAGTTCGAGACCTAGAGCTGGAGGCTTGAAAAATCACACTGAGTGCATGTGCATGCATACCCAAAATGGCAGGAGGAGAATGAAGAAGGGATTGTGGCACAGCCATCCTCCCTCGTGGGGGTAATTTCTCATTTTCCCTCTGTGTGTCTCTCTCTCCAGCAAGTGCTTGTGCCATATGGCAAAAATATTGCAAAAAAGGGACCAGCAGATGGTGTAACGGTTATGTTGCTGGATTCCCAAGTGGTTGAACATGGTTCAAATACCAGATTCAGCAGCTTAAATTCATGCCGGGCACATGTGTATATTAGCTCAAGATCCCAAAAAGAGAATGAAGGAGAAAGGATTGTGATAAGGCCATCCCCCTGGGGAGGTGATTTCTCACTTTCAGTCTTTCTGTCTTTCTCTATCTCTCTGGCAAGCACACATGCCCTATAGCAAAAATCTCTCTTAAAAAAAAAAATAAGGTGCAAATAAATAAATAAATAAAACAAAAATATTACACCACACAAGAGCAAATATTATTTTAAATATAAGGGATTTTTGAAAGAGTGTTGGCTAAAATATAAATATTTGAGATCCAGGAAACATGGAAATTGAGATAGGAAAGCACTAGAAGGAAAAGCCAAGGTGCTGGTGAAGGGGGATGACTGAAAATCAGGTGTGAAACAGACTTCAGGAGTAACAGTCCAGATTCAAACAAGAGGGTGCAGGAAGAATTCTGTTGAGCTCTAGTGGGGTTTGAAAGAAGGTGAAATATGTTGGGTGGGGAGTGGGGGAAGAAGGCATGTAAAAACCTCAGTGCTCATCTTCTACTTAACACATGGGGAAAGTTAGGGAAGATCACAGTGTACAGTTTACATACGCAGGAACAAGAAGTGAGGAAAAACAACAGGAATTGAAATGTTGAGGATGAGACCTAGAGTGGAAGGAAGCACAGAAATGGCTGTTTTTGTTTAAAATATTTGAAAAAGAATGAATCTTTGTGTGTATATGTGTGTGTGTGTATATATACACACACACACATATACACACAAATTCATATATAATGTTGACTTTTCTTTTTATTTCTAAATAGTTGTAAAATTTAGTTTAAGCAATCATAATAGTTTTAAGAGTCAGGTGACCAAAGTAATCCATTTCAAAACCACTTTTTAAGCGTGTGCTGGGTATCAGATGCCATGGAGACAAAAATAACATAACATTTCTGCCCTTAAAGACCACACAATCTAGGCCAAACACGACATACAGACAAATACTATCATGCAGAAAGCAACAAATATTGCAAATAACGCTCTGGGGAATATGGAGGAAGGAGAAATGATGCCAGAGTGGCTGGATTAGGGAAGACAAAGACAGTTGCATGGGAACACCATTGCCCAATTCCCTGCGTGATCTGGCTTGTTTTCTAGTCCTTGTTTCTCTCTCTCTTTCTTCTTCTCCTTCTTCTTCTCTTCTCCTCCTCCTCCTCCTCCTCCTCCTTCTTCTTCTTTTTAGGGGAATATAAGTCATAAGGACTATTTTTCTGAACTCTAACAGTTACATTCTTTGAGTGAGGAGAGATTTGCACCTCTGGAAAGGAAAGGTATATAGATGAAAAAGGAACTGAAAGGCAGAGTTGCAGAAGCAGGGTGACAAAGGGTATCTAAGGAGAATGAAACTCTTACATGTGAGTATAGAGGCATGAAAAAGATTTGTCTTATTTCTGGTGGAGAACCGTGACTGCACTGCTCAGATGAAATTGATCTGTTCAACCAAAATAAATAAACAAAAATTCTGAAAGGAAACTGGCTCATAGAGGGTCCCAGGCCAGAATTAAGATTGCCTAGATTCCCAATCAATTAATAAAACAAAACCAGTCCTCAGTCCTTTGAAGCAAGTGCTTAGGGGCCATTCCATGAGGGGTCATCACTAGTGATACTGCACTGGTAATAATAATGCTGGTGACACATATTTATTGTGTATTTAATATGTGCCACATTGGTGAGCACTTCACTGAATCATCATGGTTTCTCTGAGTGGTAGGTATTACTAGTAACATCATATTTTAGATAATAAAACAGATATAGAGAAGTTGTTTATAGATTTTAGAATACATAATTTAAAAATTTGTTTTAGATTTTTTCTATTTTTTCTTTCTTTTTTTTTTTTTTTTTTTTTTTTTTTTTTTATAGGGCATATGTATTCAACAGAGAAAGAGAGAGAGCGGGGAGAAGTGAGAAATCACTCTCCAGTGGGGATGTCCACACCACAGTCCTTTTATCTTCATTCTCCTCTTGGGATTTGGGGAACACACGTACATGCACCCAGCCTGATTTTAAAGCCACTGGGTCCAAGACTCAAATTACGGTCGGCCACGTGTGAGTCCAGTGCCATAAATATCACGCTACCTGCTGACCTGAGAAAAGTTAATTTCTTAAGTGTTGGAAATATTTAGAACATCCCCACAACTGGGAATATAGATGGTAAACATCTGTGATTTATACTATATGAATTACATTTAGCAACAGCTTCATGATGTGTGAGAATAAGTTCTCTAAAACAGACTGTTGTCATGTACTTTAAAAGGGAAAGATTTCTTGAAAAAAAAAGGGTAAAGGCATATTTATTTAATTTCTATTTATCTTCTTTGTCAGAAAGAGAATAAGAACAGCATATTGGAAAAATAAACTCTTACTTACATTGAAAATTAGAAATGATCAAAATCCTAAAACACAGTCTATGAGTTCCAACTATCAGTCAAATGTAGTGGGACTTGAACCAACTAGAGAGAAATTAATGCTAATATATACCTCTGCAAGCCTTAAGCAGATTATAGATTTCTCTCAAAGTGAGTATCCTAACCCAGTCATGATGGCACAGTGGTAGCAAGACACTGTGATGCTGGAAGCCACATGGAGTGATGGTTGTTTGGTTTCCTGGTTGATCTGTACATACTGAGCATGTGTATGTATGTGCCCATGATCCTGGCTGACTGGGAAGGCTTGAAGGAGAATTGCATTTGAGACCCTGTGAAAGGTGTTTGTCTTTCTCTTTCTTTTTCTCTTCCCCTTCATAAAATAAGTAAATAAATATCTTTTTTTTCTATTTTAAGTAAGTGTCCTGATGGTTCGAGTCCTGGACCTGATGGCTTGCTTTCTTAATTTCCTTTTCTCTTTTTCTCCTGTCAAATTAAAAAAATAATAATAATAACTAAAATTAAATAAATAATTCTTTAAAATAATACTTACCATATATTTCATAGTCACTAAGAAAGAGGATTCTGAATGTGCCCGATACAAATTAAATAGAATTATTTTAATAACAAATGGTTGAGATGGCGATTAATTACCTTCATTTAATCAATATACATTATATTCCGGTACTAAAAAGTCACATTGTACCTTATACATATATACAATTATTAGACGTCAGTAAAAATAGTTTAAAAAACAAGCTAAATGCAGGTCTTACTCCGAAAAGCAATGGTATTATGATGACAAATTGGATGTAAATGTTAACAACTTTGACAATACAAAATTAAAATATCACATGTAAACATCTGACAGTGAAAGAAAGCTAAAAGAAAATCTAAATGTGAAAATCTTGTCATAGTTCATAGCTGGGACAGTAAATAGCATAAATGTGGTCTAAAGTTGAAAGAAATTAAAAAGTAGGCTTTACTGTTTAATATTAAATTATAAATGTAGTCCCTAATAAAACTACTCTAAGAAAGAAGTAAAAATGAGGTTGGAAGGTGGCATGGTACTAACAGGGCTAGGCTCACATGGCCTCCTGAGGTATGAGTTCCAGACCTGGTGTCTTGCTTTCTAATTTTTCCTTTATCTCACTCTCTCATCAACTGAAAAATAATAAATTATAAATAAAATTTAAAAAAAGAAAGAAGTAAAAATAAAAACAAAGTAGATAAAGCACCTCATAACAATAGATAGAAAAAATTTATGCATGCATTTAAATTTTTTTCATCAAAATAAACTCAGTACATTAACCCCATTTTTGAAATACCCTAGTGAACTGTTTTAAGACCAAATTTACCTGTTATAACAAGGGCTATCATAAAAAAATGATCTTCTAAAAGCAAAAAAAAAAAAAAAAAGTTTCAGTTTGGACTTAAAACTAACTATAAAAGAACAATTAAAGAATCCATATTGTTAAATTGTGAAAACTCTAATGTGATGGTTAATTCTAGGTGTCACTGGAACCAGCAGTTAGCGTAATGGCTATGTCTCTGGACTCCCATGTAGTCAACGGCGGTTCGCGTCCCAGACCTGGTGGCTTAAAACTCATGCTGGGCTCGTGTGCATGCATGCCCAGGATCCCAAGAGGAGAATGGAGGAGAAGATATTGCGGCGTGGCCATCCCCCCTGTGGGTGCTTTCTCGCTTTCTGTCTCTCTGTCTCTCTCTGTCTGGCGAGCGCACATGCCCTATAGCAAAATCCTCTCCCCCCCCAAAAAAAAAAAAGAAAAAGAAATTCTAGGTGTCACCTTGACTAGGTTAAGAGATACCTAGGTAGCTAGTAAAGCATTATTTCTGAGTGTGTCTGTTTCCAGGGGAGGTTGGCATGTGAATCAGTACAATGTGGAGAAGATCTGCCCTTGATGTGAGTGGGTGCCATCTAACTGGTTGGGAGTCTAGATAGAAAAAAAGGCTTGGAAAAGGTGATTTCTCTCTTTTTTTAGAGCTGGACCATTCTTCTATTCTTGGACATCAGAACTGCTAGTTCTGCAGCTGTTGAATTCTGGGACTTATACCTGTAGCCTTTGGGTTCTTAGGCTTTTGGCCTTAGCTTCAAGTCATGTCATTGTCTCCTCTGGTTCTAAGACCTTTAAACATGGCCTGAGCCATGCTACTGGACTCCTTGGTTCTCCAGCTTATAGATGGTCTGTTGTGAGACTTCTCAACCTCCACAATTATATAAGCCAATTTACCTAATAAAATCCCTGTCATCTGTCTATCTATCATATATATCTTGGTTTTTGTTTTTTGTTTTTGTTTCTGAGAGGTTTTCGCTATAGGGCGCGTGCACTCGCCAGACAGACAGAGAGAGACATAGAGAGACATAGAGACAGAAAGCGAGAAATCACCCCCCAGGGGGGATGGTCACACCGCAATACCTTCTCCTCCATTCTCTTCTCCGGATCTTGGGCATGCACGCACACGCGCCTGGCATGAATTTTAAGCCACTGGGTCCGGAACGCGAACCGTGGTCGACTACGTGGGAGTCCAGCGACATAGCCATTACGCTAACTGCTGGTTCCCTATATCTTGTTGATTCTGTCTCTATGGAAGACTCCAACCTATACACCTGGAAAAAAACCTACATGTCAATTAGTTGGAGGATGGTTTAAATATGTCTTGGCCCACTCATATTATAGCATATGCTACGAAGAAGACTGAGATAATATATTTATCATCCGTCTCTCTCTATCCATCCATTCATTTGTGCATGTAAATATATACATATATAGTTAAAATATTCTGTAATCTGAAAAAAATAAACTGTAGAATAATTTGTAGTAGAAGGAAATTGATTGATTAAAAAAGTCTATAAACATTAGAAAATTCCAGGCAGATGCTAGGAAACTATTTTTTTAAATTATTTTATTTAACTTTACTTATTTATTTTAATTTACCCAGAGAGAGATACAGTGAAACAGAGAGAAAGTGAGAAAGCAAGTCACCAGGTCTAGGACTTGAACCTCAGTCGGCCATGTGGGAGTCCAGTGCTCCTAACCACCATGCCACCTTCTAGTCCCTGGGAAGCTATTTTATTGGTTATATGTTGGGTAATGGAATCTACTTTGTCTTTCTCATTGAATTATAATCATGTGCTTGTCTTATCTTTTAAAACATAAAAGTTATCTTTCTTTAAAAAAATGATAGTGAAAGAAAGGAGAGGTAAAAGAAAATATAAGTACGAGAATCTTGTCATATCTCATAGCTGAGGATATTAAATAACATAAATGTTTTCAACTCATTTTTGCTGAGTAGCCCATTCCATTGTAAAATATACTGCAATCATTTGATAGTTAGTTATAAAAACAATGATAATATAAGTTCATCTTTCATTTTAAGTAGGTAAATTCACAGAAATTTGGAGTGAACACACGTTCATCCTTTCTATCTAATTGCCCATCAAAAGGCATAGTCACAGTTTGAAGTCAAAGCATGTGAGAATGTGGAATGTGTTTTTCAAATTTTGTATTGTTTTGTAAATGAGCACAATTTTCTAAAACTAACAAAAATGTATTTTTGCATATTATACAAAAGTAATTTTCAAAGTTTACAGGATATTTAAAAAACTAAGGAAAAGCACTATCAAAAGAAATAGTAAAGAGATTGCAGGTGATTTTTTTCTTTAACCTATTTTCATTAAAAATTCTATAATTAATATGTATCATTTTTGAAATGGGAAGAAACTAAATTAAGGATGTGAAAGCCCAGTGTTGGTATAAGAGTTTCTTAAAATAAAAACAAACAAACAAACAAACAAAAACAACACATACCTTGCTCTTCTGCAGGACTATCTTATACTCCTTTTTCACTTTACTCCCCTACATCCTTTCCTTAGAGCCTTTCAACTGCTAATGTTCATTGAACCCTCAGCAAGTACTAGTTTCCATGTAGGTGTTTGTGTTTCAATGGTGAAAAAAGACACAGCTACAAATAGCAAGAGTGTAATTTAGAGTGGGCTTTAGCAGAATATTGAGGAGCACAGTAAGAACTTATTGAATTAAACAAATAGATCTGGGAAACTTAGTGATAGGATAACGGAAGACATTCAAGGTAAATATTGAAGAATGAATGCAATTTTGCTGAACATTAAAAATAAAGGAATTAGGGACCAGCAGTTAGAGTAATGGCTATGTTGCTGGACTCCCATGTAGTCAACTGTGGTTCGAGTCCTGGACCCAGTGGCTTAAACTCACGCGGGGCGCATGTGCGTGCCCACCCAAGATCCCGATAGGAGAATGGAGGAGAAGGGATTGCGGAATGGCCATCCCCCCCCCGGGGGATGATTTCTCGCTTTCTGTCTCTCTATCTCTCTCTGTCTGTCTGGCGAGTACACACACCCTATAGCAAAAAGCGCTCCAAAAAAAAAAAGGAATTAGAAGATTCGCAGTTTAACAAATGACTTGGTATGAATTAAAGATGCCATGTGGTTTGGTCAAGGGATATGCTATGTTGTCTAGTGAGGAGGTGCTAAGCCTACAAATGCACACTGGAGTATGCTTATGAAGGGACGCTAATGTCACTCCGAAATGTCTGAGTTGTATCTAAGTGAGTGATTTGGTGGTCTGTGGGCTGGTGGGGGCAATGGAAAGAGCAGGAGCTTTATTATAATTTCAATAATGGGGAGAGAGAGGGGTCATGAGATTTTACTAACTTTACTAATGTTTTGCCACAGGGTACTGCAGTCACTGGAGGGAGACAGAGTGAGACAGAGAGAGAAGGAAAGTGAGAAATCACTCCCTGGGCGTGACCACACCTCAATCCCTTCTCCTTATTCTCCTCTCAGGATTTTTGGGCATGGACACACATATGCTCTGTCTGGTTTCAAGCCACTAGGCCTGGGACTTGAACCATGGTCCACCATATGGGAATCTAGCACCTTAGCCACTATGCCACCTGCTAGCCCCCAAACCTTGAGTTTTTAAAGTTCAAGGCAGTGAGAAGTAGGCAGTGAAAAGTCACCACAGGTTTGAAATCAGAAAACACAAAAGTGAGTTGATTCAAACTGATAAAGCTTCTGACCTTCATTTTCAGGACTCTAAGGAGGACTCTCCTGGAAATTCGTGTGTACTTCATACCCAACAATGCCCAACTCTGCCCTTTCTGATCATATCAGCATCCACTCTCAACGATATTTCCTGTATCGAAGACTCAAATAACAGTGCTTTTTGGGTTGGCCCCCATAGCGTTTTACTTAAAGGAGCTAGATCCCATACAGCTGACCACGGTTCAGATCTTAGCTGCTGGGGCTTTAAAAATACATTGAGAGGCCAGCGGGTGATGTGGTGGTTTAAGTACTGAATCCTACATGGCTGACTCCACTGTTTGAGTCCCAGACCTGGTGGCTTGAAAAACATGCTGGGCATATGTGCATATGTGCCCATAATCCTGAGAAGAGAATGACTTGCAACATGGCCATGCCCTGGCGGCTGATTTCTCTTTCTCTGTCTCTGTGTCTCTTTCTGTCTCTCTCTGGCAAGTACACATACTATATGACAAAACCAAACAACAATAACAACAAAAAATGAAAACTACATAGGGTGTGTGTGTGTGTGTGTGTGTGTGTGTTCAGCATCTTTACAGGATGGGAAAATGAAGGTGAAGGGATTGCAGTAAGACCACACATCATTGGAGGGCTGTTTTCTCCCTCTCCTCCCCTCTCTTTGTCTCTCTGGTGAATGCGCATGCCCTCTGGCAACAACAACAAGAATAATAATAAATGGTACTTTTCTATTAAGAAAAGTCTTCCTCTGAGTCATATTTCTTTTTCTTTTTTTGGAGAGCTTTTTGTTATAGGGTGTGTGCACTCGCCAGAGAGACAGAGAGACAGAAAGCAAGAAATCACCCCCAAGAGGGGATGGCTACGCCGCAATCCATTCTCCTCCCTTCTTCTCTCGGGATCTTGGGTGGGCACGCACATGCACCCGGTGTGAGTTTAAGCCACCAGGTCCAGGACTCGAACCGCGATCAACTACATAGGAGTCCAGCGACATAGCCATTACGCTAACTGCTTGTCCCCTCTGAGTCATATTTCTCTACTTTTTTCTTAACACTTTCCATTTCTGTATCCTCAGTGGAAAGGAAAATCAGGAGGAAGCAGTATGTCTTAGGTCAGTAACAGGCACAAATGTTGACGTGTATCCTCTCTTTTGCAATTTGTAATAGCGTGAAGACAGAACGAATGGTCAGGGCTGCACCTGGGCTACCTTTTCTTTCTTTCTTTTTTTTCTTTCAGGTCCTACTCAGGCTGGAATCCCATCAGTTCCTTGAGTATTTGGTGCTGTTTACCTCTTTGTGTCCTTTGTGCCTGCTATTTTTTCAGTTTATATTTAAAATTATCTTTCTACTCTGTATGGGTCCTACTCTTTCTTGTCTGAGGTTTTGGCTTCAGTGTCACTATCTGTCCTCATAAAAATGTATCTCCATCTGACAATCGCAGCAACGATGGAGAACTCCGAAATTTGAATGACGTAAAACAACGAAGTCCATTCCTCACTCACACGTCAATTTCAATGCAGCTCAGGAGGACAATTCTACTCATTGTAGTCATTCAGGGTTCTGAGCTAACGGATGCTCAGTGCTCACAGAACACCCATTTCACTGCATGCTCCTATAGTGCCTGTGGCAGTACAGAGAACAGAGGTAGAAAGTTGTGCTGGAGTACTGGCGCTTTCAGGCAGCCACATGGAAGTCACAGTGGTCCTCTGCTCATTGGTTCATGCAGAAGCACAGAGCCAAGCTTAATAAAAAGGGGCAAAGAAGTCCAATTAACTTGCATGTTTGGAATCCGAAGAGAATCAGAAACACTTCTAAGTATAGATGGCATGCATGTCTGCCACCCACCTTATCGAGAAGCAGCCTTTTCTCTTTTCTCCAGCTGTGATGGTTTCAAGAAAATCAACAAAGAGCAACCTTTCTTACCATCTGAGTTTGGAACCCCTTGAGAGAAAAGACAAATAATTCAAGGATAATCTTGAAGATCAAGAATTCCATTACTGAATCCTGAACCAGAAGAAATGGCTTAGATGTATGGCAATAGAGAGATTCTTAATATTTGTGTTATAAAAAAATGTTGACAAAGAGTACATGCGCCAGCAAGAGAGACAAAGAGACAAGGGAGGGAGAGTAAGAAAGCTCCCTTCCCACCATGGGGCACAGTCACACTGCGAAGCCTTTCTCTATCCCTCCGTCCCTTCAGGTCTTTGGGAATGCATTCATACACACCTGGCATGTTTTTCAAGCTACTGGTGCAGACTTGAAGCATGCAGACAGCCACGTGGAATCCAGCTGCCTTACCCACCAGGCCAAGGGCTGGCCTAAGAACTTTCTAACATTTACTGCCATATGCAGACTGGCATCTTTCAGAGGGGCTTCTTGGGAGGAAGTTTGAAAATGGAAGAGTTGGAATAGACATGTTGAGAATCTTTTCCCAAATTCACCAATTGGCTCATTAGAAAAGAAATGGATTAGGTGGTGGAAGGAGATAAAGGATGTTACTCAAATGCTGCTCTCACTATGACAGAATGCACATTACAGTTGGGCAGGGCGCATTTCTTGCTTGTCCTCAGTTCTCAGCAAAGTACAGAGTGCATTGAAGATTTCTAAAATTAGTTCAACATTTAAGTGAGTTAATAATATTGAAATATTACTTAATAACATAAATAATATAGACTATTATTTTACTATTTATCATAATTATGATTTCAATTATATCATATAAATTGATATTGATAGATGTTTTTATTTTATTTTGATTTTTTGTATTTACTATAGATATATCTTTACATTATTGCATATGTATTATAAATGTATAACTATATAATCTAATATTTATTTATGCCAATATTTACACTATTTACATTACACTTATATAAATATATTTCTGTTATTATTTTTTATTTAATGTAGGACTATATGCTAGACTGAAATACTCTACATATGAATCTTTGAGCAAAAATTAGGTTCCTTAAACCTTAGGCTGCATCAAATTCTTTTATTATTTTAATGAGTTAAGTTAGTACATATCGTCCTGCCCTTTGTCTTAATTCTAATTTAATAGTGGATTTTTTTCATCAGTGAAAGCTCAGAAACTAATAGAAAAGAAAGTTTAAAGCCAGGAAACAGATTAGGATTCTGTTTGAATAATAGGTACCTGGGCCTGTCCACAACTCAAGACAATACAAAACTTAACTCTGGAAAACAAAGCATAAAAGATCATTAATGTTTTAGTCAAAAGTCATAAAATTCTATTTGACCAGTTCAAACTCACGTACTTTATCTGTTGTTGTGGTCCAATCTTTCTGTTTAAATTCTGGAAGATAACGTTCAACTCTGGACTTGTCCCTACCATAAAGCTGGCCATTTTCTTAGTTGTTTTAGAACTCTTATTTCCGTGTGTCTGACTTTAATTTTCCTGGGATAGCACTCCCTTCAGAACTTTTTGGAGAACTGGTCTGGTGTTGGTAAGTTCTTTCAGGTTTTGTTTATCTGAGAATGTTCTTTAAGTATTAGGCAAAGTTCTGTTAACATTTTTTGATTTTGATTTATTAAAGCTAAAACTGCCTTTCTTGAAATTAAGAAAATAATTTAAAAAATACCTATTTAATGACCACAGTAAGCTCTATAGTCTCAGCTAGGTTCTACTTTATAGCATATTCATTCTACCCACAGTTTCATGCTTAAAGTCAACTTTTGTTCACAGATATGTATATATCAGTTGAATTTACTATTGAAAGTATATAGATTAATTTAAATATTTTGTGAATCAATAAAATGTGGGAAAGAATAAAGGAATGGAAAGCAATTACGGATGCCAATGACAGGGTTGAGGAGGACGGGAAATGGCAGAGGGTGAGAAATAGGGGGGGAAATATATACATACAAGAAACAAGAAGTGGAAAATTATTTGTTGATAATAACATGTATGATTAAGCCACTTTGCACTGTATTCAGACAATCAACTTCATAGAAAAATAAGAAATATGATATATTAAAATATTTAACATATTTATTAATGATAAGGGAAATGTGGAAGAAAAACAATGAGATTTAAGCATAAAATAATTATAAAAGTAATAATAGCTAACACACACACACACACATAATGTATGAAAGTCCCAGAGACTGAAGACTCAAGGAGTATCTTGTTTTAGTTAGTAATAGAGAAGGATGTGAAAATACTTCACTAGCTAGCTCAGTCCTTTCTGAGACCATAAGGACATTGATAGCGTACGAGGGATAATACATTTTACTCAGTAACTCAATTAATATCAATTAAGTATAGGCTAGTTAGTTTTACTAATAAGTGTAAGCACTTAATTAAGGCAGGGTCATGAGCGCAACATGGACCAATTAGATTTTTATCTATTGGAGAATACGTGTTATACTGTTAACCCTACTTATTCCTGTCATAAATGTATTCAATATATGATCATGAAAGGAATGGAGTGAAAGTACCAGGATGTGGAGAGAAGGTGGAGTAACATTTACTTCAAAAGAAGAATATGAATTTTTATAATGTTTACTATCCTGGAAAAAATATTTCAAAACTCCTGTTTTGTGAAGGTAAGCCAGTGAAATCATCTTTCTTACAAAGCACAAGACAGTATTGTTTGCCAAATATCAGTGATTAATCAACTTTATATTCCCTTCAAACACCAATGTTTTCCAAATATGGAAATAATTGGATGCTGTCCTATTCTTGGGTGATTTTCATGTACTTTTAGCAAGAGAGCTTTTAGTGAATAGGTAAATAGGACATGGCAGAAACCTTGTAACATAATTAATCTATTGAGAAATTGGTGACTGGAGATGGTATGGGAAGGGGATGTTCTTTTTGAAGTTTTGATAGCTGATCTAGATTTAAACATAAAACACCAAGGCCTTTAAACTGATAATGGATCAAAAATACACATTAACAGGTATTGTAAAACCTGTAGGGGAACCCTAGAGCACAGAAAACTTAAGCTTCAGTAAGAACATACTGGACCAATCCTTAGTTCAGAAGAGACAGTTAATGTATCCTTAAATTTGTTCAAAGGAAGTTACAGGTCAACAATATACATGTTGTATATAAAACTGCACCTATAAATGCTTATATAACCACCTAAATATATTTGTATGTGTGTTTGTGTACTTAGATTGAATAATAATATGTGAGGGCTAAGTATTTGTACTTAAGAACAGTATTGTTATTATGTTTTCAATTATTTTTTTTATTTAAGGAATAGTTGCTGAGGCTAATAATTTCTCATTCAAAGGCTACTCTTATGACCTCTGAATTTCCTCCTACCTCAGCAATTTTTGTAGAATTACAAACATTGAGAACTTTACCATGTATAAGGTCCTTGACATTTGTTTTAAGTTCTTTAATTCCCTACAATAACTCTGTGAACTCTGAACTATTAATAGGCTACATTAGAAATGAAGAAGTTGAAGTTGGAAAAAGCTAAATAATGGATCCAGTTCCCATGACTAAAAGAAGAATCAAGTGGTGCCCAATTCCAAAACCTATCTTTTAATTCTTTGCTATAATTTCTCTTTTGTATCTTTTATCATGACTAATAGCATGACTAATACCATTGAGCTCTGTTCATTTTTATATGTCCTACTGCATATGGGGGCAGGCAGGAATATGCTTATAAGAGAGAGAAAGCTGAAGTACTGCAAATTTGTATAAGCCCTGATCCATGCAGGAAAAAAATGGTGCAGATCTTCCTTGGTTTTCTTACAGTTTTGACACAGTCGATGAATAGGAGTGCAGTAGCAGCCAACCATATATGGTAGTGCAACCTCAGAGAGAACTCTTTGGTAACCAAAAGGGATTTTCTCTGCCCATCTATGTCTGGTGCTTCTGTGCATTTGGTGATGACAGTTAAAATTAATACATTTCATTGTTGCATGTGGGTCAAGCATTTCTTTCAGAGTAAGCTTCTGAAAGGCAAGGACAGTATATAGCCTGGATGCTTTATATATGATAGTATATATGTATGTGTGTGTGTGTGTATGTGTATGTGTGTATATATATATATATATATATATATATATATATATATATAAAATAGGTTTAGATTGCAAAATTTTTTAAATTTGAAAGCATTTCTGATTTGAAAACAAAATGTAAACAAAATTTTAATTTTCATAGGTGATAACTGAGGCAATAAACTTACTAAAATAAGGAATTAGACTTGACAATAAAAGGCAAAATTGAAATACAAGTGTAACTTTATTTCTTAAGTTAATATCACTAAGGCTAATAGCTACCCTTCTGTCTTAGCCCAAATATGAACTCAGTATGATGAATTATGCATTACTTGGGTTAAATCTGATTGCAAAATCCTCTAAAGAATTTCCTTGAATCCTGTTTTTCCAGTTAGAGCTTTTATTTGCCACAGGGAAAATTTGGTGGTGAGGAGAGGTTTGTAGAAAAGGAACCTTTCTATGAAAAGAAATTTTTCCAACCCACCTCACTAGGGAATATTTGGGGATTTATGAACATACTACCATAAAGAAAAAGGCAACAGAAGTAACAACAGCTGATATTTCTCGAATGCTTCCAGCTGGTAAGGTTTAGTATGAAGGGTTTTACCTATATTAATTGGCTTAATCTTTGCAAAACAAAGGCAAGAATAAACTCGATAAGAAACTCTGGTATTATGGCACTTATTTTTTTTTCTGGTAGAAGTAGACTTTAGGGAGGGAAAATAGTAAATATATTAATCATACACATGAGCTGTCAATCATTTGATGTAGAAAGATTTATTATAGAATTATTTGAAACACCAATTTTTTTTAGCCCATTTGAGGTATGATTGAATTAATAAAACAGATTTAGATAGAAACTTT
This sequence comes from Tupaia tana, assembly GCA_026018925.1. Classification (NCBI taxonomy): domain Eukaryota; kingdom Metazoa; phylum Chordata; class Mammalia; order Scandentia; family Tupaiidae; genus Tupaia; species Tupaia tana. The sequence goes on along the minus strand of JAKSZU010000001.1, from coordinate 245,377,871 downwards.
CAAAGATATAATTTTAAATTAAAAAATATACATCCTGTACTTCTCACGTTTATCTGTCAATCCCACTAGACCTAGAATGCCTGGCTGAGCCTTGAAGAAATCTGGTTAACTAGTAAAGAGAGTTCTCTCTTTCTCTTGTTTTTCTGGAGGGATGAGATTCTACCAAATGGGTGATTCAGAGCTCTCCTTCTGCAAGATTCATTTTTACCTCCCTTGATCCCACTTTATTTTTCTATGGCCATGCACCATGGCAGTACAATCAGTTGAAAAATGTAATATATAGTGAATTTTTGGTTGCCTGGTCAAGGTTAGAATCACAGAATGATTATTTTGGAAGGAGCACATATCATGGAGAGCTCTACTCTCTCTGTTCTTACACAGGGGCAAAAATACAAAAACTAGAGAGAGAGAAAGTGATGTAACTTTTGCTGAGCAATTTTTTATTAATTCGTTGCTTTCTATATTCATTACACTGCCCCACATCTTGAATATTTAATTTTGGTTATTCTTCCAGAAGCATATATGGAACTAAGTAAGGTAGAGTGTTTTGGTAGACCCAATTCATGGCTGTATGTCAGTGAAATTTGTAATTAGATTCCTCTTTACCATATCTCCTGTTAACAATGTAGTTACTCTTTCAGAAAGAATAATTTGACCATTCTAGTTTATAGTCTGAATATCAGAGTCTATTAGCTAGCATCTAACATCTTACATCTCATTGACCTTTCTCTTTTTGCCCAGTAATTCACTAAGTACAAAGTGATGAATATATTGCAGATCACACCCTAAAAGATTTAGTGGCTTAATTATAGTCATGCTGCTTATAATATCTCTTTTAATAAATCTCAAAGTCTGGTATTGGATCATGTCACCACTACTCCAGAGAGGAAAGTGTGCATGACTGGTAATTTCTCATCAGAGGACAAACAAAGCAATTTGTTTCAATAAGTACTTAATTTTTACCCACTCTATGCTGAATGCAATGCTAGGACATGTGGGAAACCGAAAAATGTAAAGGATGTGGTCTGTAGGAGTATCTGTGGTACTATGAGTCAGGATAAGGTGTTGGCATGGGCAAATGAGAAGAGGAATTTTGTAGCAATTTGAAGTGGATATGAAGTGAGGTGAGTAAAGGTGACTATATCCAAGTGAACAATGACAGAATATATAGAGTATCAAAATTTACTTTGCTCTTTCTTATCTTCTAGCCAAGAAAATTGCCTAGTCAGAGTATCACACTTCTTCTTTTTTTTTTTTTAAGAGAGCTTTTTGTTACAGGGCATGTCTGCTCACCAGAGAGCAGAGAGATAAAGAGAGACAGGAAGTGAGAAATCAGCCTCTGGGGGATGACCACAGCCCAATCCTTCTTCTCCATTCTCCTTTTGGGATTTAGGCATGCACAAACATGTGCCTGATTGAGTTTTTGCTTTGTACCAAGCACTACTCTAAGCACTTCACTTACATTAATCTAATAGTAATGTATATTATATAACAACATGTGGTATTCCAATTATAATATCTGAGCCATATGGCACCAGAAGCCAGTGCTAACATACTATACAACACTTGTACAAAGACTGTGACTCGATCAGGTGTTCCATGACAAACATGATTAGTTAAGTGACCCACAGATACAAATATCTTACAGAAACTTCAAGTGGTCATTTGTTCCTTTAATAGCCATATTGCCATTTTATTTAGTTTTCTTTTTTTTCTCTATTTTTTCTTTTTTTTTTTTTTTTTTTTGTAGAGATTTTCGCTATAGGGCGCTTACGCTCGCCAAACAGACAGAGATAGACATTAGAGACAGAAAGCGAGAAATCACCCCCCAGGGGGGATGGTCAAGCCACAATTCCTTCTCCTCCATTCTCCTCTCGGGATCTTGGGCACGCACGCACATGCGCCCGGTGTGAGTTTTAAGCCACCGGGTCCGGGACGCGAACCGCGGTCGACTACGTGGGAGTCCAGCGACATAGCCATTACGCTAACTGCTGGTTCCCTTTATTTAGTTTTATAGATGCTTTTTAAGAGTTCTTTTTAATCTTAGGGTAAGAAAATTTGGGCAATCATATGTTCTAAAGAAGGATATCATTATCATGTTTAGTAAGAATATATTTTATAGGGAGCCAGCAGTTAGCGTAATGGTTATGTCGCTGGACTCCCACGTAGTCGACCGCGGTTCGCGTCCCAGACCCGGTAGCTTAGAATTCATGCCGGGCGCATGTGCATGCGTGCCCAAGATCCTGAGAGGAGAATGGAGGAGAAGGGATTGCGGTATGACCATCCCCTCTGGGGGGTGATTTCTGGCTTTCTGTCTCTATGTCTTTCTCTGTCTGTCTGGCGAGCGCACGTGCCCTATAGCAAAAAACCTCTCAAAAAAAAATAAAAAAAAGAATATATTTTTTAAATTCTTGAAATATTTTGTTTAAAAAACTTTTTATATTTTATAAATATATTTATTAATTAAAGTATGATTAGTTTTTTAGGATACAATTAAGTAAATATACATATAAAAGTATACATATATATATATTTTTTTTTTGACAGAGCCTTGCAATCCTCTTACCTCAGCTTCCAGAGTAGCTGGAACTATAGCATGTATACCACATATGGCTTTTTAGGGTGAGCCAGGCATTCAACCTGGACCTCTTATATGGCATCAGCCAGCCAAGTAGCAGTGTCAACTAGCATGCACTAGTGTGGCTAGGCTTAAAACGTATTTTTTGGAAAGTCATTATACAAAGAGAATCAGAGCCAGGCACAGTGGTATGTGCCTGCAATCTCAGCTACTTGGTTTACTGAGGCAGGAAGATCAGAAATTCATGGCCATTTTGGGCAGGTCTCTAAAAAAATAATAGATAAATAAATATTAAGAGAAACAAATATATAGAGCATCAAAATTACTTTCCTCCCTCTTATCTTCTAGCCAAGAAAATTTACCTAGTCAGAGTCTCTCACTTCTTTTTTTTTTTTTTTTTTTGAGAGAGATTTTTGTTATAGGGCATATCTGCTCACCAAAGAGACAAAGGGAGAAATCATCCTCTGGGGCATGACCACACCACAATTTCTTTTTCCTCATTCTTCTCTTGGGATTTTAGGCATACATGCACATGTACCTGATGTGAGTTTTAAGCCACCAGATTCAGGATTCGAACTGCAGTCAACTACATGAGAGTCCAGCAACGTAACCATTATGCCATCTGCTGGTCACCCATAATATCATATTTCTATTAAGACCTTATGGAAAAGGTAAAATTTCCAGTGATCTAATAGAGAAGAGTGAGTATTATTATAAAGGTCTTCACAACATTTATGTAGAATGTGTATTATAAAAAAGCTATACTTAGATTTAAAAACTTTTTTGCACTTACATAAATTCATATTTTAATTTCATCTGAAATCCTTGCCATGATTTGGAAGAAGAAATGGGCAAAATCTAACACATGGAATCTTAAGTGGAAGCATCAGCTTTATGGTTCTACTCATTGAGACAATTGGTTAAGATTGGCATTTGGGACCAGCAGTTAGCGTAATGGCTATGTCACTGTACACCCATGTAGTCAACTGTGGTTTGAGTCCCGGACCTGGTGGCTTAAACTCACGCCAGGCACGCGTGCTTATGTGCCCAAGATCCCGAGAGGAGAATGGAGAAGAAGGGATTGTGGCGTAGCCATTCCCCCTGGGGGTGATTTCTCGCTTTCTGTCTCTCTGTCTCTCTCTTTCTGGCGAGCACATGCACCCTATAGCAAAAACCTCTCCAAAAAAAAAAAAAAAAAAAAAAAAAAAAAGATTACCATCCAATGTGATCATACATTCTCTTTCCTAACAGCTTTACGCTTGTGATGATGATTAGGAGAGGCATAAACTGATCTTTTAGATAGATAAGCAATCTTTCAGCACTTTACTCTAGATCCTTTCCAAGAAATCTGAAAGGAACCTCTGTAATGAAATCTAACAATCTTTTCCAGAGATCATAGTCACCTTAGACTTTAGGTCCAATGGTATCAAAGGCTGCTGATTGTTAAGGTAAAGATCCAAGATAAATAATTATTGTCCAGTATTTTCATAAGGCATGGACTTCCTAAAATAGTTGTCCAAAATCATGAGTCTATGAAAAGTTTCAAGGACATTAAGAGGAGTCTCAGTGAAGTTCCAAATGTTTATTTGTCCAAATCTATCAGAATCGTTGGTCTATAAATGTATGTTACTTCATATTTTTGAGAACTGAGCTTATATAATTGTGGGTGGTTGTCCCAATACTGTGTATAGGACACATTGCTCTCTTGATAATATCAGAATATACACATCATATGTATTAGTTATACTTAATGGCAATGCAACACTTGGGCCAAAATCCAAGGGAGGAATTGCTTAATAGTTACTAAAAAATATTTCCCAATGCCTTGGGCTTGTTATTGTTAAAATGATTATCTTAATCTCATATATGTATGACTATACAATTTTTCCTTTCCCATTAGAGAACTCTAGATGGGCAAATAAGTGGTTGAATTTGTTCTGTATCTTCATGACCCTGCTGTTGAAGCCCTGACTCTATCACCAGATTTAGTCACTAGAATCTTTCCAACAGGTGGATTGTGGGTTGATGTTGTCCTTTGACAAACAGCTTTGTGTACTGACATCATTCCTGATGCCATGAGGAGATGTCTTAGAAACTGGATCTCCCTATGGCCATAGGATTGATCATTGGAGCTGAACTTGTTAGTCACCGAAACAACTATTCAACCTACTAAAATTGTAAGTAAATAAATAAACTAAATTGTGGTTTTAATTAATAGGTTATGGTTCAGAAAAAGGGTTGAGAAATATTTTGGCATAGGTAGGCCAAGTGGCATAGGAGAAACCACATAGGATGTGACAAAGAGGAGCCTGGTTCTGACAAGTCTTGTAAAGGGGCAAGTCACACCACTGTTCTGAGTCCCAGTTTCCTTATCTATTAAATATTGAAATTACTGTCAGTGGATTTGACTAGTTAGAAAAGACTACTGGAGAAACTTACTATGGTAGTTACAAGTTGTTTATGTGAATTTGGGTTAAGGCTTTTTTTAACATTAGGGGTGGTGGTTAAGAACCCGGTAGTTCTTTACTCAGTCTCCTCCTATGCTACACCTCTCCCCATACAAACTATACATAATAGCTATATAGCCAGCCATTGGAGTGAAATGACCACACTTTGGTAATCACTATGGATTCCACTGCCAGCTATTGTAAAAATTCAGTATATTTTACCTAAATGGAATAATCCTCTGTCCAGCTTTGGAGATGAAATACCTTATGAATCAGAAGGATCTACTGGTTCAAGAATAAATCAAGTCACTTTGGATCCATGAATGAAGTTGCCATTCAGTTCTGCTTAATTTATACATATTTTTTTCTCACTGAAAGAACCTCTGCCTTCCTACTGTTATAGAAAATTCTTTTGTCTTTCCAATGCTCCAATATCTCAGCCACTAGAGTTGTTCGAGTTCAGCTCAAGTTCAATTTCAACAGCTCTTCTCTGCTTAGAATAGATGGGAGAACTGCCTGATTGAGAGTTTTATTTTATCACCAAGATTATTCTTGTTTACTGCTGAAAATAACCTAGGGTTTTTTTTGTTGTTGTTGTTTGGCTTATTTTTCTTTTTAATGTACTATTGCTCCTAAATGGGACATTGTTAAGGACATTTATTTCTCTCTTGATGTGACAATTTAATGGGGTTACCTATGTACATTTTTCAGCACCAAGTCTGACATAGGGTAGGTGTTAAATAAACATTAGTTCTTTAAAAAAAAAAAAAAAAACTATTGGGAAATACATACAAAGCAGAGTTTTTTCAAAAAAATATATTTCATCATAAGTTATCTTTGCCTAGGTTTTTTGTACATTGGCTCTTTATGTAGTGGGGAGGCAGCTCTGGTTTCCTGAAGGGGTAAAGCTGTGATTTGAATTGCTCTGGCTAATCAGTCTCTGTGACCCCCTTTGATTAGTATCAGGATTGATGAATTCAAATTTTAGCCAAATTCCAACCTGCAGTTTTCTTTGGACTACATTCTTCCTTGTTTGTCAACCTGACAGCTGAAATTCAGTAGGCTATTTGTCATTGCCTTGTGTCATCACCATCTCATAATGTTCGCCAGCTGTGAGACAGCTGCCATATTCCACCCCAGAAATGAGTGAAAATCAGCTATGAGTGAAGAACCCCAGGATGAGGACCTTTCATCTACATGCTGAGTCTCTGAGGAACAGAATCCTAATTTGTTTGGTTTACGTTACTACCTTGGCGTAGCTCTCATGCACAAACCAGTTTGGGAATGAAACAGAGATTGAATTCAGTTTATTCCTTTTAAGTGACTGAGTGAAACCTCTTTATTAGTTTTTCTTTCCCAATATGACCAGTTTTATTTCCTCTTCAAATTATTGTGTCTAAATAGACAGGGCCTTGGAATGAGATCACCAAGTCAACATTCCATTATGAATCTTTTTTAACTGCAAGAAGTGGAAGGGGGAGAGGGTGGGGCAGGGAGGAAGGAGGTAGAGAATTAAGTGTGAAAACATCCCAGACAAGAGCAAATACTGGTGCCTGATGTCAGAACACATTTCCACCTGCAGCTGGCTGCAACCAAGTACGCTCATATTTGATTTGGGGATATTTAGTGAGGTCCACTGGACTTTTCCAGAAGGGCTTGTCTTGTGTCCGTTCCCATAGCCAGTCAGTCCCTGGACTTTTAAAAAAGCCTTTGCAGAGACATGGATTGAAAAGCAATTTTGCAGTTTTCTTTAGAAGGTTATCCATATTGGACCCCTTTTTTACTGGTATTAATTTACTGAAGATGAATGGAAATTTCCTTTCTTCTTGTTTATTTTTCTTTTGAGTCAATTCTTCAATTTAAAGCTAATGTTATTATGCAAAAGGAAGGAAAAAGCTACTTGACTATGAACCAAACAGGGTTCAGTTTAAGCCTGTAGTACAAATAAAATGCTTATTATTTTGCTTATGTTCTACTGGGTCGTTGGGAAAGTCATGACACATTTTTGCACAGGGAAACATAGAAAAAAATATGTCATGACTTTGTCAATGACCTAACAGTTTACTTTATGTTTTAGCAAGTATGCAAACACATAGAGATCTACTTGGAATTACAGAGTGACTGAGTGCATATTCCAACACACTGACAGAATGACATGCAATAATCATTCAATGTAGTACACTTTTATCTCAATATGACTAGTAGATTTTTCTAGAGTATGGAAAAATTTGTATACAATTTGCATTATGCAATGGGCACAATTAGGAAAAATATTATAGCCCATAAATATATCACTGTATGGTTTAAGCTTTTTGAATTAATGATACAACCCAGGGCTCAGATTCATATAACCAGCTGTTAAAAGAGAATTTAAGAACAAATGTTTTACACATTTGTCTTGGAAAACAACTATCTGTTCCATTACATTTTTATGAAAGCACACTCTCTCCAAGTTAAGTAGAGCAATGCTGGAGGAGTATCCCATGGAATCTATAGCCATGCCTTCTTTGTAGAAAAAAATCCTATTAGTGGGTCAAAAAATAGTTATTTCTCCCCTAACAGATTCTTTCCAATTATGAATAAATTGATAGAGAAACTTAATTTTATAAGGTTATGTTAACAAGTATTCTAAAAATATTTTATCTAAAATCTTACCAAAGTTTGAATTAGACCTCTGTGGGGTTAAGGAGGTGTGGCAGAAACAATCACCCATTCTCAAGAGGAATCTTGTGTTCTATCAAAGGCACTTTGTGTTGCATCTGGATCATACGGGCATTTTCCAAAGGGCTCCTTTAAAGGCACCTTCTCATTGATCAAGAGCTGTCATTAGATCTGAATAGACAATGAACAGTGCAGTGATCAATTTTTTTTCAACCTAAATGGTACATTTGGATAATTATGGCAGAGAAGGGAAGAGAGTTGTACAAAGTACTGTCCCTTCCCATCTTGTCTCACCCAGAGATTAGAGCAATAGAAAAATATTGTTTTTCCTTGGTGTTATCCTAACTTTATAGTGAGAATTACTCTTAGCATAAATGAAAGAACCATATATATCCACAAGAATGAATATCATGAACAAATAAAGGAAGTTGTAGAGGATAGATTGCATGATAACATTTACATAGCATGCTAACAATACCAGATATTATTTAGGAATGCATGTATATGTAGTAAAAGTATAAATACATACAGAAATTACCAAATAAATTCTAGTAACTAGTTAGCTTTACTGGTGAAAGAAGGGAATGTGGTAAGAGAATCAGGAATAATTATCTTTATCTGTTATATTTTATTTATTATGTTGAGTAATGAATCAATGAGTTATTATATTATCTTTACATTTTTGTATCTAAAACATCTCAATATTAAAAAAAAACTCTAGACAAGTGGTTAAGAATTTTAAACTATGGAATAAAAAAGCCTAAATTTAAGTCTTGGTTCCCCTATGTAAAAGTGTTCTTTGAGATACTTAGCTAAAGATCAACTTATTTATCCTTAGGTGATATAATGATGCCTTCCTTATAAGGTTGTTTCCTAGATTAAATGAATTAGTGCATTTACAAGGTTTAACATATTGCTTGACATGCTGTGCTCAAGACATATTATAAATATGCTTATACGTAATGTATATGTATAGGCAAGAGGGGAAGCGAGTAAACCAGTAAAGAAGGATTTTCATTAGTCAAGAAGGGATTCTAGTACTTTGGATTAGGGTGGAGGTAAGTAGATATTGGAGAAAGATACACATGTTGGAGGACTGGAGAATGTCTGATAGTTTCAGTTCACGTCAGGAGGAAGTGAGGGGGGACAGAAAAGTTACCTGCTTCAATGACTGGGCTTAAAGATCTGTCTTTAGACAAAAGAGTGAATTTAGAACCTTGATTAAACATTTAAAGAATAACTTATAGTAAGAGAGAAATTAATTTGTTTATCCACAGTATATTGGGTTGTCAGAAAAGTCATAATACATCATGACTTTTCTGACAACCCAATAGCTATTGAATTCCCACTAAGAGAAGAGTACTGGGCATATAAAGGCTTCCGATGGCTGCTGACTCTTTTGCTTGGTGGATGCATCTCTCTAGTATCTGACTCCCTGAGGACATTGCCTTCTCCCCTTCTAGAGTGAAATTTTTCTCAGTCTTCCTCTCATGAGGACACTTGTGATTGCATTTAAGATATTCCAGGATATTCTCCCTGTCTCAAAATCCTTAATTTTGCCACATTTCAAATATCCTTTCTAGTTATAGAATGCAACATTCACTAACTTAAGGGATTAGGGTGCTGATCTCTGCTGAGGGGGGTCATTTTACTACTGACCACTTGTAGCTTGAAGGAAATAAACAGGGAAGTATGAAGGGGAATAATGATGAAGATTAGCTTGATGGCCTGAACCTAAAGATGTGGAAAACTGGAACGAGATAAACTCTTTAGACAGAGATCTGATCATTTAGAGACTTGCAGGTGTCCAGATTTTGATTCTAAATATGTTGGGAACTTATCCAAGGAAATGAATCAGAAGGGTAATGGGATTTTATATGCACATTTTAAAAGATTATGTTAGCAACTGTAAAGGAAGTTGGTAGGAGATTGATAGCAATGGAAGAAGGACAATGTGCCAAGAATCTACTGGGTCTTAAGGGAAGGAGAGTTTGATGGTTGGAATGAGTGGGTAGCAGTGGATATGTGACATCATGGACAGAGTTGAGACTTACATCAGAGATAAAATAATCAGGGTTTAGATGGATTGGATGTGGAGGATGAAGGGGACAAATAAGGGATGACACTTAGATTTCTGTCTTAAACAATTCCATATGTTATTTACTGATATGGGAAAAAAAGATGCAGAAATAAACGAGAGTCCTGCTTGGGAATATGAACCTGAGCCAATCATGGCACTTCTTAGTACAACAGTCAAGTAGGCATTTGGGTGGAGAGGTTTGGAACTTGGAACAGATGTACAGGACAAAATTATAAGTGAGGAAGTGTAGGATAGAGATAGTAATTAAGGTAATGAAATTAATTTAGTCACTTAGAGTTGTATGAAGAAAGATGAAGAGAATCCTAGGCAAATCTCAGAGAAATATCAATATTTAAGTGTAGGTAATGGAGGAAAAACAAGCAAAAGAACATTAGAGAGACTGAGAACATACCCAGAAAAGAATGTTGTCACAGGAGTCAAGAGGAGAAACTGTTTCATAAAAAAAAGAAAATGTTCTTGGTGTTGGACAATGTGGAGGTCTCTGCTGACTTTGACAAGAGTGGTTTCTTCTGAATGATGGGACTGAAGCCAGATTGGACTGCTGAGCTAATCAGAAAAGCAAAAGGGTGAACACAAATGAGGAAAAGGAGACAGCACACAGGCAATTTCTTGGAAACTTTCCTGTGGAGGGAAGGGTAAAATAGAGATATAACTGGACAGATTTTAATTTTAAAGGTAGAGAACATTAGAGTGTTTTGTATATTTTCTGAATAGGGACAATACAGTAGAGAGCAAGTGATTTAGTGATACCGTGAAAAAATACCTGTTAGTCCCATGGTAACTCTCTGAACTCAACAGAAGGAATACCATAATTTTCTATAGCTCTACCTGTTTTCCTTCACTCTGATTTTTTACCACCTTTGTTTTAACCTTTCCTGAGCAGGAGAGAAAGTTCTTTTAACACTAGCCAGGGTATCCCTATTTGAGAGGCTATGCCACACCTTTTTAATTCTATTTTTCTCACTTAAGAATCCTGGAGTTTCTTTTCTTTTCTTTCCAAAATTTGACAGAGGGCTCATGTGTTCACCACAGATAGATGAGAGGGAGGGGGTGTTGAGTGGGAAAGAACTCCCCATGGGATATAATCAGACTGCAAACCCTTCTCCTCCATTTCTCTCTCCCTTCAGGATTTTAGGCATACATGTACATGCTCCTGGTGTGTTTTTAAAGTCATTGGACATGGGACTCAAACTGGATGGTCAGCCGTGGGATCCAGCTTCCTTAACCACCATGCTACCAGCTGGCCCCTTGGAATTTGTTTTATGACTTAAGAGCAATATTTTAAAAATTAGCTTTGGTTTAATCCCTCTGCATTTCATTCCTTGCTAGCCATGATTTTATGTGATCCTTTTCCTGGGAAGCTGGGGTTGAGAGGGTAGTATTAGCCAGTAGATATTCATAAATGCTTTCGGAAAAGGGGTTGTCCAAGATACCATATTCTTTTCTTCCTCCCATGGTTCTCTCATCCTCATCTACACTAGATATTATAATATTCCATTATTTACCTGATATATAATTCAATTATTTTCTCAAGATATTTACTAGCAAGGGTTTGACTAGAGAAAGGATTTCAGAGTATTAAAAACTCCATCCTCTAGCTCCAAGCTTTGATTATTTACTTTCTTGCTTCAGGGCATAGATGCAGGGCTTGAATACCAGCCAAGCCACTTATTGCTCTCACACACCCCAATCACTCGTACCTTTGCCTTCTTTGAAAAAAAGAAATTAACACCGTGCTTAGAATATAGGTGGTTAAGGGTGCTGGACTCCCACATGGCTGACTATGGTTTGAGTCCTGGACCTGGCGGCTTGCCTTCTCTCTCTCTCTCTCTCTCTCTCTCTCTCTCACTCTGTCCCTGGGCAGAGTGAAATTAAAATAAATAAGTAAAGTTAAACAAAATAATTCTTTTAAAAAAAAAGAATATAGCTATTATGAGTGTGAAGACATTAAGCAAAAATTGGACACAGTGGCTTTACATCTTGAAGAAATGGGATTCAGGCTTTCGGTCAGGTATAATATAGTGCAGTTGAAAAGTGAGAATTAGCTAAAGGAAGGTTAGCACTGCAAAGAGTTCCCTCTTCTCTGCCTACTCCTTCCCAGGATTTGAATTTGTATGTTTGTGATCAGAGGACAGGATGAAATTTGCAAGCACCAACCACCTGTCTTCCTAGAGTTTACCTTGGACGTTCCTCTGATCAGGAAATCTGGTTATAATCTTCCCTTAGGAAGCCATATTTTCTAATGGGGCAGGTAAGGTAAAGGTCAACGTAATATTTTACCAGAATGATTGGGGAAAAAACTCTGAAGTCCATGCCACGTTTCCAAAACTCTCACCTGTAAAAAGCATGACTTGATGCTGAAAGTAGCAGGGCAAAGGTCCACTATTACAGCCATGGGGCAAAAATCAGCCTTGATAATGCTGTTCATGAAACTGTGACATGGCAGTGCCCCAGAGGAGCCTGATTAAGAGTTGCAATTCAGAGCCAGCTTCCCCATGAGGACAAATTCTGACCCATGTGCACACTGAGGCAGTTTGGAAACACTTCTAATGTTGGGTGAGCTTAGCAACTCAGTCATTGGTAGTGATAAAAAACAATAACCCCAAGGAGAGTACTAATGCCAAACTTAACTGCTCCTCTGGTCACAAGAGAATCATCATTTATATTTGGAATACTTGTATTTCAAACTATAGTTTCATCTTAGGTAAACTAATATATGATGATGGAGAACATTTCTTTATAATTGCTCCTGCACGGAATGGTGTAACCCTGTATCTCAACAGTGTACATTGATCCTGACCTAGAACATTCTGAGCTATCCCAAGGTGTTCTTAAATAGTTGTTGTCTTTTTTTTTAAGAGATATTTTTGCTATAAAGCACATGCATGTGTTAACTGAAGAGACAGAAAGACAGAGATACAGAATGCGAGAAATCACCCTCCAGGGGAGATAGCCATGTCTCAGTCTCTTCTCCTCTATTCTTCTCTGGGGGTTTGAGCATGCATGCACATGCACCCAGCGTAAGTTTCAAGCTGCTGGGCCTGGGACTTGAACTGTGGTCAGCCATGTGGGTGTCCAGTGACATAACCACCATGCCATCTGCTGGTCCCATTAATTGTTGTCTTAATTGCAAGGATAGCAAGAAAAGGTAAGCCATGTTTAGAACCATAATAAAGACTGGAGAACAGAACCTGAAGAAGGGAGTGACTTTCTTCAGATCAAGAGTGTCCTGAAATATGATCTTGCCCTCTGATTCTGCAATAAGGGTTATAAACTCTGGTTGCAAGTGGAGACATAATGTAACTTTCCATTTACCAGTTGCTGAAGCTGGAAGCCCAAAGCATTTGCATGAAAGGTCAAAGAAGAATTTCATAAATTTCATTGATCATCCCAAATGATACCACTTTTTATAAAAGAGAGATTTTTGCTATAGAGCAGGTGTGTTCACCAGAAAAGCAGAGAAAGACAAAGAGACTGAAGCAAAAAATCACCCCCTGGGGGCATGGCCACATCACAATTCCTTCTCCTCTATTCTCCTCTCGAGATTTTGGGCATGTTTGAAACAAGCACCTGGCATGAGTTTCAAGCTTTGGGTCTGAGACTAGAACCATGGTCAACCATGTGAGACTCCAGCGCTTTAACCACTATGCCACCTGCCGGCCCCATACCAATTTTTTTTTTTAAATTTTTTTGTTTATTTGTTTTTTAGAGGTTTTGCTATGGGGTGCATGTGCTTGCCAGAAAGACAGAGAGACAGAAAGCGAAAAATCACCCCCCATGGGGGATGGCCACACCACAATCCCTTCTCTTCCATTCTCCTCTCAGGATCTTGGGCACACATGTACACATGCCCGGCGTGAGTTTAAGCCACCGGGTCTGGGACTCGAACCGTAGTGGACTACATAGGAGTCCAGTGACATAGCCATTATGCCAACTTCTGGTCCCCCCATACCAATTTTTAAATGTAGCTATGAAGCCCCCTCCCATATCCTCAGAGCCCATAAACCAGGGTGCACATCCCTCACGTTCTCCAAAGTGTCCCTCTGCTGCTTTTCACTGCTGAGTCAGTATTTCTGTGGGAAGAAGGCAAGATGAGCTGTGCGAAGGAAGTGACGAGGAGAGAGGGGTCATCACAACCAGGAGCATTGCCTCTAATTGCTACACTTCAAGGTTGGTTTGTGTGTCGTTGGCTTCTCCTTTAGTCCCAGAGAGGGGCCCTTTGGAGCCTCATCAGATTCCAGATTCAAATGTGGTTTCATCGAGAGAGTGGAACTGTCAAAAGCCAGTGGAGCAAATGCAAGTGAAATGGAGCAGACAGTGGAAACTACCAGGAAAGCAGAGGCTGCATTTCATTACATGACCAGATTCTGACAAGGAAAAGACAGAAATCCAGGAATCTGAGCTGCCCTGGTGACTCGGCAGCTAGACCTCAGGCTGGGAGGCAGGACACCCGAGTTCAGGGTGGACTGTGTTTCATAGGAGCTACAGGCCAATTGAATTATATTGCAGTTAAGGGTGGAAAAACAAAACCAGGTCAGCTGCCCCATTAATTAGGACACACAGAAAACGACAGTATTTGCTGAGATTTCTTTTCCCGTGTTACTCAAGACCAGGCAGCGTGTAGAAGGCCGGAGAGAGTTTCAGTCATTCATGGAGGAGATAGTCACTGCACACAAGACTGAAAGCCTAACAGCATTCGGGAGCCAACACTCAGAGTAGAGCTGTGTACTCCTTGACTTCCACGTCCTTACATCATGGCCAATGACTTGCTCTTCTTCCTTTGTCCTGGTTCTTGTCAACAGCAACCCTTCTTTATTTTCAGACACTCTCATGACCCAGGGCAAGCCATTAATGAGTGAACAAACGTTTCCTAAAATGTGAAAATCTCTACATTACATATCAGGCAGGAACACACAAATTAGAGACCATAAGCTCTCCCGTAAGGGCCTTTCTGTGTAGATCATGTGTCACCCCAAATGTTACAATGTAAGGTAGGTGACAGTAAGTACTAAGTAAGAGAGTAATGTGATAATAGTTACAGGAGCTCAGATTACTGAACTGACTAGAGAGAGTAAATCAATGTCAATTCATCAAGCCATAGTCAGGGTTGCTTGTAAACAAGGAACTGAACATATTTTATGTGTTCGGGGAAAATCTGAGAAAAATTGAATTCAACAAAGATGACCTGAGTAAGAAGACGTTCTAGTACCAGTCAGCATTTCTGATCAAAGGTGGTTCAGAATTCCCCCACATGAAAAGTGATGGGCTACATTTATAACCAGTAAAACAGAAAATTACCACAGAGATCACCTGATCACCTGACTGGTGCAGTTTGGCATTTGCCTAATTTTGGCATAATTTGTTAGTGTCAGCCTAGGATTAGCTGAGCATTTGGCTGTTGTGATTGGCTTAGGTTCTGTTGCTTGGTTACCAAGGAATATTTTTGAGTTAGGTAACAACTCACCTGCATATCAAGCTAGGTTATAGTTCAAAAAATCTCTGCTTTGGGCCAAGTTTTATCTCCCAAGCATAAAAGCCAGTTTAGGTTTTTGTAAACTCAGTTCAACACAAGTAAATACATAAAAGTAGAATGAATTCTTCCTCTTTTTTATGATGGCATAAGAACTGGAAGAGGAAAAAAAAAAAAAAACATGTGAGGTGATTATTTAATCCACACAGATCCTAACAACTATCTTGGGGTAGGGGTTGTGGCATCATGGGCTGGGACCAAATCAACTTGACTGAATAAACGCACCTAAGAAATCTTTGGCATATAAA
The DNA here is from genome assembly GCA_026018925.1 of Tupaia tana. Lineage (NCBI taxonomy): Eukaryota > Metazoa > Chordata > Mammalia > Scandentia > Tupaiidae > Tupaia > Tupaia tana. The sequence continues at coordinate 245,362,306 of JAKSZU010000001.1, read as the reverse complement.
TAGGATCTTGCTCATCTTTTTTTTCCCTTTTTTCTTTCTTTCTTTCTTTCTTTCTTTCTTTCTTTCTTTCTTTCTTTCTTTCGTCTTTCTTTCTTTTTTTTTTAAGATGTTTTTGCTACAGGGCGCATGCGCTTGCCAGAATGACAGAGAAGACAGAGAGACAGAAAGCCAGAAATCACCCCCTGGGGGAATGGCCATGCCAAAATCCCTTTTCCTCCATTCTTTTTTTTTTTTTTTAAGAGATTTTTGCTCTAGGGCACGTGTGTACTCACTGGAGACAGAGAGAAACAGAGAGACAGAAAGCAAGAAATTGTCCTCACCCCCACCTGCCTAGGGACATGGCCAAGCCACAGTCCTTTATCCATTCTCCTCTAAGTATTTTGGGCATGCACACACGTGTACCCAGCATGAATTTCAAGCCACTGGATTAGGGACTCGAACCACAGTCAGCCATGTGGAAGTCCCACGATGTAACCATTACGCCATTGGCTGGTCTCAATCTTGCTCATCTTAATGCATCTGATAATACTGTTTACTCTGTAGGGATCAATCCATAAATAATAGGAAAAAGGTCTCTGAGCTCCTGGCATGTAGTTTTTCTTTTTGGAAATTGAGGTGTTTCTCCCAGCACCTCCACTGTTTTATTCCTGATGCTTGTGCTGGGGTAATGCATACTCTCCCTTCAGTTCCAGGTTGACCTCACCTTATACAGAAGCCTCATCTGAACTTCCCTCCCAATAATTTTGGCTTCTGAGCTCCACAGCATCCTCTCTTCCTCGTCAAGACATTTCACATTACTGAATTGCCTGTTTTCCTTTACTGCATCATAAACTTGAGGGCAAGAACTGGGTCTTAAGTTCACATACCAAACACAATGCCTGGCTCAGAGTGAAAACTCAATAAATAACCAGTTTTAATGAATGAGTACATGGACGAGGGAATAAATAAAGGTGGGTGTGTTAGAAACACAGATGAAACTGTGTTGGCTGTGCTTTGAGCTCCTCTCTCATCCCTCAAATTGGCTCTTTTCTTTTGGCAGCAAGGTTCCTCTCCTCTACATCCACCAGGGAGGTCTCATTTTGAGTGATTTGCAAGGAAGAGGTACGATCATCGGGATGTTTATTGGACCATCCTTCCCCACTGTTCTGGCTGTTACTTCACAGAAGTGGAAGACTGGGCAGGTTACAACTCACCACAGTCTTCCCACTGTGACTCTCTTTCATTTCAAGCCAATTGACAAATGTGTATTGACTTTTCTCAGTGCACGTTCACTGCTGCACTTGGCTTAACAAAAATCTTTACAACCACCCTCTGATTGGATTTCTACTGTTTCCCCAACTTACATGTGGGGAACTGAGTTATATAACTTGTAGGAGGTCAGGCCAGGCTAGTGACACAGATCATTTTCGAACTAGAAGGCTGACAGGCTGTGGCAGGCTGTTGTACCCCTCACTGCCTCGGAGGTCTCAGTTCATTATCTCCTGTCAGTAAGGAACGAATGGGTAACATGTCTCCTAAGTTTGGGTTCTTACTGCTTCCTTGGAAAATAAATATCAGCTCTTTGTAATTTGTGATTTATTAGCCACACCAGCTTGCTGAGTGACTTAGAACACTTTTGGAACCTGCTGCTGTATTAATAGTGGTGACGAAAAGGAGAAGGATTCTTCACAATAACAGCTTTAATTTCCTTTTACTTTTTCACCACTTCCATGCTCATCTCCCAAAAGACATGGCCATCTCTTGAGGGCTTTTAGAAAATTAGAATGCTCTTTTTTTTGTTCCTGGGATATTATGAATTTAATTTTCCCTCCTGCTAGGCTTTGTATTTAATCAGAATAGGCACACTACCTCTCAGAACTCCTCCTGCATCTTCTGTTCAAGGTTCCTGAAATTCTTCCAATGAGGGACAAAGCCTCCCATTAGCATTTAACAAGATGTTTGAACCACAAATACTGAGGAACAATTAGTCAGTTGAGTATACTGAATTTTGTTGTGGTCTGTTTGCATATATGAAAAATTCATGTTGAATCCTAATCTCATTTGTGAGGGTACCTGAAGGTAAATCTTTGGACATCATTAGATCATGGGGGATCCACCCGTATGAACTGGGTTAGTGCCTTTCTAGAGTAGTGCAAGAAGCTCCCTTGTAACTTTATGTGAGGTTCTAGCAAGAAGATGGCCATCTATGAGGAGGTAGTCCATCACAAGACACCAAATCTGCTGGCGTCTTGATCTGGGACTTTCCAGTCACCAGAACAGTGAGAAATAAATTAATATTGCTTGTAAGTCTCCCAGTATATTGTATTTTGTTATAGCAGGCCAAATGGACTAAGACAGATATACAACAATTTCAAGGATAGCATTTCACCATGGACAGGGAATCCAGAGGTAGGCAGAGGTTATTCTTTAGGTATATGAAGAAAAACTAAACATTTTTCTCTTACCATACTCTTATAGCACTTCTGGTCACTAAAATATGTGGAGATTTTTCCACACTGACAAAGGCTCTAGCACCAGCTTGGTGTCTGCTATGGATTGAATATATTCCCCCAGATTTATATGTTGGAATTTGGTTGTATTGTGAAAGTATGAAGGGAAGGCTTAATCCAATTGTGGTGTTGAAACATTTGGGGAAGTGATTTGTCATCAGGGTGGGGCTCCCATGATTGAGTCCTGGTGGGTTTATCAGGAGTGACAATGTGATAGACACGGACGTGCACTGTTTTGCTCCTGCTTTGTCTTGCTCTCACCATAGTAACGAATAGCTAGAGAACCCTCACCAGACGTGGCCCCCAGATCACGGCCCTCCAAAATCATGAGCTAAATAAACTTCTATTTGCTTAAATTACTCAGACTCAGGTGTCTGTGTGATTAGCAACAGAACAGATTAGAGTAGCACTTTACTATTTAATTCAACTCTGACTCTATCTACCTACCATTAGCATCAGATCCCTCAGGTTAAGGGATCAGTCCCACAAGACTGCCCCTGCTTTGGATGTCAGCCATAAGTCCAGGCCTTTGGTACGTCTGACAAACCCCATTTTTAAATTGGAGGTTCTGGGACCAGAAGCTGGAGTAATGGCTATGTCTTTGGACTCCCTGTAGTCAACCGCGGTTCTATTCCTGGACCCGATGGCTTAAACTCACACCGGGCATGTGTGCGTATGAGATGAGAATGGAGGAGAAGGGACTGCAGTGTGGCCATCCTCCCTGGGGGAGGGGGGTGAATTCTCGCTTTCTGTCTCTCTGTCTCTCTCTGTCTTTCTGGCGCGCACATGTGCCCTATAGCAAACAAACAAACAAAAACTCTCAAAATCAAATTTAAAAAAATTGGAGGTTCTATGATTCTCTCTTTGGGTCAGTCATTTTCTGTAATGGTTCATAAAAGTCGAGGATATGCTTTACTTAAATTTTCTTATTAATTACAAACTAATAAACCATATAGGGCAATGGATGGGGAAGGGGTGCAGAGCTACCATGCCCTCTCCTGGCACCTCCGTATGTTCAGTAACTTGGAAACTTTCCATACTCCATACTTTTGGAAACATTATGAAGCCTTCATCACACACATAAGATAAAGTCTCTCCCATTTCTTGCCCTCTCTCTTTCCCAAAGGATGAAGATGGGGCTGAAAGTTCCAAGCTTGTATCAGGACTTGGTCTTTTTGATGACCAGCCCCAATCTAGGAGCCCACCCTGAGTTGCCTCTTTATAACAAAAGACACTACTCTTACCCATCAGATTCCAAGAGACTTAGAAGCTTTGAGTCAGATGGTCCTAAAATTTAAGAAATTAAAAAAAAATATCTTAGAAGTTCTCTATCAAGAACTGGGTCAAAGGCCAAATATTAGAATAAAAGATTCTCTTTACACCCCTATCTGTGAGGGTTTTTAGCATTTCTGTCTTAGGAACCTGAATCGGAGACCAAATATATGTATTTTATTATGTCATAAAAGGAAAGAAAAGGTAAAATCAGAGACTAAGGGGTATCCAAAGAGTTGTCAACTTTAATATTTACACAAAGACAGTGCTCTCAAAATAATGAGGCAGACTCTGGCTAAGTACTAAGGTAGGACAGGTTGCACAAGTGTAGCCATGATGAAAACCTGAGAGGGGAAAAGACCTGTGAAACCATTCAACCTGCTTTAACTTAGTGGAAGTCACATTCTTCCCTGTCATTTGTCCCTCTGGCCAAAACTAGCACTGTAACCCTAAGACACACACAAAAAAAAGACAACGAGAGTCAAAATCCAAATCAGGACAGTTTCTGTGTTTGAAATTTTAAACATCCAGGTCTAATGGGAACTGTAAATTGGTAAGCTTGACAACATAGAGCATTGCTGCCTAAAAAGATAAACAAAGCCAAGAGGACCACACTTAGTGGCAAAGAACAATCACACCCCACAAAGGACAATCATACTCCTACCTAAAGGATGGAAAAATGAACCGCTACCAGCCACAATTAGGGTGAAAAGAGCACCCGTCCCATAATCTTAAATGATATAATTCTTAGGCTCATTAACCACTACTTCTTCATAGAAGCCTTGTAAAAACCTATGTGAGGTAGGAGACAGGAGCCCTTAGAATATAGTTAGAGTATATGCCCAAGATGAAATCACAAAAAAAGCTGAGTCTTGATATAAAGACAGTAGCTCCGCTGTTGCTAAACTGTTTGCTCACAGGGACAGCTTGCAGCAGTGACTTAATGATTGACTTGAGACAGATTATTTTCCTAGTTCCATCACATTTCAGAATGAAGGTAATGGTCTTTTACGGCCCCAAGTTTTTAGGCAAAGAGAGTCTCCTAACCTTTGTATCAACTCAAAAATTAGGACAAATAATTAGACTCATCTGCCATGTGACCCCCACCCCCACGCCAAGGAAAATGCTTGTGCCACCTGGGAACAAACATGGACAAAGCCCCTCATTCAGATAAAAATCTCTCCCCTCAGTTCCTAGTTGGCAGCCCATTCAAGACCTGATCTGCTTGGGAGCTCTGCTCTACCCTTTTCTCAACTCCACTTGCTTACCTATGTCCACATCTCTAACTCCTGTGGACAAGAACCTGTGTCTCACTGTGGATTCTGGGCCTAATCCCCCCTGCACAAACACATCAATAGTGTTTATCTCTGTTTCTTCTTTGACTTAGGAAGTTATGGAAATTCTTTTAGTCTATTCTCTTGCCAACAACTAAAGACCACACTGGATAATTTTTGTTTGTTTCATTTTTGCTATGGGGCACATGTGCTCGCCAAAGAGAGAAAGAGTGAGGAATCACCCCCTAACCCCGGGCAGGATGGGTACTCCATAATCCCTTCTCTTCCAGTCTGCTCTTCTCAAGGCACTAGGATTGAAACCTGGTCTCAAACCACACAGCTGGTCATTAGGATCCAGCTGCCTCCATGCCAGCTGCTGGTCCCACACTGGGTAATTTTCTTTTGGAGACGTTTTTTGCTATAGGGCATGTGTGCTCACCAGAAAGACAGAGAGAGACAGAGAGATTGAAAGTGAGAAATCACCTCCCGGGGGGATGGCCATGCTGAGATCTCTTCTCCTCCATTCTCCTCTTGGGGTCTTGGACACACACACATGCACCCAGCATGAGTTTAAGCCACTGGGTCTGGGACTCGAACTGTGGTCAACTACATGGGAGTCTAGCAACATAGCCATTACACCATCTGCTGGTCCCTATACTGGGTAACTTTTAAAGGATAATGATTGATTTAGCTCATGGTTTCAGAGGTCCAAGGTCACAGGGCTGCATTCTGTGGACTCTGCAGAGTTCTGAGGTAGTGCAACACATGACATGGCAAGATGTTGCTTGTCTGTGTTTGTCATTTCCTCCTTATAAACCCAACAGGATTCAATCACAGGGGCCTCACCCTGATGAGTTGTCTAATCCTAACCTCTCCCAAAGACCCCGCCTTTCAACACTAAAGTCAGATTAAGTTTTTACCCTCTTCATCCAACCAAATTTTAACATAAATTTTCAGATGACACACTCAAATATCCAAGAGTCATCATATTTATTTTGCAGGAACACAGAGTCACAGTGAGAACAGTAGCGCAAGTGGACAGTCAACAGTGTACGCTCCACTGCAGCTAAGTCTTCCCACTTTGGGATTACACAGCAACAGAGGAAGCAAAGGCAGAAACCGCCCCTGGTCTTTGTTTGTTTTTGATAGGGAGTAAGTATACTTTAGCTACAGGCAGTATTTGGCTTGCTGAATAGGGTTTTTTCAGGGCAATGGCCCTCTCCTATTGATCTTTGTCTCTCAGAATCCAGCACTGTGTCTTTTCATAAGAAAATTTAATTATTTTCTTTTCATAATAAAATTAAGTAATCAAATTAAATAATATACTGAAAGTACCTGACTGCCTCCAGAAATAAGTGTCATAGGTAAGCTATTATTAGTATTACCATCTCTACTATCTTATACGTAATGATAATAGAGTATTTTTCTTCACTAAATTTAGGACTTGAACCATGATCAGCCATGTGGGAGTCTAACCACTACACCACTTGCTGGTCCTGAAGTAATTATATATAGTTTTAACTCTCAAAAGTGTCCCAACTTGTGCAATAAATGACAATAATTCTCTAAACATCTTATGGATTCAGGAGACCTAGGTATAGTCCCTGCCTTTTAGCCTTGCTATTTACCAAGCCTACGATCTCAGAGGTGAGCTTCATTATCTTAAGTAAAGCAGTCTTTCATTCTTTCACCCAAGTACTTATCATATCCCACTTCATCTTCCTTCCCTCACTCACTCTCATGTGACCTTTTTATCTTTTTCACAGCACTATCAGTAAATGGAATTTTATTATTTGCTTCTGCATTTACTATTTATTTCCTCATTCTGTGCTTCTCCTATACACATGATTATAAGTTCTCAAGGATGCATCTTATTGAATTATTACCTTAGCATCTAGAAAAGTACTTAGTGAATACTAGACACGAAATACAAATCTGTTGTATTGAAATAGTACTATAATCAAGGCACTATTTTAATGCTGAAGAGAATAGATAAAAGTAGGGAAAACTTAGTATTCACTTTTATCGGGGTGTCTCATACTTCTTTGTGGTCCAAATGAATTAGAATGAATCATGTAGTTGGCATTCAGCTTGGCTGAGTTATAGAAAGAGTTTGTCAGGTGCAAAGTATAAGAAACCAAAGAAACCAAAGCTAGAATAAATATTATTCTTTATTCTACAGAATAGTCAGTCTTCTCTTCTGCTAATGTGGAGATGAACGCACTTTCTTACGATGTTTCCTCCTAATGGGAAGCACTCCGTATCAAGCAGACCACTTTTTCCTGAGGGATATCTTTGAATGTGCTAAGTTCATCAAACAAGGTTCAACTCACCTTCTTATCTGAGGTGTTAATTAATAAATTTGCTTTCTCTTCAAAGTGGTCTGCCATTGTACCCAGTAACTGGCAGGAAAGATTGATTTTGAGTTTCTTTTTATTGGTAACAGTAGTTACGGACAAAAGATAGATGATACACTTCCATATCAAAGCCACTTAGAAGTACTTAGTCTTTAAAAAAGTAGGTTTTGTAGCATTGACCAACAATGGACTAATGAAAAAAAAAAAGATACTTACTTTGTTAAGTTGTAGTATAGCTGAGTCTCTGTGGTAAAAGTTATGATTTTTTAAAATCATAAATTAAATTTTATGCTTCCTTATGGAGTAGCATATACCAAAATTGGTTACTTTATTCTAAATTATGATGGGAACCACTGGTGGTATGTGACTCAAATGTCATGTGGAGAAATTGGTGACATTTAAGGAAGTGGTCTAAGCTTAAAAATAACACATTTATTACTTTTGTCATTCTCTTTAATTCTTATGTCCAGATCTTGCCCAGGTTTTAAGTAAAAGGAAGTCACATTTCCATTTATACCTAGCTTACGACAACATGTGTGGGTAGGAAATTAGTACCTCTCATGATATCCATTAGTTATTTCTCAGAGTACCCAAGGGCATACTTTCCTCATATCTATAAGGCAATCTTTTATCTGCAGCAATGTTTTGGTGGTTACATGTTTTTCCTTTTCTGAGTCTGTAATTACCGCTTAATTTGGAGTCTCTAAAAAGCACCTTGAGGAACATGCATCATCATTGTGAAAAATTCAGTGTCTAAACTTGAAGTAGACTTGATATATTTGTGTCCTTTCCACCCAATTGAGCCTTATTTCCAAACAAATGAACCTCCTCTTAGTTGATCCTTTCCATATTGATTCTGGGTTTGACTCTGTGACTTGTCTTGGCCAAAGGGATATCAGCAAACATGATTCAGATGGAGGCTCAATGAGTGCTTTTACGTTGAGTCTAATTCTATTGAAAGGTTATTTTTTAAGTCAGTTTGTCATAAAGTCTTACTGCCTTGAAATGTATCTCATTTTCTATTGAAGTGGTACCCCCTACACTCACTTATCAGCTTCTTTATATTCTTCAAAGTTCCAGAAAATAAAGCACATTTAGTTTCAATATCTTAAGCTGAAGTCCCAGTCTCATTGATCTAACTAGGTTACCTGCTCATCATCAAACCAGTTACTATGGCCAAAGTGTTTGCCCAGGCCAGAGCCCCATGTCCATTCCTAAAATGTCACCTAAGTCATTGAACTGAGATAATTATTATAATAAAGGGAAATGGACATTGAGCAGGCAGAAATAATTGATATCCACTATAGAAAAAAGTAAATCCATGATGCCATATTCTGGTCCATCATCCAAAATTCCAATTATAGGGCATTCTGAAGAAAAGTCATCTTTTCCATTGTAACTTCATTATTCTTTGGCCCTTGAGGAGAGGCCAAAGTGAAGATTCATTAGAATCTGATGAAATGTGGTTTAATGATGTTAGTCACCCAAAATTTACTTATTCGCTGTTCCTTTTGTGTGCATAGATGTCTTCTGCAACCAAAAGACTCTCTTTCCATTTTTGCCTGGCTGGGTTCTTACTCCTGGTTTTCATTTGCTCGTTTACTTTCTTTTTTTTTTTTGAGAGGTTTTTGCTATAGGGTGTGTGCCCTCGCCAGACAGATGGAGAGAGACAGAGAGACAGAAAGCGAGAAATCACCCCCCGGGGGGATGGCCACGCCTCAATCCCTTCTCCTCCATTCTCCTCTCGGGATCTTGGGCACGCATGCACACGCGCCTGGCGTGAGTTTTAAGCCACTGGGTCCGGGACATGAACCGCGGTTGACTACATGGGAGTCCAGTGACATAGCCATTACGCTAACTGCTGGTCCCTTTTTTTTTGACATTGATTTAGCTCAGATAATTTGTGTTTCACTCAAAGATCCTTTTGGTGACTGAGTAGCACTTCTGTGTGTGCATGTATTTGTGTCTGTGGTCTTTTTTCAGACAGGGTCTTATTTATCTCTATCTTCCTGCCATAGCTGTGCCATAGGGGCATACCACCACACCCAGAATTTTAGGGTGGACTGGGCCACAAACCTGAGCCTCCCACATGGAGGTGGGCTCAGTCTGTTGAGCCAAAGTGTCCAGCATGCGGTAACATGGCTGGGCCTGAGTTGTATTTTATGGATGGGATTTGCATAGAATTTCACTTTACATGAAAGGTAAGTGTTCTCCTATAAGAAAGACAAAGCCCTCATTTTGTATTATCTCATCATTCTCTTGTTTTCACTGCCTGATTCCAAGCTGGTTTCACTCAAGACTTTGACCATGTTCTTTAAGACTTAAACTGGGGTGGAGCATATATAGCCAGTTGGCAGGCTTCCCTGTCCTAGAATGTAGTTTACCTGGCTGCCACATAGCAAATAATGCTACCACTGGTTGAGTGAGAGGTTGAATTTGCCCAGAAAGGAGCCCAATCCTTTGGACCTCTATCCTGAGGTCCAAAACCTGAGATTATTATTGATGGAAGAAATATATATTGGTTATATAAATGTATGTTTGGTGGGTGAGAAGAATGAGGATATGTGGTAGACAACTTTTGCTTTTGGTGGTCCAGAAACTATACATTTTGCTTTTGAGACTTAGAATAAGCACTTAGAACTTCCTTTTGAACACCATCTGTCCCTCACATTTAGTCTATGTGATATAAGATGGATCTATGCCCTACTGCAGCAGTGTAGCTGCTTGCCTTTACCAGACCCAACCTTATGAGCACGTTCTATTTTCTTTCCATGTAAGTTGTTTGAGTTGGATGGACATATGACCCAATTTGTACTAATGATAAGATTTTCATATCAACTGTTAGAAGACATAATGCATTCTCCCAGATGATCATCAAGACAGAAAGATGCAACCCACGAGTTAATTTTGAGAGCTACCACTTGGAGAAGAACCAAGAAAAGGTGATGCCAACATAAGAACAGAATTAATAAATGAAAAATGGAAGGACAGAGATCTAGTTCTGGTGTTATTGTTTAATACTCTAGGATCCAGCTATGCCTAGAGTCATACATTACCTTTAATTTCTTCTTTTGACTTCACTCAATTTAGAAGGCAGAAGATGCATCTCAGTGAAGACCAAGTAGCAATTTCTAACTTCTTTCGACCTGAGACTGGCCTTTTTTTTTTTTTTTTTTTTTTTTTAGAGGTTTTTGCTATAGGACGCGTGCACTCACCAGACAGACAGAGAGACAGAAAGCGAGAAATCACCCCCCAGGGGAGATGGCCACGCCGCAATCCCTTCTTCTCCATTCTCCTCTCGGGATCCTGGGCACGCACGCACACACGCCCAGCATGAGTTTTAAGCCACCAGGTCCGGGATGCAACCCGCGGTCGACTACATGGGAGTCCAGCGACAAAGCCATTACGCTAACTGCTGGTCCCAAAACTGGCCTTTTTGATTCACAGTCTGGGGAATTAGAAGTGGGGATAACTGAATAGGAGGTCTAGAGATAATTCTGATTTATTTGGCTTTGGACATGCCAATAAACACCCATCTTTTATCACAAGAGTTTAATTGGCCATTGCATCTCTGGTTCTTTCTTCAACCAAGTCTTTATGCTGCAGAGTGAGCATTTCAACATGTAAATCTAGTTGTGTCACTAGTTCTTCAGTGACTCCTCAAATCTTGCAGGACAAGTTCAAACACCTTAGCATGTTTACAAGGCCCTTTGTGTTCTAATATCTGTTTATCTCTCCAGGTGCTCTAGTTTCAGGTTTTCTCTCATCTGCCATCTGCCACATCTTGCTTTGCTTTACATAGATGCTTTCTCTTTGAGTCTATGTCTTAACACACTTCCTCCCCAAACCTCTCCATAACTAGGTTACATTACGCATGATGTATGTTTCTGTATCATAATGCTTAGACAATAAAAAATGCAATTATAGAATACAAATATTATCTGACTAACTACACTCTATATTCTACTTGGGCAAAGACAATGGCTACCTCATTCACCACTGTATTTACAGAACTTGGGTGGTATGTGACCCATATTGTTGAATAAATGACTAGATGAGTAAGTACATACAACTAGGTATTAATCTGGGGCCAAATTTTCAACTATTCTAGACTTGATATATTCATAAATATGTTCATATGTATGCTTTACTTTTTGAAAGCCAGAATAGATGTTAATGAAAAAAACCATATTCTCCTTTTATAAATTTCAGTAGCAGAGATGATCTTATTTTCCTCTCTATGGCTGTGAAATAGTTTATAATGAACACCTACATTCATCTTTCATATATTTCTGATTGTTCCCCAAAGATAAGGAGTCATGATCCTGAATAGTGACAATGTATTTCCAGTTCCACACTTCTCTGTGGAGAGCAACTCATAAATAGAAGTGCCTCTTCATCTTGATCTCTTGGACTGAATGTGCTCAGATGCAGCGGGCACTCCTGCCCTCTAGTCCTCTCCTTTGCTTCTGATCCCCAGGCATTACCTCCACTTAAATGGAGCTGGCAGTTGCCAACTCCAACTTCTCATATGTCTATGGACAGATAAGTCAAAGAGGGCTTTCTTTGATACAGGATGTAGGGTATTGAACAGTGGCCCCTCAAAATATATGTCAATATCTTAACCTCCAACATGTAGGAATGTGACCATATTTAGAAAAGTCGTCTTTGTAAATTTAATTAAGAATCTTAAGATAAAATCATCCTACATTTGTAATGGACCCTAAATATGGTAATAAGAATCCTTATAAAGAGGCAGAGAGAAATTGAGAAAGAAAAAATAGGAAAGCCATGTAAAGATGGAGGCAGAGATTTGGAATTATGCCTCCAGAAATCTAAGAATGCCTGGAGCCAGAAGAAGCTGAAAGAGGTAAGAATAGATTCTCATCCAGTCCCTTCAAAAAAAAGTGTCTCCTTGGGAACCAGCAGTTAGTGTAATGGCTATGTCGCTGGACTCCCACGTAGTCGACCATGGTTCGCATTCCGGACCCGGTGGCTTAAAACTCACGCCGGGCGCGTGTGCCCAAGATCCCGAGAGGAGAATGGAGGAGAAGGGATTGTGGTGTGACCATCCCCCCTGGGGGGTGATTTCTCGCTTTCTGTCTCTATGTCTCTGTCTGTCTGGTGAGCGCACGCGCCCTATAGCGAAAACCTCTCCAAAAAAAAAAAAAAGTGTCTCCCTCAGCCCCTTGATTTTGGACTTCTGGTCTTTGGAATCCTGAGAGAATAAATTTATGTTATCTGTTATTTATGTCATGTTATTTATTTACTAAGTTTATAATAATTATGGCAGTCTTAGAAAACTAATACACAAGGTCAAAGTGAAAATAGCTATCCTATTTCAATCTAGCAGACATAAAAGAGCCCTGTCCTGGCCCATTATAAAGCTAATACTCAAATCCTTCTCTGACAATCTATTCTTTATCTATTTCTCTTACTGGACCCTGAAGATAGGGTAGTGAGTGGCTAGATTGGGGGCTCATTGCCCATTCTGAACTTACAGAGGGAAACACTGGACAAAGGCCTTGAAATTCTGGCTCCTTCATGGATCCCAAATTTGACTGACACTTGAAAATAGGATGGAAAGCTTGGCTCCAGAAAGCTATGACCCTCTGCTTATCTAGGTTCCATTAGTCCTTTGAAATTTACCAGTAGCTCAAGTCCTACTTCTTTCATGAAACTATCCCAGATAATTTAAGCCTAAAATAATGTTGACTTTTTTGAAGAATTCTATGATTAATCAGCTGTGCATCTCTTTAGTACCTACAAAATGATCATATATATCTTAATATATATCATATATATCTTAATATTGATATAACACTTTTAATGTTTATGTCCTAGCTTCCAAATTATATTGTGAATACATTGAGGGAAAATAAATAATAAATCAACATGTGTGTAAAGAAATGCTTTAGGGACCAGCAATTAGTGTGGCTATGTCGCTAAATTCCCATATAGTCAACTACAGTTTGAGTCCTGGAACCAGTGGCTTAAACTCACACCAGGCACATGTGCGTGCGTGCCCAAGATCCCAAGAGGAGAATGGAGGAGAAGGGATCGTGGCGTGGCCATCCCACCTGGGGGGTGATTTCTCGCTTTCTATCTTTCTGTCTCTGTCTCTCTGGCAAGCACATGCGCCCTATAGCAAAAACCTCTCAAAAAAAAAAAAAAAAAAAAGAAAAAAGAAAAGAAATGCTTTAGAAATTGTGTATTTTATTTGTGTTGACAATACATAGTCCAACACTTAGTATAAAGGAGATACTTAGTAAATAATGACATGAAAGAAAAATTGATTCTTAGCCTTTGCAATGAACTAAAATTTCTTTTTTTTTTTTTTTTTTTGTCCTGCCCAATGAGATTTCTCTCCTTGCTAATGGACTGTGCTAACCTTGATCACAACAGCTGGTATTTAATTAAGGGGAGTGTAATGAGAATTTTTCCATGGATTGATATAAAGACATGAACAAGAAAGGACTTCTTTTCCTATGCTAGGTTTAAGCCAAGGAGATCTATAATCGCTGCTTCATGGAGGAGAATTCTCTATTGTAGAAAGTAATTCAACTGGGGGACCAGCAGTTAGTGTAATGGCTATGTTGCTGGACTCCCTTGTAGTCGACCGCAGTTTGAGTACTGGATCCGATGGCTTAAACTCACACCAGGCGTGTGTGCGTGAGTGCTCCAGATCCCGAGAGGAGAATGGAGGAGAAGGGAATGAGGCGTGACCATCCCCCCTGAGGGGTGATTTCTCGCTTTCTATCTCTCTGTCTCTCTCTGTCTTTCTGGCGAGCACATGCGCCCAAAGCGAAAACCTCTCCAAAAAAAGAAAAAAAAAATAAGTAATTCAACTGAGTTACAGAGAGAAGTAGAGTCAGAAAGAGATTACATGGAGAAAGGCTTGGTCACATTATGATTCCAGGTTCCAAGTCTCGCTTATGAGGTCCTCGTGAATGGAAGACTTTTTCTGACTCCTTCAGGTATCTTGATTTACTTCTATAATATATAAGCACCAATACTTATGTCTAACTTAAGTTTATGCCCTAACCACTACATCACCTGCCAGCCCCAGTATATTTAAAATCAATTACTAGTTGCTCTTCATCGGTCTCTACCCTGTGCTACAAAGCCAGTACCCCAAAGGCAAGAATCTAGGTAGATAAAATAAACGCATGTCCATTACATAGTAATAATGTATAAACTTAAGTTATACATTTAGGTATAAACTTAAGTTAGTCTGCATTTCTGTCACTTGTAAATAAAAGATTCCAAACAACTTGGAAGCCTCAAAAATAAGAACTTTTTTTTTTAATCTCCTTAAGCTCTTTTAAGGATTCTTAAGAATGATCTGTATCCATGTGTGCTGCGTACACATACACATACAGATAAAATTTAGTTGCTAAAAGAGATCTGAAGTTTACCATAGGTCCTGTCTCAATCCTGATATTTAATAGGTTAAAATTAAATCTGAACAAAGCAATAGCAAAACGAAAAACTTTTTAAAAATCAGCTGAACATAAAAAACAATGACAAGAATTTTCTTCCTGATTTTTGTTTTTTTTTTGGAGAGATTTTTGCTATAGGGCGCGTGCGCTCGCCAGACAGAGAGAGACAGAGAGAAAGCGAGAAATCATCCCAGGGGGATGGCCACGCCACAATCCCTTCTCCTCTCAGGATCTTGGGCACGCACGCACATGCGCCCGGTGTGAGTTTTAAGCCACCGGGTCTGGGACGCGAATCACGGTCGACTACGTGGGAGTCCAGTGACATAGCCATTACACTAACTGCTGGTCCACTTCCTGATATTTTTAAAGAAAGAATTTCTTGATAGTTCAAGGACATTGTAATAAGAAATGAAAACATTATTTATTGGGTAGCCATCATCCATGTGTATCGTGGCATCACTTATAATATGACACAGTATACTGGAACTAATGCAGAAATAGTGAATTGGGTCAATTAGAGGTGAATCAGTCCCAAAACTTCATGTTCTTCATTGATTGAACCTACTGCTTACTATTTATACAAAGTTAGACATAGTCTCAAACTTTCTGAGTAGCTTTCTTTTTGTTTAGACTCCTTTATTTCATACCTGATTGCTAAGAGCAAGGGATGATTAAATGATATACCAAACACACTGAAAACGTTCTGTACAAAGGACTATGTAATGGACATGCGTATATTTTATCTACCTAGATTCTTGCATTTGGAGTACTGGCTTCATAGCACAGTGTAGAGACCGATGAAGAGCAACTAGTAATTGATTTTAATATACTGGGGCTGGCAGGTGGTGTGGTGGTTAGGGCATTGGACTCCCACATGACCAACTGATGTTCGATTCCCAGACTTGATGGCTTGCTTTCTCACTTTCCCTCTTTCTCTCGCTCTCTCTGGCCAAATGAAAAAAAAAAAAAATCTTAATAAATTAAATTAAATAATTATTTTTTAAAACTTTAAATATACTAAACTACTCTATCAACTGGTATTAACCAATACGACTGTCAGATGTACAAAGTTTCTACATTTCTGCATAAGTATTGTTATAGTTATTATCATGCTCTCTTTCTCTCTCTCTCTCTCTCTCTCTATATATATATATATATGCATACATGAACACACTTAAAATTGCCTTTGAATGTGTTTGGGCTTGGTCAATGTTATAGAATACAATTAAGGTCTATGATAGAAAGCCAGATCCCACATGGCCAACTGTGATTCAAATCCCAGCCCCAGTGGCTTGAAAAACATGCTGGGAGCTTGTGAGTGCAATGCCCCAAAATCACAATGGAGAAAAAGGAGAAAAAAAGATTGCAGTGTGACCATGCATTTTTTTTTTTTTTTTTGAGGGGGGAGTTTTTCTCTCTTTCTTTCTCTAATGACCACACACAACCATTGATAATAAAATAAGAACATTTATGTATTGCTATGTTTCTTCAGATGCAATGGAGTATCAGCCATGTTGCAACAGGCATTTCTTCTAGAAGGTGAGCCTACCATGGTAAATAGGACAACCAAGGTTTCTGCCTCCTTGTGTATTTTTTCTTTTTGTAAAAATTATGGTTTTTCAAAGCATGCATACATTGTGTGATAATAAAATCAAGGGTATTACCATATATATTATCTTTAGCAAAGAACATTACATTATGTTGTGTACCTTTGATATTTATCATTTTTTTTGAGAGAG